>OY288250.1:37245732-38601982 GCA_958450325.1 Agrostemma githago
CGCTAGCGAGTGGCATGGATCCTACTCTGCTTTAATCATGTTTATTTATGGATTGTTAAACCCATTTGAAGGATTTTTAAATTTTTAGCCCTTTTGTAAAAGTGGCATTTGTATTGACTGACCGTTCTTTCTGTAAAATATAGAACATCATTGTGTTTTAATCCCAAATCTACAGTGTTTCCGCCACTGTATTGCGTTAGAATTTATAGGGGATTACAGTTGGTATCAGAGCATCGTTGCTCCCGACGCTCACACCTGATTTTTGGAAAAATATTCGTAAATGATTTGAACATTAATAAAATATTAGTTAGAGAAGGGTAGAAACCAATTAAGGACTTGATTGTTAGGTTACATGTTCTTGTAACTCAATGAATAGCACTGAATGTTTGTTTTATTTGTCCAAGAAGAAGATGAGTGGACAAGATGCTTACGTGATGCTGCTCCAGATTGGGACAAGACCTACTTAGCACTTCTAAGACCTGATGACTCCATTGGACGACTTGGTGCTACAAGGAAGATATAATGGTGACTTTCCAGCCCAGATTCAGTTTGCTCAAGCTACAGGCCAGATGATCAAGAGTAGATTTTAGTTCCATGATGGTGCAGTAGACTCCGATGTGATTTCACTTTGGACCCAGATGCGACTTCATTTCAGATTGGATCCAGATGGAGCAACCCAAGAAGACTAGTGTGCTCGTTTCTCTACAAGAAGCTGAAGTGGTCCAACGAGTTCCCTTGTGAACTCTGGAGATACGAAAACTCTTCTCTGTTCTAAGACCTTAATAGTCTAGGATCCTTGTTCTATGCTTCCAGTGTCTTCTTCTTCTTCTTCTTATACTTCTTTTCTTATCCTTCTTCTCCTTACGGATGTTGTTGTGTTGCTGTACCGCTACGACCTGATGTTGTTCGGCTCTCTGTTGTCACGTGTTGTTATTCCTAATGTCCGTGTGCTGCCACTGCTCTCCCTGTCAGTTTTTCTCTTTTTCTTCCAATCCTCATATAAATGGTCATCTTCATTCTCGTGGTGAATCCTTTTTTTATTCTCCCATTTTGCCCTCCATTCTCTTGAGATTCTTTGGTTAGACTCCTTTTTAGTGAACCCCTCATAATTAAAGATGTTTGAGGTGTAGTGAATCTCGTTACCTGTGGTTTGAGGATTTTGAAGTTGTACCCTATTTTCTAAGCAAGCAAGAACTTCTTGGGGATTGATTTCAATGGTATTAGTTGATTGATGGAATTAGGATTGTACCTTAAGTGGTGAGCTTGGATTATAATTTACTTGGTTATATAAAGTACTTAAAGAAGATAAACTTTCGGATAGTAAGATTATATTTTATTTTGATGGATATCTAGTACCGAACTTAGAACCGAACTAAGTGTATCTGGTAATATTACATTGGGATTCCCACTTAATGCTGACTTAATGGACTAGTTGTGGAATTTTGGGATCATAGATCATCGTTTAGAGTTCTAGCCTGAGTGTTGTGGTACTATTTCAGGTTCTCGTTAAGGTTTTTAGTAATTTTGGTTGATATAAATTAAATCTTGGTTCTTATGGATGAGATAGTTGAGTCTGATAAGGTCGTAACCTATGAACTTTTGAGTTTAGTGATCTAAAAATAAATGAGTGAATCCTTGTTAACTTTAAGGAAGAGAAAGGTCATGCACAATCACAATTCGGATTTACACTACTGTTTTGAGGAATATTTTAATACCAACCACCTTAATGGAATTTTCAGTTCAGAACCCTTAGACAAGCGTGATTATGGCTTCGTGGAATTATTAAATGTATTGTGGTGGCGCTGTTGCGATTTGAAATTTGATGGACTTCTAAGGAACCTTACTCGAGTGATGTGTTGGAAATGTGAGTGACTGACATTACATGTAAAGTTGAGTGTGCTTAAGGTTTGATATATTATACTAACCTTTGTTCCCTTGTAACGTTATGAGCATAATCTTGGGATCATTTTGAAGACTTAGTGCCAGAGATTTGTTAAAATTGGTGGATCTTGTTTATTGTTCCTTACTCGAGAAATTTGGATATACCTCGAGTACAACCTGGTGAGCTTTAAATAGTTTTAGAGCCTTGTTGGTTAATTAGTTTAATAGTGTTGTGGCAGTTTGTAGAATTCGGTAGCATGATTTGATTCTGAGTCATTTGGTTGATTCTTAACCTATTGATTGAGTGATTGTATGAGCAAGTGTATCCTTGTATTGAGGGTTGTAGCTGTTGATAGTCTTAGCTTGGAAGTTATAGCAAGTGATAATTTTGGAGGTTGCAGACTGTGTAGGACAACCCAGTTTCCTGATATTAATGGACTTAGTATTATTTGGTGGAAATAGAACCCTTAGTTGTGGGAGTCGTACTAGAAGTCTCGAGAATCTTAAACTCCTTTATAATCTTTGAAAGTTCTGTTTAATTCTCGATTTCGTCCTCACCTCCGCTTCTCTCGAATTCTACTCCTTCAACTGTTGTTGGTATCCCTTCTACCCTTTATCGAGTTTGAAGATTTTTTGTTTCGATTTAATCCTTAAATTTTTAACCAAACTCCCCGTTTTGGAAAATATTTGACTAATTTAAACTTTTGAGTTATCATTTTTAAGTTACAATTTTAAGCTTTAACAACCTTGTTTTGCTTTGTTATTTTTGGTTGAAGTTATATTTAGTTACTTTTAAAATATCTTAAAAACCTTTTTGAAATTAATTCATAAGTATTTCAAATGTTTGTTTTTAAATGATCGAATTTTACGAATATTTTCCTAACATACAAATATTATCCGACAAAATTTAACTTTTGAAACTAATTTCATAAATTCAAGCTTTCATTTTATTTTTGTTGGTGGACTTTTGGATCTGTTATTAGAAGCATCTGATGACTGGTTCGAGATTTCCCAATGCTAAACTCGATTTCTCAAATTTGATTTTGTTTTGTCTTAAATCAAAAAGTTGAAGAGTTTCTTAACCAAATTGAGTTAAGGTCGTTTTGAAAATGCTTAGGGTCCCCTCTTTCCCTCGAATTGGTTTTAAATATAATTTAACGTCGTTATTTTATCAAATAACAGTACCTTGCGTTTTTAATAATTTGAAAAGTTTTAAACTTCGGGTAGCTTAGCCCAACTCTTCTCGTAATAAATTTTGCACTCGATTTCATATCACATTTGAAGATTTAAAAATTCCTATTAAACCAAGATTTTGATGCGAGTTAAGCATTCTAATTTTTCCAAGTGAAATAACTTTGTTTTCTCTTATATTTTCGTGTTCCTGTAAGTTTCGGGGACGAAACTTTTTTTTTATTGGGGAAGGTTGTAACACACCTAATTTTTATAAATTAAATTAGTATCCATATTTTTATTTTGTTTGCGATTTAACTTGATCGGATTTACTTTGACTTCATCTTAATCATCTAAGATCTTCACTTTAGCTCGAATTTCTATTTTCAATTCGGGACTCGTTAAAACATTTTATTATTTCTTCGAGAAATCATTTTATTAAACTTTCGTTGAAAAATCATCTTTTTGCTTTCGAGATATCAATTCAATTCATTTTCGTTGAAAACTATTTATTCGTCTATAAACCTTATTTCTTTGCAAACAATTATTCAAACTCGAGATTGACCCATTCGATTTCTTGAGTCAACTGATTATTTTTATCAACTTCGAACCTGGCCCAAATATTTAGTGTTACGACAGAATGATATTTTTAGCTCATCTCGAAGTTTGGGCCTAATTCTCTTCTAATGCGTTTTTTGATCTGATTTCTTCTTGTACCCGTATTTTATTTTTACTAATGATTTCAATCACACCGTAAATTATTTCCTAACCCAAATCGAGTATGTTACCTCGTCACTAACTAGATGAGTCACTAAGATATTTTATTTATATTGAACACATGTTTTATTTATTTATTTATTCATTCATCCTAATTCTATTCAACAACTCCAATTTTGGTTATTTTACGTTACTTCTCCAACTCTTTCTTTATATATATACTCCCTCTCCAATTCTATTAGTTCTATCACTTTACATAAAACTTATCCTCCTAGTGGCTATCAAAATCTTTGCTGCAAGAGACTCCAAGTTTTCCTCGATTTCAATCGTGTTATACAACCAAAACACTACTCTTATTATTTAATAGCATTCTTAATTTTCCTACTTCTATTCCTCTTTAATCACGTCTTGTAAACCATCCAAACACAAACTCTCTTCTATTAGTCTTCCTTCATTGATGCGTTGCTGCTGTTTCTCACACGAATCAGCCCGTGCTTACCTTATTTCGTTCATCAATCTGATTCTTAAATCCGTTCTTTTTCAGTTCAATCTCAAGGGTAATTTATTTACTCTTATCCTCGTCTCGTTTCCACTTTTTATTAACTTATATGGTTCTAATACCATATGTTTTAATTTTTCGTAGGCTATCGTGCTAGATCCGATGAAGATGGTTATTTTATTAACTCGGATCTCGATGAAGGTAACAGATGATGGCATGACTCGGTATTGCATGATATATATGTTGTAGTTTCTTGTAGTATCGTTTTAAAATCGAATTCTTATACTAGTAAACGTGTTTGATTTATATTACGATAATATGTTTCGAATCTTCTAAAATTATTATAAGGCCGAGACTAAAACGTATAAATAAGAATTAATTTCTTAATTTGTGATTTTTAATATGAATGATCAAATTGAAAGTTTTAATGTTTTTAGTAAAGTTACAGCATGTTTTCAAATCTGTTACTACTTTTGTACGATTTTTAATCCTGTTTACAGATCTTATTTTCAAAAAGTTTCAAATAAGACTACTATTTATTTTAAGTCTATTATACGTCTGTTAAATTTCGTAAATTAATTCCAAGTAGTTTCGTCACAAAAAATCGTTTATCAAACTGTGACGGATTAGCTCGCGAATCTGTCAGTTGTTGTAAAACCTGATTTAAAACCTATGATAAACTTTGAATTTAATTTTGGTAATTTATTTAAATTAACTTTAAAGAGTATAGTTAATGTTTCTAATTGGATTTGTTTTAAAATAAAATTTTAAACGTATATTATTAAAGAAATACTATCGGGTGTCGGATTTTGACAGTTTATAAAACTACGAAAAAAAACCCAAGTTAAATTAAGAATTTTTATTTTCTCCATAAACAAAAATTGTATTTAAGCTTTTAAAGTTTCCAACCTCACTGATCTTACGTCGTTTTGAGTTTTAATGATTTAATTATGAATTTTATAGTAAGACAGTGTAAATCTGAAAAATCTGTAAATTTGTAATTTATTACTTTTAATTACTTAAACTCCAACCTTTTGAGAAATAATTATGATTTTTAATTTCTTTGACTTTTAATCATTAATTATACATTTATCTAATGTATATAATGTTTAAGTCTCAAGGCCTAATATTAAATATTTTATATAACTCGTATGTTAAACGATTTCTAATTATAATAACACCTATTTTGGAAAGTTACTATTTGAAGAAGTTTCTATTTTTGAAAGGGTACTATTTTGAGAATATTTAAGATATCTTCGGATAAAATATTTATTGGTTGAATATGGAATAATGTTGGAAATGAGAATGTACAGTATATAAGTCTAGGATATGTTGTTTGTTGTCATCAGCTATATGGTCAGTGTATTTGCGTCAGGGATACATTGATTGTCGAACTGGGTATCGTTTATGCTCAGGAGTCATGCGCATGTACTTAGGCTAGGACCTCGCTGAACGCAGTCCTATTATAGTTTGAGTTGTTTGGTAAGAGGGCTTAGTGAACACTGAGTTCCTTAACCAGTGAGGCTTAGGGGTCGCTTCGTGGGCACTAAGTTACACTTCGGTGTTGTTTTGACATATCTCTAGTAGTAAAAGCTGTACTTATCATCGGTTTTATATTCCATTATTCGTATTGACGTCGTCAGGCTGCTGAATTGTTTTCTGGCTTTGAATCTATTTTGATATATATAATCTTTTGAGTTTTAATCTATTTTCGTATATTATGCTTCTATTGCTTATATATTATGTAATATGGCTGGGAGAGCTGCCTGAGTTGCTCCCCACTGAATTGTGGCTGTTATGTTTATAACATGACAGGTATTCTTTGTTCCGGGGTTTGGTGTGCGCTAGCGAGTGGCATGGATCCTACTCTGCTTTAATCATGTTTATTTATGGATTGTTAAACCCATTTGAAGGTTTTTTAAATTTTTAGCCCTTTTGTAAAAGTGGCATTTGTATTGACTGACCGTTCTTTCTGTAAAATATAGAACATCAGTGTGTTTTAATCCCAAATCTACAGTGTTTCCGCCACTGTATTGCGTTAGAATTTATAGGGGATTACAGTTGGTATCAGAGCATCGTTGCTCCCGACGCTCACACCTGATTTTAGGAAAAATATTCGTAAATGATTTTAACATTAATAAAATATTAGTTAGAGAAGGGTAGAAACCAATTAAGGACTTGATTGTTAGGTTACATGTTCTTGTAACTCAATGAATAGCATTGAATGTTTGTTTTATTTGTCCAAGAAGAAGATGAGTGGACAAGATGCTTACGTGATGCTGCTCCAGATTGGGACAAGACCTACTTAGCACTTCTAAGACCTGATGACTCCAGTGGACGACTTGGTGCTACAAGGAAGATATAATGGTGACTTTCCAGCCCAGATTCAGTTTGTTCAAGCTACAGGCCAGATGATCAAGAGTAGATTTTAGTTCCATGATGGTGCAGTAGACTCCGATGTGATTTCACTTTGGACCCAGATGCGACTTCATTTCAGATTGGATCCAGATGGAGCGACCCAAGAAGACTAGTGTGCTCGTTTCTCTACAAGAAGCCGAAGTGGTCCAACGAGTTCCCTTGTGAATAATGGAGATACGAAAACTCTTCTCTGTTCTAAGAGCTTAATAGTCTAGGATCCTTGTTCTATGCTTCCAGTTTCTTCTTCTTCTTCTTCTTCTTCTTCTTCTTCTTCTTCTTATACTTCTTTTCTTATCCTTCTTCTCCTTACGGATGTTGTTGTGTTGCTGTACCGCTACGACCTGATGTTGTTCGGCTCTCTGTTGTCACGTGTTGTTATTCCTAATGTCCGTGTGCTGCCACTGCTCTCCCTGTCAGTTTTTCTCTTTTTCTTCCAATCCTCATATAAATGGTCATCTTCATTCTCGTGGTGAATCCTTTTTTTATTCTCCCATTTTGCCCTCCATTCTCTTGAGATTCTTTGGTTAGACTCCTTTTTAGTGAACCCCTCATAATTAAAGATGTTTGAGGTGTAGTGAATCTCGTTACCTGTGGTTTGAGGATTTTGAAGTTGTACCCTATTTTCTAAGCAAGCAAGAACTTCTTGGGGATTGATTTCAATGGTATTAGTTGATTGATGGAATTAGGATTGTACCTTAAGTGGTGAGCTTGGATTATAATTTACTTGGTTATATAAAGTACTTAAAGAAGATAAACTTTCGGATAGTAAGATTATATTTTATTTTGATGGATATCTAGTACCGAACTTAGAACCGAACTAAGTGTATCTGGTAATATTACTTTGGGATTCCCACTTAATGCTGACTTAATGGACTAGTTGTGGAATTTTGGGATCATAGATCATCGTTTAGAGTTCTAGCCTGAGTGTTGTGGTACTATTTCAGGTTCTCGTTAAGGTTTTTAGTAATTTTGGTTGATATAAATTAAATCTTGGTTCTTATGGATGAGATAGTTGAGTCTGATAAGGTCGTAACCTATGAACTTTTGAGTTTAGTGATCTAAAAATAAATGAGTGAATCCTTGTTAACTTTAAGGAAGAGAAAGGTCATGCACAATCACAATTCGGATTTACACTACTGTTTTGAGGAATATTTTAATACCAACCACCTTAATGGAATTTTCAGTTCAGAACCCTTAGACAAGCGTGATTATGGCTTCGTGGAATTATTAAATGTATTGTGGTGGCGCTGTTGCGATTTGAAATTTGATGGACTTCTAAGGAACCTTACTCGAGTGATGTGTTGGAAATGTGAGTGACTGACATTACATGTAAAGTTGAGTGTGCTTAAGGTTTGATATATTATACTAACCTTTGTTCCCTTGTAACGTTATGAGCATAATCTTGGGATCATTTTGAAGACTTAGTGCCAGAGATTTGTTAAAATTGGTGGATCTTGTTTATTGTTCCTTACTCGAGAAATTTGGATATACCTCGAGTACAACCTGGTGAGCTTTAAATAGTTTTAGAGCCTTGTTGGTTAATTAGTTTAATAGTGTTGTGGCAGTTTGTAGAATTCGGTAGCATGATTTGATTCTGAGTCATTTGGTTGATTCTTAACCTATTGATTGAGTGATTGTATGAGCAAGTGTATCCTTGTATTGAGGGTTGTAGCTGTTGATAGTCTTAGCTTGGAAGTTATAGCAAGTGATAATTTTGGAGGTTGCAGACTGTGTAGGACAACCCAGTTTCCTGATATTAATGGACTTAGTATTATTTGGTGGAAATAGAACCCTTAGTTGTGGGAGTCGTACTAGAAGTCTCGAGAATCTTAAACTCCTTTATAATCTTTGAAAGTTCTGTTTAATTCTCGATTTCGTCCTCACCTCCGCTTCTCTCGAATTCTACTCCTTCAACTGTTGTTGGTATCCCTTCTACCCTTTATCGAGTTTGAAGATTTTTTGTTTCGATTTAATCCTTAAATTTTTAACCAAACTCCCCGTTTTGGAAAATATTTGACTAATTTAAACTTTTGAGTTATCATTTTTAAGTTACAATTTTAAGCTTTAACAACCTTGTTTTGCTTTGTTATTTTTGGTTGAAGTTATATTTAGTTACTTTTAAAATATCTTAAAAACCTTTTTGAAATTAATTCATAAGTATTTCAAATGTTTGTTTTTAAATGATCGAATTTTACGAATATTTTCCTAACATACAAATATTATCCGACAAAATTTAACTTTTGAAACTAATTTCATAAATTCAAGCTTTCATTTTATTTTTGTTGGTGGACTTTTGGATCTGTTATTAGAAGCATCTGATGACTGGTTCGAGATTTCCCAATGCTAAACTCGATTTCTCAAATTTGATTTTGTTTTGTCTTAAATCAAAAAGTTGAAGAGTTTCTTAACCAAATTGAGTTAAGGTCGTTTTGAAAATGCTTAGGGTCCCCTCTTTCCCTCGAATTGGTTTTAAATATAATTTAACGTCGTTATTTTATCAAATAACAGTACCTTGCGTTTTTAATAATTTGAAAAGTTTTAAACTTCGGGTAGCTTAGCCCAACTCTTCTCGTAATAAATTTTGCACTCGATTTCATATCACATTTGAAGATTTAAAAATTCCTATTAAACCAAGATTTTGATGCGAGTTAAGCATTCTAATTTTTCCAAGTGAAATAACTTTGTTTTCTCTTATATTTTCGTGTTCCTGTAAGTTTCGGGGACGAAACTTTTTTTTTATTGGGGAAGGTTGTAACACACCTAATTTTTATAAATTAAATTAGTATCCATATTTTTATTTTGTTTGCGATTTAACTTGATCGGATTTACTTTGACTTCATCTTAATCATCTAAGATCTTCACTTTAGCTCGAATTTCTATTTTCAATTCGGGACTCGTTAAAACATTTTATTATTTCTTCGAGAAATCATTTTATTAAACTTTCGTTGAAAAATCATCTTTTTGCTTTCGAGATATCAATTCAATTCATTTTCGTTGAAAACTATTTATTCGTCTATAAACCTTATTTCTTTGCAAACAATTATTCAAACTCGAGATTGACCCATTCGATTTCTTGAGTCAACTGATTATTTTTATCAACTTCGAACCTGGCCCAAATATTTAGTGTTACGACAGAATGATATTTTTAGCTCATCTCGAAGTTTGGGCCTAATTCTCTTCTAATGCGTTTTTTGATCTGATTTCTTCTTGTACCCGTATTTTATTTTTACTAATGATTTCAATCACACCGTAAATTATTTCCTAACCCAAATCGAGTATGTTACCTCGTCACTAACTAGATGAGTCACTAAGATATTTTATTTATATTGAACACATGTTTTATTTATTTATTTATTCATTCATCCTAATTCTATTCAACAACTCCAATTTTGGTTATTTTACGTTACTTCTCCAACTCTTTCTTTATATATATACTCCCTCTCCAATTCTATTAGTTCTATCACTTTACATAAAACTTATCCTCCTAGTGGCTATCAAAATCTTTGCTGCAAGAGACTCCAAGTTTTCCTCGATTTCAATCGTGTTATACAACCAAAACACTACTCTTATTATTTAATAGCATTCTTAATTTTCCTACTTCTATTCCTCTTTAATCACGTCTTGTAAACCATCCAAACACAAACTCTCTTCTATTAGTCTTCCTTCATTGATGCGTTGCTGCTGTTTCTCACACGAATCAGCCCGTGCTTACCTTATTTCGTTCATCAATCTGATTCTTAAATCCGTTCTTTTTCAGTTCAATCTCAAGGGTAATTTATTTACTCTTATCCTCGTCTCGTTTCCACTTTTTATTAACTTATATGGTTCTAATACCATATGTTTTAATTTTTCGTAGGCTATCGTGCTAGATCCGATGAAGATGGTTATTTTATTAACTCGGATCTCGATGAAGGTAACAGATGATGGCATGACTCGGTATTGCATGATATATATGTTGTAGTTTCTTGTAGTATCGTTTTAAAATCGAATTCTTATACTAGTAAACGTGTTTGATTTATATTACGATAATATGTTTCGAATCTTCTAAAATTATTATAAGGCCGAGACTAAAACGTATAAATAAGAATTAATTTCTTAATTTGTGATTTTTAATATGAATGATCAAATTGAAAGTTTTAATGTTTTTAGTAAAGTTACAGCATGTTTTCAAATCTGTTACTACTTTTGTACGATTTTTAATCCTGTTTACAGATCTTATTTTCAAAAAGTTTCAAATAAGACTACTATTTATTTTAAGTCTATTATACGTCTGTTAAATTTCGTAAATTAATTCCAAGTAGTTTCGTCACAAAAAATCGTTTATCAAACTGTGACGGATTAGCTCGCGAATCTGTCAGTTGTTGTAAAACCTGATTTAAAACCTATGATAAACTTTGAATTTAATTTTGGTAATTTATTTAAATTAACTTTAAAGAGTATAGTTAATGTTTCTAATTGGATTTGTTTTAAAATAAAATTTTAAACGTATATTATTAAAGAAATACTATCGGGTGTCGGATTTTGACAGTTTATAAAACTACGAAAAAAAACCCAAGTTAAATTAAGAATTTTTATTTTCTCCATAAACAAAAATTGTATTTAAGCTTTTAAAGTTTCCAACCTCACTGATCTTACGTCGTTTTGAGTTTTAATGATTTAATTATGAATTTTATAGTAAGACAGTGTAAATCTGAAAAATCTGTAAATTTGTAATTTATTACTTTTAATTACTTAAACTCCAACCTTTTGAGAAATAATTATGATTTTTAATTTCTTTGACTTTTAATCATTAATTATACATTTATCTAATGTATATAATGTTTAAGTCTCAAGGCCTAATATTAAATATTTTATATAACTCGTATGTTAAACGATTTCTAATTATAATAACACCTATTTTGGAAAGTTACTATTTGAAGAAGTTTCTATTTTTGAAAGGGTACTATTTTGAGAATATTTAAGATATCTTCGGATAAAATATTTATTGGTTGAATATGGAATAATGTTGGAAATGAGAATGTACAGTATATAAGTCTAGGATATGTTGTTTGTTGTCATCAGCTATATGGTCAGTGTATTTGCGTCAGGGATACATTGATTGTCGAACTGGGTATCGTTTATGCTCAGGAGTCATGCGCATGTACTTAGGCTAGGACCTCGCTGAACGCAGTCCTATTATAGTTTGAGTTGTTTGGTAAGAGGGCTTAGTGAACACTGAGTTCCTTAACCAGTGAGGCTTAGGGGTCGCTTCGTGGGCACTAAGTTACACTTCGGTGTTGTTTTGACATATCTCTAGTAGTAAAAGCTGTACTTATCATCGGTTTTATATTCCATTATTCGTATTGACGTCGTCAGGCTGCTGAATTGTTTTCTGGCTTTGAATCTATTTTGATATATATAATCTTTTGAGTTTTAATCTATTTTCGTATATTATGCTTCTATTGCTTATATATTATGTAATATGGCTGGGAGAGCTGCCTGAGTTGCTCCCCACTGAATTGTGGCTGTTATGTTTATAACATGACAGGTATTCTTTGTTCCGGGGTTTGGTGTGCGCTAGCGAGTGGCATGGATCCTACTCTGCTTTAATCATGTTTATTTATGGATTGTTAAACCCATTTGAAGGATTTTTAAATTTTTAGCCCTTTTGTAAAAGTGGCATTTGTATTGACTGACCGTTCTTTCTGTAAAATATAGAACATCAGTGTGTTTTAATCCCAAATCTACAGTGTTTCCGCCACTGTATTGCGTTAGAATTTATAGGGGATTACAGTTGGTATCAGAGCATCGTTGCTCCCGACGCTCACACCTGATTTTAGGAAAAATATTCGTAAATGATTTTAACATTAATAAAATATTAGTTAGAGAAGGGTAGAAACCAATTAAGGACTTGATTGTTAGGTTACATGTTCTTGTAACTCAATGAATAGCATTGAATGTTTGTTTTATTTGTCCAAGAAGAAGATGAGTGGACAAGATGCTTACGTGATGCTGCTCCAGATTGGGACAAGACCTACTTAGCACTTCTAAGACCTGATGACTCCAGTGGACGACTTGGTGCTACAAGGAAGATATAATGGTGACTTTCCAGCCCAGATTCAGTTTGTTCAAGCTACAGGCCAGATGATCAAGAGTAGATTTTAGTTCCATGATGGTGCAGTAGACTCCGATGTGATTTCACTTTGGACCCAGATGCGACTTCATTTCAGATTGGATCCAGATGGAGCGACCCAAGAAGACTAGTGTGCTCGTTTCTCTACAAGAAGCCGAAGTGGTCCAACGAGTTCCCTTGTGAATAATGGAGATACGAAAACTCTTCTCTGTTCTAAGAGCTTAATAGTCTAGGATCCTTGTTCTATGCTTCCAGTTTCTTCTTCTTCTTCTTCTTCTTCTTCTTCTTCTTCTTATACTTCTTTTCTTATCCTTCTTCTCCTTACTGATGTTGTTGTGTTGTTGTACCGCTACGACCTGATGCTGTTCGGCTCTCTGTTGTCACGTGTTGTTATTCCTAATGTCCGTGTGCTGCCACTGCTCTCCCTGTCAGTTTTTCTCTTTTTCTTCCAATCCTCATATAAATGGTCATCTTCATTCTCGTGGTGAATCCTTGTTTTATTCTCCCATTTTGCCCTCCATTCTCTTGAGATTCTTTGGTTAGACTCCTTTTTAGTGAACCCCTCATAATTAAAGATGTTTGAGGTGTAGTGAATCTCGTTACCTGTGGTTTGAGGATTTTGAAGTTGTACTCTATTTTCTAAGCAAGCAAGAACTTCTTGGGGATTGATTTCAATGGTATTAGTTGATTGATGGAATTAGGATTGTACCTTAAGTCGTGAGCTTGGATTATAATTTACTTGGTTATATAAAGTACTTAAAGAAGATAAACTTTCGGATAGTAAGATTATAATTTATTTTGATGGATATCTAGTACCGAACTTAGAACCCAACTAAGTGTATCTGGTAATATTACTTTGGGATTCCCACTTAATGCTGACTTAATGGACTAGTTATGGAATTTTGGGATCATAGATCATCGTTTAGAGTTCTAGCCTGAGTGTTATGGTACTATTTCAGGTTCTCGTTAAGGTTTTTAGAAATTTTGGTTGATATAAATTAAATCTTGGTTCTTATGGATGAGATAGTTGAGTCTGATAAGGTCGTAACCTATGAACTTTTGAGTTTAGTGATCTAAAAATAAATGAGTGAATCCTTGTTAACTTTAAGGAAGAGAAAGGTCATGCACAATCACAATTCGGATTTACACTACTGTTTTGAGGAATATTTTAATACCAACCACCTTAATGGAATTTTCAGTTCAGAACCCTTAGACAAGCGTGATTATGGCTTCGTGGAATTATTAAATGTATTGTGGTGGCGCTGTTGCGATTTGACATTTGATGGACTTCTAAGGAACCTTACTCGAGTGATGTGTTGGAAATGTGAGTGACTGACATTACATGTAAAGTTGAGTGTGCTTAAGGTTTGATATATTATACTAACCTCTGTTCCCTTGTAATGTTATGAGCATAATCTTGGGATCATTTTGAAGACTTAGTGCCCGAGATTTGTTAAAATTGGTGGATCTTGTTTATTGTTCCTTACTCGAGAAATTTGGATATACCTCGAGTACAACCTGGTGAGCTTTAAACAGTTTTAGAGCCTTGTTGGTTAATTAGTTTAATAGTGTTGTGGCAGTTTGTAGAATTCGGTAGCATGATTTGATTCTGAGTCATTTGGTTGATTCTTAACCTATTGATTGAGTGATTGTATGAGCAAGTGTATCCTTGTATTGAGGGTTGTAGCTGTAGATAGTCTTAGCTTGGAAGTTATAGCAAGTGATAATTTTGGAGGTTGCAGACTGTGTAGGACAACCCAGTTTCCTGATATTAATGGACTTAGTATTATTTGGTGGAAATAGAACCCTTAGTTGTGGGAGTCGTACTAGAAGTCTCGAGAATCTTAAACTCCTTTATAATCTTTGAAAGTTCTGTTTAATTCTCGATTTCGTCCTCACCTCCGCTTCTCTCGAATTCTATCCCTTCTACCCTTTATCGAGTTTGAAGATTTTTTGTTTCGATTTAATCCTTAAATTTTTAACCAAACTCCCCGTTTTGGAAAATATTTGACTAATTTAAACTTTTGAGTTATCATTTTTAAGTTACAATTTTAAGCTTTAACAACCTTGTTTTGCTTTGTTATTTTTGGTTGAAGTTATATTTAGTTACTTTTAAAATATCTTAAAAACCTTTTTGAAATTAATTCATAAGTATTTCAAATGTTTGTTTTTAAATGATCGAATTTTACGAATATTTTCCTAACATACAAATATTATCCGACAAAATTTAACTTTTGAAACTAATTTCATAAATTCAAGCTTTCATTTTATTTTTGTTGGTGGACTTTTGGATCTGTTATTAGAAGCATTTGATGACTGGTTCGAGATTTCCCAATGCTAAACTCGATTTCTCAAATTTGATTTTGTTTTGTCTTAAATCAAAAAGTTGAAGAATTTCTTAACCAAATTGAGTTAAGGTCGTTTTGAAAATGTTTAGGGTCCCCTCTTTCCCTCGAATTCGTTTTTAAATATAATTTAACGTCGTTATTTTATCAAATAACAGTACCTTGCGTTTTTAATAATTTGAAAAGTTTTAAACTTCGGGTAGCTTAGCCCAACTCTTCTCGTATTAAATTTTGCAATCGATTTCATATCACATTTGAAGATTTAAAAATTCCTATTAAACCAAGATTTTGATGCGAGTTAAGCATTCTAATTTTTCCAAGTGAAATAACTTTGTTTTCTCTTATATTTTCGTGTTCCTGTAAGTTTCGGGGACGAAACTTTTTTTTAGTGGGGAAGGTTGTAACACACCTAATTTTTATAAATTAAATTAGTATCCATATTTTTATTTTGTTTGCGATTTAACTTGATCGGATTTACTTTGACTTCATCTTAATCATCTAAAATCTTTACTTTAGCTCGAATTTCTATTTTCAATTCGAGACTCGTTAAAACATTTTATTATTTCTTCGAGAAATCATTTTATTAAACTTTCATTGAAAAATCATCTTTTTGCTTTCGAGATATCAATTCAATTCATTTTCGTTGAAAACTATTTATTCGTCTATAAACCTTATTTCTTTGCAAACAATTATTCAAGCTCGAGATTGACCCATTTGATTTCTTGAGTCAACTGATTATTTTTATCAACTTTGAACCTGGCCCAAATATTTAGTGTTACGACAGAATGATATTTTTAGCTCATCTCGAAGTTTGGGCCTAATTCTCTTCTAATGCGTTTTTTGATCCGATTTCTTCTTGTACCCGTATTTTATTTTTACTAATGATTTTGATCACACCGTATATTATTTCCTAACCCAAATCGAGTATGTTACCTCGTCACTAACTAGATGAGTCACTAAGATATTTTATTTATATTGAACACATGTTTTATTTATTTATTTATTCATTCATCCTAATTCTATTCAACAACTCCAATTTTGGTTATTTTACGTTACTTCTCCAACTCTTTCTTTATATACTCCCTCTCCAATTCTATTAGTTCTATCACTTTACATAAAACTTATCCTCCTAGTGGCTATCAAAATCTTTGTTGCAAGAGACTCCAAGTTTTCCTCGATTTCAATCGTGTTATACAACCAAAACACTATTCTTATTATTTAATAGCATTCTTAATTTTCCTAATTCTATTCCTCTTTAATCACGTATTGTAAACCATCCAAACACAAACTCTCTTCTATTAGTCTTCCTTCATTGATGCGTTGCTGTTGTGCTGCTGCTGTTTCTCACACGAATCAGCCCGTGCTTACCTTATTTCGTTCATCAATCTGATTCTTAAATCCGTTCTTTTTCAGTTCAATCTCAAGGGTAATTTATTTACTCTTATCCTCGTCTCGTTTCCACTTTTTATTAACTTATATGGTTCTAATACCATATGTTTTAATTTTTCGTAGGCTATCGTGCTAGATCCGATGAAGATGGTTATTTTATTAACTCGGATCTCGATGAAGGTAACAGATGATGGCATGACTCAGTATTGCATGATATATATGTTGTAGTTGCTTGTAGTATCGTTTTAAAATCGAATTCTTATACTAGTAAACGTGTTTGAACTATATTACGATAATATGTTTCGAATCTTCTAAAATTATTATAAGGCCGAGACTAAAACATATAAATAAGAATTAATTTCTTAATTTCGTGATTTTTAATATGAATGATCAAATTGAAAGTTTTAATGTTTTTAGTAAAGTTACAGCATGTTTTCAAATCTGTTACTACTTTTGTACGATTTTTACTCCTATTTACAGATCTTATTTTCAAAAAGTTTCAAATAAGACTACTATTTATTTTAAGTTTATTATACGTCTGTTAAATTTCGTAAATTAAGTCCAAGTAGTTTCGTCAAAAAATCGTTTATCAAACTGTGACGGATTAGCTCGCGAATCTGTCAGTTGTTGTAAAACCTGATTTAAAACCTATGATAAACTTTGAATTTAATTTTGGTAATTTATTTACATTAACGTTAAAGAGTCTAGTTAATGTTTCTAATTGGATTTGTTTTAAAATAAAATTTTAAACTTATATTATTAAAGAAATACTATCGGGTGTCGGATTTTGACAGTTTATAAAACTACGAATAAAAACCCATGTTAAGTTAGGAATTTCGATTTTCTCCATTAACAAAAATTGTAGTTAAGCTTTTAAAGTTTCCAACCTCACTTATCTTACATCGTTTTGAGTTTTAATGATTTAATTATGAATTTTATAGTAAGACGGTGCAAATCTGAGAAATCTGTAAATTTGTAATTTATTACTTTTAATTACTTAAACTCCAACCTTTTGAGAAATAATTATGATTTTTAATTTCTTTGACTTTTAATCATTAATTATACATTTATCTAATATATATAATGTTTAAGTTCAAGGCCTAATATTAAATATTTTATATAACTCATATGTTAAACGATTTCTAATTATAATAACAACTATTTTGGAAAGTTACTATTTGAAGAAGTGTCTATCTTTGAAAGGTTACTATTTTGAGAATATTTAAGATATCTTCGGATAAAATATTTATTGGTTGAATATGGAATAATGTTGGAAATGAGAATGTACAGTATATAAGTCTAGGATATGTTGTTTGTTGTCATCAGCTATATGGTCAGTGTATTTGCGTCAGGGATACATTGATTGTCGAACTGGGTATCGTTTATGCTCAGGAGTCATGCGCATGTACTTAGGCTAGGACCTCGCTGAACGCAGTCCTATTATAGTTTGAGTTGTCTGGTAAGAGGGCTTAGGAGTCGCTTCGTGGGCACTGAGTTCCTTAACAAGTGAGGCTTAGGGGTCGCTTCGTGGGCACTAGGTTACACTTCGGTGTTGTTTTGACATATCTCTAGTAGTAAAAGCTGTGCTTATCATCGGTTTTATATTCCACTATTCGTATTGACGCCGTCAGGCTGCTGAATTGTTTTCTGGCTTTGAATCTATTTTGATATATATAATGTTTTGAGTTTTAATCTATTTTCGTATATTATGCTTCTATTGCTTATATATTATGTAATATGGCTGGGAGAACTGCCTGAGTTGCTCCCCACTGAATTGTGGCTGTTATGTTTATAACATGACAAGTATTCTTTGTTCCGGGGTTTGGTGTGCGCTAGTGAGTGACATGGATCCTACTCTGCTTTAATCATGTTTATTTATGGATTGTTAAACCCATTTGAAGGATTTTTAAATTTTTAGCCCTTTTGTAAAAGTGGCATTTGTATTGACTGACTGTTCTTTCTGTAAAATATAGAACATCAGTGTGTTTTAATCCCAAATCTACAGTGTTTCCGCCACTGTATTCCGTTAGAATTTATAGGGATTACAGTATTAATTAGTAGAAATCATACTCAATTGGCACGACTGAAAGAAGACTGAGAACCCCGATGATGTATCGGGTTTGCGCGGCCCTCACGGTCACAGTTCACCAACTTGTTCCTTTGGGCAATTTCAGACCTCACCTTAAAGTCTTTCATATCGTGGTAGGCAATCCATCTCTCCAACGCGTCCCCTAAAATATGACGACCCAATATATTATTTAATACAGTGAAAGATTGAAGTTAGATTGTTTATTTGTTAAAATTGATTACCAAAAAAAAATATAACTAACACCTTTAAGGTCTTTCAGCGGAGTCCCCCGCATACGTCGTTTATTCATCACACAGGTGAAACGTCGTGTGCACGTTTCATTGTACCGGTCCCAGACCCTTCCATCTAACTCTGAGTCCCAACTGAACTTGAACTATACAGTCAAGACAGATTAATAATTTGTATGAAAAATATTTACAAAGTCCAGATAATAAAATAAAAACTCGGTAGCAAAAACAATCCACGTACCTTGAATTGGTTGAACCACCACTCTCGTATCTCCGCCGGTACCTGAGACCAACATGCATACCCTTGCCCTTTGTCGACCATGAAGCTGTTAGTACAGCCTTTGACGACCTGTTTGTGCAGAAACCTGCACCAGTCATGAAGCACATATATGTAGTCAATCATACAAGATGTAGTCCAAAACTAAATATGTTACAAAAGAATAATCAACATGTTAGATTATATTACCGTGTGCCTGTTGGTTTGAGAACCAACCGACCGGCATCGTCCTTCTCCAGTTCCTCCTCTGGCCCCTGCTGCTCCCCCTCCTCCTCATGCTCAGCGGTCTGCTCCGGTCCCGTTTCGGGGACCATTGCCTCCTCCTCTTGCTGCGTTGTGGACGTGTGAGCAGACCTACTACCCCCACCACGTTTCCTGGTCGATCTACCGCCTGCCATTATCTTAACCTTCCAAAAAATTAAACAATGTTAACAACAATTAGCCATGTAAACAACAATTACATTCTAACTTTATTCAAGTAAAATAGCCTACTATAGTAAACATCAATATAACTTAACCATGTAAACATGTAAACATCAATATAACTTACTACAACAACTCTAGTAGTCACCGTCGCTGTCGTTATTGTCTTCAGCCTCATCCTCCTCAGTCTGATCCTCCTCCTCCGTCTCCTCGCCCTCCACTTGATTGTCCTCCGAATTCTCTTCATCGTGACCTTCATCCTCCTCAAGGATCTCCGGAACATCCCTGACCATGTAATTTCCTTGTCCATCATCATCGTCATCCTCAAAATCTTCCTTTGCCCCTTCATTCTGATCTTGATCGCAGAATATGTTCTCTTCAATAGAAGATAAGCGTGTACCAGTTGAAGCAACATCTTCCTGGAACAGAGAACTATCTATTTGTCCCCGTGGTTTAGTCGTAAAGACTACCCACCATTGACTTTGATTTCTGTCATTTTTTGTGTAAGGAGAAGGAGCAAAATAGACTTGCTTCGCCTGATGCGCGAGTATGAACGAATCGTACGTAGGATACTTCCTTGTGTGATTAACTTCCACAATCTTGTAACGTTCATGCACTCGGGTCCCGTTCACAGAACTGTCTTTCCACTCACACTTGAATACCACAGCTCTATACCCTCGTTCTTTGCCAGCATAACACAACTCAAAAATATCCTCCAAAATACCATAGTACTCATCACCATCAAGAGATGACACACTCACACCAAAATTGCATCTAGCCTTGTTCTTCCCGTAGTTGAATGTGTGAAAATTGAATCCATTCACCGAGTACCGGTTCCAGGTTTTAACCACTCGCACTGGACTAAATGCCAAACTTCTAACCAAATCATCACGTATGTCTAAGGCAACTACGTGATCCTTGAGCCACTTCGGGAAATGTTCGTCGTGCTTACTCCAAACGTCATCAGGGTTCACGGCAGGGTTCGCAGCGACATATTCAGTTACAAATTGTTCTCATAAGGCTTTAAGATCTCACAATTCGAGAGTAGGTAAAGGTGCGCTCGGTTGTACTCTTTCTCATATAGTGCCCTAGAACCCTCAACGGATGAAGTTCCTTCATCGTCCTTCTTTTGAAAAAACTCGGGAATAGTGGGGTCAATGGAGATCGAATGTCCTAGGTTCAGGTTCTTGGTTTTTGTTTGGACATCTTTATCGAAGTAGAGGGAGCAGAAGTTGGCAATCTCTTCTGTCAAATATGCATTACAAATAGAACCTTCTACCCTAGCCTTGTTATCAATTTTCTTCTTCAAATGATCCAGGAACCTAAATAGACAAGTTATATATTTCAATTAATACAAATTAGTTAAGCTTAATTTTTTTTTAAATGAAGTTACTAAAAGTTACTTACCTTTCAAATGGGTACATCCATCTATACTGGACAGGTCCTCCAACCTTAGCCTCTTAGGGCAAGTGGACAGGTAGATGCTCCATGGAATTAAAGAACGACGGTGGGAAGATCATCTCAAGTTTGCATAGTATCTGCGGAATTTGATCCTCGAGCCAAGACATGTCCTCAATTGATACTGTAGAGGAACAAAAATCTCGGAAGAACTGAGATATCTCAGTTATAGAATTCCACACCGTCGGTGGAAAAAGGTGCTTTAGTGATACCGGAAGCAACCTCTCCATGAAAACGTGACAGTCATGACTCTTTAACCCTTGCAGCTTCAGGTTCTTAAGATCAACACAGCGTTTGAAGTCGGAGGCGTACCCATCAGGGAACTTCAACTTCTCTACCCACTCCAACAATGCCTTTCTCTGAGCCTTGTCAAGTGTGAACAAGGCTCTCGGTTTCGACCCATCCTGTTGTATGTGCAGTTGAGGACGGTGACAGAAATTCTTCACATCTCGCCGGGAGCCTGTAGTGTCACAACTCTTCCCCTCCACATCCATCACCGTGTGAATCAACTGCTCGAAGAAGTTTTTCTCTATGTGCATCACATCTAAATTGTGAAGAATTAACAAAGTCCTCCAATATGGTAGGTCGAAGAATATGCTACGTTTAAACCAACCATTTTTCAACTTTTTGAGGTCTTTGAACTCCTGCTCGGTTCCGTCGATAGTGGACGGGTAATCAGAAATCAACTCCCATATTTCATCTCCGTGGAGTCGATCAGGTGTGTCATCAAGCACAACCTCACCCTACTTGAGTGCATTCTTATTCTTTCTATATGGGTGACCTTCTGGTAGGAACTGCCGATGACAGTCAAACCAACTTATTTTACTATAATTTGGAAGATAAAAAGCTTTGCTCTCATCCATACAACACGGACATGCTTTCTGACCCGCAGTAGACCACCCCGAGAGCATACCGTACGCGGGAAAGTCATTTATAGTCCACAACAAAGCTGCCTTCAAATGAAAGGTTTGTCTCAGAGAGACATCATAAGTTTCCACCCCTACCTCCCACAGTTGTTCCAGTTTTTCAATAACAGGTTGCAAGTAAACATCCAAATGATTTTTCGGGTTTTTTGGTCCGGGCACAATATGAGATAGGAAGATGGAAGGCTGCTTCAAACACAACCAAGGAGGTAGGTTGTAAGGTGTGATCATCACAGGCCAGCAAGAGTACGATTTACCAAATTGGCCGAATGGTGCAAATCCATCAGTGCACAACCCAAGCCTTACATTTCGGGGTTCTAACGCAAAGTGGGGATGTAGTCTATCAAAACGCTTCCACTCCTCACCATCACTCAGATGACACATCTTCCCTAGTACCCTAATGTCCTCCTTGTGCCACCTCATTTGCTCAGTTATGGTTTTTGTGGCGTACAATTTCTGAAGCCTAGGTGCAATAGGGAAGTACGTAAGCTGACTTATTGGGATTGGTTTCTTACCCCTGACACCACTTTTCCCTTTTCTACCTCTCAAAACAATATCTCCCTCAACCATCTTATACCTACCCTTACCACATCTCCTACATTCATCAAGCATCGCATCATCCTTCCAAAATAGCATGCATCCATCTGGACAAGCATCAGTCTTTTGATGCGGGAGTTGAAGTCCCTTCACAACCTTTTTGGTTGTGTAGAATGATCGGGTCATGATATTGTCTTTTGGAATAACTCTCTCGAGCAAGGCAGCAATACCTTCGACACAAGCAAAGGGCATGTTGAACTCACATTTAAGGCTAACTACCATAGACGCGACTTCTAAAAAAGTCACATCGCACCCTCCGTATAACGGTTTCTCCGAAGCGTCCAACATGTCAAAAAACGCCTTTGCTCGTGGGTTAGGCTCTTGTGGGTTATGTGAGTCTTGTGGGTTGGGTGAGTTTTGTGGGTTAGGTGAGTCGTCATTCCCATATGTGTTCTCGTTATTAAACAAGTTGCACTCCACAACATCAACTATCATACCTCTCAATCCCCCCTCATTTTGATGGTTTTCGGGTTCCTCAGACTGAGATGACTCACCATGACAAATTTAATAATATTAATCGGGTGAAAAACCGCTATAGATGACATGTTCCTTCTGTGGACATGACGTAGGTCCACCCCGACGCGGCCACGCGCGGGTTTTGGGTAGGCGAATGAACCTCCATATGAGAAGGATCGAATTGAAATTTAAGTCGAAATGGAGTCGCCACCGAATTTTATGGTTATTCGGAACCGTTCGAGCCCACTCTATATCGCCATGGTCCATACACAAAGTATGGCCCATTTCGGTTTGAGAGTTTATTGGGCTCGTCCCTTTGCATATCGATATAGATGCCGACTTGGGCGGTTAATCGTATATTGAATGACTCTCGTTGCCAATGGATTCGGACATCCGGAAACCACGGTTCTGAGTAAGGGGTGAGGGTACGTGTTGGGAAGCCCACTAAGGACACCCAACCCCGCCCGCTCTTAGCGGCCTCTACTAGGACATCGTTTGACTTTTTAATATGCGCGCTAGTAATTCGGTGAAATGTTATGCAAACACCGTTTTAGCTAAGCATGCGAATTAAATGTGAGCTACGTCAATTTAATGCATCTAATTTATTGTCGAAGTGATTTAGCATGCGAGGGTTCATTTATAAACGGTAAAACGCAAATAAATAAAGCAAAGCGAAATAAATCGGTTACAAGTTACGCGGGCGGAATACAACCCGGAATTCACAATACGGCGTACAATGAAAATAGAATAATCAAAATATATAATTGAAATGACTAGCAATAATTATAAACGGACCCATGTATAAACTAGACCGTGAATTTGTGTAGGTGGACGAACTTTAATTAGTTACACATTATATTGCGTATTAATCAAAGGACGGAGGTTCGAGACCTAGACGTGGTGCTAGCCTGATCTCGAACCTCGATGCCTTGTCCCGATTTATCACCTCGAGAAATGGAGTCTAAATTAATTATACGTCGGATACGACTAAAGAGTCGTCGACATAAAATTAATAGTGTGAGACCGTCGATCAAAATCGTTTATGTGTCGTGATATGCATGAATTTTGAAAAGGAGATCACGTGATTGACTTTACACGCGTCGACTAAGTCGTAAAAAAAAAGACGAGGCTCGAATGTTGCATTAAAGCTCTCGGATTTTCTGGGCTATAGGACCCACTCGGTCGAGTCATGGCCTGACTCGGTCGAGTGTGTCCTTAGACGTAGCTACTGCCCGTTTTTATAGGTGCTACTCGATCGAGTAGCAGGTGTACTCGGTCGAGTGGCACCTGTACGAGTTGTGACTCGTTTGTTTTAATGTGTTTTAAATCGATGATTGGCCGAGTCAAATAAAAATATTGACGGATTTAAATTTAACTCGGTTTGTCGGTATTATAATCATGTCTTATATGATTATAATACCGTTATCGGAATTTGGTAGAAAAGATTATTGTTTGATAAAAATTTGATTAGTGACTGAATTGCGCCCCTCTACGTCACGACGTCGATATTAATCCTTACGGATTGTGTGACGTCGGTTTTCGTGTCAACGGGTTCCGTACTAATTGGAAATGGGATTGAATGCGTTCAACTATGGCTTTTGGTTGATTATCATAGTTCAACGCATTCGAAACCGAATTTTCATACTAGAATGTATTTACGCGATATTATGACGATAATGATGATAAAAAATGATGCAAAAATGAAGATGCGAAAGTATGACAATATTAATGCTAGTGTCACTACTATGATTACGATTATAAATACGATATGAAAATACAATAAATAAAAGTGAGATTAGAAGAAAAGAGATCGAGATGGGGTTTAGGACACCCTCAACATACATGCTTAGTAAGGACCTCGGAAATGGACTCGTAATAGCGGCACGGGCTTTGGAGTATCGAGGATGTATGCGAGTTATGGTGTGTATATGTGTGTGTATGCTTCGCCGGTTCTCCGAGGGACGAGGGGCTCGGGTTCGGTGTGTTTTTGCCTAGGGTTGCTAGGGTCGTAGTATTGTGTAGCGTGATTGCAAAGGTGTGTTTGAAGGAGTGTCGGTGTTCCAAAATTATGATGGATGAAAAGTTCGTTTAGTGTGCATGGGGTCATGGGGTATTTATAGGGAGCCCCGACCCCGGGTTACTCGACCGAGTGGCGCGGGTGCACTCGGTCGAGTGCTCCTACGAATGAACCTGGACGGGTTCAAAGAGGCTCCACTCGATCGAGTGGCCAATCCACTCGATCGAGTGGATCAATCAAGCTGGGTTATTTTGGGCGTGATTGCCCTTGATTTGTGCTTAATTGATTGTGATTGATTTGGATAGGATTGGATTGAATTTTTGGCTGATTTTGAATTGTGGCGCAAGTTTCGAGACGTACTTGGCTGATTTCTGAGACGGTTTCGTCTTTGACCGGGTTTTGACCCGGTCGCTAAAAGACGGGATTTATCTTTGGTGCCGGTTTTGGCCCAAATTAGTCTTGTTTGACTCGGAACGACCCACTGGGCCTGAATTTGAGGTTTGTTTTGTGAGATTTTTACTCCATTAAAAGTCCATGTCGGATATTATTGATTCTGAGCCCAAGTCCGAGTATACTAAGTCATGTTTGCGTCCGATCATCATCGGGTGTTTTTTGGAAACTGCTATAGACACCTGGCTGTCAAATTTTGGGTGTCTACAGAGCCCCCACTCTGACTGAGGCTTGGACAAGGCGAAAGTCAGAGTAGCTACCAAGTCAATTAAGACCTGGTAGGCTTCCGTTCGGGTCTTTTATAGTCCGTTAGACTTGCGTGAAGGGCTCGCCAGCCTTAAGTCAGAAATCATACCTGAGCTGCTGATGTTACTTCGTGGGGAATCGGACTTGTCGCCTAAGTCCTGGGTGTGCCTATATGTGGGCTCATCCCGTACCATTCCGGGGAAAATGCCGCCTTGGGCTTCCGTTGGGGAGATTTTAGAGGGTTGCATGTCCCTATTTGAGTCGTACCTGTAAAAGTCGCATAAAATGTATGCAACACGTAGGTAGTAAAACGACTCGTGCTGGGGAAAATGATTTTTTGAATTTTTTGAAATCTTTGAAAGTTTTGAAATTTCTTGAATTTTTTACGGACTGCTCGGGATGACTAAATTCCTGTGTCTGTGAGGAAGAAGCATGGGTCGGGCCTGTATGTTCTAGGCCCGCTTGGGCCAAGGAGGCACAGCTGCAGGGGATGCCCCAGGGTTTTGATATTATAAATACATCTCCCTGGTTCCTCTTTTTGTCACAATTCTCAAAAAGCTTCCTCTTCTCTTTTAAAAGAAAACTTTTATTCCTCTCAAGAAACTTAGCATGGGTATCGACCGTCTGATCAACATGCTGCAAGATTGGTCACACCGTTTTAGGGATGCGAGCAAGGTAGTTCTGAGGCAGTCCGATATATTCCAACTGTTCACGTTTCGTCAGTTGCACGTGGACCGTCACTTCCTTGATGCCTGTCTGACCTTCTGGGATGACACCCATCACGTCTTCGCTTTTCCTCGGGGCGAAATTTGTCCCCTCCCTGAGGAAATTGCTGCTATAGGAGGGTGGAATCCGTTGCTCCGCCCTGCTGTCCCTTTCTCCGTTCGAGACCCTAGGAGGAAGCTACGGGAATTTTTGGGGCTTTCTCACGCTGAAGTATCCCGCATGCTTGAGGGGGATACCGTTTCTCTGCTTGCCTTAGCTGAGAAGTTTATGAACCCGTATGACATCCGGGTTACGCCCATTCATAGCCGTAGGGCGTTCGCCTTCTGCATGCTGCACGTGTATGCCTTTGAAGGCCATATGGACCTGCTGTCTTGCATGGGTAGTGTTCGTCTTCTTCTTGTTGCTGATCTCATGGAGACGGAGTGCAGTCCCGCGTCGTTAATTACGGGGGAGATCATTCAGGGTTTGGACAACCGGAAGAGGGATGAGTCAGGCCGTTTCACGGGTAGTACCCGTCTGTTGCAGGTATATCGCTTTTTTTTTCGAAATTTGTTTTTTTTTTTTTTTTTTTTTTTTTTTTTTTTGTCGCGATATACTGTTCCAGGGGAGGCACTCGACCGAGTCGTCCTGGCACTCGATCGAGTGCTCTCATAGAGGAGCATTCTGCCACGTTTTAGGGGTGTCACTCGATCGAGTGACCCCGGCACTCGATCGAGTGCCCTTATGCGGACGCCTGAATTCGTCCGAAATCTCATAAGCGCTTCCTTTTTTGTTTTTGTTTTTTTTTCAGCTTTGGCTACTTGAAAGGTTGTCCAAGATCGAGCCTCCCCCCAACCCGAGTGAGTATTGGTTCAATCAGGTGACGACGAGGAGACGGCCCACCGATTCATCTTGCCTCGTCACTCAGAAATATTGGGAAGAAGAGCTGACGTTCCATCGTGGTCCGCTGATACGATGGGTGGTTTTATGGTGGCCGATTTATTCCTGGACGGGTTTGGCACCTGACGACAAGGCACGCTACCAGGTGATTCTGTCCTTTAGCCACACAGTTCACCTCTATCCCGACCGCATACTCAGGCAGTATGGGCGGACACAGCGTATTCCCGAGAATGAGGCGGTTGTGAGTGCACCTACCCCGCTGACCGACATTTTATGTGACACCTGGATTCAGAGATGGTATACTAGAGTTACTTGGTCCGTTCCCAAGCCGCTTCATTCTGCCTGGGTGTCTTATTCCTACGAGAAGTGGACCAAAGCCGAGACTGCTGAAGCTCGTGCTGCTTTGAAGATCGACGAGGCCTTCGACCTGCTTAGGCGAGAAAAAGTCAAAGACAACCGGGATTTCTTTGCTGAAGGGGAGACTCAAGCTCCCTTAGTCCGTCTGAGGCCAAGTCAGAGAAGAAGAACTAGGACTCGAGTTAGAGGGTATTGGGAAGAAGAGCTGACGTTCCATCGTGGTCCGCTGATACGATGGGTGGTTTTATGGTGGCCGATTTATTCCTGGACGGGTTTGGCACCTGACGACAAGGCACGCTACCAGGTGATTCTGTCCTTTAGCCACACAGTTCACCTCTATCCCGACCGCATACTCAGGCAGTATGGGCGGACACAGCGTATTCCCGAGAATGAGGCGGTTGTGAGTGCACCTACCCCGCTGACCGACATTTTATGTGACACCTGGATTCAGAGATGGTATACTAGAGTTACTTGGTCCGTTCCCAAGCCGCTTCATTCTGCCTGGGTGTCTTATTCCTACGAGAAGTGGACCAAAGCCGAGACTGCTGAAGCTCGTGCTGCTTTGAAGATCGACGAGGCCTTCGACCTGCTTAGGCGAGAAAAAGTCAAAGACAACCGGGATTTCTTTGCTGAAGGGGAGACTCAAGCTCCCATAGTCCGTCTGAGGCCAAGTCAGAGAAGAAGAACTAGGACTCGAGTTAGAGGGTCCAATGCTAGAGGTGTTCAGGGGGAGGTGAGCCCCCAGACCGATTTGGAGAGAAGACTAGGGCCGAGACTTTCAGCCCAGGACCGACTTGGTCCTAAGGATAGGTTATCGGAGCATGTACGGGCTCGACTTGGGCCCGTGACTATAGCTGAAGATCCTCTGTCCAAGAAGAGGACTCGGGTTAAGGAAGTTCCCGTTGTCATTCGGGAACGCCCGCCCTCGCCGCCGCCCCGACGTCCGCGGGCTCCTCAAAACCCGAAAGACAAAGGCAAGGGCAAGATGCCCGGATACGACTAGTCTCTCTTTTATTATTATTTGAAATATTATTACTATTTTTGTAGTGTTTTTTTTTGTGGCTTTTGGCTTTTTTGTAATTTTGAATTACCGAGTTTATCGGTGTTTTTTTTTTTGGAATAATAAAAATATTATTAGTGAAACCGTTTCTGTCTTTTTTCGTTATTGCAGTGGTTGTGCCCTTTTGAGGGGCTGCCTACGTATCCACAGTTAGTGGAATCAAACCAAACGTAGTTCGAGCGTAGATTTTTTTGCAATTTTGAAATACACCAAGACTATGAGTTCAAGATGTGCGACAGTAGGATAAATAATCCTAACTTATTGACTCGCTTTATAAACTTTTGAAAAAGTGCTTAAATAAATTTTGCGAATGACATTGAGATAAGGTTTAGGGGTAGTAGTGTTTCAGCTGGTCTAGGTTGGTCGGGTTGACAAATTCATTTCCGTCCAGATCGTCAGCATTACTGCTCCTCCTGATAGAACCTTCTTGACTAGGTATGGCCCAGCCCAATTGGGTTTGAATTTTCCCCTTGGGTCAACCGGTAGTAAGGCACGAACCGACTTTAGGACCAAATCGCCTTCTTTGATGTTCCTGGGCCTAACTCTTTTGTTAAAGGCCCGTTTGATTCTCTTTTGGTATATTTGGATGTTATTGAGAGCCCGGGATCGCCGTTCGTCTAAAAGAACCAACGAGTCATATCGAGCTTGAATCCAATCTGCTTCGGGTACCTGGCTTTCTAGCAGGATCCGGAGGGAAGGTACTTCTAATTCGATTGGTTGGACCGCCTCCATCCCATATGTCAAATAATATGGGGTTGCCCCGGTCGCAGTTCGGATCGATGTCCGGTACCCCCATAGGGCGAAGGGTATTTTGTCGGGCCAATTCCGATAATTATCAGCCATCTTTTTGAGTATGGTGACAATTGTTTTATTAGCAGCTTCTACCGCTCCGTTTGTTTGGGGACGGTAAGGCGAAGATGTGTGCCTCTGGATTTTGTATTTTGCTAGCAAAGTAGCGGTTTCTGCTTGGAAGTGGGTCCCGTGATCACTGATAAACTCATGGGGGATCCCGTACCGGCATATGATTTTATTCTGGATAAATTTGGCCACGTGCTTGGCGTTCAAGACACGGTATGATTCAGCTTCGACCCATTTGGTGAAATAGTCGATCGCCACCAAAATAAAACAGTGGCCTCCCGTTCCGGAAGGATTCACCTTTCCAATTATGTCAATCCCCCATGTCGAAAATGGCCATGGTGATGTCATGGTGTATAATAGGGATGACGGCATGTGTTGAACATTACCGAAAATTTGACAATTATGGCAGTGTTTGACATATGATTGACAGTCGGCCTCCATACTGTTCCAGTAATACCCGAGCCTCATGATTTTTCGGGCTAGCATATGGGCATTCATATGCGGACCGTTTTCGCCGTCATGTACTTCGGCCATCACTTTTTCGGCCTGTGTTTTGTCGATGCATAGGAGTAAAGCCCCCTGTGCCGTCTTTTTGTATAACTGACCGTCGTCCGTACGAATGAATTGGGTAGCCAGTCTTCGCAGGGCTTTCTTGGCCCGGTTTTCAGTTCCTTGTGGATATTCTCCCGTAGTCAAATAGGTTAGAACAGCCTGATACCAAGGTTCTGGATCGGTGATCTCAATATCTTGAATGGCGTTGACATACACCGGCTCGGACCGTCTTTCGACACAGATTTGCATACTGGGCATATGTTCCGGGATGTTTAGTAGGGACGCTAATTTGGAAAGTGCATCCGCGAACTGGTTTTCTTCACGTGGGAGGTAGATATATTCTACCCTCTGGAATTGTTTCTCTAGAATCCTTACTCGTGCTTGGTAAGCCACGAGATTGGCATTCCGAGTTTTCCATTTTTGAAGAGCTTGATTGATGACTAAAGATGAGTCCCCGTGAACCCGGAGATTCGTAATGCCCAAATCAGTAGCTGCTTGTAACCCGTGGATGCATGCTTCATATTCGGCCGCATTGTTGGTTACATCAAAGTCTAATTTGATGGACAACGGGGTGTGTTCCCCTTGGGGTGAGATTAGGAGAATACCGACCCCAAAGCCTCGAAAATTGGATGTTCCGTCGAAATACAAGTCCCATGTTTCGGTGTCAGTATGGAATATGTCTTCATCAGGAAAGGCCCAAGTGTCGGTATAGCCCTCTTCAGATATCGGACTATCAGCGAGGAACTCGGCTACTACCCGGCCTTTGATGGCTTTTAATGGTACGAATTTGAGGTCAAACTCAGCTAGCATTAGAGTCCATCTGGACATTCTACCGTTGAGAATGGGCTTTTCGAACAAATATTTGATCGGGTCCATTTTGGACAGGACGTGTACCTCGTGACTGAGCATGTAATGTCTGAGCTTTTTAGTGGCCCAAACCAGAGCTAGGCACGTTTTCTCGAGCATTGTATATTTGCACTCGTATTCTAGGAACTTTTTACTGATGTAGTAAATAGCCCGCTCTTCTGAATCGACTGTCTGGGCCGGCATAGTCCCCGTGGCTGTCTCAGTCGTTGTTAGGTATAACGATAGAGGCAAACCGGGTTGAGGTGGCATTAGTACCGGCGGAGCAGACAGGATTTCCCTGATTTTGTCGAAGGCCGCTTGACATTTATCGTCCCATAGCACCCGTTCTCCTATCTTCAGTTTCTTGAAAATGGGCTCACACACCATGGTTAGCTTTGAAATAAAACGGCCGATGTATTGGACTTTCCCGAGAAATCCCCTTATTTCTTTTTCGGTCTTGGGAGGTTGCATCTCGGTGATGGCTTTGATTTTAGCTGGGTCGACCTCGATACCACGTTGGCTAACGATATGGCCCAGTAATTTGCCTGATGTTACCCCGAAACTGCATTTTTGAGGGTTTAACCTCATATTGTACTTACGCAAACGGGTGAAGAATTTTCTTAGGGCAGCAGCGTGTCCGTCTCGGTTTTTAGACTTGACGATCATGTCATCGACATAAACCTCCACTTCCCTATGCATCATGTCGTGTAATAAGGTCGTGGCTGTTCGTTGATAAGTGGCCCCGGCGTTAATGAGACCAAGTGGCATAACGGTATAGCAATAGGTACCCCACGGTGTGGTGAAAGTGGTTTTACCCATGTCTTCTTCTGCCATTTTGATTTGGTTGTATCCGGCATACCCATCCATAAATGATAAGAGGGCGTGATCTGCTGTATTGTCCACCAATATGTCGATGTGTGGCAACGGGAAATCGTCTTTTGGGCTGGCCTTGTTAAGGTCCCGGAAATCTACACATACCCGAACCTTGCCGTCCTTCTTGGGTACCGGCACGATGTTCGCAACCCAGTCTGGATATTCAGACACTTGTATAAAGCCTGCTTTGAATTGTTTGTCTACTTCTTCCTTGACTTTGAGAGACCACTCGGGCTTCATTCTTCGAAGCTTCTGTTTTACCGGCTTACACCCATCTTTGATGGGTATACGGTGTTCGGCTATTTCTCGGTCTATACCCGGCATGTCCTTGTAGGACCATGCAAAGACATCCTTGAATTCTTGGAGGAGGCTTGTGAGTTGTTGTCTCTCCTCGGGATCTAAGGATAACCCTATTTTAAGCATCTGGGGCTCTAAGGTTGTTCCCACATTGATATACTCAGTTTCTTCGATTACCGGATCTCGGGATTCCCTCTGCTCTAGCTGCTTGATCAGATGTGGGGGTAGGGACACCTGTTCATCGGGTTTCTCAATGTCATTGCAAAAAGTATTTTTGAAAGTATTTTGAAAATAAGTCAAGTCATAAGCGGAACGGTTTTCGTTATTATTGATAGAGAATTTGGAAAACAGCTCAAAGAGAGCGGCCATCTGATCATTGGTCAGAGGCGGGATTGGGAGTGCTCTCGGAACAGACCCCGAGGTTCCGGTGGCAGTGACTACAGGGAGAGGGGTTACAGTTTGGACTCTAGCATCAGACCCCTTAGACTCGAATACAGACTCGGACTCAGACTCGGACTCGGACTCAGACTCGGACTCAGAATCGGTGTCTGGCATATTTCCTTCCCCGGTGGTCAGCTTGTAGACTCGGCCTTGACCGTCGGTCCACTTGACGGTCTTCTTCCAGCTTCTTTTCCCGGTATTAGCACCGACTTCCGAGATCAGCTTCGAAGGGTCGAACTTGTTGCTTCGAAGGATCAGGTTCACCAAGTCTTCTTTGGGGTTCGGAACAGCTTTGTCCTCCCCGAATAGGAGTCCCAGCACGGGCTCGGCATTGTCAGTACCCTCTTTGGATTCAGCTTGGAGGAGGGCAAATATGTCATCTGGAATGTAGTTGCATTCCCGAGCTAGTGCAGCCTCGGGATGCGTGATGGTTGGTTGATATAGGCCAACTTGAATAGCTCCAAATACGGGTGTGACGAAGTAATCACTCAGTCTTGGGCTATAAGGGCCCAAGTAGGTACCCTTGATGATGTTGCAGGCCTTCTCAATCCCTGCTCGGACCACGTTTCCCGGGGTCATAGCATACCGTAAACCGAAGTGAGATTCCCCATCATTCAGGACCTCAATAATCCTCCCAGCTGGAAGATATGGCCTCGAAGTAGCCCCCGGTAAGTACCCCAAGTTTTGTAGCATCGTGTCGATGCTTGTGGTGAAGTAGGGCCTAAAAAGGATTTCTTCTTCAATCATGCCTACAAAATCGAACCCCCAAAGGTCGGTGCGGTCCGTAGTGTTACAGCTAGCCACGGTCATTGGGGTTGCTTCTAAGGTGATAATACCGTCTTGCAGGGGCATTTTGATCTTTCGGTGTAGAGTAGAAGATACCGCCTTCACAGCATGGAGCCATGGTCTTCCTAGGAGTAGATTGAAGGAAGAGGTGACATCGATCACCTGGAATTCTAGCTCTTTTTCGATCGGGCCGGTCACAATAGTCAGTTTGACGGCCCCGGAAACTGCTTTTGGGCTTCCGTCGAAAGCCTGGATAGTGTGGGCAGTTGGTATGTAGTCGGCCTCAGTGATCCCGAGGGCTTTGGCAGTCCTTAGCGGGAGGACGTTCACCGCGGACCCATCGTCAACTAGGGTCATCGGAAGATACTTACCCCAGCAAATCACTGTGATGTATAGGGCCAGATTGTGAGAGGCCCCGAACGGTGGTAGGTCGGCATCTGAGAAGGTGATTGATGGGCCTTCTCCTTTGGACCTGCTCTTGAGGTAAGGTAAAATAGTGGCTACCATTTCAGTAGGGGTAACCTGGGAATCAACCTTGATCTGATCGAGAGCCTTAGTAAGTGCCTCTCGATGTTCTTGTGAGCTAACCAAGAGTTGCCATATGGTGAGGTCAACTCGGGTCCTTTTCAATTGTTTAACAAGAGCCGTATCGGTGCTTGGTTCTTCAATGGCTTCTTCCGTCCTGGTAAGTTCAGTGACGGTTGCCTGGACTGAGCCGTCTTTGGTGAGGGAATTACCGGCTAAAGCTTTGGATTTAGCCTTCCTGACTTCTTCGAGGGTAACGGGGACAGTTTCCCCTTTGGCGAGGTATACATCTTCTTCATCATCGAACCAGATCCCATTGATTTGTGGGAGGAAAGGAGAGATAAGATGAGAACAGTCTATCACCTCACCGGTGAAGATGGCATGAGAGCTAAAGGGGTTGTCCTTGTTGCTTGGCTTGTCCCCGGGTAGTGGTATTTTCCCGCTCTTAATTAAATCCTGAATTAGATGCTTCAGCTTCCAACACTTCTCGGTGTCATGCCCATTGCCTCGGTGATATTGGCAGTAGGCTTGGGCGTTGTAGCTCTTGGAGCGTTTTTCGACTGGGACTTCGGGAGTTGGGCCTATCGGCTGGACCAGGCCTTTGGAAGATAGCCTTTGTAAGGCATATGTATAGGTAGTCCCTATATCAGTGAATACCCTATGAGGGACGTTTCTTTTGGATGAGGCATCCAAAAGGTTAACCGTGTCGAAGATGCTTCGGGTTGCGGCCGGAGGTTTAGTAGTGGATGAGGAAGCTCCTTGGTAACCCTTGTTAGAGGCCTTAGTCAGGCTCTCTTGCCTTAGATCATCTTCAATTCTCATGCCCATTTCAGTAAGAGTGGTGAAATTGGGTATGACAGCATACCGGAGGTGAACCCGGTAGGAAGGGAGGAGGTTCTTGACAAAGGCCTCCACTAAAGTCTTCTCACTGGGCTTATCGACCAGTTTGACACTCTCGGCCCTCCAGCGTTGGAGGTATTTGGTAAAGCCCTCCTTAGGTTCTTGGGCCATAACCTCTAGGGACCGCATAGTGGTTTGGATCTCGGTGTTATCAGCATAGTTCCGAGCGAATTCCGTAGCCACATCGTCCCAGGTTGAGAACTTCTTTGGGTCTAGCCTGTAGTACCAGGCCTTTGGGTGTTTCTCCAGGGATGCAGCAAAGAGGTTCTTAAACATAGAAGAGTCCACCCCCTTAATGGCCATGAACTCCTTGAAGGCCCGCACATGTAGTAGCGGGTCTTCAGTCCCTTCGAACATAGGTAGGCCCGTGAGATTCAGGTTTGCGGGCAGTTTGTCACTTACCGGGTTGTAATCCCGACTATTCTCTCGATGGATGTTGTTATTCCCGGTTAAGTAGACTTGTTCTTCCAATCGGCGGACCGAGCTAACTAGTTCAGTTAGGGGTTCCGTGACCCCGGTATTAGGAGTCCTTTGCTCCACTGTAGCTAAGCGAGCAACAATGGCCACTTGGCCGGCCCTCATCTCATTCAGTTGGGCTTCAATGTCGGCTTGCTTCTCGATTATGGCATCTAGAGAGGTTTGAAGACTGTTCAAAGTGGCCATCCTTCGAGCGTGTCTGGTTGCCGGTGGCCTGTCTGTAAGAACACCACGTAATCAGGAACCGAACCCATACCTTGGAATTAAAACAAGTACATCCCGAGCGACCCGAAAGAAAAGGACTTGAGAAAGACATCTAGACGGATGACTCATAGGTGATGTGACTTCCTTAAGATTTCGGCCTTGGTGAGCCTAGTCTCGTTCGAAGGAAGGTTCACATGAGACTAAACCCCAGACTTTGGACTCGAGTGTGTAGACGGGCCCTCCTTTGTAGGAGTATGTCCTACGTAGGTGGGCTTTGCCTTAGTCTAATAAGGCAGACTGGGGGTGGGGAGGAAACTCGTGATATAAGATCAACAGAGTTTCGACGCTACAGACCTTGACGACTTACGACATGACCCGACATTGCTAAATACGGGAAGTCCTAAGAAGAGGAAGGTTTGGAAAAATTGATAGTTTTGGAAAACCCGAGAAAATCTCGGGGGAAGGCCCGATTTTTCGAGAAAAATCGGAAAGGGTATCGGGCCTTGGTTTTGATGGTTCGAAAATATTTTCGAGTTTTGAATTGGGTAGCATACCGGCTAGAAATAGGCTATTTTGAGTAAAATCATAAGTTCTAAATTCGGTATGTGTGCCGGGTTTTGAAATTTGAATATCTTGAAATTTGAAAATTTGAATGTTGGAAAAAAGAATTTCCGACGATTTGAAAATTTGAAGATGAGATCCCGAAGATTTGAAAATCGAAAACGGCATCTCGAAGATTTGAAAGTTGAAAATGGCATCGCGAGGATTTGAAAATTGAATTTTGAAAATTCGAAAATCGAATAGTGGATCGGAAATTCGAATTTTGAAATGGGCAGCATGCCGGCTAAAAAAAAAGGCTTGTTTTGAGTCAAATCTTAAGTCTAAATTTCGGCAGCTTTCCGAGTTTTTGAGAATTTGAATATTTTTGGGAAGATGCATTTTTTGAAATGACGGTTTTTGAAAACGACACGGAAACCAAGTAGCACATAGTCACGTAAGCATTATAACGACGCCATGTATGCTTTACACTAAGTCTCGGTCGGTTTGAATAGGGTCTATACCAGTGTTCATGGTCTAGTCGAGAAACGGGACGGTCTTCCTAACTCGAGTGGAATTTAGAACATGCCGCAAAGTCCATACGAGTCGACCATGAACACCTTTAACGTATCCAAGACTGAATACGTCGTGGTATAGTGGGACGTCGGTCACCAGTACCGGCCCGGGTAAATATGGGGTTATGCATGAACCGTAAAACTAAAACGCATATTGTACTCGTCAAACGATTTCTATTCGAGTTTCACCCTGAGAACTCCGATGGTAAGGCACACATCGGTTGATCCCCAGCGGAGTCGCCAAATTGTGGACATGACGTAGGTCCACCCCGACGCGGCCACGCGCGGGTTTTGGGTAGGCGAATGAACCTCCATATGAGAAGGATCGAATTGAAATTTAAGTCGAAATGGAGTCGCCACCGAATTTATTGGTTATTCGGAACCGTTCGAGCCCACTCTATATCGCCATGGTCCATACACAAAGTATGGCCCATTTCGGTTTGAGAGTTTATTGGGCTCGTCCCTTTGCATATCGATATAGATGCCGACTTGGGCGGTTAATCGTATATTGAATGACTCTCGTTGCCAATGGATTCGGACATCCGGAAACCACGGTTCTGAGTAAGGGGTGAGGGTACGTGTTGGGAAGCCCACTAAGGACACCCAACCCCGCCCGCTCTTAGCGGCCTCTACTAGGACATCGTTTGACTTTTTAATATGCGCGCTAGTAATTCGGTGAAATGTTATGCAAACAGCGTTTTAGCTAAGCATGCGAATTAAATGTGAGCTACGTCAATTTAATGCATCTAATTTATTGTCGAAGTGATTTAGCATGCGAGGGTTCATTTATAAACGGTAAAACGCAAATAAATAAAGCAAAGCGAAATAAATCGGTTACAAGTTACGCGGGCGGAATACAACCCGGAATTCACAATACGGCGTACAATGAAAATAGAATAATCAAAATATATAATTGAAATGACTAGCAATAATTATAAACGGACCCGTGTATAAACTAGACCGTGAATTTGTGTAGGTGGACGAACTTTAATTAGTTACACATTATATTGCGTATTAATCAAAGGACGGAGGTTCGAGACCTAGACGTGGTGCTAGCCTGATCTCGAACCTCGATGCCTTGTCCCGATTTATCACCTCGAGAAATGGAGTCTAAATTAATTATACGTCGGATACTACTAAAGAGTCGTCGACATAAAATTAATAGTGTGAGACCGTTGATCAAAATCGTTTATGTGTCGTGATATGCATGAATTTTGAAAAGGAGATCACGTGATTGACTTTACACGCGTCGACTAAGTCGTAAAAAAAAAGACGAGGCTCGAATGTTGCATTAAAGCTCTCGGATTTTCTGGGCTATAGGACCCACTCGGTCGAGTCATGGCCTGACTCGGTCGAGTGTGTCCTTAGACGTAGCTACTGCCCGTTTTTATAGGTGCTACTCGATCGAGTAGCAGGTGTACTCGGTCGAGTGGCACCTGTACGAGTTGTGACTCGTTTGTTTTAATGTGTTTTAAATCGATGATTGGTCGAGTCAAATAAAAATATTGACGGATTTAAATTTAACTCGGTTTGTCGGTATTATAATCATGTCTTATATGATTATAATACCGTTATCGGAATTTGGTAGAAAAGATTATTGTTTGATAAAAATTTGATTAGTGACGGAATTGCGCCCCTCTACGTCACGACGTCGATATTAATCCTTACGGATTGTGTGACGTCGGTTTTCGTGTCAACGGGTTCCGTACTAATTGGAAATGGGATTGAATGCGTTCAACTATGGCTTTTGGTTGATTATCATAGTTCAACGCATTCGAAACCGAATTTTCATACTAGATTGTATTTACGCGATATTATGAGGATAATGATGATAAAAAATGATGCAAAAATGACGATGCGAAAGTATGACAATATTAATGCTAGTGTCACTAATATGATTACGATTATAAATACGATATGAAAATACAATAAATAAAAGTGAGATTAGAAGAAAAGAGATCGAGATGGGGTTTAGGACACCCTCAACATACATGCTTAGTAAGGACCTCGGAAATGGACTCGTAATAGCGGCACGGGCTTGGGAGTATCGAGGATGTATGCGAGTTATGGTGTGTATATGTGTGTGTATGCTTCGCCGGTTCTCCGAGGGACGAGGGGCTCGGGTTCGGTGTGTTTTTGCCTAGGGTTGCTAGGGTTGTAGTATTGTGTAGCGTGATTGCAAAGGTGTGTTTGAAGGAGTGTCGGTGTTCCAAAATTACGATGGATGAAAAGTTCGTTTAGTGTGCATGGGGTCATGGGGTATTTATAGGGAGCCCCGACCCCGGGTTACTCGACCGAGTGGCGCGGGTGCACTCGGTCGAGTGCTCCTACGAATGAACCTAGACGGGTTCAAAGAGGCTCCACTCGATCGAGTGGCCAATCCACTCGATCGAGTGGATCAATCAAGCTGGGTTATTTTGGGCGTGATTGCCCTTGATTTGTGCTTAATTGATTGTGATTGATTTGGATAGGATTGGATTGAATTTTTGGCTGATTTTGAATTGTGGCGCAAGTTTCGAGACGTACTTGGCTGATTTCTGAGACGGTTTCGTCTTTGACCGGGTTTTGACCCGGTCGCTAAAAGACGGGATTTATCTTTGGTGCCGGTTTTGGCCCAAATTAGTCTTGTTTGACTCGGAACGACCCACTGGGCCTGAATTTGAGGTTTGTTTTGTGAGATTTTTACTCCATTAAAAGTCCATGTCGGATATTATTGATTCTGAGCCCAAGTCCGAGTATACTAAGTCATGTTTGCGTCCGATCATCATCGGGTGTTTTTTGGAAACTGCTATAGACACCTGGCGGTCAAATTTTGGGTGTCTACACCTTCACTACAAGGACCTCAAGAAATTTTAGGTTCTTGCATTTAGTACACGAACACCTAACCTCCCCGCTCGATGCATAATCTATTGACTTTTTAGCCACCTCGACAAATGATTCAACACCCCTCAAAAATTCGACGGTGGGACATCTCTTCTTATCAAGTCTTCCCTCATACATCCATTTCCGTTCAATTCTCTTCTTTTTCTATGTTCGAAAAATATATATAACAAATTAAAGTTTAATTTCCCTAATTTAATTTAGAACTTACTAAACGGAAATTTAATCACCATTTAACTTAAACTTCATTTCTCTAACTAAGTTTCATCAATTTAATCACTAATACATCAAAGTAGACCCAAATGTCTTATTAATTTAGAATTGACCTTACAAAAATTAGTCACCGATTTTAATCACAAATGTAATCACAATTTCATCGCAATTAATGAAAATCCTAACTCATTTATCAATTTAATCCCAAATTACCTGAACAAAACACAAAAACTCATGGCCTACGTCCGACAAAAACAGCTAAAATAGGTCAAATAAGGTCAAATTTTCGGATACAGATATCAAAACTCCAAAAGCACCGCTAACATCTAATTACAACCCCGATCAAGATAGAAGTGGTTTCGGGAAAATCCGGCATTATTACGACACCTTTTGGTCCGTCCTAAGTCACACAAAACCTCACGGAAGGCCCTAGAGGTCATTCTAGCTCAATTCAACCAAATTGATCAAACCCTAATCAAAATTATGATGGGCAAAAATAATCTACCTAATCGAATTTGGGATAAACTAATCAACCTAATCGAACTTGACCTAATGTATTCAACCTAATCGAAATTTAGACCTAAACAATATTAACTAACAAACTATCAATAAATAACGGTAACAATCAAGAATAAGAACTAAGTATAATGAATAGAAACTAAGTAAACTAAGAAAACGTACCACAAATTAGGAATAAAGGATGAAAATTGGAGGAGAGAAAAGGAGATTGGGGTAGGCGAGGGAAGAGGGAGATTGTAGAGAGTGTTTTTTTTAGAGAGTAAAGGGGGAGAGGGGGGTGAGCGGGTATTTGACGCCACACTCACCCGGACGGGCGTCCACTGTCGGACGCCACAGGTGGACGCCATATTCTGCTAAATGGCGTCCGATAGTGGACGCCATTTGGGGTAAATGGCGTCCGCCTGTGGACGCCCGTCGTTCTGAATTTTGTCCTCCCAAATTTCAGTCGGACGCCAAGTTTGGTGTACGACTGTGGACGCCCGTTTGACTTTTCTGACGCCATTTAGGCGTCCATATTCCCAGGACGCCAACCAGGTGGACGCCCGGGACAGTTTTTCTTGTAGTGACCCCTTGAACAAACAAAGGGCTAGGGTCGTCCTAATTGCCCAAGTGACAAATGAAACGATCCAAAATGAAGAATAAGGATAAACAAAAATACTCGGGGGAGGAATCACCTTTCTTTTTCTTTTTATCATTTTTTTTTTCATTTTTCATTTTTCATTTTTTCTTCTTTCATTCTGTCATTTTTTTTTCTTCTTCTCCCCCTTATTCTATTCTTTTTTAATGTTTGAGAATTTTTCTTTGTTTACTTGTATTTGATGTTTGAACTCTTTTCGATGGAAAATGAATGCAAACTCAATATCAACTCTTATTTTGTGGAGTATTTTTGTGAGATATGGATCGAAAAAAAGATAGATAGTCACTTGGATAAATAGTCACCTAGACAAATATACAAAGCCAAAATCACAACACGGGAGGTGGAAGGTGGAAACAAGTGAAGGACACATCTCGAGCGACTTATAGTAGGAGGACAATTAATATATAATACTAATAAACAACCGATAGGTAATAGAATATTCATACTCTTTAAAGAAGTTGAAAATTAGAAAAATAACTTTATCAAAGGAAACAAGTGAATCAAAAAACAAAAATCTTGTTGGAATTTTTCATTTTTTCAATTTTTTTCAAAAGAAAAACACAAAGACAACACAAATCAATCAACACAAACAAGAAAACAATCGACACAAGCTACAATCTCACAACAACACATATTTACAATAATACTCCACCAAACTATCCTCCAACAAGAGTAACAACCACAATATCCTCAAACAATGACAAATCCATCAAAATCTACCTCCCCACACTTGAAACGAACATTGTCCTCAATGTTCAAAACTAGGGAGGGAAAGGAAGGGAGGGTGTGAAAATACCTTTGGAGCATAATTCTTCCCCACACTTGATCGATTTCATGTCACTAAGCCATCTTGCTTCTATGTGGTTTCTTTCTTGCTAGAGATACCTACAAACAAAAACAAAAACAAAAAAATAACATAAATATGTACAAAGAAGTGCGGTTTTATGGAAACCGCCAAACCTATAAATCACTCTTAGCTACTTAGTGCCCACCAAGGATCTCAATAATTTGTCAAATGAGATAGACCAATCCTCATTAAAGTGCTGATAAGGCTAAAGCCGTATCAACTAATCAAAATAAACCTAACAAACGACTAACAAATAGCTAGTAGCAAGTAAGGGTCGAACCACAGAGAGACGGACGATTATCGCTAATTATCTAAATTTGATTCTAAACTATTCTAATTCTGGTTTGTTTGTGTTTAATTTTTCTAAACTATTGCAGTAATGTAAAGTAAGAGGTTCTATCAATATTAAAAGGATCTAGGGTCTTACGGTTCACTATGTAAGTAAATTGGGTAAAGTTAATTAATCATTCAATTAATCAATCACAGTTATTTAGGGCAAAGACACGGCCTTTCCGATCTTATGTCAACCTTAGGATAGATTCTGACGGGCTCTCGCAACTTACCAGATTATCCTACCCACTTACTTGTAAGTCTACCCTTACCAGGCTTTCGATCTTAGGTTCGGGTTCCTAGACATTCAACTAGTTCAACGTCTCAAACTAATCGAACGATGATACAAAACAAGTAGTAAAGTAATAACATATGAATGATCAATCAAACAATTAATTAAACTAACATTCCCAATTCAATTAGCATAGATCCCCTTCAACCCTAGAAGAATAAATTAGATACTCATGACGAAAGATGAAACAACAAAAGAATTAGGCATAGTAAAAATCAATATGAAAATAAAGGAAAAGGGAAAAATACCGATTACGAAGAACTGAATGATTGAATAATAATTAGAAGCTAAAAATACCGCTACAAGCTTGCAGAATTTCAATGCTAATAAAACTAAACTAAAGTTTTTGAACAATGAAAAGAAGTGAAAAGTAAAGTCCTTAGACCTAACCCTAAGAAAGATATTTACACTTGTTACAATGGGTCTAATTAGGAAATAGGATATAATTTAATAAAATAATCCCGTAGGATTCTAATTAGGATAGAATAAGAATTCTTCAGAAATTAGGAAAGCCTCTCTGACGCATCGCGAACCGCTCGGTTCACAAACAAAACGAGCGGTAGAAATACGAACCGACCGGTTCGATATCAAACCGCTCGGTACAGTATCAAACCGACCGGTTCGGTATCATACCGACTGGTTCGGCCTTCGTTGTCCTCCTTACTGCCTTGTTCTTCGCGTTATCTTCGTTTGTAGCTCTTAACTCCGTCTTTTGCTATGTTTCCTGTCAATACATAAACCATATACCCAGCATAACAAACTACGGATAAAAGGCTACTAAATTATTCTTAAGGCATGTGAAATCGGTGAAAAACGGAGAATAAAATGAGAATAAATAGGCATATGAACTGCGTTCATCAAGTGGTCATAAGGTATCATAGTGGATAAGTATGACCAAAGATGATAGAAATAAGAGGTGGGAAGATGAATGAGATACTTAAGACAAGGGGTAAGAAACCCAAAAATCTCAAATTCATCAAAATACTTGACACTTGCTTTGAAATTGAAGCCATAGTCAAGTGGCAAGCAAGGAACATCGGCCTCAAAGAATGAATTATCAAAATTCTCATCAATATACATGGCCTCAAAGAAAGGGGTAAGAGAAACAAAGTCTACATAATCAATAGTTGAAGGGGAATCATCCTCAATATAATAAAAAGACTCAAATTTCTCTAAAATGGACTCCTCAAAGAAATCTAGTTCAACATCCCATTTATCCCCAACTACTCTAATGTTCTCAACATCCCCAACATTCTCATCAATAAAAGCATCATCGTCATCATCTATAAGCATATCATAACCATTCACATTCTCATGGGGAAGGGGAAGATGATGATAATCAACATGAGATCGAACATAAGGCACATCCACAAGAGAAGAAGATTCCACATTTTCACCTATAGCATCAAACATATAATAATCATTAAGTTCAACTCTAGCTTGTGGTCCTCTCTTAAATGCCCAAATAGAATTTTGATTCTCATCGGCACTAGCCATGGCCTCAATTAAAGCTCTAGCCTCATCAACGCTCAATTCATCAAATGCTCCTCCGGATGATATATTCAAAAGGTTTCTCAGAGAAGGAAGCAAATTATCAAAGAAAATAAGCATGATTTGGCAAGGTGAAATACCATGGTGGGGACAAGCTCTCAACAAACACTTAAATCTACCCCCAAGTCTCACTCAAAGTCTCAAACTCGCCTTGATGGAAATTATAAATTGCACTAATCCTTTGGGCGGTTATAGAGGGAGGGTAAAGTTTGTTCAAAAAGGCTTGAGCTAAGTCATCCCAACTGCAAAAGGTAGAAAAAGGGTGAGAGTATAACCATTTTCTAGCTTCACCCTTAAGACTAAAGGGAAAAAGAATGAGTTTGGTGGCTTTGTCCGATACTCCCTCCATCCTAACAAGAGAACAATTCGCCTCAAATGTCTCTAAATGGTCAATTGGTTCATCACTCTCTAAACCACAAAAGACATCTCGTCGAATCAACTCAATAAGACCTACATCAAATGCATAAGTCGCTTCCACAACCCCAATATTAATAGGTCGATTAACATGAATAGGGTTGGGTCTAGTAAGATCACGTATGCTAGGCATCGTCATGTGTGTACAAAAGGGTGACAATCAAGAGACAAGTCGCAAGATAAGTGGCAATGCAACACACAAGCATGCAACAAAACTCAAGTAGGAAGTAACTAATGCGTAGTCTAATAAATCTAAAACTAAACTAATATCAATCCGTTGATCTCCCCGACAACGGTGCCATTTTGATAGTCGTATTCGTCGTCAATCTAACCATCAAATAAACAAACTAACCTAAACTAAAATAGCAAGGGCAAGTCGGGTCGAATCCTCAAGGAGATCAGGATCGAGTACTAGTTCGGTCTCGGATTACAAATTAGCTACGCGGATCGATTAATAGGGTGAGATACTAAATAGACTAACTAATAAATAAGTAAAGAAACTAAAAATCTAAAACAAGATAAAGAACTAGAAAACTAAAGAAACAAAGAGATGAAATGATGTAGTCAAATAAGAAAAAGTACTAAGGGACGATGTCACCCGCGACTTATTTAAATCACGCAACGAATGCCAAGTATCGAGGGAGTCGGGTTCTCGGACAAGGGCAATGCGCATTCTAGGTCGGTCACCTCCCTCCCGGGTTCGTGAAACGACTAATTACCTCGTTTACCTCCCTCCCGGGTTCGTAAGGAGGAATCCTAAGGTCTAGACCGGAGACTAACTCCCGTGATGTTCCCCAAACTAGCCCTAGTCAATGAAAAACACGCTAATCGAAACTAGTGTTAGGGATACCTCGCTCAATTCTCACTCCCGTGTTCAACTAAGTAGAGTAAGGCAAGAAAAAGGGGAAGAATCGACAAGTAATCCTAATCGACTCTCGTCGATGACCAAGGGACTAAATTCGACCCAAACCCCTAAACCATATTAATCCATGAATCCCACCACATCCTCATCCAATCACCCAAATAAACCGATACAAGACTTTCAACGCGTAATTCAAATAAGTCGGGGATTCATCGACCCCTAGTGAGAATCTACTCACAAGTTGGTGCGTCAGTGTCTGTATCTGTTAACAAATTAGGTCTTGAGGATGTAGTTTTCTTCTTATAGCCTATTTTGTTCGATGGCCCCCAAGGTTTGGGATTCATTGGGATGTTGGTTCTAGTTGTGTAGTTTGTAGCCCACCCTTGGGCCGATTATGAGGGCGTGCCAGAGTATGCGGCCACGGAGCTGAGGCCATGGAGTTATAGGACGATGCTTCTCCCTGCGTTGTTTCGCCCAGTTTGGTATCTGGGCGAGTGGTTGGTGCGTCAGTGTTTGTATGACGATTTTAGGGTGCCGGTTGATCCTCCCTGGACCATGTTCAGACCACCGACCGCCGCAGAGGTCCTCGGTGATAGGGACGGAGAAGGAGGCGATACACTTCTGGTGCCTGGTGCCTCCTATCTATCTCACGTCACCCGGTGGTTAGCTTGGTATCGCCTCGTGGTAATTTTCTAATTTTGGTTCTAAGGTTTGTGTTGCGGTTTATAGTTTCTTTGCCCTCTGACCGACCAATCTGTTGTTTTTTCAGCTGGCCGATCCGGCTGATGAAATCCAGCCCCCAAATTTTCCCCTGACGCTGCTTAGGGTGGACGCGGCCGGGATACCTTTTACCGAGCCTCTCCCCCCGTGTTCTGCCGAGGAAATGGATGCTGGGATAGAGTGGCGTGATCGGGTGTACCGGGTGAGTTTTGGCTTTTGTGTTCGATTTGGGATCTAAGGTTTAGGATTGGTTTACCTAACTTTTATGGTTTCAACTCTCAGGTTTCGTCAGCTTGCCATCAGCGGTTGTGGCAGGCCGCCTACTGGGGCCTACGCCTCGAGGGTTTCCCGTGACACTTCGGGACCTCGATCGGTGAGTTTGCATGGCTAAGGTGGCTTTCTAGGCTGTTTGCGTGTTTTCCTAACGTTCGAGTGTATTTGCAAGATGTTTCGGATATGGTGGGACAGCTGGAGACTCGTGTGACCGAGCTCGAGGCGAGAGAGGTTGAGGCGCAACGGCTCCTGCAGTCTCGGGCTGACGAGATCGCTTTCCTTAAGGAGCAGCTGGCTCAGTTTCGGGGAGAGACCTCTGTGCAGGGTGAGGCTAGGCGTCGGCTTGAGAGGGAGGCTGAGGCTATGGGTGCTACCGAGGAAGTTGGCGGAATCCCCGAGACAGCTACCCTAGACATGCTGTCGGGGATGGATGGTAGCGCGTCCCCTCTTATAGACTTGGAGGATCTAGGTTTAGATGACAACATTTGTGAGGTCGTGATGGCCATTGGCGCGGCTTCTAGGGGTCCTCCCTAGCCTCAATTTGTGTATGAATTTGTATATGTTGTATATTTGCTTTAAATTTTAGTATTATTTGGATTAGTCTTGTGTTTTTATTTGGCTAATTGTTTAGCTAGATTGACAAGTAATCACTTTTTGCGTTCATTTGATTGCAATTTGAACTAGTTTAGGGCATGTTGGTGTTGCACGAGAGTATGAAAACAGTTCCTTTCGGATGTTTTGAAATGCATTAGTTTGAGCCGGGAATCGGATCGGATAGTACGTCGATTAAAATGTTTTGACTTGAGATGTAAAATATTAACGTGCTTTGACCGAGTGTGTTAAGAGATAAGCGTCGTTGTTCAGAACGAGACCGAAGATTAAAATTCGGGCGACTTTGAAAAAAAGTTAGACCACTTTTATGCATTCATAATATTACCTTGTTAGGCTACAGACGCGACTTGACGATACCCGTTAAAAGGATACAACACGCCTAGGTGGGGTAGCTTATCCCCCTAAAAAAAAGCGTCCAAGTCTCGTGCGTCCGACGAATGAATCCCCATTCATGTGGCCCCTGCACGGGTACTTCGGTTATCGGAGCGAGTTTTGGTGATTTCGGGAGGTCGTTCCCGATATCCGAGGTATCATGTGATAACTATGGTGATAATGCGGGATCGGAATTTCTATCCTTGGGTTGCTTGAGATGTCGCCTGCCTGGCTACAGGCGCTTGGGCCGAGGCTACCGGGTTCCAGGCCGCTTGGACTCGGGCGGCCAGAAACTCGGGCGCGTTGGCCGGGGTGGTTTGATCCCGGGTTATGGAATTTTTTTGTTGTTTCCTAATTCTTGTGGGATTTGGGCTATATACGGGTTGTGGGTGTTTGTATTAGACATACTAGAATATCCATAGGGTATAGCACACTTATATTTAGGGTCATGTCGGGTTTTGGAAACATCCTAACCGAGTGGGCGGGTTCTTTTAAGAAATGTGGCCTCGAGGTTAGTTCGAACGACGGTTTGTCAACGGTTGTTGCGCTGAGTCGAGTCAAGGTACAAGATAACTTCTTACGGGCATGTTCTACGTTTTGGGACCCGAAATGCCATGTTTTTGCCTTTCCCGGGGGTAAAATTTGTCCTTTGCCCAAAGAGATAGATGCTATAGGTGGGTGGAGCTCGGTTCGCCCTTGTGTTCCTCATGGGGATGATGCTTACGTGGAGCAGTTTTACCACTTTTTGGACCTTTCTTCATTAGAGGAGGCTAAAGGTTACTTTGGTATGGATGGTCTTAACTTAGAGTTACTTTCTAGTTCATTCTCACGGGTTGGGTCTTATCATGTTTCGGCCTGAGCGTGTAGGCGTGCTTTTAACATTGCTATTGCTTGCTATTATCTTTTTGAGGATGCGAGGTCACGTGAAGGAGACACCTTCTCGGGGCTCTAGGATCATCTTACAGGTGTTTTTTTTTTCTTTTGGTGTCATGTTTCTTCGTAACCCATTTTTGCTTTGTTTCCCTCCCTTTTTTTGGTTTTGTTTTTGTGGTTGTTTTGGTCTGGAGGCGTGATGTTTTATAGTGATTTGTACAGGTTTGGTTGCAGGAGCAGCTTGGTTTGGTCGTCCCTCCCCGGTGTTTTAAAGATTATAGTTACAGTGGTTTCACGGGCCGGAAGACGGTGCAGGTGTGGAGCAAAAGTCCTGAGGAAAAGGATTGGCTTTCCTATTTGGTCAGAGAAGATGTTATCATCAGGTAGTGATAAGTGTAGTTTGTAGTGTCTATTTGTTGTGTTTTGGTCCCATTTTCCTTGTGGAATCGCTCCTTGGGAGCGATTTATGGGCTTCTTATGCTTCCTTTAGTTCGTTTCAGGTTCCCGAGATCGACTTGGAAGAGTTGGAGCGATTCCGACTCAATACATACACATTTTGGAGCCAACGAAGTAAAGGAACGATGACTCGATGCCTTGGAATCGACTCCGAGACCTTGGGACCCAATCCCGAGCCTCCGAGACCCGATCCCGAGTCCCGAGAATCGGCGAGAAGCCCATGAGAGGCAAGGAGGGACCAAAGAGAGCTCTTATGGGAGGCCTACAAGACCCATCCCGTTCGGGATGGCCTCATCCCGTTCGGGATGGGGTGCACGTTGAAAGGTGCTGCTGTGAGCCCTTCCTGATCGGGACCAACCCGTCCTGGTCGGGATGACAGGCCGTCCCGGTGGGGATGATTCGTCCCGGTCGGGACCGTGATGCTGCTGCACGCCTTCTTTTATTTCATGGTCCTTCATTCTTGTACCCATATATATACTCTCTTCTTGTAAGGTTAAGACATCTTATCATAGTTTAGCATTTCTTAAGCCTCCCAAAAACCCTAAAACCTTAGATTTACTTTCACTCATTAGTTTTAATCTTCCTTTAATCTTAGTTAATCCTTAGTTAATTCTTGTAATTAGTTCTTGTATTAAGAAGTTCTTGAAGATTGTTCCAAGATTGACAACCTTGGGATTCTATTTGGGTTCTTATTTATACAAGATTGCATCTTTTCATCTCCTTAGTGTTGGTATAATCATCTCCACTCTTGTTCTTAGTTTATTTAATCTTGTTTGAATCTTTTCATATTGTTATTGTTATTGTTCTTGTTATTCATTATGGATGTTGGTTTTGTAGTATTGATTTCTCTTGTGAATGTTAGTTTTCTCTTTATAATGAGTGAGTAGTGATATTGTGGGGTTAGTAGGGGGATTAGGGGTAGATTATGGATGATTAGGGTTGATTAAGGGGAAAAGGTTACATCTTTGTTGTTAGTCACATTGTGGGCACTCTATGTGTTTGTTGATATGCTTGTGTGAGTTGTAGTGGCCATGCTTCCCATACTTGTGTTCATCTTCTCATTGTTTGTTTATGATGCGGAAATTTTGAGAATAGTTTAGTCGCGAGAGCGCCGACTAGGGTCTAAGTTACGAGAGCCCGGACCCACCTTGACATCGGTCTAAGTTGCGAGATCCCGGACCGACTCTAGCGATTAGGAGACACCTATACCCTTGGTCACCCCAATTACCCTTCTACTCCTATGAACCCGACCTACCCCACTTTCTTCCATATTTGATTCAACTCCTTAGTTAGTCATTGTTTATTTTAGTTTATTTATTGGTTCGATCATTAGCTTAGTCATACTTCTCCTCCACCATTAGTTTTCCTTTTATCGTCTCTTTGTGTTTGTTTGGTAGCATAGTCTCGTTTGTAGGCCGACCTAGTCTAAGCTTCGCCTTACCGTCCTCGTGGATACGATCCCGACTTACCCTAGCTACCCACTAGGTGTAATCGGTAGTTTATTGTTGGTTAGGGACGTGACAAATCTCTTCCCATCAATTTGGCGCCGTTGCCGGGGACGGTGCATTGTTTAGACTTAGTTTGCTTATTTCTAGACTTAGTTACCCTTCTTTGTGTTCTCCCACCTTCTCTTGTGAATATTCTCTAGATTTTTCTTCTTTCCTTAGTTTTATTTCTTCTTTTTCTCTTTGTTGCCGGGGACGGTGCATTGTTTAGACTTAGTTTGCTTATTTCTAGACTTAGTTACCCTTCTTTGTGTTCTCCCACCTTCTCTTGTGAATATTCTCTAGATTTTTCTTCTTTCCTTAGTTTTATTTCTTCTTTTTCTCTTTGTCTCTAGTTGTGCTTGTTTATTGTCGTTACCTAGTGCCCATAAAGCCCTAGGTGTTCTCACGTTTGTTCTAGTGTGTAGTGTATGCCTAGGAGAGGAGGCGACTTCTATCTCTTTAATCCAGAGCCGGAGAGACTCTTTCGAGCCTTTCGCCAACGGACGATTAATCGGGTTAGGATCTCTCAACCGAGTGCAAGCAATACTCATCAAGGGCAAGCCCAAGGAGCCGACTTGAACAACCCACATCGAGAGACGACCGAAGGGAATTTCATAAATCCTTTTGGTGATTCTTCTTCTCCTAGTTCCCCCTCTTCATCTACATCATATCAACACCGTCTACACCACCATCTTCTCCCTTATATCCAAGAATGCCTAAGTTTTCCTCTCACTCCACATTCACCGAAGATGTCTTGCCGGGACCGAGTGCATTACCGGACACTTATACCAGGAATTTTGTGGCGAAGACTCATTTTATCCAACATGTGGAGAGGAACCAATTTAGTGGGTTGCCCACCGAAGACCCGCACCAACACATGGAGACTTTCTCCGATTATTGTGACGCTATATCTCAAACCGGGGTTACTCAAGATCAAATTCGTTGGGTACTTTTCCCGTTTTCTCTTATTGGAAAAGCGAAGCAATGGATCAAGAGTCTCGATAGGGCAACCATGGGTATCGATACTTGGAAAAAGCTTGCCTTGGCGTTCTACCAAAAGTTTTACCCTCCGGAAAAGACGAATTTGCTTAGGGCCTCCATCACCGGGTTCCAACAAAGGGATGAAGAGAGCCTATATGAAGCCTGGGAGCGGTTTAAGTCTTTGGTAAGATCGTGCCCTCATCATGGACTCTCACAATGGTTCTTGGTGCAACAATTTTGGAATAGTCTTTATGAGGACTCGAGAGCTATTCTTAACATGGGCTCCAATGGTAGGTTCACCGAGGTCGATGACGACCAAACTTGGGCGAGAATCGAAGAGATGGCGGCGCATAATTCGCAATACTCTAGGCCTAGGAAGGCACATCGAGGAGGCATGCATGAGGTCGATGCTATCACCAAATTAAGCATTGACCTTGGAGCTCAAATGAAAACACACATGGAGACTATTGACAAGAAGCTCCAAAGCCACCTCAACCAAGTCCAAGGCACTAGTTCCTCCCACCATCAACCGATTCAAGAAGTGAATGCTTTGGGGTTCGCACCTCCTACACCTTATTTTGGGATGTGTGACACTTGTGGAATCGTTGGTCATGACCCTATGAATTGTAGAGGAAGTATTGAGCAAGTGAACGCCTTTCAAGCGTTCAAGCAAGGTGCCTCCTACTCTAACCAATACCAAGCTTCTAATCAAGTCCCTCAACAACAAGCGCTTCAACATCAACAACAACATCGTCCCTATGTTCCACCTCCCTTACGGGACAACAATGAAAGTTACCAAGGTTATGTGGGTAACCAAAGACCCTTCAACAATTTCAAGCAAAATAACCAAGGTAACTTCAACAACAAGCAAGGGTTCCAACAAGGGAACTTCAATCATGGTGGTTTCCAAGGATACCAAAATTTCCAAGGAAATCGAAATTTTCAAGGACAACAAAACCACAACCAAGGCCTTAATCAAGGCAATTCTCATGGGTTCCAAGGGAACCGTCAACAACAAGCTACACAAGGTAATCAACAACAAGGCAAGCCTAGGAGCCGGTCTCCTACTCATGATTATGGCATTCCTCTTGCCCTCACCGACACTCCACATAATCCATCATCCCCACCACGGGATTTTGACATTCAAAAGACTTTGATGGAAATACAAAGGAGCAATCAAGATATGCAACAATGTCAAGTGGACATGTCAAGAAACCATCATGAGCTCTTCACTTATATTCAAGGGGAAAACGCGATGAGAGATACCCGTATGAAGATACTTGAGACTCAAGTATCTCAACTCGCTTCGGGGAGCTCCTCAAGGCAAAATGGGCAATTACCTTCTCAAGGTGAAACACCGACATTTGAGCATGTAAACGCTATCACCACAAGGAGAGGTACATCCTATGAACCCCCTTTTTCCCTTAGTGAGCAAGAACCAAGACAAGAAGTCATACCCCCTCTCAAGACGATGCAAGCTATGAAAATCCAATTGAGGAGCAAGTTTTATGGGAAGTTGAAAAACCCCAAGAAGACAACCCTCCCCCTCTTCAAGAGAAAGACAAAGGAAAAAGGAAAGTATCCTTTGAAGAGTCCACCCCTATTGAGCAAAACAAGTACCAAATCAAGTTGCCTTTCCCATCAAGGCAAATGAAGACTAAGGTGGATACTCAATACGACAAGTTCCTTAATATCGTGAAGAAATTGGATGTGAATGTCCCATTCACCGAGTTACTTATCCAAATCCCGGCATATGGAAAATTCATGCGGGAGATCCTAGCTAGGAAGAGGTCCATCGACAAGGAAGAGACGGTAGCGTTCACGAGGGTGGTGAGCGAGCTTATTCAAGGTTCCACGCTTCCAAAGTTGAAGGATCCGGGTAGTTTCTCTATCCCTTGCACCATCGGCAATTACAAAATCGAGAGAGCTATGTGTGATTTGGGTGCGAGTGTGAGCATTATTCCCTACACCATTTGTGAGCGATTAGGGATGACGGAGCTGAAATGTACTTCCATTACACTCCAAATGGCCGATAAGTCTCTTAACCGACCATTGGGAATGTTGGAGGACGTGCCGGTGCAAATAGGGAAGTTCTTCATTCCGGTCGACTTCATTGTGGTTAACATGCCGGAGGATGCTAACACTCCCATCATCCTTGGACGCCCATTTTTACACACCGCCGGTGCCGTGATCGATGTGAAAAAGGGTAGGATTACTTTTCAACTAGGCGACGAGGAGTTAGTGTTCGACCTTCAAGGCAACACTTCGCCTATGACTGAGACATGTAATATGATCCATGCCACGGAAGACATCGATCGAGGGAACGATCCGGGACAAAGCTTGAAGAAGTACTCTTATGTACTTGAGGATGATGACTCCGATTTGGAGGAAGATGAATGCCCAAATCATGGTCTTGATGACAAGTTGATAAGCAAGGAGAAGGATGAGTCTCCCTTGGGGCCACATGAGGATCGTTGGACGTTTGGGTATATCCCGAAGGATCGCAAGTACAAGTTCAAGCCATTGAACTTAGTAGATCGGGATGCCCCGGGAACGTCTAGGCAAGGCCATGAAGAGTCTTGGGATGTGGTTGGTTATATAACATGCTTGATTGAAGACTTCTCTAGGGCCTTCGACTTGTTCTTACGTGCCCTTGATGGAGATGGAATTGATCAAGGTTGTTGAAAAATATTGAAGATAGCACCATCTTGGTTTGACGAAGTCCCACAAGAACCGTCTCATTGTATATATTTCTTACTTGTAGTTAGTTTGGTCTTTCTTGGTGAATTCTTGTAATTTTGGATTATCGATGAGCGGTGTGAGGGAGAGAGTTTGATGTTGAGTTTGAGTTTATTTGATAGGTATGAAGTGAGGATGATTCCTAGAGAAGAATAGCTATGATTGAGCTTGGGTTGTAAGCACGAGGATCGGGTTTTTGAAGCTCGGAGCAAGCTTTTGGGATTGTGGAAGTTGAAGAAGACCCATCCCGGCCGGGAAGAGGCTTCCCGACCGGGACGGGCGTGGCATCCCGACTGGGAAGGAGTCATCCCGATCGGGATGGGAGTGCACAAATTCGAGCTCACTGGAGGTCCATCCCGACCGGGAAGGAAGCGTCCCAACCGGGACGGGTGAGACATCCCGAACGGGACCGAGCTTCCCGACCGGGACGGGCACCTGCTCCTCCTTTGTGTTTCTTCATCGCAAATCGAGTCCACCCAACCGTTTTATGCCCCCTCCCAACCTCCCTAGCTATTCTAGCCTTATCATATGCCCCATGTACTTCATTGTCATACCCTCACTCCATTTACTATCCACTTTACACCGACTCTCACATAAAATCCCACCCCTTACCATTACTACCTCTACCGCGAGTTCTCTTCAAGTGTGAAGCGAGATGGCATCCAACAAGGCAAGCCCCATACCTCTAATGATCATCGAGACGATGGAGCAAGTGAGTTACTAGCCGCTCGGTTTGGGTAACTATCCTTACTTTTCCGTCTTTTTATCGCTTGTTTTTCATTGTTTGCCCCCTTCCCTTGTGTCATGGTATCTAGTGGCCTTCGAGGCCGTAGTATGGTTGCTCCCAACTCTCGACGACGTGATTGCGTCGAGAGTCAATCGATTAATCCTTGTATGCAAGATTTTCACCCTTTTTAGGAATTAGTCGGATTTGGACGGAATCCGGGCTAGGTGACTTGATTACACCTAGCCCTCCCCTCCCATTTCCTTTTATTTTATTTCTTTTTATTTCTTCCCCCTTCCATATCTTTTCTTGTCTCGGCCCATGGTGACTTGACTACACCCCGGCCGGACACCTTCTACCGTTTTCTTCACCTTATTCTTTGATTTTTAGCCTTATTTTCGTAGTTTCTTTTCCGTTTCTTTTGTCTCTCCGCACACTACGATTGAGCATATGAGGACATTGCTCGGTTTAAGTGTGGGGGAGCGATATTCTATCGTAGTTAGTTTTATTTTTCCCTTTTTCGAAAAAACCTTTAAAAAAATACCTAAAAATTTGAAAAAAATTCACAAAAAATCAAAAAGATTTTCTTTTTTGTGTCTTTGTGTCGTATATTTGTTTTGTATTGTGTGTGTTTTGCCTCCCTTTTCCTTATAGGTCGCTTAATCACCGTTCTTTGGAAAGCTTTGAAGACATCCGGTAACATCTTCTAACCCTCTTTCCCTCTTTATTCCTTGTGAAGTTTGGAGAAGGTTGTGTTGAGGTGTGCTCGGGTGGAGCTTGTACATACTTGTGGTTGATTTGGTGATACGTTTGGAAGTTTGGGGTGGTGTTTGTCTGTTCATGTTTTCTTTTTGTTGCCTTTTGTTTCTTTTTCTTTCGTTTTCGTCATGTCTTTGTTTTGTGTGTAAGTGTGTCGTGTGTGTAAACGTTTTCGAAAACCCGGTTTAGAGACTAGTGTGCGAGTGTTTACTTTCCCTTCCTAGTTGTATAAATCGAGTCTTGGACTTTACTCTAGTAGAATGACCCTAAATCAATGAACTCGTTGGTCCTTTACCTTGAGTCCACCTAGCTTACTAGGGATTTACTACGGGATTTGCACTTTTGACCATTATGACCACCCACGGTGTGAAAAGGCCTTGGTTACCGAGTCTCGTCCCTTAGGTGACCGTGTTTAGGATCGTTTGATTAGTCCAAGTTTTCCCTTTTTTGTGGGTTTGAAGGGAAAGCGCGCTCCCGACTTACCCATTTCCCTACCTCCTACACATATACACGCAATAAATTACAAATTATTGATTCTCCCTTTCTTGTTATACAATGAAAGTCCCAAAGAGCCAAATCAAGCCAAAAGGGCAAAGAAAAGAAAAGAAAGAAAAAAAATGAAAGAAAGAAAAGAAATGAAGAAAAAGAAAAGGCACAAAAGCCCAAAAAGAAAATAGAAAAGAAGAAAAAGAAATGGCATGGCAACAAACAAATCAAAACATCGAAAAGAAAGAAAATGCCAAAAGAAAACTCGTCTCACAAAAAGAAATTACCACAAAAATAAACCTTTTCCCGACTTTTGCCGTGAAGAGCCTACCAAAGGACCGAGTCCCGAGGAAGGATGATAGCGGCATTAATCGGTCTTCCCTCATTTTGCATGTTTTCCACCTTTTTACTTGGACTAGTTAGGCGGTTTTGGACACGGGACGACCCTCATGGCTCACGCTAAAGGGGGCGGGGTCTCACTTACCTACAGTGTCGACTAACACCGTGGTTCTTCACTTTTCCACTCCGTCGATCGTCCCGTAGTACGTTTTTAGAAAGTTAGGAGGACCTAGGTAAGTTACCAACGTTTTTGTTGCTTTATCGTCATACTATTAGGGTTTAGTTCACCTTGGTTTGTATGTCTAGCTTGGGAACGTTGTCACTTACCTCGAGTCCTAAACCGGTGTTTCATTCACCGCTTTTAGAGGGAAGCGGTATTTGTTTTCCTTTGGGTGCAACCTTGTGTTTGTTTGTTTGCTTGTTTGTGTGTTTGTTGTTTATGTGTTTAGTGTCCGGTTGCATCCTCGGTTTTGTCGCAAGACCCCACTTGCCTTGCGGAGTGCACTTTTTCCTCTAAGTGCACTCGCGTGAGTTGAAAGGGCGTTGGGTGCGCTAATACCCATTCGGCTAGTATAGTAGTTAGTATGTGCTTACTCGAGGGCGAGTAAGGGTTAAGTGTGGGAGAGTTGATAAGTGTAGTTTGTAGTGCCTATTTGTTGTGTTTTGGTCCCATTTTCCTTGTGGAATCGCTCCTTGGGAGCGATTTATGGGCTTCTTATGCTTCCTTTAGTTCGTTTCAGGTTCCCGAGATCGATTTGGAAGAGTTGGAGCGATTCCGACTCAATACATACACATTTTGGAGCCAACGGAGTAAAGGAACGATGACTCGATGCCTTGGAATCGACCCCGAGACCTTGGGACCCAATCCCGAGCCTCCGAGACCCGATCCCAAGTCCCGAGAATCGGCGAGAAGCCCATGAGAGGCAAGGAGGGACCAAAGAGCTCTTATGGGAGGCCTACAAGACCCATCCCGTTCGGGATGGGGTGCACGTTGAAAGGTGCTGCTGTGAGCCCTTCCTGATCGGGACCAACCCGTCCCGGTCGGGATGACAGGCCGTCCCGGTGGGGATGATCCGTCCCGGTCGGGACCGTGATGCTGCTGCACGCCTTCTTTTATTTCATGTTCCTTCATTCTTGTACCCATATATATACTCCCTTCTTGTAAGGTTAAGACATCTTATCATAGTTTAGTATTTCTTAAGCGTCCCAAAAACCCTAAAACCTTAGATTTACTTTCACTTATTAGTTTTAATCTTCCTTAATCTTAGTTAATCCTTAGTTAATTCTTGTAATTAGTTCTTGTATTAAGAAGTTCTTGAAGATTGTTCCAAGATTGACAACCTTGGGATTCTATTTGGGTTCTTATTTATACAAGATTGCATCTTTTCATCTCCTTAGTGTTGGTATAATCATCTCCACTCTTGTTCTTAGTTTATTTAATCTTGTTTGAATCTTTTCATATTGTTATTGTTATTGTTCTTGTTATTCATTATGGATGTTGGTTTTGTAGTATTGATTTCTCTTGTGAATGTTAGTTTTCTCTTTAAAATGAGTGAGTAGTGATCTTGTGGGGTTAGTAGGGGGATTAGGGGTAGATTATGGATGATTAGGGTTGATTAAGGGGAAAAGGTTACATCTTGGTTGTTAGTCACATTGTGGGCACTCTATGTGTTTGTTGATATGCTTGTGTGAGTTGTAGTGGCCATGCTTCCCATACTTGTGTTCATCTTCTCATTGTTTGTTTATGATGCGGAAATGTTGAGAATAGTTTAGTCGCGAGAGCGCCGACTAGGGTCTAAGTTGCGAGAGCCCGGACCCACCTTGACATCGGTCTAAGTTGCGAGAGCCCGGACCGACTCTAGCGATTAGGAGACACCTATACCCTTGGTCACCCCAATTACCCTTCTACTCCTATGAACCCGACCTACCCCACTTTCTTCCACATTTGATTCAACTCCTTAGTTAGTCATAGTTTATTCTAGTTTATTTATTAGTTCGATCCTTAGCTTAGTCATACTTCTCCTCCACCATTAGTTTTCCTTTTATCGTCTCTTTGTGTTTGTTTGGTAGCATAGTCTCGTTTGTAGGCCGACCTAGTCTAAGCTTCGCCTTACCGTCCTCGTGGATACGATCCCGACTTACCCTAGCTACCCACTAGGTGTAATCGGTAGTTTATTGTTGGTTAGGGACGTGACAAATCCCTTACCATCAGGTAGTCTATCCCGTGGTGGAATATTAGTGGGTGTACCGGGTTTCCATTTTCGTCTTCGACCTGGGCTTTGTTAATACTATCCATGAGGGATCAAGTTTATATTTACCCGGGCATGTTGTCAAATCAAATGGGTGTCCACCCTTCTATTCCAAAGGACGCTAAAGTTGTTTCTAGTTCTGACCCGTGGACAGAGGATACGCTTAGAGAGTTCAGGGTGTCTTGGGAGCAGAAATTCTTGCGTCCCGTTGTTATTGAGAGTGTTCGATCGACTGACAACGTTTCCGTCTGGCGAAGGGTTTATGAACACCCGTCAGGACCGAGCAACTCAAAAGTTAGGAAGACAGCGCCGCTATGGGGCGGGGAGGTGACTCGAGAAATTGCCACTAAGTGCCTGACCAAAGATAGCATTACCGATCCTAGTTCCGTCAGTTCATCTAAACGGGCCAAGACTAACGAGACCCATATTGAAATTGTGGAAGAGGAAGGAGAGTAGGATTGGCTGGGCTCGCCTTTGGCTAAGGAATTAGAAGCTTGCATCGATGATGAGGAACGCAAGCAGGTACATCCGAACGGCAAGGGGAAGAAAAAGTTGGACCGGTAGAGCCCAGCCGTTTAGTACTATGTTGTATTAATTGATATTATGTGGCGTATTAGTAATAGTTTATTTTGTGGAGTTTTGACACGTTGTTGCTTTCCGGGATGTCCGGATTTCGGATGCTTGATATAAATGCCTCGACAAAGGCTCGATTTAACTAGTTTTGTTATTAATGAGAAGCAAATTGTTATTTTTTTTTAAATTTTTTTTTGTGGTAGCTCGCAACTCGATTCTTCATTTTACCCGGAGCGCCCTTTCGGGTTTTCACTCCGTCCTCGGCTCACCTTTTTTGTTGTTTTTTTTACGGCTCGCAACTCGATTCTTCATTTTGCTCGAGGCGCCCTTTTGAATTTTCACCCCGTCCTCGGCTCGTCGTTTGTGCTTCATCATTGAAATCACTCGTTAATCGGAACATAGGGGTGGTTCCGACTTGCATGTGAATCGAGTAATCGATTTCGTTATTTTTTTGGTTGTACCCGAGGAGGGGTTGCCTACGTATCCGCGTTTAGACGGAATCAAACCATGTTCGTAGTTCTTTTATAGATGTCAGTTATTTTGCTTTCAGACTCGTTATGCCAGTTATCGATGTGAGATGTTTAGAGTGTATACACCCTAGTTAAAAATTAATGTGAAATGGTCGGGTGTGACCCCTTGAAAGTGACAATTACCAAGATACCGAGTTTGGGTCAGGGCAACTGGCTTGGATGGTTTTGGAATGTGGAGCTAGGTAGTGGTTTCGATAGATCAAAATCTGGAGCTTGATTTTTGTGGAGTTAGGGCTATGGGCTAAGGTTTCGTAATGTGGTAGGAAGGGGGAAGTTGAGTAAAAATGACTCGAGCATCAATCGGGAGGGATGTAAATTACGTGGGATCTGATTTCCATGTCTGGCCCTAACGGTTAGGGTTATCCTATTGAGCTTGAATCCTCAAAATTTCGGACTGTCTCAGGAAGGTCTTAAGGGTTGTAAGGCAGGGAGGCTAGTATTTGGGTACTAGTTGACTGATCTGTTCATTTTTCATTTTCTCTTTTCTCTTTTCTCTTTTTTTGTTTTACTTAAAGTCGAGTTGAACGATTGGGGGTTTCATTTTGATCGTTGAGTTTGGTCTTGATTATTGAATTGGGCCAGTTTAGTATGGCCTTGGTTCATTTTTTTTCTTTGGCTCCTTTTAGCCATTTCAGACTCTTTTATTTTCTCGGACTAGCACCTATGGTTGGAATTGGTCAGTCTTTGTTCGAGGGGTGTTTATTGTGGGAAACGGGTTTGCCTTCTGTCTTTGATCACAGGCGGAGAGACTATCTAGTTTCGTCATAGGATTCGGGAATGCTCGTTCTAAGGGATAGTTTGTGGCTTTCTATACCAGACATGGGATAGGTAAAAAGAGAACACGGGATCTCGGTTTTTGTAATTCTCGTTGTTTCGAGGTACGTTTGATTGTTATCGATAAATGGCATAATATCGAGTTTTAAACGGGAAAGTGCGTTATTAAATCAAGCGATTGTCGAGGCGTATTTTGAAGGAAGAAAAGTTTATTTCTTTTTATTGATAGTAATAAGCGAGCAATGTGCCCGGGGTATTATTTTCGAGGAAGTGGAGGACAGATCTCCTCGCGCCTTCTGACTCGATGCAATAAACAAGAAGACATTTATTACATTATTAGGTCTAGGCCCTAAGACGAACTAGACTCTGACTCGGACACAGTTTTACTCGTCTCGGTGGATGCCCGTGGCTTGGCAAGATCTTCCTCGATATTCCGGACATTCTCCTCTATAGGGTCGAGGTGGGAATAATCGATGGCATCGTCGAAGACTTCGCGAATGCTAAAGGGGTTTGTAGTATTCGCATCGTTGCGGATTCTTTCGATGGCGCTTGAATCTACCGACATGTTGGGAAATGGTTCTAGTGGGAAAAGATTAAAAGGTCAGATCGGATCCACCGTATGACCTAGAGACTCGAGGAATGCTCGTAACTGAGCGAAGCGGAAATAAGACCCTCGACCCGCGTGTGTGTGCGGCCGCTGGTTTAGGGACTCGGGTGCTTTAAACTCTTGGTGTATCCGGCGAGACGCCGAATGTATTTTAGATCTCTGTGACGAGACCATTTGACACAAACCATCGGAGGTGAGGTTTAAGGAGGACTTCTCAAAATGAGACGACCCGAAATGTAATACCTCGAGTAGAGGTGATCCTAGTAACTAGCTAACATAGACAGTTAATAACATGGTTGTACGACGTAATAAGTTGATCGCGATACCGGCTCGGGATCAAAGATTTTTTTTTAAATGACCGATAATCGCAGAGGAAAGTCTTTTGAAAAGAAAATGATTTTATAAAATTAGGGTGACGATGGTGTGGTGACACTGCTCGTGACGTAAAAATGTGTTGCTATGTGTGTGCGTCGGGAATCCGGCGATAGGAAAAGTGTAAATGTTTTTTTTGTTGAAAGGAACATGGTTCTTAGGGGAACCAGTTTTGAAAAATGATGACGTGATGCTTTTATCGAGACTACTATTAATTAGCTAGTTCGATACTTGTAGCAGACGTGCGTGGTACTCGTGGTAGAGCGTGAAGTCGAATGATGGCGTTTTAAGGGTGTAATTAAATCCTTTTTAAGGGTTTAGGTAGTGAGTAGTGTTTTTAGAAAAAGCTTTTAAAACTAGTGATGCACGTTTGTCGGTTGCATTGACTAGCATTTGACGGGGGGGAGTGATGTATTGTGAAAAGTGTTTCGAGAATGTAACCGTTTTGGATTCTTTGACTTCATTAATCGAAGCTTTGGTTGTGTTAACGGTGTGTGTGCAAAAACCTTTTTTTTTAAAATAAAATGTAACCGTTTGGTGTACCTTGATCCCATTAATCGAGAGTCTCGGTAATATTAACGGTATTTGTTGTTTGGCGGGTTTTACTTTAGCCATGTGATGACGTTTGAAAATATATTTTGTTTGGAAACGTCAAGTGTAAAATTTGCCATGACGATGGCATCTGAAAATGTTTTTCCCTTTTTAGAAATCATGATTTGACCGGAGTATCGGCGTTTAAGAGGTCGTTTTGAAAAGATGAGATATTTTTCGGAAACGGAATTGGATGCGGTTGAATATGTTGGCGTGGTTGAATCCATATTTTTAGTGTTTTATTTGAGTTGGATTGTTCAAACACGCTACACATAACTAGGAATGCATACACTCATGTAGGATGCAGACACGGGTAGATTAGGGTAGGCTACCGCCCACGGATAGTCTTTACTTAGGCACTGACAATTATCTGGGGAGACGAGTGTCATACCGTTCGTTCTGAACTATCCGCTTATTATTCCCGCGGAGTATGCGTTAGGCGGCCGGAGCGTCAATCGAGGATCTCTTCGCGTGTCCCTAAAGATCTTTCCACGAAGAGGTCGATTGGTCCTGATATCGGTTAGGGTGGGCTTTTTAGGGCCAAAACCAGTAGTGACCACAACTAGGAACTAAGAAATGAGCTTCACCGACCTCGTTCAAGTTACACCATCGCTGGAAACATGTTTCCAATTCCCCAGCAGAGTCGCCAAACTGTGGACGTCCGTCCGCACCGCCAGGCGTCCCGCGCGGGACCGACCCGGTTTTCAACGTGTGGCGGCATCCACCCACGCGGCCCCCTCCTTGCCGGGGGCCGGTCTGATCTTGCGTACGGGGCGAAGTGTCGGACCTCGATTCGGATGACGATCCGAACTTGTACTAGACAGGTGGAGACACCCGTGTTTTCGTTTGGAATCGATCGAGTCGTGGTTGTAAATGTTTAAAGGCCGATTTGTTTGGTAAGGCGACCTTTTTAGTGAACTGAAGTTGTTGCCGATTTGTGGAGTCGCCACCAAGTCAATTATGGGGACTCGGAAACAATTCATGTCAACTTTGATCCCTTGCCGGCTCAAAGTTGAGTGGCACGGGACCTAAAGATAAAGACTTGTACCCTTAAGCACTCCATGCCTGGAATGACTCTCATTGCCAATGGTTTCGGACATCTGGAAAACGTCGATTCTGAGTAAGGGGTGAGGGTACGTATTGGGAAGCCAACATCCGATAGATGTCAACACCCAATCCCGCCCGCACTATAGCGGCCTCTACTAATCAATCGGTGGGCTGATATCCTAGTTCTTCTGTTGTGGTGGAAATACTGTAACATCCGTTGTTTTAATCCTATACCTTTTGCAACGTCGGTTGTTAAAGACAAGTAAGTTTTGTCGTCAAAGTAGTTGTGTTTACATTCTTTGCATGCGATTTCACGTGACAAGCAGGCCATGAAAAGATGCACGTAGGAGAGTAGAGGGTACTAGTATTATACGTATTAGCAAATCAGTTTTAACGCGATAATACAGATATTAGTCATTCTCATGGTATACCTTACCTGGTATTCTTCTTAAGATAAATCGGCTCGGTATTAGTAGAGATGCGTCAAACCTAATAAGGCAAGCACCGGGACTAATACGGAACCCGACCATCACTTTGTTCAATTTCAGCTGTTTTACGTTTTGAATTCCGTGTTAGGTGATTTAGCATGCGATTATAAGGTCATAAAAGCAATAAATCATACGAAAAACTGTAATGCGAATGTAAGTAAATCACATAGTGAGGAGTTGCACCCTCAGAGTATACACTAAACGGGACACGATGCATAGATAATTTGAGAACGGATCTCGGAATTACTCAGGTCTATTTAGTGTGTTTTAGTGTTTGTGGTTAAAGTTGGGACGTTACGTATTTTAGTAAGTGTATGTGGACCTAGTGTCCATGTCTAATATTATCGTAGTGCATAATAAAAGAAAGTACGAATATGGAATTTTTTTTTTAGATGGCAACCTAGTGACGACACGACTTCAAAAGGCGGATCCTCCTAGCTTGACCCGTGACTCCGGCAGAACTCCGTTACCGTTGACCCTTCCTGCGGCTACCCCGACAGAGCTTCGTTACTATGGACTGATTCTGCGGCTAATCCGGCAGAGCTTCGCTACTAGACTAGTGCTAGTCGAACACAGGCACCTCGGGATCGAGTGGGGTGCTCGATGGTGAGGAGTAGCGTCGATGTCGCTTTTTTTATCGGAACAACGATCGAGTGGATCATTTGCCTTGGGTGTCGGAGTGCGAGCCCTTAGCGAGAGTTTAGAGAGGGAAGAGAAGAATGAGAATTGTATGTCGAATGAATGAGGTGAAGGGGGTATTTATAAGTGTTTTCGGCCCTCGTCACCCATATAGGCGCCTAAGCTGAGGCGCGCCAATACTCAGGCGCCTGGGCTTAGGCGCGGGGAGACCAAGACGCATCGGGTGGGGCGGTTGGGATTTTGAGGATACGGTTTTGATACTTTCCAAAACCGAGAGGGAGAGTATAGTATAAATCTTGGGGGTTAAGTCTTCCCCGGGTTTGACCTAGCGCCGCGTGTTTTAGTGGGCCTCGGGTGTTCATCCCGAGGTTCGCTTGGCGCGGTGTTGACTCGATACGAGTTTCGGGACCGACTCGGGGTCCTGGTGTCAGAACTGACTCTAATTAGTGTCTATGTGACCGTAACGACACGACTAAGGTTGCCATCATGTTAGTTTAATTTGCCCGAGTAATTTATTTGATCCGTTCTATGGAAAAATGACCTAAAACATCGTGAACCCGTGTCGCATTGCAGTCCTATCGTCATCGGGTGTTTGTTGGGCACTTCTGCAGCCACCAGGTCCAAATCTAGGTGTCTACACTTAGTTGACTACTAAGGATGAATCTCCGTGGACTCTAAGGTTTTTGACTCCTAGAGTTACGGCGGCTTTCAGCCCTATTAGGCAAGCTTCGTGTTCGGCAGCGTTGTTGGTAACTGGGAAGCCTAGTTTGACTGATATGGGTGTGTGGTCACCTATCGGTTGTTGGTTATGTGGGTTTCTTATGTTATGTTTTTTGGTTGGGTAGTCAGTTATGGATTGAGCTTATGGTAATTGTTCCTGATATATTTTCAGGGTGAAGTTAGGTGGGCTGTTTGTTGTAGCCTTACGCTTTGATCAGTTATTATCGATAAATGGCATAATATTGAGTTTCAAGCGAGAAAGTGTGTTATCATAAATCAAGCAATTGTCGAGGCGCTTTGTAAAAGAAAAAAGTTGTTGTTTTATTAATATGATTAATAAGCGGGCTAGGTACCCGAGATATTGTTTAGTGGGGGGGGGGGGGTGGAGGACAGGTTCCCTCGCACCTTCTGATTTGACACGAAAATAAAGAAAACATTTATTATTACTTTAAGTCTAGGCTCTATAGATGAACTAGACTGTAGATAAGACCAGACATACTGCCTCTAGGGAGCGACTATTATGACCCCACCATGTTGCGATATTGACCTGACCTTGGAAACATAAATGTCCCCTTGGTCTCAGATTCTTACATAGCCTTCTGGGGACGCACCCCTTGATGGGAGTTTTGGGGTAATTCTCGGGGGCGGCTCGTTGAGGGGTTTGAAGTGACTTGTGACAACTACCGACGTCACTATTTCTCTCTCGGCAACCGAGAAGATGAAGTCTGCCTTTTGCCGTTTTGTGGGGGAGAACGTTCCTTCTTCGATCAGGTCTTGGATGACGTGTTATAATGTAAAACACGCCTCAGTATCATGCCTATTACCTTGATGGATGAGACAGTATGCATTAGGACTCCAATTTTTTCTTCGCCTATTAATCGGTGGGTCCGAAGTAGGACCCATGGGTGTGAGCAATCCTTGATCTACTAGGTGCTTGAGAGTTTCGGTGTACGATGAATTGATTATGGTAAACTCTTTTCGGGATGTTCTTGCTTTGCCGGGTAAGGCTTTGTGAGGCATTGAGGTTATTTCCTTATCGGGTTACGGGATTTTGTCCGTACGGAGTATTGGGGTGACCTATTCGGGGTGGGTTAATTGATTGAACTGGTATTTGCTTCGTTCTCTGTGCCTCCACTTTTGAGGAAATTAAGGCGACTATCTGTGGACAAGACATAGGTCCATCCCGACGCGGCCACGCGCGGGTTTGGGGGGCGAAATGTTTCCCGTGTGAGATGGTTCTCGGGTTGAAATTTAAATGGAAGTTGGAGTCGCCACCGAACTTTGTGGGAGTTCGGGCCCGTTCAAACCCACACTGTATTTTGGTGGACCGTGCACAAAGTACGGCCCACTTCGATACTAGAGCTTGTGGGGTTCGTCCCTTTGCATTACGATACCGATGCCGACATTATCAGGTACCGTATATCGCATGACTCTCGTGCGCCAACGGTTTCGGACATCCGGAAACCGAGGTTCTGAATAACGGGTGAGGGTACATGTTGGGAAGCCCACAAAGGACACCCAACCCCGCCCGCACTTAGCGGCCTCTACTAAGATACCGTTCAATTTTTAATACGCGCGCTAGTGATTCGGTTGAATGTTATGCAAACAACGTTTTTGACTAAACATGTGAATTATATTCAACTACGTCATTTAATGCATCAAAACTAACGTCGAAGTTATTTTAGCATGTGAGCTTCATTTTAGTACGATAAAACAAACAACAAAAATAAAAGCTCGAAAATAGATTACAAATATGCGGGCGGAATACAACCCGGAGATACAATACAATGAGCGAAATAAAATAATTGCGATAATAACGAAACGTAAATAGATTAGACAACATGAGATGATACGATGCATGATTTTGAAAAAATGAAAACGTGATGGACTTAGCACGTGACGACCGAAGTCATAGAAAAAGATTTGTCGAGGCTTGTTGCATGTAGGAGACTCACGGTTTTGGCGTGACAGAGGCCACTTGATCGAGTCATGGGGGACACTCGATCGAGTGCCCTACTTAAAACCTTCCTGCCTGTTTTTTGGGGTGCCACTCGATCGAGTGGGCTCTGGCACTCAATCGAGTGCCCCCTGTAGGAACAGCAATTCGTTTCGAAAAGGTGTCGATCTCGAATTTGCTTTAGTTTTAATTTGATAACTAACCAAGCCACGTAACATATGGTATAATTTATACTCGACTCAGTTTTTGATACTCTTGATACGTGTTTTATTATTTACGAGGCCGGTATCGAGAATTTTGAAAGAAGCATTATGAAATTGATTTGAATTGAATTAGAACGAAATAATTCCCTCCGCGCTACGACATCGTTACTAATCCTTACAGATTATGTGATGTTCGATTTCGCCTCAACAGGTTCCACACTAATTAAAAAAAAGGTTATTTAACAACAATAATACCAACTATAGGGCCTCTTCCAAAAATAATATCAATTTTAATAAATCTGAGAATAATACGTATTATTGAAGTAGTTAAACGAGAGTAGTATGGGTGACCGGTTACCTGTAGAAACCTTCCACCTTCCTTTTTCACCTTTAATTTTATTTAACGACAATAATATCAACTATAGAGCTTTTTCCGAAAATAATTCCAATTTCAATAAATCTGAGAATAATACGTAATTTTGGAGTAGTTAAATCAGAGTAGTATAGATGACAACTTAACGGTAGAACTCGTTCACCTTGCTTTTTCGCCTTTAATTTGTTTCTTGTTCACTCTTTTCACTTACTCAGTGTACGAGGCATTAAACGTCATTAACGTCTTCGGTATTCCTCTTCCTTAAACCTCACAAAATATAACTAACAACACAATCCTACACCAAAATCAACACGTTAATCTAAACGAAACGTATAGAAAAAAACGGAAGAAGGATGAAGGGTAATGGAGAGAGAGGATGAAGGAGGGAAGTAAGGAGGAGTAGGCTTGAGAAAAGTGACCCGACGCGAATTACCCAAACCGAACCCGACCCGACACCCGAACATAAGCATGATTTTGACCCAAGCTAACCCGAAACTGACTCGTCTATTATTATAGAAAACTAGTCGATATCCCTAAAAAGGTTGAAAACATCAAACCCGAGAATGAGCCGAACCCGAAATTATCCGACCCGACCCGAAGTCATCCCTATTATTATAACCCGAAAGTGACCTGACCCGAAGCTGACCCGACACAGTTCACCCGTTATCCGGGTCTAAGGAGGAGGATGGAGGATAAGTAGCAGGTTAAATATTAATTAGGTGACCTGATGTAGCAGGTTATAAAGTCACTTACACTACTCTTGTTTAAGTACTCCAATAATACGTATTATTCTCGGATTTATTGAAATTGGTATTATTTTGGGAATACACCCTATAGTTGATATTATTGTTGTTAAATAACCCTTAAAAAAAAGGAATCGAATATGTTTAATAACAAATATCCGCGATCGCATCACGCCCTTGAGTGATTAGGGCGGCGCTCCTCGAAAGGGCGCCACCACTGTTACAACTCGTAAAGGGATTAGAAGGATCTCGAACGGGATTCGTTTTTTAAACGTATTCGATTCGAAGTTATTTTGTGTATTTATGTATGTGCGATGTTAACTAATTACGACGGCACAACGGACTAAATAAAATGCTGATTCGATAGTAGTAATAATAACGAAAGAAAAAAACAAAAAAAAAACGAGGAAAAAAGACGGAAAAGACAGAGAGAAGTGAGAAAAGAAAAGGAGAAATCGGGGTTGAATTTTACACCCTCAACCTACATGCGTTGTTTTCTCGGTAATAGGCTCGTCTAGTATCCGACTTTGGCACGGGAGCGTCGAGATAATATAGGTGAGTTATGGTGTGTAAGTGTAGAGGGTTTGAGGTTGAAGAAAGGTTGCAAATGTTGTGAATGTGATGGCTGGAAAAAAGTTGTAAAATGTGTTGAGGGGATGGGGTATTTATAAGAAAAATATCCCCGTTTAGGGTAAAAAGGGTCTACTCGATCAAGTGGTGTAGGTGCACTCGATCGAGTGTTCGGTTCGCAGCCGGTTCGGCCGGTTTGAGAGCTTACTCGACCGAGTGGGCCTGAACCACTCAATTGAGTGGGTTGCACCACATGGAGAGAATATAGGGAATGATTTCTATCCCTTTTTTGAAGAGATTTTGGTTGTTGGGGTTTCTTCTAGAAACGTATGTAGCTGATTTTTGTGTTGGATTCGTCCTTCACCGGGTTTCGACCTGGTCGCTAAAAGATGTTTTCATTTCCGGTGTCGGTTTTGACCCAAGTTAGTCTTATTTGATTGGAAATGACCCACTGGGCCTGAATTTGAGGCTAGTTTCGTGAGATTTGTACTCCGTAAAAATCCAAGCCAAATACTAATGATTTTGAGCCTATATCCGAGCGCGTTGAAGCACGTTTGCGTCCGATCATCATCGGGTATTTTTTTGGAGATCGCTATAGACACTAGCAGCCAAATGCGGGTGTCTACAGAGCCCCCACTCTGACTGAGGCTTGGATAAGGCGAAAGTCAGAGTAGCTACCAGGCCAATCGAGGATTAAGACCTGGCAGCCTTCCGGTCGGGTCATTTTTAGTCCATTAGACTTGCGTGAAAGGGCTCGCCAGCCATAAGACAGAAATCATACCTGAGTTCCGTTATTTGGGATAACTCCATGGGGAGTCGGACTTGCTTTTGAAGTCCTAGGTGTACCTTTATGTAGGCACATTTTGTCTTGGGTGTATTGTTTTCTGGAGAAATGTCGCCTCGGGCTTTCCGCTGGGAGTGAAAGAGCTACGCGGGGCTTATTTCTGAAGCCCTGTGTGTACCTGTGTGCAGTCACATAATAATTTTCATGCAACATTTAGGTGAAACACCGACTCGCGCTGGGGAATAGAAATTCTGAATTTTGAGATTTTTGAATTAGGAAAATTTTGACTTTTTTTGAAAATTAGGAACGATCGAGATGACTTAATTCCTGTGCTGTTATTAGGAAACTGAGATCGGGCATGTATGCTTAGGCCCACCTGGGCCAAGGAGGCACAGTAGTAGGAGGACTATCAGGGCTTTGGTGTTATAAATACACATCCCATGTTCGACTTTCTGCACACCTCACAACTCTTCCTTTCCTAAAGAAAAAAACCTGTCCCATTCATGAAATTTAGCCATGGGTATTAAGCGTTTGACCGCGATGCTGCAGGATTGGTCCCGATGCTTTAGGGACACGGATAAGATAGCCTTGAATCAAACAGGTATTTCTCAACTGTTCACGATCCGTCAGAGGCATGTGGATCGTTATTTTGTTGATGCCTGTCTGTCCTACTGGGACGACATATACCATGTTTTTGCCCTTCATCAGGGCAAGATTTGTTCTATACCTGAGGAAATTGCTGTTGTGGGAGGATGGAACCCTTTACTCCGTCCTGCTATCCCGTTTTCAGTTCATGATCCTAGGAGGAAAGTGCGGAAATTTTTAGGACTTTCCCACATGGAGGTATCCCGTATGACAGACGGGGACAATATTTCATTGTTTGCTTTGGCTGACAAATTTATGAACCCGCACGACGTCCGGGTCGTGCCAGTCCACAGCCGTAGGGCTTTTGCTTTTTGTATGCTTCACGTCTATGCTTTCGAAGGTCACATGGATTCGCTGTCGTGTATGGGTAATGTCCGACTTTTTACCGTTGCTGACCTGATGGAGACGGAACATAGCCCAGCATGGCTGATCACAGGGGAAATTATCCAAGGTTTGGATAATCGCAAAAAGGACCCGTCAGTTCGTTTGACCGGGAGCACCCGACTGCTACAGGTATATCGCTTTTTTCCTTTTTTTTCTTGATTTTTCCGATTTTATTTATTTATTTATTTTTATTTTTATTTTTGTTTTGTGATAACCTGCTACAGAAGGCACTCGATCGAGTGCCTTCGTCCAAAATCCGCTACTACGTTATAGGGGTGTCACTCGACCGAGTGACCCCTAGGCACTCGATCGAGTACCCCTAGGCGGACGTCAATTTTTCCTTGAGAACTTATAATTTTTGTTTCTTTTCAGCTTTGGCTATTTGAGAGGCTATCAATCATAGAACATCCCCTTGACCCAAGTCGATACCGGCCTAATTAAGTGATGACGAGGAGACGTGCCAACGACTTTTCTTGCCTTATCAATCGGAAATACTGGGACGAAGAGCTGTCATTCCATCGTGGTCCATTGATCCGATAGGTGGTGCCGTGGTGGCCTATTTACGTTTGGACAGGTTTAATACCGAGGGATAAGGCTCGCTATCAGGTGATTTTGTCTTTTAGTCAGACAGTTCACCATTACCCTGACTGCATACTTAGGCAGTATGGTTGGTCTTAGAGGATCCCGGAGAATGAAGCAGTTGTGAGTGACCCTACCCAGCTGACTGATGTAATGTGCGATACCTGGATGCAACGATGGTATACTCGGGCTACTTGGTCTTTTCCCGAGTCTCTTCACTCAACTTGGGTATCAGACTCTTATGAAAAATGGACAAAAGCAGATTCTGCCAAGGCCCGTGCTGCTTTGAAGGTCGATGAAGCTTTTGACCTGCTTTGACGAGAGCAGGCTAAAGACAATAGAGGCTTCTTTGACGAAGGTTACACTCCGGCTACACTTGTTCGTCTGATGTCAGGTAAGAGGGGGAGAGCTAAGACTCAAGCGGAAGGGTCTAGTGCTAGAGGTGCTCGGAGGGAAGTGAGCCCCCAGACAGACTTTGAGAGGGGACTTGGGCGCCGACTGTCAGTCCAGGACCGACTTGGTCCTCGGGACAGGCTACCGGAGCACGTGAGGGCTTAACTTGGACCGGTTACAATAGCAGAAGACCCACTATCGAAGAAACGGGTTCGAGCTAAGGGGGTTCCTCTATTGATCCGGGAACACTCGTCCCCGCCCCGGCGATCGCGGGCTCTGCGCAACCCAAAAGACAAAGGCAAGAGCAAGATGCCTTAAATATCCGTCTCCTTAATTTTATTATTTAAATATTATTATTATTATTATTGTGGTTTGCTTTTTTGTTGTTTTATTTTACTTTGTGTGATGTAATTTGAATTTCCCGAGTTTATCGGGTTTTTGGTTAATAATAAAAAGTATTTTATTAGTGAAACCGTTTCTGTCTTTTCGTCATTACGCCCTTTTGAGGGGCTGCCTACGTATCCACAGTTAGTGGAATCAAACCAAACATAGTTCAGGAAAAGACTTTGCAGTTTCGAAATTCACCAAGACAAGTAGTTCGAGGTGTGCGCGACAGTAGGATAAATAATCCTAACTTATTGACTTGCTTATAATTTTGAAAGTTTATTTATAAGAAGACAATTTTTTATAATTTTTTGCAAATGACTTTGAGATAAGGTTTAAGGGTAGTAGCGCTTCAGCTGGTCTAAGTTGGTTGGGTTGACAAATTAATTCCCGTCCAAATCTGTCAGCATCATTGCTCCTCCTGATAGCACCTTCCTTACCAGATAGGGTCCGACCCAATTGGGTTTGAATTTTCCCCTTGGGGCAACTGGTAGTAATGCTTGAACGGACTTGAGGACCAAATCCCTTTCTTTGATATTTCTGGGCCTAACTCTTTTGTTGAAGGCCCGTTGTATTCTTGTTTGATATATTTGGATATTGTTAAGAGCCTAGGACCGCCGTTCGTCCAAAAGAACTAGCGAGTCATATCGAGCTTGGACCCAATCTGCTTCAAGTACTTGGCTTTCAAGTAAAATCCTGATAGACGGTACTTCTAATTCGAATAGCTGAACTACTTCCATCCCGTATGTCAAATAATATGGAGTTGCACTGGTTGCGGTGCGGATTGACGTTTGGTATGCCCATAGGGCAAAAGGTATTTTGTCGGGTCAGTCCCGGTAATTATCAGCTATCTTTTTAAGTATGGTGATAATTGTTTTGTTAGCTGCCTTTATCGCTCCATTTGTTTGGGGACGTTAAGGCGAAGATGTATGCCTTTGGATTTTATATTTGGCTAGCAAAGTAGCGGTTTCGGCTTGGAAGTGTGTCCTGTGATCACTGATGAATTCCTGCGGGACCCCGTATCGGCATATAATCTTGTTTAAGATGAACTTGGCAACATGCTTGGTGTTCAAGATCCGGTATGACTCGGCTTCGACCCACTTGGTGAAATAGTCGATAGCCACCAAAATGAAGCAGTGACCTCCCGTCCCGGAAGGATTTACTTTCCCGATTATGTCGATTCCTCATGTCGAAAATGGCCATGGTGACGTCATAGTGTATATTAAGGAAGACAGCATGTGCTGAACGTTGGCAAAAATCTGGCAGTTATGACAGTGTTTGACATATAACTGGCAGTCGGTTTCCATATTGTTCCAGTAGTATCCAAGTCTAATGATTTTTCGGACCAACATCTGGGCGTTCATATGTGGACCGCATTCGCCGTCGTGTACCTCGGCCATAACCTTCTCGGCTTTTATTTTGTCGACACATAGGAAGAGAGCCCCATGTGTCGTCTTCTTGTATAACCTCCGTAGGGCTTTCTTGGCCCGGTTTTCAGTTCCCGGAGGATATTCTCCCATTGTTATGTAAGTTAGAATAGCCTGATACCAAGGTTCCGGATCAGTTATTTCGATGTCTTGAATGGCGTGGATATACGCCGGTTCGGACCGTCTTTCGACGCAAATCGGCATGCTGGTGAGGTGATCCGAGATATTCAATAAGGATGCTAATTTGGAAAGTGCATCTGCGAACTGGTTCTCTTCCCGGGGTAGATAAATGTATTCTGCTCTTTGGAGTTGTTTTTCGAGAACCCTTATGCTTGATAGGCTACGAGGTTGGCTTTCCGAGTTTTCCATTTTTTAAGAGCTTGGTTGATGACTAGAGATGAGTCTCCGTGGACCCGGAGGTTTCTGACCCCTAAATCAACGACGGCTTGCAACCTGTGAATGCGTACTTCATATTCGGCTGCGTTATTAGTCACGTTGAAATCCAGTTTAATGGATAACAGAGTGTGTTCCCCTTTTGGTGATATTAGGAGAATGCCGACTCCGAACCCTCGGAAATTAGATGCCCCGTCAAAATATAAATCCCATGTTTCTGTGTCGGTATGGAATATATCTTCATCTGGGAAGGACCAAGTGTCGGTGTGCCCTTCTTCGGCTACGGGACTATTGACGAGAAACTCGGCTACTATCCGGCCTTTAATGGCTTTTAATGGCACAAATTTGAGGTCGAACTCTGCCAGCATTAAAGTCCATCTGGACATCCTACCGTTGAGGATGGGCTTCTCGAATAGGTACTTAATTGGATCCATTTTGCATAATACATGTACCTCGTAACTGAGCATGTAGTACCAGAGTTTCTTGGTGGCCCAGACTAGGGCTAGGCACGTCTTCTTGAGCATGGTATATTTGCATTCATACTCCAAGATTTTTTTCTGATGAAGTAAATGGCTTGTTCTTCTGAGTCGACAGTCTGGGCCAGCATAGCCTCCATGGCTGTCTCGATCGTTGTTAGGTATAACGACAACGACAAACTGGGTTGAGGTGGCATTAATACTGGCGGAGCAGACAGGATCTCCTTGATTTTATCAAAAGCTTCTTGGCATTTGTCACCCCACAGTTTTCGTTCCCCCACTTTCAGTTTCTTGAAATTTGGTTCACACATCATAGTCAGTTTGGAAATAAACCGGCTGATATATTGGACTTTCCCGAGAAACCCCCTTATTTATTTTTCGGTTTTACGAGGTTGCATCTCGGTAATGGCTTTGATTTTAGCTGGATCTACCTCGATACCACGTTGGCTAACGATATGACCCAGTAATTTGCCTGATGTTACCCCGAAACTGCACTTTTGAGGGTTTACTCTCATGTTGTACTTGCGTAGTCGGGTGAAGAATTTCCTTAGGGCAATAATGTGCCCGTCTCGATCTTTGGATTTGACAATCATGTCGTCTACATAAACTTCCATTTCCTTATGCATCATGTCATGTAATAAGGTCGTGGTTGTTCGTTGATAAGTGGCCCCGGCATTGATGAGACCGAACGACATGACGGTGTAACAGTAAGTACCCCAAGGTGTGAAGGTGGTCTTACTCATATCTTCTTCTATCATTTTGATCTAATTGTAACCGGCATACCTGTCCATAAATGATAAAAGGGCATGATCGGTCGTGTTGTCCACCAGTATGTCGATGTGTGGTAATGGAAAATCGTCTTTCGGGCCGGCCTTGTTAAGGTCTCGAAAATCTAATCATAGACGCACCTTACCTTCCTTTTTAGGTACCGGCACGATGTTCACAACCTAGTCCGGATATTCGGACACTTGTATGAAGCCATCTTTGAAGTGTTTGTCGACCTCTTCTTTGATCTTGAGAGACCATTCGGGCCTCATTTTGCGGAGCTTCTGTTTTACCGGCTTGCACTCGTCTTTGATGGGTATATGGTGTTCAACTATTTCCCGATCTATCCCCGGCATGTCCTTGTAGGACCATGCGAAGACATCCTTGAACTCTTGGAGGAGGTTAGTGAATTGTTGTCTCTCCTCGGGATCTAAGGATAACCCTAACCTAAGCATCTGGGGTTCTAAGGTGGTTCCCACGTTGATAGACTCGGTTTCTTCAATTACCGGATCTCGGGATTCCCTTTGTTCTAGTTGCTCGATCAAATGCGAAGGTAAGGGTACCTGTTTGTCAGGTTTCTCAATGTCATTGCACATAATATTTTTGAAATTAAAAGCATTTTGAAAATAAGAGAAGTCGTAAGCAGAACGGTTATCGTTATTATTAATAGAAAATTTGGAAAATAGCTCGAAGAGAGCGGCCATATGATCATTGGTCAGAGGCGGGATTGGGAGCGCCTTCGGGACAGACCCCGAGGCTCCATTGGAAGTGATTACAGGGAGAGGGGTTACAGACTGGACTCTAGCACCAGACCCTCTAGACTCGGACTCAGACTCGGACTCGGAATCGGTGTCCGGCATGTCTCTTTCACTAGTGGTCAGCTTGTAGATACGACCCTGACTGTCGGTCCATTTGATGGTCTTCCTCCTTACCCTTTTCTCGGTGTCAGAACCGACTTCGGAGATCAGCTTCGTGGGATCGAACCTGTTTCTTAGGAGGATCAGGTTCACCATGTCTTTCTTAGGGGTCGGGACATCCTTGTCTTCCCCGAATAGTAGCCCCAGCACTGGCTCACCATTGTCAGTACCCTCCTTAGATTCAGATTGGACGAGGGCAAATATGTCATCCGGGATATAAGTGCATTCCTGAACCAATTTTGTCTCGGGATATGTGATAGTTGGTTGATACAGACCAACTTGGATAGCCCCGTAAACCGGCATAACAAAGTAGTCGGTCAACCGTGGGTTATAAGGGCCCAAGTAGGTACCCTTAATGATGTTGCAAGTCTTCTCAGTACTTGCCCGGACGACATTTCCTGGGGTAGCAGCGTACCCTAGACCGAAGCGTGATTCTCCATCATTCAGGACTTCGGTGATCTTCCCAGATGGAAGATATGATCTTGAGGTAGCCCCCGGTAGATATCACAAATTTTGTAGCATCGTATCGATGCTAGTGGTGAAGTAAGGCCTAAAGAGATATTCTTCTTCGATCATCCCTACAAAATCGAACCCTCGGAGGTCCGTACGGCCCGTGGCGTTGCAGCTAGCCACAGTTATGAGGGCTGCCTCCAAATTAATGACACCATCTTGTAAGGGCAGTTTGACCTTTCGATGGAGAGTGGAGGATACCGCCTTAACAACGTGGATCCACGACCTTCCGAGGAGCAGGTTAAAAGAGGAGGTGACATCGATCAGCTGGAACTCTAACTCCTTTTCAATTGGGCACGTTATAATTGTCAGCTTAACGGCCCCAGCAATCAAAAGCCTGAATGGTTTGTACGGTCGGAAGGTAATCGGCCTCGGTAATGCCGAGGGCTTTAGCGGTCCTCAGAGGAAGGACATTCACAGCAGACCCATCATCAATTAGGGTCATCGGGAGATACTTCCCTCGGCAGATCACCGTGATGTACAAGGCCAAGTTGTGGGCAACCCCGAACGGTGGTAGGTCGGAATCGGAGAAGGTAATAATAAGTGGGCCTTCTTCCTTGGACTTGCCCTTGAGATAGGGGATGATAGTGGCAACAATTTAGCAGGGGTAACCAGTGAGTCGACCTTGATCTAATCGAGAGCCTTAGTAAGTGCCTCCCGATGTTCTTGCGAGCTAACCAGGAGTTGCCATATAGTGAGGCCAGCTAGAGTCTTTTTCAGTTGCTTGACAGGAGCGTATCAGCGATCGGCTCCTCGAGGGCAGTCTCCGTCCTGGTAGGTTCAATGACGATCATTGGGATAGGAGTGTCCCTAGAGCTAGTAGCTTGATAGGGACGAGTGGCGAGGTGGTTACTGGCTAAGGCTTTATTTTAGCCTTTCGGATCTCCTCAGGGGTAATGGGGACAACTTCCCCTTTGACTAGGTATACGTCATCTTCATCATCGAACCAGATCCCATTAATTTGTGGGATGAAAGGAGAAATGAGGTGTGAACAGTCAATTACTTCTCCGGTGAAGATGACATGGGTGCTGAAGGGGTTTTCTTTGTTACTCGGTTTATCTCCGGGCAAAGGTATTTTCCCACTTTCGATCAAGTCTTGGATCAGATGTTTCAATTTCCAGCTTTTCTCAGTATCGTGCCCATTACCTCGGTGATATTGGCAATAGGCCTGGACATTGTAGCATTTGGAGCGTTTTTCGACCAGGACCTCAGGAGTTGGGCCTATCGATTGGATCAGGCCCATTGAAGATAGCCTTTGTAAGGCATATGTGTAGGTGGTACCTGTGGACATGACATAGGTCCACCCCGGCGCGGCCACGCGCGGGTTTGGGGAGGTGAATGAATCTCCATATAAGATGGGTCGAATTGAAATTTAAATCGAAGTTGGAGTCGCCACCGAACTTTGTGGGACTTCGGGCCCGTTCGAACCCACTCTATGTCGCAGTGGGCCATGCACCAAGTATGGCCCAATGTCAGAGTTTATTGGGTTCGTCCTTTGCATTTGATATCGATACCGACGTTATCGGATACCGTGTATTGAATGACTCTCGTGTGCCAATGGTTTCGGACATCCGGAAACCGAGGTTCTGAGTAAGGGGTGAGGGTACGTGTTGGGAAGTTCACAAAGAACACCCAACCACGCCCGCACATAGCGGCCTCTACTAAGATATCGAATTACGTTTTAATACACGCGTTAGTAATACGATGAATGATATGCAAACATTGTTTAGCCTAAACATGCGAATAATTGAATGGGTTGCTAGCTAAGTCGGTTTAATGCATCTAAAATTAACGTCAAAGTTGTATTTAGCATGCGAGGTTCGTTTCAGTATAATAAAACAAAAAATGAAAATAAAGTGCTAACAAACATGAACAAACAAGTTAGTAACGGTTTGTAAATCGAATAAAAGATATAGATACGATGACATGCATGATTTTGAAAAGATAATTCGCGTGATGGATTAAGCACGCGTTGACCGATGTCATGAAAATATTTATCGAGGCCTGAAATATGTTGAAAACCCCGTTGTTTTATTAAAAAAGGATGTTTGAAGAATTAAGACAAAATAGCCTTTTTATGTTACGGTTTTGAGGGAACTACGTGACCCGCGCGAGAAAGGCGCGACCCGCGCGAGAAAGGCGCGACTCGCGCAGCCATGCGACTCGCGTGGCGGACTGTTCTCGGGATTGTTTTTAGAAAATTGACAGTTTTGTTAAATCGCGTACAAATATAGCATAATTTATACTCGACTTAAATATTGATACTCGTAATATTCGATGCTTGATTATAGAATCAATATCGGATATTTAGAGTGGAGTAAAAAAAAGTTGTTTAGAAAATCGTTTTCAATGTTGTTAAGACGAGATAATTCCTCCACGTTGTAATATCGTAATTACTCGGCTTCAACAGTATTATGCTTAACATGATTTGATGATTGATTCCTTTAGATCCGATATTCGACTATAGAGTCGATATCGAATCCTTAGGAACGACTCTTTATTGAAAATATTATGATAATATCGATATTAGGAACGAGATAATAAAAAAGAAAAGACGTGACGACGACCCGTATAAAAAGACGGACAGACGAGAGAAAGAGAAGAAAAGGGAGAAGTCAGGATTTGTAACACCCTCAACCTACATGCTTGATTATCTCGAAAACGGACTCGTAGTAGCGGCCTAGGCGCGGGAGCGTTAAGATGTATATAGGTGAGTTATGGTGTGTATGGTTAGGGATTTGGCGAGTTTTGCTCTCAGGTTTGTATATGGTTTGCCTAAAATTGCCTAGAATTTCAGGTTGTGAATGCTTGGGAATCCTATAGGATTTTTAGAGGGAGGATCAGAATATAATATGCCTAGTATTGCTGGAATTCCGGGTTGTAATTTTGATGATGTGTGTTGATGTTGTAATTGATGTCGGGAATGTGAATTGTGTGTGCAAGGGTGGGGTATTTATAGGATGAAATACCGACTTGGGATAGGATATTGATATCTTGCAAAGGAAGAAAAAAACCGGTTGAGATGAAGTGGGATTCCGTCTTTGGATAGGAAAAGGTTACTTGCGTGGGAAGAAACACCCGGTTTAGATGGAGTAGGATTCCGACTTTGGATAGGAAAGGATTCCTACTTTGTAGCTGATATTTGTGTAGTATTTGACTTCGAGTCAGATTTTTGAAGTGGCGTGACAGATTTTTATGTCTCGGAAACATCTTTGACCGGGGTTTGACCCGGTTGCTAAAAGACGGTTTTGCCCTTGGTGTCGGTTTTGACCGAAATTAGTCTCATTTGACTGGAAACGACCCACTGGGCCTGGATTTGAGGTTTGTTTTGTGAGATTTTTACTCCGCTAAAAGCTCGTGCCAACTACTACTATTGATTCTGAGTCCGAAAATCGAGTGTATTAAGTCATGTTTGCGTCCGATCATCATCGGGTGTTTTTTGGAAACTGCCATAGACACCGAACGGCCAAATGTGGGTGTCTACAGTACCTATATCAGTGAATACCCGAGCTGGGATATTCTTCTTGGACGAGGCATCTAGTAGATTAACCGCTTCGAAGATGCTGCGAGTTGCAGCTGCAGCTGGGGGATTAGTAGTGGAAGAAGTAGCCCCTTCATATCCCTTGCTAGAGGCCTTAGTAAGGACCTCTAGCCTCAAATCATCTTCAATTCTCATACCCATTTCAGTAAGGGTGGTGAAATTGGGTATGACAGCATACCGGAGATGGACCCGGTAGGAGAAGAGGAGGTTCTTGACAAAGGCCTCCACTAAAGTCTTTTCACTAGGCTTATCGACCAGTTTCACACTCTCGGCCCATCAGCGTTGAAGGTATTTGGTAAAACCTTCCTTGGGCTCCTAGGCCATAACCACCAGTGTAATCCCCTATAAATTCTAACGCAATACAGAGGCGGAAACACTGTAGATTTGGGATTAAAACACACTGATGTTCTATATTTTACAGAAAGAACGGTCAGTCAATACAAATGCCACTTTTACAAAAGGGCTAAAAATTAAAAATTCTTCAAATGAGTTTAACAATCCATAAATAAACATGATTAAAGCAGAGTAGGATCCATGCCACTCGCTAGCGCACACCAAACCCCGGAACAAAGAATACCTGTCATGTTATAAACATAAAAGCCACAATTCAGTGGGGAACAACTCAGGCAGTTCTCCCAGCCATATTACATAATATATAAGTAATAGAAGCATAATATACGAAAATAGATTAAACACAAAACATTATATATATCAAAATAGATTCAAAGCCAGAAAACAATTCAGCAGCCTGACTGCGTCAACACGAATAATGGATTATAAAACCGATGATAAGTACAACTTTTACTACTAGAGATATGTCAAAACAACACCAAAGTGTAACTTAGTGCCCACGAAGCGACCCCTAATTAGCCTCACTGGTTAAGGAACTCAGTGCCCACGAAGCGACTCCTAAGCCCTCTTACCACACAACTCAAACTATAATAGGACTGCGTTCAGCGAGGTCCTAGCCTAAGTACATGCGCATGACTCCTGAGCATAAACGATAACCATTTCGACAATCAATGTATCCTTGACGCAAATACACTGACAATATAGTTGATGGCAACAAACAACATATCCTAGACTTATATACTGTACATTCTCATTTCCAACATTATTCCACATTCAAACCATTATAAGTATTTTATCCGAGTATATCTTAAACATTCTCAAAATAAACCAATAAATATTTTATCCGAAGATATCTTAAATATTCTCAAAATAGTAACATTTCAAAGATAGAAACTTTCTTCAAATAGTAACTTTCCAAAATAGGTGTTATTATAATTAGAAATCGTTTAACATATAAGTTATATAAGATATTTAATATTAGGCCTTGAGACATAAACATTATATTTATTAGATAAATGTATAATTAATGATTAAAAGTCAAAGAAAGTAAAAATCATAATTATTTCTCAAAAGGTTGGAGTTTAAGTAATTTAAAGTAATAAATTACAAATTTACAGATTTTTCAGATTTGACTGTCTTACTATAAAATTCATAATTAAATCATTAAAAATCAAAACGACGTAAGATCAGTGAGGTTGGAAACATTAAAAGCTTCACTAAAACTTTTGTTTGTGTAGAAAATCGAAATTCTTAATTTAACAGTGGTTTTTATTCGTAGTTTTATAAACTGACAGAATCCAACACCCGATCGTATTTATTTAATAAAACACGTTTAAAAATTGATTTTAAACCAAAACCAATTGGAAAAATTACTAGAATCTTCAAATTGTAGTTACATTAATTACCCAGAATAAATTCAAAGCTTTTCATAGGTTATAAATTAGGTTTTACAAAAACTGATCGATTCGCGAACTAATCCGTCACAGTTTCATAGACGATTTGTTGTGAGAAAACTACTTGGAATTAATTTACAAAATTTAACAGACGTATAATAGACTTAAAATAAATAGTAGTCTCTTTTCAAATGTTTTGAAAATAAGATCTTTAAACAGGAGTAACAATCGTATAAAAGTAGTAACAGATTCGAAAACATGCTGTAACTTTACTAAAAACAATAAAACTTTTAATTTGATAATTCATCACTCGGAGACTTTAAAAAAAACCCTAGGAGAACGTAGAGCGACGTAGAAGACGATTTGGAGAGTGCGGCACCATGGCCAAAACTCCAACCAGTGCTTCTCCGGCGCTTGCTAACATCACTCGGAGGAAGAACAAGTCTAGAGATGGGAGTTCTAAAGGAAGGAGTTCGAATGGAGGAGGTAAACCCTCCTTGAACGTCATGAAAGAGAAGTCCATGCAAGATATCCTGGGTATACCACCGTACGTGATTGAGGATGAAGAAGATGATGATGATATTACCCTGGATAATGATGATGAGGAAATTGCTGGTCTTCATAATGCCAATACTGAGATTGAAGGAGGGGAGGACGAAGGAGCCTGGTTCACGAAACAAGGCAAGAAAACGGTCCCGGTCTTGGTTGAGAAACCATTACTGCGACTGGATGAAGATGATGTGAATTCAGAACTCGAGTATTGGAAGAATGCAATTTATGGATTCATCGTGGGAGCCAACCCACCTTGGCCTGTTCTTGAAGGCTATTTCAGAAGAATTTGGAAACAGCACACCATAGACAAGATATCTTTCTTACCTAATGGTGTTTTCATGGTTAGACTCCATTCGGAGGCTATGAAAAATATTGTCATAAACTCTAATTTCTATATGTTTGACAATAAGCCAATGATCATAAGGGAATGGAAACCTGATATTGAACTCAGGAAAGAAGACATTCAAGTCCTGCCTACGTGGGTTAGATTGTATAACCTCCCACTGAAATGTTGGGGGGATAGTCTACCTAAGATTGTAGGTTTGATAGGTCCATTTATTAAAAGAGATGAAGCCACAACCTTGAGAACCAGGCTAGGATTCGCGAGAGTTTTGATTGAGGTCAAGCTTAATCAAGCCTTGCCTTCTAGCATCCGATTCCTGGATGAGAAAGGAACGTTGGTTAATGTTCCAGTGGAATTTGACTGGAAATCGGTGACCTGTTTGAAATGTAAGAAGATGGGACATGAGAGTGTTGAGTGCAAAGGAGGAATTAAGAGTAAGGAAGCTCCAAAGGCAAAGATCTGGAAGAAAACTGGGAAAATATTAGACAAGACTATCCCAGCTGTTACTCCAACTACTACAACGATTAATGACAATGGTATTGAACCTCCAGCCAAGATTATAAACTATAGTGGTAGTTCTTCAAAGAACAGAGAGGAGGAATATCCACTTTTGGCCCCTCGTGTAGCGAGCAGTAGTGGTTCGAGTGACACGGGAGATGGGCAATCCACACCTATTCAGAAAGGAACCTTTATAAATGCATTGAAGGGAGACAGTAATGGTGGAAAGGAGGGGGGAACGGCTAACATTACAAAGTCCTAATGAATTTAGGATTCTGGAATGTTAGGGGGATGAATAAAGAGAAGAAACAACTGCAAATAAATAAGTCTCTTCTGAGTTGGAATGTAGGTTTTTTTGGTCTCTTGGAGACTAAAATAAAGGCTAATAATCAGAATAATGTTAGGAACTCTATTTTCAATAATTGGAGCATCATTACTAATAGTCATATGCATGAGAGAGGGAGAATTAGGATTCTTTGGGATCACAGGAAGTGTGAGGTTCAGCCGGGTTTATGTACTTCACAACTTATTCATAGCAAAGTGAAAGAGCTAAACTCCGGTGATGTATACTGGGTTACTATGGTCTATGGATTCAATGAGATTCAGGAACATGAGGCGTTATGGTATGATCTCAGGTGTCTAGCTGCTAGCATCACTGAGCCTTGGTTGGTTGGAGGGGACTTCAATTGCGTGTTGAATGCGGAGGAAAGGTTGGGCGGAGGTTTCTCAGTGGCTGAAGCCCTTCCTTTTCGTGATTGTTTAACTGACTGCTCGCTTACTGATAGTCTTGCTTTGGGGGCCTTCTACACCTGGAATAACAAACAAAAACCTGAAGATAGGGTATATAGTAGGTTAGACAGGTGCCTTGTGATTCAGGAATGGCTGAGGTTGAAGGAAGAATACAAAGCTAATTTTCTCCCTGAAGGTCTGTTTGACCATTGCCCATGTGTGATTAAGACTAATGAGGCGCAGCAGACCAAGAAGAGAACCTTCAAGTACTATAATATGTGGAGCAAGATCGATTCTTTTGATGATCTGGTCTCCAATGACTGGCGTAAAAGAATTGATGGGTCTAAGCAGTACTGCGTAGCGAAGAAGCTTCAACGACTTAAAAGGGTCCTCAAAACTCTTAACAGAACTCATTTCTCAGAGATTGAGAACAGAGCTGCAATGGCCCATGTGAAAGTAATCCAAATGCAGAAGGAACTGGTCTTAAAACCGGATGACTTGATGCTTCGGTATCAGGAAAAAAAAGCGCATGAGGAGTATGATTTTCTCTATACGGCACAGGCAGAATTCCTGAAACAAAGAGAAAAATGTTCATGGCTAAAGGATGGGGATCAGAACACGGCATTCTTCCATGGGACATTGAAAGCAAGGAGAATTTCTAATGAAATAAACCAGATTTTGGATGTTCATGGCAATTTATATAACGAGCAGGAGAGCATTCAAGGTGCATTTCTGGATTTTTATGAAGATTTACTTGGTACTAGCACTCCTACTACTGGTGTTAAGAAAAGAATCATTGAGCACGGCCAGATATGCAATCATCAGCATCATGTCTTACTGGAGCAACCTGTTTCGAAGGATGAAATCAAACAGGCTATATTCAGTATTCCTGATGATAAATCTCCGGGCCCTGATGGATATTCAAGTAAGTTTTTTAAGGATTCGTGGCATATTGTTGTTGAGGATGTCATGAGTGTTATAGATGATTTCTTCAAACCAGGCAGGCTGCTCAAGCAGTTGAACACTACTGCTGTAACACTCATACCAAAAGTTGATAGACCCATGACAGTAACGCAATTCAGACCTATCGCGTGCTGTAATGTGGTCTATAAAGCTATCTCGAAGATCCTTTGTTCTAGGCTTGTTGCAGTACTTCCTGATATTGTGTCCCCAACTCAAGGTGGATTCATTAAAGGGAGGAGCATTATCGAGAACATCCTGATCTGCCAAGATATTATCAGGTTGTATAATAGGAAGAGCGTCTCTCCTAGGTGCATATTCAAAATTGACATTCAAAAAGCTTATGATACCGTAGAATGGGACTTTCTTCATCAGATGCTCGTGCACCTTAACTTCCCAAAACATTTCAGAGAAATGATCATGCAATGTGTTACTTCAGCGACATATACACTCAAACTGAATGGAGAAAGTTTTGGGTTTTTCCCAGGTAAAAGAGGACTCAGACAAGGGGATCCCCTTGATGGTAGGGATTTGTTGTGGAATCCCAACCGTCAATAATATAACCGGCTATTCCTACGGTAGATAGGGCAAGTCGGGTCGAATCCACGGGGACTGTAATGTATAGCCTAGACTAGGTCGGCCCAAATACTAGACTAAGTCAACGAGTTAAACTAAACTAGGAATGGTAGAGAGGGAAGAAAACTAAGACTAATACAAAGGAAACGGGCTAGGATTAGGTCGGGGTCAAAGGGGTAACGAAATGGTCAAGGGATAACTAGAGTGAAGGAGTTAGTAGGGTGATCTAGGTTGGTCCGGGCTCTCGCAACTTAGACCCACTTAGAGGTTCCACCTAGAACCCATCTCGGCGACACACATGACAAACGGGGTTCTAGCGCGCTATGGTGGCCTAGGTCGCATCCGGGCTCTCGCTACTTAGACCGACCTAGGGGTCGTCCTCACCAGGCTCTCGCAACTTAGTGAGGGAACCGAACCCACAACAAACTAACACCCACAAAAGAAAGGCAAGAAAAACAAGCATTCTCAACTACTTAGGCATTCAAGCAATTCAACAAACATGTGATGTGCACCAAACCAAGAGGAAACCCAAATCTTCCACCAACATCTCCAACAAACCCTTAATCATTCAGTTAACACCCTAATCACCTTACTAACCCTAGCAAGAACACTACTCTAACATATCTAAAGGAGAAACCAACATAAACAAGGGGAAACAACACAAACATCCAACATACATTATGAAACTAACAAGAATAAGAACAAACTATAACCAAGATGGAAACTTGAATGAAATAAACAAAGATTAAGAGTAAAAGGATGAGAAAGATTGTACCAACTACAAAGGATTAAAAGAAGAACACTTGCATAGAAGATAACCCAAATTCATCCACCAAGGTTGTCAATCTTGGATGGATTCTTCAAGAGATCCAATAATACAAGACTAAACTAGGATTAACTACTAATTACCGACTAATCTACACTAATCTAATCTAATCTAACCTAAAGTAGTCCAGGGTTTCAGGAGAGGTGAAGAATATAACATAAGATGGTGTCTTAATACAAGAGGGGGGGTATATATAGGGTTACAAGTGGAAAGGAGAAGAAAGGAAACAATGCGGGCTGTAACTGACCCTTCCCGGTCGGGAAGGCTTGGTCCCGATCGGGATGGGCCAACCTTCCCGGTCGGGAAGGACCTTCCCGATCGGGATGGGCTCACAGTAGCCGCGCTTCTTGTTCACTTCATCCCGAACGGGATGGGTCTTTGTAGGCCTCCCTTAAGAGCTGTTTGGTCCCTCCTTGCCTCTCATGGGTTTCTCGCCGATTCTCGGGACTCGGGATCGGGTCTCGGAGGCTCGGGATTGGGTCCCGAGGTCTCGGGGTCGATTCCAAGGCATCGAGTCATCGTTCCTCTACTCCGTTGGCTCCAAAAAGTGTATGTATCGAGTCGGAATCACTCCAACTCTTCCAAATTGGTCTCGAGAACCTGAAACGAACTAAAGGAGGCATAAGAAACCCATAAATCGCTCCGAAGGAGCGATTCCACAAGGAAAATGGGACCAAAACACAACAAAATAAGCACTACAAACCACACTTATCACCCCTCTCCCCCCTTCTATTTACCATCTGTATGGACTACTTGACTAGGTTATTGAATTTCACCACGAGCACCAAGCCGTTTACTTTTCATCCGTTGTGCAAAAAAATGAAGTTATCCAACCTCATGTTTGCGGATGACTTGCTCTTGTTCTCCAAAGGGGATGCAAATTCCATGATGCTTCTATTGAGAACGTTTGCCACTTTCTCAAAATCAGCAGGTTTAAAAATGAGCAGAGGGAAATCGAGTGTCTATTTTAATGGAGTTGACCCTATTCTTAGAGCAGACATTATCCAAGTCTCAGGTTGTGTTGAGGGCTCACTACCTTATAGATACTTGGGGGTCCCGATTAAAACCTCCAAGCTGACCATTTTGGACTGTCAACCCTTAGTGAACAAGATAGTAGAGAGAATTAGACGCCTGGGAGCAAAAAAATTGTCCTATGCAGGACGCTTCACACTGAACAAGAGTGTAATGGCTACACTGCACAACTATTGGGCTATTAATTTCATTTTGCCTTCTTCGGTGGTGAAGCAGATTGATAGTATTTGCAGAAATTTTCTATGGGATGGAAGTGTCGAGTATCACAGAGTGCCCACTGTTTCTTGGGAGAAAATTTGTGCACCGTATAAGGAAGGGGGACTGAACTTGACTCAAAACGCAATTTGGAATAAGGCAGCGATAGGAAAAATGGCTTGGTGGATAGCAAGTAAGCAAGATAGACTTTGGGTAAGATGGATTCACCAAGTATACTTAAAAGGGAGGAACTGGGAAGATTACTGTCCTACTGCTGATTCCAGCTGGTATTGGAGGAAGATATGCCAGATCAGAGATGTATTGAAGCCCGCGTATGCTGCTAATGCTATAGCTGTTCAAGCAAACGGTTTTACAGTGGCGAAAGCATATAAATGGCTGAGAATTAAACTTGGGGAGGTTGATTGGTGTGCGTTTGTGTGGACTAGATGGTCGGTGCCTAAACATAATATGGTCGCTTGGATGATACAGCAAGGCGGACTGAATATGAAGAGTAAATTGTGCAGAATTGGAGTAACGGAGGACGACAGGTGCGCTGTTTGTGCATCAGCAGAGGAAACAGTGCAGCATCTATTCCAGAAGTGCGAGTACAGTAGGAAGATCTTTTATGAAGTCAATGGAGTTCTTTCGCTGGCGCCAAATATTGAAATACAGAATGAGAAGTGGAAGAGAATGAAAGGAACCAAAATGAAAAGAGCTATAAAGAATGGATTAATTAACTCGATATGTCACAATATTTGGATCCAACTAAACAAGGCTAGAATGGAAGAGCAGCTTATCCGACCTGAAAAGCTGGCGAGACGAATCATTAAGGAATTTATTGATTTTTGCAAGAGTAAATGTAACCAAAAGTTTAGTGATAAGGATAGAAGATTCATAACGACCCTTTTGAGGCACCCGATGTAATTGAGACTGTACAATCTTTTTATTTTTTTAATACACTTACACATTACCAAAAAAAAAAAATTGATAATTCATATTAAAAATCATGAAAATTAAGAAATTAATTCTTATTTATACGTTTTAGTCTCGGCCTTATAATAATTTTAGAAGATTCGAAACATATTATCATAATATAGTTCAAACACGTTTACTAGTATAAGAATTCAATTTTAAAACGATACTACAAGCAACTACAACATATGTATCATGCAATACCGAGTCATGCCATCATGTGTTACCTTCATCGAAATCCAAATTAATAAAATAACCGCCTTCGTCGAATCTAGCACGATAGCCTACGAAATAAATAAACATATGGTATTAAAACCACATAATAAGTGAATAGAAAGAGAAAAATGAGATGGAGAATAAGAGTAATTAAATTACCCTCGAGATTGGAATGAACGAAGGAGAAGAGATACGTAACAGACTGGGCAGCAATAACATAATTAAACGGAATTGGAAGAGGATGAGTTTTACGTAAAGTGATAGAACTAATAGAATTGGAGAGGGAGTATAAAAAGAAAGAGTTGGAGAAGTAACGTAAAAAAACCAAAATTGGAGTTGTTGAATAGAATTAGGATAAATGAATAAATAAATAAATAAATAAAACATGTGTTCAATATAAATAAAATATCTTAGTGACTCATCTAGTTAGTGACGAGGTAACAAACTCGATTTGGGTCAGGAAATAATTTACTGTGTGATCGAAATCATTAGTAAAAATAAATAATTGACTTACAAATAAATTGGGTTAAAATCGCATAAGAAAAGAATTAGACCCAAACTTCGAGATGGGCTAAAATATTATTTTGTCGTAACATTAAATATTTGGGTCAGATTTGAAGTTGATAAAATTAATTAGTTGACTCGAAAAATCAAATGAGTCAATCTCAAGTTTAAATAATTGTTTGTAAAGAAATTGAGTTTCTCGACGAATAAATAGTTTCCAACGAAAATGAATTAAATTGATTTCACGAAAACAAAATAATGATTATTCAACGAAAGTTTAATAAAATGATTTCTCAAGAAGATAATAAAATGTTGTAACGAGTTTTGAGTCGAAAATAGGAATTCGAGCTAAAATAAAGATTTTAGGAATTCAAGATAAATTAAAAGTAATTCCGCGAAGAATTAAAATGGTTACGAGTTAAATCACAAACGAAATAAAAATATGAATACAAATTTAATTTATAAAATTAGGGGTGTTACAACCAGGGAGCGCATCGTGGTCTGGATCTCGGTATTATCAGCATAATTCCGAGCGAACTCTGTAGCCACGTCATCATGTAAACACCCAAATTTGGACCTGGTGGCTGCGGGAGTGCACAAAAAACACCCGATGACGATCGAACTGCAACGCGACGCGGATTCACGATATTTTGGATAGTTTTTCTATAGAACGGATCAAATAAATTACTCGTAAAAATTAAACTAACATCTTGGCAGCCTTGGTCGTGTCGTTACGGTCGCATAGACACTAATTAGAGTCAATTCAGACACCGGTACTCTGAGTCGGCCCCGAAACTCAAACCGAGTCAACGCCGCGCCAAGCGAACCTCGGGATGCACACCCAAGGCCCATTAAACGCACGACGCTAGGTCAAACCCGGGGAAGACTTCACCCCCAAGATTCATATCATACACCCGCCTCTCAGTTTTGGAAAGTATCAAAATCGTATCTTCAAAATCCCGAGCGCCTCACCTTGCGCGCCTGAGTCTTCACACGCCTAAACCCAGGCACCTGAGTTTTGGTGCGCCTGACCTCAGGCGCCTATCAGGGTGACGAGGACCCGAAAACACCTATAAATACCCCCTTCACGCCCTCATTTGAACACAAAACAACTTCTTCAATTCTCTTTCCTCTTCACTCGTAAAGAGTTTCTCACTAAGGGCTCGCACTCTGACACCCGAGGCAAACGATCCACTCGATCGTAGTTCCGATAAAAGCGACATCGATGCTACTCCTCACCTTCGAGCCCTCCACTCGATCTCGAGGTGCCTGTGATCGACTAGCTGCAGTCTAGTAACGAAACTCTGTCGGATTAGCCGCAGAACCAACCAGTAGTAGCGGACCTCTGCCGGAATAGCCGCAGGAAGGGTCAACGGTAACGGAACTCTGCCGAAATCACCGGGCAAGCTAGAAAGATCCGCCTGTTGAAGTCGAGTCGTCACTAGGTTGTCATCTAAACAAAACTTTACATTTTTGCACCTTTATTATGCACTACGATAATATTAGACATGGACACTAGGTCCGCAAACACCTACTAAAACACGTAACGTTTTTACTTCAACCGCAAATACTAAAATACACTAAATAGACCCTAGTAATTCTGAGATCCGTTCTCAACTATCTATGCATCGTGTCCCGTTTTGTGTATACTCCGAGGGTTCAACTCCTCACTATATGATTTACTTACATTCGCATTTACAGTTTTTCATATGATTTATTGCTTTTATGACCTTATAATCGCATGCTAAATAACTTAACCCGGAATTCGAGACGTAAATCAACTAAAATTGAACAAAACGATGGTCGGGTTCCGTATTAGTCCCGGTGCTCGCCATATATGTTTCGACGTATCTCTATTAATACCGAACCGATGCATCTTAAGCAGAATATCAGGTAAGGTATATCACGAGAATGACTAATATCCGTATTATCGCGTTAAAACTGATTTGCTAATACGTATAATATTAGTACTCTCTACTCTCCCATGTGCATCTTTTCATGGACTGCTCGTCACATGAAATCACATGCAAAGAATGTAAATACAACCACTTCGACAACAAAACTTACTTGTCCTTAAACAACCGACGTAGCTGAAGGTATAGGGTGAAAACAACGGATGTTACAGTATTTCCACCTAAACAAAAGGACAAGGTTATCTTGAACGGTAGAGGCGAACCCACTGATTGATTACTAGAGGCCGCTATAGTGCGGGGGGGGGGGGGGGGGGGTGTTGATGTCTATCAGATGTTGGCTTCCGAATACATACCCTCACCCCTTACTCAGAATCGACGGTTTTCGGATGTCCGAAACCATTGGCAATGAGAGTCATTCCAGGAATGGAGTGCTTAAGGGTACAAGTCTTTATCTTTAGGTCCCGTGCCACTCAGCTTTGAGCCGGCTAAGAATCAAAGTTGACTTGAACGGTTTCCCAGTCCCCATAATCGACTCGGTAGCGACTCTACAAATCGGCAACGAATTCAGTTCACTAAAAAGGTCGCCTTACCAAACATATCGACCTTTAAACATTTATAACCACGACTCGATCGATTCCAAACGGAAACACGGGTGCCCGCACCCATCTAGTACAAGTCCGGATCATCATCCGAATCGAGGTCCGAAACTTCGCCCCATACGCGAGATCGGACCGGCCCCCGACCGGGAGAGGGCCGCGTGGGTGGCCTCCGCCACAAGTTGAAAAACCGGGTCGGTCCCGCGCGGGGCGCAGGGCAGTGCGGACGGACGTCCACAGTTTGGCGACTATGCTGAGGACTTGGAAACAAGTTTCCAGCGGTGGTGTAACTTGAACGAGGTCGGTGAAGCTCATTTCCTAGTTTCTAGTTGTGGTCACTACAGGTTTTGGCCCTAAAAAGCCCACTCTAACCAATATCAGGACCAATCGACCTCTTTGCGGTAAGATCCTTATGGACGCGCGGGGAGATCCTCGATTGACGCTCCGGCCGCCTAACGCGTACCTCGCGGAAATACTAAACGGATAATTCTGAACGGACGGTATGACACTCGTCTCCCCAGATGATTTGTCATTACCTAAGTAAAGACTATTCGTGGGCGGTAGCCTACCCTAACCTACCCGTGTCTGCATCCTGCATGAGTGTATGCATTCCCAGTTATGTGTAGCGTGTTTGAACAACTCAAATAAAACACTAAAAATTTGGATTCAACCACGCCAACATATTCAACCGCACCCAACTCCGTTTTCGAAAAGGTCATTTCCAGGATTGTTGTTTTAGCGCCGATACTCCGGCCAAATCAAAATGATTTTCGAAAACCTTTTTTAAAAGAGCACCGTCATCACGACAGATTTTTCAAAGGATCTTTTAAACGAAGAAAATATATGCCATCACTCTGGCCGAGGTTAAGCAACGAATACCGTTAACACCACCGAGACTCCCAATCAATGGGATCGAGGTACCTCAAACGGTTACATTTTATTTCAAAAAAAAAATAAAAGAGAAATGTTTTTACGCACATACCGTTAACACAGCCGAAGCTTCAATTAATGAAGTCGAGGAATCCGAAATGGTCACACTCACAAAACATCATTTTCAAAACATCATCACCAGACATCAAGTTTTGCATACACCACGAATATTGAATTGACTAATTAATAGTTGTTTCGGTAAAAACACCGCGTCATCATTTTCAAAACAGGTTCCCTTAAGAACCATGCTCATTTAAAAAAAGAGAGCACATTTACACTCTTGCTATCGTCGAATCCTCGACACACATGTAGCAACGCACTTTCACGTCACAAACGATGTCCCCACACCATCGTCACTCCGATTTTCACGGTTCGTCCTTTTCAAAAAAAGAAAACTTCCTCTGCAAAGCTCACTCATTGTCATATATCAAAAATTCTTTGATCCTGAGCCGGGACCGCGATCAACTTCTTACGTTGTACAACCGTGTGATTAACTGTCTGTGTTAGTTACTAGGGTCGCCTCTATTCGAGGTCTTACAATTTGGGTCGTCTCATCCCGAGAAGTCCTCTTTTAAATCTCTCTCCCGAGATTTGTGTCAAATCTTCTCGTTCTAGAGACATAAATTCGTTAGGCATTTCGCCGAATACACCAAAGAGTCTAAAGCACTTGAGTCCCTCAGCTAGCGACCGCACATGTGTGCAAATCAAGAGTCTCGTTTCCGCGTCGCTCAGTTACAAGCATTCCTCGAGTCCTTAATTCATCTGGTAGATTCAGCCTCACCTTCAGTCCTGTTTCGCAGATCTAGAAATGTCCTCCAACGACAACACCGAACCACTCAACATAATGCTAGGGCTTGTTACTGAACTCCAAAACAACATGGCCCAAATAACTGACGCCCATGACAACATCCTACTCTAGCTCGGGAAGCTTGAGGGCGCAGCCAATGGGACACGAAACCTCCCTCAGGAGGAGGTGGACGAGAAGCCCTTCATCCCTAAGGGCAGGATGAGACTCGGGCCGACTAGGTTTGTCCCAGCCCTTGGGGGGCGCCCCTTCAGAAGCCTTACCGACCTAGGCATGACCTACGCCGAGGCCTTTAGAATTGTCAACGAGGACTGGTAGTTCTCACAGCTCGTCCCTACTCCGGATCCACCCTGCGAAGCCCAGGGGGCGGATTGGGATCCCAGTGCCTATTGCCTGTATCATCAGGGTAGGGGGCACGATACGGAGGATTGTGATCGCCTCAAACACCACATCCAGGACCTTATGAATGCCGGAACTTTCCCTCTTGTGAAGGCACAGACATCACAACCCGCTGCTGGCAATACTAGCTACGAAACGACCGCATCTGTAGTAGTAAGGACAAGCGACACCATCAAGGTGCTATTCCCTGGAGGAAGCCTCGATGCGTAGAGGCATGATCGGTCTTAGTCAAAGTCTAGTTCACCCTAGGGCCTAGACAAAATAATAATAGTAATATATTTTTTTTTCTATCAAGTCCAGGGAGATGCGAGGGGACATGTCCTCCACCTCCCCCAACAAACTTAATCACGGGCATCTAGCCCGTCTACTATTTATCAAATAAAACAACTCTTTTCTTTTACAAACATGCTTCGACAATCGCTTGACTTCTTTCAATAGCTTACTTTAATGCTTAAAGACTCGACACCGTGCCATTTATCAACTAAAACGCAAGGGCTACAACAAACGACTCACTTAAATTCACCCTAAAAAGAGATCGGGGACAACAGCCCCAGGTTCAACCCATCACTGACCCCCCCTGACCAAACGACAACGAGCCTGCAACATACGAATATTCATACAAACTAGACTTCCCCGTTACCAACAACGCAGCTGAATACGAAGCCTGCCTAATAGGACTAAAAGCAGTCCTATCTCTAGGATTGAAAAACCTTAGAGTGCACGAGGATTTATCCTTAGTAGTCAACAAAGCCACAGGCACCGGGAAGGTTTATAGAGAAAGCTTAACCCCATACCAAACCAAAGTGGAAACAATGTCCCGGGAGTTCACCGAAATCGACTTCATACACATACCCCGCGAAGAAAACCAATTCGCTGACGCCTTATCCAAACTAGCCTCGCTAATAAACATGCCCGACCACCTTTTCTCTATGCTTATCTGCGTAGAGAGAAGCGAACAACCAGCCCACATCCTTAACCTCGAAACCGGCGATACCCCCGAGGAACCCTGGTACAAAGCAATCCTAGACTTTAAAACAAATGGGTCATATCCACCCAACACAAACAACAAAAACAAAAGAGCCCTACGAATATAAGCTTCCCATTACGTCCTAAGTCAATGACTATTATACAAACGAACCCCACAAGGAGTCCTCCTTAGGTGCATAAACAAAAACCAATCCGAGAGAGTCGTGGAGGAAGTACATGACAGAGAGTGCGGACCCCACATGAGCGTACACCTACTAGCTCGAAAAATAATAAGATTGGGCTATTACTGGATTACCTTAGAGACAGACTGTCGACGTCACCTTCGTCACTGTCACAATTGCCAAATATTTGCAAACATCCAACACCTACCGCCATATCCTCTCCATACTATAGCCACACCCTGGCCTTTCCCTACTTGGGGAATAGACATCATAGGAAAGGTACACCCGTCCGGGACCGGCGAACACTGCTTTATACTAGTGGTCGTCGATTATTTCATCAAATGGGTAGAAGCCGTTTCTTACACCGTACTAACCTCGAAACAAGTAGTCAAATTCTTACAAAATAACATCATCTGCCGCTAAGGCATACCTCACGAAATCATCAGTGATCAGGGGGCTCACTTCAGGGCCGACACCCAAAAACTCCTCGACAAATACAAAATCCAAAGACACAAGTCCTCACCTTATAGACCTTAAACGAACGGGGCCATAGAAACAGCCAACAAAACCATCACCATGATCCTTAAGAAAATGATAGACAATTACCGAGATTGGCCGAACAAAATCCCCTTCGCCTTATGGGGGTACCGAACATCCTATCGAACAATTGGCCGAACATCAACAACAACATCGTCCCTATGTTCCACCTCCCTTACGGGACAACAATGAAAGTTACCAAGGTTATGTGGGTAACCAAAGACCCTTCAACAATTTCAAGCAAAATAACCAAGGCAACTTCAACAACAAGCAAGGGTTCCAACAAGGGAACTTCAATCAAGGTAGTTTCCAAGGAAACCAAAATTTCCAAGGACAACAAAACCACAACCAAGGGTATCAAAGCTACAACCATGGCAACAATCAAGGCCTTAATCAAGGCAAGTCTCATGGGTTCCAAGGGAACCATCAACAACAACAACAAGCAACACAAGGCAATCAACAAAGCAAGCCTAGGAGCCGGTCTCCTATTCATGACTATGGTACTCCATTAGCCCTCACCGATACTCCGCATAATCCACAATCTCCACCTCGGGTTTTCGACATACAAAACCAAATGTTGGATATGCAAAGGAGTACTCAAGACATGCAAAGGAGTACTCAAGACATGCAAAGAAGTCAATTGGAGACACAAAGGTCACAACAAGAGATCATAGCTCAAATCTTAAATGAAAACAAGGAAACAAGAACTCACATGAGGATGCTTGAGACTCAAATATCTCAACTCGCATCGGGAAGTTCTTCAAGACAAAGGGGGCAATTACCTCCTCAAGGTGAAATTCCAAATTTTGAGCATGTCAATGCTATCACCTTAAGGAGTGGTGCCACCTATAATCCTCCCGTGTTTCCTAGTGAGCAAGAAGCAATGAAGGAAGTTGTGTCTCCAAATCAAGAAGAATCAAGCTTTGATAATCCAATTGAGGAGCAAGTCTTATGGGAAGTTGAAAAACCCCAAGAAGACAACCCTCCCCCACTTCAAGAGAAAGACAAGGGAAAAAGGAAAGTGTCCTTTGAAGAGTCTACCCCTATTGAGCAAAACAAGTACCAAATCAAGTTGCCTTCCCCATCAAGGCAAATGAAGACTAAGGTGGACACTCAATACGAAAAGTTCCTTAGTATTTTGAAGAAATTGGATGTGAGTGTCCCGTTTACCGAGTTACTTACCCAAATCCCGGCATATGGTAAATTCATGAAAGAAATATTGGCTAGGAATAGGTCCATCGACAAGGAAGAGACGGTAGCGTTCACGAGGGTGGTGAGCGAGCTTATTCAAGGTTCCACGCTTCCAAAGTTGAAGGATCCGGGTAGTTTCTTGATCCCTTGCACCATAGGCAATTTCATGATCAAGAATGCATTATGTGACTTGGGCGCGAGTGTGAGCATCATTCCCTACTCTATTTGTTGCCGACTCGGGATGAAGGAGTTGAAATGTACGTCCATTACACTCCAAATGGCCGATAAATCTCTTAACCGACCATTGGGAATGCTAGAGGATGTACCGGTACGAATAGGGAAATTCTTCATTCCGGTCGACTTCATTGTGCTCGATATGCCGGAGGATGCAAACACTCCCATTATTCTTGGGCGCCCATTTCTACACACCGCCGGTGCTATGATCGATGTGAAGAATGGTAGGATCACATTTGAGTTGGGCGAGGAAAAGATAGTGTTCGACCTCCAAGGCAACACTTCGCCTACTAGCGATGAGTCATGCAATATGATCCAAGCCACGAAGAACATCGATCTAGGGGGTGAGACGGGACAAAGCTTGAAGAAGTACTCTTATGTACTTGAGGATGATGACTCCGAAAGTGAGGGGGATGAGAGCCCACATCATGGGTTAGGTGACAAATGCAATGACAAGGAGCGAGATGAGCCTCCCTTGGGGCCACATGAGGATCGTTGGACGTTTGGGTATATCCCGAAGGATCGCAAGTACAAGTTCAAGCCATTGAACTTAGTAGATCGGGATGTCCCGGGAACTTCTAGGGAAGGCCATGAAGAGTCTTGGGATGTGGTTGGTTATATAACATGCTTGATTGAAGACTTTGCTAGAGCCTTCGACTTGTTCTTACGTGCCCTTGATGGGGATGGAATCGGTTTCAAGGTTGTTGAAAAAGAATGAAGAATGCACCATCTTGGTTTGACGGAGTTCCACAAGAACCGTCTCATTGTATATATCTCTTTCTTGTAGTTAGTTTGAGTTTTGTGAAATTCTTTGTTATTTGGATTGATTGATGAGCGTTGTGAGGGAGAGAGTTTGATGTGTGTTTGAGTATTGTTTGATAGGAGAAGTGAAGATGATTCCTTTAGAGGAATGACTATGATAAAGCTTGGATAGAAAGCATGAGGATCGGGTTTTTGAAGCTTGGAGCAAGCTTTTGGGATTGTGGAAGTTGAAGAAGGCCCATCCCGACCGGGATGAGGCGTCCCGACCGGGAAGGGCGAGGCATCCCGACTGGAAAGGGTGCCGCCCCGATCGGGATGGGTGTACCAAATTTCGAGCATCCTGTGGGTCCGTCCCGACCGGGACGAGTAAGGTAACCCGACGGGACCAACCATCCCGATCGGGATGGTCATCTACTCCCCCTTTGTGTTTCTTCTTCGACAATTGATTCCACCCAACCATTTTATGACCCCTCCCAACCTCCCTAGCTATCCTAGCCTTATCATATGCCCCATGTACTTCATTGTCATGCCCTCACTCCATTTCAAATCCACTTTACACCGACTCTCACATCAAATCCCACCCCCTACCATTACTACCTCTACCGTGAGTGTTTTGCCTCCCTTTTCCTTATAGGTTACTTAATCACCGTTGTTTGGAAAGCTTTGAAGACATCCGGTAACATCTTCTAACCCTCTTTCCCTCTTTATTCCTTGTGATGTTTGGAGAAAATTGTGTTGAGGTGTGCTCGGGTGGAGCTTGTACATACTTGTGGTTGATTTGGTGATATGTTTGGAAGTTTGGGGTGGTGTTTGTTTTGTTTATGTGTTGTTTCTCCTTGTTTTGTTTTATTTTGTTCCCTTTTTGTCTCTTTTTCTTTCGTTCTCGTTGAGTCTCTATTTTGTGCTATGTTTGTTGAGTCTTGTGTGTAAATGGTTTTCGAAAACCCGGTTTAGAGGCTAGTGTGTGAGTGTGTACTTTCCCTTCCTAGTAGTGTAAATCGAGTCTTGGACTTTAATCTAGTAGAATGACCCTAAATCAATGATTTCGTTGGTCCTTTACCTTGAGTCCACCTAGCTTACTAGGGATTTACTGCGGGATTTGCATTTTGACCATTATGACCACCCACGGTGTGAAAAGGCCTTGGTTACCGAGTCTCGTCCCCTAGGTGACCGTGTTTAGGATTGTTTTGATTAGTCCAAGTTCTCCACTTTTTGTGGGTTTGAAGGGAAGGGCCCGTCCCGATTCACCCATTACCCTACCTCCTACACATATCCACACAATAATTTGCATTTGTTGAATTCTCTCTTTCTTATTACACTAAGGAATGCCAAAAACCCAAATCAAGCCAAAAGGGCAAAGAAAAGAAAAGAAAGAAAAATGAAAGAAAGAAAAAAAATGAAGAAAAAGAAAAGGCACAAAAGCCAAAAAGAAAATAGAAAAGAAGAAAAAAAAATGGCATGGCAACAAACAAACAAAGCAAAATGTCAAAAAGAAAGGAAAATGCCAAAAGAAAACCCGTCTCACAAAAAGAACCCCACAAAAATAAGCCTTTTTCCGACTTTTGCCGTGAAGAGCCTACCAAAGGACCGAGTCCCTAGGAAGGATGATAGCGGCATTAGTCGGTCTTCCCTCATTTTGCATGTTTTCCACCTTTTTACTTGGACTAGTTAGGCGGTTTTGGACACGGGACGACCCTCTTGGCTCACACTAAAGGGGGCGGGGTCTCACTTACCTACAGTGTCGACTAACACCGTGGTTCTTCACTTTTCCACTCCGCCGATCGTCCCGTAGTACGTTTTTAGAAAGTTAGGAGGATCTAGGTAAGTTACCAACGTTTTTGTTGCTTTATCGTCATACTATTAGGGTTCAGTTCACCTTGGTTTGTATTGCTAGCTTGGGAACGTTGTGACTTACCTCGAGTCCTAAACCGGTGCTTCTTTCACCGCTTTTTGAGGGAAGCGGTATTTGTTTTTCTTTGGGTGCAACCTTGTGTTTGTTTGTGTGTTTGTTTGTTTGTGTGTTTTGTGTCCGGTTGCATCCACGGTTTTGTCGCAAGACCCCACTTGCCTTGCGGAGTGCACTTTTCCTCTAAGTGTACTCGCGTGAGTTGAAAGGGCGTAGGGTGCGCTAATACCCGCTCGGATAGTTTAGTAGTTAGTATGTGCTTACTCGAGGGCGAGTAAGGGTTAAGTGTGGGGGAGTTGATAAGTGTAGTTTGTAGTGCCTTTTTTACTATGTTTTGGTCCCATTTCCTTGTGGAATCGCTCCTTGGGAGCGTTTCATGGGCTTCTTATGCTTCCTTTAGTTCGTTTCAGGTTCCCGAGCCCGATTTGGAAGAGTTGGAGCGATTCCGACTCTATACATACACATTTTGGATCCAACGGAGTAAAGGAACGATGACTCGATGCCTTGGAATCGACCCCGAGACCTTGGGACCCAATCCCGAGCCTCCGAGACCCAATCTCGAGTCCCGAGAATCGGCGAGAAACCCATGAGAGGCAAGGAGGGACCAAAGAGCTCTTAAGGGAGGCCTACAAGACCCATCCCGTTCGGGATGGGGTGCGCTTTTGAGGAGGCCACTGTGAGCCCATCCCGGTCGGGACCAACCCGTCCCGATCGGGATGACAGGGTTGTCCCGATCGGGACCAACCCGTCCCGGTCGGGACCGTAGACCTGCAGCGCGACTTCTTTTATTTCTTCTCCTTCATTCTTGTACCCATATATATACTCCCTTCTTGTATTAGTAACATATCTTATCATAGTTTAGCATTCCTTAAGCCTCTCAAAAACCTTAAAACCCTAGATTTACTTTCACTCATTAGTTTTAATCTCCCTTTAATCTTAGTTAATCTTTAGTTAATCTATTGTAATTAGTTCTTGTATTAAGAAGTTCTTGAAGAATTCTCCAAGCTTGACAACCTTAGGGTTTATTTTGGGTTCTTATTTATACAAGGTTGCATCTTTTCATCTTCCTAGTGTTGGTATAAAATTTCTTACTCTTGTTCTTAGTTATTTAATCTTGTTTCTATCTTTTTATGTTGTGATTGTTATTGTTCTTGTTATTCATTATGGATGTTTGTTTTGTGATGATGTTTGCTCTTGTTATTGTTGTTTTGTTCTTTATCATGAGTGAGTAGTGATCTTATGGGGTTAGTAGGGGGATTAGGGGTAGATTATGGATGATTAGGGTTGATTAAGGGAAAAGGGTGAATCTTTGTTGTTAGTCACATTGTGGGCACTCTATGTGTTTGTTGATATGCTTGTATGAGTTGTAGTGGCCATGCTTCCCATACTTGTGCTCATCTTCTCATTGTTTGTCTATGATGCGGAAATGTTGAGAATAGTTTAGTCGCGAGAGCGCGGACTAGGGTCTAAGTTGCGAGAGCCCGGACCCACCTTGACATCGGTCTAAGTTGCGAGAGCCCGGACCGACTCTAGTAACTAGGAGACACCTATACCCTTGATCACCCAATTACCCATCTACTCTAATGAACCCGACCTACCCCACTTTCTTCCATATTTGAGTTCATCCTTTTAGTTAGTCATCGTTTCTTCGAGTTTATTTGTTAGTTCGATCATTAGCTATCCTATTTTAGCATCGTTCTAGATAGTCATTTTTAGTTACTTTCCTCTTCTCCAACCTTCAATAGTTTGTCAATTTTCATCCTCGTTGTGTTTGTTTTGGTAGCATAGTCTTGTTGTAGGCCGACCTAGTCTAAACCTTGCAATACCGTCCTCGTGGATACGATCCCGACATACCCTAGCTACCCACTAGGTGTAATCGGTAGTTTATTGTTGGTTAGGATCGACGACAAATCCCAACCATCAATTTGGCGCCGTTGACGGGGACGGTGCATTGTTTAGACTTAGTTTGCTTATTTCTAGACTTAGTTACCCTTCTTTGTGTTCTCCCATCTTCTCTTGTGCATATTTTCTAGTTTTTTCTTCTTTTCTTAGCTTTCTTTTCTCTTTGTCTCTAGTTGTGCTTGCTTATTGTCGTTGCCTAGTGCCCACAAAGCACTAGGTGTTCTCACGTTTGTTCTAGTGTGTAGTGTATGCCTAGGACGGGAGGCGACTTCTATCTCTTTAATCCAGAGCCGGAGAGACTCTTTCGAGCCTTTCGCCAACGGACGATTAACCGGGTTAGGATCTCTCAACCAAGTGCAAGTAATACTCATCAAGGGCAAGCTCAAGGAGCCGACTTTAGCGAGTCACCTCGAGAGACGGCCGGAGGGACCTTCATCAATCCCTTCGGTAACTCTTCTTCTCCTAGTTCCCCCTCTTCATCTACATCAATACCGTCTACACCACCATCTTCTCCCTTACATCCAAGAATGCCGAAGTTTTCATCTCACTCCACTTTCACGGAAGATGTCTTGCCGGGACCGAGTGCATTACCGGAAACCTATACCGGGAATTTTGTGGCAAAGACTCAATTTATCCAACTTGTGGAGAGGAGCCCATTTAGTGGTTTACCCACCGAAGACCCGCACCAACACATGGACACTTTCTCCGATTATTGTGACGCTATATCTTAAACCGGGGTTACTCAAGATCAAATTCGTTGGGTACTTTTCCCGTTCTCTCTTATTGGAAAAGCGAAGCAATGGATCAAGAGTCTCGATAGGGCAACCATGGGTATCGACACTTGGAAAAATCTTGCCTTGGCGTTCTACCATAAATTTTACCCTCCGGAAAAGACCAATTTACTTAGGGCCTCCATCACCGGTTTTCAACAAAGGGATGAAGAGAGCCTTTATGAAGCTTGGGAGCGGTTTAAATCTTTGGTTAGGTCGTGCCCTCATCATGGACTCTCACAATGGTTCTTGGTGCAACAATTTTGGAATGGTCTTTATGAGGACTCGAGAGCTATTCTTAAAATGGGCTCCAATGGTAGGTTCACCGAGGTCGATGACGACCAAACTTGGGCGAGAATCGAAGAGATGGCGGTGCATAATTCGCAATACTCTAGGCCTAGGAAGGCACATCGAGGAGGCATACATGAGGTTGATGCTATCACTAAGTTAAGCATTGACCTTGGATCTCAATTGAAAACACACATGGAGACTATTGACAAGAAGCTCCAAAGCCACCTCAACCAAGTCCAAGGCACTAGTTCCTCACACCATCAACCGATTCAAGAAGTGAATGCTTTGGGATTTGCACCTCCTTTGCCCTATTTTGGGATGTGTGACACTTGTGGAATCGTTGGTCATGACCCTATGAATTGTAGAGGGAGTATTGAGCAAGTGAACGCCTTTCAAGCGTTCAAGCAAGGTGCCTCCTACTCTAATCAATACCAAGCTTCCAATCAAGTCCCTCAACAACAAGCACTTCAACATCAACAACAACATCGTCCCTATGTTCCACCTCCCTTACGGGACAACAATGAAGGTTACCAAGGTTATGTGAGTAACCAAAGACCCTTCAACAATTTCAAGCAAAATAACCAAGGCAACTTCAACAACAAGCAAGGGTTCCAAAAAGGGAACTTCAATCAAGGTAGTTTCCAAGGAAACCAAAATTTCCAAGGACAACAAAACCACAACCAAGGGTATCAAAGCTACAACCATGGCAACAATCAACGCCTTAATCAAGGCAAGTCTCATGGGTTCCAAGGGAACCATCAACAACAACAAGCAACACAAGGCAATCAACAAAGCAAGCCTAGGAGCCGGTCTCCTATTCATGACTATGGTACTCCATTAGCCCTCACCGATACTCCGCATAATCCACAATCTCCACCTCGGGATTTCGACATACAAAAGCAAAAGTTGGATATGCAAAGGAGTACTCAAGACATGCAAAGGAGTACTCAAGACATGCAAAGGAGTCAATTGGAGACACAAAGGTCACAACAAGAGATCATAGCTCAAATCCTAAATGAAAACAAGGAAACAAGAACTCACATGAGGATGCTTGATACTCAAATATCTCAACTCGCATCGGGAAGTTCTTCAAGACAAAGGGGGCAATTACCTCCTCAAGGTGAAACTCCAAATTTTGAGCATGTCAATGCCATCACCTTAAGGAGTGGTGCCACCTATAATCCTCCCGTGTTTCCTAGTGAGCAAGAAGCAATGAAGGAAGTTGTGTCTCCAAATCAAGAAGAATCAAGCTTTGATAATCCAATTGAGGAGCAAGTCTTATGGGAAGTTGAAAAACCCCAAGAAGACAACCCTCCCCGACTTCAAGAGAAAAACAAGGGAAAAAGGAAAGTGTCCTTTGAAGAGTCTACCCCTATTGAGCAAAACAAGTACCAAATCAAGTTGCCTTCTCCATCAAGGCAAATGAAGACTAAGGTGGACACTCAATACGACAAGTTCCTTAGTATTTTGAAGAAATTGGATGTGAGTGTCCCGTTTACCGAGTTACTTACCCAAATCCCGGCATATGGTAAATTCATGAAAGAAATCTTGGCTAGGAAGAGGTCCATCGACAAGGAATAGACGGTAGCGTTCACGAGGGTGGTGAGCGAGCTTATTCAAGGTTCCACGCTTCCAAAGTTGAAGGATCCGGGTAGTTTCTCGATCCCTTGCACCATAGGCAATTTCATGATCAAGAATGCATTATGTGACTTGGGCGCGAGTGTGAGCATCATTCCATACTCTATTTGTTGCCGACTCGGGATGAAGGAGTTCAAATGTACGTCCATTACACTCCAAATGGCTGATAAATCTCTTAACCGACCATTGGGAATGCTAGAGGATGTACCGGTACGAATAGGGAAATTCTTCATTCCGGTCGACTTCATTGTGCTCGATATGCCGGAGGATGCAAACACTCCCATTATTCTTGGGCGCCCATTTCTACACACCGCCGGTGCTATGATCGATGTGAAGAATGGTAGGATCACATTTGAGTTGGGCGAGGAAAAGATAGTGCTCGACCTCCAAGGCAACACTTCGCCTACTAGCGATGAGTCATGCAATATGATCCAAGCCACGAAGGACATCGATCTAGGGGGTGAGACGGGACAAATCTTGAAGAAGTACTCTTATGTACTTGAGGATGATGACTCCGAAAGTGAGGGGGATGAGAGCCCACATCATGGGTTAGGTGACAAATGCAATGACAAGGAGCAAGATGAGCCTCCCTTGGGGCCACATGAGGATCGTTGGACGTTTGGGTATATCCCGAAGAATCGCAAGTACAAGTTCAAGCCATTGAACTTAGTAGATCGGGATGCCCCGGGAACGTCTAGGCAAGGCCATGAAGAGTCTTGGGATGTGGTTGGTTATATAACATGCTTGATTGAAGACTTTGCTAGAGCCTTCGACTTGTTCTTACGTGCCCTTGATGGGGATGGAATCGGTTTCAAGGTTGTTGAAAAAGAATGAAGAATGCACCATCTTGGTTTGACGGAGTTCCACAAGAACCGTCTCATTGTATATATCTCTTTCTTGTAGTTAGTTTGAGTTTTGTGAAATTCTTTGTTATTTGGATTGATTGATGAGCGTTGTGAGGGAGAGAGTTTGATGTGTGTTTGAGTATTGTTTGATAGGAGAAGTGAAGATGATTCCTTTAGAGGAATGACTATGATAGAGCTTGGATAGAAAGCATGAGGATCGGGTTTTTGAAGCTTGGAGCAAGCTTTTGGGATTGTGGAAGTTGAAGAAGGCCCATCCCGACCGGGATGAGGCGTCCCGACCGGGAAGGGCGAGGCATCCCGACCGGGAAGGGTGCCGCCCCGATAGGGATGGGTGTACCAAATTTCGAGCATGCTGTGGGTCCGTCCCGACCGGGATGAGGGCGTCCCGACCGGGACGAGTGAGGTAACCTGACCGGGACTAACCATCCCGACCGGGATGGTCCTCTACTCCCCCTTTGTGTTTCTTCTTCGACAATTGACTCCACCCAACCATTTTATGGCCCCTCCCAACCTCCCTAGCTATCCTAGCCTTATCATATGCCCCATGCACTTCATTGTCATGCCCTCACTCCATTTCTTATCCACTTTACACCGACTCTCACATCAAATCCCACCCCCTACCATTACTACCTCTACCGTGAGTTCTTCTTGAGTGCGAAGCGAGATGGCAACCGAGAAGACAAGCGACGAGCCTCTAATGATCATCGAGACGATGGAGCAAGTGAGTTACTAGCCGCTCGGTTTGGGTAACTATCCTTTCTTTTTCGTCTTTTGTCGCTTGTTTTATCTTGTCTACCCCCTTCCCCTTGAGTCATGGAATCTTAGTGGCCTTCGAGGCCGTAGTATGGTTGCTTCCGACTTCCGACGACGTGATTACGTCGGGAGTCGATCGATTAATCCAATTGTACAAGATTTCACCCCTTTTTAGTAGTTAGTCGGATTTGGATGGAATCCGGGCTAGGTGACTTGATTACACCTAGCCCTCCCCTCCCATTTCCTTTTATTTCTTTCTTTTTATTTTCTTCCCCCATCCATATCTTTTCTTGTCTCGGCCCATGGTGACTTGACTACACCCCGGCCGGACGCCTTCTACCTTTTTCTTCACTTTATTTTTTGATTTTTAGCTTTATTTTCGTAGTTTCTTTTCTTTTTCTTTTGCCTTTCCGCACACTACGATCGAGCATGAGGACATTGCTCGGTTTAAGTGTGGGGGAGCGATATTCTAGTATAGTTAGTTTCATTTTCTTAGTTTTTCGAAAAATCTTTGAAAAACCCCTAAAAATTTGAAAAAATTTCATAAAATCAAAAAGATTTTCTTTTTGTGTCTTTTTATTTTGTGTCTTTGTGTCGTGTTTTTTGTTGTATTGTGTGTGTTTTGCCTCCCTTTTCCTTATAGGTTGCTTAATCACCGTTGTTTGGAAAGCTTTGAAGACATCCGGTAACATCTTCTAACCCTCTTTCCCTCTTTATTCCTTGTGATGTTTGGAGAAAATTGTGTTGAGGTGTGCTCGGGTGGAGCTTGTACATACTTGTGGTTGATTTGGTGATATGTTTGGAAGTTTGGGGTGGTGTTTGTTTTGTTTATGTGTTGTTTCTCCTTGTTTTGTTTTATTTTGTTCCCTTTTTGTCTCTTTTTCTTTCGTTCTCGTTGAGTCTCTATTTTGTGCTATGTTTGTTGAGTCTTGTGTGTAAATGGTTTTCGAAAACCCGGTTTAGAGGCTAGTGTGTGAGTGTGTACTTTCCCTTCCTAGTAGTGTAAATCGAGTCTTGGACTTTAATCTAGTAGAATGACCCTAAATCAATGATTTCGTTGGTCCTTTACCTTGAGTCCACCTAGCTTACTAGGGATTTACTGCGGGATTTGCATTTTGACCATTATGACCACCCACGGTGTGAAAAGGCCTTGGTTACCGAGTCTCGTCCCCTAGGTGACCGTGTTTAGGATTGTTTTGATTAGTCCAAGTTCTCCACTTTTTGTGGGTTTGAAGGGAAGGGATCGTCCCGACTCACCCATTACCCTACCTCCTACACATATCCACACAATAATTTGCATTTGTTGAATTCTCTCTTTCTTATTACACTAAGGAATGCCAAAAAGCCAAATCAAGCCAAAAGGGCAAAGAAAAGAAAAATGAAAGAAAAATGAAAGAAAGAAAAGAAATGAAGAAAAAGAAAAGGCACAAAAGCCAAAAAGAAAATAGAAAAGAAGAAAAAGAAATGGCATGGCAACAAACAAACAAAGCAAAATGTCAAAAAGAAAGGAAAATGCCAAAAGAAAACCCGTCTCACAAAAAGAACCCCACAAAAATAAGCCTTTTTCCGACTTTTGCCATGAAGAGCCTACCAAAGGACCGAGTCCCTAGGAAGGATGATAGCGGCATTAGTCGGTCTTCCCTCATTTTGCATGTTTTCCACCTTTTTACTTGGACTAGTTAGGCGGTTTTGGACACGGGACGACCCTCTTGGCTCACGCTAAAGGGGGCGGGGTCTCACTTACCTACAGTGTCGACTAACACCGTGGTTCTTCACTTTTCCACTCCGCCGATCGTCCCGTAGTACGTTTTTAGAAAGTTAGGAGGATCTAGGTAAGTTACCAACGTTTTTGTTGCTTTATCGTCATACTATTAGGGTTCAGTTCACCTTGGTTTGTATTGCTAGCTTGGGAACGTTGTGACTTACCTCGAGTCCTAAACCGGTGCTTCTTTCACCGCTTTTTGAGGGAAGCGGTATTTGTTTTCCTTTGGGTGCAACCTTGTGTTTGTTTGTGTGTTTGTTTGTTTGTGTGTTTTGTGTCCGGTTGCATCCACGGTTTTGTCGCAAGACCCCACTTGCCTTGCGGAGTGCACTTTTCCTCTAAGTGTACTCGCGTGAGTTGAAAGGGCGTAGGGTGCGCTAATACCCGCTCGGATAGTTTAGTAGTTAGTATGTGCTTACTCGAGGGCGAGTAAGGGTTAAGTGTGGGGGAGTTGATAAGTGTAGTTTGTAGTGCCTTTTTTACTATGTTTTTGTCCCATTTCCTTGTGCTTCCTTTAGTTCGTTTCAGGTTCCCGAGCCCGATTTGGAAGAGTTGGAGCGATTCCGACTCTATACATACACATTTTGGATCCAACGGAGTAAAGGAACGATGACTCGATGCCTTGGAATCGACCCCGAGACCTTGGGACCCAATCCCGAGCCTCCGAGACCCGATCCCGAGTCCCGAGAATCGGCGAGAAACCCATGAGAGGCAAGGAGGGACCAAAGAGCTCTTAAGGGAGGCCTACAAGACCCATCCCGTTCGGGATGGCCTCATCCCGTTCGGGATGGGGTGCGCTTTTGAGGAGGCCACTGTGAGCCCATCCTGGTCGGGACCAACCCGTCCCGATCGGGATGACATGGCCGTCCCGATCGGGACCAACCCGTCCCGGTCGGGACCGTAGACCTGCAGCGCGACTTCTTTTATTTCTTCTCCTTCATTCTTGTACCCATATATATACTCCCTTCTTGTATTAGTAACATATATTATCATAGTTTAGCATTCCTTAAGCCTCTCAAAAACCCTAAAACCCTAGATTTACTTTCACTCATTAGTTTTAATCTCCCTTTAATCTTAGTTAATCTTTAGTTAATCTATTGTAATTAGTTCTTGTATTAAGAAGTTCTTGAAGAATTCTCCAAGCTTGACAACCTTGGGGTTTATTTTGGGTTCTTATTTATACAAGGTTGCATCTTTTCATCTTCCTAGTGTTGGTATAATCTTTCTTACTCTTGTTCTTAGTTATTTAATCTTGTTTCTATCTTTTTATGTTGTGATTGTTATTGTTCTTGTTATTCATTATGGATGTTTGTTTTGTGATGATGTTTGCTCTTGTTATTGTTGTTTTGTTCTTTATCATGAGTGAGTAGTGATCTTATGGGGTTAGTAGGGGGATTAGGGGTAGATTATGGATGATTAGGGTTGATTAAGGGAAAAGTGTGAATCTTTGTTGTTAATCACATTGTGGGCACTCTATGTGTTTGTTGATATGCTTGTATGAGTTGTAGTGGTCATGCTTCCCATACTTGTGCTCATCTTCTCATTGTTTGTCTATGATGCGGAAATGTTGAGAATAGTTTAGTCGCGAGAGCGCGGACTAGGGTCTAAGTTGCGAGAGCCCGGACCCACCTTGACATCGGTCTAAGTTGCGAGAGCCCGGACCGACTCTAGTAACTAGGAGACACCTATACCCTTGATCACCCAATTACCCATCTACTCTTATGAACCCGACCTACCCCACTTTCTTCCATATTTGAGTTCATCCTTTTAGTTAGTCATCGTTTCTTCGAGTTTATTTGTTAGTTCGATCATTAGCTATCCTATTTTAGCATCGTTCTAGATAGTCATTTTTAGTTACTTTCCTCTTCTCCAACCTTCAATAGTTTGTCAATTTTCATCCTCTTTGTGTTTGTTTTGGTAGCGTAGTCTTGTTGTAGGCCGACCTAGTCTAAACCTTGCAATACCGTCCTCGTGGATACGATCCCGACTTACCCTAGCTACCCACTAGGTATAATCGGTAGTTTATTGTTGGTTAGGATCGACGACAAATCCCAACCATCAATTAAATCGCAGATAAATGAAACGCGAAGTGATTACCTGTCGATCTAGGAAGACAATTCGCCTAACTAAAACACAAGACTAATCCAACTAATTCAAATACCAAAAATCTCCAAAAAATATACAAAACATACAAATCCATACACAAATCGAGTTCATAGGACTAGGGAGGACCCCTAGAAGCCGCGCCAATGGCTATCACAACCTAACAAATGTCGTCATCCAAGCCTAGATCCTCTAAATCAAAGGTAGGAGACCCACCACCATCCATCCCCGACAGTATGTCTAGAGTAACCGTCTCGGGGACTCCTCCAACCTCCTAGATAGCACCCATAGCATGACCCGTAGCCTCAGCCTCTGCCTCTCTCTCAACCCGTTGCCTAGCCTCACCCTCCGTGGAGGTCTCGCCCACAGACCGAGCCAGCTGCTCCTTAAGGTGAGCAATCTCGTCATCCCGAGAGTGCAGGAGCTGTCGTGCCTCATCCACCTCCGCCTCAATCTCGGTCACCCGAGTCTCTAGTTGCCCCACCATATCCTGAGTATCCTGCACATACACCCAATCCTTAGGAAGACATACAAATAACATAGAAAACCATCCTAGGCACACATACTCACCGATCGAGGTCCCGAAGTATCACGGGAAACCCTCGAGGCATAGGCCCGGAAGCGGTTGGTGGCCTGCCACAACCGCTGATGGCAAGATGATGAAACCTGAAAGGTGAAACCACAGAAGTTAGACGAACCAATCCTAACTCTTAGAATCCAAACCCAAAACGAAAGCCAAAACTTACCCGGTATACCCGGTCACGCCAATCTATCCCAGCATCCATCTCCTCAGCAGAACAGGGGGGGGAGAGGCTCAGTGAAAGCTATCCCGGACGCATCAACCCCAAGCAGCGTCAAAAGGAATTCTGGGGGTCGAATAACATCAGCCGGATCGACCAGCTGAGAGAGTAGCAAATCGGTCGGGCAGGGGCAAGTAAAGACTAAACCATGAAACAAACCTTAGAACCGAAGATTAAAACCTTACCACGAGGCAGTGGCAAGCTAGCCGCAGGCTGACGTGAGATAGATAGGAGGCACCAGGCACCAGAAGCGCATCGCCTCTTTCTCCATCCCTACCCTCAAGGACCTCTGTGGTGGTTGGTGGTCTAAACATGGTCCGGGGAGGATCCACCGGCACCTTGAAATTGTCATACATACACTGACGCACCAACCGCTCGCCCAGATACCAAACCGAGCGAAACAACGCAGGTAGAAGCATCCTCCTATAGCTCCGAGGCCTCAATTCCGCAGCCACATACCCAGGCACGCCCTCATAGTTGGCCCAAGGGTAGGCCACAAACTGCACAACGAAATTAGCACTTCAACAACCCAAACCCCACAATAAACGCCAAATAAAGCGGGGCATAAAAGAAAAATTTACATCCTCGAGGCATAGCCGGTTTACCAGCACGTTCTCCGACGGGTAGTGGCTGATTGTACTCTTAGGCTGAGCCAGCCTCCACTCGATCCCCGCAGGGAATCTCGTCGGATGAACCCGCACCGTTTAGGGTGCCAAGCAAGGAAAGTAGGAATAGATCCAAGCCTGCAAAGCCCCAAAACACCTTTAGCAAAACTAAGCCAAGACTAAGCAGATGCAAAAGCGTGAATAGCAACTAACCTCCAGTACAAGGCCTGGACCCACGATAGGCAAGGATGAAGCCGACTCCACCTCCAACGGCCTCACCATGACTTGGAAGCAGCGAGTCATCTCCGTGAAAGCCACGGTTACCCAATCAAAATGTCCTAGCTGAGCCAGATCAGCTAGGAGAGGCAAAATCATAGTACTAAACCTCTCGCCCTTATCCGAGAAGTGGGTCGATCCTAGGAAGTACCACAACCACAACCGGGCGTCCTGCTCCGGCGTGTTGGGTAGTCGACCCTCTAACGCCGCCACCCGCGAAGTGATCGGTGATGTACGAGCTCACGAAAGGATGAGGCGCACTATATGCCTCACGCTCCAAACAATCCCCGATGAGGCCCCGCACCTCATCACTATCTTACCTTGGGCCCTCGGCAGCCCACCTAATCCTCTCCGGACCCCAAGGCAAACCAGTAATTACCCCGAAATCCTCTAAAGTCATCCCGACCTCCCCAAAGGACATATGGAAGGTCGAGGTAGTATCATGAAAGCGATCTACCATCACTCTAATCACCATAAGGTTTCACTTAGTCTTGCAACCCACCAACCAGATCCACTGCTCGACCACTGGACCCAGAGCGGTCCTCGCGACAATTTCCTTTACCGTAGGGGTCAACTTTTGAGAATAAATCTCAAGACATGTAGTAATGCCCGAGAAAGTCCTCATCGGACCTGGGGCTGCAAACCAAAGCAATACAAGTATAAACGAAACATACCAAACCTAACCCGAGCCAAAATCCAAAACACGAATAGGACACTCACCAGACCCTGCACTATGTGGTGAGAAACGTGTAGGTCAGGACGAAACAACAACTGGTGATCATCCCAGCCCCGAGCCCACTCGGGATCCTCGTAACCAATCTCCTCATTCTCCGGTACGGGAGCCGAAACATGAGCCCTCCTAGCAACTGTCTCGAGAAGTCTACGCTTCCTCAGTCTATCGAAATTGGCCTCATTTATGGCCTCCGGATCACAACGCTGAGACACTACTACAAATTCCTTACTTTAGTGACGCTTTACCATTGACACTTCCATAAGCGTCGAATGTCATTAACCGGGATAGACTAAAATTGTTGACAACCGCTTCTTTTTTTCTTAACACGCTTGAAAAAATAAAAATTTCCCCAAACCCGATAATATTCCCCCAATCCCAGCACTACGAGTATTCCCCAAAAAAAATTAAACCCTAAGAACGACACTCCAGCACGTTCTCTCTTCCACTTCTCAGAAAACTAAACCTTAATTCAATTGCTTTGTGCATACTACACCCAGATTCAAAATGCAATCTGCTTCATCCATTACAATCCCAGTCTATAGTAGGTTTGTTTCCTAATTATTTCTGATTTTAAGTATTTATTTGCCTATAAATATCGACATCTATTTTAAGTTATGGCTAAAATGAATGAATACTTGATTGAATATAATTGTTTACCTATAAAATCTGCGAATTTATGTATTTCATCGTTTTTAGATAGGTTTAGATTGTTTTTTGTTTTCAAATATGTGTTGTATACGGTTGATGGCGATTCTAATTTGAGTTGATAGTAATGTTCAAAATAAATATATAAAACAGTTAGACAAAACATTTCAGTTGATTTGGTTGACTGACATAATAGCTTGATTGTGTTTGCCTTGTTTTTCCTTCTATAATCTTCTCGTGTGTGATTTTCAATCCTCCCACTATTGCCTAATTTGTTAGTAGAGTCCTGATGGGAGGGATTCGTCACGTCCCAACCGATCAATAATAATAGCCGGCTATTCCTAGTGGGTAGCTAGGGCAAGTCGGGTCGAATCCACGGGGACGGTAATGTATAGCCTAGACTAAGGTCGCCCAAATACTAGACTAAGTCAACAAGCTAAGCTAAACTAGAAATGATGAGGGGAGAAAGCTAGACTATGACTAAGGGAAACAAACAAAGAAAACGGGCTAGGATTAGGTCGGGGTCAAAGGGGTAACGGAATGGTCGAGGGAGAACTAGAGCGAAGGAGGTAGTGGGGTAATCTAGGTTGGTCCGGGCTCTCGCAACTTAGACCCACCTAGAGGTTCCACCTAGAACCCATCTCGGCGACACACGTGACAAACGGGGTTACTAGCGCGCTATGGTGGCCTAGGTTGCATCCGGGCTCTCGCTACTTAGACCGACCTAGGGGTCGTCCTCACCGGGCTCTCGCAACTTAGTGAGGGAACCGAACCCACAAACAAACTATCACCCACAAGAGAAAGGCAAGAAAAACAAGTATATGCAACTACTTAGTCATTCAAGCATTTCAACAAACATGTGATATGCATCAAACCAAGAGGAAACCCAAATCTTCCACCAACATCTCTAACAAACCCTAAATCACTCAATTAACACCCTAATCACCCTACTAACCCTAGCAAGAACACTACTCTAACATAATCAAACTATAACTAACAAGAACAAGATGAATCAACATAAGAAAACAAAACAAACATATACAAACTAACAAGTATGAAGAGCAAAACAATAATCTAGAACTAAAGATTGAAACTTGAATAACATAAACAAAGATTAAGAGGAAAAGGAAGAGGAGATTACCATACTAATGAAGAAGAAAGAACAAAACTTGCATTAATGAAGAAAAAACCCAAAACAAACACCCAAGGTTGTCAATCTTGAATGGGTCTTGAAGAATTCCCTTAATACAAGAATAAACTAGGATTAACTACTAACTACCGACTAATCTACACTAATCTAATCTAATCTAACCTAAAGTAGTCTACGGTTTAAGGAGAGGTGAAGAATATAACATAAGATCTTGTCTTAATACAAGAGGGGGGGTATATATAGGGTTTAAGAATGAAAGGAGAAGAAAAGAATTGAAGGCGGGCGAGCTATAGCACGGTCCCGACCGGGACGGATCATCCCGACCGGGACGGCCCTGTCATCCCGACCGGGACGGGTTGGTCCTGACCGGGATGGGCTCACAGTGGCCCTCTTCAAAGCGCACCTCATCCCGAACGGGATGAGGCCATCCCGAACGGGATGGGTCTTGTAAGCCTCCCTTAAGAGCTCTTTGGTCCCTCCTTGCCTCTCATGGGTTTCTCGCCGATTCTCGGGACTCGAGATCGGGTCTCGGAGGCTCGCGATTGGGTCCCAAGGTCTCGGGGTCGATTCCAAGGCATCGAGTCATCGTTCCTTTACTTCGTTGGCTCCAAAATGTGTATGTATAGAGTCGAAATCGCTCCAACTCTTCCAAATCGGTCTCGGGAACCTGAAACGAACTAAAGGAAGCATAAGAAGCCCATAAATCGCTCCCAAGGAGCGATTCCACAAGGAAATGGGACCAAAACATAGTGAAAAAGGCACTACAAACTACACTTATCAACTCCCCCACACTTAACCCTTACTCGCCCTCGAGTAAGCACATACTAACTACTATACTAGCCGAATGGGTATTAGCGCACCCTACGCCCTTTCAACTCACGCGAGTGCACTTAGAGGAAAAGTGCACTCCGGAAGGCAAGTCGGGTCTTGCGACAAAACCGCGGATGCAATCGGACACAAAACACACAAATAAACAAATACACAACGAAACACATAGACGGTTGCACCCAAAACAAAAGAAATACCGTTTCCCTCAAATAAGCGGTGAAAGAAGCACCGGTTTAGGACTCGAGATAAGTGACAACGTTCCCAAGCTAGCAATACAAACCAAGGTGGACTAAACCCTAATAGTATGACGATAAAGCAACAAAAATGTTGGTAACTTACCTAGGTCCTCCTAACTTTCTAAGAACGTACTACGGGACGATCGGCGGAGTGGAAAAGTGAAGAACCACGGTGTTAGTCGACACTGTAGGTAAGTGAGACCCCGCCCCCTTTAGCGTGAGCCAAGAGGGTCGTCCCGTGTCCAAAACCGCCTAACTAGTCCAAGTAAAAAGGTGGAAAACATGCAAAATGAGGGAAGACCGACTAATGCCGCTATCATCCTTCCTAGGGACTCGGTCCTTTGGTAGGCTCTTCACGGCAAAAGTCGGAAAAAGGCTTATTTTGAGAGGTAGGGTTATTTTTGTGAGTCGAGTTTTCTTTTGGCATTTCCTCTTTTCTTTTCATTTTTGCTTTGTTTTGCTATGCCATTCTTTTTCTTCTTTTCTATTTTCTTTTTGGCTTTTGTGCCTTTTCTTTTTCTTCATTCTTTTCTTTCTTTTGTTTTTCTTTCTTTTCTTTTCTTTGCCCTTTTTGGCTTGATAGAAGTTGTAGACATTTCTTTTTGCAACAAGAAAGAGAGATTTCAACAAATTGCAACTTCATTGTGTGGATTTGTGTAGGAAGTAGGGTAATGGGTATGTCGGGACGACGTCTTCCCTTCATACTCAAACTTGGACTAGTCGAGCTATGTCAAACAAGGTCACCTAAGGGACGGGACTCGGCAACCAAGGCCTTTTCACACCGTGGGTGGTCATAATGGTCAAAAGTGCAAATCCCGTAGTAAATCCCTAGTAAGCTAGGTGGACTCAAGGTAAAGGACCAACGAAATCATTGATTTAGGGTCATTCTACTAGGCTAAAGTCCAAGACTAGATTTACACTACTAGGAAGGGAAAGTAAGCACTCGCACACTAGCCTCTAAACCGGGTTTTCGAAAACGGTTTACACACAAGACACACAACACAACACAAAACAAAGACATGACGAAAACAAATGAAAGAAAAAGAATCAAAGGCAACGAAACAAGAAACAAAACAAAACAAACATAAAACAAACACCACCCCTAGCATCCAAACAAGCTAACAAATCAACCACAACTTTACAAAGCTCCACCCGAGCACACAACATCACAATCTCCTCCAAACTTCGCGAGAAATAAAGAAGAAAAAGGGATAAGATGTTACCGGATGTCTTGAAAGCTCTCCAAAGCTGTTGGTGATTTAAGCAACCTATAAGGAAAAAGGGGGGCAAACACACACAACAAAACAAATATACGATACAAAGACATAAAAAGGAAAACACACAAAAGAAAATCTTTTTGATTTTTGTGAAATTTTTCAAATTTTTAGGGTTTTTTTTTTAAAGCTTTATCGAAAAACTACGAAAATAAAGCTAACTACCCTAGAATATCGCTCCCCCACACTTAAACCGAGCCATGTCCTCATGCTCGATCGTAGTGTGCGGAGAGACAAAAGAAAAAGAAAAGAAACTACGAAAATAAAGCTAAAAATCAAAAAGAAAAGTGAAGAAATGGTAGAATGTGTCCGGCCGGGGTGTAGTCAAGTCACCATGGGCCGAGACGAGAAAAAGATATGGATGGGGGAAGAAATAAAAGAAGGAAATGAGAGGAAATGGGAGGGGAGGGCTAGGTGTAATCAAGTCACCTAGCCCGGATTCCGCCTAAATCCGACTAAATCCTCAAAAAAGAAAGTGAAAATCTTGTAAAAATTGGATTTTTGAAAATGACTCTCGATGTAGTCACATCATCGAGAGTCGGGAGCAACAACTACCGAGGCCTCGAAGGCCACCTTGACATCAAGACACAAAAGTGTACAAGGGGAAGGGAATAAACAAAGGAAAACAAGCAACAACAAAAACGGAAAAGAAAGGATAGTTGTCGTACCATAGGTTAGCAACTCACTCTCTCCATCGTCTCATAGATCAATATAGGCACTTGCTCGTCTTCATCATTGCTATCCCGCTTCAAGCTTGATAGAACCGCATGGTAGAGGTAGTAATGGTGCGAGGGGGTGGAAATTGATGTGAATCTCGGTGTAAAGTGAAGCGAAAAATGAGGTGAGGGTATGTAAATGAGGTACATGGTCATATGGTAAGAGCAAGGAAGGTTAGAGAGGTTGGGAGGGGGTATAAAATGGTTGGGTGGACTCAAATGTCGAAGAAGAGGCACAAAGGGGGAGCAGGCGACCATCCCGGTCGGGATGGGTGGTCCCGGTCGGGATGGGTGGTCCCGGTCGGGATGTCTCACTCGTTCCGGTCGGGACGCCCTCATCCCGGTCGGGACGGACCTCCAGTGAGCTCGAACTTTGGTGCACTCATCCCGATCGGGATGGCTCCTTCCCGGTCGGGATTCCGCACCCTTCCCGGTCGGGAAGCCTTCTTCCCGGTCGGGATGGGTCTTCTTGACCTTACACAATCCCAAAAGCTCTCTCCAAGCTTCAAAAATCCGATCCTCATGCATACTATCCAAGTTCTATCATAGCCATTTCTCTAGAAATCATCTTCACTTCACCTATCAAACAAAGCTCATATACACATCAAATTCGCTCCCTCACATCGCTCATCAAAAAATCCAAATGACAAGAATATCACAAAACAAAAGAGTCCTAGAAACAAAAATCACAAATACAAGCACAAGTACTCTAAAGAAGAGAGGAGGGGAATATACAACATGACGGTTCTTTAGGAACTCCGTCAAACCTAGGATGGTGGACTCTTCTTCAACCGTAGCCCTCAAGGGCATGGAGGAGCAAATCGAACGCGCTACCAACATCATAGTGAAGGCCCAAGAAGCGCTCGAGCCTAGCCAACCTCCACGGCCTCCAAGGAGGAGGCAAGAAGTAGGAATCCCAAGACCCGACATCATCTTGCACGTTGTCTCCGGGGTCTATCCATCCTACGAGCTCCACCGATCTCTTCCTCCCTAAGCATCGCCTCCAATCACAAGCAAGCTTCATCTCCAAGAAACGAGGCACAAAAAGCGGTTTTGGCCTCATTTCCTCGTTGCACACCCCCACACTTGCCTCAAGTTGTGGTTCCCCATCTTCATCACTCGGCCCCACATCATCTTGGAGGAGAGGATCGAAACTTCTACCGGCGGTTTCAATCTCTTCCAAACCATCTCTCGGTGTACTAGCAAGGGGCTCTTGATGCTTAGTCACATTATCGCACAAGGGCAACTCGAGGCTATCAATCTCACCTAACAACCTCACGAATTCTACCAACCCATCCAACTCACTATCCTCCTCCAATTCTTCACCAACGATGCCTTCACCCAGGGTCATATCCTCATTCGTCTCTTTTTGGGTAGACGATTGAGGTTCTTCAAAGCAAATTTCTCTTTCAAAGGGGACTACATCGGCGGCTTCGTGATTAGGTTGCTCCTCTCTCTCAAGTGGGCACCCTTCATCTAAATGTGATGCTCGGGATAAAAACATTACGGTTTGAACCGATAATGCATTTAATTGAGCATTCCTCGCCTCGTTTCCCCTTCGAATTTGGGCCATTAATTCCTCTTGTTCTTTTTGCAATTGAATGGCCGTTTCTTGGATGCTCCTTTGCATTTGAAGCATAGATTGAAACACCTCCGTGTTGGGTAATTGGTTATCATTGGGGTCTTTTAAAGCTCCTTGAAAATCTTGATAATGCCCAAGGGGTGGGGCATCATATTGTTGGTAGCAAGGTTGGGGTGATTGGTAGTATTGTGGGTCATGGGGTTCATATTGTGGTTGGGGTGGAGGGTGGTAATATGGTGGGTTTTGGGGGTATTGGCTTCCCTAAGGTGAATCTTGATCGAACATGGTGGTTTCACATTCATAGCTTGAGTAATAGCCACCATGATCGTAGGAGTGATAGTCATTCACTTGTTGGTAGCCATATCCATATTCTTGAGGATCATACCCGTCTTGATTACCCCAAGAAGCTTGATTATGGTAGGGGGACGTCATGTCATAGCTTTGGTTCAAAGAATAAGAGGGTAGCTCATATCGGCTTCCATGTGTGGGGAGTTTAGATCAAACCCCATGCTCGCTCGAAAATCATAGCTAATACCCGGTTGGAAACCACTCATTCTAGCAACCGTCCGTTTAAGAGGCTCTGAATTGCAAGAAGAAGATAATCACCACCTCTAAGCACAAACTGTAGACTAAAAACAAACGTGAGAAGCCTAGTGCTTTTTGGGCACTAGACAAGAGAGAAATAAACTTCACACACACAAGAAGCAAGGTAACAAAAAGAGAAAAGAAAAACACAAACACAAAGACAAAGTCAAGTAACTAGGAAAACAAAGTCTAAACTAGCACCGTCCCCGGCAACGGCGCCAAATTGATGGGAGGGATTCGTCACGTCCCAACCGATCAATAATAATAACCGGCTATTCCTAGTGGGTAGCTAGGGCAAGTCGGGTCGAATCCACGGGGACGGTAATGTATAGCCTAGACTAAGGTCGCCCAAATACTAGACTAAGTCAACGAGCTAAGCTAAACTAGAAATGATAAGGAGGGGAGAAAGCTAGACTATGACTAAGGGAAACAAACAAAGAAAACGGGCTAGGATTAGGTCGGGGTCAAAGGGGTAACGGAATGGTCGAGGGAGAACTAGAGCGAAGGAGGTAGTAGGGTAATCTAGGTTGGTCCGGGCTCTCACAACTTAGACCCACCTAGAGGTTCCACCTAGAACCCATCTCGGCGACACACATGACAAACGAGGTTAATAGCGCGCTATGGTGGCCTAGGTCGCATCCGGGCTCTTGCTACTTAGACCGACCTAGGGGTCGTCCTCACCGGGCTCTCGCAACTTAGTGAGGGAACCGAACCCACAAACAAACTATCACCCACAAGAGAAAGGCAAGAAAAACAAGTATATGCAACTACTTAGTCATTCAAGCATTTCAACAAACATGTGATATGCATCAAACCAAGAGGAAACCCAAATCTTCCACCAACATCTCTAACAAACCCTAAATCACCCAATTAACACCCTAATCACCCTACTAACCCTAGCAAGAACACTACTCTAACATAATCAAACTATAACTAACAAGAACAAGATGAATCAACATAAGAAAACAAAACAAACATATACAAACTAACAAGTATGAAGAGCAAAACAATAATCTAGAACTAAAGATTGAAACTTGAATAACATAAACAAAGATTAAGAGGAAAAGGAAGAGGAGATTACCATACTGATGAAGAAGAAAGAACAAAACTTGCATTAATGAAGAAAAACCCAAAACAAACACCCAAGGTTGTCAATCTTGAATGGGTCTTGAAGAATTCCCTTAATACAAGACTAAACTAGGATTAACTACTAATTACTGACTAATCTACACTAATCTAATCTAATCTAACCTAAATTAGTCTAGGGTTTAAGGAGAGGTGAAGAATATAACATAAGATCTTGTCTTAATACAAGAGGGGGGGTATATATAGGGTTTAAGAATGAAAGGAGAAGAAAAGAATTGAAGGCGGGCGAGCTGTAGCACGGTCCCGACCGGGACGGATCATCCCGACCGGGACGGCCCTGTCATCCCGACCGGGATGGGCTCACAGTGGCCTTCTTCAAACCGCACCTCATCCCGAACGGGATGAGGCCATCCTGAACGGGATGGGTCTTGTAGGCCTCCCTTAAGAGCTCTTTGGTCCCTCCTTGCCTCTCATGGGTTTCTCGCCGATTCTTGGGACTCGGAATCGGGTCTCGTAGGCTCGGGATTGGGTCCCAAGGTCTCGGGGTCAATTCCAAGGCATCGAGCCATCGTTCCTTTACTCCGTTGGCTCCAAAATGTGTATGTATAGAGTCGGAATCGCTCCAACTCTTCCAAATCGGTCTCGGGAACCTGAAACGAACTAAAGGAAGCATAAGATGCCCATAAATCGCTCCCAAGGAGCGATTCCACAAGGAAATGGGACCAAAACATAGTGAAAAAGGCACTACACACTACACTTATCAAGTTCTCTTTTCATAGTGAGTGTTTAGTACTCCATATTATTAATTCTCACTGCAGTGTAAGGGACTTACCGATGAGCAGAAGCCTATTTTCATACTTTTTCATACCCTTAAGAAACAGTTATCATCATGGGTAGTAAATGACGAGGAATCAAGGTCAAATAAAAGATTATCCAGGATTCCAACTTATTAGAGCTATGATTTATCAATTACCAAATATAAGGATGAAATTATACAAGTCAGGCTTGCAGCCCAAAATTTTGAGTGTTAACTTGATTGATTTTCTAAATCTCTCAAGATTGGTTGTTTTGACATTAAATTTATTGCTCGATATAGCTGGACAATCCATTTAGCTTAATTACATTCCCCCCATCTTAGAAGCTATGTTTATCGATACCTTTTTGCCTTTATTTAACATCGAATAGATAGCTGTCCGGGATAAATTTGATGAACATTCGGCTATATAAAAGTGAGATTGACTGTATAACAGTTCTTGGTGGGATGCTTGACTGTCTCAACTTCCAAAATATCATTGAATCTACAGCTTTATTTTGCGTTCAATACTGTTTTTTTATTATTATGTTCATTGAGTGTATTCTTCTGAAATGTGGAGCCCTGTTAGTCCATCACGAGTTGTGATTTCACTCATGGTATGTTTGGGAACTTGGATTTGGATTTGAATTCCGGATTTGAAATATTTCTGCGTTTGGGAACCATGGGATTTGGATTTGAAATTTTACTCAAATCCAACCTAGTTCAAATTTGGTTTTCTCAAATCCCTAGTATAGGGCAGTCATTTCAAATCCGTCCGTTGTCGTTGGTTTATTTTTTCGCATAATCTTGTCGTAATATTTGTTTTTCTATATTTTTTTCTCGTATTTGAACATATTATATTTTTTTAATGAAAAATTTTAAAAAAATAAAAAGTAGTGACCTAAACCCGACTTCACCCGCCCGAAATCCAAATCCAAATCCAAGGGTACCCAAACACCATTTTGGATTTGGATTTAGATTTGAATTCTAGAAATTCAAATACAGTAATTGAATTCTTGATATTCAAATCAATTCCGAGTATCCAAACGCAACCTCAATGAAATCTCCGAAATGATGGCAGAAATTGGAGGAATGCTGATCAGAATGCTCCTAATTCTTACAGGAATTATCAGGACAAGAATTATCAGGATAAGAACTATCAGGACAGGAATCAGGCCTCTTACAACTCACCCAGACCTGACAATCGCAATCCGGCAAATACCTCTGAAGTCAAGACCTGTAATTACTGCAAAAAACCGGGTCATCTGATAAGGGATTGCAGGAGAAGAAGATAAAGCTAAATAGAAAGAGTTTGTTGTATTATGAAAATGAATGAATCAGTTATTACAAGATGAATGGAGGAGTGTATATACAAAGTACAATAATTAGTCCTAATAAACTCGTAACAACCGTAACAAGCTTTAGTGGGGTTTGTTATGTTGATGAGGGTCTATATCTCCAACATATGGTGAATTTTCAGCAATGAAAGATTTGCTTACTGTGATGCTCCTGCAACGTGGAGTGACAGTCCGATATCTGGGAATCTTGAGGAACATGTCTCCAAGGTTCTTGAACTTCCTGGCTACACTTTTGAACCTGACACTTATGACGTTGTGAAACTATACAATGTTGAGCTAAAGCCACTTTTCTCGGCCTTTCAATTGAGGACGTTTATGCTCACAACCTTGAGGTCTTTTTTGATGTATTATTTACCCCTTTTGGAGCCGCATACTGCAATAGAAGAAGATGACGAAGATTTCTTAGCTGATAATTCTGAATGGAAGGCTTTGGATCTTGTAACTCCCTTTCACAAGTCTGTTAAGCAAATCATTCGTGAGGTTGGTAATAACATTTATGCTTTGTGTTGCTTTAATTTATTGCCGATTGATATGTGATATGAAAGCTACATTCATTTTTATGGCCTTTCTCTTCTCGAATGATTTTGCAAAATATATTGTGCATTGTTCCTGTATACTCGTAATATTTACGGTGTGTAACTCATTATCATGATTTGTGAGGTTTAAAGATACTACGGAGTACGGAGTATAATTTATACTAATCATTAAAACGTAATGTGCTACTACATGTTAGAAGCCCAAGTTTTTACTCACTATAATATTGTCTCAATTTACTTATAGTTAACTATGTCAAAAACTGAAATTTTGATCTTTATAGTCACGTAGAAAAATATGGGTCTTCATCTAATCAGTAACATACTGTACATTTTCCAAATGAGTTGCTACTCCATCTTAATATTAGTCCTTTTTCTTTCTTTGAGAAATGTTGTCACTAGTTTTTGCTTCATTATTAATTTCTTGTGCTTATAATTGTGTCGTGATTTCTCAGAGTACCTTCGTAACAGCAAGAAGAAGGGTATTGGAGAGACTAGTTGTCTCATACGTCTCACAAAGAAGGGCATGAAAACTTCTTAAGCATTCATGATACATGTGGGTCGATTGTTAATCCAGAAATGAGTAGTGGGGGAACATCAGATGAGAGTGCAAATATGGCAACGACAATCCTGCACAGCGTAGCTGGTCCTGAGGTAATTTATTTCTCTAATATGCATTTATATTTCCTACCTATTTATGGTTCATTATATGGTCTATTCACTTGTCCTTATTATATTTTTTTTACCACTACAGGACGTTCTACAACACAAAAATGAAGATGATGGCGGAATTGATGGATGACAAAATCGACTCAATGTTTTTGAACTTGGACATTAAATTCAATGTTTTTTCGGAGGAAAACACGTAGCTGTTTAAATAATACGGTAGTTTTTTAATAATTTTTTTTTACTTTGGATTGCGAAATATATGATTGGATGGAGATTATTCTAGGTATTCGTTGTATGAAACTCTATTTATTAATTGCAATATATATATATATATATATATATATATATATATATATATGATTGGAGATTATTCTAATTAAGTGTTTGTTTCCTGAATGACCAACTCGATCTTTGTGTATTATTAATAAAATATATAATTATTATCATATTCTTTATGATAAGATTCTCGATGTTTTTACGATATCAAAGTGTCGATAACTGAATTTTATATCATTATTTCTCGATTCTTTAAATAGTAGAAAGTCTCGCGCTTTGAAAAAATTATATTGGCCGAGAAAAAAAAATCGCGACATAGGAAAGCGTCGAGGTTGTATATTTTAGTGTACCACGTAGTGATGCAAAAAAGCGTCTTGAATAAAATATTCACCGTTTTAATGCGTCGAGAATGGCGACATAAAAATGCGACGAGAATTCCCGACGCCCAAAATCTCCACGTTTTCTAAAAGCGTCGAGAATTAAATTTGCGACGCTTTAAAACGTCGAGAACCCACCTTTAAAGCGTCAAGAAACCAAGGGTTTTGTAGTAGTGAGATGAGATGCTCCGTCATCTCGTGCGAATTCCGCGGGGAGTCTGTGAGCTCGTCCCAGCGGCCTCGTCACTAGCACCAACCATAGAAACTCCCTCGGGACGCTCGGTATCACCTCTAGCTGTAAAATCAGACAAAACACGAAAAACCCATGCCTCAGGTCAGGCTAAAGCAACTTAAACAGGTCAAAATGGGGTCAAAATTTCGGACAAGGATATTAAAATTTTGAAAAGGCCACTAGCACCCATTTTTGGTCCCGGTCACGACGGAAGTGGTTTCGGGAAAATCCGGCATCGTTACGACACCTTTTAGTCCGTCGTAAGACACACAAAACCTCACGGAAAGCCCTAAGAGCCGTCCTAGCCCATAAAAATCGACAAGGGAGCTACCCATGCCTCCAGAAACACTAATTGAGCAAGATTATGCAAATCAAATGCGGGAACATCCATGAAAATGGTCCCTAACCCTAGCATCTCGAACCTATCACTATAGGGAGCTATTGTCGTACCTCGAAATCCCCTATCAAGCTTATAACTACCCTAACAAGCTCTAATCGACCCTAATTTAACAATAGGATTAAGCACAAGCATCGAAACTCAGTGAATTAAAAACCCCCAAATCAATTTTCTGGGGTTTCAACAAAACAAACTCACAATCAACCAAATCAAGCAAAACCGAAAATAAACGAACGAAGAACACTTACCCGGAGTCGACATTCTCACGTAGGGTGGAAATTTGGCTAGAAAAATCAAAAAGGCGATATTGGGGCGAAAGAGGCGACGCGTTCGGTTTTTGGGACGAATGAACGAATCACCCCAACCTTCGCCAACTTAAACAAACCCGACCCACACAAACCCGACCGCCTCAAGCGATGCGCCCAAATCCTGAATCGCTGGGGGCTAGGCGCCTGCATACTAGGGTGCAGATGTACGCGCGTCTGAACAGCCCAGCACAGACTAAGACGGAAACAAATGAGTCTTAACATCCGATATACACGAAACACGCACCCTTTAAGACAAGCAAAATAACAATAACGAAGCGATTACTAATCGATACAGATAAAGCACGATAATAAAACAAACATGAAAACCACACTTAGCATGAGCGCTGCACTCGAGCACGTAATAAAACAAACCAAACCGAGCCTATCTAAGCAAACGTCGAACAAATCCCAAATGCGTAACAAACCAAACCAAACGAAAAGCAAACCCGAGCAAATAAGACAAACCCGCAAAACATAAGCCACTTAACTAAAACAAATAAACAACAACAACTTTTGCCTAACGGGTCATAGTTATACGAGAGGCATTGGAGTCCTATACCTCCACAGCAAATTTTGCCTAACGGGTCTTAGTTATCCGAGAGGCATTGGAGTCTTATACCTCCACAACAATTTAATTCGAGTGGAGACCAACGCCCTCGAAGGAGTCTTATACCTCCACAGCAATTTAATTCGAGTAGAGACCAACGCCCTCGAAGGAGTCTTATACCTCCACAGCAATTTAATGTTCGAGTGGAGACTGACGCCCTCGAATGTTTTATGTCGTTCTATTTTGTCCTAGGGGTCGTAGGCATCCCGACGACAAGTGTTCGAGTGGAGACTGACGCCCTCGAGCATTTTATCCTGCTTTGTTCTATCCTAGGGGTCATAGGCATCCCAAAAAACAGCTATTCGAGTGGAGACCGGCGCCCTCGAATAGTTTATATCGTTTTATTTTGTCCTAGGGGTCAGAGGCATCCCGAAGACAAATGTTTGAGTGGAGACTGACGTCCTCGAACATTTTATCTCATTTTATTTTGTCCTAGGGGTCAGAGGCATTCCGAAGACAAATGTTCGAGTGGAGACTGACGCCCTCGAATATTTTATCTCATTTTATTTTGTCCAAGGGGTCATAGGCATCCCGATGACGCCTGCTCGAGTGGAGACTGACGCCCTCGAACGTTTTATTTCATTAAGTCCAAGGGTTCACAAGCATCCAAAAGACATTTGTTCAAACAGAAGCCAACACGTACGAACATTTTTCGCATCTACGCTTAACGCGTCACCCACACACGAGGCCTTCAAAATTGAACAAACTTTTAAGCAATCCGAAAAGGCAAAACGCACGAGCATTAAGAACCAAGAACAAGATGAAAAGCACCGGCCCGGGCCCAAGCGAGCAACCGCAGGCGAAGACATCAGGTATGATTTCTAAGCCTTGGCTGACGAGCCTCAACACGCAGTCCAATGGACTTAAAACGACCCGATCGGACAACCACCAGGTCGTAATCCTCGATTGACCTGGGTGGCTATACTTTGACTTTCGCCTTGTCCAAGCCTCAGTCAAAGTAGGGGCTTCTGTAGACACCCAGATTTGGACCTAGTGGTTGCGAGAGTGCCCAACAAACACCCGATGACGATCGGACTACAACACGACGCGGATTCGCGATGTTTTGGATAGTATTTCTACAGAACGGATCAAATAAATTACTCGGAAAAATTAAACTAACATCTTGGCAGCCTTGGTCGTGTCATTACGGTCTCATAGACACTAATTAGAGTCAATTCTGACATCGGGACCCCGAGTCGGCCCCGAAACTCAAACCGAGTCAACACCGCGCCAAGCGAACCTCGGGATGCACACCCAAGGCCCACTAAACGCACGGTGTTAGGTCAAACCCGAGGAAGACTTAACCCCCAAGATTCATATCATACACCCGCCTCTCGGTTTTTGAAAGTATCAAAATCGTATCATCAAAATCTCGAGCACCTCACCTTGCGCGCCTGAGTCTTCACACGCCTAAACCCAGGCACCTGAGTTTTGGTGTGCCTGACCTCAGGCGCCTATCAGGGTGACGAGGACCCGAAAACACCTATAAATACCCCTTTTCACGCCCTCATTTGGACACACAACAACTTCTTCAATTCTCTTCCCTCTTCACTCGTAAAGAGTTTCTCGCTAAGGGCTCGCACTCCGACACCTGAGGCAAACGATCCACTCGATCGTAGTTCCGATAAAAGTGACATCGACGCTACTTCTCACCTTCGATCACTCCACTCGATCCCGAGGTGCCTGTGATCGACTAGCTGCAGTCTAGTAACGAAACTCTGCCAAAGTAGCCGCGGAACCAACCCGTAGTAGCAGAGCTCTGCCGGAATAGCCGCAGGAAGGGTCAACGGTAACGAAACTCTGCCGAAATCACCGGGCAAGCTAGGAGGATCCGCCTGTGGAAGTCGAGTCATCACTAGGTTGTCATCTAAACAAAACCTTACCTTTTGCACCTTTATTATGCACTACGATAATATTAGACATGGACACTAGGTCTGCAAACACCTACTAAACACGTAACGTCCTTACTTCAACCCAAATACTAAAATACACTAAATAGACCCGAGTAATTCCGAGATTCATTCTCAACTATCTATGCATCGTGTCCCGTTTAGTGTATACTCCGAGGGTGCAACTCCTCACTATATGATTTACTTACATTCGCATTTATTGTTTTTCATATGATTTATTGCATTTATGACCTTATAATCGCATGCTCCTCACCTTCGAGCACTCTACTCGATCCCGAGGTGCCTGTGATCAACTAGCTGCAGTCTAGTAACGAAACTCTGCCGGAGTAGCCGCAGAACCAACCCGTAGTAGCGGAGCTCTGCCGGAATAGCCGCAGGAAGGGTCAACGGTAACGGAACTCTGCCGAAATCACCGGGCAAGTTAGGAGGATCCGCCTGTTGAAGTCGAGTCGTCACTAGGTTGTCATCTAAACAAAACTTTACATTTTTGCACCTTTATTATGCACTACGATAATATTAGACATGGACACTAGGTCCGCAAACACCTACTAAAACACGTAACGTCCTTACTTCAACCCAAATACTAAAATACACAAAATAGACCCGAGTAATTCCGAGATCCGTTCTCAACTATCTATGCATCGTGTCCCGTTTAGTGTATACTTCGAGGGTGTAACTCCTCACTATATGATTTACTTACATTCACATTTGCAGTTTTTCATATGATTTATTGCTTTTATGACCTTATAATCGCATGCTAAATCACTTAACACGGAATTCAAGACGTAAATCCATTAAAATTGAACAAAACGATGGTCGGGTTCCATATTAGTCCCGGTGCTCGCCATATATGGTTCGACGCATCTCTATTAATACCGAACTGACGCATCTTAAGCAGAATACCAGGTAAGGTATATAACGAGAACGACTAATATCTGTATTATCGCGTTAAAACTGATTTGCTAATACGTATAATATTAGTACTCTCTACTCTCCTATGTGCATCTTTTCATGTCCTGCCTGTCACGTGAAATCGCGTGCAAAGAATGTAAACACAACCACTTCGACAACAAAACTTACTTGTCCTTAAACAACCGACGTAGCAGAAGGTATAGGGTGAAAACCATGGATGTTACAGTATTTCCGCCACAACAAAAGAACAAGGTTATCAGCCCACCGATTGATTAGTAGAGGCCGCTATTGTACGGGCGGGATTAGGTGTCGATGTCTATCAAATGTTGGCTTCCCAATACGTATCCTCACCCCTTACTCAGAATTAACGGTTTCCGGATGTCCGAAACCATTGGCAATGAGAGTCATTCCAGGCATGGAGTGCTTAAGGGTACAAGTCTTTATCTTTAGATACCGTGCCACTCAACATTGAGCTGGCTAAGGATCAAAGTTGATTTGAATGGTTTCCGAGTCCCCATAATCGACTCGGTAGCGACTCCAAAAATCGGCAACGAATTCAGTTCATTAAAAAGGTCGCCATACCAAACATATCGGCCTTTAAAAATTTACAACCATGGCTCGATCGATTCCAAACGAAAGCACGGGTGCCCGCACCCATCTAGTACAAGTCCGGATCGTCAGTCGAACTGAGGTCCGAAACATCGCCCCGTACGCATGATTGGACCGGCCCCCGACCGGAAGGGAGCCGCGTGGGTGGCTGCCGCCACACGTTGAAAAACCGGGTCCGTCCCGCGCGGGGCGCCGGACGATGCGGACGGACGTCCACACATCCCAAGTTTGATATTTCTTGGGGTCTAGCCTGTAGTACCAGGCCTTGGGGTGTTTTTCAAGGGAAGCGGCGAACAAATTCTTCAACATGCTTGAATCAACCCCCTTGATAGCCATAAACTCTTTGAAGGCCCGCACATGGATTAACGGGTCTTCAGTTCCTTCGAACATGGGTAAGCCCGTGAGATTCAGGTTCGCGGGCAGCTTGTCGTTCAAAGGACAATACACACGGGAGTTCTCCATGTGGATGGTGTTATTCCCGGAAAAGTGGACCTGTTCCTCTAGTCTGCGGACTGTGCTGACCAATTCAGCTATGGGCCTAATGGTTTCAGTGTTAGTGATAGGAGCCCCCTGCTCTAAAGCAGTCTGACGGGCAACGACAGCTACCTGATCGGCCCTCATTGCTATCAACTGGGCCTGCTTAGCGACCATGTTGTTTATTAAAGTCGCCATTTTGTTCAAAGCATCTTCCATTTTGTGTCTGGTTAGTGGTGGTCTGTCTGTAAGAATACCGCGTAATCCGAAATCGTACCCATGCCTAGGAATCCAAAATAGTACATCCCGAGCAAGGAAAAGACTAAAAAAGGATAATGACCCGAAAAAAGACACCTAGATGGGTGACTCGTGAATGGTGGGCCTTCCTTAGGATTCGGCTATGTGGGCCGAGTCCCGTTCGCAGGAAGGTCCACGTGAGGTTTTTCCCAGACTTTGGACTCGAGTGTGTAAATGGGCCTTCCTTTGTAGGGATATGTCCTACATTGGTTGGCCATGCCTTTGACAAATAAGGCGGAACCGGGATAGGGAGAGTGTCGTGATGTAGATCGACGGAGTTTCGACGCTAAAGACCTTCGACAACTAATAAAAAGACCCGACACTACTAAATGCGGCAAGTCCTAAAATAAGGAAGGTTTTTGAAAAAAGTTTGAATTCCGAGAAAATCGGAAGACGATTCCGACTTTAGAAATTGGCAAAATGTCGTCAGGGCCGAATTGTTTGAAGGATTGAAAATTCTGAATTTTGAAATGGGCAGCATACCGGCTAGAAATAGGCTATGTTGAGTCAAATCGTAAATCCTAATTTCGGTAGCATTCCGGGTTTTTTTGAAATTTGAATAATTTTGAAAAAATGCAGTTTTGAAGATGCCGGTTTTTGAAAATGACACGGAAACCAAGTGGCACATAGTCACGGAAGCATTATGACGACAACATGTATGCTTTACACTAAGTCTCGGTCGGTCTAAATAAGGTCTATACCAGTGTGCATAGCCATTTCGAGAATCGGGACGGACTTCCTAAGTCGAGTTGATCTTAGAACATGCCGCGAAACCCATACGAATTAGCTATGAACACCTTGACATAACCAATTTGGAATATATCGCGGTATAGTGGGACGTCGGTCACCAGTACCGGCCCGGGTAAAAATGGGGCTATGCATGAACCGTAAAACTAAAGCGCTTATTGGACTAATCGAACAATTTCTCCTCGAGTCTCACCCTGAGGATCCCGATGGTAAGTTACACATCAGTTTTCCCCAGCGGAGTCGCCAAACTGTGGACATGGCTGACGGACGGGGATTTGTCGCGAATCCCGATCGATCAAAGTAAAAGCCAACTAATCCTAAATATGGGTAGTCGAGGGTAAGTCGGGTCAAATCCACGGGGATGGTCTAGTTGAATAAGGGTCTCGGTCAAGGTAAGAAATTAGTCAAAAGAGAAGACATGTTTTGGGTTGGAGAGAAGTTCTAAACTAGCGAGCTAAACAAGTCAAACAAATAAATGAAACAAATACGATAAAAAGGACTAGGGTCAAGGACAACGAGGTAGTCTCAAGGGAGTTATCGGACTTCACAAGCAAGTCGATTATGGTCGGTAATTAAGAAGATAAAGGGTCTCTCTCGAGTCTCTATCTACACGGGACGGTCCTAATAACGGGCTCTCGCACTTATTACTAGGTCGACCAACCCCAGAGAAAGCTCGACACAATATAATTCACCTATCGCGGCCAAGACAATTAAATCATACAAAAATGACAATCAATGGAGAACACCAACAATAATAGACAAGATAATAAACCCACAACAAAACCCACAATCGAGACAAACCGAGTCTTCCTCGACCCTAGAAATTAACTACTCGAACATGATTAAAAGTAAACTAATTAAACTACCCACTATTCTAATCATAATAATAAACATGAGAAAACAATAAAGATGGAAGCTTTAGACTAATTAAGTAAAAAAATTAACTTAAACTAATAAACAATAAAGATGAGCAATAAAGAAAAGGGAGAAGAAATTGTACCAAACTTGAACGAGAATTGCATAAATGAAGGAGAAATGTAGTGTAGCAAGATTGATCCAAACTAATTAACACTAATTCAATTTAATTAACTCTCGATTAAGACTACTAAACAAGAAGAATTAAAAGGAAAATGGGATTCTAATACTACACTAATCTACTACCTACAGACTGCTGCTCACGGACGGCTGCTGCTGCCTGTTACTTCTATCCCCTCATTTTTTATCTCCCTCCACTACGGACCTCCTCCCCCTTCTTTAATACCAACTCCCTCCTCCCTTTTGTTCCTGGTCCACTCACCCTTTCTTTTAATATTGGGCCGGCAGTCCACCTCTCTAATTTGGTATTTTGGACTCAACCTTCACCTTGATCCAACAGCTGCTGCTTTGTAGCTCGATTTCGACCTACTAACTAATGGAATTGAGTCTCACTCTCTTCTATAAACTTTTAGGTCTCGAATATAGCTTTCTAACGCATCTTGAATCACTTAATTCCGATGACTTATGAGTGAGATATTGTCAATTTAAGATAGTCCAATCAAGTAGGCCTTTGACTTTAATTTGCTTGACCCGCTTTGTTCTTTGACCCGATTCTTTCTCGTCTTCACTCGGTCATTTCTTTAGACGGTGCCTACAAAAATACACACGAGACAAGGCAGTACCAAATTCTCGGAAAATAACAACTATTACGATAATTATAACTAAAACGACTAATTAACACTTAATATCATATAATAACCTATATTGAGCTATAATATCAAAAAACTAAACCCTAAACAAAAACCCTACTGAGAGCGACTAGAAGGCGAATTGGCTGGGGGATTGCGGCACAATGGTCCGATCACCCTCGCCGGAATCGCCGGCACTTGTTAACATCACAAAAAGGAAACAGAAGAAGCGGACTATGGATCGTGATCAATTGAAGGATGACAATGCTAAGAGAAACCCTACCATGGACGAACCATTACGTGAGAAATCCATGCAGGATATTATGGGAATCCCACCATATGATATCCAGGATGAATTTACCGATGAGGATGTGGTTGGTCTGAATGATGCTGGAAGGAATACTGATATTGATATTGTTGAGGACACGCTAAAAGGACAAGAGGATAACGACGGTCCATGGATGATCAGACAAGGTCACAAATCTGTACAGGTGCAAAATGAAGAAATCCTGCAATTGATGGTAGATGATGTCCAACCAGAAATCGAGTACTGGAAGTCTTCGATTTATGGATTCGTTGTGGGGGCGAACCCTCCATGGCAGGTGTTAGAAGGTTATTTGAGAAGAATATGGAAGATTCATAACATAGATAAAATATCATTCTTCTCGAATGGAGTTTTTTTGGTGCGATTTCCTTCTGAGGCCATCAAGAATATTGTGTTGCAGGCAGGTTACCACCTATTTGATAACAAGCCGGTGATAATTAAAGAATGGCTTCCGGATATCGACTTAGAGAAGGAGGAAGTGAAGGTGTTACCAACCTGGATTCGGCTCCACAATTTGCCTTTAAAATTCTGGGGTGCTAGTCTCAACAAGATAGCGGGGATTATTGGTCCAATGATTAAACGAGACGAGGCTACTGATCAGCGAACAAGGTTAGGATTTGCTAGAGTCCTAATCGAAGTCAAGATTGGTCAAAACTTTCCAGATTATGTGCAATTCAAGGATGAATTGGGGAACTTACTGAAGATTCGAGTTGAGTACGACTGGAAACCCATAATGTGTGACAAATGTAAGAAAATGGGACATGGAAAGTCTGAATGCAGAGCGCAAAAGAGCAAACCAGTGGAGAGAAAGCAAATGGTCTGGAAAGTGGTAGCAAAACCCGCTACTCGGTTTCAGGAGTGTACAAAATACAACATTGAACCGGATGCAAATGTCATTAACTATCCTAATTTACCTAAGAAAGGCGTTGCCAAGGAAAAGGATCAGCCTAGCGGTGAGAACAGCAGGACGGAGAGTGAGAAGGGGGATAAAGGATCGGGGCAGAGTTACTCTGATAGGGTCATGGATGGAGCTATTGATACTGAAGAGTTTGCTAGTCCGTCCTTCGTCCAAATACTCACAAGGAAGCAGACCTCAGTTGGAGGTAAAAAGGTAACTCCCACAGTCAATACCAATCCATGAATATTGGTTTTTGGAATGTTAGGGGGATGAATAGGTTGGAAAAACAGTGTGATATAAATAAATTCTTAGATTGGAATAAAATTGGCCTCTTTGGTTTACTAGAGACCAAGATTAAGCCTCATAATGTGCATAAGGTGATGATTAATAGTTTCAATAAGTGGAGTATTTCCACAAACAGTCATATGAATCACAGAGGTCGAATTTGGATTGTTTGGGACCATAATCAGTGTGTGGTCCAATTTCTCAAGTACACGGTGCAGCTTATACACTGTGTAGTTCGGGATAATGTTGGGAATGTGGAGTTTGATATCACATTTGTGTATGCATTCAATGAGATAGCGGATAGAGAGGAGTTGTGGACTGATCTATGCCAAATTAACAGCAATATACATGGTCCGTGGATCGTAGTGGGTGATTTTAATTGTGTACTTACTCCTGAGGAAAGATTGGGTGGTTCTTTCAATCCGAATGAGGCCTTTCCTTTTCAGAATTGCATTAGTCAGTGTGAGCTTATGGATTGTCCGGCGATGGGAGCCTTTTATACATGGAATAACAAACAACCTCCGGAGGATAGAGTATATAGTAGAATGGACAGAGTTCTCATTAATCAAGATTGGAGTAACATTTTCGAGAATTACAGGGCTCACTTTCTTCCGGAGGGCTTGTACGACCATAGCCCGTGTATTATCAGGAGATCGGGAGGGAAAACGAGACACAATAGAGCATTCAAGTATTATAACATGTGGAGTCAATCGGATGAGTTTATTCCCACGGTACAATCGAGCTGGAATCAGGAAGTGGAGGGGACAAAGATGTTCAAGCTTGTTTCGAAACTGAAGAGACTTAAGATTCCATTGAAACAAATGAACAGGGATAGTTTTGCGACCATCGAGCAACAAGCTGACCTGGCGCATGCCAAATTGCTCGATATTCAGAAAGAATTAAACATGAAGGTCGGTAACCAGGAATTGATCAAGGCGGAAATCGATGCAGCTGAGAACTTCAAGCGACTTGACAAGGCGAGATTGAGTTACCTTCGACAAAAAGCCAAGCTTCATTGGCTGAAAGAAGGGGATGCCAATACGGCCATTTTTCATGGGTCTCTTAAAACCAGACACGCAAGAAACTCAGTCCATCAGATAGAAGATAAACAAGGTACAGTTCACACTACTGCTGAGTCTATTCAAGAGGCTTTCCTCGCTTATTACAAAGAGCTCTTGGGGGATCGCCGAAACACAACCAAGGTTGTGGATCAGGTTATGCAATTGGGTCCTAAATGTAATGCTGATCATTGGGAGATTCTCAATGCTCCTGTAACTAGAACTGAAATTCGGGATACGATGTTTAGTATACCAAATGATAAGGCTCCCGGGCCTGATGGGTACTCAAGCAAGTTCTTCAAGGATGCTTGGAACATTGTGGGCGATGATGTGTGTAATGCTTTTCTGGATTTTTTCGACTCGAGGCGGTTACTGAAACAACTTAATACCACGGCAATTACACTGATTCCTAAAATCGAGAGACCTGTGTCGGTTCTTCAATTCAGGCCGATAGCATGCTGTACCACGATATACAAATGTATATCGAAAATTCTATGTGACAGAATTGCGAGAGTGCTGCCTGACATTATTTCTCCTGTTCAGGGAGGCTTCATTCGAGGGCGGAGCATAGTTGAAAACATTCTCATCTGTTAGGACCTAATACGTTTATACTCGAGGAAAGCAGTCTCTCCGAGATGCATGATCAAAATGGATATGCAGAAGGCGTATGATACAGTTGAGTGGGACTTCTTGGAGCAAATGTTACAGCAATTGAATTTCCCTTCGCTGATTCGTGATAAGCTTATGCAATGTGTCTCCACGGCCTCTTTTTCGCTCAACCTAAATGGCGAGGCTTTCGGTTTTTTCCATGGTAAGCGAGGCCTGAGGCAGGGAGATCCGTTATCTCCGTTATTGTTCACAATTTGTATGGAGTACTTAACTAGGCTACTCATGTATATACCACGGAGAATATGGATTTCAGGTATCACCCACAATGTAAACAGGTGAAGCTTGTCAATCTGATGTTTGCAGATGACCTTTTACTTTTCAGTAAAGGGGATGTACCGTCGATGATGGTGCTCTTGCGTACCTTTGCGACTTTCTCACAGGCTTCTGGACTTCAGCTAAGTAAAGGAAAATCTAACATGTATTTTAATGGAGTGAGGAAGGAGATTCAACAAGATATCTTGGCTGTTTCAGGCTGCACAGCGGGGACACTCCCGTTCAAATATTTGGGTGTCCCCATTAAAGCGTCGAGACTCACGATCCATGACTGCCAGCCCTTAGTGCATAACATCCCTGAAAGAATAAGACGGTTGGGTGCTAGAAAATTGTCATATGCCGGAAGGTTGGTCCTGATTAAATCTGTTTTGTCCACTCTTCATAACTATTGGGCGAGTATCTTCCTTCTCCCGACTGGGATAATCAGGCAGATCGAAGGGTTATGCCGAACCTATCTTTGGGAAGGAGGAACTACTTATACCAGGTCTCCGCTTGTTGCTTGGAAGAAAATTTGTTTGCCATATAAAGAAGGAGGGTTGAACCTGACCCAATGCTCCAATTGGAATAAAGCTGCGATAGGTAAGCTGGTGTGGTGGGTTATGAAGGACCCGAATAGGCTGTGGGTATCTAGGGTTCATTATGTCTACTTAAAAGGGCAGAGTTGGATGCAATATATACCGCCACCTGACGTGGGATGGGGATGGAGGAAAATTTGCAAAGTTAAAGATAAATTCAAAATAGGCCTTGAAGGAGGAGAATGGAATGATGCAAATCAGTACAATACAGCCAGAGGGTACAACTGGATCAGGGACAAGGAAATGGAAATGGATTGGTGTAGACTCGTTTGGAGTAAATGGACGATTCTGAAGCATAGATTTATTGCGTGGTTATACCAACACGATGCTATGAATGTGAAGACCAAATTATTTAGGCTCAACCTGACTAATGATGATCTGTGTTGTGTGATGGTATGGTAGGGATTTGTCACGTCCCTAGCCAACAATAATAAACCGACTATTCCTAGTGGGTAGCTAGGGCAAGTAGGATCGATATCCACAGGGACGGTAGAGTAAGGTCTAGACTAGGTCCACTAAAACTAGGCTAAGTCACACGAACAAACACAAAGAAAGCAATAAAAGGAAACAAATGAGGAGGAGTAAGAACTAGACTAATGATGCTAAACAATGCTAATGATCGGTTTAACTAGAAAACTAAAGTAAACGATGTCTAACTAGAAGATGACTCAAATATGGAAAGAAGTGGGGTAGGTCGAGTTCATAGAGGTAGAAGGGTAATTGGGATGATCAAGGGTATGGATGCCTCCTAGTGTCTAGAGTCGGTCCGGGCTTTCGCAACTTAAACCGATGTCAAGGTGGGTCCGGGCTCTCGCAACTTAGACCCTAATCTATGCTCTCGCAACTACGATTATTCTCAACATTCCCACATCATAGGCAAACAATGGATTCATGAACACATGCACAAGGAGCATTGGCCACTACTACTCATACAAGCATAACAACAAACACATAGAGTGCTTACAATGTGACTAGCAACAAAGATCTCCCTTTCCCCTTAATCAACCCTAATTATCCATAATCTACCCCTAATCCCCCTACTAACCCCACAAGAAGACTACTCACTCATGATGAAAGGAAGAATAACAATCAAGAGAGAAACTAAGACAAACATCCAAACACCCATAATGATAAATCCAAACAAGAACAATAACAATAACACTAAGAAAAGATTCAAACTTGTATAAATAACAAAGAACAAGGATGAGAAAGGATTATACCAACACTAGATGAAGAAAAGGAACAATCTTGCATTAATGAGAAACCCAAATACAATCCCAAGGTTGTCAAGCTTGAGACAATCTCCAAGAATCCCTTAATACAAGCACTAATTACAAAGGATTAACTAAAGATTAACTAAAATTAAGAGAAGATTAAAGCTAATGAGTCAGAATCGATCTAGGGTTTTTTGAGGCTTAAACTACTCTAGGGTATGATAATTCCCGTCCTCTTCCAAGAGAAGGGTATATAAAGGGTTTAAGAATGAAAGGAATCGAAAGGAAATGAACACGGGCTGAACTGGGACAATCCCGATCGGGAAAGGAAATCCCGATCGGGAAAGTGGAGAATCCCGATCGGGATTTTATGTTCCCGATCGGGAACACCCCACAGAAGTCGCTCCTTGCTTTCCTCTTTATTCCCGATCGGGATGAGGCCATACCCGATCGGGAATAGTCTTGTAGGCCTCCAATATGAACTTTTCGGTCCCTCCTTGGTTCTCATGGCCTTCTCATCGATTCTCGGGACTCGGGATCGGGTCTCGGAGGCTCGAGATTGGGTCCCAAGGTCTCGGGGTCGATTCCAAGGCATCGAGTCATCGTTCCTTAGCTTCGTTGGCTCCAAAATGCATATGTATTGAGTCGGAATTACTCCAACTCTTCATGAACGGTCTCGGGAACCTGAAACGAGCTAAAGGAAACATAAGAAGCCCATAAACCGCTCCAAAGGAGCGGTTCCACAAGGAAAATGGGACCAAAACACTACAGAATAGGCACTACAAACGACAATTATCATTGTGTTTGCAATGAGAAGCCGGAAGACAGGAATCACCTTTTCTGGGATTGTGAGTATAGCAGTAAGGTATTAAGGAATTTGAGAATGTGGATAGATCACGACTTCACTAGTACACGCAGTAACGCCCAACGGGATGGGATGAGAGGCAGCAAATTACAACGAGCAGTGATTAATAGTGTGATGAATGCTTCCATTTACTATATTTGAGAGCAGAGAAATAAAGGCAGGGTGGATGGCATAATTTTAAGACCAATCGTAGTGAGTAAGGGCATTATTAAGGAATTGAAAATGTATTTTAATTGTGTCCAAAAAGGGAAACTTAACTTAGCCCTAGAGATGGAAAATTCATCACCAGTTTGATGGATACTTAATGTATATTTGATTATTCTTTGATTAATATACAACTTACATTTTCCCAAAAAAAAAAAAGAGCTATAATATCAATTAAGCACACAAAATCGACCCGAATAAGTAAATAAATGTGGGTAAAATAATGACTAAAATGACGTTTATCAATGACATAGGTCCACCCCGATGCGACCACGCGCGGGTTTGGGGGCGAAATGTTTCTCGTGTGAGATGGTTCTCGGGTTGAAATTTAAATCGAAGTTGGAGCCGTCACCGAACTTTGTGGGAGTTCGGGCCCTTTCGAACCCACTCTGTATTTTGGTGGACCGTGCACAAAGTACGGCCCACTTCGATACTAGAGCTTGTGGGGTTCGTCTCTTTGCATTACGATACCGCTGCCGACATTATCGAGTACCATATATCGAATGACTCTCGTGCGCCAACGGTTTCGGACATCCGGAAACCAAGGTTCTGAGTAAGAGGTGAGGGTACGTGTTGGGAAGCCCACAAAGGACACCCAACTCCGCCCGCACTTAGCGGACTCTACTAAGATACCGTTCAATTTTTAATATGCGCGCTAGTGATTCGATTGAATGTTATGCAAACAACGTTTTTGACTAAACATGCGAATTATATTCAACTATGTCATTTAATGCATCAAAACTAACGTCCAAGTTATTTTAGCATGCGAGGTTCATTTTAGTACGATAAAACAAACAACGAAAATAAAAGCTTGAAAATAGATTGCAAATACGCTGGCGGAATACAACCCTGAGATACAATACAACGAGCGAAATAAAATAATTGCTATAATAACGAAACGTAAATAGATTAGACAACATGAGATGATACGATGCATGATTTTGAAAGAATGAACACGTGATGGACTTTGCACGTGACGACCGAAGTCATAGAAAAAGATTTGTCGAGGCTTGTTCCATGTAGGACACTCACGGTTTTGGCGTGACAGAGGCCACTCGATCGAGTGATGGGGGAGACTCGATCGAGTGCCCTACTTAAAACCCTCCTGCCTGTTTTTTGGGGTGCCACTCGATCGAGTGGGCTATGGCACTCGATCGAATGCCCCCTGTACGAACAGCAGTTCGTTTCGAAAAGGTGTCAACCTCGAATTTACTTTAGTTTTAAATTGATAACTAACCAGGCCGCGTAAATATGGTATAATTTATACTCGACTCAGTTTTCGATACTCTTAATATGTGTTTTATTATTTACGAGACCGGTATCGAGAATTTTGAAAGAAGCATTATGAAATTGATTTGAATTGAATTAGAACGAAATAATTCTCTCCGCGCTACGACATCGTTATTGATTATTATTCGTCATTTATCGAATCTTAGTTTAGGCTCGACTCAAAACCCCAATTTAGACCCCAAGCCAATTAGCTCTTTCTCAATCAACTCACTGTCATCCCTGTGGACCGACCTCGACTTACCACGACTACATTTTTTTGTTTTTTTTTGTTATTTTCAAGTCATATAACTATTGTTTGATCCCCTATCAATCGTTAACAACCTATCCTAGATAGGCGGCGATCCATATGTTGTCGTGGTTTAATCCGGAATATAATGTCTTATTCGGGTTGTCACAACACGCTACACATAGCTAATCAGGCATATACACATGCAGGATGCAGACGCGGTTAGGCTAGGGTAGGCTATCGCCCATGAAAAGTCCTCACTTTGGCCAGGACATGTCACCCTGAGTGAGGATGTGCGTTGTCCCTGTTCCATTCGGAGCTTATCACTTGGCATATTCATGGAATGGGTGACTATCTTGGACGGCCGAAACGTTAATCGGGGGCCTCCTCACAGGTTCAGTCCGAGAACCTTACCACAATAAGATCGATTGGTCCTAAATCGGTTAAGGTGGGTTTTTCGGGCCAAAAAACCTGTAGTGACCACAAAAGAACTTGGAAATGCGCTTCACCGACCTTGTTCGAGTTACACCACCGCTGGAAATTTGTTTCCATCTCCCCAGCGGAGTCGCCAAATTGTGGACGCTGCCACCCACTTGCCGCGCGAACCGTTGCGCCGCCCACTCACACGGCCTGTCTGATGTGGTCTGAGCCGGTCTTATCCCGCGTTCGGGGCGAAGTGTCGGACCTCGATTTGGTTGACGATTTGAATTGTACTAGATAGATGTATGGTGCATCTATGTTTCCGTTGAATCGATCGAGATGTGGTAGGTCAGGTCATTTGTTCTAGAGCGATCGTTTTAGTGAACCAAATTTGTTGCCGATTTGTGAAGTCGCCACCGAGTAATTTTGGGATAATCAGAAACCGTTCATGTCAACTTTAATCCTTAGCCGGCTCAAAGCTGAGTGACATAAGGACCTAAAGATGGAGACTTGTACCCTTAAGCATTCCATCTCTAAAATGACTCTCATTGCCAAAGGTTTCGGACGTCCAGAAACCGTATTCTGAGTAAGGGGCGAGGTACATATTGGGATGCCAAAATCGGATAGACGTCAACACCTAATCCTGCTCGCACGTACCTGCTTCTACTATTCAATCGGTGGACTGATAACTTCGTTCTAATGTGGCGTAAATGCGGTAACAACCATTGTTTTAAGCATAATGTATTAGCTAGTCGGTTGATTTAAGGACAAGTAAGTTGTAACACCCCTGATTTTATAAATTTAATTAAATTAAAATTATGTTCGTATTTTTATTTTTACGATTTAACTCGTGATTCTTAAAATTATTATAAAACGAATTTATCGTTTAATCGTTTCAAACTCCTGAAATTCCATTTGACTCAGAAACTCTCCTTATATTTAAAATATATTTTTATTTCTGTTTCGATTCATTTTATACATTTAATTTAATTTAATTTTTTTTTTTATCGAAAGTCTATTTCAACGTTTTAAATTCTAAATTCTTTTATTTATTTATATTTAAGCTTGAATTTCTATTTTCGACTCGAAGTTCATTTATTTTAAATTTCGTCAAAACATTTATTACCTTTCTTCGAGAAATGAATTTAATTCACTTTATCGAAAATTTATTATTTATCGGGAGATACTATTTCATCGTCTAATTATTTATTTCTAAAAATTTCGTTTCCGTCTCGAATATTTGATTTACTCATTTTATTTAACAGTCCGATTATTTATTAATTTTTTTGACTCGATCTTTATTTTGTTTCGTGGTCAGTCAACTAATCGTTATGAAATTCGTCCTGTACCCGATTCATTTAATTAATCTGTATACGATGTATACTTGTTGTCTCGGAATCGGTACACTTTGTTTGGTGAGTTACATTCAACCCCGCCCAATTTACGTACACCTTTCCTTTTCCCATTTTTTTTATCTTATTCATTCCCCTTGCCTTCCTCCATCGTTTCAGCACTCTTTTCCTTTATTTCAATGCACCTCCATTTTCCCCATTCTTTCCCCATCATCCGCCTTCATTCACCCTCAAACAATCCCCCTTCTGCGTTTTGTCACTACTACTGCAATTCGCTGCTGCTGCTGTTTCGGTTATGGCCATGTCGAGGTAGTCTCCTCCTTCATCTTCTCTTCTCTTCTCTTCTCTTCTCTTCTCTTCTCTTTTTCTTCTTTTCCCCGTCTTCGTCCTGTTTCCTGTTGCTGCGTGTCTCACTTCTTCATCTTATTCTTCCTATTCCTGCGCTGCTCCTTCTTCTTTTTCGTTTCTTCTTCTTCTGTGTTATTTTGCTGCTGCTGCTTCTGTTTTCCGTTTTGCCGTTGCTGTCACGCTTGTTGTTTTGCTGTCCGTTTACTTATTCTTCCTCTTCTTGCTATCATTTTGTTGCTGCTGTACGTGATTTCATTGCTACGTACATCATTGTTTCATTGCATATCTGTTGCTTTCAGTCGTCGGTTTTGTCTCTCGGTCTGTCTTCTTCCTCTTCGCTATTGGTCTGCTGCTACTGTTGTTAGCATTTCTTCTTCTTCTTCTCCTTCCCCTTCTCGTCCTCTGAATTTATTCCATTCTGTGCTGTTGTTCTTCTTCTTGTTATTATTACTGTTGCTGCAGCTGTCTGCTGTTGATGCTACTCGTTTAGTTCTGTCCGTGTTAGTGCTTTTCTACTGATTCATCATTCTTTTTGTTGCTTTTGTTCGTTCGTCCCGCTCGGTTCGCATTTCTCCGTTGTCATGCAATTGATATGCTCATATCCGTGCCTGTTTCTCTTTAGCCTTATTTGAGCGTGACTAATGTTGGCATCTTCGGCCTCGATTCATCTTCTTTTCCGCTTTTCTATTCGTAATTGTGTCGCATTGCTGCTATCCGTACGTGCTGCTGTTAATATCTACGCTTTGCTGCTCGTTATACCGATTTATGCATCGTGTTCTCTTCGTTCTATTTCACGTGTACTGCTGTGGCTATTCATTCATCGCTGAGATGTTTGTGGCCATTTCCGTTTTTCAGCCTGTATTCTCCATCATTCCTCGATTTTCTTACTTCGTTCTCACAATAATCCTGCCACTACAAGAGAAATGATTTTGTGCAACAAACAATTTCGTCGCCCAAAATAGGTATTTCGTTGCCCAAGTGTTTGTGCAACAAAACTGGGTTTGTCATGGCTTCGCAGCCCAAAGCCCGAAGCCCGAAGCCCGAAGCCCTTTCTCTTATGTGCAACGAAACGTGTTTTCGTCGCCCTTGGTAACATTTGTGCAACAAAAGTATTTCGTTGCCCATTATGCCTTTCGTAGCCAAACACCAGTTTTGTGCGTCGAAACTTTTTCGTCGCCCAAAAAGTCTTTGCGCGACAAAATTACTTTTTGTTGCCCTAGAGGTAGTTTGTGTAATATGCCCCTTTCCATCGCGTGCAACGTCACCTGATTTGTTGCACACCCTTAGGTAGGTTTGTGCGACAAAAAATATCGTCACACAATAGTAATTTTGTGACGGAATGATGGTTGTCACTTTTGGGGTCGCATATAGCCTAATTAAAATTGAAGTATTTGTAACAATATGCCATATAAAATTACAGTTCGAAAGATAAATGATTCACAATATATATATATATATATATATATATATATATATGAGCAACAATAGGGTTAATTACATAAGATATGCATCTACATATGTCCACCTCGAAGAGGTTAATGTATCAAAAATACAGCCTCAAATATTTTACATCAATACTTCTCGGCTTTATCAAAAAGGTAACCATGCTTCGTGGTAAACCAAAAAAGAAGCTCTATATCCATCACCCCAATTGCCCAAAAAACAATCAAAACATCCCTGGACCATTTGTGTTAGCGTCCTATCCTGTATAGATGAACATTTTAGATTATAATTCAGATGGAGAGAAATTTAAGATTATTCCCATCAACACCCAACTACAAATACATATGCCTCAACATTCTACTGGTAGTTTAAAATTGCTTGAACTCACAAATACAATGGAAAATCTGGAAAGCAAACCCTTAAACAAGCATTATGATTCAATCACTCGAGGATGGAGGTCAAACCAATTATAAACCAATTATCAACAATAACAAGGGGTTGGGTGTACCTAGTAACCCCTGTATTTGCCACCCAAATACATTGTTTCACGTGTAGATAATGACGCCTCATACTCACACCACCTCCTCATCTAGTGATTAAGATGAAGTTAGTCCGGAGTCTGGACAATAGATCAAAAGTTTGATACTCCGTCCATCATAGAGTATTATAATGCAACTAAATATCGAACTTTGATACAAATCGCATTTGATACAATTAAGCTGATTAACCGTATATAAGCAAAAACTGCATTCCAAATCAATCACTTAGTTAAATGAATAACTGCACATACACATATACTAAACCCTAACTCAAATTAATCTGATGGAATGAATCAATCAATGACCCAAAATCCTAAACCTAACCATCAATGTCGATCAATTTGACAAAAACCACTGAAATCAGCACACTTACGTCGACTATAAACCCTAACCCAAATTTTTTAAATCAATCAATTAATCATTGAAGTTGAGCAGGATACAAATCGCATTCGATAAGTAAGAATAAGAATTTTTTAAAAAAGAAGACTGAAAGGACGGGTACCTGATTTCATCAAACATTCTCTGCATATCAGCTCTAATTAGCTTTTCGTGCTCAATTGCGTCTGAGATTATTTTCGTGACAGATGCTTTCAACTCCTCATTTGATGATTTAAGCTGCTCATTTGATGCTCTAAGATCATCATTGGATGCTTTTAGTGCCTCTATTTGAGTCTCGCGTAATGCAGCAACAACTTTAAGGTCTTGTATTTCAAAAGAGAGCTCCACCCTTAGTTCATTAGTGGGTCCTTCAATTCTATCTTCCACTGGTCATCGTGCTCCAGGTCCAAGTCCTCTAACATATCCAGATTTGTGTTTTATGACCTTCATATATGCCTCTTTCACATTCATTGTATCCTCACCATGCTTCTCAATTTCATTTTCATGGAGTTTTTTCAATTCTTCAAAATGTTTCTCATCATTTGGTCCAAAACCACTCGGTCCCCAAGGTCAATTCTCATCGAAATTTTTATGTCTAATACACAAATTAACAAAATTTTGTCAATCAGTTTCCACCTTTGTAATCACCATGAAAAATAAGAATAATAATAAAAGATGCAGTGAAAATATATACCTCTTACTCTCTTAGTGTTCTCAAACAATCTAACATATAAAGGATCTTGTTGTATATCAGTTCTCTCAGATGCTTCTTGGAATATTAGGTGGCTCATTAAGCTGTGTTCGTAAATTCAATACTTGTTTAAACTAAGTGTACATTAAAAAACACCATAGATTTGAGCTAGAAAAAAAAGGGGAATACCATGTCATAAAAAATTCTTGCGGTGGACTTCGAACCGTTAGCCGGTATGTCAAATTGCTTCATTTTATTTTCAGTATTAGTCTATGTCAAATTATAGATACCATGTCATAAAAAAAGGGTATGAAAAGATCGACATCCTAAATCACCTGGCAGAGCAATTGCTTGAACAAAGATTAATGATAGCATGTTCATTTAATAGCAAAAAAAAACGCATTCCTTGGGACGTAGATCACTTATAATAGTAAAGGCTATAGAATAATATTTCAAGACAACAACCTTCCAGAGTCAGCGGTTGCCAGTCCCTTTGCCTCTGCCAATAAGAACACTATGCAGTACAGCAGCAAAAACAAAATAACGAGAGCAAACAAGGGATAAAAAACGAGAAAAGGTCTGGCCACATCAAGTATAACTAATAAAACCCCCGAGATTCAAGAGATTGCCACCCTGTCTTTTGTACGGAGTAATGTTAGTAAGGAACTCTTACCAAAATTTTGGAATAGAGTTGTTCTTTCTTGTCCGGATTCATTTTAGCCCAATTCCTACCATCAAAAAAATATAATCATCAAAAGTAAAATTGAAAAGAAAAAAATGAATGTACGAACATACTATATTATAAACAAGCAAAATTAATAAGTATTAAATTATATGAACATACACAGTATTTAATGGACAAATGTCTTCGACCCATTTACTACAATCACATATGAATTCGGCTGCCTTTTCGCCAACGACGGGTCGAACGGAATCCATGAATGTCACTGTAATCTTCTCTTCAGAATTTCTTGTCCTTCTTGAATCATATTTTAACCCTCTAGTTGGCCCACGCCTTTTCGGTTAGGATATATGCTTCGAAGCTTCGCTTGATTAATCCTCCGTTGCTCCCGATATGTTACCTTACTGTGCTCATCTGCTTGAGAAATAACGCCCTGCCCAACTGACATTTTACCTTTTAGGAATGCACATCAGCACATGGCCTGGTTGCTAATTCTACACTTACTATTTAATTTCTAACTTTATCCGCTAAACTAGGTGGTGTGCTTATCTACAAATCAAATTATCCAAGCTGCTACTTGTTTTTTAATTGAACAAATCGCGTGATTATGCTGTTGTTTAATTAGTGAATGAGCTGTTTAAGATGCAAATTACAAAGTTGGGGAAATGGGAAACACAGCTGACCACTATAATTGAACAAATCCCATCTTCCTATATATTTTTCTATGCCAATTCAATCATTCTTCATATGTTACTACTGACTACAGTAGTATACATTTTCATCAACCTTTATTTATACAGTAGTATACATTTTCACCAACTTCATTCCCTCTAACCTAAAATGGGAATGATTATCAAACCAGCAACTCCAAACTGGTATTGCATTCTAAATATAAGCCTCCCCAATACCACATCTCAATCCATTCCATTTTACTTTCTTGAACCAAATGGCACCTAAAAAACTCAATTTTACCATGACCTTAATTAAGACTTATCCGCAACAATAGAATGATACAAAACATAGCTACTGTAATCTTACAGAGAACAAAGGAGACGGTTAGTATATCCAACCCCCTCACAAGTTATTATGCTATATGAGGTAATGATGTTGTTTTAGTGTTGATGGCTATAATAGTCAATATGCTTATGATAAGTGTAGTTTGTAGTGCCTTTTTAACTATGTTTTGGTCCCATTTCCTTGTGGAATCGCTCCTTGGGAGCGATTTATGGGCTTCTTATGCTTCCTCTAGTTCGTTTCAGGTTCCCGAGATCGATTTGGGAGAGTTGGAGCGATTCCGACTCGATACATACACATTTTGAAGCCAACGGAGTAAAGGAACGATGACTCGATGCCTTGGAATCGACCCCGAGACCTTGGGACCCAATCCCGAGCCTCCGAGACCCGATCCCGAGTCCCAAGAGACGACGAGAAACCCATGGGAATCAAGGAGGGACCAAAAAGAGCTTAAAGGAGGCCTACAAGACTCATCCCTACCGGGAATGGCCTCATCCCGTTCGGGATGAGGTGCGCTAAAGAGGAGGCCACTGAGGGTCCGTCCCGGTCGGGACCAACCCGTCCCGGTCGGGATGACACCCCGTCCCGGTCGGGACCGACCCGTCCCGATCGGGACCAAGCACCTGCAGCCGCGCATCATTTATTCCTTCTCCTTCATTCTTGTACCCATATAAATACTCCCTTCTTTTATTGTTTATGGATCTTATCTTACCCTAGACCAATTTAAGCCTCCTTTAAGTATTCAAACCCTAGATTAGTGTTCCACACATTAGTTTTAATCTTCCTTTAATTGTTAGTTAATCCTTGTAATTAGTTCTTGTATTAAGAAGTTCTTGAAGAATTCTCCAAGCTTGACATCCTTGGGTTTTATTTGGGTTCTTATTTATACAAGATTGCATCTTTTCATCATCTTAGTGTTGGTATAATCTTCCTTTCTCTTGTTTATTGTTATTTATTCAAATTTCATCTTTTACATATTGTTATTGTTCTTATTGTTCATTATGGATGTTTGGATGTTCATGTTGTTTTCTCTTGTTATTGTTGTTTTGTTCTTCATAATGAGTGAGTAGTCTTCTTGTGGGGTTAGTAGGGGGATTAAGGGTAGATTATGGGTTATTAGGGTTGATTAGGGGTAAAGGTTACATCTTGGTTGTTAGACACATAATAGGCACTCTATGTGTTTGTTGATATGCTTGTGTGAGTTGTAGTGGCCATGCTTCCCATGCTTGTGTTCATCTTCTCATTGCTTGTCTATTGTGTGAACATGTTGAGAATAGTCGTCGTCACGAGAGTGCGGACTAGGGTCTACGTAGCGAGAGCCCTGACCCACCTTGACATCGGTCTACGTAGCGAGAGCCCAGACCGACTCTAGCAACTAGGAGACACCTATACCCTTGATCACCCAATTACCCATCTACACTTATGAACCCGACCTACCCCACTTCCTTTCCATATTTGATTCAACTTCCTAGTTAGCCATCGTTCTTCTAGTTTATTTGTTAGTTCGATCTTTAGTTATCCCATTTTAGCATTGCTCTAGATAGTCATTATTAGTCCACTTCCTTCTTCTCCAATCATGATAGTTTGTCAATTGTAGCTTTCTTTGTGTTTGTTTGGTGATTTAGTCTTGTTTATAGGCCGACTTAGTCTAAACTTTGCAATACCGTCCTCGTGGATACGATCCCAACTTGCCCTAGCTACCCACTAGGTGTAATCGGTTGTTTATTGTTGGTTAGGATACACGACAAATCCTACCATCAATTTGGCGCCGTTGCCGGGGACGGTGCATTGTTTAGACTTAGTTTGCTTATTTCTAGATTTAGTTACCCTTCTTTGTGCCTTTCTACCCTCTCTTGTGCATATTCTCTAGTTTTTCTTGTTTTCTTAGCTTTCTTTTCTCTTTGTCTCTAGTTGTGCTTGTTCATTGTCGTTGCCTAGTGCCCATAAAGCACTAGGTGTTCTCACGTTTGTTCTAGTGTGTAGTGTATGCCAAGGAGGGGAGGCGACTTCTATCTCTTTAATCCAGAGCCGGAGAGACTCTTTCGAGCCTTTCGCCAACGGACGATTAACCGGGTTAGGATCTCTCAACCAAGTGCAAGCAATACTCATCAAGGGCAAGCTCAAGGAGCCGACTTTAGCGAGTCACCTCGAGAGACGGCCGAAGGGATCTTCATAAATCCCTTTGGTTCATCTATCCACTCCTCTAGTCCTAGTTCCCCCTCTTCATCTACGTCAACACCGTCTACACTACCATCTTCTCCCTTATATCCAATCATGCCTAAGTTTTTTTCTCACACGACCTTCACGGAAGACGTTTTGCCGGGTCCATCCACTTTACCGGAGGCATATACCGGGAATTTTGTGGCGAAAATGTAATTTATTCAATTGGTCGAGAGAAGTCAATTTAGTGGTTTGCCCACCGAAGACCCGCACCAACATATGGAGACCTTCTCCGATTATTGCGATGCTATTTCCCAAACCGGGGTTTCACAAGACCAAATCGGTTGGGTATTATTTCCATTCTCATTAATCGGAAAGGCAAAGAATTGGATCAAGAGTCTTGATCGGGCAACCATGGGGATCGATACTTGGAAAAAGCTTGCCTTGGCGTTCTACCAAAAGTTTTACCCTCCGGAAAAGACCAATTTGCTTAGGGCCTCCATCACCGGGTTCCAACAAAGGGATGAAGAGAGCCTATATGAAGCTTGGGAGCGGTTTAAATATTTGGTTAGGTCGTGCCCCCACCATGGACTCTCACAATGGTTCTTGGTTCAACAATTTTGGAATGTCCTTTATGAGGACTCGAGAGCTATACTTAATATGGGCTCCAATGGTAGGTTTACCGAGGTCGATGACGATCAAACGTGGGCGAGAATCGAAGAGATGGCAGTGCATAATTCGCAATACTCTAGGCCTAGGAAGGCACATCGAGGAGGTATGCATGAGGTCGATGTTATCACTAAGTTAAGCATTGACCTTGGAGCTCAATTGAAAACACACATGGAAACTATTGACAAGAAGCTCCAAAGCCACCTCAACCAAGTCCAAGGCACTAGTTCCTCCCACCATCAACCGATTCAAGAAGTGAATGCTTTGGGATTTGCACCTCCTATGCCTTATTTTGGGATGTGTGATACTTGTGGAATCGTTGGTCATGATCCTATGCATTGTAGAGGAAGTATTGAGCAAGTGAACGCCTTTCAAGCGTTCAAGCAAGGTGCCTCCTACTCTAATCAATACCAAGCTTCCAATCAAGTCCCTCAACAACAAGCTTTTCAACATCAACAACAACATCGTCCCTATGTCCCACCTCCCTTAAGGGACAACAATCAAGGTTATCAAGGTTATGTGGGTAATCCAAGACCCTTCAACAACTTCAAGCAAAATAACCAAGGTACCTTCCACAACAACAACCAAGGGTTCCAACAAGGGAACTTCAATCAAGGCGGTTTCCAAGGAAACCAAAACTTTCAAAGACAACAAAACCACAACCAAGGCCTTAATCAAGGCAATTCTCATGGGTTCCAAGGGAACCGTCAACAACAAGCTACACAAGGTAATCAACAACAAAGCAAGCCTAGGAGCCGGTCTCCTACTCATGATTATGGCATTCCTCTCGCCATCACCGATACTCCGCATAATCCATCATCTCCACCTCGGGAATTCGACATTCAAAAGACTATGACGGATGTGCAAAAGAGTACTCAAGAGATGCAAAAGAGTCAAATGGACATGTCAAGAACCCAACAAGAGCTCTTTGCTTATGTTCAAGGGGAAAACGCGGTAAGAGATACTCGTATGAAGATGCTTGAAACTCAAGTATCTCAACTTGCTTCGGGGAGCTCCTCAAGACAAAAGGGGCAACTACCTTCTCAAGGTGAAACTCCAAATTTTGAGCATGTCAATGCCATCACCTTAAGGAGCGGTGCCACCTATAATCCTCCCGTGTTTCCTAGTGAGCAACAAGCAATGAAGGAAGTTGTGTCTCCAATTTAAGAAGATTCAAGCTCGGGAAATCCAATGGAGGAGCAAGTACTATGAGAAATTGAAAAACCCCAAGAAGACAACCCTCCCCCACTTCAAGAGAAAGACAAGGGAAAAAGGAAAGTGTCATTTGAAGAGTCTACCCCTATTGAGCAAAACAAGTACCAAATCAAGTTGCCTTTCCCATCAAGGCAAATGAAGACTAAGGTGGACACTCAATACGACAAGTTCCTTAACATCGTGAAGAAGTTGGATGTTAGTGTCCCGTTTACCGAACTACTTACCCAAATCCCGGCATATGGAAAATTTATGAGAGAAATCTTGGCTAGGAAGAGGTCCATCGACAAGGAAGAGACCGTAGCGTTCACGAGGGTGGTGAGCGAGCTTATCCAAGGCTCCACGCTTCGGAAGTTGAAGGATCCGAGTAGTTTTTCGATCCCTTGCACCATAGGCAACTTCATGATCAAGAATGCATTATGTGACTTGGGCGCGAGTGTGAGCATCATTCCTTACTCTATTTGTTGCCGACTCGGGATGAAGGAGTTGAAATGTACGTCCATTACACTCCAAATGGCCGATAAATCTCTTAACCGACCATTGGGAATGCTAGAGGATGTACCGGTACGGATAGGGAAATTCTTCATTCCGGTCGACTTCATTGTGCTCGATATGCCGGAGGATGCAAACACTCCCATTATTCTTGGGCGCCCATTTCTACACACCGCCGGTGCTATGATCGATGTGAAGAATGGTAGGATCACATTTGAGTTGGGCGAGAAAAAGATAGTGTTCGACCTCCAGGGCAACACTTCGCCTACTAGCGATGAATCATGCAATATGATCCAAGCCACGAAAGACGTCGATCTAGGGGAAGAATCGGGACAAAGCTTGAAGAAGTACTCTTATGTACTCGATGATGATGAATCCGAGAGTGAGGAGGATGAAGGCCCATGTCATGGGTTTGATGACAAGATGAAAAGCAAGGAGCAAGATAAGCCTCCCTTGGGGCCGCATGAGGACAAGTGGACGTTCGGGTATATCCCGAAAGATCAAAAGTACAAGTTCAAGCCGTTGAACTTGGAAGATCGGGATGCCCCGTGAACGTCAAGGCAAGGTCACGAAGAGCCTTGGTTTGTGGACGGTTATATCTCTAGCTTAATTGAAGACTTTGCTAGGGCCTTTGACTTGTTCCTACGTGCCCTTGATGGGGATGGAATCAGTTTCAAGGTTGTTGAAAAAGATTGAAGAATGCACCACCTTAGTTTGACGGAGTTCCACAAGAACCGTCTCATTGTATATATCTCTTTCTTGTAGTTAGTTTGAGTTTTGTGAAATTCTTTGTTATTTGGATTGATTGATGAGCGTTGTGAGGGAGAGAGTTTGATGTATGTTTGAGTATTGTTTGATAGGTGAAGTGAAGATGATTCTTTTAAAGGAATGGCTACGATAGAGCTTGGATAGAAAGCATGAGGATCGGGTTTTTGAAGCTTGGAGTAAGCTTTTGGGATTGTGGAAGATCAAGAAAACCCATCCCGACCGGGAAAGGTGTGGCATCCCGACCGGGAAGGAAGTCATCCCGATCGGGATGGAGGTGCACATTTTCGTGCTTACTGGGGGTCCGTCCCGACCGGGATGAGGGCGTCCCGACCGGGACCATCCATCCCGACTGGGATGATCCCCTTCTCCTCTTTGTACCCTTTTCTTCGACATTTGAGTCCACCCAACCATTTTATACCCCCTCCCAACCTCCCTAACTATCCTTGCCTTATCGTATGCCCCATGTACTTCATTGTCATGCCCTCACTCCATTTCCTATCCACTTTACACCGACTCTCACATCAAATAACAACCCCTACCATTACTACCTCCACCGTGAGTTCTTCTCAAGTGTGAAGCGAGATGGCATCCAAGAAGACAAGCACCATGCCTATAATGATCATTGAAGACGATGGAGTTCGTACGTTACTAACCGATTAATTTGGGTAACTATCCTTACTTTTCCGTCTTTTGTCGCTTGTTTTCTCTTGTTTGCCCCCTTCCCCTTGAGTCATGGTATCTTAGTGGCCTTCGAGGCCGTAGTATGGTTGCTCCCAACCCTCGATGACGTGATTACGTCGAGAGTCGATCGATTAATCCAATTGTACAAGTTTTTCACCCCTTTTTAGTAATTAGGCGGATTTGGACGGAATCCGGGCTAGGTGACTTGATTACACCTAGCCCTCCCCTCCATTTCCTTTTATTTCTTTCTTTTTATTTCTTCCCCCTTCCATATCTTTTCTTGTCTCGGCCCATGGTGACTTGATTACACCCCCGCCGGACGCATTCTACCATTTTCTTCACTCTTCTTTTTTATTTTTAGCTTTATTTTCGTAGTTTCTTTTCTTTTCTTTTCTTTTGTCTCTCCGCACACTACGATCGAGCATGAGGACATTGCTCGGTTTAAGTGTGGGGGAGCGATATTCTATCGTAGTTAGTTTTATTTTCGTAGTTCATTTGAAAAATATTGAAAAAAATCCCTAAAAATTTGAAAACTTTTCATAAAAATCAAAAAGATTTTCTTTTGTGTGTTTTCCTTTTGTGTCTTTGTGTCGTATATGTGTTTTGTGTGCGTGTTTTGCCTACCTTTTTCCTTATAAGTTGCTTAAATCACCGAATGATTTGGAGAGCTTTCAAGACCTCCGGTAACACTGCCTATCCCTTTTTCCCCTTTGTCTCGTGTGGAGTATGGAGAAGATTGTGATGTTGTGTGCTCGGGTGGAGCTTTGTGCATATTGGTGGATGATTTGGTGACTTGTATGGAATATCGGGGTGGTGTTTGTTATATGTTTGTTCTGTTATGTCTTGTTTTTTGTTGCCTTTGTTTCTTTTCCCCTCGTTTTCGTCATGTCTTTAATTTTGTGATGTGTTGTGTAGTTGTGTCTTGTATAAATGGTTTTCTAAAACCCGGTTTAGAGGCTAGGGTGCGAGTGTTTACTTTCCCTTCCTAGTAAAATAAATCGAGTCTTGGACTTTAGTCTAGTAGAATGACCTTAAATCAATGAATTCGTTGGTCCTTTACCTTGAGTCAACCTAGCTTACTAGGGATTTACTACGGGATTTGCACTTTTGACCATTATGACCACCCACGGTGTGAAAAGGCCTTGGTTACCGAGTCTCGTCCCTTAGGTGACCGTGTTTAGGATCGTTTGATTAGTCCAAGTTTTTCCCTTTTTTGTGGGTTTGAAGGGAAAGCGCGCTCCCAACTCACCCATTACCCTACCTCCTACACACATCCGCACAATAAATTGCAATTTGTGAATTCTCTCTTTCTTGCTACACAAAAAAGTGCCAAAAAGCCAAATCAAGCCAAAAGGGCAAAGAAAAGAAAAAGAAAAACAAAATGAAAGAAAGAAAAGAAATGAAGAAAAAGAAAAGGCACAAAAGCCAAAAAGAAAATAGAAAAGATGAAAAAGAAATGGCATGGCGACAAACAAAGCAAAAATGTCAAAAAGAAAGAAAAATGCCAAAAGAAAATTGTCTCACAAAAAGATCCTAACCCCATAAAAATAAGCCTTTTTCCGACTTTTGCCGTGAAGAGCCTACCAAAGGACCGAGTCCCTAGGAAGGATGATAGCGGCATTAGTCGGTCTTCCCTCATTTTGCATTATTTCTCCCTTTTTACTTGGATTAGTTGAGCGGTTTTGGACATGGGACGACCCTCTTGGCTCATCGCTAAAGGGGGCGGGGTCTCACTTACCTACAGTGTCGACTAACACCGTGGTTCTCCCTTTTCCATCCCGCCGATCGTCCCGTAGTACGTTCTTAGAAAGTTAGGAGGAATCTAGGTAAGTTACCAACGTTTTTGTTGCTTTATCGTCGTACTATTAGGGTTTAGTTCACCTTGGTTTGTATTGCTAGCTTGAGAACGTTGTCACTTGCCTTGAGTCCTAAACCGGTGTCTTTTCACCGCTTTTAGAGGGAAGCGGTATTTGTTTTCTTTTGGATGCAACCGATTATTTGTTTGTTTGTGTGTGTGTTGTTTATGTGTTTTGTGTCCGGTTGCATCCACAGTTTTGTCGCAAGATCCCACTTGCCTTGCGGAGTGCGCTTTTCCTCTAAGTGCACTCGCGTGAGTTGAAAGGGCGTAGGGTGCGCTAATACCCGCTCGGCTAGTTTATTAGTTAGTATGTGCTTACTCGAGGGCGAGTAAGGGTTAAGTGTGGGGGAGTTGATAAGTGTAGTTTGTAGTGCCTTTTTCACTATGTTTTGGTCCCATTTCCTTGTGGAATCGCTCCTTGGGAGCGATTTATGGGCTTCTTATGCTTCCTCTAGTTCGTTTCAGGTTCCCGAGACCGATTTGGGAGAGTTGGAGCGATTCCGACTCGATACATACACATTTTGGAGCCAACGGAGTAAAGGAACGATGACTCGATGCCTTGGAATCGACCCCGAGACCTTGGGACCCAATCCCGAGCTTCCGAGACCCGATCCCGAGTCCCGAGAGTCGGCGAGAAACCCATGGGAAGCAAGGAGGGACCAAAAAGAGCTTAAAGGAGGCCTACAAGACTCATCCCTACCGGGAATGGCCTCATCCCGTTCGGGATGAGGTGCGCTAAAGAGGAGGCCACTGTGGGTCCGTCCCGGTCGGGATGACACCCCGTCCCGGTCGGGACCAAGCACCTGCAGCCGCGCATCATTTATTCCTTCTCCTTCATTCTTGTACCCATATAAATACTCCCTTCTTGTATTGTTTATGGATCTTATCTTACCCTAGACCAATTTAAGCCTCCTTTAAGTATTCAAACCCTAGATTAGTGTTCCACACATTAGTTTTAATCTTCCTTTAATCTTTAGTTAATCCTTGTAATTAGTTCTTGTATTAAGAAGTTCTTGAAGAATTCTCCAAGCTTGACATCCTTGGGTTTTATTTGGGTTCTTATTTATACAAGATTGCATCTTTTCATCATCTTAGTGTTGGTATAATCTTCCTTTCTCTTGTTTATTGTTATTTATTCAAATTTCATCTTTTACATATTGTTATTGTTCTTATTGTTCATTATGGATGTTTGGATGTTCATGTTGTTTTCTCTTGTTATTGTTGTTTTGTTCTTCATAATGAGTGAGTAGTCTTCTTGTGGGGTTAGTAGGGGGATTAAGGGTAGATTATGGGTTATTAGGGTTGATTAGGGGTAAAGGTTACATCTTGGTTGTTAGACACATAATAGGCACTCTATGTGTTTGTTGATATGCTTGTGTGAGTTGTAGTGGCCATGCTTCCCATGCTTGTATTCATCTTCTCATTGCTTGTCTATTGTGTGAACATGTTGAGAATAGTTGTCGTCACGAGAGTGCGGACTAGGGTCTACGTAGCGAGAGCCCGGACCTACCTTGACATCGGTCTACGTAGCAAGAGCCCGGACCGACTCTAGCAACTAGGAGACACCTATACCCTTGATCACCCAATTACCCATCTACACTTATGAACCCGACCTACCCCACTTCCTTTCCATATTTGATTCAACTTCCTAGTTAGCCATCGTTCTTCTAGTTTATTTGTTAGTTCGATCTTTAGTTATCCCACTTTAGCATTGCTCTAGATAGTCATTATTAGTCCACTTCCTTCTTCTCCAATCATGATAGTTTGTCAATTGTAGCTTTCTTTGTGTTTGTTTGGTGATTTAGTCTTGTTTGTAGACCGACTTAGTCTAAACTTCGCAATACCGTCCTCGTGGATACGATCCCGACTTGCCCTAGCTACCCACTAGGTGTAATCGGTTGTTTATTGTTGGTTAGGATACACGACAAATCCTCCCATCAGCTTAACTGATAGCAATTAGCAAATTTGAACATATTTGTGGACATGACATAGGTCCACCCCAACGCGGCCACGCGCGGGTTTGGGTAGGCGAATGAATCTCCATATGAGAATGGATCGAATTGAAATTTAGGTCTATGTGGAGTCGCCACCGAATTTTATGGTTATTCGGAACCATTTGAGTCCACTCTATGTCGTAGTGGGCCGTATACAAAATACGGCCCATTTTCGATGTCAGAGTTTATTAGGCTCGTCCCTTTGCATTTGATACCGATACCGATATTATCGGATATCGTGTATTGAATACTCTCGTGCGCCAACGGTTTCGGGCATCCGGAAACCGAGGTTCTGAGTAAGGAGTGAGGATACGTATTGGGAAGCCCACAAAGGACACCCAACCCCGCCCGCACTAGCGGCCTCTACTAAGATCTCGAGTGACTTTCTAATACGCGCGTTAGTTAGACGATGAAAAATGCTTATGCAAACATAGTTTTCCTAAGCATGTGAGAAACTGAAAAGAGGGTTTCTATGTCAATTTAATGCAACTAAAACTAACGTCAAAGTTGTATTTTAGCATGCGGGTTCATTTAGTACAATAAAATAAACGAGAATTAAATTGACAAAAGAAATAACAAAACGATGTAACAATATTTAACGGTTTATGCAAAATATGAGATGAGATGATGCAAATATGATGAAGTATGGTTTTGAAAAATGAAGCTTTCACGTGATTGATTAGACACGTGTTGACCTAAATCACGAAAAGATATGAACGAGACTCGAATAACTTGTAGGACTCGCGGTTTGACGCGATAAAGGGGCCACTCGACCGAGTCATTGAGGGACTCGACCGAGTGGTCCTCTGAAAAAGGTTCTGTCCGGATTTCGTGACCCTACTCGACCGAGTTACTGACCAACTCGGCCGAGTACGTCGCCACTCGATCGCGTCATTGCGAGACTCGACCGAGTGGAGGTCGGAAAACGTATTCTGCTCGATTTTTGTGATGCCACTCGATCGAGTGGCCGAGGCACTCGGTCGAGTGGCACCTGTACGAACCAGGTTCGCTTGCAATTTTATTATTGATTTTGAAATTGCTTTTGATTTTTGATGATTCGACGGTTTTACCGAATCGGACATAAATATTGCACAATTTATGCTCGACTCGGATTTTATAAGTCATTGATTTTGTTGAATCGAATATAAATATTGCGGAATTTATATTCGATTCTAATTTTGAATACTCGTTGTATCCCATATTCGATTATTGAATCGATATGGAATATTAGAGTAAAAATAAAGAAATAAATTAATTTTAGTCGTCTTAAATTAACTATCGCGATATGAGTAAATCGCGTTAATTAATTTATGTGACTTAGATCGCTAGATTCGACATCCAATTATGGAATTGGTATCGTATCTAATGGATCGACACTTTGCTTGAATTAAAGAACTTGATTCCCTCGACTTCTCCGACATCGAAATAAATCCCTAGGGATTGTGATGTCGGATCCGCGTCAACGGGTTTCGACCCTTATTAAAATACAATGCTTGTTTTAAAAAATCGATTACGAATATGCGATTTGAATAACGATGCAAAAAAAATAAACAAATTATTGTTTAGGTTAACTTGTTTCAATAATCAAATGATCGGGGTGATGGGATAAGCGACCGTCAACGCTGTGTGCAGTACACTTGTATGTTCGGTTTTCCTTATCCCACCATCACTCAACTTCGACACAAATCGACAAGTATTTTAATGTCTTATACTAGTTATTATCGATATTATGATGCGATAAAGAAAATAATAAAAAAACGAAAAAAAGGCGTGAAGAAAAAGGAAACACGACGAGAGGAAGGGAAGAAGGAAAGAAAACGGGTTTTGGCACCCTCAACCTACATGTTCTTGTCTCCGATCGGACTCGTAATCGCGGCTTTAACACGGGAGCTTCGAGGTGTACGAAGGTTGAGTTATGGTGGTTAGGGTTTCGATTTCCTACAACTAGGTTTAGGGTTTGCTAATGTAGTGCTAGGGTTTGAATGAAGAATTGCTTAGTGTAGAATTAGGGTTGAAACTAGGGTTGTAAAGATGCCAAAAAGATGATTGAATGTGTGTTGCGTGGGATGTATATATAGGCTAAGCTAGGGCACCCGGTTAGGGTTACTCGACCGAGTAGGCAGCTAACTCGGTCGAGTGGCCCATTGTGCCTGCAGTCGGGCTCGAAACAGGCCCACTCGATCGAGTGGGTAGGTCACTCGATCGAGTGGCCCAACTGGGTCGCGTGGGTCAGTCTTTTGGACCTTGACTTTGGATGTTTGATGGGTTTTGTGTTTGACTTGGACTTTTGATGATGTGAGGGGTTGTTTTGCGTGTCTCGGAAACAACTTTGACCGGGGTCGACCCAATCGCTAAAAGTCGGTTTTAATTCCGGTGTCGGTTTCGGCCCAAATTAGTCTTGTTTGACTCGGAATGATCCACTGGGCCTGGATTTGAGGTTGATTTTGTGAGATTTGTACTCCGTAAGTGCGTTAGCCAGCAACTAGTGGATTTGAGCCCGTATCCGAGCGCGTAGAAACACGTTAGCGTCCGATCATCATCGGGTGTTTTTTGGAAACTGCCATAGACACCTGGCAGTCAAAATGCGGGTGTCTACAATATTGCAAGGATAAGAACAAGAAGTCACAGTTTGTGAGTTGCGGTCGAAGCCTTTCTAGTTCCTACTCTGAGAGATTTGCCAAGGAAAAGTTAAGCTAAGAGAACCTCATAGCCCATTTGGTGTTAATCAATGGCCGTTTGGCCGTAAGGAGGCGGTCAGATGCAGAATTTCAAATGCAGAATTTGTGCGGCTATATGAACTATCCAGACGTATGCACCAATGCCTACAAGTCTTACGTTTTCACATTGAATACAGGCAGAAATTCACCATCATCAACTTGGATTTCACTAAATTTGTGCTCACACATTCTCCCAAATCCAATAAAGCAAATAATAATTACCTTACATCTATGCGTGTATTAACATTGCAACGTCAAAATACTAATCTCATCCTGAGACGGCTAGACGTTAACTCCCACAATCACAATGATGATCAATATCCTTGCATCCAAGTTCAAGATCAAGATTGAATTTGAACAACTGTTTAAAACCTTCCCTTCATTCCAAGCCAGTAAATACATCTTAAGTAGCAAATGATTGAATTTCAGTCTCTTTTCCAAAGATTCTAATTCATCCATCGTCCATCGCCAACAAACTTAATCTTCTAATCACTAAAATGATCAAGTACTAGCTGATTTCATTTCTACTTGCCCAATTTCAATTCTAAAGCTTCAAAATCAAAAAAGAGTAGGTAGGTGAAATAAGAATTGGTTACCTGGAAGCATCAGCAGCAGTATATCCAAACAACATACTAATGAACATGAAAATTACTGGAATAACATGAAACTAGTCGATTATACAATGCATTCGAAACTGAAATTCATATATATATATATATATATATATATATATATATAGAGGGGAGTTCTAATAAGGGCATGAGTTAGTTTAAGGGCATAAGTCCAAATCCTTACAATTGGATTAATTTAGATAGATGGCTGAGATTGAGTTTAGAAACTAATAGCAATTAATAGTAGTTTCTTCAATGTTGACTCCAATGCTACTAATAAATAGTATGTCTCTTCCCAACTTCGAAAATTTTTCATTCAATTATTCAATCTTATTATTATTTTTCTACATGTCACTATTCAATTGTTATTTCTAATTTATTCAAATATTTTTCAGTAAATTCTATTTCAAATATTGAATACGAAATTTAAATCATTCTTTAAATAAAAGCATCTTCATCAATAGTTCCGTAAAACTTAATTATGAATGATAGCGTCTTCTTCAAATATTGAATACGAAGTTTTTTCTGACAAAATATCCATCTGTACGCTTGAAACTTTAATTCAATTACTATACAACTTCAACTCTCACTTTCTGAAATTTTAGAACTCGTCTCCCACATACTTTCATCTTTAGTTCATAACGTCGAATACTACAGTATTTATAATTTCAACAAACTCATTTTATAACTTCAACTCATTCACTTTAGAACTTCAAATCACAACAATCACAACTTTATATATAACTGATGAAAAGTTAACATTATTTCTCCGTAAAAACATACAATGACATGTCTGGAACTTTAATTCAAATTCTTTACAACTGCAACTCTCAATTTACGAAACTTCAACTCTAAGCTTCTGAGACTTCAAAACACGTATACTTACATATTCAGTGCATGCCTTTCAATATTTAATTTAAATAACAGTTTGTTTGGAACTTTAATTCAGCTACAATGCAACTTCAGTACATTACATTTACAACATCATAGTTAACTGATGTACATTCAAAACAATCTACCACACGCTTGCAACTTCAGTTCGAAAACTTTACAACTTCAATTCTCTGTTTCTGAAACTTCAACATCATGCCCCTTTGATTTGTAGAACATAACTTTGAAACTTTAAGTCCTTCTCTTTACAACTTCAGTGCACAACGTCTACAACTTCATAAATGGTGGAATTGTTCATTTGTCTTCTGCTCATGTATTCAACTTGAAACTTCAATTCTAAGATCGTAAAACTTCAACTCTCATCTTCATAAACTTCATAATACGTGTCCCATATATTCTCCTCAATTTCAACTACAACACTATCAACAACACAAAACGCCATTCTTTTTTAACACAATTGACAAAATAAAAGTGATTGAGTTTAAATTTTAACCTACATTTTTAAATTAGAAGATACAATTATTTCAATCACCATTAAAATTTTAACATAAATCTGTATGCCATAGAAATTGATACTACGAAATCAAAAACGTAGTAAACCTGCAATGAAACAAAAACCCAAAGAAGTCTCTTGTGACGGGATGAACGTGATAACCAATCAAAAACATGAAATCAAACAAATACATTGATACTACGAAATCAAACATGCAATGAAACAAAAACCCAAAAAAATCAGTAAACACCATAGAAATCTGATTAAACACCATAAAAATTGATTTGGAAGAATATTACCACCAAAAATTGATAAAACACCAAATTCCCAAATAGAAAACCCCCAATTTAACAAAAAACTCGCAAGTAAACATGAAAATCACGACAAAATGCAAAAACCCCCAAATTGGAAAAAAAAACCCTAATTTCGCTGAAAATCCCCCAAAAATCGTGAAATTATAAAGAATTCCATAAAGTATAATTTGTATGATTGTGAAATAAGACTCTCAAGTAAGAAAGAATTATGAGAATGAAGAACTTTAATTTGACGAATTAAAAAAACTTACAGAATATCAGTAGTTGGATGAATAGAGTAGAGAGTTGTGAATAGAATGGTAGGTAATGCGAAGAATAGAATATAGAGGAAAAGGATGAGAAGATGAGATGAGATGACGTTTGGGAAGGGGAAAATGTATATTCTGCGCTCGATCTTTTATTAAGATTGATGATGAAGAGATTCTGGAGCAATTGATTTTTTTTTTTGTTCTTCAATGGGAGTTGGGAAAAAGGACAGGGAATGAAGGATGAAGAATGGAGAGTAAGAATGGTGATAGGAAAGGTGAGAGTAATGAAAGGTGAGAGTTACAGTATACTGAATTGAATAGGGTGTGAATATTGAGGGTGGGGAAAAAGAGGTATGCATGGAAAAGGTAAACATTGCTTTTATTTTTTTAAAATAATTATATATATCACTCAATCTCAGCCATCCATCTCTATTTAATCTGACGGCTGAGATTGGAACTTATGCCCTTACATATGTAATATGCCCTTATTTGATCTCTCCTCTATATATATATATATATATATATATATATATATATATATATATATATATATATATATATATATAGGAATTGCATCTCGTGAGTCTCTCTATCTTAAATGAGTCCGTCCCGCGAATCACAGCCACATGATCAAATCATATGAATGGCTGAGATTCAGCGTCATCTTCATCGTATATAATCTTACTGTTACAATAACAGAACACTATTACAGTAACACAACTATCTTACTGTGACACTATCACAGTAATAAGGAATTACAATAATAATGTCACAGTAATAATGTTACAGTAACAGAATACTATTACAGTAGCACAAAAATCTTACTGTGACAGTGTCACAGTACTAAGGAATTACAATAATAATGTCACAGTAATAATGTCACAGTAATATGAAATTAAAGAGTTATAAATATCTTACTGTGACACTGTCACAGTAATAAGCAATTACAGTAATAATGTCAAATTCATTTATCAATTGGCACTACAAAGTAACATCAATATTAGATTAACAGTAGCACTGTTACAGTAACAGACACTATTACAGTAACACAAATTAAAATCACAAGATGAAGATATCAAATTAAAGAGCGTAATGATTTGAAAGTTTGTCATGAGATTGATACAAATCAGATAATAATTAATTACGTGAAAAACACAATACTCGGCTATTCGATTACATTATGTGTCTCCTCGATTCACAGATTTAATAGAATCTTAACTAGATTTTTTGAAGATCTTTGCTTAATTTTAGTGATAAATTACTTTATTTTGAAAGTTTTTTGGGAAGAAAAGTCAATTGCAGTTACTTGGGAAAGATGAAGATTTGTAGAGCGAGAAACTTTAAGAAAATTATGAAACGTACTTTAGGTTGTGTTTTATTTTAATATTTTAGGGAGATTGCTTTGGGTAACGTGGCTGAATGAGGGATGTTGGATCTTGTTGATCCAATGGTCCTTATTCATAGGACGGACTCATCTAAGGAGCAGGACTCACCGGATCCTCACTCTCTCTCTCTCTCTATATATATATATATATATATATATAACCACACCTCAATATTATCAATGATAACAATAAGGAACCTGAGAACAAAACAACTGAACTGAGATTTCAGGTCTAACTAAACCGTGTTAAATCTGATAAAGACATAAAGCTAAGCATACTAATCACAGATATCATGGAGCGCAAAATCTAGAGAGATACAATATACAGCGGAAGGTACAAGTTGAAGAGAGATATCATACTGATGACAGATAAAATATACAGCGGAAGGTTAGAAAGCATACTGATCACAGATATCATACAGCGGAAGGTTAGTATGATCTTAAGTTCTTAACTCATCAAGATTTTCTTTGAGACTTTTTAGGGACACGTCAATCAGCTTGCAAATTAAATCAAATTAATAGAAGTAGCAGATACTCAATTGATCGGAGAGTAACGCAACACCATTAAAACTAAAAAGGAATCTAGCCTAATGCAAAGCAGAATCAACACCATTAAATCTCAAATTGATGTTTGAATAAGTAATAGAACTCAATTAAAAACAAACTGATTTGAATGCAAACACGATACCTTCCGCTGGAGTTTGAACTGATTTGGAATTTGTTCGATTGGAACAAATTGATTTGAATTGAAGCTAGGGTTTGAATTCTTCGATCAATTCACAGGTGCTGGAGTTTGAATTGATTTGAATTGAACTTCTTCTTTTTTTTGGTGCGTTGAATTGAACTTCTTCAAGCTTTCCTGTTCTTCGAATAACAACGAATGTATTGATTAAACACGATACCTTCCGCGGTGAAGTTTCTAGAGCAGGTGAAAGTTATTTGCGTCTTTTGATTGAGTATAGTAGTTTGGGAGGAAAACCTTTGCGCCTTTTTTTTTAATGTAAGGGTGACAATGGTGTTTGTTATGGTCCGAATAATAACGAATGTACAACAAATAACAGTATTCGTTGTCCAAAAGTTATTTGTGCAATGAAATATGTGTTTTGTCGCACAAAGTTTATTGTAAGGCAACAAATTAATTTTTATCGCCCATAGTAACATAATTGTGCAACAGTAAACTATTTTGTTGCCCCACTGATTGTTTTTGGCGGTAAAATTTTTGCGCCTTTTTTTTGCGTAAGGGCGACGTTAATATGTTGAAGTTGTCCAAATAATAAAGCATGTGCAATGAATAACGATATTTGTTGCCCTAAAGATCATTGGGCGACGAAATATAAGTTTTGTCGCACAAAGTTCAATTTAAGGCAACAAAGCGGAGGTTACCGCCCAAAGTAATACTCCCTCCGGACACTATTTTTTGCCCCATTTGATTAAAATACTCCTCACAAATATTAGAGTAACGGGGCGAAAAATAATGTGCGGAGGAAGTATAATTGTGCAATGAAATAAAATTTTGTCGCACGTATCAGTATGTTTCGTCGCCCAAGACCATTTTTCTTGTAGTGTCCATTTCTCTCTTTCTTTTCTGGGTAATTCGGTTACTCATCCTCCCTCTTTCGTTCTATTCGTTTTATATGGTACTTTATACCGTATATTTATTTTTCGTAGGAATTCGTGAGGACCCAACAAGGATAAGCACGTGATCGATTCGGTTATCGACTCAAGGTAACTTTAGGACGTTACTCGATTTTATATCGTATGTTTGAGTAGTAGTATGTAGTAAATATTTTAACTTCGGTTTTCTAATTTTAGCTATTTATTATTGCTAATTATAAATTTTTTTTTAAATCGTGTACCTTATAAAGATTTTTACAGTTTTCGATACCATTTTATAAATCGTTACTAATTTTATTATTTATGATCGTTATAATATTTTGTTGGTTATCGTGACACTAGTAACTAAATAATATCGATTTCATGTTTTCGTCATATTTCGTTAATTTCTAATTTTTAACTCAAAATCGTATTTTTATATTATAATCGAGATTTGTATACTCGTTCAATAAATTAATTTTCGTTTTACGATTTATACTAATAAATGAGAAAATAGTCGTTTTAGTTTTAAATATATTTTTAGTCGAGACTATTTTCACTAATAATTTCCGATTGACTATTTTTATTAAAACCCGTATTATTTATTAGTAAAAGCTACTTATTAAAAACAACTTGAAATCTTTGTAAATCACGTTTCATTTATAAAACTCATTGACTCAATTAATTTTGATATCGCTTTTCTTAAAACATCTATTTTCCAAAATTTATAGTTTTAACTCGATTTTCTAATTATCTATAAAATACGTTATGTTGACTTATTATATTTTATTTATATTTTGAGTAACAAATTTAGAAATATATTAAAGTTACGATAATGACGATAATAAAATGTCAATTTCGTTAGAAATGCTATTTTTGTACATTTCACTCATTTTAATCACTTACGTATTTTCTATAATGATATTTCTATTTTAAGTAAGTTTCTAAAATTAGTAAGTTTCTATTTATCGAAAGTTTCTCTTTTATATAAAATATTTATTCCTTTTATCTTCATATTATTCATAATGATTTTATCTCTTGTATATATCGATAATGGCTGTTTTGGAGTTATGGAATAAAGAGAAGTGTGGGGTTAGAGTAATATATTCTGGGATGTACGTTTTTGACATCAGCTATAAAGCCGGTGTGCCCATTTGGAGCACATTTGATCGTTGAACTGAGCATGGTTTGTGTTCAGGAGAGTGTGCATTGTGCCCTTAAGCTAGATATCGCATCGTGTTAGTCGCAGTCAGTTGAACTGGATACATTTGGTATCCAGGAGGGGTGTATACTACTTAAACCAGGACCTCGCTGCACACAATCCTGTTATAGTTGAGTTGCCTAGTTAGAGACTGGATTCTGTTATGAGTTAAGTCTACAGTTCTCGAAGCTAGTTTCCAGTATTATCCTAGTGAAAGTCTAGCCTTGTGCACACTGATCGAATTTCCATAACGCCATTTTTGAATATTTATATTATCGATTGATTTTGACTTGCAGGTTGGCAAGTGCTTTAAGTTTCGCTGAAAACTTATTTTTATTATATTGTTTTAATGTTTTCTCTTTTTAAATATTTTGATATAATAATGCTATTATTTTTCCATATGATATAATATGGCTGGGAGAATGTCCGAGTTACTCCCCACTGACGTGGCTGTTATGTTTATAACATGACAGGTATTTGCTGCTGGGTTTTGTGTGTGAGCTAGCGAGTAGCGTGGATCCTACTCTTCCTTCATTCATGTATATTTATGGATTTGTATAAACTCATTTGGAGATTTTACTTTTAGCCCTTTTGTAAAAAGAGGCCTTTGTATTGACTTACCATTTCTTTTAATAAGATATAGTTTGTCAGTGTTTTTTAATCCCACTCTACAGTGTTTCCGCCACTGTATTGCGTTAGAATTTCTAGGGGATTATAAAGTTGTCGTCGAAGTAAGTATTTTACATTCTTTGGATGCGATTTCACGTGACAAGCAGACCATGTTAGGATACACATAGGAGAATAGAGAGTACTAGATTATAAACGTATTAGCTAGTCAGTTTTAACGCAATAATACGGATATTAATCATTCTCGTGATATACCTTACCTGATATTCTGCTTAAATTGCGTCGATACGGCATTAATAGAGATTCTTCGAACAACGTGTGATGTGTGAGCATCTAAATTAATACGGGACTAGACCACTGTTCATTTTGATTACTATCAGTTGTTTACGTTTTGGATTTCGTGTTAAGTGATTTAGCATGCGATTATGGTCGTAAAGGTAGTTAATCATATGAAAGCGGTAAAGTGCGAGATGTAAGTAAATCACATTGTATGAGGAGTTGCACCCTCATAATGTACACTGAACGAAGTACGATGTGTAGACGATTAAGAACAAATCTTATAACAAATACCTAGATTCGATTTAGGTGTTTTAGTAATTGAGGTTGAAGTTTTGGACGTTATGTATTTTAGACGATTTGGTCTTGACTGAGCCAAACAGGAGTAAGGCTTGTACACCATTTGGAGTGCAAATGGTGGACGCGTCGTGGAATTAGTATTCACATAGGTCAGACTTGACGATATCAAAACGCATAATTAAAGTGCGATATGTAAAGTTTGGTTTAGAAGACAACCTAGTGACGATATCGCATTGTACAGAATGATCCTCCTTAAAGTCCTGCGACGATTTCGACAGTGCTTCGCTACCGTAGGGGGGCAAGTTGACTAATCAACACGGGTGCCCTTTTTCGTCCTCTCAACTTAGGAACTCGAGGAACTACCAAGAGTAGCGTTGATTCGTGGAATACGAATCGAGGAGATGGCGATCAAGTGGAACGTTCCTAATGTCGTGGATTGCGACGCTAGAGAAGAGTTGCAAGTTGTGTGGAGCTCGTAAGAAGAGAGGAATGTGTTGTGTCGATTATGAGCAGAGGAAGGGGTATTTATAGTTTTTCTTGTAGTTCAATCCGAGATCTCGGGCACAGCACGTCGTGCAACCCAATATTGAGGCGCCTGGCTCCAGGCGACGTGATTCTCAGGCGCATCCCTCCGGGCGCCTGAGATTTTGAAGATTCGATTTGAAAAGTTTCCAAAACGGAGTTCTACGTGATCTTTGTGATTGCTTGCTCGTTAAGCCTTTAGACCGTTGCCTTAGCGCGCGTCGATGGGCCTCGGGTGCGCATCCCAAGGTTCGACTCGGTCCTATGCGTTGACTCGGGTTTGACTTTGCGTGTTTCGGGACCGATTTGGACCCCGGAGTCGGAATTGACTCTAGTTAGTGTTGACGCGACCGTAATGGCACGACTAAGACCGTCTTGATGTTGAATTAATTTTTTCGACTAACTATTTGATCCGTTCTATAGAAAAATCATCTAAAACATCGTAAAATCGTGTTGTGTTGCAGTCCGATCATCATCGGGTGTTTGTCGGACGCTCCTGCAGCCACCAGGTCCAAATATGGGTGTCTACAATTTGGTGGGGGATTTTCAGAATGCTTTTGTCCCGGGCAAAAATATCAATGATAACATTATTATGGCTCATGAGTTGATGCATCACATCAATAATTGTTCCTTCCCGGGGTGAAAAAACAAATTTGCTCTTAAATTTGACTTTAGTAAAGCCTTTGATAGAATAAATTAGAACTTTGCCAGACTTATGGTGGAATTCATGAATTTCCCATAAAAGATCATCAATCTTATTATGAATTGCATCACAACGGTCACCTAAGATCTCTTCTTGTGAATGGCTCTCCAAAGATTAGGTTAACTCCTGTAAGCGTGTTAAGACAAGGTGACCTCATGTCCCTTTGTTCTTTGCACAGAGGTTCTTTCGGCCAATATGCGCAAGATGCGGGATATGAAGGCCTTCCAAGGAGTTCAAATAGACAGACATGCTCCTCCGATATCACATCTCTTCTTTATGGATGATGTTATGTTCTTTTTTGGAGGGTAACAAGACGGATGTCGAGAATCTCAGATATGCTATTGAAGAATATTGTGATGCTTCAGGCTAGATCATTAACAAAGGCAAATCCTCCCTCTACTTCAGCCCGAACACCACTCTTGACATGGCCAGTTACTGCTATAAATCCTTTGGCATCTCCTCTTCGAATCTGATGGCAAAATACCTTGGAGTCCAGGTGGATGTTAATTGAAATAATAAGCAATTCTACAATGATATTTATGATTGTGTTGTGCGCAGAATTTCCTCGTGGAATGGATCTTTTCTCTCTCCTGTTGGACGTGTTAGGCCCTGTTCTTTTCAGCTTAATTTCAGCCCGTTTCAGACCAGCTCAGCTTCTATCAGCTCAGCCCAGCTCCTATAAGCTCAGCTCAGCTCAGCTCTAATATTTTCAGCCCAGCTCCAATATTTTCAGCTTCTAAAATAATACTTCAATAATAATAATGATAATAATAAAATATAATATAATAAAAATAAATAACTTATAATAATTATAATTATAATTATAATATTATATTTATTATTTATTTATTTATATGAAACGGAAGTTGCATTAAGATCGAAACAAATTAAAAATAAGTCATTATTATTGTTATTGTTATTTTTATTATTGCATTTCGATATTAATGCAAATCTATTATAAAAAAATAATAATAATAATGATAATATTATTGTTGTTGTTATTGTTGTTTTTGTTTTTATTACTCATATTTCTTAATATTAATAATAATAACAAATTATTATTATTATCATCGTCATCGGTGTTGTCGTCGTCGTCGTCATCATTGTTATTATTATCGTTATTATTATTATTTTCTATTTATTTTTATCATCATTGTTATTATAATAATTATTAATTAATATTATTATGCACTCCATAATATTTTAAGGTCCTGAAATAGATATTGCATTCAAATATTTACAACTCTATCTCAATGTCATTACGATTAATTTACGTTTTTAATACTATTAGAATATCTAATATATATACCATACAATATAGCATATGAGTATTATTAGTATTGTATTAAGATTTAAGAAAATCAAAATTTAAAATTTTGTGATTACGTAACCAATGATATATACATAATAAAATTTTCTATTGCCAAATATGAAAAAAAAAAAAAAAAAAAAAAAAAAACGAAAGTACAAATAAAATGAATTGGAGGGAATATTATGTTGTTGTTATTATTATTATTACTACTACTATTATTATTAATTAATTAATTAATGTTATTATTATTATTATTATTATTTATTATCGGAACTTGCATTAAACACCAGAACAAATTACAAGAGGTTAGAGGGAAGCCGAGATACTATCTGGGCCCCCACTCCATTATCATTATCATTATCATTATCATTATCATTATCATTATCATTATTGTTATTATTATTAATTGGTGTTATAATTTATTTATTTTCATTTTTTAAAATGTTATTAGATAATTTATATAATTAGTTATTACTTTCAGCTTCTTTTACTTCAGCTCAGCTTCTATCAGTCCAGCTCAGCTCCTATCAGACTAGCTCAGCTCCTATCAGACCAGCTCAGCTTAGCTCAACCTTGTTTCAGCCGAAAAGAACAGGGCCTTACTCTCATTACCTCTGTACTAGCTTCACTATCTGTTCATCTCCTATCGGTTTTCAAGATACCGGTAAGTGTGGCAAATAATATTAACAAACTGTTTGCTAATTTCTGGTGAGTTGGTACTAGGCGAAGTAGGACAATTCATTACAGTATTATTTACCTTTCCTTTCCTAAGAGAGACGACGGGTTGGGAATCCGCAACATCCAATGCCTGAATCAAGCTCTGCTGCCAAAACTTGGTTGGAGTATTATGTTTTGCCCAAACACAGTAGTAAGCAAACTTTTAACTAGTAAATATCATTGGAGTGCGCTCTCCCTTCCCCACATGATATTTTCCCCTTCACAAAATGGCTATTGGGGTTGAAAAACATCAAATAGGGTCTTCATTTGGTGAACTTTGGTATTGCATGGTTGACAGGACGACTAAGTACCATTGATTTACGGCACTCGAACTGGGTGCTTGATGAATGTCCAAGTGTGAAACAAGACTGCAATGTCCCTCCTCCTACCAACATTAGTGAAATTCTAGATATCTCGGGGACTTGGTGTCGTGATAAGCTTAGTTGTTTCTTTGATGACCAATGGGTTAAAAAGATTCTCTCTAGCCAACTCACCTCGTTGAACTGTATGTGGGGACGTTTTTTACTGGGGCAAATCCTCGGACGGAATCTTCTCGATCAAAAGTACGTATCGGCTTGCACTTGACTTGCATCTAAAAGACCAATCAATTGGTTTCTCGCTAGAGGAAAGGTTGAAGAACCTCTCATGCAAATACCTTTAGAAAATTAAGCACCCAACAAAATTGAGAACTTTCTTGTTGAAAATTCTTAATCATGCCCTTCCCATTGGTGCGGAATTCCAAAATCGGGGTTTGTTGGTCCCCTCTGGCTACCCCCTCTATAACTCTGAAAATGTCATTGAAACTCTTAATCATCTCTTTCGAGACTGTCCTATCTCCTCATGGTTGTGGATGGGTTCAGATCTTGGTATCAGCACCACCATGTCATCCAATATTGATATACAGCACTGGATTGTCAACTGGGTTATCTACCTTTAGAATCTGGACAGTGATCGATCTCGGGTACCCTATTTTGCCTTCGTCCTATGGACAATTTGGATTATCCGGAACCGTGCCAGATGCAAAGAGGCGAATTTCTCAAACTATTGTTTCTTCGCCCTTCTCAGGGCCCAACTTGTCAAGATGAATGATTCAAGCTCATCCTTGGATTATGATCTATCAAAGAATGACGATTTATCAACTTTAAATAATGTAAAAAGAGGTGATTCGTTCAACATTATCAGCTCAGGTTGGACTGTTCAGTGATCCTCATTAAATCGGATGCAGCATGGAAGGATAATAGTAGGGTTGCGGGAGATTGGGTTGTCTTCTTTTACGATGGGGATTGTCTGGCTCGGGAGTTCTCAAAATTTGGAGCATCCTCACCCCTTCATGTTGAAGCTCTGGTCCTCCATCAGGCAACTCTTTGGGCGTGCTCCCGAGAGTTTCTCCACATCCGTCTCTCAACTGACTGTCTAACCCTCGTTCAGCAACTGGGCGGTTTAAAAAATGTTTCACCAGCGATTTGTAGGATTATTGATCATCTCCATTATGATGTTTTTTGTCTTTTCACTATATTTTTGTTTCTTACATTCACAGAGGGCTTAACAAAGAGGCACATGGCCAAGTGGCCATGGGCATCAAGAGTAAGGCCCTCCCTCAATATGTCTTAGCTAACAAAAAAAAATACTCCTTCCGAGTTCCTATTATTGTCCCAAAGACTTTTGGGGCGAAAAATAAGAAAGGGAAAATGAGTGACTCAAAAAAGAATGAGAAAGATAGAGAAATGGGAGAGTAATTGTAAATCACACATTGATAACCTAAAAAGGAAAGTGGGACAAAAATCAAACTCAGCCTAAAAAAGAAAGTGAGACAATAAAAAGAACTCGGAGGGAGTAGAGGATAACAAATTAATGATGGAAATGGTTTGAAGAAAGATATAATTGGAAAAAGAAAAAACAAAATTTTCAACTTAAACCTAAAGTATGATGCAATATGTTAGTTTTTTGACGAAACTTGGATGAAAGTATCGATTAAGACATAAATTGGGTAAGTAGGTATAACTTTTGAAAAAAAGTATTATGAAGTATAAAATTTGAAAAAGACCATTATCAAAGATATAAGTTTTCGATTTAACGTAATAATTATAAGGGGAAATTGAAACCCTCCGTTCACTATCTTTTGCCCCATTTCATTAAAATACTCCTCGCAAATATTAGTAAAATGGGGCAAAAGATAATGAAAGGAGAGAATACTATATACCCTCAGTAACTTTGTTTTTCCAACTTTATACCTTACATAATTTTTTTTTCAAAACTTATACCCTACTTATTCTATTAATCCCGTAATCAATACTTAATCTTATTTCCGTCAAAAAATTAACGGAAACTGTCACCCAAAATATTTTAGTTACAAGTTCTTTATTTTCTCTTCTAATTATACCCCTCACCCCCATTAAGTCATTCATAAGTCAAATTTGCTTCATATTCATCCCATCTCCATCGTTTTCATCTTTAAGGTAACTTCTCTCTTCATTTTTTTATTTGGCCGGAGATTGACAGATTTTGCTACTGTTGCGCCTGATACAGTGGAGGGTGGTCGTTCACCTAGTGGTGGTCGAATGCTGGTCAGAATCTAGGCATGAGCAGGGTGCGAAAATGGAGCTAATGAATGAGATTGATGATGAATGGTGGGATGAATTTGATCGATGAAGATGGGGGGATGAAGAAGATAACAATGATGATTAACTGATTATGAAGATGAGATAAATGGGGGTGTTGATTTAGATGATTGATGGTGGAGGAATTTAGCCGGAGATGGAGGTGAGTGGAGGTACAGGAGAGTTGAAGGTGGATGTGGTCAAGAACTCTCCTCAACTTTGATTCGTCTCGACACGTTTTGTTCCGTCTTGACTCGTTTCTCTTGACTCATCCCGATCCTTCTTGATACCTACAAGACCAAACAACGAAGTAGCACCCAAAATTCCGACAAATAACAAGATTTTACACTAAGCTAGACTCGACTAATAAGCTAAATAAACCCAAAAGACTAAAAAATAGTAAGACAGATTATAAAATCAACTAAATAAGAGTCGAAGCGTGGGACAAAAATAGGTAAAATCTCAAATTGTCAGCGACGTTCATAGATACAAAGTAAGTTTGGGGGAAATGAAAGTGAATGAGAGGGGTGAATTGAAGGGTAAATGAGACATTTCTAACTCATTCCGTTAATTTATTGATAGAAGTAAGATTAGGTATTGATTACGAGATTAATAGAATAAGTAGTTATAAGTTTTGAAAACAAATTATATAAGGTATAATGTTTGAAAAACAAAGTTATTGAGAATATAAAGTATCAATTTTCATGTTTTGTAAAATGACAATTTCAAAATGATCCATGCAAAAAGACCCCCTATAGAACCAAAGGTAAATCCTTTGGAGTTTCACTGCATCGTAACTATCCCCTTCATTTTAATGAATTAGCCATGGGACTAATTCGAGAAAATATAGGGACTTATCAATACAACAAAATGCAACAAACTACTCCAAATCTCCAATACCATTACAATTGTACTTTTTGTACCATTACAATTTACAATGTACATAGAACAGTGGAAAAAGCACGTCTTCGTTACTTACCGACTCCCATGTTTACAACAGTTCCTCCACATCAAACAGCCACCAAAAATTCATCTAGGTTCAAGACACGAGATTTCTCAGGATAAACGCTAGTAAGAAAAATGTGTCCTGCAGAAGATTTGTGTACAGCATCAGCAAAATGTATGCACATATAAACTACGGAGAATATGTATTAGGGCAGAAAATTTGTGCGCTTGATATGTTCTCCTTAGTGATGTAGAGTGTAGACCTGGTAATCGAATTTGCTCAAACCCTAGCAAATTGTGAACTGATACTCTGTATTTTGTGATTCGTACTGCAACATATTGGGAATACTCCGTAATAAACACGTAAGCAACAGACCAAATGCTTTCACGCTTGCACCATTGCACATCAAGAAGACAACCAATTTATTGAAACAATATCAACAGCAGAGGATCACATTAAACACAAAATTAAAAGTGATTAATAAGAGCAGATGTGACATGCTTCAGAACTTACATCATGAAATAGAACTAGGAACCAAGTACTCGAGTGAATCAGCCATTAAGTGGTTAGGCATTACTTCGGTCGCTCTATTTTCCACACCACAATTCAGCAGAAAAGCTCAGCTACTTGTCATATTGAGACTGCTTTGCTCATCAAGTTCCTACATGCCAGAAAGATTTATCAGTCTCGAGAAGAGATCAATAAGATCAGCTAAGTGAATAGATTCAGTGTTTTCCAGAAAAAAAATATGTAGATGATAACAGACTCCAAATCATGTCGCAAACCCAGATCTACTATCATGAGTACTATCATTAGAGATCGTTATTTTTTCAAGCATACACATCTTCATATCTAATAGGTATCTCGTAGTCTAGTACTGTTGCACAGCTCAGAAAAATTATTCCAGCTCAAAACATATCAGGAGATAACATGAAGAATTATTCTCCAAAAAAAAAACTTCCATGAGGAGATTAATGAAAAAGTTGGGATGCAATGACAGTACAAAAAAATTATAGCCGAGCAGAAAAGCAGGATGATAGAATTTGGAGTTCAAACTGATTTACTAAGGCAAGGAAATCTTCAGCATATCTAAAATTTGGACTTTTTATAAGGACCCTCCTCCTCCCTTGGCTAAAAGAAGAAAGGTTCATACAACATTAAATAAGACTGAAGGGCAAGGATGGATAACTAGGAAAAAAACAGGATCGACTAAGAAACTAACCAACATGAGTCATGACAAAATGCAACAGATAGATAGTCATCATGTTGAGTCATGTATGAGCTGTAACGGCTCTCATAACTGAAAGCTCGTTACATAACTTTTAACATCCCACTGATATCACTGCATGATGCAGCTCAGAAGAGAACTTGGGCACTTAAATGTCCAACACCTTTTCTTCTTGTTTCAACATTTCCAATTGGGGTTCCGGAGCAAGTTAATTTCATGACTTTCATCTTCCTTGAATTGGGAAATTCTGTTGTAAATAGAGCCCGGCGGTTCTAGACCTAAGCTTACCATTTCCTTAACCAGTGCTTCAGATTCTTGCAACTTCCCATCATCACACAGGACTCGTATAGTTGAACAATAACTAGCAATATTGGGAACCATTCCATGCTTCCTCATTTCGTTCATCAATCTTAGGGCCCTGTAAGTACTCCCCTCTTTGCAATAACCATTAATCATCGTATTATAAATCACATCACTGGGATGTATATACATCTTCTCCATAGAGTGGAACAACTTCGACGCTTCTAACATATTACCCTTGGTGCACCATCCCTTTATCAAGGCACCAATTGTATACACATCTATAGCCAAACCAATCTTTTGCATAGAGTAGTAAGTCTCAAACGCCTTCTCCATATCACCAGAACGAACAAATGCATCGATTAGTATGGTGTATGTTACTTTAGATGGAGTGATACCACGCTCTTCCATCTCCCTCACTAAATTAGCTGCATTTTTCAAATTTCCAGCTCTAGAGAAACCGGAAATAAGAACATTATAAGTAACTAGAGATGGCATGTGACCATCTAACTTCATTTGATCAAACAAAATCATAGCTTTACTTAACTTGCCAATGTTGCTAAACCCATCAATTAGAGTGTTATAGGTGATCATATTAGGACTAAGCCCACGATTCCTCAATTGCCTCACCATTTTTTCTGCATCTTCTGGTTTCCTCCCCTTACAGAGACCACTTATCAAAATATTATAAGTCACAATATTGCACTCCAAACCCATTTCAAGCATTTCATCAAACAATAAGAATGCTCTACTTAATTGTCCAGCCTTACATTGCTCCTTGATCATGGAATTGTATGCATAAACATTAGGTGTGATCCCACAAGATTTCATCTTCTCATACAATTGAGTCCCTTCTTCCTTAAGCCCCTTCTTGAATAACCCATTCATCAAAATAGTGTATGTGTGCTGATTAGCAACCAACCCTATTTTACCCATCTTACAAAACAACTCTTTCGCTCGATCAATATCGCCATTTTTACAACATCCATCTATCAAAGTAGTATATATGACAACATTTGGAGACAAACCCAAATCAGCTAATCCATCCAAAATCTCAAAAGCCTTTTCCAAATCATTTCCCTCACAAAAACCCTTGACCATGATCCCAAAACTATATTCATCCACTCCAATTTTCCCCTTGAATTCATTAAACACCCAACAAGCTTTTGCAAGATTGTTACTTTCCAAAAGAAGAGTTAATAATGAATTAAATGAATTTGACCTCAGAAGACAACCGTAGTTAATCATCTGAACAAAACAATTCAAACCCTCTTCAGGCAATTTGGCTTGAATATATGCATTAAAGATGACTTCTTGGATAAGCACGCAAATGGTGTGTGAATTTGGGTAATTCTTAGTAAACATATGAACAAGGCATGTCAAATTATCAAGAGGTGGACATACTTTCATCCTACCAGAGAGTAATTGAAAAGTAAAGCTTTGAGCTTGGGGTACAAAATTTTGACATAGCAAGAAATGTAGAATCAAATAAATGGAGTTTTGGGTATGCTCAGATTCATGCAAATTTGAAGAATTGAAGAGAAAAGAAGCTCTAAATGGAGGATTTTTCACCATTTTTTGCATTAATAGTCGACATATGTGAGTTGCTCTAGACACTTGCATTTCTTCTACTGTATTATACTGTGTCCTTGTTTACACCACACTTAGTAACTTAGATGTTATAAGTGCACCTGCTCTAAAGCCTTAGTCATGATCAGAACTAGGCCGTGTCACAGATGCTAAGATTTGTTCTAGATTAAAGCAAACAAAGACCACAATTTCCACCCAAATTTCGCCCAAACAATGAACCCTAACAGAGCGATTCGAAAATTCGCTAGAGTGGTGAACTAAACTGGTCCGAAAACATCAATAAAGTGTTAATTAACCACGATAACAATGACCAATTTCCTGAATACTAGCCCAGAAATTTTGAAATTCTTTAAATCCTGATTTTAAAACTTCAACAAATTGATGAAATTGAAGAAATCAGGGAGTAGAATACACCTGCAATTGGTAACTGAATAACGATTAAGCACTCCTCAAATTAGCTGAAACCCTAACACCCTCCGATTCGAACCAAAAACTGCCCAGAAATCGCCCCCTCTTTGTTCGAAATTCGCAGCCCAAATTCGTCAGTTGGCGTCGCACATGCAGTAGCTGTAGACGAAGAACAAGAATGTTAATCCCTTACTACTAAATTGGACGAATTAATATTTGGACTATTTAACTGTACTACCGTTCAATTATTAACAATTCAGTTTTCGTCGTCGGCGATTTACTTAAAATTATCGATAATTTTGTATGATATATCAATTTTATCCGTAGAATTTTACCATTATCTCAACAAAAATGAGGGAAGTACATGTCTACATCTCATAAAACTTCCCGATAAAAAAATTTATCAATTCAACGCATAAATCAAATAGGACGGAAATGAAAAAATATCGATTCAACATATAAATCAAATAGGACGGAAATAAAAATTTCCGAGTGAAACATGTTGAACACCAAAACAAAAGCACCAGCTCACACATCAAGCGAAAGACACGTAGAAGACTATTGGGCACGGGATCCAACATAGTCCAATATAAGACCCAGCCCACTTTCCTCTTATCTATCTAGGTTTATGTAGCTACTGTATATATACCCACTTATCTGTAATTGTTGTGCCGCAGTTTTAATCTTTCCAATTATTACATCAAACATTCTCTCAAAATAATTTATTACATATCAATTTCATAGTATGAAGATCTCATTAAAAAATCAACATGGTATCAGAGCTGGTAAATCTTCAAAGTTGACAAAATTGCACCAGTGAGTTGTTGTAGAGTCACAAGATGTATCTTCCTCCAGGGAGGGAGGCAAGTCAACCTCATAGTCCTTGAGACGAACCGGTAATCTATGTGTCCGACCAGAAACTCGTCTTTCTTGGACAACATCGTTTTCATGTTGATGTTCATTATTCTCGGTTAGTTCTTGAGTCACATTGAGAACAGACTCATAAGAAGTGGGCTCCTCGTTCTCATCAAGAGGAAAGGAAATGGGACTATTGACATGTTCATGAGGACATGGTACCGTGATGCCGGTGAAATACTTCGACAAATCTGCCGCATGGAAAGGAAAAATGCTTTCATGAAAGCTAACGTCCCTACTGTGCATCACCTTTCTAGTACCTAAATCCAAAAGCTTGTATGCCTTTTTTTCATATGCATATCCAAGGAACACACACGGATTAGCACGTGCTTGAAACTTGTCCCTATTTCTTTTAAGCGTGGCAGCAAAACAGAGACAACCAAATGCTCTTAAATGCTCATATGAGGGACATTTTTTATGTAATGCTTCAAATGGAGTCATGCCCTTCAAGATACTAGATGGCAGCCTATTTATCAAGTATGTTGCTGTCAAAATGCATTCTCCCCAATATTGGATTGGGAGATTGCCTTGGAAAAATAGGCTCCTGGCAGTTTCTAACAAATGTCGGTGTTTTCTTTCTGCACTGCCGTTTTGTTGGGGAGTTTCAACACATGACGTCTGATGTGTTATGCCCTTTAAGGCATAGTAATCTTTGGCTTGCACATCCCCAAATTCAATGCCATTGTCACTTCGAATTATCTTAACATTAGCTTTGAATTGTGTTTCGATGTGAGTAATAAAGGCTTTTAGTAAAGGCATAGCATTACTTTTATGAGCAAGTAAATGTGTCCAAGTATTTCTCGAACAATCATCTACAATGGTGATAAAATATTTTTGCCCCGAGTAAGTCGGAACATGATATGGCCCCCACAAATCAATGTGTATCATCTCAAAAACAATGTCAGACTTGGTATGACTAATAGGAAAAGGTAATCTGTGAAACTTTGCTTTTGGGCATATTTGACAAATGCTAGAATGTTTTGAGCTAGAAACTCTTATTACAGGCATTTGACTTAGTTTAGCATAAGGAAAATGACCTAGGCGATAATGCCAAGTATCTAAAGAAATATTGTTTTTAGAAGCAGTGGCACAAAAAATATCATCTTTCATCTGAGAATGATGCTTGAAGTCAGCTAGGTATAGGCCATTTTGTTGTCTACCAAGGAGTAGAGAAGAAGTCAAAGTTGGGACCTGAAGAAAACAATAATCAGGTGTAAGAATGATTTTTGAGGACATTTGTTTGTTGAGTTGATTAAGAGATAAGAGGCTAAATTGAAAATTTGGTACATGAAGAACATTTTTTAGTGTTAGGTTGGGAGACAATTTCACAGTTCCTATGTGATGTACCTTAACCCTACAACCATTTGGGATAGTTATCTCATAGTGACTCATAGGTTTAGAGTAATTTTCAAACATGTGCAGGTGTGGTGTAATGTGGTCGGATGCCCCACTATCAAGGATCCAAACATTAGACATCTTATCTGAAGAAGAATTATGTATACCTGCCATCATGGCATAATTTTCATTGGAAGAAGACGTCATATTGGTGTTGAGCTTGCTGAAATTGCTCATGATTTGTGCATATTCCTGTGTAGCATCATCATTTTGACTTGATTGTGTAGGAGGAACTTCATAATTTCTTTGTTGGCGTTCATTGGCATTAAACTGGACAGTGGCAACAATTTTCTTTCTTCTGAGTTCAGGATGCAGAACCCAACAACGCTCGTTACTATGGCCTTCCATGTTGCAAGCTGTGCAAAAATAATTGTTCCTCCTTTGACCACCACCAGTATTAGTATTCTTGTTGGTTTGCTGATTAGACTGATTTGAATCGGACCTGGTGTGTTTTTGAAAATTCTGACGATTTTCCCATCTCTTAGCTGCCATAGCCGAGCTTTCGAAATTAATAGAACTTTGTGCGGCTATTTCTCTCTGTTTTTTTCTTCTCTGAACTATGACGGGGGAAGATAAGAATTCTAAGCCTAACTGGTTAGTAGATAGTAATGACCCCTTATATGTTCACTCCACTGAAAACCCTGCTGTAGCATTGGTGTCTGATCCTTTTAAGGGAATCGGTTTTACATCTTGGAAAAGATCGATGCTTATAGCTTTATCTGCTAAAAACAAGTTAGGATTTATTGATGGCAACATTCCCAAACCTAAGGAAAAAAGTCCAGACTATAACCAGTGGGTTAGATGTAACGCCTTGGTCACGTCTTGGATAATCAATGCCTTAGACAAGGAGATATCTGGAACCTTCCTGTACTATGAAACAACCAAAGATATTTGGGATGAAGTGACTGAAATGTTTGAACAATTCAATGGTGCACAACTCTATCAAGTTCAATGTCAGATTAATGACATTTCTCAAGGAAATGATTCCATTTCAATTTACTACACCAAATTGAGAAAGGCTTGGGAAGAGCTCTGTAGCATTTGGGTTCTTCCTCCATGTACTTGTGGATGCAAATGTAGTGCTGCAGCAGAAGTGACAAAACATGACCAAAGTCAAAAACTCATAAAGTTCCTTATGGGACTAAATGAGTCATACAACACACAAAGAGGAAACATTTTGATGATGGACCCTTTACCAACCGTGAATGTCGCATATTCTCAAAGGTTTAACCAAAGGTTTGGGGTACAAACAGTCCAAGAATAATTACAGTCTATTTCTTCTCAAGGACGGTGTGGATATCACCATTGTTGCAGTATATGTCGATGACATCATAGTTACTGGATCCAACCAAGACCAAATTGAAAGATTAAAACAACATCTTCAACTCAAGTTTGGGATCAAAGATTTAGGCCAACTTCATTATTTTCTGGGAATTGAAATCAGTTACCTACAAGATGGAGTTGCTATGACACAAAAGAAGTTCACAAAAGATTTATTAAATGAAAGTGGGTTCATTAATAACAAGAAAAAGGCTTTAACGCCTCTACCTCTAAACTGTAAACTAAATGCTACAGATGGGGAAGTCTTATCCAACCCTAGCCATTACAGAATGCTCATTGGGAAATTGAATTTCCTCACTCACACTAGGCCAGATCTTGCTTTCACCGTCCATACTTTGAGTCAGTTCATGCAATCTCCCAAGGCTCCACATCTCCATGCTGCTGAGCATGTCCTCCAATATTTGCAAGGCACTATGGGCCAAGGGATCGTCATTAAGGGATCCGACCAGCTTAGTTTACAAGCCTACTGCGACTCTGATTGGGCTGCTTGCCCTACCACCAGGAGATCCATGACTGGTTGGGTAGTTTTATTAGGTTCTTCACCACTGAGCTGGAAAATCAAGAAGCAAAGTACAATTTCCAAATCTTCCGCGGAAGCCGAATATAGGGCCATGTCTCAAGCGGCCTCTGAGGTAACCTGGGTTGTGCGTTTGCTTGAGGAGATGGGTGCTCCAAACCTCAAGCCGATCACCTTACATTGTGCCAACCAAAGTGCCTTACACATTGCACGAAACCCGGTTTTCCACGAACGCACCAAGCACATTGAACTCGATTGTCACTTCACACGAGACAAGGTTTTAGAAGGACTTCTTCAACTTAGCTACCTGCCCACCAAGCTTCAAATAGCTGATGTCTTGACCAAAATTCTACCTTCTGATAAGCATTGGGAGCTTCTCTTCAAGATGGGAATGATTCCTACAAATCCTCCTCCATCTTGCAGGGGGGTGTTGAACACCAAAACAAAAGCACCAGCTCACACATCAAGCGAAAGACACGTAGAAGACTATTGGGCACGGGATCCAACATAGTCCAATATAAGACCCAGCCCACTTTCCTCTTATCTATCTAGGTTTATGTAGCTACTGTATATATACCCACTTATCTGTAATTGTTGTGCCGCAGTTTTAATCTTTCCAATTATTACATCAAACATTCTCTCAAAATAATTTATTACATATCAATTTCATAGTATGAAGATCTCATTAAAAAATCAACATGGTATCAGAGCTGGTAAATCTTCAAAGTTGACAAAATTGCACCAGTGAGTTGTTGTAGAGTCACAAGATGTATCTTCCTCCAGGGAGGGAGGCAAGTCAACCTCATAGTCCTTGAGACGAACCGGTAATCTATGTGTCCGACCAGAAACTCGTCTTTCTTGGACAACATCGTTTTCATGTTGATGTTCATTATTCTCGGTTAGTTCTTGAGTCACATTGAGAACAGACTCATAAGAAGTGGGCTCCTCGTTCTCATCAAGAGGAAAGGAAATGGGACTATTGACATGTTCATGAGGACATGGTACCGTGATGCCGGTGAAATACTTCGACAAATCTGCCGCATGGAAAGGAAAAATGCTTTCATGAAAGCTAACGTCCCTACTGTGCATCACCTTTCTAGTACCTAAATCCAAAAGCTTGTATGCCTTTTTTTTCATATGCATATCCAAGGAACACACACGGATTAGCACGTGCTTGAAACTTGTCCCTATTTCTTTTAAGCGTGGCAGCAAAACAGAGACAACCAAATGCTCTTAAATGCTCATATGAGGGACATTTTTTATGTAATGCTTCAAATGGAGTCATGCCCTTCAAGATACTAGATGGCAGCCTATTTATCAAGTATGTTGCTGTCAAAATGCATTCTCCCCAATATTGGATTGGGAGATTGCCTTGGAAAAATAGGCTCCTGGCAGTTTCTAACAAATGTCGGTGTTTTCTTTCTGCACTGCCGTTTTGTTGGGGAGTTTCAACACATGACGTCTGATGTGTTATGCCCTTTAAGGCATAGTAATCTTTGGCTTGCACATCCCCAAATTCAATGCCATTGTCACTTCGAATTATCTTAACATTAGCTTTGAATTGTGTTTCGATGTGAGTAATAAAGGCTTTTAGTAAAGGCATAGCATTACTTTTATGAGCAAGTAAATGTGTCCAAGTATTTCTCGAACAATCATCTACAATGGTGATAAAATATTTTTGCCCCGAGTAAGTCGGAACATGATATGGCCCCCACAAATCAATGTGTATCATCTCAAAAACAATGTCAGACTTGGTATGACTAATAGGAAAAGGTAATCTGTGAAACTTTGCTTTTGGGCATATTTGACAAATGCTAGAATGTTTTGAGCTAGAAACTCTTATTACAGGCATTTGACTTAGTTTAGCATAAGGAAAATGACCTAGGCGATAATGCCAAGTATCTAAAGAAATATTGTTTTTAGAAGCAGTGGCACAAAAAATATCATCTTTCATCTGAGAATGATGCTTGAAGTCAGCTAGGTATAGGCCATTTTGTTGTCTACCAAGGAGTAGAGAAGAAGTCAAAGTTGGGACCTGAAGAAAACAATAATCAGGTGTAAGAATGATTTTTGAGGACATTTGTTTGTTGAGTTGATTAAGAGATAAGAGGCTAAATTGAAAATTTGGTACATGAAGAACATTTTTTAGTGTTAGGTTGGGAGACAATTTCACAGTTCCTATGTGATGTACCTTAACCCTACAACCATTTGGGATAGTTATCTCATAGTGACTCATAGGTTTAGAGTAATTTTCAAACATGTGCAGGTGTGGTGTAATGTGGTCGGATGCCCCACTATCAAGGATCCAAACATTAGACATCTTATCTGAAGAAGAATTATGTATACCTGCCATCATGGCATAATTTTCATTGGAAGAAGACGTCATATTGGTGTTGAGCTTGCTGAAATTGCTCATGATTTGTGCATATTCCTGTGTAGCATCATCATTTTGACTTGATTGTGTAGGAGGAACTTCATAATTTCTTTGTTGGCGTTCATTGGCATTAAACTGGACAGTGGCAACAATTTTCTTTCTTCTGAGTTCAGGATGCAGAACCCAACAACGCTCGTTACTATGGCCTTCCATGTTGCAAGCTGTGCAAAAATAATTGTTCCTCCTTTGACCACCACCAGTATTAGTATTCTTGTTGGTTTGCTGATTAGACTGATTTGAATCGGACCTGGTGTGTTTTTGAAAATTCTGACGATTTTCCCATCTCTTAGCTGCCATAGCCGAGCTTTCGAAATTAATAGAACTTTGTGCGGCTATTTCTCTCTGTTTTTTTCTTCTCTGAACTATGACGGGGGAAGATAAGAATTCTAAGCCTAACTGGTTAGTAGATAGTAATGACCCCTTATATGTTCACTCCACTGAAAACCCTGCTGTAGCATTGGTGTCTGATCCTTTTAAGGGAATCGGTTTTACATCTTGGAAAAGATCGATGCTTATAGCTTTATCTGCTAAAAACAAGTTAGGATTTATTGATGGCAACATTCCCAAACCTAAGGAAAAAAGTCCAGACTATAACCAGTGGGTTAGATGTAACGCCTTGGTCACGTCTTGGATAATCAATGCCTTAGACAAGGAGATATCTGGAACCTTCCTGTACTATGAAACAACCAAAGATATTTGGGATGAAGTGACTGAAATGTTTGAACAATTCAATGGTGCACAACTCTATCAAGTTCAATGTCAGATTAATGACATTTCTCAAGGAAATGATTCCATTTCAATTTACTACACCAAATTGAGAAAGGCTTGGGAAGAGCTCTGTAGCATTTGGGTTCTTCCTCCATGTACTTGTGGATGCAAATGTAGTGCTGCAGCAGAAGTGACAAAACATGACCAAAGTCAAAAACTCATAAAGTTCCTTATGGGACTAAATGAGTCATACAACACACAAAGAGGAAACATTTTGATGATGGACCCTTTACCAACCGTGAATGTCGCATATTCTCAAAGGTTTAACCAAAGGTTTGGGGTACAAACAGTCCAAGAATAATTACAGTCTATTTCTTCTCAAGGACGGTGTGGATATCACCATTGTTGCAGTATATGTCGATGACATCATAGTTACTGGATCCAACCAAGACCAAATTGAAAGATTAAAACAACATCTTCAACTCAAGTTTGGGATCAAAGATTTAGGCCAACTTCATTATTTTCTGGGAATTGAAATCAGTTACCTACAAGATGGAGTTGCTATGACACAAAAGAAGTTCACAAAAGATTTATTAAATGAAAGTGGGTTCATTAATAACAAGAAAAAGGCTTTAACGCCTCTACCTCTAAACTGTAAACTAAATGCTACAGATGGGGAAGTCTTATCCAACCCTAGCCATTACAGAATGCTCATTGGGAAATTGAATTTCCTCACTCACACTAGGCCAGATCTTGCTTTCACCGTCCATACTTTGAGTCAGTTTATGCAATCTCCCAAGGCTCCACATCTCCATGCTGCTGAGCATGTCCTCCAATATTTGCAAGGCACTATGGGCCAAGGGATCGTCATTAAGGGATCCGACCAGCTTAGTTTACAAGCCTACTGCGACTCTGATTGGGCTGCTTGCCCTACCACCAGGAGATCCATGACTGGTTGGGTAGTTTTATTAGGTTCTTCACCACTGAGCTGGAAAATCAAGAAGCAAAGTACAATTTCCAAATCTTCCGCGGAAGCCGAATATAGGGCCATGTCTCAAGCGGCCTCTGAGGTAACCTGGGTTGTGCGTTTGCTTGAGGAGATGGGTGCTCCAAACCTCAAGCCGATCACCTTACATTGTGCCAACCAAAGTGCCTTACACATTGCACGAAACCCGGTTTTCCACGAACGCACCAAGCACATTGAACTCGATTGTCACTTCACACGAGACAAGGTTTTAGAAGGACTTCTTCAACTTAGCTACCTGCCCACCAAGCTTCAAATAGCTGGTGTCTTGACCAAAATTCTACCTTCTGATAAGCATTGGGAGCTTCTCTTCAAGATGGGAATGATTCCTACAAATCCTCCTCCATCTTGCAGGGGGGTGTTGAACACCAAAACAAAAGCACCAGCTCACACATCAAGCGAAAGACACGTAGAAGACTATTGGGCACGGGATCCAACATAGTTCAATATAAGACCCAGCCCACTTTCCTCTTATCTATCTAGGTTTATGTAGCTACTGTATATATACCCACTTATCTGTAATTGTTGTGCCGCAGTTTTAATCTTTCCAATTATTACATCAAACATTCTCTCAAAATAATTTATTACATATCAATTTCATAGTATGAAGATCTCATCAAAAAATCAACAAAACACATAAATCGAAATTATCAGCAACCTAACATCAAACACAAAAATCAACAGCTAACACCAACAAAGGGAGCGAAAGTGATCAACAAGTATCCAAAATCGAGAAAATTAGCTCTCGACCCTGGGCATAGACATGAAATTTCAAAGCCAACGCCTGGGCATAAGCGTGACAGATTAAAGTCTACGCCTGGGCATAGCCGTGACAGGTTAAAGTCTACGCCTGGCATAGCCGTGAAAGATTGAAGTCTACGCATGGGCATAGCCGTAAGATATCAGCGGCTATGCCTGGGCATAGCCATTAAACTTCAACGCATACGCCTGGGCATAGCCGTGTAGCTTCAACGCCTATTCCCGGGCATAGCCGTGTAGCTTCCATGGTTGTCTTTCTTTTTCCGCGATAGTATGAAGTTGCAACCGCGTAATAACAAGGGAAATTAAAACTAACCCCGTCAACGACGTCGTCTTTCCGAATTATTTTTGGTATACGGCAAATTCAAATCAAAAGGGACATTGTTAACCGCGTTCGACATTCCGAACAATTGTCAACAAATATTGGAAAAATCAAAATATAAACGTTTCGATGTTATTCCGATGATGATTTGGTTAACTTCAAATATAATAGTGTTGTTTTTCCTTAGGTTAAATAGTTGTAGGTTAAATAGCAGTAGTTAGGTTAATTTAATTAGTAATTAAACAAGGGGCGATTCAGTCATTTACTATCAAAATTGCCGACGATGTTAAGTAAATCGCCGACGACGATGAGTAGTCCCCATTATTAAACATATAAAAAAGTATTTGTTTGATATTAGATGTAGGGTAAATACTCTATAGTAAATAGATAAGGTTTAAAATATTTGTTTAATATTAAAGTAATAATTAAAATGAAAATGAGAAGATTGAATTTGAACGTCTCAAAAAGAAATAAGAGAAGTTCGACTTGAACGGAGGGAGTATATGTCTTCTTCTCAAAATAATGGTACAAATTTCATTTATCCGAGAATAAAACGTATTATTGGATTAATCAAGCCAAAACAGTATTGATGACGGATTACCTGCTGAACCCGTACACTTTATTTTTTTTCTTTAATTTTTTTTTTCATATTCCATCACTATCTTTACATACTTCTCAATGTACAGTCTAATCTAACTTTATTTTCCATTAATAACCTCTTCTTTATTCATCTTCATCTTCAACGAACAAATTTTATTCGTCTCCTCTTTTCGCATCCCTGTTTTGCTTCAATTAATGAAGATATGTAGGAGGATGAAGGAGAACGTATAAGGAGGAGGATGAAAAGTATAAGTAAAAGAATTAGGGTAACCTAGAGTAGCCGGTTAAAAATGAGTAAATTCTTATTTGTGACGACACTATCCGTCATAAACCCTAAGATGTGTCAAGTATACACCAAATCACATAGCAAGTGGCTTAGCAAATGACAAATGTTTTGTCTTTACTAGTATCACTAGTGTAGTGGCTCGTGAAAATTCACGGGTTGTTACGTTTTTTGTGTGTTTGTGTAAGTCTCTACGGTACTTGGAAATTTTAATTTACTTTCATGTTGTGTTGTTGTTTTCATTTTCACGATGAAAACAAAGTTACTATCGTCCTAGCTAATTCATTGATCGGCTATATGTGATATCAATCAATTTTTAAATATTATTACCCGACTATTAACTTAAAAGAGTTTACCGTGTGTGATGTTGCGCTTTTTTTTTAGTAGACGACATTTTAACGGATGTTGATGTGAGATTGTATTAGCTTAAATTTTTAGAGATAACTTTACACTGAAGTTGGTATAATAAAATATTCTTGCTTCGTATATCTAACACATTACGTGAGATATGTTGAATACATTAGTGAGACACTACATATTTATATTAAGACTAACAATTACTAATTTCTTTCAATAAACCCAAAATTAATACTCATATATTGATATTCAGTCTTTTGTACCATAATCGAGTTTATATTGTTAAATAAACCGTAACGACAACAAACGTTTGAATCGAGTTTATATCGTTAAACCGTAACAAACAAAAACGAACAAACATAAATCAATTGTTAGACGAAGGGGGTGTTTGGTTGAAGGTGGGATGGATTAGAATGGATTTGATCCATTCCAATGTTTGGTTGGAGCATTTAGGATTGGAATTAGAACCCCAATGGATTCCAACTCCATCCCAACCCATTGGAATCTCATCCCCTACCCCGACCTCAAGTTTCTAACTCCATCCCACCTTAATACAAACACAATTCATTCCACCCTCGAACCAAACAACCGTAAACAAGTATGGGTATCTAACTCAAACCTTTCATGGAATCACACTCCATTCCAACACTTCGAACCAAATTAGGGATATCTTTCCCCATTTCTTCTCATTCTCTTCCCCTACATACTTCATCATTGTCGATCACTGGAAAGCCATCACCAAACCACCATCATCAACAAATTTGTACAATAAAGGACGACTTCAAAGATCTGAAGAAGATGAGTGAAGCAACGATAACCATTTTCTCGGTATTCAAACGCACCAATTTTAAGTTTGAGCACTAAAAAGAAGATTAAAGCATGCATGTGAATAGAGATTATGGAATCAATTTGATCTGTGCATATTGTTGTGTCAAATCAGCTCTAAAAGTAAAGGTACTGATATGTCAATTTCAATTGTGTTGTTATCCTTTGAAAACCCTAATTTTGTTTTTTTTTTGTTTTTGTAATTTGTTATACAGTAAGTGTAGATTGAATTTGAATATGTGCAATAGTGTAGTATTACTGTATATGATAGATTCCTTCAGTAATTAGACAATAAAAAATGATTTTGGCGAGAATTTTGAGTTATTTGATTCTAATTTTCTGGGAAGGATAAAAAGTAGCTGTTATATCTCTCAAAGTTAGCCTGACCAATGCATGTAACACTAATGTTTACATCTTGAATCTGATACACATGACCCGATTGTGGGGTTCGATAAGGTAATCACTAAACCGGACAAGTCAACAAACTACGCGCTTGAATTATTCAAATCTAAGTCACTACAGATAGACGTGTATTTGCTCGAGCATGTCCAGATTCATGCGACTCCGATTCAACTTACACGTCCAAATACATGGAAAAATGGAGCAAGTGAATTATTACCTAAAAAGAGGAGATACCATGAATTATGGAGATGTCGTGATCTTTAATATATGGTTAGAGGATCAAGTAAAAGATATCAACAAGAAATCCTTACCCAGATTGAGGATAGGCGTGATCTCAAATGGTTGAGAAGAGAATCAAGCATATATCATCATTGGGAAAGATTTGATTAGGCAATAATTAATTGTGCACTACCTAGATTGTTTCTTTAAATAAGTAGATGTGGATTAGCATAATCTACATAATTATAGTAGGAAAATAAGAGAGAATCACGCACCGTATATGGTGGTGATTAGCTAACTAGTTTACAATATTTATTTACATTTTAGCATAAACATTATAGGTAAGATATCACTAGAAATACCAAGAGGATCTCGAGTATGTTGGGCTATATAAAGCGACGTTCCATTTGAATAAAATCATTGAATATTTATGAATTTACAAACAACTTGTCAAACTCTGGATTAATTTATTAATCACGTGTTTAAACTTCGAGAAGGTGCTTCGAAGTGTTTAGAGGGTTGGTGTTCCAAACTCTAAGCTATTAATTCCGGGTTCAAGGTCGAACTACGGGTTAAATATCCTTTGGTTACTCACCGATTAACATCGGATCACAAAATACAGAAAACCGAAGCGTTTGCTTCCGAAAAATAGCCGAGCCACAAAAGTCAAAATCCTCACAGACTTTAACCACGAACCAGGGTTACATTAACCTTAGTTCAATTTCACTCCAATTTCATTAACCTTAGTTCAATTTCACTCCAAAATCCACGTCATCACTCAAGGTTACATTAACCTTCGACCCAATCTTCATATCTTAATCTAAACCGCTTCCGCATTTACATCAACACAGCTCATAACTGGTTTAAGGATGCATTCCAGCTATAAATACTTGTTCAAATGAACATTAGGACATAACAAACTTATAAGAAATGTAAAATCCTAAATTGAAAAAGTAGAAATGCCTGAGGAGTTGATGTATCCGTCTAGGTGTGTTATGGCAAACATGCCATTTCACACGAATGAAGAGTTGGTGCAAGCCAGGAGTTTCTCTGTTCTAAGGGACAAGCTCATAGGGTTGGGATATCCAGTTGCTAAAGTTCTTCCATTGTGGAGGAACCTCGGTCCTCATTTTAAGAAAGTGGTTGTTATTGAATTTAGGATGGGGGTTGGGAGTTATAGGGCTGCCTATAAATTGCATAAGCTGTTTGAGGAAGAGGGCAGGTGTAAGGCTGGATTCCGGAGTATGACTGATCCAAGAAGTGGTCCTTACTTATGGGTTGTAAAGAGGGAGGATAGAAGGTACCTGATGTCAGGAACAGACTACCAAATTGTCCTTACTGAAGTGAAGGAGGCTAGTTTTGAGGATGCAGAGCTGGAGAATTACCAACACTATGAAATATTAGTTGAGGCTCTTGATGCCATATATCCCGACTTCTATGATGTATAAGATGTGGTGCCAGACTGTGGTGTCTTAAGTTAGCTAAATTAGAATGAAGTGCGAGTGCGGATGAAGTATATGAATTTTCTGTGGTTGGAAGCTATGCATATACCACTACAAAAAAACAGGTCAAATTGCGGCGGAAAAATCCGTCGCAAATATCTTAATTCCGACGCAAATCGACGTTTACGTCGGACTGACCGACGCAAAGGTGTCGCCGCAATATTTCGTCGCAATTTTTTTTTTTGTGCGTCGGACCTGCCGGCGCAGAGGCTAATTGCGTCGGATATGCGTCGAAAAATCCGACATACACTAAAAAAGTCAAAAAATAGTCAAACTGATTTGCGACGGACTTGCCGTCACAAATTCCGTCGCAAAGTTTATTTGCGACGGCAAGTCCGCCACAAATCGTGGATATATATATATATATATATATATATATATATAGTCCAAATAGAATTTACCGTATAAAATAATATAATTTAAATTTCAAGATATAAGTAACATGGAGTATCGTTTCTTACAATTTTTCACAAATCGAAAGAATGCCATTACATATGTTTTCAAAAAAAAAGAGTGTGAAAAAAAATATCAACTCATCTTATGTTTTCTACGAAAGGTGCAACATACTTATGTTTTTCTACAAAGATAAAAAAAATATCTACAAAATTATTAAATCCTAACTAGAAGATCCGACTAATTAGCTCCCAAAAGTGAATGCGAGAATTGCTGCTTTCATCCGGAAGCACCGCCAAGAGCATTTATCTGGTCACATGAAAGGGTGGTTAGGGCCGAGAAAGACGGTGAATATTTTCAAGAAAATAAGCACAGAAGTCAATGTAACTTTATATGACATCTATATACCTATAGTACATACAGAAAATTTAGTGACAATACATCATTCAACGCTTAACAAAGGTAAAATAGAAGAGCATATTCACATACTATCTCATACGAAAATATGGTTTCTCCTTCTACATCACATACTACTTGACTATGATGTTAAGAATGAAAAGAAAATAAATAAAATGTCATACCCATGTCCGCTTTTGATATGGCCAAGAAACTTTGATTAGTGAAAGTATATAACTGCACTGAGAAAATAAAAGGAGAGACAAACAACAACATTAGCATTAAAATTAAAGAAAATTAGAATATGACTATAAAGTAATGGAAAAAGGATAATGTTCTGTCGATGCTACACATCATAACGAGAGGAGAAGTTTTCGCTACACTGAGAAGATTCAATACCTGTTACACGTAAGAGTGATTCAGAATGCTTATAATATGTTTACATCTAAAAAATATACTTGTAGTGAAATCATGGTTCAAAGCGTAGAATAAGAAGTCAAGCAATGTGAATAAAAGATGTACTAATGTACATCTTGTGCAAATATTGAAAATGATGGCAAAAAAATTAATTATTTTCATCACTTTTGATATACTTCTACTAACCATTCTGTTCATCCTAATCTCAATCTCAAATAATAAAAGTTGATGGATTTGAGTTTTTTTAAGCCAAGTGTTTTTGTCTGTAAAGATGTTCTCATAAACACAACTACTATTACTACAATTACTATTACTATTACAAACACTAACAAATATTACTACTAATACTACTGCTACTACTTACTTCGTAGTACTTAGTAGCAACAACAAGAGCAAGAGCAACAACTACTACTACTACGATATTACTACTAAGCTAACAAATGCTATACTAACACTAACACCAACATCATACCACGACCAATACATTACAACCAAACTACTACTACTCCAATACTACACCACCACCAACACCACTAGTACTCCTACTAATACACCAACAACAAAAACAACAACAATAACGATAATATTACTACTATTACCACCACTAATAATAATTACACTACTACTAATACTTCTACTACTAACATACTCCTACTATTACTAACAACACCATACTACCACGAACAAACTACTAGCTACTACTAATTCTAATACAATACTACTAAATTCCCATCACTAAACCTACTTACTCTCAACTACTACTACTACTACTACTACTACCACAACCTCAAGAACACCAACAACAATAATAACAACACCACCAACATCAACAACAACAATAATACTAAGACTACCACCCATACTATCATCTCCATCATTTTACTCCATGCAGTGAGTTTTATGTATTTAGGCATTTTCATTAATCATCAAACATTACTATCTTTTTGCTTGAAAAAGGTGAAAATCACCACAACAACAACTACTACTATCATCACCACCACCACTACAAGAACAAGAATAACATCAATAACGATCCCTTCTTCCCACAAAACAACAACAACAACTACTACAACAACACCATAAACAACAGCAACAACAACCCACAACAACAACACCATCAACTACAATAACAACAACAACCAACAACAAGAAAACCCACAACAACAACAACAACAACAACAACAACAACAACAACAACCCACAACAACAGCAACAGCAACAACAACAATTATAATAACATTAGTAACAAAAAAATCCAAAAAATAACCTCAATAACAAAAATCGCAGGCGGAAAAAGGGTGAGTGGAAGGATCATGGGAAGGGGAAAAGGAAAAGGGGGTCGCCGGAGTAGTAGGGACGTCGGTGGTGGGGATTCGCCGGAGTTACAACAAGGGTGAAATGGAGGAGTTTGGGGTTAGGGTTTGGGGTCGGGGGTTATGATTTGGGGGAATTGGGAAAATGACGAAAGAGAAAATGGGTTCGCTGTCATTTTGTCGGGGTTTTTTTTTCCCAGATTGCGTCGGACTTGCCGTCACAAATTCCGTCGCAAAAAAAAATTGCGACGGAATTTGTGGCGGAAAGTCCGACGCAATCTGGAAAAATAAAAAATAAAAATGCCTGGATACAGACTGTCCTTGCGTCGAATTCAGAACGTCTACGTCGGTTAATCCGGCGCAAACTACTTTTATGCGTCGGCGTTGTGTCGGCTATTCCGACGCATAGATTGGCGGAAAATATATGTTCTTGGCGCCTTCATCTAGCGTCGACATGCGACGGGTATTCCGACGCACCATCTGGTGCGTCGAGCATTCCGACGCAATCAGACGCATGCATTACTCTTGCGTCGGATTGTTGGTCCGCCACAAACTTTCCGCCGCAATTTGAGTTGTATTTTGTAGTGTACTTTGCAGAATAATACTGTTGTCGTGATGTCTGTAGTATAAGTATGCGTCTTATGAATATGTTTCGTATAGTAGTAAAATATCATTGGTGCTATTTCTATCTGTGGAGTCAGTGTTCATGGACTTTCTGTGTGTACCATGAACTTTATGTATAAATAAAAAATTGTGTGAACTTTGTTTTATGGCTTTTAAATGGCGCCTCCTATTTATTTGTTTTATGTGAAGAGTTAACATGTTCTACTTAATAGGTTTTGCTGTTAAAATAACACAAATAAATTTAAAGAATGCAGCTGGTATTTGATGAGACATTCAATGGAAAACAATGGACAATGGATTGAATTTAGGGTCGACTTTTGATTTACAAATGGTCTGTAATAGCTACCCTGGTACGATACTATCTTTCATTAGAATCAGACATTTATATGTGAAAAATATAGATTGTTTCAGTTTTGCAGATTTAAGATATTCTTTATATTGAGTAATTTATATGAAGCTTTGAATATGTCTACTATATTATTAAGCAAATATATACTTTTGTGTGGTCTGTTCTATATGCATGTTTAGCTACTGTCTTATTCCGCAAATTCATACTCTTATTGCATTCATCTATATACGGTATATAGAGAATATGTGTAAATAAATAATGAATATATAGTTTTTTTTTTTGGTGAAATGTGAGTTAATTCATTCATAAAAAAAGTGGAGTTACAAGCATATTCACACCAACTAAATATATGAACAAATCATCAAAAATGGCCTAAGGGAAAATCAAAAATTATAGCCTAGGTTCCTGAGGTATTTAACGTTGTCGCTAGTAACGGAGTCAGTCGACTTGATTTTAACTCTACCCCTTGCAAACGCAGCAATCCTGGATGCTAGGATAGCAGGGTGATAGACCTTTCCTTCGTACAATGCCATATTGCGTTGGTTGCAAATCATATAATAGCAGGCTAATGAATATATAGTTAAGTATGCATGTTTATCTAAAAAATAAAGATAAAAAATGCTATTTAATTATATATTTTATATATATATATATATATATATATATATATATATAGAGAGAGAGAGAGAGAGAGAGAGAGAGAGAGAGAGAGAGAGAGAGAGAGAGAGCGAGGATCCGGTGAGTCCTCCTATTTAAATGAGTCTGTCCCGTAATTCAAGACCGTCAGATCTATTGATATTAGATGGACTAGATTATGCCACGTTGCTTGTAACTAAACAAAACATCTTCACCAAATCCAAATCAAAATCAAAACCCTCATCCACCGTCTCCAAATCCTCTCCACCGTCATTCGGCTCAGCCGCTTCGTCATCCTCCACCGCATCCTCCTCCTCAACCTCATCCTCCTCATCCACCTCCGCCGCCATCCGCCGCCACTCCGACTCCACCTCCACCACCACAGCGCCGCTATTCAAATTCGACGTAGTCTCCGCCTTCCACATGATCGACCGAGACGGCGACGGTAAAATCGACCGATACGAACTCAAACCGCTCTTCAACAAATCCTTAACCGAAGAAGAACTAGCAGAGATGATCAAAGAGATCGACCGTGACGGCGATGGTTGTATCAGCTTAGACGAACTCCAAGCCGTTGGATCCATCTTCGATGTGACGTCACATGAGGAAGACGAACTCCGAGCCGCGTTCAAGTTCTTCGACGTCGATCACGACGGTAGGATCTCCGCCACCGAACTATACCAAGGGGTCCTCAAACTCGGTGATGGACGGTGCATGTTAGATGATTGCAGGCGTATGATTGAAGGTGTTGACGTTAATAAAGATGGATTCGTCTGTTTCCAGGACTTTTCTCGTATGATGGACGTTATTCCTGGATAATTTTTTTTTTTAAATTCGAAAAGAGAGAATTGTTTGGTTGGTTGGTATTATTGTTATGAGACCGTTCACGTGAGAATTTGTAAAAAAAAGTTAAGGCAATTTGACATTATTACTGTGACATTATTACTGTGACAGTGTCACAGTAAGATATTTATAACTCTTTAATTTCATATTACTGTGACATTATTACTGTGACATTATTCCTTATTACTGTGACAGTGTCACAGTAAGATATTTCTGTTACTGTAATAGTGTTCTGTTACTGTAACAGTATTACTGCACTATTACAGTGACATTATTACTGTGACATTATTATTGTAATTCCTTATTACTGTGACAGTGTCACAGTAAGATATTTGTGTTAGTGTAATAGTGTTCTGTTACTGTAACAGTAAGATTATATACGATGAAGATGATGCTGAGATTGAATCTCAGCCATTCATGTGATTTAATCATGTGGCTGTGATTTGCGGGACGGACTCATTTAAAGAAGACCAACTCACCAGATGCAATTTCTATATATATATATATCCAAAAAAAATCAGGTATATAAAGTAAAAAAAAGTTTACCTAATATTGTATAGATAATAGACAGATAATAGACAAATTATTATATTTGATGAGTACAAAATCTCATTAAATGATCAGTTAAAGAGGAATAACAGTATTCATAATCAACAGCTTGTTTTGCAGAATTATGAACTAGCCTATGATTTGAGAATATTTCCTTGAAAACAACACTTGTTGTAGAGTTACTATCGACACAGTCTTCATCAAGAATAAGAATCTTTAGCCCCCTTCTTGCTTGTAACCCTAGATATTGCTACATACAATTACCCATGAATGAATACAAGTTTAGGTAGAAATAGCCCGACATTAGAAAGGGATTGTCCCTGATTCTTGTTGATTGTCATAGCAAAGCAGACAGCAAGGGGGAATTGTCTCCTTTCGAATTGAATGAGAAATTTGGTTTCATCAGATGGAGATAGCTTTATTCGGGGGATATACACTTGAGATCCTTTTCTTATTCCCGATAGGACAATTGTCTCTATTACTCGCTCGCCGAGCTTTGATATAACCATTCGCGTACCGTTGCAAAGTCCATTAGCCTGGTCAATATTTCGTAGGAGCATGACAATAGCACCAACCTTAAGAGTGAGATTATGATTTGGTAGACCTGAGCACCTAATGGTATTGAGGAATTCAGTAGAGTATAATTCCCGAATAACAGGGCTGGTTTCATCGTTGCTAATTTCATCTGAACTTAGGTAAACAACTTCATCTTTAGGAATCAAAATAAGAACAAAGTTATTGACTTTCTCAACGACTTCATGAGTTGGTGCCAAAACAGGCCTCTCTTGTAGATATTGCGAGTTTTTTAGATGGTCCAACAAATTCGGATAGGTACTGTGAACAATTGATGCAATTGGATCAGTTCCAGGATCTATAAGAACATCATCAGGTAATTCTATTGGTGTAATACCATCATTCTGTCCACCAGCCTCTCCATCCCCAACGCTCAATATCCACTATGAGAATTGTCGGATCTCCTCAATATCAGTCATTGTTCCAAACGTCTGTAGCCTCATGTTCCTTGTCAGCTTCAATAGCTATTATAAGTTCATCAATTTTATTTTTGGTTAGATATTATTTCGTATAATACTAACAAAAAATAATATTTATTATTTAATTTTGAAGCATACCTTGCAATGACTCCATAAACGAGATGAACAAATAGATGCATAAACAATATCTTGTCTACTACCTTTTGGTACGACGGGAAGGATCTGCCTAAAGGCACCTCCAAAAACAATCACTTTCCCTCCAAATGGCTTATCAGAAGCTGCTGCATTTGATATATCATTAGGTCTCTAAGACTTCTATCAAGAGCCTCAAAACAATAACGACTAACTGTTTTGGTAAAAATTTACCGGGTTTATGATTTCAGTTATGGGTTAAAGTGATCGGGCTATGGCTTAAAGGTTGACAGAATCGAGTCGAATCTAACGAATAAAGAACAACGAAAGAAAACGAACGTGACACAAAATTTGGTGACACGGAAACCCAATGTGGGAAAAACCGCGGGGGGAGTCGGAATCCCGCCAAGATTCTACTATGAATGGAAAGGGACGAAAAATGAATACAAATACAAGTACTTAGACTATAGTTGACTGTTTGTGTATTTTGCTGATGTGCTATCTCGAAGTTGTGGCGAATTGAGGATGGGTTGAATGACCCTTCTATTGTCCTCCTTGTGCTTATATTCTCCTGCCTTCCCCTAGCCGTTATCTCCCACTTCCTCCTCCTTTTTCTCCTGTTTTCTCTCCTCTTCTACTGGATCTTCCCCTGGATTTAGGGAAGTAGTTCCTTGACTTAGTCTTTCGGTTGCGGTGAGGGTTTGCCCGTTGTATTGGGCTGTTTTGATTATCATGCCTTACCTCGGCCCATTTCCTTACTTTGTCCCGAACTCTTGGTTGGCCCATTGCCGTGTAAGATCTCGGGTTTCAATTGACTCGTTGACTCTCGGTTGTATTGACTGATGACTTTCTCGGTTTCCGACTCTTGACTTTCAGATATCGTCCTTTGACTTTTTGACTTTGACCTCCTATTCGTGGGGTGCCACGTCATATTTTGAAGATGCGAATTTTATCCCAAACAATTTCCCCCAAATTTCCGACTAAGCTCATATTAGGCGGGAATTTTTGTTTCTTCCTGTTGTGGGTAACTCTGGCGACGATCGATTCTCGAAGTGTTTGCCTTTTAATCTGCTACTTCCGCCTTCCCAAGATTTGTTCCTATCATAATTACTCTCTCTCTCCTCATAATTACTCACCCTTCCCCATTTTAATACTCCCCTTTTACTTCAATTACTCCTCTTCTCCGTCTCCCTCACTACTCTCGCCCCTTCTTCAAATTTCAAAAACAAAAAACCCCCTCCTTTCTTTATCTTCCATTGTTTGCTGCTGCTGTGGTGTTGAGTTCTTCTTCCCCAATATTTCGAATTTCCAGGTTATTCCTTCTTTTCCTTTGTTATTTCTTTTCCTCTCCTTTGGCCTCTAAATCGAGTCGCGGCAAGTCTTCAACTCTTCCCCTATCTTCCTCGTCGCCGCTCTCGGCGTCGTTCTCTTCTTCCTCTATCTTAGATTCTTTACACTCTTGTGACTCTCACTTCGCCGATGAGGATCTTCCTGTCATCCGGGAAATCTTCAGGTTTAGTGAGGAGGTGGAAATTCACGTTCCCCCCCCAGGTTAGAGGGCGGACTCCTTCCGATTGGGGTGGGTTTGCATGTATGCGTACCCTTTCTTTCTGGACCTGCGATTTCCTTTCCCCTTGTTGGTTCAAAAATTCCTGACCTACTATAAGCTTGCTCCCTGTCAATTAGTGCCTCACACATGGTGGGTTTTGTTATCCTTTTGCGCTCTGAAACAACGCCACCAAAGGGATTTTTCTTTTGGCGATGTATGCGCCCTGTTTCAGGCGAGATCCCTGGGATATGGCCAGGTGACAGTGCGCGTGAAGGATAAAAACAACCCCGACATACTTTTCCCGGCCAATCCCCCGGACGCTGACTGGTTTAGAGATTTCATCTTTGTGAAGACTGACTCTATCCCTCTTTTCACTCATGATTATCTCTTCCCCGAGTGGGGGTCTACTAAAGGTATTTGTTATGCTCTCAGTTTTTAGGTTTTCTTGCGCACTCACCATTCTCACTGGTTTTGTATTGCAGTTCTGAAGCAACCTACCGGCATAGCAACAATCCTCGATCTTGAGACACAACTCTCAAGTTTAAGTCCTGAACAGCGCTCCTTCAACAACTTATTTCGCCCCTTAGAGAACGGTTGCTGCCCTCCCCTTGTGCCGGAAGAGAGACACACTGCAGACATGTCTTCAGGTGAGGAATTTTTGCTAGGTTGGTTAGGGTGTGCTTGGTTTTTCTTCTGATGCAGGACTTACTTAGCGTTTTGGTTCTTTCTAGGGAGCCAAAAACCTCCTCGGACTTTGGACCGGGTCAGGGCATCTAGGAGAAAGAGCATGGCCACTCGTTCATCCTCCCAGAGGCGATCTGGTTCTTCTCCTTCCCCGTCCACTGGCTCTAAAAGAAAACGAAGCCCATCTCCTCCTGCAAAGGCTGACTCATCAGGGAAGACCCCTGTGATTGACCTGCCTGAGTCTCCCTTGAACTCTGACCCCCAGTCTGCAGGGAGTACCCCTCCTGAAATAGTGCTCTCATTCCCCGGGGATTTTGGGACTATCAGGACTCTGACGGACCTGACCCCTCTAGACCAACTCCTTTTCCCTGGTTCTGAAGCTGTGCTGGCGAGGGATCCCCTTGTTCAGGTGGTGGCTCACATTACCGCACATGCCTTCGAGGTAACCTCTTTTCTTAGTTCGTGAGTTTTTTTGATCTTGGTCATGTTATTGATTGCTGTGGTGTTGGCCAGACTCTGCAAATGGCCTTGTTCTTGCGGGGCAGTGTGTCTCATCTTAGGGACCTGGGGTGTTAGCTTCAGGCTGACAAGGTCAGGCTGCTGAGTGAGGTTGACCAAGCCAAGGAGGAGGTCACAAGGCTGAAGGAGGAACTGGGCCAAGTCAAAGGGCTGCTTGCTGAGGAGAAGGGGCGCAGTGCGGCTGTGGAGGAAGTGAAGGCCGAGCTGTCACAGGTTCAGGACGTCACCTCCAATCTGCAGGAGAAGGTTGCAGAATTGAAGGAGAACCTGAAGGATGCACTAAGCTGGTCGACCCTGAGCACTAAGATCCAAATGGTCAAAGCCTACTCCGAGGGGAAGCACGAGAACTGGAACCTGGCTGATCTGGAAGGTCGGATGAGGGAAAAGTTTCCTGAGGGCTTCAACTTAGATGTCCTCTCTAGGGATAAGGATGAGGTGGTGCAGGAATCAGTCTCCTCTCTCCTTGCTGACCAGGGGACGCTTGACCAAGTGGATGCTGCTGCTGACACTCCTGCAGTGGTGGAGCCTCTTGCCTCCCTTCCTCCAGAAGACAATGCCTAGGTTGTTAGGCCTTTTCTGATTTAACCTCTGAATCTTTTGCCCTGTGAGGCAAACAAAATACTTTGTTAAAATTTTAAACCCTGTTATGAAATTTACCTTTGCCCAAGGGGGCGAAGTGTTTTGGACACACTGCTTTAACTGTTAATCGCACTTATTCGAATGTTTCTAGTATTTATATGTTAACCGTTTGTTTGTTTTTCTACTGTTGTACCTTCTGTTGTATGCATGCCTTTTGTTTGTATGGTCGACCCTTGATATAATGGTGGCCTGGGATTTAGTTCGCCCACTCAGTCGGAGGTGCCACGCTTTGCGTGAGTGATAAGTGGCACAGGAGATTGTAATGTCCTAGTTGTAGGCACTTAGTCACAAGACGCACGCCTTCTGTAGGAATTATACACTCCACCAGATTAGTTGCCAATATTAGTTGAAGAAGAAGCTGACCAAAGATGGTAAAAATGTCATGTTTGAAAATATTGCGTGGGAGGAAATTACACTTCCAAAAATATGTGAAGGGGGAAAATCCAATTTTGGAGGCATATAAAAAGGAAATCGAATTTGGCAAACATATGAAAAGGGAATTATATCTGAAAAATGTGTGAAAATTTTAAATTTGATTTTAAAAACATATGAGAAGAAATCTCCAAATTTGAGGCCATGTGATCAAACTAAAACTAAATCTTGAAAGCATACGAAAAGTATTTCAAAATTTGGAGATATGTAAAAATCAAATTAAGTCTTGAGTCATGTGAAAATTAAGTTAAATCTTGAGACATGTGCAAATAAACTAAATCTTGAGATCTTATGAAAAGAAACTCAAATTTTGAGGACATGTGAAAATTAAATTCTATCTTGATGTTCTATATTTTCGCAATCAGAAAAATTGATTAAAAGACAAAAGATAAGATTGGACCTGGGTTCTGGTGGAGGTGTATCTGGCGGACTAGATGCCCTATTTCTGGCGACATTGGCCTGTATTTCTGGCGACACTGGCCCGTATTTCTGGTGACTTTGGCTTATTCACAAGAAATACTTCTTCAAGTGTACTATATTCCAGAGTTTCTGGATGATTTCTCCTGACATGGTCATAAGTCAGTAGGCTCCATTTCCAACTATTTTCTCCACCTGGTAGGGTCCTTCCCAATTGTAGGCGAATTTCCCCGCCTGCTGATTTCTGGTGTTCTGGAAGACTTTTCTGAGAACCAAATCTTCTTCCTGCAGAACTTTGATCTTGACATTCTTGTTGTAGCTTCTGGCGACTGTCTGCCTGTAGGAGGCCATCCTGATCTGGGCATCAGTTCTGAGCTCATCTACAGTATCCAGGTTATTTGCCATTTCCACCTGGTTCCTTTCCTCTTTTATACAACCATATCTGTGGGTAGGCACTCTTACTTCTGAAGGAATGACCCCCTCAGCACCAAAGACTAAGCTGAAGGGAGTTTGCCCTGTAGCCACCTTGGGTATGGTTCTGTCGGACCATAGTACCAAGGGGAGCTCTTCTGCCCATCTGCCCCCTGCTTCCTCCAGCCTTCTTTTCAGATTGTCTATCAGAATTTTGTTGTTAGACTCCGCCTGACCATTAGACTGAGGATTTCTGGGAGTAGACTTACTTAACGTGATATTCCACCTGGCGCAGTAGGCCTCCATCTTGTTGCTAATAAACTGGGAACCGTTGTCGCAGATGATTTCTGAAGGGATGCCAAACCTGCAGATAATGTTACGTTTAATGAAGAATATAACCTCCTTCTCAGTCACCTGAGGGAATGCCTCTGCCTCTATCCATTTGGAGAAGTAGTCTGTCATGGCCAGCATAAAGACTTTGTTTCCTGGGGCTCTTGGTAACTTGCCAACAATATCCATCCCCCATTTCATGAAGGGTCCGAGAGAAATTACTGGGTGCAATGGTTCTGCTGGCTGGTGGTTGACTGGTGCATGTCTCTGGCTGGCGTCACACCTCTTAACATATTCCCTGGTGTCCTTGCGCATTGTCGGCCAGTAGTAACCCTGACGGAGTGCTTTGTTGGATAGACTCCTGCCCCCTGCATGATTTCCACATTCACCACTGTGGAGATCATGCATAATAACTTCTACCTCCTCCTGACCTAGGTACCTCAGGTATGGTCCAACGGTTGATCTCTTGAACATGATACCATCAATGAGGTGTACCTGGATGCTTTCATCTTAAAGCTCCTGGCTTCCTTCTTATCTGTCGGCAGAATGTCATTTTGCAGCCATTCCTGGTGGAGTTTTCTCCAATCTGAGGTTTTCCCTTGCCCTGTTGTGGTGCTGCAGATTCCTGCTTCCTGTAGCCACTGCAACCCCTGGTCTGATGAATTTTCCTCCTCCCTCGGCATCTTGTGTTCCTGTATACCCTTCCAAACTGCTGGCTCCAGTATGTCGACAATGGGTATGGTGGAGACTACGCCTGGCTTGAAGGTTTCTCCCAGGGTGGCTAGGGCATCTGCTTCTTCATTCTGGTCCCTCGGGATCTGGCTGATTGAGAAGGTTACAAACCTAAGGGAGAGCTCCTTTGCCACTTCAAGGTAGGCCATCATCTTGGAGTCTTTCGTCGCATACGAACCATTAACATGGTTGACTATCAGCTGGGAATCGCTGTATGCCTCCAGGTGTCTGATTTTGAGGTATAGAGCCAGCTGGAGACCTAGGATTAGAGCTTCATATTCTGCTTCATTGTTTGTCGTCCGGAACTCGCACCGTACTGCCTAGACTATGAGATCCCCTTGAGGTGACTTGAGCACTAATCCTGCTCCAGATCCTCTCATGTTGGAGGCGCCACCTACGTTTAGCTTCCACACCTGTTCGCCCTTGTCTTCTTCCAGGAGGAGGATGTCTTTTTCTGTCTGGGTCTGCAGTGCTAGGCTGAAGTCGGATATGAAGTCTGCTAACGCCTGGGACTTTATCGTTGTTCTGGGGACAAACTTCAGGTCGAAGCAACTCAAGTGCATGGACCACTTGGCCATTCTTCCTGACAACTCAGGTTTTCTCATAATAGTTTTTAGTGGGTAATTCGTTATTATAGAAATGGCATGTGATTCAAAATAAGGTCGCAGTTTATACGATGCTGTAACAAGTGCAAGTACGAGTTTTTCAAGAGACGTGTACCTGGTTTCTGCAGGAAGTAAAGACTTACTCACATAGTAGACTGGGTGTTGCGCTCCTTCATGCTCTTGCACCAGCACTGCACTAACTGCCACCTCGGTTACCGACAAATACAGGAATAGGGGTTCTCCAGGTTCTGGCTTTGACAGGGGTGGTGGAGTGCTTAGGTAGTGCTTTAGCTCGTTAAACGCCCTCTCGTGCTCCTCCGTCCAATCAAACCTTTGAGCCTTCTTCAGGATATCATAGAACAGCCGACATCTGTCTGAGGACCTGGATATAAACCTATTTAGGGCAGCAATTCTCCCAGTCAGCCGTTGCACGTCTTTTGGCTTTTGCGGGGATTCTAGTTGGAGGATGGCTTTGATCTGCTCTGTGTTGGCTTCGATTCCCCTCTAGGTGACCATGTACCCCATAAATTTCCCACATGATACCCCAAATGTGCATTTTGAAGGATTCAGCTTCATCTTGTACTCCCTCAAAGTGTTGAAAGCGTCCTCTAAGTGCGTCGTGTGTTGTGAAGCTTGCTTGGATTTGACGACCATGTTGTCAATGTATACCTCCATGGTGTCGCCAATTTGCCTCTTGAACATCATATTAACTAGTCTTTGGTAGGTGGATCCTGCATTCTTCTGACCAAAAGGCATAACATTGTAACAATAGATACCTCTCTCAGACCTGAATGCGGTTTTCTCCGGATCTGCTGGATGCATCTTGATTTGGTTGTATCCACTCCACGCATCAAGGAAAGTTAGCATTTCATGACCTGCTGTGGCATCTACCATGGCGTCTATATGTGGTAGGCGGAATGGATCTTTTGGACATGCTTTGTTCAAGTCGGTAAAATCGACGCATACCCTCCACTTGCCATTCTTCTTTGGAACCACCACCATGTTGGACAGCCACTCTGGGTACTTCACTTCTCTGATTTTTTCAGCAGCCAGCAGGTTGTCCACCTCCTGATTTATGACTTTATTTTTCTCTGGGGCGAACTTCCTTCTTTTCTGCTGGACTGGTTTATAGCTAGGGTCCACGCTTAACCTGTGGGTTATGATGCTTGGATCTATACCTACCATATCATCATGTGACCAAGCAAAACAATGACCTGTACCTGTACACTCTGACCCGATTAACACTTTTTGTTCTGGATGCAGTTTAATCAAGTTGACTTCATCTATCTCCGCCAGAGGTGGTTCTATGTACTCTTGCAGAGGCAGGTGAAGGCTCTGTAGTTGCTATGTTGGGGGACTCGCCGTCTTCTTGAGCGCTATCTTGTAGCAATCCTTGGCCTCCCTCTGGTCTCAACTGATCTTCTGCACTCCCCAGGGTGTAGGGAACTTTAAGCACTGGTGGTAGGTGTGGACGTCCGTCCGCACCGCCGGGCGCCCCTCACCGCCCGCGCAGGACATCCGGTTTCGCGGCGGTCACCCATGCGGCCCCCTCCCTGCCGGGGGCCGGTCCGATCTCGCGTTTGGGGCGAAGTGTCGGACCTCGATTTGGATGACGATCCGGACTTGTACTAGACGGGTGTGGGCACCCGTGTTTTCGTTTGGGAATCGATCGAGTCGTGGTTGTAAATGTTTAAAGGTCGTTTTGTTTGGGTAAGGCGACCTTTTTAGTGAACTGAAGTTGTTGCCGATTTGTGGAGTCGCCACCGAGTCAATTATGGGGACTCGGAAACCGTTCAAGTCAACTTTGATCCCTTGCCTGCTCAAACTTGAGTGGCACGGGACCTAAAGATAAAGACTTGTACCCTTAAGTACTCCATGCCTGGAATGACTCTCTTTGCCAATGGTTTCGGACATCCGGAAACCATCGATTCTGAGTAAGGGGTGAGGGTACGTATTGGGAAGCCAACATCCGATAGATGTCAACACCCAGTCCCGCCCGCACTATAGCGGCCTCTACTAATCAATCGGTGGGCTGATATCCTAGTTCTTTTTGTTGTGGTGGAAGTACTGTAACATCCGTTGTTTTAACCCTAAGTCTTTTGCTATGTCGGTTGTTTAAGGACAAGTAAGTTTTGTCGTTAAAGTAGTTGTGTTTACATTCTTTGCATGCGATTTCACGTGACAAGCAGGCCATGAAAAGATGCACGTAGGAGAGTAGAGAGTACTAGTATTATACGTATTAGCAAATCAGTTTTAACGCGATAATACGGATATTTGTCATTGTCGTGGTATACCTTACCTGGTATTCTGCTTAAGATGCACCGGTTCGGTATTAATAAAGCTGCGTCGAACCTAATAGGGCGAGCACCGGGACTAATACGGAACCCGACCATCACTTTGTTCAATTTTAGTTATTTTACGTTTTGAATTCCGTGTTAGGTGATTTAGCATGAAATTATAAGGTCATAAAAGCAATAAATCATACGAAAAACTGTAAATGCGAACGTAAGTAAATCACGTAGTGAGGAGTTGCACCCTCGGAGTGTACACTAAACGGGACACGATGCATAGATAGTTTGAGAACGGATCTCGGAATTACTCGGGTCTATTTAGTGTGTTTTAGTGTTTGTGGTTGAAGTTGGGACGTTACGTATTTTAGTAGATGTTTATGTGCCTAGTGCCCACATCTAGTGTTGTCGTAGTGCATAATAATAGAAAGTGCGAATATGGAAAGTTTTGTTTAGATGACAACCTAGTGACGACTTGATCAACAGGCAGATCCTCCCTGCTTGACCAGTGATTCCGGCAGAGCTCCGTTATTGTCTGACCCTTTCCTGCGGCTACTCCAGCAGAGCTTCGTTTACTATGGACCGGTCCTGCGGCTAATCCGGCAGAGCTTTGATACTAGACTCGAGCTAGTCGAACACAGGCACCTCGGTATTAAGTGGGGTGTTCGAAGGTGAGGAGTAGCGTTGATGTCGCTTTTTTATCGAAACTACGATCGAGTGGATCGTTTGCCTCGGGTGTCGGAGTACGAGCCCTTAGCTAGAGTTTAGAGGGGGAAGAGAAGAATGAGATGTGTCGAAATGAGGGCGTGAAGGGGGGGGGGTATTTATAGGTGTTTTTGGCCCTCGTCGCCCATATAGGCGCCTGAGCTGGGGTGCACCAAGACTCAAGCGCCTGGGCTCAGGCGTGGGAAGACCAAGACGCGTAAGGTGGGGCGGTTGGAGTTTTGAAGATATGATTTTGATACTTTCCAAAACCGAGAGGGAGGAGTGTGATATGATTCTTGGGGGTTAAGTCTTCCCCGGGTTTGACCTAGTGCCGTGCGTTTAGTTGGCCTCGGGTGTTCATCCCGAGGTTCGCTTGGCACGGTGTTGACTCGGTTCGAGTTTCGGGACCGACTCGGGGTCCCGGTGTCAGAATTAACTCTAATTAGTGTCTATTCGACCGTAACAACACGACTAAGGCTTTGACACGTAACAAAACAAAATAGAATGCTCGAGGGCGTTAGTCTCCACTCGAACACTCGTCTTTGGGATGCCTCTGACCCCTAGGACGAGACCATATAAACTACTCGAGGGCGTCAGTCTCCACTCAAGTAGGTGTCTTTCGGGATGCCTCTGACCCCTAAGACAAAATAACATGATATAAAACTATTCGAGAGCGTTAGTCTCTACTCGAATGACTGTCTTTCGGGATGCCTCTAACCCCTAGGAAAAAACAATATAGAATGCTGGAGGGCGTCAGTCTCCACTCGAACAGATGCCTTGCGGGATACTAACGTCTATTGGGCAAAATGAGCCATCCGAGGGCATCAGTCTCCACTCGGATGAAAGTTGTTGTTGTTCACTACTCGAGGGTGTCAGTCTCCACTCGAGTTGCTGCGTTTCGGGATACTAACGTCCCTTGGGCAAATGAACCTTCCGAGGGCGTCAGTCTCCACTCGGATGAAAGTTGTTGTTGTTGTTCACTACTCGAGGGCGTTAGTCTCCACTCGAGTAGCTGCCTTTCGGGATACTAACGTCCCTTGGGCAAAATGAACCATCCGAGGGCGTCAGTCTCCACTCGGATGAAAATTGCTGTTGTTCACTACTCGAGGGCATCAGTCTCCATTCGAGTAGCTGCCTTTCGGGATACTAATGTCCCTTGGGCAAAATGAACCATCCGAGGGCGTCAGTCTCCACTCGAATGAAAACTGTTGTTGTTCACTACTCGAGGGCGTTAGTCTCCACTCGGATGAAAGTTGTTGTTGTTCACTACTCGAGGCCGTCAGTCTCCACTCGAGTAACTACCTTTCGGGATACTAACGTCCCTTGGGCAAAATGAACCATCCGAGGGCGTCAGTCTCCACTCGGATGAAAGTTGCTGTTGTTCACTACTCGAGGGCGTCAATCTCCACTCGAGTAGCTGCCTTTCGGGATACTAACGTCCCTTGGGCAAAATGAACCATCCGAGGGCGTCAGTCTCCACACGGATGAAAATTGGTGTTGTTCTCTACTCGAAGGCGTCAGTCTCTACTCGAGTAGCTGCCTTTCGGGATACTAACGTCCCTTGGGCAAAATGAACCATCCGAGGGCGTCAATCTCCACTCGGATGAAAGTTGCTGTTGCTGTGCCTCCGGGATAACTAAGGCCCTATTCTTTTCGGCTTATTTTCAGCCCGTTTCAGACCAGCTCAGCTTCTATCAGCTCAGCCCAGCTCCTATAAGCTCATCTCAGCTATAATATTTTAAGCTCAGCTCCAATATTTCCAGCTCCTAAAATAATTCTTCAATAATAATAATAATAAATATATTATTATTATTATTATTATTATTATTATTATTATTATTATTATTATTATTATTATTATTATTATTATTATTATTATTATTTATTAATTTATTTATTTATATGAAACAAAAGTTGCATTAAGATCGAAACAAATCACAATAAATTATTATTATTATTGTCATTGTCGTTGTTGTTGTTGTTATTATTATTATTATTATTATTATTATTATTATTATTATTATTATTATTATTATTATTATTGCATTTCGATATTAATGCATGTTTGTTTTCATAAAAAAATAATAATAATGATAATAATAATATTGTTGTTGTTGTTGTTGTTGTTGGTTTTATTACTCATCATATCTCTTCATGTTAATAATAATAACAAATTATTATTATCATCGTCATCGTCGTTGTTGTTGTTATTATTATTATTATTTTCTATTTTTTTATCATCATTGTTATTATAATAATTATTAATATTGTTATGCAATCCATAATATTTTGAGGTCTTGAAATAGATATTATTTTCAAATATTTACAACTCTGTCTCAATGTCATTACGATTACTTTAAGTTTTCTTACACTATTCTTGAGTGAATAGAATATCTAATATATATACACGCACACAAAATAACATAGAAGTATTATTTGTATTGTATTAAGATTTAAGAATATCAAAATATAAATTTCGTATATTACATAATCAAAGATATATACATAACATTTTCTATTGCCAAGTATGAAAAAAACAAAAGTAGAAATTAAATGAATTGGGATGAGTACTATGTTGTTGTTGTTGTTGTTATTATTATTATTATTATTATTATTATTATTATTATTATTATTATTATTATTATTATTATTATTATTGTTATTATTATTATTATTATTATTATTATTATTATTATTAATTAATTAATTAATTATTTTTATTATTATTATATTTATTATTATATTTATTATTATTATTATTATTATTATTATTATAATTATAATAATAATTATTATTATTATTATTATTATTATTATTATTATTATTATTACTATTATTACTATTATTTTTATTATTATTATTATTATTTTTATTATTATTATTATTATTATTATTATTATTATTATTATTATTATTATTATTATTATTATTATTATTATTATTATTATTATTATTATTATTATTATTATTATTATTATTATTATTATTATTATTATTAACCGGAGCTTGCATTAATAACGAAACAAATTACAAGAAGTTAGTGGGTAGCCGAGATACTATCTGGGCACCCACTCCCTTAGCAATAGAAAAAGTAAGACGAGTAAAAATAAAAGCAGCTGCGCGAGCTCCTGCGTCCTGAGATATAGAGAATTTCTATTATTATTATTATTATTATTATTATTATTATTATTATTATTATTATTATTATTATTATTATTATTATTATTATTATTATTTAGTGTTATAATTTTTTTTTTCATTTTTTAAAAATATCATTAGATAATTTATATAAGTAGTTATTAGTTTCAGCTTCTTTCAATTCAGCTCAGCTTCTATCAGTCCAGCTCAGCTCCTATTAGACCAACTAAGCTCTTATCAGACCAGCTAAGCTCATCTCAGCCCTGTTTCAGCCGAAAAGAACAGGGCCTAAGACCCCTAGGGAAATTGCTGTGCCTCCGGGATAACTAAGACCCCTCGGGAAAAATTGTTGTGCCTCCGGGATAACTAAGACCCCTCGGGCAAAATTGTTGTGCCTCCGGGATAACTAAGACCTCTCGGGCAAAATTGTTGTGCCTCCGGGATAAATAAGACCCCTCGGGCAAAATTGCTGCTGTTTATTTGTTTTAGTTAAACTTTGTTTTGCAGGTTTGTCTCATCTCGTTCGGGTTTGCTTTTTCTTGGTCGCAGTTTGTTGTGCATTTGAGTTTGTTCGGAGTTTGCTTAGTTTAGCTCGAATTGCTTTATTATGCGTTCGAGTGGAGCGTTTAGCTCAAGTGTGGTTATCATGTTTGTTTCGTTATTGAGAGTGTATTAATTGACGTCGATTAATAATTATTTCGCTTGTTGTGATTTTGTTTGTTTTAAAGGTTGCATGTTTTATGTGCACCGAATTTTGAATTTGTTTGCTTTGTTTTAGTCTGTAATGGACGATTTAGGCGCGCATCTGTCTGCGGCCCAGTCTTCAGGCGCCTAGCCCCCAGCGTGCCATGACTCGAGCGCGTCACTCGGGGTGGCCGGATTTTTGTAGTTCGGGTCTGCTTAAGTAATCGAAAATTTGGGGCGCTCGTTCATTTCACAAAGAATTCGAACGCGTCATCTTCTTCGCCCCAAACTTGACTTCTTCGATTTTTCTTGTAACACCCCGTGCTTTTGACCATTTTAGTTATTTATAATAACGATTAATATTAATAAATCGAGTCTCGACAAAATATTTTATATAGTAATATTCAATTCTTGTGTCTTTGGAACCTTTCTATTTCACTTCATTGTTTGCAAAACTGAAATTTCTATCGTTATCGAAATTCTGCAAGATTTCGTAAAACGGTTCCTATTTTCTCATACGGACTCCGATTGAGGCGTTTCAAAAGCCTAACTTTATTAATTCTACAAGATCTACACAATTGTGATATTAAAAATTACAATTTATAAGTTCATCATAAAAATATTGTACTGGACAGCTCCTTTACTACGAAAATCGTCACCCGACGAATCGTTTCTCGACATTCGATTTCCATACTTCTTTCCTAACCATGGTGTGAACAAATAAACTCAAAAACATCACCCTAAGGCATGCCATACCGTCACTTTGAAGTCCAAGCCTCAAAATATGCTGTTCTAATCAAAAACACCAAATAGGGTATGTACCTCTTAAAGTATGCTTAGCTACTTTTGGTAATTGTCAAGTTCTTGTCCACTCTTTGCTCCCCCATCTAATGCACGACTTGTGTGCTTATAACCAGCCATTTTCTCTTCATTTACTCATCTATTCACTCACTTAAACACTCCTTCAAAGATCCATCTAAAAACAAAAGAAAATCATACAAGTTCTTTTAAGTTCTAAGGTGTTTACACCACCATATCTCAAGAGCATATACTCTTTGTTTTCCTTACCTTATACTCTTTATTTTTAAGTCTTATTCCTATTATATTTACTAACTTGCTTTATTTGTGTGTCCTTCTAACTTATTCATGAAGAAGAGCAAGAGGAAGGGGGCTTCGATCTTAGTATATTTGATTTCATAGTTGACCCGGAGAATTGCTAATAGGTAACCTAACTTTTCTTCGCCCTCAAATCTCGTAGTATAGTGTTTAGACTCTAACTAACATATAACATCATGTTTAGGACTAAATCATTAGATCACCAAGTTTAAAGTTAACTATTTGTTGATTTATCACTTAACAATACATGTTGTAAAATGGATTCTGTGATGTATGATGTATGTTCACGATTTTTCTGTGTAAACTATGTTTCGAATTAGCCTTAGATTCCTTCACAAAAGTTGTAGATCTGAATGTCTAGAATATGATAAAAATATGAAAAGTAATTGTTTAAGAAAATATATATTTAGTAATGATTTATTTCGTAAATTGGTACTGTATGATTTTATGTACTGTCTGAGAAAATGATATGTTTTGTGATGTTAAACATTTATTTTGGCCTTGGAAAAATTATTTATGTTCCTGATGATGCCTAAGATGTGTATGTCAAATTTCAAATGAATCCATCATATATATTTTTATTTATAAAATTTGTACTAAAATGGGTCAGATATGGAAAGAATATTTTATTTAAGAACATTTATAAAGTATTTTAATCTACGTTTCTAGGTATAAGTTATGTACAAGTATAGGTATCCAAAATAATATTTTGTTTCACTTTAATGGTGTTTAAGTATTTTAAACGATTTAAAAGAAAGTATTGAAAACCGTACTGTTTTTGTTTTTAATTTGTTAAAAATAATAAACCTTATTATTTTTGAAAAATGACTTTATATCTGGAAACCTAACTTATAAAAGTATGTTGAGTATGAAAATCGAAACTTAAAAATAACATTTGGAAAATGACTCATTTAGTATCCTTAATAATATTATCGATTTCATTATTACTTAAAGTTACTTTTGTAAAACTCTATGTTTTGAGAAATATGATACCTAATAAGGTTAAAAATGATTTTTATAATTATTATTGATTTATTTGGTGTTTGAAATATTTTACTAAGTATAAATAGGCTTTAAGAGATAAGTATACTGGTACAAATACGAAACCGTATAAAAATACTAAATACGTACACTTGAACAATAAATGTACTAAATACTTGTGCCTAAAAAGTATAGAGTACTAAAAGACGAATAACCCAAAAGTACTAAGTTAAACAATCTTTAAATGTGCAAAACAACACTTAAACTTTATAATAAGCACTTAAGGACTAATTAGTGACTAAGTCAAAACTAAGGGTTAACTAGTCTATCTTGGTCAAACTTTGGCTTTTTAAGTCAACATAGACCAAGTCAGGATAAAGGAACTCATCTTAAATAATGTACTTAGAAATAATTGAATCTTTAATCAAATCTCAACTAATGAACGCTTGAAATAATATATCTCAAATAAAATGTTCCAAATCTCTTACATCAGTATACTAAAACTATCAGTTAAGATAAATTTTACGACGATTGATAATGTTTGTTAATCTTAAAATCGACATACTTAAATTCCATAGGAACAACCGTACTTCTAGTCGGTGTGTTACCTAAGCCGGTGATCAGACACGTTTTCACGAACGATGTTATCGACCCGAATCATGGTGAAAATGAACATGTGCCCTGTCAGTACCCTCTGAGTTGTCTTCACCATTCCATGTTGTAATGACTTGTTCCGAGTCAATACACAGCCCACAGACCGGTCATCCTTATGGAACCCGGTATTGTTTCATCCCTCTGGTCATCAGACATATGCCCCACGATGACCGCTGAGCTCGATATTCCAGAGACTCTGTCTTTATAAGACACCCAAATTCAGCCTACGTTTCGTGTTGGGCGCTATCTTGGTAAAGTTTAGAAGGCGATGCGATAGAAGACAGCTTCGAAAGTAGACTACGACACTCGGAGTCACTGCTCATGGGAGGCCATGATGCATCCTGTCGGTGCGAGAAAATGCTAAGAAGTAAATGGGCAGCCAGCTCTTTATGAGTTTGTCGGTAGAGTAGTAGTCGTCCAGTTGCCATTGAGGTGCTGGTTGTGTAAAGGTTCTCTTCTCCAAGACCAAGAGTATGGATTGGGTGTGTGCGCATACATAGACAAGGCCACTGATCAGCTCTCACTCTCTATATCGGATATCTTTGGGGGCAGTATACCTTCCGACCTCTGTCTTAGTAGTGTATGGGACATGTTCGGTTTAGCGGGGCCTCTGAGTCCATGCACTTGCAGTCCTTCTTCTCCGTATGTCACTCGACTAAACCGAGTCAATTTAGGTGTTCGATCCTATTGAGCACTAGGGGTGAGATTTAAACCTCCTAGTATCGATATGATTGGCGGGATTGATGTTCCCATCCGCATTTATGGTGAGATGCAAGCCTTAAGTGTGCATGAGATATTATTAGTCACGTCCCGTGCATTATGTGAAAGGAAACCATTGTTTTTAAAAGTAAATGACTACAGTTTTCTAAATCACTTGTGCTATTATGCTTTGTTACTGTTCTATACTCTTATGACTAATGATGTGATTGAAATGCTTGATAATGGGAAGTGATGTTTTGTTATATGTCTTGCTTGAATATTGATTATGATTTATATTATGTTTCATACGATTTGTATTATGTATGTCTTACTCTATTTTCACAGGACACTTCTATGAATCCATGATCTATGCTTTACTGTATTATTCACATGATACTCATATGATGTATGTATTACTTTATTCTATATAACCTACATGTCTTATATATTTAAATTGATTCGCATGTTAACTGAAATCACTTCATGTGTATCTCACATTGTATACATGTCGATTTGTAATGTGACATGCCTGCTTATCTGTTAATTAGATAACCTAAACGTTGTACTATATTGATTATTCGGGGCCATGTTAGAAGGACGGTTAGGTTACTCCCACGAAGTGTGACATGTATATTTAAATATGCATTCAGGTTGACGAACCCTCAAGACTGGACATGGGGGCATGCGTGAGTGCAAGAGATACAGTATGGCAGATGAGAGTGTCAAACTATAAATCTTGTAACACAAATTTTGTCAGACTATTGTATTTAGAAATTTGTAATTCGGGTTTCAGTTGTTGTATTTTAACAAACGGTTCATTTATCGGTAAAAGACTCACTTGAGTCGATGGTTTTAAATTTTTATCCTTTTTACGACTTAATTATTTTTCGCCCTGTTAATTAATGTCATTAGAAGAACCGGGTTGTTATAGTTGGTATCAGAGCGACCTTGAGACCGTGTGTAACTATGTGCTATGCATATTTACATCACCTATCGAGGGAACGCGCCTGGAGCTCATGACACGTGTCTAGAGTGTCTAAAGTGTCTAAAACATGTAGAACATTTAAGATCACTAAATGAGAGATTCACTAGCATAACCCTAGGATCAAATAATATACTTGGGTAGAATATATAAATGGGTAGAACTACTAAGGATTACCCGTACCATCCGATTTAGGTTTTGGCCCCTCGCTTGTTTTCATGTGCTATCTGAATAGTTGTATGTACAGTGATTATCTAACCTTAGCCAATTGGTTAGTTTTAATTTACTTGTGATCAACGCGATGACCAAGATAAAGCACTTGCAACCATCGAGAGCTCAAGACTGGTAGAACACCATTGCAAGCACAAATGGATGCATCTTCCAAATCAACTATAGTTTCAAAATCAAGTTGGATAATGTTGAAGAATCGAGTGAAGTTATGCGGACGAGATGTAACTTACAAGAAGATAAAGTGCAGACGTAAGATAGTAGTCCTCGAGTCCTATTTAGGTGTCGACTTAGACTTGACCGAGACTCTACTTACCTATGTAGCTCATACATCGGAGATCATTTGTTAGCCTAAATTATAGTCATGGAAATGAACCCTTCTTGCCCATATTCATTTCACAGTAACACCTTACACCACATCTAATTCATTTTTCTAGCTTATCCTTATTTTCTACCTTTGCCCCCACTTTCTTCATCTAACCAAGCAACGATTTGAGTTCAATTCCGAACTATCTTCAATCCTTCCGTCGAAATTCTTAAACATCACATACGAAGCTTTCCTTCATGTCTAACATCCATACCTTCATAAATCGATGAACACCTTTTACTTTTTCATTATTATTAATTTTTTTGGTTAAATTGTTCACCAATCAGATCCAACATTTGAACCTATATCAGGATGCATAGACAAAAGTCATTTAAAGCCTAACACTTGAACTATCCTTGAACAAACTTCTAATCTTTTCTAAAGGAGTTTTAACCTCAACTGATCCCTTCTCTTTTGAACTCATTTCGATCCCTTCGTGAACTAGTTCTTAGGTCTGACTACTCATCCTGAGTCAGACAAGAAGTCTTTCACTTATTTCACCTTCGTATTTTATTGCTCAACTAAACTTAGTCTGAAATATTCCTATCTGATGGAACCTTTCATATTTACCGTTCTATCTTATTTCCTTCTCATTTCTTCAGCTTGCTTCTTATTCTTTTAGACTGCTATCAAACTGCATGTATGCTAACATCATACATATTCATCGTCTTTTATCTCTACCTTATTACTATGTCCTCTTTCCAAGTTTGTCATAACCGTTGACTATGGAGATAAACTTCAATACTCTCAGTTATTATTCCCATCAACCCAATTCAAAATTCTTAAATATTTATTCTTTCAACCCATTTTCTAAATACATTTCTATGTCTTGAATGAACCATTGTTAAAACTTATCAGAGCGCAGTGGAAGCACGATGAACCCATAAACCACTCAGAATGGACATAGTTATACCAAGGATTCTCACAAGTATAATGTACTTGGAAGTATCCAATATCCTTCTAAACCAACCACACTAGGATCACCCAATCCTTACCCTTTTAGTCAACCTATAATTATTGGACCTAGGAACCTATTGATTTTTGGAATGACGAGAGGTTGGAAAAAGATGGGAACCAACTAATGTTTTTGAGTGTTGATCTTGGATTCAATGATTTTGAGAATTCTTAATTTTAACCAACGATTGGGAGGTTTAGAGATCATAACTTGAGGATACTAAAGAATAACAGAAGATTGGAAGATTTAAGGTTGTAAGCTAAGGAAAGATTAGAAATAATGACATTTATGGAAATCTAATTCACATACATAGTGACTAATTGATGAGAAATTAAGTCATACAGATTTTTGTGGAATTTAGAACCCTTGTATTTTCAATGTTTTTGCAGGTTATGTTAGCCAACAGACGATTTTTGTAGATGAGTAGCTATTACTAATAACAATAGAGTATTGACCTTTATGAAAATATATCGGGGAAAGGAACTAGTAAAGAGTACTAAGGGATAGAATTTAACAATGCATGTGGTAGTTATTTTGAGGACTAAGAGAATTTTATGAAAATTTTGAAGAATGAAACTTGTAATCCAATGATAAGATGCATAGTTCCGACTGAACGAATTTATGGAAATCTTTGGTAAATCATGAATAGCTTTAGAATTGGTAAATCGAGGTCAATAGCCAATGATTGTATAGAGAACCTCATTATCTGAGGACTTGTAACTTGAGTGGGGTAGACTTCCAATGAATTTGTTAATTATAATTTTTAAATTCGAGGATATAGATGAAACCTCATAAAAATTATTGGGATTGTTTAAATCAAAATTAGATGTAAGGTTGTGTAACCTTTAGAGAAAAATCCTTGATGAATGGAAACACCTATGGATCCTACCTTACTGGTTATCAGGAGTTAACTGGAAGAATTAAGTTAATCAGTATAATTGAGCAAATAAAGGATATTCTTATACTATTGGAGATGTATACCTACGCAAGATATACTCATATGAAATACTTGAGGAATAATATGCCGATAGTTTAAGGAACCAAACTTCTGAATATAAAGGTTAGAGAAACAACTGGAGGAAGAAAAACACATTTTGAGGATTAACTAGAGAGGAATGTAGAATAACAAAGTTACTAAGAATAGAGACATGAGTGACCCAATCTAACATGGTTCTTGACTGATGATGTGTTGTTTCCATTATCAGTTAAATCACTCCATATCAATTTTCGTTTGGAATACTTTCCAGCTACTCCTTAAACTAAGCCTTTCATGGATCAGTGATGTTCCCATTATGATCCTATACGTTCCTATTCGAATTATTATCTAGAGTCGTGGTAACACTTCTTATCCCGACTTCGTACCACAACAGAACCTATGCAAATCTTCAACCATGACCTTTGAGTCTTGAATTCTGCTTTGCCTGTTATCTAAAACCTCATAGGTTATTTGAAAACTCACTAATACTTCTACTCTTGTCATTGAGGAGTACATCAATAACGTATCTATCTCGATCCTTACCTTGCTCATTCCTTTGAAAAACAAACTTTGCTAGAAATTGTCTGATATAAACTCAAATTATCTTTTCCTTCCTTCTATCGGACGAGAAACCCTTTGGTTAGTTGGAACAATGTTCTATTGAGAGTCACCTACCTTACCTCTTTTATGCAACGAACCAAATGATAATTTTTGGTTTAACTTACCACTTCTTTTCATATACGTTCTTTTGTGAAACCTAATCCCACTTCTTTGATCAACTGTACCTACATACTTTCATTGAACTTTTCTATGCATCTCCGATCGAATTAACCCAACCAACTAGAATATTGTTATTAACCTTTGACCGGACGATTTAGTACTTAGACGAGTAGAGGTAACGTTGGAACTGCTGGGAGAAAGAGCACGACTTCACCAGGATTGTATAGAAGAAAGACTCTTAATATGATGAGCCTACTCAAAGTTGATCCAGAAGAAAATCACCAAGAAGCATAGACTTCAGAAACCTGATCAGAGACGATATCATCAAAGAAGACCTATTAGATCAATGTGCGAACCTTGGACTGAAGCGTTGCTAACCTAGTTTTTGTTCTGCCCTCTGCCCGACTACTTGGCGACCTTAGAATACTCTTAGGACTTGGAACCTTAAGTCAAGTTATCAGTGTGTGTCTTACGCGTAATCCTCTTTAAGCGATAACCTATCGTGAGACATAGCCTATAATTTTCCAGTCAAAATCTTAACTACCCTGTTATAACAAAGTTAGAACACCTTTGAGGTCGAGAGATATTCGAGATGTCATTACCTTATATTTGTGGAATTAGGTGTTCGAAAGAAGTATGAGAACGATCAATGATCAAATTATTTGAGGATTTCCTTTATTGACTTCAAAAGCTTTTTCGGAGAATAGCTTGTGAACAAGCCTTAGTAGATCTCTAGAAATTTCAGGATTTGCTGATTTATAACCTATAATTTTGGAATCCCTATGAAAACTATATCTATTTTGGTGACTTATTTATGTTTTGGATGATGGATGATAATATTACAACCCCGAATGTTGTAATTATGACGGGCACTTCAAAACCCACAGATTGTCAATTTGATGTTTTGGAATAACCTACCAATTGAGGAATCAAGAAACAAGGAAACAATTAAAAAAAATTAGTAACTTTATACTAATCAATACAAGAGTTTTCGACTAACCCTAAGAGCTTATCACTGAAAGAACTAAGCAACTCTAGGAGATCAACTCTTTAGATGATAAATATTGAGAGTGCCATGAGAACCATGAATTTTGATATGATTGATAGTGGAGGATTTACGAGTGAAAGTCCAGATAAACCTAAAGAGATCAAAACTACTAAATGTTTGTGGAAATTAGGACAACCTTTATTTGAATGGATTATACCTTAAGACAAACCAACATTTCTCCAAGAAAAAAAAAACATGTTATATCGTTTTTAAGGAATTTAGGTATTATCTGGTTTTGGAGTTAGAGCCGATAGTGAACCAAATCTCGAAATGACCCGAGATTGTTCTACTCTTGAGAACTTGAGAATACCCTATGGATATTTAAGAATCACCAAAAAAAAAAAAATTAAGAAAAACCTTAGCCTAACCTTAGGAAATATATACCGTATCAACCTAGTAGTTGTGAATTTCGAGGACGAAATTTTCTTAAGGGGGGTAGTCTGTAACACCCCGTGCTTTTGACCATTTTAGTTATTTATAATAACGATTAATATTAATAAATCGAGTCTCGACAAAATATTTTATATAGTAATATTCAATTCTTGTGTCTTTGGAACCTTTCTATTTCACTTCATTGTTTGCAAAACTGAAATTTCTATCGTTATCGAAATTCTGCACGATTTCGTAAAACGGTTCCTATTTTCTCATACGGACTCCGATTGAGGCGTTTCAAAAGCCTAACTTTATTAATTTTCCAAGATCTACACAATGGTGAAATTCAAAATTACAATTTATAAGTTCATCATAAAAATATTGTACTGGACAGCTCCTTTACTACGAAAATCGTCACCCGACGAATCGTTTCTCGACATTCGATTTCCGTACTTCTTTCCTAACCATGGTGTGACCAAATAAACTCAAAAACATCACCCTAAGGCATTCCATACCGTCACTTTGAAGTCCAAGCCTCAAAATATGCTTTTCTAATCAAAAACACCAAATAGGGTATGTACCTCTTAAAGTATGCTTAGCTACTTTTGGTAATTGTCAAGTTCTTGTCCACTTTTTGCTCCCCCATCTAATGCACGACTGTAGACACCCACATTTTGACTGCCAGGTGTCTATGGTAGTTTCCTAAAAACACCCGATGATGATCAGACGCTAACGTGCTCTAACGCGCTCGGATACGGGCTCGAAATCAGTAATGTCCGGCATGGGCTTTTAACGGGATACAAATCACCCAAAACCGACCTCAAAACCAGGCCCAGTGGGTCATTCCGAGCAAAATGAGACTAATTTGGGCCAAAACCGACACCAAAAATAAAACCCGTCTTTTAGCGACCGGGTCAAAACCCGGTCAAAGACGAACTCGACACACAAAAACGACCTGGTGCGCTTCCGGAAACTTGCACGAAATAGCGAAATTGAAAAAAATAATCAAAATCAATCAAGGTCAACCGTTTCCTAAAATGGTGCGTCCAAATTGATCCACTCGGTCGAGTGGATTGACCCACTAGATCGAGTGGAGCCTCAAAATCCGGAACAGACCCGTCTTTGAAGGCACTCGACCGAGTGCACTAGGGACACTCGATCGAGTGACCCTATGTCGTGGGGTTTCTCCTATAAATACCCCCTCAACCCATCACATTTCACAACTTTTTCCTAAGCATTCACTACCTTCAAAAGCCTCACATTTCAGCCATAATTCAACCCTCAAGTACCGTCACACTTGCACACATTTCGAGAGCAAAAACTCGTTAAAATCCATCTCTACAAAACCTCCATACATACACACCATCAACTCTTCCTACGTATCTCGACGTTCCCGCGCCATTGCCGCCATCTGACGAACCGTATCCCGAGAAGCAAGAGCATGTAGGTTGAGGGTGTAACATTCAACACCGATTTCTTCTTCTTCCCTTTCTTTTTGTTCTTTTTATGTACATTTACGTTTATGTCTATGTATTATAATTATGTCGATAGTAACGACAATACTACTAACACTAACATCTAACATCTAACATTTACTTATCGTATTCTAACATCTAACATTTATTTAAAGCATCTAACAACCTAACATTTAATTTTCGTTATTTACATTTTGTCATAATATCACTACCGCGTATATATATATATAGATAGATAGGTTCACATAAGGCCAACAACTCTTATAAGTTCATAAGTTCCAGTGTTAAAGTTACACAAAAAGTGATTAAAGTTACACGAGATGAGTGTTAAAGTTGCACTTTATCACTTGAAGTGATAACAGTGCTGAATGTTATAGTTACATATCAATCTTGAACAAATTCAACTTCAACGTATGTCAACTGTAACTTTAATATAGACTACATAATATCAAAATTCGGATTTTAACTCGTTTAACTACGACTATTGCACAAAGTCCGTTTAATCCCTTTACGAGCCGCAATAGTGGTGGCGCCCTTTCGAGGAGCACCGCCCTACGCACTCAAGGGTGTAACGTGATCGTGATAGTACGTAGTTGAACGGGCTTAATTCCATTTCAAAGGATCGGTACAAAACCCGTTGACGCTAAATCGAGCATCGCATAATCCGTAAGGATTATTAAAGATGACGTAACGCGGAGGGAACTAATTTTGTCCCGGTCCATTTTAAAACGATTTTTATACCATCTTTTCTAAAATCTCCGATAACGGTCTCATAATCATAATATACGCATTATGGGTACCGAAGATCGAGTTGCATTTAAATCGCGTCATATTTACATGTGATTCGATTAATTATCGATTTTAAAATGCATAAAACGAGACGAGTTATACCTCGTACAAATGCCACTCGACCGAGTACATAAGCTACTCGATCGAGTAGCACCCTAAAAAACGGGCAGTAACTAATATTAAGGCACACTCGACCGAGTCCGTGCCATGACTCGATCGAGTGGGTCCTGTAGCCCCGAAAATCGAGAGCTCTTTTTATCATCCGAGCCTCGTCTTTTAAAAAAGCGACTTAGTCGACACGTGTAAAGTCAATCACGTGATTTCTTTTTAAAATACAAGCATATCATTGCACATAAACAACTTTGATCGACGGTCTCACTATTAATCTTGCGTTGACGTGTAACACCCCCGATTTTATAAATTTAAAATTAGAATAAAATTATGTTCGCATTTTTATTTTTACGATTTAACTCGTAATTCTAAAAATTATTATAAAAAAATTTATCGTTTAATCGTTTCAAACTCCTAAAATTCTATTTGACTCAGAAACTCCTCTTATATTTAAAACATATTTTTATTTCTGTTTCGATTCATTTTATACATTTAATTTAATTCTTATCGAAAGTCTATTTCGACGATTTAAATTCAAAATTCTTTTTATGTATATATTTTAAGCTTGAAACTCATTTATTTTAAGTTTCGTCAAAATATTTATTTTCTTTCCTCGAGAAATCAATTTAATTACTTTATCGAAAATTTATTTATTTTTCGGGAAATACTATTTCACCGTCTAATTATTTATTGCTTTAAGCTTCATTTTCGTCTCGAATAATTTATTTACTCTTTTTATTTGACGGTCCGATTATTTAATAATTTTATTAACTCGTTTAATTCAATTTATGGGTCAGCCAACTTATCGATACGGAATTTGTTTAATCCGTATTTCTAACCCGATTCATTTAATCCATACTTTTCATTTGGCCACCTTTTATTTTCCCATTTGTTTAATGCTCATTACACTCCCCTTTTGCCTTTCTTTTGTTTAATTTGTTCCACCGCTTCATTAGCCGGCTGTTACATTTCACCTTCCTTGTTTTTATCCCATCATTCTCATCCTCTATTCCATTTTTATTTCGGATCCCACACTTCTTCTAGGCTGCCGCTGCTGCATCTTATTACCGTTCCTCCTGCTGCGTTTGTCGATCTTCCGTTGCCCCTGCTTTCCTCTGTTTGTTGGTCTTTATGCGCGCGATCTTTGCTGCTGCTGTACGCCTCTGCTGCTGCGTACTGCTGCTATACCAGCGTTCTGCTGCTGCGTCCGTCTCGCTGTCCAAGCATCCGTGTTTTCTTCCTTTTCGGCGTCGGAATCGGTGAGCAAGCTGTTCCATTCTTCTTCCTCCTCTGTTTTCATTCGTGGATTGTATCGTTGCTGTTGCGTTCGTCTTTCCATCCTGTTTCGGTTTCCGTTTTTATGTCCGTCTTCTTTTCTTCCTCTTTTCCTCCCATGTTAATTGCTGCGTGCATCTGCTGCTACCGTCTTTGCTGCTACTGGTCTGCAACTCCTCCTTTTCTCTTTCTCTTCTGACTTAGTTCGTTGGATTGTCATTTCGTTTTTCTTCGTTGATCTGATTCTTCTGTTGATGCTATTGCTTTTCTTGTTTCGGTTGTCGTCTTTGGTTGTTGTTACTGCTGTCTTTCTGTTTTCTTTTGTCTAATCAGATCCTTTGCTACTGTCACGTCGTTCTACTTGTCGTCTCGTCTTTCAGTTTGGTTTCGGTTCTTGTTTGGCATCCCTCTGTTCTCCTTCGCCTTTGCCCTTTCTCGATATTCTGTTCGGTGTCACATACTTGCTGCTGCCATCGTTTTGTTGTTATTGTTCAGTCGAGTCCCTCTTAGCATTGCTGTTGCACATACTGCGGGTCGATCTATCGACTTCCGTTCGTTGTTTCGTTTTCCTCTTCTTAGTACTGCCCTCTTGTCCCTTGTTCTTGTCCTTGTCGACTACTGCGTGTCAGCTACTTCTGTCTATCGAGTTCTTATTTTGTTCGTATTCCAATGCTGCTATGTTGTGGTCTTTTGCCTTCTGTTGCATCCATTTCCTACCTTCCTTTGTCGACTAATTCCGTCAATTAGGACCCTCTTCCTTCTTTGTTATACTACTTATTCATCCTCAATCCCTCTGTTTCCTGTCTTTTATCTAAATCAGGTTTGTTGCCGCTGTTTTGGGTGATCCATCGTTCTTTACTGACGCTGTCAACGTAGCCTGCTGCTCGGTGTCATGTTTTATTGTGATTTTTGTGAGGATCTGATAAGGACAAGTACTGGATCGTTCGGATGCCGACTTAAGGTAACTTTAGCACGTTACTCGATTTTATATCGTATGTTTGAGTAGTAGTATGTAGTAAATATTTTAACTTCGGTTTTCTAATTTTAGCTATATATTATTGCTAATTATATTCTTTTAAATCGTATTTATAAATATTTTACAAGTTTTCGATATCGTTTTACAAATCGTTAGTAATTTGATTATTTACGATCGTTATAATATTTTGTTGGCTATCGTGACACTAGTAACTAAATAATATCAATTTCATATTTTCGTCATATTTTGTTAAGTTATAATTTTTGACTCAAAACCGTATTTTTATATTATAATCGAGATTTGTACACTTGTTTAATAAATTAATTAACGTTTTACGATTTATACTAATAAATGAGAAAATAGTCGATTTAGTTTTAAATATATTTTTAATCGAGACTATTTTCACTAATTATTTCCGATTGACTATTTTATTAAAATCCGTATTATTTATTAATAAAAGCTATTTGTTAAAAATAATTTGAAGTCTTTGTAACTCTCATTTTTTTTATAAAACTCGTTGATTCAATTAATTTTGATATCGTTTTTCTTAAAACATCTCTTTTCTAAAATCTATAATTTTAACTCGACTTCCTAATTATTTATATAATACTCTATATTGACTTATTATATTTTCTTTATGTTTTGAGTAACGAATTTAGAAATATAATAAAGTTACGATAACGACGATAATAATAAAATGTTAATTTAGTTAGAAATGCTATTTTTATACATTTCACTTATTTTAATAACTTACGTATTTTCTATAAGACTTTCTATTTTAAGTAAGTTTCTAAAATTAGTAAGTTTCTATTTATAGAAAGTTTCCCTTTTTATATGAAATGTTTATTCCCTTTTATCTTCATATTATTTATAATGATTATTTATTCTCAATATCGATAATGGCTTGTTTTGGAGTTATGGAATAAGGAGAAGTGTGGGGTTAGAGTAATATAGTCTGAGATGTACGTTTTTGCCATCAACTATAAAGCTGGTGTGTCTATGTTGAGACACATTGGTCGTTGAACTGAGCATGGTTTGTGTTCAGGAGTGTGTATATTTTGACCTTAAACTTAGATATCGCATCGTGTAAGTCGCGTCGGGTTGAACTGGGTATGGTTTGTATCCAGGAGGGGTGTGCACTACTTAAACCAGGACCCCGCTGCACGCAGTCCTGTTATGGTTGAGTTGCCTAGTTAGAGGCCGAAGTCTGATTTTTTTTGACTAAGTTCTCGAAGCTAGTTTAGTATTATTCCTAGTGAAAGGCTAGCCTTGTGCACACCGATCGAATTTTCATAAACGCCATTTTTTGAATATTTATATTATCGATTGATTTTGACTTGCAGGTTGGCAAGTGCTTTAAGTTTCGCTGAAAACTTATTTTTATTATATCGTTTTAATGTTTTCTCTTTTTAAATATTTTGATATAATAATACTATTATTTTTCCATATGATATAATATGGCTGGGAGAACGTCCGAGTTACTCCCCACTGACGTGGTTGTTATGTTTATAACATGACAGGTATTTGCTGCTGGGTTTTGGGTGTGAGCTAGCGAGTAGCGTGGATCCTACTCTTTCTCTATTCATGTTTATTTATGGATTTGTATAAACCCGTTTGGAAGTTTTACTTTTAGCCCTTTTGTAAAAAGAGGCCTTTGTATTGACTTACCATTTCTTTTAATAAGATATAGTTTGTCAGTGTGTTTTAATCCCACTCTACAGTGTTTCCGCCACTGTATTGCGTTAGATTTTTCTAGGGGATTACAGTTGGTATCGGAGCATTGTTGCTCCCGACGCTTACACCTGATTCTAGGAAAAATACTCGTAAATGATTTGAATGATAATAAAATATTAGTGAGAGATGGGTAGAAACCAAAATAAGGACTTAACTGTTAGGATTAATTGTTCTTGTAACTCAATGACTAGCATTGAATATTTGTTTCTTTTATCGAGAAGAAGATGAAAGAACAAGATGTTGATATGCTGCTCCAGATCGGGACAAAACCTGCTTAATCTACTCTCAACGCCTGCTGACTCGAGTGGACAACTTGGTGCTCCAAGAAAGATGCCGATGGTGACTTTTTAGCTCCGGTTTAGTTTGCTCAAGCTACAGATGATAAAGAGTAGATTTCTGTTCCATGATGTTGGAGTAGATCCAGATGGAGCGACCCAAGACGTGTGTGCTCGTTCCTCTGCAAGATGATGAAGTAATTCTTTTGGTTTCCTCGTAAACCTTAGAGGTCCAAACTTTCCCTTCTCCTCTCAGGTCTTTATCATCTAGAATAATTGATTCTTTCCTTCCTGCTTTTGCCTTTTGCAATTCTTTCCTTTAATTCTCGTCTTCATTCTCGAGATAAATCTTCGATTAATTCTCCTACTTTACCATTTTATTTTTTTTCTCCCCTTGAGATTCTTGGTTAGATCGACTTCCGTCTCAGTGAACCCCGTGAAAAGATATTGATGTTTGAGGTTTAGTAAACCCTTGTTACCTGGTTTGAGGATTTTGAGTCTGCCCTACCTTCTAAGCAAATAAGACATTCTTGAGGATTAATTTGAATAGCAAAATGTTACTCGATGGAATTAGGATGATACTTTAGGCACTGAACCTTGGGTTATAGGTTACTTTGATTATTTTGGAGTACTTACAGTTGAATATATTTGGGAGTAGTAAGAGTATATCATATTTGATGGATACCTAGTACCTAACCTAGAACCGAACTAATTGTAACCGATAATATTACTTTGGGATTCTCACCTGATGCTTATTTGATGGATGCATCGTGAATACTTGGGATCATAGAGTATTGTTTAAGGTGTTAGCCTGAGTGTTGTGGTACCAATAAAGGTTTTCATTAATGTCGTTAGAAATTTTGGTTGACATAGATTACCGTGTTTCTTATGGATTTGATCGTTGATCGTTGTTTAAGGTTGTAACCTGTAAAATTTGGAGTGGAATGATCTAACTTGGATAAATTGTTGTTAACCTTGAAGGAGAGAAACATATTGTACAATTAGATGTTTGATTTATCGCGTTGTTTTGAGGAATACTTATGCGAGTCATCTTGATGGATTTATAGTTCAGAACCCTTAGACCAACGAGATTGTGGCTTCGTTGAATTAATAAATATTTTGGTGGTTTCGCTGATACAATATGAAGTTTGGTGGAATTTTTAGAAACCTTAACCCGATGACGTGTTTGAAGATGTGAGTGTGTGCGCCATTACCTATTGGTTTGAGCATGTTTGAGGATTTATTGTACTTTCCCAACTCCTGTGTACTTGTGGCATTATAATATGTTAATGATCATTTTTGAGGATTTTCGTACCCGAGCCATGTTAATTCGGTGGACTTCGTTTAGTGTTTCTTACTCGAGAAATTTGGAGTACATCTCGAGTTTAAACCTTATGAACTTTGGATTTAGGAGCCTTATCGATTCCGAGTTTGGGTGTGTTGTGATGGCCGTTGAGATTTTAATGGATGAGATTAGATTTTAAAGCATTTGTGGATTAGTATCGTGTCGTTTGAACGATTGGATAATCACGTAAGATATTTTATTTGGAGATTGTGACTGGGTAGTTCCACCTAGCGCCTAATATTGGACTTAACGTTATTTGATGGATATTAGGAACCCGTGTTGTGGGAGTCGTACTGGGAATCTCAAGATGGTTGATTTATTCTCTAATCCTGAGAGCTCTAATTGACTCTCAATTTCGTCCTTTCCTTAGCTTTCTTTAAATCCGCTACTTCTCCTTCGGCCAATCCCTTTGGCTTCTTTATCGGGTTTGAAAATCTGTTTGTCGTTGACTCTGACCCTATTTATCCGTTTATCATTTTCCCGAATCTATGTTATGAAAAGTTCAACTATTTTAAAATTTTGGACTATCGTGAAATTTTAACATTTGAGATATAAATTTCAAAACTTTGTTTTCGTATTCGTATTTGGTCGATAACATATATTTACTTCCATTTCAAAATGCCTAAATAATTTATTTTAAAGTATTTCGAAATTATTTAAACTTTTAATTTTGATTTTCGTGTGATCGAGATTTTATGAAAATGTTCATAATTGCAAATATTTTGGATTTTTATAAGATTATTATGTAAAACGATTTAATATTTTCGAAAAACTTCGTATGTCTGAAATTTTGTTTTACTGTCGTTAGACTTTAATCTGTTATTAAAAATGTTTGTCGACTGATTTGATTCTTATTTACTAACTACAAAACTCGATTTCTCAAGATTTTGTTTACTCTTAAAACAAAATAATTTCGAATTTCTAAATCAAAACGTTTTACTGTTGTTTTGAAAATATTTGGGTACCTTTCACTCTCGAGTTCGTTTACAAATATTATATATCGTCATTATTTTATAAAATAATTTTTAACTTGCGATTTCATTGTTTTACGATTTTAAACTTTGGGAATTGAGCCTAACTCTTCTTGAATTAAATTTTGTCTTCGATTTTGATTTCATATCACGTTTGAAGCTATGAAAATTTTTAAACCGAGATTGTGATGCGAGTTAAGCAATCTCCTCTTGTTCAAATGATACAACCTCGTATTCTATTCTATTATTATGTTTTTGTTAGTTTTGAGGACGAAACTACTTTTTAGTGGGGAAGATTGTAACACCCCTGATTTTATAAATTTAAAATTAGAATAAAATTATGTTCGTATTTTTATTTTTACGATTTAACTCGTAATTCTTAAAATTATTATAAAACAAATTTATCGTTTAATCGTTTCAAACTCCTAAAATTCTATTTGACTCAGAAACTCCTCTTATATTTAAAACATATTTTTATTTCTGTTTCGATTCATTTTATACATTTAATTTAATTCTTATCGAAAGTCTATTTCGACGATTTAAATTCAAATTTTTTTTATTTATATATTTTAAGCTTGAAACTCATTTATTTTAAGTTTCGTCAAAATATTTATTTTCTTTCCTCGAGAAATCAATTTAATTTACTTTATCGAAAATTTATTTATTTTTCGGGAAATACTATTTCACCGTCTAATTATTTATTGCTTTAAGCTTCATTTTCGTCTCAAATAATTTATTTACTCTTTTTATTTGACGGTCCGATTATTTAATGATTTTATTAACTCGTTTAATTCAATTTATGGGTCAGCCAACTTATCGATACGGAATTTGTTTAATCCGTATTTCTAACCCGATTCATTTAATTAATCCATACTTTTCATTTGGCCACCTTTTATTTTCCCATTTGTTTAATGCTCATTACACTCCCCTTTTGCCTTTCTTTTGTTTAATTTGTTCCACCGCTTCATTAGCCGGCTGTTACATTTCACCTTCCTTGTTTTTATCCCATCATTCTCATCCTCTCTTCCATTTTTATTTCGGATCCCACACTTCTTCTTGGCTGCCGCTGCTGCATCTTATTACCGTTCCTCCTGCTGCGTTTGTCGATCTTCCGTTGCCCCTGCTTTCCTCTGTTTGTTGGTCTTTATGCGCGCGATCTTTGCTGCTTCTATACGCCTCTGCTGCTGCGTACTGCTGCTATACCAGCGTTCTGCTGCTGCGTCCGTCTCGCTGTCCAAGCATCCGTGTCTTCTTCCTTTTCGGCGTCGGAATCGGTGAGCAAGCTGTTCCATTCTTCTTCCTCCTCTGTTTTCATTCGTGGATTGTATCGTTGCTGTTGCGTTCGTCTTTCCATCCTGTTTCGGTTTCCGTTTTTATGTCCGTCTTCTTTTCTTCCTCTTTTCCTCCCATGTTAATTGCTGCGTGCATCTGCTGCTACCGTCTTTGCTGCTACTGGTCTGCAACTCCTCCTTTTCTCTTTCTCTTCTGACTTAGTTCGTTGGATTGTCATTTCGTTTTTCTTCGTTGATCTGATTCTTCTGTTGATGCTATTGCTTTTCTTGTTTCGGTTGTCGTCTTTGGTTGTTGTTACTGCTGTCTTTCTGTTTTCTTTTGTCTAATCAGATCCTTTGCTACTGTCACGTCGTTCTACTTGTCGTCTCGTCTTTCAGTTTGGTTTCGGTTCTTGTTTGGCATCCCTCTGTTCTCCTTCGCCTTTGCCCTTTCTCGATATTCTGTTCGGTGTCACATACTTGCTGCTGCCATCGTTTTGTTGTTATTGTTCAGTCGAGTCCCTCTTAGCATTGCTGTTGCACATACTGCGGGTCGATCTATCGACTTCCGTTCGTTGTTTCGTTTTCCTCTTCTTAGTACTGCCCTCTTGTCCCTTGTTCTTGTCCTTGTCGACTACTGCGTGTCAGCTACTTCTGTCTATCGAGTTCTTATTTTGTTCGTATTCCAATGCTGCTATGTTGTGGTCTTTTGCCTTCTGTTGCATCCATTTCCTACCTTCCTTTGTCGACTAATTCCGTCAATTAGGACCCTCTTCCTTCTTTGTTATACTACTTATTCATCCTCAATCCCTCTGTTTCCTGTCTTTTATCTAAATCAGGTTTGTTGCCGCTGTTTTGGGTGATCCATCGTTCTTTACTGACGCTGTCAACGTAGCCTGCTGCTCGGTGTCATGTTTTATTGTGATTTTTGTGAGGATCTGATAAGGACAAGTACTGGATCGTTCGGATGCCGACTTAAGGTAACTTTAGCACGTTACTCGATTTTATATCGTATGTTTGAGTAGTAGTATGTAGTAAATATTTTAACTTCGGTTTTCTAATTTTAGCTATATATTATTGCTAATTATATTCTTTTAAATCGTATTTATAAATATTTTACAAGTTTTCGATATCGTTTTACAAATCGTTAGTAATTTGATTATTTACGATCGTTATAATATTTTGTTGGCTATCGTGACACTAGTAACTAAATAATATCAATTTCATATTTTCGTCATATTTTGTTAAGTTATAATTTTTGACTCAAAACCGTATTTTTATATTATAATCGAGATTTGTACACTTGTTTAATAAATTAATTAACGTTTTACGATTTATACTAATAAATGAGAAAATAGTCGATTTAGTTTTAAATATATTTTTAATCGAGACTATTTTCACTAATTATTTCCGATTGACTATTTTATTAAAATCCGTATTATTTATTAATAAAAGCTATTTGTTAAAAATAATTTGAAGTCTTTGTAACTCTCATTTTTTTTATAAAACTCGTTGATTCAATTAATTTTGATATCGTTTTTCTTAAAACATCTCTTTTCTAAAATCTATAATTTTAACTCGACTTCCTAATTATTTATATAATACTCTATATTGACTTATTATATTTTCTTTATGTTTTGAGTAACGAATTTAGAAATATAATAAAGTTACGATAACGACGATAATAATAAAATGTTAATTTAGTTAGAAATGCTATTTTTATACATTTCACTTATTTTAATAACTTACGTATTTTCTATAAGACTTTCTATTTTAAGTAAGTTTCTAAAATTACTAAGTTTCTATTTATAGAAAGTTTCCCTTTTTATATGAAATGTTTATTCCCTTTTATCTTCATATTATTTATAATGATTATTTATTCTCAATATCGATAATGGCTTGTTTTGGAGTTATGGAATAAGGAGAAGTGTGGGGTTAGAGTAATATAGTCTGAGATGTACGTTTTTGCCATCAACTATAAAGCTGGTGTGTCTATGTTGAGACACATTGGTCGTTGAACTGAGCATGGTTTGTGTTCAGGAGTGTGTATATTTTGACCTTAAACTTAGATATCGCATCGTGTAAGTCGCGTCGGGTTGAACTGGGTATGGTTTGTATCCAGGAGGGGTGTGCACTACTTAAACCAGGACCCCGCTGCACGCAGTCCTGTTATGGTTGAGTTGCCTAGTTAGAGGCCGAAGTCTGATTTGTTTTGACTAAGTTCTCGAAGCTAGTTTAGTATTATTCCTAGTGAAAGGCTAGCCTTGTGCACACCGATCGAATTTTTATAAACGCCATTTTTTGAATATTTATATTATCGATTGATTTTGACTTGCAGGTTGGCAAGTGCTTTAAGTTTCGCTGAAAACTTATTTTTATTATATCGTTTTAATGTTCTCTTTTTAAATATTTTGATATAATAATACTATTATTTTTCCATATGATATAATATGGCTGGGAGAACGTCCGAGTTACTCCCCACTGACGTGGTTGTTATGTTTATAACATGACAGGTATTTGCTGCTGGGTTTTGGGTGTGAGCTAGCGAGTAGCGTGGATCCTACTCTTTCTCTATTCATGTTTAGTTATGGATTTGTATAAACCCGTTTGGAAGTTTTACTTTTAGCCCTTTTGTAAAAAGAGGCCTTTGTATTGACTTACCATTTCTTTTAATAAGATATAGTTTGTCAGTGTGTTTTAATCCCACTCTACAGTGTTTCCGCCACTGTATTGCGTTAGATTTTTCTAGGGGATTACATGACGACTCCTTAGTCGTATCCGACGTACGATTAATTTAGACTCCAATCTATCGATATGATAAGTTGGGACAAGGATCGAGATTTGGGATCGGGCTAGCACCACGCCTAGGTCCTATATCTCCGTCCTTTGATTAGTACACAAAATAATGAGTATTTAATCAAAGTTCGTCCATTTACACGACTCACGGTCTAGTTTATACACGGGTCCGTTTCTAACTATTACTTATCATTTTGGTCATATATTCCAATTATTCTATTTTATTGCTCGTTGTATTGTGAATTTCGGGTTGTATTCCGCCCGTGTAATTTGTAACCGATTTATATTTGTGGACATGACGTAGGTCCACCCCGACGCGGCCACGTGCGGGTTTGGGTAGGCGAATGCATCTCCATATGAGAATGGATCGAATTGAAATTTAAGTCGAAATGGAGTCGCCACCGAATTTTGTGGTTATTCCGAACCGTTCGAGCCCACTCTATATCGCTATGGACCATGCACAAAGTATGGCCCATTTCGGTTTGAGAGTTTATTGGGCTCGTCTCTTTGCATTGCGATACCGATACCATCTATACCGGTAATCGTGTAAAGAATGACTCTCGTGCGCCAACGGTTTCGGGCATCCGGAAACCGAGGTTTTGAGTAAGGGGTGAGGGTACGTGTTGGGAAGCCCACTAAGGACACCCAACCCCGCCCGCACTTAGCGGCCTCTACTAAGACATTGTTTGACTTTCTAATATGCGCGCTAGTAATCCGGTGAAATGATATGCAAACATCGTTTTAGCTAAGCATGCGAATTAAATGTGAGCTACGTCATTTTAATGCATCTAATTTATTATCGAAGTGATTTAGCATGCGAGGGTTCATTTATAAACGGTAAAACGTAAATAAATAAAGCAAAAGCAATAATAAATCGATTACAAGTTACACGGGAGGAATACAACCCGGAATTCACAATACAACGAGCAATAAAGTAGAATAATCGAAATATATATAGCCAAAATGATAAGCAATAGTTAGAAACGGACCCGTGTATAAACTAGACCGTGAATCGTGTAAATGGACGAACTTCAATTAAATGCATATTATTTTATGCATTAATCGAAGGACGGAGATATAGGACCTAGGCGTGGTGCTAGCCCGATCCCAAATCCCGATGCCTTGTCCCAACTTATCATGTCGATAAATTGGAGTCTAAATTAATTATGCGTCGGATACGACTACGGAGTCGTCAACGCAAGATTAATAGTGAGACCGTCGATCAAAGTTATTTAAGTGAAGTGATATATATGAGTTTAAAAAAAAGGAGCACGTGATTGTCTTTACACGTGACGACTAAGTCGTAAAAAAAGACGAGGCTCGAATGGTGCATTAAAGCTCTCGGATTTCTGGGCTATAGGACCCACTCGGTCGAGTCATGGCCTGACTCGGTCGAGTGCGTCCTAGAAGAGGCTACTGCCCATAATTTGGGGTGCTACTCGATCGAGTAGCCTATGTACTCGGTCGAGTGGCACCTGTACGAGGTATAACTCGTCTTGTTTTATGTGTTTTAAAATCGGCAATTAATCGAATCGCATATAAATATGGCACGATTTATATACAACTCGATCTTCGGTACTCATAATGCATATATTATTATTACGAGACCGTTATTGGAGATTTGTTTTCTTAGTTTTTACGAGTTTTGATCTCGGAATGCATGTAGACGGATGTGTATATGGTGACGTCGAAAATGGTGATGATTTGTAACTTGATGTGGATGAAAAATGTAGGGTTTTTGAAGGTAAAGTTGGCCGAAAAATGTGATTGAAAAGTTGTAAAAAAGTTGTTTTTTGTTTGAGGATTGATGGGGTATTTATAGGAAAACCCACGACCTAGGGTCACTCGATCGAGTGGCCCTAGTGCACTCGGTCGAGTGCCCTCTAAAACGGGTCTGATCCGGGTTTTGAGGCTCCACTCGATCGAGTGAGTCAATCCACTCGACCGAGTGGATCAAATAGGATGAGCTATTTTAGGAATGATTGAATCTTGATTATTTTTGAATTTTGTACTTGGGCGCAATTTTCTAGAAATGTACCTGGTTGACCTTTTGTGGAGGATTCGTCCTTGACCGGGTTTTTGGCCCGGTCGCTAAAAGACGGATTTTATTTTTGGTGTCGGTTTTGGCCCAAATTAGTCTTATTTTGCTCGGAACTACCCACTGGGCCTGATTTTGAGGTTGGTTTTGTGAGCTTTGTATCCCGTTAAAAGCCCATGCCGGACATTACTGATTTCGAGCCCGTATCCGAGTGCGCTAGAGCACGTTAGCGTCCGATCATCATCGGGTGTTTTTTGGAAACTGCTATAGACACCTGGCGGTAAAAATTTGGGTGTCTACAGAGCCCCCACTCTGACTGAGGCTTGGACAAGGCGAAAGTTAGAGTAGCTAGCAAGTCAATTAAGACCTGGTAGACTTACGGTCGGGTCGTTTATAGTCCATTAGACTTGCGTGAAAGGGCTCGCCAGCCATAGGATAAAAATCATACCTGGGTTGATGATAATAACTCCGTGGGGAATCAGACTTGTCGCATAAGTCCTGGGTGCGCCTATATGTGGGCCCATCCCGTACCATTCCGGGGAAAATGCCGCCTCGGGCTTTCCGCTGGGGAGATATGTGAGCTGCGCGGTCTTGAATTGTACCTGTATAAGCTACATAAAATTTTGCATGCAACACGTAGGTGAAACAAATATGACTCGCGCTGGGGAAAAATGATTTTTTTTGCTTCATTTTGAAATTGAAGTTCTGAAAGCAACTCACGTGCTAGGAGATAAGTTTTCAAAACTGAAATGGGTAGAAATGAAATTTGCAATTTAAATAGACCGAAATTTGACCTTGTCGAAAAAGGATTTTCTCAAATGGCTAAGTTTTGCAAATTTTAAAATGAGAATTTGAAGAGAGAGGTATAATGACAGATTCGACTTTGGACGTGACCGGACGAGTTGACAGACACGACTGAACTCTCGAGGGGTTGGACCGTGACTCGGTAGGGGGGTGGGCCACCTGACAAGACTCTTAAGTTGCGTTATTCCGCAGCCTAGGCGAGTGGCAACATGGTCGAATCCTCGGAATGGGAAGGATGCGTTATCGGGGAATTGCAGTAGTCTGTAATGAGACTGCAACTGCACAACAGGGCTTAGCAATGTTGTTGTCTAGTGCTCTTGAATTCTTGGTTTCGAGGTATAGGCCCGAAGTGGGCGTTGTCTCGAGTCCTGACAGATTCTTGTCTTCGACTGAGCCGAGTACTAGGACACGCTAAAAGAAAGGAGGCTAGATTTTGAAAGTATTTGGATTATGTGAGTAGATGGAGAACTTCTGCCTAGGAGAAGCCCCGGGACGACAAAGCTAGCTGTTGAGAACATGATGGTGTCGTGACCAGAATGATGGCGCTTTTTGAATTTGTGTCAATGTGGATGATTGTGCCTTTATTGAAAGGCTGCCTACGTATTCACGTGTAGTGAAATCAAACCAAGCTGTAGTTCAGTGTCGGAAGATATATTATGATGCCTAAGCTAATAGGACTTTGTGTGTAACTAGCCATAGCGATGGTGTAGGCTAGGTGCATTCCCAATGATGTCTTGATCAAAGGGCTAGAATGGTTAGGATCTTGATCCTGTGACTGTGAGCGTTCTCCGGGGTAGCCCCCAGAGGTGGTGTGAACTATTTGGGCATGTTCTATGCCGACCGCAGGTTGAGCTCCCGTGTTCGGGGTTGGCAACTGGTTTGGATAAGAAGAATTGGGATGGGTTTTAACGAGTTCTGCTCTCGGGGATTTGATGAGTTTTGCTCTCGGGGATTTGATGAGTTTTGCTCTCGGGGATTTGACGAGTTTTGCTCTCGGGATTTTAACGAGTTTTGTTCTCGGGATTTTAACGAGTTTTGTTCTCGGGATTTTAACGAGTTTTGTTCTCGGGTTTGCGTATGGTGATTGTGAATTCTATTATGTAAAGGGGAAGTCGAGTAAAATGGCTCGAACTTTGATTGGGATAGGTTTTGATAATGCGGGATCTGGTTTCCATGTCTGGCCCTAATGGTTAGGGGTATCCTATGGAGCTTGAATCCTCAAAATTCCGGGCTATCTCTGTCCTGGGTCTCGGGAAGGTCTTGAGGGTTGTAATGTGGGAAGGCTGAGTGTGGTGTTAGCTGACCAGCTTGGTTGATTCTCCCCTATTTGATGGTATGGGCATTGATAATTTTTGAATTGACCGTACCCCGGTCAAGGGACTTTCACTTGAGCTGACCGTTGACCACGTTCATGGGTATTTGAAATTTTTTTAGTTGGTTGACTCCTTAGCCCCTGGTCATAGGATTCTTCATTTGGATTGACCGCTTTAACCTCGGTGATGGGTGCCTCTTTTTTTTTTGACAATGGCCTCTTTTTTTTTTGGCCTTTTGCTTCTTTCCTGGACTTTTGATTTTTTTTTTGTCCAGTTTTTTTTTTTTTTTCACGGCTACTCCCCCGATGGTGTTGTGGGTGGATATGGGGGTGGGCCCATCGGTTGGATTAGGCTTGTGGAGCTAAACCTTTGTAAGGTGTAAGCCTAGTTGGTGTTTATGTGAGTGCAACTCGCGATGGAGTACTCTACGATAAGCATGGTGATTTGGATCTCGGTATTGTCATCATAATTCCGAACAGGCTTGGTGGGAGTATAGTCCTGAGTTGGGTATTTTTGGCATCAAGTCTATTGAGTCACGATGCTTCTTTTTTGCTTCTGGTCAGACTAAACGCCTAAGGTAGGGATTGGTTAGTCTTATTGGAGGGGTGTTTATTGTGGGGAGATGGGCCTGCCTCCCGTCTTGAACCCAAACTAGGAGACTACCTAGATTTGTCATAGAATTTGATACCGCTCCTGCTAAGGGAAGTTATGTGGCTGTCTATGCCAGACATGGAACAGGTAAAGGAAAACACGGGTCTCAGTTCCTACAGTCATTATAGATGTGCCTATAATAGTCATGTGCATGTGCTCACAGTGTATGATGGTGTTCATCATGTTCTCGGAAACACATAAGGAAGTATATAGTAGGGATTAAAAAAGCTGATTTTATTGAATTTGAAAAGAGGACAGAATACAGTTGACTCTGACTCTGACTTTGACCTTGACTTCGAAGGAAATAGTACATCCTAGACTCGAACTCAGACTCGGACTCAAATCGAATCCGGACTCTCGGATTAGTTGTCGGCTTCTAAGGACTCGAGTTGATGTCCAGTATAGCCTTCGGTAGAAGTTTCACCCAGATCTTCATTATGTCGAAGATCGTCTTCAATCCTAATGACCATTTCAGTAAGCACCGCAAAGTTTGAAATGCCGGCATACCTAAGATGGACGCGGTAAGAAGGTAGGAGGTTGTTGACGAATGCCTCCACTAGTGTCTTCTCGCTGGGCTTGTCTACCAGCTTAACACTCTCAGCCCGCCAACGTCGAAGGTATTTGGTGAAACCCTCTCTTGGATCTTGGGCCATGACTTCTAAAGTCCGCATGGTAGTCTGAAGTTCAGTATTATCAGAATAGTTTTTGGTGAACTCTGTAGCCATATCTTCCCATGTGGGGAACCTTTTTGCGTTAAGCCTATAGAACCAGACTTTTGGATATTTCCCGAGGGATGCCCCGAACAAATTGATGAACATGTCGGCTTTGACCCCCTTGATTGCCATAAATGCTTTGAAGGCTCGGAGGTGTAGTAATGGATCCTCCGCCCCTTCGAATATGGGTAACCCCTCTAAATTGAGATTTGTTGGTAGTTTCTCTTTTTTTTTTGGTGAAATGTAAATATTATTATTAGTAACCAAAAATCAATGGGACGAGAGTCCCTTACATGATTAATTTTTCTAACCAGAGTCTATCCTTCTGATGGATAGCTCCCTTACAACTAGTATCGATCTTAATGTTCATATCATTTTTAATACATTTCAGCACCTGCTGGGGTCTAAGTAGGCTATTTTCAACTCTAGCTCGATTCCTTTGTATCCATACGTAGTAAATCGTAGCATTAATCAGGCCGTTTAACACCACTCTCCTAAGCTTGGATCCTCTTCTAGCCAATCTCCATGTGTTGACATTAGAGATGGGGATAGAAATACCGACCCAGTTGCTCACCAATGACAGAACCTGACTGCTGTACGGACAGTAAAAGAAAAGATGGTCCGCATCTTCGTCGGCCGAACCGCAAATACAGCATGCTGTATCGGGAACTACTCCATAGCCAAAAAGCTTCTTCTTCGTCTTGAAAGCATCCTGTTGATACATCCAATTAATAATCTTGTGCTTGGGAGCCGTCCAATCATTCCAGATTAGGTGACTCCAACTCACGGTCGGACTGACATCTCTGATCCAATCGTATCCCGATTTAATGCAATACTGTTGACCATCGATGGACCAAACCTGAGACGCGTAGGCTGGACGAAGGCCATCACGCACCTTACATATCTTCTTCCAGGTCCACGGGCTGTCCTGTGACGGGTTATACTCCAACCACTCAATCCCCTTAAGATAAATCTGGTTAACCCATTGAACCCATAGAGTATCGGCTTTAACGTAAACCCACCACGCAAGTTTACCAATTGCTGCCTTATTCCAAATGGAATCGTTTTTAATACCAAGCCCGCCTTCTTTAAACGGTTTACAAATCTTCTCCCACGCAATCGGGGGTGCACGTTTGTAATCAGTCCCTCCTTCCCAAAGAAAATTTCGGCAGAGGCCTTCAATATTGTGTATGACAGCATTAGGAAGAATAAAAATCGATGCCCAATAGTTATGTAGCATTTTTAACACCGACTTGATTAGGACCAATCTACCTGCATAGGACAATTTCCTAGTCCCCAACGCTCTGATTCGTTCCATAATTCGTGTGATCAATGGAATGCAATCCTTGGCATTGAGATTTGTGGGTTTAATGGGGACCCCCAGGTACCTGAAAGGCATACTACCTTCAATGCAGCCCGATACATCAGCTATGTCCGCACGAATATTATCTGGGATGGCATTGAAATAGACATTAGATTTACCTGGGCTCATCTTGAGACCTGAAGCATGGGAGAACGTGGAGAAAGTCCTAAGTAAGACCATAATGAAGTCAGGGTCTCCTCTCGAGAACATCAAAAGGTCATTAGCAAACATAAGACTAGACAGTCTCATGTTACCGCAAAGGGGATGAAACCTGAACTTTGCTTGCTTAGTAGTAGTGTGAAGTAGCCTCGTAAGGTATTCCATACAAATCGTAAATAATAAAGGAGAAAGGGGATCCCCTTGTCTTAGTCTCCTCTTGCCCTTAAAAAAACCAAAAGTATCTCCGTTCAGGCTCAGAGAAAAAGTAGCTGATGTAACACACTCCATGACTAGATTAGTGAAACCTGTCGGAAAATTCAGAGCATGCATCATCTGGTGAAGAAAGTCCCATTCAATAGTATCATAGGCCTTTTGGAGGTCAATTTTGAATATACATCGAGGGGACACAGTTTTCCTGTTATACAGCTTAATCAAGCCTTGACAGATAAGTATGTTCTCCATAATACTTCGACCTTGGATAAAGCCTCCTTGCGTCTTAGATATAATGTCAGGTAAGACTAACGCCAATCTGCTACAAAGGAGCTTAGAAATGACCTTATAGACCATGTTGCAGCATGATATCGGCCTAAATTGCTAAACAGTTTCCGGCATAGGAATCTTTGGAATAAGGGATACAGTAGTTGCGTTCACTTGTTTGAGGAGTTTCCCATTTCTGAAAAATTCATGGATAGCTTCGCAAACATCCTGTCCAATGATATCCCAGTTCGATTTGAAAAACAAACTCGAAAAGCCATCCGGCCCCGGAGCCTTGTCATTAGGAATGCTAAAGAATGTTTTTTTGATTTCATCATCAGTGACCTCTTTCGTGAGCCAAGCAGCATGAGAAGCTGTACATGCCGGGCCTTCCTGAACAATTTTCATAAGAACAGGCTGAGTATTTCTGCTAGAGCCCAGCAAATCTTCATAGAATTCCAGGAAACTTGCTTGAATACTCTCTTTATCCATACGTAAAACCCCATCAGCGCCTTTAATCTGTGTAACATTATTATGCGCCCTCCTTGCACGAATAACATTATGGAAATACGTTGTATTCGCATCCCCGTCCTTCATCCAATGAGCCTTAGCTTTTTGTCTCAGGAAGTTGTATTCCATATTCTCCAGCTCCGTGCAGGTGATATTAGCATCGTATTCCTGTTGAATAAGCACCTGATTACCAGGTTGGAAAATAAGATCCTGTTGACATTGCCTTAATTTCAGTATAGCAATATCCGCCGCCCTCTCAATGTCAGAGAACTTGGATTTATTTAAGCATTTCAGAGGCTTCTTCAACAGCTTCAACCGTTGGCATACAATGAACATTCTTGTGCCTTATATGGATATTTGCCAATTTTCCTTTACGATATCTTGGAAACTAGGATCAGCGACCCACATGTTTGAAAATTTGAATGGACGATTCCTTTTGCCTTCATCCTTATGCTCCTGAATAATGCAAGGCGTATGATCAAAGGTTTCCTCTGGAAGAAATGCAGCCTACATATTCGGAAATAAGTCATTCCATTCCTGATTAGATAGGAACCTATCCAACCGTGAATACACCCTATCCTCCGGTCTCTGTTTGTTCGACCACGTATAGAACGCTCCCGTGGACGATACATCAGCTAAATCACAATGCAGTAAGCAATCGTGAAAAGGTCTAGCATCAGCTGCACTAAAAGAGCCTCCAATTCTTTCCTCCGGCGTTAAAATGCAATTAAAATCTCCTCCAACAGCCCATGGACCATTCATCCCATCAGCAATCCGTCTAAGATTCGACCAAAGCGATTCTCGACCTTGCGCCTCATTAAACGCATATACAAAAGTGAAATGAGATTCCCTCTGCGTGTTCTCATGCTTAGCCCAAATATGGATGAATTGAGGATCATACTCCAGAATGTTAACTTGGAATACTCTAGGATCCCATCCCACCCAAATTCTCCCACCAGCATGTAAATGGGAGTTATTAGTGATACTCCAGGCACTAAAACTGGGCATAGCTCTCATTTGATTCACCGGTTTTATTTTAGTCTCTAACAACGCAAACAAACCTACCTTATTAGCCAATAAAAACTTATTGATATGTACCTATTTTTCGGCTTTATTCATACCCCTAACATTCCAAATCCCCATAATCATGGAGACTTGGAATGAATAGGTGACCGATTTGGAACTTTCATACTGCTAGATCCTCTTTGTAAAATATACTTAAAGGATGTTCCTCCATCTCCATCAGAACCACTAACTGCAGCGTTGTCTATCTTGGGTTCCATCCTTAAGGAGGGATGTGTAATGCCTGACTCCTTAAAGGAAGGAAAATCCTGAGCAAAGGTACCCTCAGTAGTAAAAACACTAGATTCAGAGTTTAATGCAGGTTCAGCAGATGCACTATTATCGTCTTCCTGATGGTAGTTTCTCACTATGAATGTTATAGGTTCAGTAGAGTTTGTTGGTAGTTTCTCACTGATGGGTGTATAGTCTCGGGAGTTCTCAATATGAATGTTATTCCCTTGAAGGGTGTGGAACTGTTGTTCGAGCTCACGCACCGTGCTGATCAGTTTGGCAAATGGCCCAGTATTTACCGACCCAGAATCGAGGTCTTGCCGTTCAATGATAGTTAAACGAGCATTCATGGCCGCTTGGTCGGTTTTCAGGAACCCTATATGGGTTTCGGTTATGGCCTGCCTACTAACCATTGTCTCCAGCAAAGCCTTCATTTCATTGATGGTGTTTTCCATGTCCCTATTCCCGGTTGTGGGTGCCATACTCTGGGAGAATACCCACATAATCAGAAATGTTGCTTCGGAACTCGACTACACCAAGGCATAGGAAATAGCGCGGGAGGAGAGACAACTCTGGTTTGACTCGGGTTAGACTGTCCTAAGACAAATACGTAGGGTGCGATTCTCGGAGTGACTGTGGTTAATCTCCCCGTCGGAGAATAGCCCCCAAGTGAGGCCAAGGACTCAGATAGGACTCAGATGGTGTGACATCTAAGTGACTCAAAAGCGGGGTACGTGAGACACGTGTAAGACATGACCCTTAGAGCAGCCGTGATTGATCGCTCTGCTGAAGGGTAGCCCCCAGTGGGATCGATAATTTTGTCAAGACTCGAGTGTCGGACGAGTGACCCTTAGACGTAAGGACCACGAACCTTTTGTTATAGGGCTATGCCTTGTAAAAGGTTGACTCGGAAAAAGACACCTAGACGGGTGACTTGTGAAAGGTGGACCTTCCTTAGGATTCGGCTATGTGGGCCGAGTCCTGTTCGAAGGAAGGTCCATGTGAGATATTTCTCAGACTTTGGACTTGAATGTGTAAACGGGCCCTTCTTTGTATGAGTATGTCCTACGTAGGTGGGCCTTGCCTTAGTCTAATAAGGCGGACTGGGATAGGGAGGAAACCCGTGATGTAAGATCGACAGAGTTTCGACGCTAAAGACTTCGACGACTTACGACATGACCCGACACTGCTAAATACGGGAAGTCCTAAGAAAAGGAAGGTTTTGAAAATGAATTTTTTGGAACATCCGAGAGGACTCGGGGAAGGGCCTGATTTTTCAAAAAAATCGAAAAGTGCATCGGGTATCAAATTTGAAAGTTCGAAAATATTTTCGAGTTTTGAAATGGGCAGAATACCGGCTAGAAATAGGCTATTTTGAGTAAAATCATAAGTCCTAAATTCGGTATGTGTCCCGGGTTTTGAAAATTGGATATCTTGAAATTTGAAAATTTGAGTGTTGGAAAAAAGAATTTTCGACGATTTGAAAATTGAAGATGAGATCCCGAAGATTTGAAAATCAAAAACGGCATCTCGAAGATTTGAAAATTGTGAATGGCATCACGAGTATTTGAAAATTGAAATTGAATTTTGAAAATTCGAAAATCGAATGGTGGATCGGAAATTCGAATTTTGAAATGGGCGGCATGTCGGCTAGAAAATAGGCTTGTTTTGAGTAAAATCATAAGTCTAAATTTCGGCAGCTTTCCGAGTTTTTGAAAATTGGATATTTTTTGAAAAGATGCATTTTTGGAATTTCGGAATTTTGTATATCGAAAATGAATTTCCGAAGATTTGAATATCGAAAGAGGATCCCGACTTTTAAATTTGGCGAAAATGCCGTGAGGCCCGAATATTTTGAAAAGTCGAAAAAAAAAATTGTATTTTTGAAATGGATAGCATACTGGCTAAAATTAGGCTTGTTTTGAGTTAAATCGTAAGTCCTAATTTCGGTAGCACTCCGGTTTTTGAAAATTTGAGTATTTTTGGAAAGATGCACTTTTTGAAATGACGGTTTTTGAAAACGACACGGAAACCAAGTAGCACATAGTCACGTAAGCATTATAACGACGTCATGTATGCTTTACACTAAGTCTCGATCGGTCTATAGAGGGTCTATACCAGCGCTCATAGTCTAGACGAGAAACGGGACGGACTTCCTAAGTCGAGTTGAGCTTAGAACATGCCGCAAAGTCCATACGAATCGAATATGAACACCTTTAAAATATCCAAGGCGGAATACATCGTGGTATAGTGGGACGTCGGTCGCCAGTACCGGCCCGGGAAAATAGGGGTTATGCATGAACCGTAAAACTAAAAAGCATATTGTATTTGTCAAACGATTTCTATTCGAGTCTCACCCTGAGGATGCTGATGGTTAGGCACTCATCAGTTAATCCCCAGCGGAGTCGCCAAATTGTGGACATGACGTAGGTCCACCCCGACGCGGCCACGCGCGGGTTTGGGTAGGCGAATGCATCTCCATATGAGAATGGATCGAATTGAAATTTAAGTCGAAATGGAGTCGCCATCGAATTTTGTGGTTATTCGGAACCGTTCGAGCCCACTCTATATCGCTATGGACCATGCACAAAGTATGGCCGATTTCGGTTTGAGAGTTTATTGGGCTCGTCCCTTTGCATTGTGATACCGATATCATCTATACCGGTAATCGTGTAAAGAATGACTCTCGTGCGCCAACGGTTTCAGGCATCCGGAAACCGAGGTTCTGAGTAAGGGGTGAGGGTATGTGTTGGGAAGCCCACTAAGGACACCCAACCCCGCCCGCACTTAGCGGCCTCTACTAAGACATCGTTTGACTTTCTAATATGCGCGCTAGTAATCCGGTGAAATGATATGCAAACAGCGTTTTAGCTAAGCATGCGAATTAAATGTGAGCTACGTCATTTTAATGTATCTAATTTATTGTCGAAGTGATTTAGCATGCGTGGGTTCATTTATAAACGGTAAAACGTAAATAAATAAAGCAAAAGCAATAATAAATCGATTACAAGTTACACGGGCGGAATACAACCCGGAATTCACGATAAAACGAGCAATAAAGTAGAATAATCGAAATATATGTAGCCAAAATGATAAGCAATAGTTAGAAACGGACCCGTGTATAAACTAGACCGTGAATCGTGTAAATGAACGAACTTCAATTAAATGCATATTATTTTATGCATTAATCGAAGGACGGAGATATAGGACCTAGGCGTGGTGCTAGCCCGATCCCAAATCCCGATGCCTTGTCCCAACTTATCATGTCGATAAATTGGAGTCTAAATTAATTATGCGTCGGATACGACTACGGAGTCGTCAACGCAAGATTAATAGTGAGACCGTCAATCAAAGTTGTTTAAGTGAAGTGATATATATGAGTTTAAAAAAAAGGAGCACGTGATTGTCTTTACACGTGACGACTAAGTCGTAAAAAAAGACGAGGCTCGAATGGTGCATTAAAGCTCTCGGATTTCTGGGCTACAGGACCCACTCGGTCGAGTCATGGCCTGACTCGGTCGAGTGCGTCCTAGGAGAGGCTACTGCCCATAATTTGGGGTGCTACTCGATCGTGTAGCCTATGTACTCGGTCGAGTGGCACTTGTACGAGGTATAACTCGTCTCGTTTTATGTGTTTTAAAATAAGCAATTAATCGAATCGCATATAAATATGGCACGATTTATATACAGCTCGATCTTCGGTACTCATAATGCATATATTATTATTACGAGACCGTTATTGGAGATTTTTTTTCTTAGTTTTTACGAGTTTCGATCTCGGAATGCATGTAGACGGATGTGTATATGGTGACGTCGAAAATGGTGATGATTTGTAACTTGATGTGGATGAAAAATGTAGGGTTTTTGAAGGTAAAGTTGGCTGAAAAATGTGATTGAAAAGTTGTAAAAAAGTTGTTTTTTGTTTGAGGATTGATGGGGTATTTATAGGAAAACCCACGACCTAGGGTCACTCGATCGAGTGGCCCTAGTGCACTCGGTCGAGTGCCCTCTAAAACGGGTCTGATCCGGGTTTTGAGGCTCCACTCGATCGAGTCGGTCAATCCACTCGACCGAGTGGATCAAATAGGATGAGCTATTTTAGGAATGATTGACTCTTGATTATTTTTGAATTTTGTACTTGGGCGCAATGTACCTTGACTCTAGAAATGTACCTGGTTGACCTTTTGTGGAGGATTCGTCCTTGACCGGGTTTTTAGCCCGGTCGCTAAAAGACGGGTTTTATTTTTGGTGTCGGTTTTGGCCCAAATTAGTCTTATTTTGCTCGGAACGACCCACTGGGCCTGATTTTGAGGTTGGTTTTGTGAGATTTGTATCCCGTTAAAAGCCCATGCCGGACATTACTGATTTCGAGCCCGTATCCGAGCGCGTTAGAGCACGTTAGCGTCTGATCATCATCGGGTGTTTTTTGGAAACTGCTATAGACACCTGGCGGTCAAAATTTGGGTGTCTACAATATTGCTTTTGCTTTATTTATTTACGTTTTGCCGTTTATAAATGAACCCTCGCATGCTTAATCACTTCGACAATAAATTAGATGCATTAAAATGACGTAGCTCACATTTTATTCGCGTGCTTAGCTAAAACGCTGTTTGCATATCATTTCACCGAATCACTAACGCGCATATTAGAAAGTCAAACGATGTCTTAGTAGAGGCCGCTAAGTGCGGGCGGGGTTGGGTGTCCTTAGTGGGCTTCCCAACACGTACCATCACCCCTTACTCAGAACCTCGGTTTCCGGATGCCCGAAACCGTTGGCGCACGAGAGTCATTCTTTACACGATTATCGGTGTAGATGGTATCGGTATCGTAATGCAAAGGGACGAGCCGAATAAACTCTAAAACCGAAATGGGCCATACTTTGTGTATGGTCCATAGCGATATGGAGTGGGCTCGAACGGGTCCGAACTCCCACAAAGTTCGTTGGCGACTCCATTTCGACTTAAATTTCAATTCGATCCATTCTCATATGGAGATGCATTCGCCTAACCAAACCCGCGCGTGGCCGCGTTGGGGTGGACCTTCGTCATGTCCACAATTTGGCGACTCCGCTGGGGATTAACTGATGAGCGACTAACCATCGGCATCCTCAGGGTGAGACTCGAATAGAAATCGTTTGACTAGTACAATACGCGTTTTAGTTTTACGGTTCATGCATAACCCCTATTTTCCCGGGCCGGTATTGGTGACCGACGTCCCACTATACCACGATGTATTCCGTCTTGGATACGTTAAAGGTGTTCATAGTCGATTCGTATGGACTTTGCGGCATGTTCTAAGCTCCACTCGACTTAGGAAGTCCGTCTCGATTCTCGTCTAGACTATGAGCACTGGTATAGACCCCATTTAGACCGACCGAGACTTAGTATAGAGCATACATGCCGTCGTTATGATGCTTGCGTGACTATGTCCGTCTCGATTCTCGATTCTCGTCTAGACTCTGACTCTGACTTTGACCTTGACTTCGAAGGAAATAGTACATCCTAGACTCGAACTCAGACTCGGACTCAAATCGAATCCGGACTCTCGGATTAGTTGTCGGCTTCTAAGGACTCGAGTTGATGTCCAGTATAGCCTTCGGTAGAAGTTTCACCCAGATCTTCATTATGTCGAAGATCGTCTTCAATCCTAATGACCATTTCAGTAAGCACCGCAAAGTTTGAAATGCCGGCATACCTAAGATGGACGCGGTAAGAAGGTAGGAGGTTGTTGACGAATGCCTCCACTAGTGTCTTCTCGCTGGGCTTGTCTACCAGCTTAACACTCTCAGCCCGCCAACGTCGAAGGTATTTGGTGAAACCCTCTCTTGGATCTTGGGCCATGACTTCTAAAGTCCGCATGGTAGTCTGAAGTTCAGTATTATCAGAATAGTTTTTGGTGAACTCTGTAGCCATATCTTCCCATGTGGGGAACCTTTTTGCGTTAAGCCTATAGAACCAGACTTTTGGATATTTCCCGAGGGATGCCCCGAACAAATTGATGAACATGTCGGCTTTGACCCCCTTGATTGCCATAAATGCTTTGAAGGCTCGGAGGTGTAGTAATGGATCCTCCGCCCCTTCGAATATGGGTAACCCCTCTAAATTGAGATTTGTTGGTAGTTTCTCTTTTTTTTTTGGTGAAATGTAAATATTATTATTAGTAACCAAAAATCAATGGGACGAGAGTCCCTTACATGATTAATTTTTCTAACCAGAGTCTATCCTTCTGATGGATAGCTCCCTTACAACTAGTATCGATCTTAATGTTCATATCATTTTTAATACATTTCAGCACCTGCTGGGGTCTAAGTAGGCTATTTTCAACTCTAGCTCGATTCCTTTGTATCCATACGTAGTAAATCGTAGCATTAATCAGGCCGTTTAACACCCCTCTCCTAAGCTTGGATCCTCTTCTAGCCAATCTCCATGTGTTGACATTAGAGATGGGGATAGAAATACCGACCCAGTTGCTCACCAATGACAGAACCTGACTGCTGTACGGACAGTAAAAGAAAAGATGGTCCGCATCTTCGTCGGCCGAACCGCAAATACAGCATGCTGTATCGGGAACTACTCCATAGCCAAAAAGCTTCTTCTTCGTCTTGAAAGCATCCTGTTGATACATCCAATTAATAATCTTGTGCTTGGGAGCCATCCAATCATTCCAGATTAGGTGACTCCAACTCACGGTCGGACTGACATCTCTGATCCAATCGTATCCCGATTTAATGCAATACTGTTGACCATCGATGGACCAAACCTGAGACGCGTAGGCTGGACGAAGGCCATCACGCACCTTACATATCTTCTTCCAGGTCCACGGGCTGTCCTGTGACGGGTTATACTCCAACCACTCAATCCCCTTAAGATAAATCTGGTTAACCCATTGAACCCATAGAGTATCGGCTTTAACGTAAACCCACCACGCAAGTTTACCAATTGCTGCCTTATTCCAAATGGAATCGTTTTTAATACCAAGCCCGCCTTCTTTAAACGGTTTACAAATCTTCTCCCACGCAATCGGGGGTGCACGTTTGTAATCAGTCCCTCCTTCCCAAAGAAAATTTCGGCAGAGGCCTTCAATATTGTGTATGACAGCATTAGGAAGAATAAAAATCGATGCCCAATAGTTATGTAGCATTTTTAACACCGACTTGATTAGGACCAGTCTACCTGCATAGGACAATTTCCTAGTCCCCAACGCTCTGATTCGTTCCATAATTCGTGTGATCAATGGAATGCAATCCTTGGCATTGAGATTTGTGGGTTTAATGGGGACCCCCAGGTACCTGAAAGGCATACTACCTTCAATGCAGCCCGATACATCAGCTATGTCCGCACGAATATTATCTGGGATGGCATTGAAATAGACATTAGATTTACCTGGGCTCATCTTGAGACCTGAAGCATGGGAGAACGTGGAGAAAGTCCTAAGTAAGACCATAATGGAGTCAGGGTCTCCTCTCGAGAACATCAAAAGGTCATTAGCAAACATAAGACTAGACAGTCTCATGTTACCGCAAAGGGGATGAAACCTGAACTTTGCTTGCTTAGTAGTAGTGTGAAGTAGCCTCGTAAGGTATTCCATACAAATCGTAAATAATAAAGGAGAAAGGGGATCCCCTTGTCTTAGTCTCCTCTTGCCCTTAAAAAAACCAAAAGTATCTCCGTTCAGGCTCAGAGAAAAAGTAGCTGATGTAACACACTCCATGACTAGATTAGTGAAACCTGTCGGAAAATTCAGAGCATGCATCATCTGGTGAAGAAAGTCCCATTCAATAGTATCATAGGCCTTTTGGAGGTCAATTTTGAATATACATCGAGGGGACACAGTTTTCCTGTTATACAGCTTAATCAAGCCTTGACAGATAAGTATGTTCTCCATAATACTTCGACCTTGGATAAAGCCTCCTTGCGTCTTAGATATAATGTCAGGTAAGACTAACGCCAATCTGCTACAAAGGAGCTTGGAAATGACCTTATAGACCATGTTGCAGCATGATATCGGCCTAAATTGCTGAACAGTTTCCGGCTTAGGAATCTTTGGAATAAGGGATACAGTAGTTGCGTTCACTTGTTTGAGGAGTTTCCCATTTCTGAAAAATTCATGGATAGCTTCGCAAACATCCTGTCCAATGATATCCCAGTTCGATTTGAAAAACAAACTCGAAAAGCCATCCGGCCCCGGAGCCTTGTCATTAGGAATGCTAAAGAATGTTTTTTTGATTTCATCATCAGTGACCTCTTTCGTGAGCCAAGCAGCATGAGAAGCTGTACATGCCGGGCCTTCCTGAACAATTTTCATAAGAACAGGCTGAGTATTTCTGCTAGAGCCCAGCAAATCTTCATAGAATTCCAGGAAACTTGCTTGAATACTCTCTTTATCCATACGTAAAACCCCATCAGCGCCTTTAATCTGTGTAACATTATTATGCGCCCTCCTTGCACGAATAACATTATGGAAATACGTTGTATTCGCATCCCCGTCCTTCATCCAATGAGCCTTAGCTTTTTGTCTCAGGAAGTTGTATTCCATATTCTCCAGCTCCGTGCAGGTGATATTAGCATCGTATTCCTGTTGAATAAGCACCTGATTACCAGGTTGGGAAATAAGATCCTGTTGACATTGCCTTAATTTCAGTATAGCAATATCCGCCGCCCTCTCAATGTCAGAGAACTTGGATTTATTTAAGCATTTCAGAGGCTTCTTCAACAGCTTCAACCGTTGGCATACAATGAACATTCTTGTGCCTTATATGGATATTTGCCAATTTTCCTTTACGATATCTTGGAAACTAGGATCAGCGACCCACATGTTTGAAAATTTGAATGGACGATTCCTTTTGCCTTCATCCTTATGCTCTTGAATAATGCAAGGCGTATGATCAAAGGTTTCCTCTGGAAGAAATGCAGCCTACATATTCGGAAATAAGTCATTCCATTCCTGATTAGATAGGAACCTATCCAACCGTGAATACACCCTATCCTCCGGTCTCTGTTTGTTCGACCACGTATAGAACGCTCCCGTGGACGATACATCAGCTAAATCACAATGCAGTAAGCAATCGTGAAAAGGTCTAGCATCAGCTGCACTAAAAGAGCCTCCAATTCTTTCCTCCGGCGTTAAAATGCAATTAAAATCTCCTCCAACAGCCCATGGACCATTCATCCCATCAGCAATCCGTCTAAGATTCGACTAAAGCGATTCTCGACCTTGCGCCTCATTAAACGCATATACAAAAGTGAAATGAGATTCCCTCTGCGTGTTCTCATGCTTAGCCCAAATATGGATGAATTGAGGATCATACTCCAGAATGTTAACTTGGAATACTCTAGGATCCCATCCCACCCAAATTCTCCCACCAGCATGTAAATGGGAGTTATTAGTGATACTCCAGGCACTAAAACTGGGCATAGCTCTCATTTGATTCACCGGTTTTATTTTAGTCTCTAACAACGCAAACAAACCTACCTTATTAGCCAATAAAAACTTATTGATATGTACCTATTTTTCGGCTTTATTCATACCCCTAACATTCCAAATCCCCATAATCATGGAGACTTGGAATGAATAGGTGACCGATTTGGAACTTTCATACTGCTAGATCCTCTTTGTAAAATATACTTAAAGGATGTTCCTCCATCTCCATCAGAACCACTAACTGCAGCGTTGTCTATCTTGGGTTCCATCCTTAAGGAGGGATGTGTAATGCCTGACTCCTTAAAGGAAGGAAACTCCTGAGCAAAGGTACCCTCAGTAGTAGAAACACTAGATTCAGAGTTTAATGCAGGTTCAGCAGATGCACTATTATCGTCTTCCTGATGGTAGTTTCTCACTATGAATGTTATAGGTTCAGTAGAGTTTGTTGGTAGTTTCTCACTGATGGGTGTATAGTCTCGGGAGTTCTCAATATGAATGTTATTCCCTTGAAGGGTGTGGAACTGTTGTTCGAGCTCACGCACCGTGCTGATCAGTTTGGCAAATGGCCCAGTATTTACCGACCCAGAATCGAGGTCTTGCCGTTCAATGATAGTTAAACGAGCATTCATGGCCGCTTGGTCGGTTTTCAGGAACCCTATATGGGTTTCGGTTATGGCCTGCCTACTAACCATTGTCTCCAGCAAAGCCTTCATTTCATTGATGGTGTTTTCCATGTCCCTATTCCCGGTTGTGGGTGCCATACTCTGCGAGAGTACCCACGTAATCAGAAATGTTGCTTCGGAACTCGACTACACCAAGGCATAGGAAATAGCGCGGGAGGAGAGACAACTCTGGTTTGACTCGGGTTAGACTGTCCTAAGACAAATACGTAGGGTGAGATTCTCGGAGTGACTGTGATTAATCTCCCCGTCGGAGAATAGCCCCCAAGTGAGGCCAAGGACTCAGATAGGACTCAGATGGTGTGACATCTAAGTGACTCAAAAGCGGGGTACGTGAGACACGTGTAAGACATGACCCTTAGAGCAGCCGTGATTGATCGCTCTGCTGAAGGGTAGCCCCCAGTGGGATCGATAATTTTGTCAAGACTCGAGTGTCGGACGAGTGACCCTTAGACGTAAGGACCACGAACCTTTTGTTATAGGGCTATGCCTTGTAAAAGGTTGACTCGGAAAAAGACACCTAGACGGGTGACTTGTGAAAGGTGGACCTTCCTTAGGATTCGGCTATGTGGGCCGAGTCCTGTTCGAAGGAAGGTCCATGTGAGATATTTCTCAGACTTTGGACTTGAATGTGTAAACGGGCCCTTCTTTGTATGAGTATGTCCTACGTAGGTGGGCCTTGCCTTAGTCTAATAAGGCGGACTGGGATAGGGAGGAAACCCGTGATGTAAGATCGACAGAGTTTCGACGCTAAAGACTTCGACGACTTACGACATGACCCGACACTGCTAAATACGGGAAGTCCTAAGAAAAGGAAGGTTTTGAAAATGAATTTTTTGGAACATCCGAGAGGACTCGGGGAAGGGCCTGATTTTTCAAAAAAATCGAGAAGTGCATCGGGTATCAAATTTGAAAGTTCGAAAATATTTTCGAGTTTTGAAATGGGCAGAATACCGGCTAGAAATAGGCTATTTTGAGTAAAATCATAAGTCCTAAATTCGGTATGTGTCCCGGGTTTTGAAAATTGGATATCTTGAAATTTGAAAATTTGAGTGTTGGAAAAAAGAATTTTCGACGATTTGAAAATTGAAGATGAGATCCCGAAGATTTGAAAATCAAAAACGGCATCTCGAAGATTTGAAAATTGTGAATGGCATCACGAGTATTTGAAAATTGAAATTGAATTTTGAAAATTCGAAAATCGAATGGTGGATCGGAAATTCGAATTTTGAAATGGGCGGCATGCCGGCTAGAAAATAGGCTTGTTTTGAGTAAAATCATAAGTCTAAATTTCGGCAGCTTTCCGAGTTTTTGAAAATTGGATATTTTTTGAAAAGATGCATTTTTGGAATTTCGGAATTTTGAATATCCAAAATGAATTTCCGAAGATTTGAATATCGAAAGAGGATCCCGACTTTTAAATTTGGCGAAAATGCCGTGAGGCCCGAATATTTTGAAAAGTCGAAAAAAAAATTGAATTTTTGAAATGGATAGCATACTGGCTAAAATTAGGCTTGTTTTGAGTTAAATCGTAAGTCCTAATTTCGGTAGCACTCCGGTTTTTGAAAATTTGAGTATTTTGGAAAGATGCACTTTTTGAAATGACGGTTTTTGAAAACGACACGGAAACCAAGTAGCACATAGTCACGTAAGCATTATAACGACGTCATGTATGCTTTACACTAAGTCTCGATCGGTCTATAGAGGGTCTATACCAGCGCTCATAGTCTAGACGAGAAACGGGACGGACTTCCTAAGTCGAGTTGAGCTTAGAACATGCCGCAAAGTCCATACGAATCGAATATGAACACCTTTAAAATATCCAAGGCGGAATACATCGTGGTATAGTGGGACGTCGGTCGCCAGTACCGGCCCGGGAAAATAGGGGTTATGCATGAACCGTAAAACTAAAAAGCATATTGTATTTGTCAAACGATTTCTATTCGAGTCTCACCCTGAGGATGCTGATGGTTAGGCACTCATCAGTTAATCCCCAGCGGAGTCGCCAAAGTGTGGACATGACGTAGGTCCACACCGACGCGGCCACGCGCGGGTTTGGGTAGGCGAATGCATCTCCATATGAGAATGGATCGAATTGAAATTTAAGTCGAAATGGAGTCGCCATCGAATTTTGTGGTTATTCGGAACCGTTCGAGCCCACTCTATATCGCTATGGACCATGCACAAAGTATGGCCGATTTCGGTTTGAGAGTTTATTGGGCTCGTCCCTTTGCATTGTGATACCGATACCATCTATACCGGTAATCGTGTAAAGAATGACTCTCGTGCGCCAACGGTTTCAGGCATCCGGAAACCGAGGTTCTGAGTAAGGGGTGAGGGTATGTGTTGGGAAGCCCACTAAGGACACCCAACCCCGCCCGCACTTAGCGGCCTCTACTAAGACATCGTTTGACTTTCTAATATGCGCGCTAGTAATCCGGTGAAATGATATGCAAACAGCTTTTTAGCTAAGCATGCGAATTAAATGTGAGCTACGTCATTTTAATGTATCTAATTTATTGTCGAAGTGATTTAGCATGCGTGGGTTCATTTATAAACGGTAAAACGTAAATAAATAAAGCAAAAGCAATAATAAATCGATTACAAGTTACACGGGCGGAATACAACCCGAAATTCACGATAAAACGAGCAATAAAGTAGAATAATCGAAATATATGTAGCCAAAATGATAAGCAATAGTTAGAAACGGACCCGTGTATAAACTAGACCGTGAATCGTGTAAATGAACGAACTTCAATTAAATGCATATTATTTTATGCATTAATCGAAGGACGGAGATATAGGACCTAGGCGTGGTGCTAGCCCGATCCCAAATCCCGATGCCTTGTCCCAACTTATCATGTCGATAAATTGGAGTCTAAATTAATTATGCGTCGGATACGACTACGGAGTCGTCAACGCAAGATTAATAGTGAGACCGTCAATCAAAGTTGTTTAAGTGAAGTGATATATATGAGTTTAAAAAAAAGGAGCACGTGATTGTCTTTACACGTGACGACTAAGTCGTAAAAAAAGACGAGGCTCGAATGGTGCATTAAAGCTCTCGGATTTCTGGGCTACAGGACCCACTCGGTCGAGTCATGGCCTGACTCGGTCGAGTGCGTCCTAGGAGAGGCTACTGCCCATAATTTGGGGTGCTACTCGATCGTGTAGCCTATGTACTCGGTCGAGTGGCACTTGTACGAGGTATAACTCGTCTCGTTTTATGTGTTTTAAAATAAGCAATTAATCGAATCGCATATAAATATGGCACGATTTATATACAACTCGATCTTCGGTACTCATAATGCATATATTATTATTACGAGACCGTTATTGGAGATTTTTTTTCTTAGTTTTTACGAGTTTCGATCTCGGAATGCATGTAGACGGATGTGTATATGGTGACGTCGAAAATGGTGATGATTTGTAACTTGATGTGGATGAAAAATGTAGGGTTTTTGAAGGTAAAGTTGGCTGAAAAATGTGATTGAAAAGTTGTAAAAAAGTTGTTTTTTGTTTGAGGATTGATGGGGTATTTATAGGAAAACCCACGACCTAGGGTCACTCGATCGAGTGGCCCTAGTGCACTCGGTCGAGTGCCCTCTCAAACGGGTCTGATCCGGGTTTTGAGGCTCCACTCGATCGAGTCGGTCAATCCACTCGACCGAGTGGATCAAATAGGATGAGCTATTTTAGGAATGATTGACTCTTGATTATTTTTGAATTTTGTACTTGGGCGCAATTTTCTAGAAATGTACCTCGTTGACCTTTTGTGGAGGATTCGTCCTTGACCGGGTTTTTAGCCCGGTCGCTAAAAGACGGGTTTTATTTTTGGTGTCGGTTTTGGCCCAAATTAGTCTTATTTTGCTCGGAACGACCCACTGGGCCTGATTTTGAGGTTGGTTTTGTGAGATTTGTATCCCGTTAAAAGCCCATGCCGGACATTACTGATTTCGAGCCCGTATCCGAGCGCGTTAGAGCACGTTAGCGTCCGATCATCATCGGGTGTTTTTTGGAAACTGCTATAGACACCTGGCGGTCAAAATTTGGGTGTCTACAATATTGGTTTTGCTTTATTTATTTACGTTTTGCCGTTTATAAATGAACCCTCGCATGCTTAATCACTTCGACAATAAATTAGATGCATTAAAATGACGTAGCTCACATTTTATTCGCGTGCTTAGCTAAAACACTGTTTGCATATCATTTCACCGAATCACTAACGCGCATATTAGAAAGTCAAACGATGTCTTAGTAGAGGCCGCTAAGTGCGGGCGGGGTTGGGTGTCCTTAGTGGGCTTCCCAACACGTACCATCACCCCTTACTCAGAACCTCGGTTTCCGGATGCCCGAAACCGTTGGCGCACGAGAGTCATTCTTTACACGATTACCGGTGTAGATGGTATCGGTATCGTAATGCAAAGGGACGAGCCCAATAAACTCTAAAACCGAAATGGGCCATACTTTGTGTATGGTCCATAGCGATATGGAGTGGGCTCGAACGGGTCCGAACTCCCACAAAGTTCGTTGGCGACTCCATTTCGACTTAAATTTCAATTCGATCCATTCTCATATGGAGATGCATTCGCCTAACCAAAACCCGCGCGTGGCCGCGTTGGGGTGGACCTTCGTCATGTCCACAATTTGGCGACTCCGCTGGGGATTAACTGATGAGTGACTAACCATCGGCATCCTCAGGGTGAGACTCGAATAGAAATCGTTTGACTAGTACAATACGCGTTTTAGTTTAATGTTCATGCATAACCCCTATTTTCCCGGGCCGGTATTGGTGACCGACATCCCACTATACCACGATGTATTCCGTCTTGGATACGTTAAAGGTGTTCATAGTCGATTCGTATGGACTTTGCGGCATGTTCTAAGCTCCACTCGACTTAGGAAGTCCGTCTCGATTCTCGTCTAGACTATGAGCACTGGTATAGACCCCATTTAGACCGACCGAGACTTAGTATAGAGCATACATGGCGTCGTTATGATGCTTGCGTGACTATGTGCTGCTTGGTTTCTGTGTCGATTTTCAAAAACCGTCATTTCAAAAATACATCTTTTCAAATATATTCAAATTTCAAAACCCGGAAAGCTACCGAATTTAGGACTTATGATTTTACTCAAATTAGCCCACTTTTTAGCCGTTATGCTGCCCAATTCAAAACTCGAAAATATTTTCGAACTTTCAAAACCGAGGCCCGATGCACTTTCCGATTTTCTTGAAAAAAAATCGAGCCTTTCCCCGAGTTTTCTCGGACTTTCCAAAAATAATCCTTTTCAAACCTTCCTCCCTCTTAGGACTTTCCCGTATTTAGCAGTGTCGGGTCATGTCATAAGTCGTCAAGGTCTTTTGCGTTGAAACTCTGTCGATCTTACATCACGAGTTTCTTCCCTATCCCAGTCCGCCTTATTAGACTAAGGCAAGGCCCACTTACGTAGGACATACTCCTACAAAGGAGGGCCCGTCAACACATTTGAGTCCAAAGTCTGGGGACGTCTCACATTGACCTTCCTTCAAACATGATTCGGCCCACCCGTCGAATCCTAAGGAAAGCCCGTCATCCACGAGTCACCCGTCTAAAAGTCTCTTTCAAGTCGTTTTTTTTAGTCTTTTCCCTGCTCGGGATGTACTATTTTGGTTCCAAGGTCCGGGTTCAGTTTCTGATTGCGCGGTGTTCTTACAGACAGGCCACCGTCCACCAGACACAGTCGCAAAATGGAAGCAACTCTGAACAGTTTGAAGACCTCCGTGGATGCCATGGTCGACAAACAAACCGAAATTGAGGCCCAATTGACGGAAATGAGGGCCGGTCAAATGGCTATCATTGCTCGTTTAGCTGCAGTGGAGCAAAGGACTCCGAATACCGGGGTTAAGGAACCTCTAGCTGAACTAGTTAGCTTGGTTCGCCGATTGGAAGAACAAGTTCACTTAACTGGAAGTAACAATATCCATCGGGAGAATAGTCGGGAGTACTCCCCAGTAAGTGACAAACTGCCCGCGAACCTGAATCTCACGGGCTTACCCATGTTTGAGGGGACTGAAGACCCGTTACTACATGTACGGGCCTTCAAGGAGTTCATGGCTATTAAGGGAGTGGACTCTTCTATGTTCAAAAACCTCTTTGCTGCATCTCTTGAGAAACACCTAAAGGCTTGGTACTACAGGCTATACCAAAAGAAGTTCTCGACATGGGATGATGTGGCTACAGAATTTGCTCGGAACTATGCTGATAACACCGAGATCCAGACCACAATGCGGTCTCTAGAGGTTATGGCCCAAGAACCTAAGGAGGGCTTTACCAAATTCCTCCAACGTTGGAGGGCCGAAAGTGTGAAACTGGTCGATAAGCCCAGTGAAAAGACCTTAGTGGAGGCCTTTGTCAAGAACCTCCTCCCTTCCTACCGGGTCCATCTTCGGTATGCTGTCATACCCAATTTCACCACTCTTACTGAAATGGGCATGAGAATTGAGGATGATCTAAGCTAGAGAGCCTGACTAAGACCCCTAGCAAGGGATACCAAGGGGCTTCCTCATCCACCACCAAGCCCCTGGCCGCAACCCGAAGCATCTTTGATACGGTTAATCTGTTAGATGCCTCATCCAAAAGAAATACCCCTCCTAGGGTACTCACTGATATAGGGACTACCTATACATATGCCTTACAAAGGCTGTCGTCCAAGGGCCTGGTCCAACCGATAGGCCGAACTCCTGAAGTTCCAGTTGAAAAACGCTCCAAAAGCTACAATGCCCAAGCCTATTGCCAATATCATCGGGGCAATGGGCATGATACCGAGAAATGTTGGAAGCTGAAGCATCTGATTCAGGATTTAATTGAGAGCGGGAAAATACCGTTACCCGGGGACAAGCCAAGCAACAAGGACACCCCCTTTAGCTCTCATGCTATCTTCACCGATGAGGTGATCGACTGTTCTCACCTTATCTCTCCTTTCATCCAACAAATCAATGGGATATGGTTCGATGATGAGGAAGATGTGTACCTCACCAAAGGAGAAACTGTCCCTATCACTGCCGAAGAAATCCGGAGGGCTAAGTCCAAGGCCTTAGCCAGTAACCACCTCACCACCGCCGGTCGTCCTTATTCAGCCACTAGCTCCAAGGACATCTCAGTCCCGGCGACCGTCACTGAACCTGCCAGGACGAAAGAGGCCATTGAAGAGCCAAGCACCGATACGGCTCTTGTCAAACAATTGAAAAGAGCTCGGGTTGACCTCACTATATGGCAACTCTTGGTTAGCTCACAAGAACATCTAGAGGCACTTACTAAGGCTCTCGATCAGATCAAGGTCAACTCCCAGGTTACCCCTACTGAAATGGTAGCCACCATCCTGCCCTACCTCAAAAGCAAGTCCAAATAAGAAGGCCCATTAGTCACCTTCTCAGATGCCGACCTACCGCCATTCGGGGCCTCTCACAATCTGACCCTATATATCACGGTAATTTGCCGGGGTAAGTACCTCCCAATGACCCTAGTTGACGACGGGTCTGATGTGAATGTACTCCCTCTAAGGACTGCCAAAGCCCTCGGCATCACCGAGGCTGACTACATACCGACTGCCCACACTATCCAGGCTTTCGATGGAAGCCCAAAGGCGGTTTCAGGGGCCGTTAAGTTAGCAATTACAACAAGTCCAATTGAAAAGGAGCTAGAATTCTAGGTGATCGATGTCACCTCCTCTTTTAATCTACTCCTAGGAAGGCCTTGGATTCATGCCGTAAAGGCGGTGTCTTCTACTCTTCATCGAAAGATCAAGATGCCCTTACAAGACGGCATTATCACTCTAGAGGCAACCCCTACGACTGTGGCTAGCTGTAACGCCACGGACCGCACCGACCTTTGGGGGTTCGATTTTGTAGGGATGATTGAAGAAGAATTTCTTTTCAGACCCTATTTCACCACAAGCATCGACACGATGCTGAAAAATTTGGGGTATTTGCCGGGGGCTACTTCGAGGCCATATCTTCCGGCTGGGAAGATTATTGAGGTCCTGAATGATGGGGAATCTCGTTTCGGTTTGGGGTATGCTGTGACCCCGAGAAATGTGGTCCGAGCAAGCATTGAGAAGGCCTGCAACATCATCAAGAGTACCTACTTGGGCCCTTATAGCCCAAGGCTGGATGACTATTTCGTCACACCGGTATTCGGGGCTATTCAAGTTGGCCTATATCAACCAACTATCACACATCTCGAGACTGAACTAGCTCGGGAATGCAACTACATTCCGGATGACATATTTGCCCTCATCCAATCTGAATCCAAGGAGGGTGCAGACAATGCCGAGCCCGTGCTGGGGCTCTTATTTGGGGAAGACAAAGCTGTTCCGAACCCCAAGGAAGACTTGGTGACCCTGATCCTTCGAAGCAACAGGTTCAATCCTTCAAAGCTGATCTCGGAGATCGGCGCTGATACCGAGAAAAGAGCCTGGAGGAAGACCATCAAATGGACCGACGACCAGGGTCGAGTCTACAAGCTGACCACCGGGGAAGGAGACGTGCCGGACACTGATTCCGAGTCCGAGTCTGAGTCTGAGTCAGAGTCTGAGTCTGAGTCTGTATTCGAGTCTAAGGGGTCTGGTGCTAGAGTCCAAACTGTAACCCCCCACCCTGTAGTCACTACCACCAGAGCCTCGGGGTCTGTCCCGAAAGCGCTCCCAATCCCGCCTCTGACCAATGATCAGATGGCCGCTCTCTTTGAGCTGTTTTCCAAATTCACTATAAATAATAACGAAAACCGTTCCGCTTATGACTTGTCTTATTTTCAAAATACTTTCAATTTCAAAAATATTTTCTGCAATGACATTGAGAAACCCGACGAACAGGTGTCCTTGCCTCCGCATCTGATCGAGCAGCTAGAACAGAGAGAATCCCGAGACCCGGTAATCGAGGAAACCGAGTCTATCAATGTGGGAACAACCTTAGAGCCCCAGATGCTTAAGATAGGGTTATCTTTAGATCCCGAGGAGAGACAACAATTCACAAACCTCCTCCAAGAATTCAAGGATGTCTTCGCATGGTCCTACAAGGACATGCCGGGGATAGATCGAGAAATAGCTGAACACCGCATACCCATCAAGGATGGGTGTAAGCCGGTAAAACAGAAGCTTCGAAGAATGAAGCCCGAGTGGTCTCTCAAAGTCAAAGAAGAAGTAGACAAACAATTCAAAGCGGGCTTTATACAAGTGTCTGAATATCCAGACTGGGTTGCAAACATCGTGCCGGTACCCAAGAAGGACGGCAAGGTGCGGGTATGTGTGGATTTCCGGGACCTTAACAAGGCCAGCCCAAAAGATGATTTTCCGTTGCCACACATCGACATACTGGTAGACAACACAGCTGATCATGCCCTTCTATCATTTATGGATGGGTATGCCGGATACAACCAAATCAAGATGGCAGAAGAAGATATGGGTAAAACCACTTTCACCACGTCATGGGGTACTTATTGTTATACCGTTATGCCGTTTGAGCTCATTAATGCCGGAGCCACTTATCAACGAACAGCCACGACCTTGTTACATGACATGATGCATAAGGAAGTGGAGGTTTATGTTGATGACATGATTGTTAAATCTAAAAGTCGAGATGGGCATGTTGGTGCCCTAAGAAAATTCTTCGCCCGACTGCGCAAGTACAACATGAGGTTGAACCCTCAAAAGTGCAGTTTTGGGGTAACATCAGGCAAATTACTGGGCCATATCGTTAGCCAACGCGGCATCGAGGTCGACCCAGCTAAAATCAAAGCCATCACCGAGATGCAACCACCTAAGACCGTAAAAGAAATAAGGGGGTTTCTCGGGAAAGTCCAATACATCAGCCGATTTATTTCAAAGCTCACCATGGTATGCGAACCCATTTTCAAGAAACTGAAGATAGGGGAACGGGTACAATGGGACGATAAATGTCAAACGCCTTTCGACAGAATCAAGGAGATCCTTTTTGCTCCGCCGGTATTAATGCCACCTCAACCCGGTTTGCCTTTGTCGTTATACCTAACGACGACTGAGACAGCCATGGGGGCTATGCTGGCCCAGACAGTCGATTCAGAAGAACGGGCTATTTACTACATCAGTAAAAAGTTCCTGGAATACGAATGCAAATATACAATGCTCGAGAAAACGTGCCTAGCTCTGGCCTGGGCCACTAAAAAGCTCCGGCACTACATGCTCAGTCACGAGGTACATGTCCTGTCCAAAATGGATCCAATCAAATACTTGTTCGAGAACCCATTCTTAATGGAAGAATGTCCAAATGGACTTTAATGTTAGCCGAGTTTGACCTCAAGTTTGTACCATTAAAAGCCATCAAAGGCCGGGTAGTAGCCGAGTTCCTCGCCGATAGTCCGGTATCTGAGGAAGGACATACCGATACCTGGGCCTTTCCTGGCGAAGACATATTCCATACTGACACCGAAACATGGGACTTGTACTTTGACGGGGCATCCAATTTGCGAGGCTTTGGGGTCGGTATTCTCCTTATATCACCAAAAGGAGAACACACGCCATTATCCATCAAACTGGACTTCGATGTGACTAATAACGCGGCCGAGTATGAAGCATGCATCCACGGGTTATAAGCAGCTGCTGATCTGGGAATTACGAATCTCCGGGTTCATGGGGACTCGTTCCTAGTCATCAATCAAGCCCTTCAAAAATGGAAAACTCGAAATGCCAATCTCGTGGCTTACCAAGCGCGAGTAAGGGTTCTAGAGAAGCAATTCCAGAAGGTAGAATATATCTACCTCCCACGTGAAGAAAATCAGTTCGCGGATGCACTCTCCAAATTGGCATCCTTACTAAACATCCCGGAACATATGGCCAGTATGCCAATCTGTGTCGAAAGACGGTCCGAGCCGGCATATGTTAACGCCATCCAAGATATCAAGATCGCCGATCCAGAACCTTGGTATCAGGCTATCCTAACTTATTTGACTACGAGAGAATATCCCCTGGGAACTGAAAATCGGGCCAAGAAGGCCCTGCGAAGACTGGCCACCCAATTCATTCGTACGGACGACGGTCAACTATACAAAAAGACGGCGCATGGAGCTTTACTCCTATGTATCGACAAGACACAGGCCAAAAAAGTGATGGCCGAAGTACACGACGGTGAAAATGGTCCGCATATGAATGCCCATATGCTAGCCCAAAAAATCATGAGGCTCGGATACTACTGGAACAATATGGAGGCCGACTGTCAATCATATGTTAAACACTGCAATAATTGTCAAATTTTCGGCAATGTTCAACACATGCCATCGTCTCTACTATACACCATGACCTCGTCATGGCCATTTTCGACATGGGGGATCGACATAATTGGGAAAGTAAACCCTTCCGGGACAGGAGGTCATTGTTTTATTTTGGTGGCTATCGACTATTTCACCAAATGGGTCGAAGCTGAGTCATATCGTGTCTTGAACGCCAAGCACGTAGCCAAATTTATCCAGAACAAAATCATACGCCGGTACGGGATCCCACACGAGTTTATCAGTGATCACGGGACCCACTTCCAAGCCGAAACCGCTACTTTGCTAGCGAAATACAAAATCCAAAGGCATACATCTTCGCCTTACCGTCCCCAAACAAATGGAGCGGTGGAGGCTGCTAATAAGACAATTGTCACCATACTTAAAAAGATGGCTGATAATTATCGGGACTAGCCCGACAAGATACCCTTTGCCCTATGGGGGTACCGGACGTCGATTCGTACTGCAACTGGGGCAACTTCATATTATTTGACGTATGGCATGGAGGCAGTCCAGCCAATCGAATTAGAAATACCGTTTCTCCGAATTCTACTAGAAAGCCAAGTACCCGAAGCAGATTGGGTTCAAGCTCGATATGACTCGTTGGTTCTTTTGGACGAACGACGGTCTCGGGCTCTTAACAACATCCAAATATACCAAAAGAGAATCAAACGGGCCTTTAACAAGAGAGTTAGGCCGAGGAATATCAAGGAAGGGGATTTGGTCCTAAAATCGGTTCGTGCCTTACTACCGGTTGACCCAAGAGGAAAATTCAAACCCAATTGGGCTGGGCCATACCTAGTCAAGAAGGTTCTATCAGAAGGAGCAGTAATGCTGACAGACCTGGACGGGAATGAATTTGTCAACCCGACCAACTTGGACCAGTTGAAGCGCTACTACCCCTAAACCTTATCTCAATGTCATTTGCAAAAATTATTTAAAAGCATTCTTTTCAAAATTTATAAGCAAGTCAATAAGTTAGGATTATTTATCCTACTGTCGCACATCTTGAACTCATAGTCTTGGTGTATTTCGAAATTGCAAAAAATCTACGCCCGAACTACGTTTGGTTTGATTCCACTGACTGTGGATACGTAGGCAGCCCCTCAAAAGGGCACAACCACCGCAATAACGAAAAAGACAGGAACGACTTCACTAATATAGTACTTTTATTATTCCAAAAAAAACCCCGATAAACTCGGTAATTCAAAATTACAAAAAACCACGAAAAAAAAAACACACACAACAAAAATAGTAATAATATCTAAATAATAATAACGATGGAGACTAGTATCCGGGCATCTTGCCCTTGCCCTTGTTCTTCGGGTCTCGTGGGGCCCGAGGTTGTCGGGGTTGGGAGGAGCGTTCCCGGATGACCACGGGAACCTCCTTGGCCCGAGTCCTCTTCTTCAACAGAGGATCTTCAGCTATTGTTACGGGCCCAAGTCAAGCCCGTATGTGCTCCGGCAACTTGTCCTTAGGACCAAGTCGGTCCTGGACCGATGGTCTAGGCCCTGGTCTTCTCTCCAAGTTCGTCTGGGGTCTCACTTCCCCCCAAGCACCTGTAGCACTGGACCCCCCGGTTCGAGTCCTGGCTCCTCTCCTCTGACCCGGCGTTAGACGGACTATCGGGGCTAGAGTCTCCCCTTCAGCAAAGAAGTCTCTGTTATCCTTGACCTTCTCTCGCCGAAGTAGGTCGAAGGCTTCATCAACCTTTAGGGCGGCGCGAGCTTCGGCAGTCTCCGCCTTGGTCCACCTCTCATAAGAATCGGACACCCAAATAGAATGGAGCGACTTGGGAACAGACCAAGTAACTTGGGTATACCACCTCTGAATCCAGGTGTCGCACATAATGTCGGTCAGCTGGGTAGGTTCACTCACAACTGCCTCATTCTCCGGGATGCGCTGAGTCCACCCATACTGCCTGAGTATGTGGTCAGGATAGAGGTTAACTGTCTGGCTGAGGGACAGAATCACCTGGTAGCGCGCCTTATCTCCGGGCGCCAAACCGTCCAGGAGTAGATGGGCCACCATGAAACCACCCATCGAATCAAGGGACCACGATGAAATGATAATTCTTCCTCCCAGTATTTCTGGGTAATAAGGCAGGATGAGTCGGTAGGCCGTCTCCTCGTCATCACTTGGTTGAACCAATATTGGCTCGGGTTGGGAGCAGGCTCTATCATTGATAACCTCTCAAATAGGCAGAGCTGAAAAGAAAAACAACGCTCATAAGATTCCGGAACAACTTAGACATCCGCCCAGAGGCACTCGATCGAGTGCCGGGGTCACTCGATCGAGTGACACCCCTAAAACTAGGCATTAGACTCCTTTACGAGGGCACTCGATCGAGTGCCAGGGTGACTCGGTCGAGTGCCCCCTGTAGCAGTATATCGCACAAAAAAAAATCGAAAATCAAAAAGAAAAAGAAAAACTGATATACCTGCAGCAGGCGGGTGCTCCTAGTGAAACGAGCTGACTCATCCCTCTTGCGGTTGTCCAAGCCCTGAATAATTTCCCCCGTGATCAACCACGCGGGACTATATTCCATCTCCATAAGACAGCAGGTCCAGATAGCCTTCAAAGGCATACACATGCAGCATACAGAAGGTGAACGCCCTGCGGCTATGAATGGGCGAAACCCAGACGTCGTACGGGTTAATGAATTTCTCAGCCAAAGCAAGCAGAGAAATAGTATCCCCTTCAGTCATACGGGACACTTCAGCATGGGAGAGCCCTAAAAACTCCCGTAGTTTCCTCCTAGGATCCCGAACTGAGAAGGGGACGGCAGGACGGAGCAGTGGGTTCCACCCTCCTATGGCGGCAATTTCCTCGGGGAGAGGACAGATTTCGCCCCGAGGGAAGGCGAAAACGTGATAAGTGTCATCCCAGAAGGTCAGACAGGCGTCAAGAAAATGACGGTCCACGTGCATCTGGCGGAACGTGAACAATTGAAAAATACCCGACTGCTTTAGGGCTACCTTGCTCGCATCCCTAAAACGGTGGGACCAATCTTGCAGCATGTCAGTCAGACGGTCAATACCCATGATAAAATTTCTTAAAGGAGATGATTTTTCTTGAGAAGAAGAAGATGTGAGGGTTATGAAAAGAAAGAAGCCAAGGTGATGTATTTATAACATCAAAACCCTGGTGCATCCCCTGCACCTGTGCCTCCTTGGCCCAAACGGGCCTAGGCATACAGGCCCGACTCTTGTCTCCTCCCCACAGACACATGAATTTAGTCATCCCGAGCAGTCTGTCAAAAATTCAAAAAAATCCCAAGGAGCGATTCCACAAGGAAAACGGGACTAAAACACAACAAATTAGGCACTACAAACTACACTTATCATTCCTTGACTTAGTCTTTCGGTTGCGGTGAGGGTTTGCCCCTTGTATTGGGCTGTTTTGATTATCATGCCTTACCTCGGCCCATTTCCTTACTTTGCCCCGAACTCTTGGTTGGCCCATTGCCATGTACGATCTCGGGTTTCAATTGACTCGTTGACTCTCGGTTGTATTGACTGATGACTTTCTCGGTTTCCGACTCTTGACTTTCAGATATCGTCCTTTGACTTTTTGACTTTGACCTCCTATTCGTGGGGTGCCACGTCATAGTTCGAAGATGCGAATTTTATCCCAAACACTAACCATAGGTGCTTTATCCATATTATTAGCTTAGTCATATTAGGAGTTCCGTGAGATCAGTTCCAGGTTTAATATTTTAACATATGGACTTCTCATCTACGTTTATGGGGATACTGAACCTGGAATGGGTTGTTCGCCCTCTTGGAAATAATATAGCAGCAATCCCATTTGAAGAAACGGGTAGAACAATTTCTCCTTTGCTTCTGATTGCTGCACACAATGTCCTCCAGATGAATGTCTTTCATGTTCCCCCATAACCGTATAGAAAGAAAATACCACCTTCATTCTTTCCCACTGCATCCATAATTGTATCATATACTGATCTCTGCGCGTTTGTTATGGAGGCCAGGACATGTAGTCCTGATGTTCCACCCGTAGTGATTCTCTATCATAAGACAACTCATCAGAGATGAGTCAATTATAATGAATAGATTTGACATCATAGTCTGGTAGTGGGATCTCTGGAAACCTTGAGAGCGAGCTACCATTGCTTTGAAGTGATGCTTCAATTTCAGAGAGATAATAGTTTTTCAAATCAGCATCGCTCATCTGCAACTCTAATAAATTAAAAAAGTTATTATATTAATGTCATTTAAAATAGTGGTAATAATATATAAATAAATTATTAAAGCAATAAAGAATACTAATTAGCAAAATTTAAGAGATCTCTTCTGCGGCGGGCTAAAATGTCATCACATAAAAACTGCCATATCTTCTCCCTTTCATATTTTGGGCCTGGCCAAACTTCCGGATAGAAGCAATGTTGCAAACAGATTCCTCAAAAAAACACCTGAACCCCATTGACTTGCTTCCTCAATAGCATCAACATATTCTTTATCATCACCAAGTAATCTACGTGCATAACAGGCATCCTTGAATGTTTCATAAACAACACCATTCACAGTATGTATATCTGCGTAACATGTTGCACCCTTAAAAAAATTGAGCAAAGCTCTCATGTAGTAACGTTCACCACCCATTGGAGACATGTGGTACATCATTCCAAGACTAAAACCTTGTTTACGTGGGGCCCAACACTTGTCTTCCCTGTGCCAAACATACTTCGTAGGAAATTCTGCATAAGTAAGATCTCTAGATTCTAAATGTTTTGCATAATATTATAGTCCATCCAAGCAACAAATTTCGTTTGAGCACCGTTTGACCGTGCAACAATTTCTTCAAGCGGATCGTCATCATTGTAGACGATGTTCATTTGGCAGATGGTAATCCAGACGTAGCACAGGAGGTGTTCAGTAATGAATGTCAAACTAGTTTTACAACCCGTGTGTAGACACCCACATTTTGACTGCCAAGTGTCTATAGTAGTTTCCGACAAACACCCGATGATGATCGGACGCAAACGTGCTTTAAATTATTCGGAAACGGGCTCAAAATCATTGGCATTTGGCTTGGGCTCATTATGGAGTATATATCTCACAAAACCAACCTCAAAATCAGGCCCAGTGGGTTGTTTCGAGTCAAATAAGACTAATTTTGGTCGATTCCGACACCAGGGACAAAACCGTCTTTTAGTGACCGAGTCAAAACCCGGTCAAAGATTTTCCCGAGACACGTGAGTCAGCCGTGACACCTCACACGGCTGATTCATACTCCAATCCTACGAAAAATCAACTTCACAAAATATTAAACAAATCCGTTTAAGGACAGAATTCGATCTCAAGTAGGAAGTCTATCCGAAAACCGAATCAAACACTCGACCGAGCTAGGATACTCGGCCGAATGGCCTACCAACCAGCCGGTTCCCTTTCTTCCTTCACAAGAAAGCGGAATTCTCATTCCTCTCAAATTCCTACGTTTCCTATCCTAAGCGGTAATTTTAACTCAAGACACCTCTCCTAGCCAAGGTCGGGAACTCCCTATAAATAGCCCCTTGCACACACAATACAACACACACATCATCGATTAACACCACGAATAATTCCCATACACCCATAAGCATAAAAACTTAGCATCGAGAAACCGATATTACAAACCCGAAGGAAACCGGCCCTCCGATACCCGACACCCTTCACACGTCCCACCTAACCGAGCCACCATAACTCACCGACATCCACTCGACGCTCCTGTGTCCAAGCCACGTCCCGACGAGCTCCGATCCGAGTAAACTAAAACATGTAGGTTGAGGGTGCACCAAACTCGATTTCTCTTTCTTCTTCTCTTCTCCTTCTCGTCCGTCCTTTTCCTTATGGGTCGTGTGTCGTCTTTTTTTTTTACTGGTCGTTCATCGCTTTTTATTATTTCTAATATCGATATTACTAAAAACTATTTTCGTATAACAAATATTCTTAAAAAATATGATATCAACTCTATAGTTGAATATCGTATCAAAAGAATTAAATTGAATCTCGTTGACGCTAAGAAAATCGTTACATCTTTTTTATACAAAATACAACGATTTTAAATGCATAGAGAATTAACATCTTTCTCGTTCAAATTCCTTTTACAAAACTTTTTCTAAAAAATTCATTCGGAATATTCGATATCGATTTCATAATCGAATATTGGATACGACGAATATCGAAAACATAAATCGAGTATAAATTAATTCGTATTTGTACGCGATTTATCAAATTAACAATTTTCGAACAACGAGCAGAATCGGGACAAGCCCGCACGCGAGTCGCGCCCCTCACAGGCGATTCGCGTACGAGTCTGAAACCCGCGCTCCTCTTTTAGCTTTTTTCGTTTGTTTTTATTATTTATTCTACGAAACGATTTCTCAAAATTTATATCTTTCCTAAAACTATTCCGAGTATTTGATATCGATTTCATAATCGACTATCAAATATAACGAGTATCGAAAATATTAAGTCGAGTACGAATCATGCAATATTCATACGCGGTTTAATAAAAGCATCGATTTTCAAAAACCGATTTCGAAAACAGCCCGTCACGCGACCCGCCGGCATCCCGGGCGAGCTGCGCGGCCGGCTGAGAAATGCGGCTCGTTTCTCGTTTTTTTTATTATTTTTCGAACTTCGTTTTTTTATACAAAACAACGTCTTTTTAACAATATTTTCATATTTCGACTAATATTTTTCTCGATATTTTTTTTATTCACAATTCGATACTAACTCGTTTGTTCATCTGTTGTAGCAAATTCATTCTTTTTTATCGTTTTTATTATTTTACTAAAACGAATCTCACATGCTAAATTCAACTTTGACGTTAATTTTTCATGCATTAAACCGACTTAGCAACCCATTTAATTCCTCGCAGTCTTAGGAAAACAATGTTTGCATATCATTCATCGTATTACTAACGCGCGTATTAAAAAATCATTCGATATCCTAGTAGAGGCCGCTAATGTGCGGGCGGGGTTGGGTGTTCTTAGTGAACTTCCCAACACGTACCCTCACCCCTTACTCAGAACCGTGGTTTCCGGATGTCCGAACCCATTGGCAACGAGAGTCATTCAATATACGATAAACCGATCAAGTCGGCATCGGTATCGAAATGCAAAGGGACGAGCCCAATAAACTCTGACATCGGAAATGGGCCGTATTTTGTATACGGCCCACTACGACATAGAGTGGGCTCGAACGGTTCCGAATAACCATAAAATTCGGTGGCGACTCCAACTTCGATTTAAATTTCAATTTGACCATCTCATATGGAGATTCATTCGCCTCCCTAAACCCGCGCGTGGCCGCGTCGGGGTGGACCTATGTCATGTCCACAATTTAGCGACTCCACTGGGGATTAACTGATGTGTTACTGACCATCGGCATCCTCAGGGTGAGACTCGAATAGAAATCGTTTGACTAGTACAATACGCGTTTTAGTTTTACGGTTCATGCATAACCCCATATTTTCCCGGGCCGGTACTGGTGACCGACGTCCCACTATACTATCGATGTAGTCCAATTGGATATGTCGAAGGTGTCCATTAGCCGATTCGTATGGGTTTTACGGCATGTTCTAAGCTCAACTCGACTTAGGAAGTCCGCCCCGATTCTCGATAGGCTGTGTACACTGGTATAGACCCTTACAGACTGACCGAGACTTAGAATTAGAGCATACATGGCGTCGTTATACTGTTTCCATGACTACATGCTACCTGATTTTTCTAAGTCTTTTTCAAAAACCATCATTTTCAAAATTGCATCCTTTTCAAAATATCCAATTTTCAAAACCCGGGACATTTACCGAATTTAGGATCCACGATTTTACTCAAAATAGCCTATTTTTAGCCGGTATTATGCCCATTTCAAAACTCGAAAATATTTTCGAACTTTCAAAACCCTCCCCGGTCCGCCTTTCCGTTTTCTTTTTCGAAAAAAAAGGGCCGGACTCCTCTCCCCGATTTTACTCGGGCTTTCAAAAATCAATTTCAAAACCTTCCTCTTCTTAGGACTTCCCGTATTTAGCTGTGTCGGGTCGTGTCAAGTCTTCTAGCGTCGAAACTCTGTCGATCTTATATCACGGATTTCCTCCCTATCCCAGTCCGCCTTATTATACTAAGGCAAGGCCCACCTACGTAGGACATACTCCTACAAGGGTCGGCCCGTATACACAATCGAGTCTAAAAGTCTGCGGAATGTCTCACGTGAACATCCTTCCGAACAAGGCCCAGCCCACACAGCTGGATCTTAAAGGAGGCCCACCTTTCACAAGTCATCCGTCTAGATGTCTTTTCCGAGTCATTTCCTCTCTAGTTTCCCTTTTCCTTGCTCGGGATGTACTTTCGTTCTAGGATTTGGAGTAGTTGCTGACTACACGGTGTTCTTACAGACAAGCCACCTTTCACCAGAAAAATGACGCAACAAGCCATTGACGATTTGACCTTCGTTGGCCAAGCTTCAAAACCAACTGACGAAAATGAGGGAGGATCAGATCGCCATCCTCACCCGGGTAAGCGCAGTCGAACAAGGAACTCCTAGCGGTGGGGTCGAAGACGATGGGCCGTTAGATGAACTGGCCAGCGCGGTCCACAAATTGCAAGAACAGGTCCATACGACCACTAGCAACACCATCCACACGGAAAATGCTCGGGCTTATTCGCCCCTAACTGATGAATTGCCCGCTAACCTCAACCTAACGGGCCTACCCATGTTCGATGGGACTGAAGATCCGGTACTCCACATCCGGGCTTTTAAGGAGTTCATGGCAGTTAAGGGGGTCAAATCGACCATGTTCAAGCATCTCTTCGCTTCATCCTTGGACAAGCACCCGAGAGCCTGGTACTACAGGCTCGATTCCAAGAAATACAAAACTTGGGACGATGTCGCAACGGAGTTCGCCCGAAATTATGCGGACAATACTGAGATCCAGACGACCATGCGTACTCTGGAGGTCCTGGCCCAAGAGCCAAAAGAGGGTTTCACCAAATACCTCCAAAGATGGAGAGTCGAAAGTGTCAAGCTGGTCGACAAGCCCAGCGAAAAGGTGTTAGTGGAGGCCTTTGTATAAAACCTCCTCCCCTCTTACCGGATCCACCTCCAGTACGCCATCATACCCAATTTCGCCACATTAACCGAAATGGGTACCAGAATCGAAGACGACTTAAGATTAGAGAGCCTTACTAAGGCCTCTACTAAGGGGTATCAAGGAGCCAGTTCGTCTTCTGGCAAGCCCGCAACCACAACTGCGGCCCGAAGCATCTTCGATGAGGTTAATCTTCTGGATACCTCAACTAAAAAGAATACTCCAGCCCGAGTGTTCACCGACATAGGGACTACTTATGCCAACGCCTTACAAAGGCTATCCTCCAAGGGCCTGATCCAGCCAATAGGCCCAATGCCGGAGGTTCCTGTCGAAAAACGGTCTAAAAGCTACAATGCCCAGGCCTATTGCCACTATCACCGAGGCAACGGGCATGACACCGAAAAATGCTGGAAGTTGAAGCATCTCATTCAAGATCTGATCGAGAGTGGGAAGATACCGTTACCCAGTGATAATCCCAGTAACCAAAATAATCCTCTTGCTACTCACGCCATTTTCGCTGGAGAAATAATCGATTGCACTCATATCATTTCCCCTTTCTTTCCCCAAATCAACGGGATATGGAATGACGATGAAGACGATGTTTATTTGGCTCAGGGGGAGACCGTCCCCATCACTGTCGAAGAAATCAGGAAGGCCAGAACTAAGGCCCGGGCTGGCACACACGTCATCACGGCCGGACCTTCGGCCCCGGGATCCGTCACTGAGCCATACAAGACGGACTCCGCACCTGAAGAACCAAACACCGACACGGCCCTAGTCAAGCAACTGAAAAGGGTCCGAACTGATCTCACTATATGGCAGCTTTTGGTCAGTTCTCAAAAGCATCGGGCACCACTTACCAAGGCTCTCGATGAAATCAAGGTAGACTCGCTGGTTACTCCAACCGAAATGGTAGCCACTATTCTGCCTCACCTCAAGGGCAAGTCCAAAGGAGAAGGCCCACTTATCACCTTCTCTGAATCCGATTTGCCACCATTTGGGACCACTCACAACCTGGCCCTATATATTACGGTGATTTGCCGGGGCAAGTATCTACCCATGACCCTAATCGATGACGGGTCAGCTGTGAATGTCCTTCCTTTAAGGACTGCTAAGGCTCTCGGCATTACCGAGGCTGACTACCTTCCTACCGCGCAAACTATTCAGGCTTTCGATGGGAGCCCAAAATCCGTAGCTGGGGCCGTCAAACTAACCATCATAACCGGCCCAATTGAAAAAGAACTAGAATTCCAAGTGATCGATGTCACCTCATCGTTCAATCTGCTACTTGGAAGACCCTGGATCCACGCGGTCAAAGCCGTGTCCTCCACTCTCCACAGGAAGGTCAAGCTACCTTTGCAAGACGGGGTCATCACCCTTGAAGCTACTCCCATAGCCGTGTCAAGCTGCAACACGGCTGGCTCAATCGACCCGCGAGGATTCAATTTCGTGGGAATGATCGATGAAGAGTATCTCTTTAGGCCCTATTTCACTACCAGCATCGACACAATGTTGCAAAACTTGGGCTATCTACCGGGGGCTACTTCAAGGCCCGGTCTCCCGGCTGGCAAGATCATCGATGTCTTAAGCAATGAGGACGCAAAATTCGGTTTAGGGTACGCCTTAACCCCAGAAAACGTGGTCCAGACCGGCATCCAAAAGGCCTGCAACTTTCTCAAGGGTACCTACTTGGACCCTTACAGCCCGAAACTGACCGATTACTTTGTCTCCCCAGTATTCGGAACTGTCCAGACGGGTCTCTATCAGCCCACTATAACCTATCCTGAGGTCAATTTCATCCCAGATGATATCTTTGCTCTCATCCAGGCTGAATCAAAAGAAGATTCAAGCCAAGCCGAGCCCATGCTGGGGCTCTTATTCGGGGAAAGCAAGATAATCCCGATCCCTAAGGAGGAGTTGGTGAACCTAATCCTCCATAGCAACAAGTTTGATCCAACCAGGCTGATTTCTGAAGTAGGTACTGACACTGGAAAGAGGGCTTGGAGGAAGACGATCAAATGGACCGACAGCGAGGGTCGAGTCTACAAGCTCACTACCGGCGAAGGGGACATGCAAGGCGACGAGTCCGAATCCGAGTCAGAGTCAGAGTCAGAGTCGGAGTCTGGGTCTAAGTCTAGAGGGTCCAGTACAAGGGTCGAGTCTGTAACCCCTTTTCCTTCAGTCATTCCATTGGGAGCCTCGGAGTCTGTCCCGAGAGCACTCCCTATACCGCCTCTGACCAGCGATCAGATGGCTGCTCTCTTTGAGCTATTTTCAAAACTCTCTATCAATAATAACGATAACCGTTCTGCTTACGACTTGTCTTATTTTCAAAACATTTTCAAAAACTTTATTTGCAATGACATTGAGAAACCCGACGAACAGGTACCGCTACCTCCGCATCTAGTCGAGCAACTCGAACAAAGGGAATCCCGAGATCTGGTAATCGAAGAAACCAATTCCATCAATGTAAGAACCCCTTTAGAGCCTCAGATGCTTAAGTTAGGTTTATCCCTAGACCCCGAGGAGAAGCAACAATTCACGGAACTCCTCCACGAATTCAAAGACGTCTTCGCATGGTCCTACAAGGACATTGCCGGGAATAGACCGGGAGATAGCCGAACACCGTATACTTAACAAAGACGGGTGTAAGCCGGTAAAGCAAAAGCTCCGAAGAATGAGGCCCGAATGGTCTCTCAAAGTCAAAGAAGAAGTCGACAAGCAATTCAAAGCGGGCTTTATCCAAGCGTCTGAATATCCAGACTGGGTTGCAAATATCGTACCGGTACCCAAGCAAGACGGAAAGGTACGAGTTTGTGTAGATTTCCGGGACCTTAATAAGGCCAGCCCGAAAGACGATTTCCCGTTGCCACACATCGACATACTAGTGGACAACACGGCCGACCATGCCCTTCTATCCTTTATGGACGGGTATGCCTGATATAATCAGATCAAAATGGCGAAAGAAGACATGAGTAAGACCACCTTCACTACACCTTGGGGGACGTACTGTTACACTGTTATGCCATTTGGGCTTATCAACGCCGGTGGCACTTATCAACGGACCGCCACTACCTTACTACATGACATGATGCATAAGGAAGTAGAGGTATACGTGGACGATATGATCTTTAAGTCCAAAGAACGAAGCGGGCATATTCCGGCCCTTAGAAAGTTCTTCACCCGACTACGCAAGTACAACATGAGGTTAAACCCTCAAAAATGCAGTTTCGGGGTAACATCGGGCAAATTACTGGGCCATATCGTCAGCCAGCGCGGCATCGAGGTTGACCCAGCCAAAATCAAGGCCATTACCGAGATACGGCCGCCTAAAACCGAAAAGGAGATTAGGGGGTTTCTCGGGAAAGTCCAATATATCAGCAGGTTCGTTTCGAAGCTAACCATGGTATGCGAGCCCATTTTCAAAAAACTGAAGATAGGAGAACGGGTACTGTGGGACGACAAATGTCAAGCAGCTTTCGATAAGATCAAAGAGATTCTGTCATCTCCGCCGGTATTAATACCACCTCAACACGGTCTGCCTTTGTCGTTATACTTGACAACAACCGAGACAGCCATGGGGGCTATGCTAGCCCAGACAGTCGACTCAGAAGAACGAGCCATTTACTACATCAGTAAAAAGTTCCTAGAGTACGAATGCAAATACACGATGCTCGAAAAGACGTGTCTAGCTCTAGTTTGGGCCACTAAAAAGCTCCGACATTATATGCTTAGCCACGAAGTGCACGTATTATCGAGAATGGATCCAATCAAGTATCTGTTCGAAAAGCCCATCCTCAATGGTAGGATATCTAGATGGACTTTAATGCTAGGTGAGTTCGACCTCAAGTTCGTACCGCTAAAAGCCATCAAAGGCCGAATAGTAGCCGAGTTCGTCGCCGATAGTCCGGTAACTGAAGAGGGACATACCGATACTTGGGCCTTCCCTGACGAAGATATATTCCATAACGACACGGAGACATGGGATCTGTATTTCGACGGGGCGTCCAACTTTCGAGAATTTGGTGTCGGGATCTTACTAATCTCACCACAAGGAGAGCACACCCCGTTATCCATCAAGTTAGATTTCAACGTGACTAATAACGCAGCCGAATACGAAGCATGCATTCACGGGTTGCAAGCCGCCGTTGATTTAAGAGTAACGAACCTCCGGGTCCACGGTGACTCATCACTAGTCATCAATCAAGCACTCCAGAAATGGAAAACTCGGAACGCAAATCTCGTAGCTTACCAAGCGCGAGTAAGGGTTCTCGAAAAACAGTTCCAAATGGTGGAGTACATTTATCTACCTCGGGAAGAAAACCAGTTTGCAGATGCACTATCCAAATTAGCATCTTTACTGAATATCCCGGAACATCTGACCAGCATGCCGATTTGCATCGAAAGACGATCCGAGCCGGCATATATCAACGCTATTCAAGACATCAAAATAGCTGATCCTGAACCTTGGTATCAGGTTGTTCTCACCTACTTGACGTCGGGAGAATATCCTCCGGGATCTGAAAACCGAGCCAAGAAAGCCCTACGAAGATGGGCCACTCAGTTCATCCGCACGGACGATGGACAGTTGTACAAAAAGACAGCACAGGGGGCTTTACTCCTATGCATCGACAAAACACAGGCCGAAAAGGTCATGGCAGAGGTACACGATGGCGAGAACGGCCCGCATATGAACGCCCATATGCTAGCTCGAAAAATCGCAAGACTCGGGTACTATTGGAATAGCATGGAGACCGACTGTCAGTTATCTGTCAAACACTGTCATAACTGTTAGATTTTCGGCAACATCCAACATATGTCGTCATCCCTGCTATATACGATGACATCACCATGGCCATTCTCGACATGGGGAATTGATATAATCGGAAAGGTGAACTCTTCCGGGACGGGAGGTCAGTGCTTCATTCTAGTGGCTATTGACTATTTTACCAAATGGGTCGAAGCCGAGTCATATCGTGTCTTGAACACCAAGCACGTAGCAAAATTTTTCCAAGATAAAATTATATGCCGATACGGGATCCCGCACGAATTCATTAGTGATCACGAGACCCATTTTCAAGCCGAAACCGCTACTTTGCTAGCAAAGTATAAGATTCAAAGGCATACATCTTCGCCTTACCGTCCCCAAACAAATGGAGCGGTAGAAGCAGCTAACAAAACGATTGTCACCATACTTAAAAAGATGGCCGATAATTACCGGGATTGGCCCGATAAAATACCTTTTGCCTTATGGGGGTACCGGACATCAATCCGCACCGCAACCGGAGCAACTCCATACTATCTGACGTATGGAATGGAGGCGGTCCAGCCTGTCGAGCTTGAGGTACCATCCATAAGGATTCTACTCGAAAGTCAAGTGCCTGAAGCAGAATGGGTCCAAGCCCGATACGATTCGTTGATTCTTTTAGACGAACGGCGATCCCGAGCCCTTAACAACATCCAGATATACCAAAAAAGGATAAAACGGGCTTTCAAAAAAAGGGTTAGGCCCAGAAGTATCAAAGAAGGCGATTTAGTCCTAAAATCTGTCATGGCCTTACTACCAGTCGATCCAAGAGGGAAATTCAAACCCAATTGGGCCGGACCGTATTTAGTGAAGAAGGTTTTATCAGGAGGAGAAGTAATGCTAACAGACTTGGACGGGAACGAATTCGTCAACCCAACCAACTTGGACCAGTTGAAGCGTTATTACCCCTAAACCTTATCTCAATGTCATTTGCTAAAAGTTTATCTTTTTATAAAATATTCAAAAATTAAGCAAGCCAATAAGTTAGGATTACTGATCCTACTGTCACACATCTCGAACTAATAGTCTTGATGTATTTCGAAAAATTGCAAAATCTACGTTTGAACTACGGTTGGTTTGATTCCACTAATCATGGATACGTAGGCAACCTCTCAAAAGGGTACAACCACTGCAATAACGAAAAGACAGGAACGGTTTTCACTAATATGTCTTTTATTATTTCAAAAAAATGCCTCACGCAAAAATAAATCACACAAAAATCACGCAAAAATAATAGTAATACTTAAATAATAAAATTTAGGAGACTACTCGTACATTTTGCCCTTCCCCTTATCTTTCGGGTCACGCGGATCCCGAGGCCGATGAGGTGGGGGCGAACGTTCCCTAATCACAAGTGGAACTTCCTTTGCTCGAACCCGCTTCTTCGACTTCGGTTTCTCTGTCGCCTGCACCGGTCCGATCCGAGCCCGTACGCGCTCGGGTAGTCTATCCCGAGGGCCAAGTCGGTCCTTAGCTGCCAGTCTTGGACCAAGTCTCCTTTCTAAATCCGTCTGGGGGCCCACTTTCCCCCATGCACCTTTAGTACTGGACCCCTGAGTCTGAGTCCTAGTCTTCCCCTTCTGGCCTGACATCAGGTGAACCATGGTAGCCGGGGTGTCACCATCATCAAAGAAACCTCGATTATCCTTAGCCTGTTCCCGGCGCAGCAAGTCAAAGGCTTCATCAGTCTTTAAAGCAGCGCGGGCTTTAGCAGAATCTGCCTGGGTCCACTTCGTATAAGAATCTGATACCCAGATCGAGGGAGAAGCCTTGGAAACGGGCCAAGTGTGCCGGGTATACCATCTTTGCGCCCAAGTATCACACATCACGTCCGTTACCTGAGTAGATTCACTCACGACCGCCTCGATTTCCGGGATTCTCTGGGCCCGACCATATTGCCTAAGTATGCGATCGGGATAAAGATGAATCGTCTGCCTTAAAGATAGGATTAGTTGATAACGGGCCCTATCTCGCAACTCTAACCCGGTCCAGACATAAATGGGCCACCAAGGTACGGTCCAACGGATCAATGGGCCTCCATGGAAAGACAGCAGCTCATCCCAGAATTTTTGGGTAGTAAGACGAGAAAAGTCAACAGTCCGTCTTCTTGTCATCACTTGATTCGGGCGATATCGGCTTACATCTAGAGGAGGATCCAAGATCGATAGCCTCTCAAAAAGCCATAGCTGAAAAGTCAAAATCGCGAAAAGTCAAAGTCGTAAAAAAAAAAATCGAGAAAAACAGGAAAATCGAGAAATACCGCGAAAGCCGCAAAGAAACCGAAGACCGGAAAAATCGGAAATTGCAAAAAAAAATCAAAAATTGCGAAAATCGAGAAAAAATCAGCCTACCTGTAGAAGATGGGTGCTACCGGTCAGCCTGATCGACGGATCCCTCTTACGATTATCTAAGCCCTGGATGATCTCCCCTGTAATTAGCCAGGCTGGGCTGTGTTCTGTCTTCATCAGGTCAGCTACAGCAAGAAGTCTGATATGGCCCGTACAAGATAGCAAATCCATATGACCTTCAAAAGCGTAGACATGGAGCATGCAAAAAGTAAAGGCCCTACGGCTATATACCGGCCTGACCCGGACGTCATCTGGATTCATAAATTTCTCAGCCAGGTCGATCAAGGAAACTGTATCTCCTTCTATCATACGAGGTACCTCCATATGAGAAAGCCCTAAGAATTCTCGTAATTTTCTCAGGAATGGGACAGATTTCGCCTCGAGGAAACCTAAAAACATGATAAGTATCATCCCAGTAGGACAGGCAAGCATCCAAAAAGTGACGATCCACTTGCATCTGGCGGATTGTGGATAGCTGGGTAACGCCATTCTGGTTCAAAATAACTTTATCAGCATCTCTGAAAATTCGGGACCAATCTTGCAACATTCCGACTAATCGATCGATACCCATGACGAATTTCTAAAAAGAAGAAATAAGTTCCTCAGGGCTTGTTTTTCTTTGAAGGAAGAGGAATTGTGTGAATTGTGAATAAATTGTGAGCAGGGAGAGGGTATTTATAGCATGAAATCAGATTCTCCTCTTCACTTTTGGATTCCTAATCCCAGGGGATTTAGCATACAGGCCATTATCCTAGGATCTAGCTAAGTCATCCCGAGCATTCCTACTCCTTTTCGGAGTCAAAATACTTTAATCTTTCAAAATTCTTCCATCCAAAAAAATCCAAAAAATACCCTTCAAATTTTTATTCCCCAGCACGAGTCATTTCTCCTAAAAAAATGTGTTACATGCAAACTTTGCATAAATCATTATACAGGACGACTCAAGCAAAACCGTGCAATCAACTCCCCAGCGGCATTTAACGGGATGAGCCCATATATGGGCGCACCCAAGACTTATACGACAAGTCCGATTCCCCATGGAGTTATCATCATCAACTCAGGTACATTTCTAGTCTCCGGCCGGCGGGCCCTTCACGCAGGTCTAACGGACCTTAAAAGACCCGACCGGAAGCTACCAGGTTTTAATCTCTGATTGACCTGGTAGCTACTCTGACTTTCGCCCTGTCCAAACCTCAGTCAGAGTGGGGGCTCTGTAGACACCCACATTTTGACTGCCAGGTGTCTATAGTAGTTTCCGACAAACACCCGATGATGATCGGACGCAAACGTGCTTTAAATTATTCGGAAACGGGCTCAAAATCATTGGCATTTGGCTTGGGCTCATTATGGAGTATATATCTCACAAAACCAACCTAAAAATCAGGCCCAGTGGGTCGTTTCGAGTCAAATAAGACTAATTTGGGTCGATTCCGACACCAGGGGCAAAACCGTCTTTTAGCGACCGAGTCAAAACCCGGTCAAAGATTTTCCCGAGACACGTGAGTCAGCCGTGACACCTCACACGGATGATTCATACTCCAATCCTACGAAAAATCAACTTCACAAAATATTAAACAAATCCGTTTAAGGATAGAATTCGATCTCAAGTAGGAAGTCTATCCGAAAACCGAATCAAACACTCGACCGAGCTAGGATACTCGGCCGAATGGCCTACCAACCAGCCGGTTCCCTTTCTTCCTTCACAAGAAAGCGGAATTCTCATTCCTCTCAAATTCCTACGTTTCCTATCCTAAGCGGTAATTTTAACTCAAGGCACCTCTCCTAGCCAAGGTCGGGAACTCTCTATAAATAGCCCCTTGCACACACAATACAACACACACATCATCGATTAACACCACGAATAATTCCCATAGACCCATAAGCATAAAAACTTAGCATCGAGAAACCGATATTACAAACCCGAAGGAAACCGGCCCTCCGATACCCGACACCCTTCACACGTCCCACCTAACCGAGCCACCATAACTCACCGACATCCACTCGATGCTCCTGTGTCCAAGCCACGTCCCGACGAGCTCCGATCCGAGTAAACTAAAACATGTAGGTTGAGGGTGCACCAAACTCGATTTCTCTTTCTTCTTCTCTTCTCCTTCTCGTCCGTCCTTTTTCTTATGGGTCGTGTGTCGTCTTTTTTTTTTTACTGGTCGTTCATCGCTTTTTATTATTTCTAATATCGATATTACTAAAAACTATTTTCGTATAACAAATATTCTTAAAAAATATGATATCAACTCTATAGTTGAATATCGTATCAAAAGAATTAAATTGAATCTCGTTGACGCTAAGAAAATCGTTACATCTTTTTTATACAAAATACAACGATTTTAAATGCATAGAGAATTAACATCTTTCTCGTTCAAATTCCTTTTACAAAACTTTTTCTAAAAAATTCATTCGGAATATTCGATATCGATTTCATAATCGAATATTGGATACGACGAATATCGAAAACATAAATCGAGTATAAATTAATTCGTATTTGTACGCGATTTATCAAATTAACAATTTTCGAACAACGAGCAGAATCGGGACAGGCCCGCACGCGAGTCGCGCCCCTCACAGGCGATTCGCGTACGAGTCTGAAACCCGCGCTCCTCTTTTAGCTTTTTTCGTTTGTTTTTATTATTTATTCTACGAAACGATTTCTCAAAATTTATATCTTTCCTAAAAATATTCCGAGTATTTGATATCGATTTCATAATCGACTATCAAATATAACGAGTATCGAAAATATTAAGTCGAGTACGAATCATGCAATATTCATACGCGGTTTAATAAAAGCATCGATTTTCAAAAACCGATTTCGAAAACAGCCCGTCACGCGACCCGCCGGCATCCCGGGCGAGCTGCGCGGCCGGCTGAGAAATGCGGCTTGTTTCTCGTTTTTTTAATTATTTTTCGAACTTCGTTTTTTTATACAAAACAACGTCTTTTTAACAATATTTTCATATTTCGACTAATATTTTTCTCGATATTTTTTTTTATTCACAATTCGATACTAACTCGTTTGTTCATCTGTTGTAGCAAATTCATTCTTTTTTATCGTTTTTATTATTTTACTAAAACGAATCTCACATGCTAAATTCAACTTTGACGTTAATTTTTCATGCATTAAACCGACTTAGCAACCCATTCAATTCCTCGCATGCTTAGGAAAACAATGTTTGCATATCATTCATCGTATTACTAACGCGCGTATTAAAAAATCATTCGATATCCTAGTAGAGGCCGCTAATGTGCGGGCGGGGTTGGGTGTTCTTAGTGAACTTCCCAACACGTACCCTCACCCCTTACTCAGAACCGTGGTTTCCGGATGTCCGAACCCATTGGCAACGAGAGTCATTCAATATACGATAAACCGATCACGTCGGCATCGGTATCGAAATGCAAAGGGACGAGCCCAATAAACTCTGACATCGGAAATGGGCCGTATTTTGTATACGGTCCACTACGAAAATAGAGTGGGCTCGAACGGTTCCGAATAACCATAAAATTCGGTGGCGACTCCAACTTCGATTTAAATTTCAATTTGACCATCTCATATGGAGATTCATTCGCCTCCCCAAACCCGCGCGTGGCCGCGTCGGGGTGGACCTATGTCATGTCCACAATTTAGCGACTCCACTGGGGATTAACTGATGTGTTACTGACCATCGGCATCCTCAGGGTGAGACTCGAATAGAAATCGTTTGACTAGTACAATACGCGTTTTAGTTTTACGGTTCATGCATAACCCCATATTTTCCCGGGCCGGTACTGGTGACCGACGTCCCACTATACTATCGATGTAGTCCAATTGGATATGTCGAAGGTGTCCATTAGCCGATTCGTATGGGTTTTACGGCATGTTCTAAGCTCAACTCGACTTAGGAAGTCCGCCCCGATTCTCGATAGGCTGTGTACACTGGTATAGACCCTTACAGACTGACCGAGACTTAGAATTAGAGCATACATCGCGTCGTTATACTGTTTCCATGACTACATGCTACCTGATTTTTCTAAGTCTTTTTCAAAAACCATCATTTTCAAAAATGCATCCTTTTCAAAATATCCAATTTTCAAAACCCGGGACATATACCGAATTTAGACCTGTCAAAATTCAAGCTGACCAGCAAACCCGACCCATCTTTTAGGGTCATGAACCCGTTCTTTTACCCGAGACCCGTTTGACCTGAACCCAAAATGACCCGTTAATTTAGGGTCGAAACCTGTACAGTGCTTTTGGGAGGAAATACAAAGAATGAAAATATGTGGAGAAATTCAAAGTAGGGGAAAAAATGTGGGATCACAAAAAATGAGAACCAAAAATCATATACCGAAAAGGAACGTGGAAGATCGTTGTGAGTGTCCCAAAATGAAAATGTGGAAATTTTTTTGAGAAAGGGAGTGAGTACATATGGATTTATAATATAAATGATTAATAATAAACTTTAAAATCAAAAAAACAATAGAATATACATAGAAATTTTTTGACAAAAAATTAGGACCTGTATTCTGAGCTTAACCTGACCCATGACCCGTATAGCCTGACCTGTATGACCGACCTGCACGACCTTTTCAAAAGTTCTACTTGTGATACCTAGTTAAAAGTGAATCAGATATATCACTTATTATTAGTGTCACTCGATATTATACACATTCATGTTATATATTTCACATTATTTTCACTCATAAGCAATTCAAGTAAATCCCTTTCGGAGCGACGTTCACATCAATTATACAGCCCTAAGTATTTTTTTTTACTTTATTAAATGGTATTCTTGTTACTTTATTAACAAAATACGTCACTTTAATTGTGATATCTATTAGTCAAAATTAAATAAAAAGTACGGAGTACCATATTTTTTATAATAGACAGGTCACTAATAAAAAAAAATTGAGATCGTTTATGTACCCCTAATCACATAAAATATTATTATTGATACATAATTTAGTATTATCAACATATAACCCCTTCGTTTTTTAATGTTTGTCCCGTTTGAGTAACATATTGCTCACATATATTGAAGAAATGGGGCAAGCATTAAAAAACTGAGGAGTATAACATTACTATAAATATGTTCATTTCTTATTTATGAGATTAACTGAATATCATACATTCTTATTTAATTTGTAAGGCACATGTAGTTATCCATTTAGATAATCATTAGTGAAGTAAATAATATTTGACCCATAATAAGAATACGACGAATAACCAGTCCCAGGGAAACGAATTGTTCAAATATATACAGTACATGTTAGAAAAGTTATTATGGAGTATTTTTCTAAAATTTCCAATAAAATCATCTCCTATTTGTATTACCTTATTATTAATAAAACAATTGCGGAATAATAAGTTTAAAAATTATTCTACGGAATATCAGGTGTTTTTCAGGTTATTGGTGTATAAATAAGGGTAATTCATGTAATTATAGGTGGGTGGGGCCACTGATAGGGATCCCGACTTGCTATTCTTGCCTTGGACCAAACTCGTAAAAGTATTATCTATAGATAAAAAAAAGAGTATGCTCAAAATCATGTAAAGTTCTTTAAAAAAATAGTGAAATAATTTATATAACACTAATAAGTACTATTATTAAATGATTTAATAATATCAATATGTGTGTGTGTGTGTGTGTGTGTGTGTGTGTGTGTGTGTGTGTGTGTGTGTGTGTGTGTGTGTGTGTGTGTGTGTGTGTGTGTGTGTGTGTGTGTGTGTGTGTGTGTGTGTGTGTGTGTGTGTGTGTGAGATAAATTTTTTATAATAGTTAATTTATTTTAAAAAAATCACGACAGATTGTATGATCTCATTTCATATATTGAATTAAGTGTTTCGTTAATGACGTGATGGTGTAGAAATTCTACTTTTAAGATGTTCATCTTGATGTATGTAGTTGATGGCGTTTGTGTTGAATTTTTTTTTAAAACTACCGAAAGTGAAAACGATGAATAAATTCCTGTCATTTCTTGAAAATATATGTTACATACAATGACCCAAAACTATTGTACAGTAACTGATTAATTCTTTTAAAATATCTTGCTTCTTGTTAGGTAAAAAAGTTATAGAACAATCCGATTTTTATCAATCATAATAAGTTCATAACTTTATGATTAAATGAATTAATGAGAAATTTTGTAATAGTATTTATATATATTATCTAGACAACAAATATAAACAAACTTTTATGGAAAAATAAATACACCCTATTTAATGAAATAAATCTAAACTGTAAAGAAATTTTCTTCTTTTAACATCTTGTTAATTATGGATAATGAACCTACTATCGACACGTCATCATTGATGTTCATATGCATTGTCATGTGGCAATGATGCATTCAATTAATATATATATAGATGAGAAAATCCTCCAAGATGCATCACACGGTGATAAATAACGACAGTCATAATATTCTTGAATGTGATCAATCTCATCTGGATTCCTTCTTGTTGAAGCTCCTACCGTTACACGGTCGTAACCTTTATTAATATACTTGAAAAGGTATTTTATCGACCTTGCCTGGTTACACCACTCCACATTTATATGTGCACGGTATTTTGTCAATATTTCTACATTATATGGCACAACATAGCCATTGTGCACACTAACTCCTCCTTTCTCAATTGTTACCCCATTGTTGGCTCTTTTGTACATAGGATAATCGTTGCCATCAACCGTAGTACGTTCGCTGAACGGTTTTGGAAAATGTTTGGTGCATATTCCTTTTTCCATGCAAGGTGAACGGGGGTTTGCAAACCCACATGGACCGTGGATCATGAAATCCTTCACATCTTCACGGAGGATGGGGTTGTCAATTGGACCGAGGATTTCAGCTGATATAATACTGTAAATGTCAGCTGCTTCAGGGAACTTGTCATCTCTTTGTAAGAAGAGGAGAATATGAGCATGAGGCAATCCATGTTTTTGGAACTCAATTGTGTATACAACTGGAAAAAAATAAGTACATAATTAAAATAATAAGGATTGAATTTAGTTGTCGGGTAAATTCCAAACTTTTATGATATAAATATCACATACCTAAACGGGTCTTACTGAAAATACGATTATCCTTAAGGTCCTTCTTCAGTAACCCAAGCTTATGCTTAAATACACGTGACACTATATCTGGCTTGTCTTCTGGTTGAAGACCCCTTTTCTTAACAAATCCAACAATTTTTGGCCATTTTGGATTGCAAGTAAATGTTATAAATAGATTAGGATAACCGCACCAACAGCATATTGTCATGGTATCTTGGTAGGTCTCTCCCATATAAGCTCTTCCTCCCACAAAACTGGAAGGAATAATATATCTTACTCCTACAGTGGATGAATCTGTCTCCCCATTATTGGCAGCTGCTTAACTGTTTATAGTTCTTTGACCGAAGCTTGGGTTGGTTGAACCGTAGGTAAGAAAATCTTTGAGCTTCGACCATTGTGTAACCCTCGACAATTAGTTGATGGAATAGCCTGCAGCCCCTTTGTAAAGTATCAGGCTCATCAACTTCACGTGGTCTATCTTGTAAACGAAACGCAAACCATTCTCTCAATGTAAGTTTGTTGTGGCCTGTCTGGGTTGCTGCTTGCGGCTATAGAGTCTTGACAGTAGTTAATGCCAAGACAGAAGTCGTCCTCTCCACGGGGGAAGAAAAGAGGATACTGTAACGCCAAATAAGATGGATGTAGTTCCGAGATGTGTTGCAAGGTACCACACCTTTTCTGAACGACAATGTCACAGCTATCAGCAGTATCTTCAATCTCACCAACTATGAGAGCAGCAACTTCAGATATATTTGGCAGATTGTATATTCTCTCGTCGGTATGTCGACCATTGATAAGATGCAACCTAACATCATATCTGTCGCCAGATTGCTTGATACTATCACGTGCCATTCGAAATGACTTAGCAAGTGGATTATACTGATCAATCATAGCCTAGAGTTCAGCCATTAGCTCATCATCAAGTTCTCGTGAAGGCTGAGAGTCACCCCTATGAAAATATATAAAATGAAGGCATATGATTATTAATGAGGTCAATGTAACAATTAATTGTATAATTTTATTAAAATCATCAACTGACAAATTTTTATTTTTTATTAGAAACATATTTATGTTCCAACTATGTTTTATATTAAATAAAGTACTATTAAAAGGAAAAACTGATTAAATATATATATATATATATATTATATATATATATATATATAGAGTCAAGATCGGGTGAGAACCCATGCTATGGTGAGAACTGTGAGAACCCTTTACAGCCCTTAGATCTCAACCCTTGGATTTCACATAAAAAAAAAGTTGGCAGGTTAGCACTCAATCATTCCTCTCTCTCTTCGTTCCCTCTATTCCTTCATCCCCTTCCTTCATCAATTAAACTGAAACTCAATTGCTTTAACTAACAATTCAACAAGATATACCAATACTAAACTGCCCATCATCAATTTCCCTCTCCTGAGCAAACCCTTCATCTCTTTCTTCCAATGTAACCGCAGAATCCTCCGTATTCAAAACGGCGTCGTTATTCAAATTCGATTGAGTTGATTGAGCTATATCTAAATTCAATTGGAACGATTTTCTCGAATCGCGATGGAGTTTACAGTGAGAACGACGGCGTCAGAGGGTTTCATTAGAGGATTTGGGATCAATTGATGAGGAGAAAGAAAGTGATTTTTGATGGATTGAAGAGGGATCATCATCAATTGATGAAGATGATGATGTTTCGGAGGGTTCTGGGCAATCGTAGAAGGGGAATTCGTCAGATGCGTCGAAGAAATTGTCATCTTCGTTGGTTGATTTTGCATCTTCCATTAAGAGAACCGTGGTGGGTGCCACCGGTATAAGAGAGAGAAAATGCCGATTTTTTTTTTAGCAAAATGTTTGTTATTGTCTTTAAATATTTCTCTTATACCAAAATGGGTATGCTAAAATTGAGAAAGGGTACATCAAAATTAAAAAAAGTACGCTAAAATTCAAAAGTGAGGTTACGCTAAAATTGAAATTGAAAAAGGTACGCTAAAATAGAAAAAGGGTACGCTAAAAGTGAAAAAGGGTACTCTAAAATTAAAATTGAAAAAAGGTACGCTAAAATTGAAATTGAAAACGGGTACGCTAAAATTGAAACAGGGTACGCTAAAACAGAAAGAGTACGCTAAAAGTGAAAAATGGATCACTAAAATTGAAATTGAAAAAAAAGTACGCTAAAAATGAAAAAAAAGGTACGCCAAAATTGAAATTGAAAAAGGGTACGCTGAAATTTGAAAAGGGTACGCTAAAATTGAAAAAGGGTACGATAAATTGAAGAAAGGGTACGCTAAAATTGAGAAGGGATACACCATAATTAAAAGAGAGTACGACAATGGTATGCTAAAATTGAAAAATGGTAGGCTAAATTTGAAAAAGGAAATTAAATCGAGTAGGGCTTGAAGAAGAAGTGTTGTATTCCATATAAAATCCGTACAAAAGGAAATTAAAGAACAATATTTTAGATGAACTCATAAGTCAATGAGGAAATTTGGAAAAAAAACGATAGCGGGGATTATTGCAATTATATTTGCCGACGATAATACTGTTACTATTGTAATGAAATAATGAATTTAATCGAATAAGTTTACTCATAAAATAATTAATTTAAAGAAAAAAGTTACTTAGGTTACTGGGGTCCCAATTGTGATGAATTGATGGATTGAAAAAAACTCGATTGAAAAATTGATGGATTGAAAATTGGATTCAATGGTCGATTGAAGAATTATGGATTAAAGGATTACGGGTCGAAGAATTTTGTAGAAGGAGATAGAGTTACAACCTTACGTGTTGAAGACTCAAGCAATTGTGATTAATTGATGGGATTAAAGAATTTTGAAGGATCCAACGAATGAGATTGAACACTATGATCTAATGGCTCATATTATAGTTCTCATGGTTCTCATTGAAGGAGTGGTTCTCACATGAACCTAAATCTATATATATATATATATATATATATATATATATTTTATAAATTTATTGTTATACATTTAAAAATATACATGGGTGGAAAAGACACATATATTCTTATACATTTAGAAATAAATGATAGAATGACACAATAAGTTCAATGAATGAACAACTCTTTAGAAATTTGGAAAGAGTATCGATTAAAAGTTACCTCAAAGCGGCTTTTCTGTTTTTTATTTCATCCTCTGTGTCATATATATAGAGCTGGCAAAATTTTGGTGGTTGTCCCTCATTTGGCAGTAGACTATCTAATCAGTGTACGTTCTGTCAACCAATCCTGAAAGTATAAGGTCCCCTACCCTGATTTATTGAGTTATCGATCTTCCAACCATTTTACTTAAAACCGTGCATAGAGTTATATGGTCTAATATTATCCTTGTAATGTCGACTCTTAGGATGATCACCTGATAGAAGGTCTTTCAAAAGTTCGAGTGGTTCAGTAAAGTATGGTAACTCGACTATACCGTCCCTACAGAAGAGGTTGAAGTAAGGCACCAATGGTCTTCTCTCCATTCTGTCTCTCTCGCCGTACCACATTTGTGCACTACATTTTGACACGTATATTCAGGATTGCCGATGTCATCGTAACCTTCCCAACCTAAAAATATGATAGAACATATTTTTATGCAAACATCTGTGAAAATACATATAATTATGTAGATAAATAGATTGAATAGAATAAAGAACAGACATATAGACGTTGTTGGAATAGAATCATTATGTAGCTCATCACATTCAGTCCAAAAGATATCACTCGCCAGACTTTCAATTATTAATGAACTGTGATAGGATGAGTCGAACTTGCTGTTGGTGCTTAGATTTTTACTTGTGGATTCATTGTTACTTTGAGCTAACCGAATATCGTCAATAACACGATTGACAGTATCTGTTTCAGTATCACGTTTGTAAATAATAGGACAAACTTACAAACAAATTATAGTAAATGTACTGAAATATAATGTAAATATAATGTAGATGTACTGGATTTAATGAAATATAATGTAGACGTATTTTCAGATTATAGTAAAGTGGTTAGCTGCTACATACGTAGTTGAAAACTTACGAAAAATATTTAGTGGAACTGAGAACTGATCATAACATACCAGCTGTATGTAATTATAGTAATCTGGTGTTCAAGGTTTGTAGACGTTGAATGTTCCAATATTTTACGTGTTCTTAATTCTCGTAATGAAATCATACGATTACGACGTGCAAGCTTTGTACGTCGTTGTCTATATGGATCAGTCTTTGTCTGCATAGTCATTACATGGGAGTTATGTACATGTCTTTTCTCGAATAGAATAATTTTACGATCCCTTCGGGCTTGTTGCGCAGATAGGTATTGAATTAAGTAATGTTCCAAATGAGCGGATAATGTCATTAAGAGTAAATGTAGAATTAGATTACAATATAGCCACAGGGTAATGTCAGTGTAATTAAAATAGTTATAAAGAGAAAAACCATCAATGAGTTCTCTGCTGCATTTATCAGTTGATTCAATTGCGGCATCCACTACTTGTAGGCTCAGTTCAATTGTCGAACAATTAACTGTATTTGGTTTGGAAATGAATGAATTTTCTTAAAATATATGATGCAAACATTTCTAATTGTGACAGGATATGACCTGATTCAGATTGAATCTGGCTACTGATTGTAGAATTGTTGGTACCATATACTGCTAATTGTTGTGTACATCCTTGTTGTTTGTTCTCTGTGCAGGATTGAATTGATTTACCTGAGAAAGCAATAAAATTAAATATGAGTTTACATATATTAAAATTAAATGATTAGAATTGTGACATGACAACAAATATATGTTGAATGCTTTAGGAGTTTTGGTGAAAAATAGTGTGGACATGACGTAGGTCCACCCCGACGCGGCGAAGCGCGGGTTTGGGTAGGCGAATGAATCTCGTGGTAAGATTGTTCTCGGGTTCGAAATTTAAGTCAAAATGGAGTCGCCACCGAATTTTGTGGTTATTCGGAACCATACGAGCCCACTCTATGTCGTCATGGGCTTTACACAAAGTAAGCCCACTCCGATTTCAGAGTTCATGGGGCTCGTCCCTTTGCATTGCGATACCGATACCATCTATACCGGTAATCGTGTAAAGAATGACTCTCGTTCGCCAAGGGTTTCGGACATCCGGAAACCAAAGGTTCTGAGTAAGGGGTGAGGGTACGTGTTGGGAAGCCCACTAAGGACACCCAACCCCGCCCGCACATGGCGGCCTCTACTAAGACACCGTTCGTGTTCGTGATACGCGCGCTAGTAAAATAATTAAATGATATGCAAACAACGTTTTGACTAAGCATGCGAATTTTGCGTTAACTACGTCATTTAATGCATCTTATTATTGGTCGAAATGATTTAGCATGCGAGGTTCATTTATAAAGCGTAAAAGCAAGTAAAATAAATGAAGCTCGAAAGGAAATAAAAGCGTACAAGCTACACGGGCGGAAATACAACCCGGAATTCACAATACAACATAAACGAAAAAGAAATGAAATGAAAATAATGCGATATAATTGAAGGGACGGACCCATATGTAAACTAGACCGCGAAAATATGTAGGCGGACTAACCTCGATTAAATATGCATTATATCGTATATTAAACGAAGGACGGGAACATGAGACTGCGGCATATTGCTAGCCTAATCTCACGTCCCGTAGTCTTGTCCCGACTTATCACGTCAAAGTGGTCAAAGTCGTTCTACGTGTCGTGATGTGTATGAGTTTTGAAAAAATGGTAGAATCATGCGATGGTCTAAAGTCGATAAAGAACGGGGCTCGAAATATGTATCCAAGCCCTCGGGTTTGCGGGTTATGAGACCCACTCGATCGAGTCATTGACTGACTCGGTCGAGTGTGTCATTAGCGTGGCTACTGACCACTTTTTGGGGTGCTACTCGATCGAGTGGCCTATGGCACTCGATCGAGTGCCCCCTGTACGAGAGGTAACTCGTCTTGTTTTTTGACTTGAAATCGATAGTCGGCCTAACCAATTACGAATATTACATGATTCGTACTTAGTGCGACCTCCGGTATTATAATCGTATATGAACGATTATAATACCGTCATCGGGATTTTATGAAAATGCTTTATGTTAGATTAGGAAATTTCGAATTGGTAACGAGATGCATCCCTCTACGTCACGACATCGAAACTAACCCTTTCGGGTTATGTGATGTCGGTATTCGTGTCAACGGGTCTCGAACCAATTATGGAAAGGGGATTAAATCCGTTCAACTACGACGGATCACGATCTCGTCACGCCCTTGAGTACATTGGGGCGGGGCTCCTCGAAAGGGCTCCACCTCCGTCGTTGCTCGTAAAGGGATTAGACGGACCAAAAGTGATCATCGTAGTTAAACGTTTTAAAACTGATTTTGATACTAGTTTTATATATACGCGGTATTATTAATATAAACGACGATAAAATGATATAAAACGAAAATATAAAAGATGCAAAAAAAATGTTAGTGTTAGCGTCGGTGTTACTACGATCATAATACGAAAATATACATAAAACGATATAGAAAAGAGATAGAGAAGGGGTTTAGGACACCCTCAACATACATGCTAGTATAGGACCTCGGAAATGGACTCGTAAATAGCGGCACGGCTTGAGAGTATCGAGGATGTACGTGAGTTAGGGTGTATATGAGTGTGTGTGTGTGTGTGTGTCGATTTCCGAGGGTCAAGGAGGCTCGGAAATGGTGTTTTTTGCTTAGGGTTTGTAGTGTAGGTATGTAGGGTTGTAGTAGGGTAAAAGGTGACTGAAATGCCTTAGAAGAATTCTGAAAAAAAAAGGTTTTTCGATGCATGGGGATGTCGTGGTATTTATAGGCATTTCCACGACATAGGGGGCACTCGATCGAGTGGCCCTAGTGCACTCGATCGAGTGCCTTCGCAAATGGGCCTAACCCGGATAAAAGGGCTCCACTCGACCGAGTGGGTCAATCCACTCGATCGAGTGGATCAGTTGGGTGAGAAAAATAAGGAAGACTTGGTCTTTGTTAGTTTTGTTTGTTTTTTTGAATTCAAATTTATGCGCCAACTGATCTTAGCCGATTTATGAGACCGTTTCGCCTTTGACCGGGTTTTGACCGGTCGCCAAAAGACGGGAAATATTTTTGGTGTCGGTTTTGGCCCAAATTAGTCTCATTTGACTCGGAACGACCCACTGGGCCTGAATTTGAGGTCTGTTTTGTGAGATTTTACTCCGCTAAAAAAGTTCATGTCGGATATTATGAATTCCGAGCCCAAGTCCGAGTATACCAAGTCATGTTTGCGTCCGATCATCATCGGGTGTTTTTCGGAGACTACCATAGACACGTGGCAGTCAAAATGCGGGTGTCTACAGAGCCCCCACTCTGACTGAGGCTTGGACAAGGCGAAAGTCAGAGTAGCTACCAAGCCCGCTATGACCTGGTAGACTTCCGGTCGGGTCGTTTATAGTCCCGTGGACTCGCGTGAAGGGCTCGCCAGCCATAAGCAGAGGGTCATACCTGTCCTGATGATGATAGCTTCGCGGGGAATCAGACTTGTAGCATAAGTCCTGGGCGCGCCTTATGTGTGGGCCCATCCCGTATCATTTTGGGGAAAATGCCGCCTCGGGCGTTCCGCTGGGGAAGTATATGAGCTGTTCGGGCTTGCTTCTGAAGCCTTGGGTCGCATTTGAGCTGATGATGATGCTCCGTGGGGAGTAAAGCCTGCTTCTTCTGGGGAGTAGGTGTACTCGCATGCCGACACATCGCACTTTGGATGTAGCACTCCGTGGAAAAGCTGACTTCGTTGGGGAATTTAAATAGTTGCACGGGGACTTGCTTCTTGAAGTTTGGGGTGTACCTGTATGCTGACACATAACAACTTGCATGTAACATGTAGGTAAAATGTTGACTCTCGCTGGGGAGAAAAAAGATTGAAAATTTTGGAAAGACAAAAATTTTGACGCAAAGAAATTTTTAGAAAATCTTAGGAAAGCTCGGGACAGCTTGATTCCTATTCTGGGTTCAAGTTTGAAATCAAGCCTGCGCGCGCATAGGGCCCAGCTTGCTGAGGAGGCAGGGTAGTTAGGTTTCCTGTTAGGTTTTCCCATTATAAATATGGGGATCCCTGCTTCAGTTTTCTGCACCTCAACTCAAACTCTTCTTTTCCCTTCTCAAAATCTTTTAGACTTTCAAGAAAGTTGGAAATCTCCGCTATGGGTGTCGACCATTTGACGGCTATGCTTCTCGCCTGGTCCCAATACTTTCGGGACGAGGAGAAGGTCCGGCTGACTCAGATGGGGATAGTCAATTTATTCCCTTTTCAGCGTCTGATAGTCGATTCTCATTTTCTGGACGCCTGTCTGTCGTTTTGGGACACCACCCATCACGTGTTTGCATTCCCGAGGGGCGAGATGTGTCCTTTGCCCGAGGAGATTGCGGCCATAGGCGGCTGGGGTCTTGCTATTCAGCCCGCCATTCCCCCATTCTACCCGGATCCGAGGAGGAGATTAAGGGAGTTTTTGGGTTTGTCTCATGTTGAGGCAAACCGAATGGTGCAGGGAGATACCGTTTCCCTGTTTGACCTGGCCGACAAGTTCATGAACCCACGGGATGTGAGGGCCACCCCTGCTCATAGGCGTAGGGCATTCGCCTTCTGCATGCTGCACTGCTATGTCTTCGAGGGGCTGATGGAGCTTGACTCATGTAGGGGTCAAATCAGGCTAATCGGAGTGGTTGACCAGATGGAGACTGGTCATAGCCCTGCTTGGCTAGCCACTGGGGAGATTATTACGGGCCTGGACGCCAGACGGCTTGACCCAACTCGACCGCTGACGGGGAGTACCCGTTTTCTGCAAGTGGACCCTGGCGAACCATTCCGTCGCTTATAAAATTTGTGTATTCTCTTCAGATATGGCTGTCGGAGCGGTTATCAATCATAGAGACCCCTCCAAGCATTCCCAATTATCGGAGCAGTCAGATTAGCTCCCGAAGGCGGAAGATAAGCTCGAGTCATCGGATTGATCGAGCTTACTGGGACGAGGAGTTGGTGTTTCACGGGGGTCCTTTGATCAGGTGGACCGTCGCTTGGTGGTTCCTTTCAAAATTGACCGGACTGCCTAAGAGGGACCAAGCCCGATACCTGACGATCTTGTCCTTAGACTGGACAGTTTACATTTATCCGGACCGCCTCCTAAGGCAGTTCGGTTCGTCTCAGCGCATCCCTGAGACTGAAGCCATTATCAGCGTCCCGCTCCAATTGATGGACGCTATGTGCGGCACTTGGTTGCAACGATGGTTCACTCGTCCCACATGGACGGTACCTAGCCCTTGCCAATCCGCTTGGGTATCACGGGCTTATCAGAAGTGGACTTCTGAGGAGTCCGAGGAAGCTCGAAAGGCCTTGAAGGTTGATGAGGCCATCGAATTGGTTCAGCGTGAGTCGGCGAAGGACAACAGGGACTTCTTCACCGGGGAACACATTCCTGAGACCACAGTCCGGGGAGAATCGGGTCTTAAGTCACAAACTAAGACTCGATCTAAGGAAGTCGGTTCTAGCAGCACTCGAGGGCAGACTGACTTGGAACGACGACTTGGGCCGAGGTTGGCGGCCCTGGACCGACTTGGTCCGCGTGACCGGCTCCCTGAGCCCGTCAGGGCTCGACTTGGGCCCATTGATATGACAGGGGAGTCGGGCTCAAACACTCGAGCCCGAGCTAGGTAAGTTCCCGTGGTGATTCGGGAACGCTCCCCTCCACGTCGTCGTCAGTGGACGACTAAGGAGGCTAAGGACAAAGGGAAGGGCAAGATGCCCTGAATGCCGAGTCCTTTAGCTTTATTATTATTTAAGTATTATTATTATTTTTTATTGTGTGCCCTTCTTTGTGTATATTTTTTTTGATTCCTGCATTTTGTAATTTTCCGAGTTCATCGGGATTTTTTTTTTGAATTAATAAAAGAAGTTTATTATTAAACCGCTCCTGTCTTTTCTTGATTGCATTGGTTGTACCCTTTTGAGGGGTTGCCTACGTATCCGCGATTAGCAGAATCAAACCAAACGTAGTTCAGGCATAGGAAATTTGCTATCTCGAATTACACCAAGACTATTGGTTCAAGATGTTTATGACAGTAGAATAAGTAATTCTAGCTCATTGACTTGCTTTTTTGTAAAAAAATGATTTTGATAAAATTTGCTAATGACATTGAGAAATGGCTAAGGGTAGTAGCGCTTCAACTGGTCCAGGTTGGTTGGGTTGACAAACTCGTTCCCATCCAGGTCCGTCAGCATCACTGCTCCCCCCGATAGGATTTTCTTCACCAGATATGGCCCAGCCCAATTGGGTTTGAATTTTCCCCTCGGGTCAACTGGTAGTAAGGCCCGGATTGACTTAAGGACTAGATCGCCCTCCTTGATGTGTCTGGGCCTTACTCTTTTGTTGAAAGCCCGTTGGATCCTCTTCTGGTAGATTTGGATATTATTGAGGGCACGAGACCGTCGTTCGTCTAGTAGAACCAGTGAGTCATATCGTGCTCGAACTCAGTCAGCTTCGGGCACTTGACTTTCTAGCAGAATTCTGAGGGACGGTACCTCCAGCTCGACTGGTTGGACTGCCTCCATCCCATAGGTTAGGTAATATGGTGTCGCTCCGGTTGCGGTGAGAATTGACGTTCGATATCCCCATAGGGCAAAAGGTATTTTGTCGGGCCAGTCCCGGTAATTATCAGCCATCTTTTTTAGTATGGTGACAATTGTTTTATTATCCGCCTCTACTGCTCCATTTGTTTGGGGACGGTAAGGCGAGGAAGTATGCCTTTGGATTTTATACTTGGTCAGTAGGGCCGCAGTCTCGGCTTGAAAATGAGTCCCGTGATCACTGATAAATTCAGGGGGAATCCCATATCGACATATTATCTTGTTTTGGATAAACTTGGCGACATGCTTGGCAGTGAGAATGCGATATGATTCAGCTTCGACCCATTTGGTGAAATAGTCGATAGCTACCAAAATAAAGCAGTGCCCACCGGTACCCGAGGGATTTATTTTCCCGATTATGTCGATACCCCACGTTGAGAATGGCCAGGGTGACGTCATGGTATAGAGTAGTGATGACGGCATATGTTGCACATTGCCAAAAATTTGACAGTTATGACAATGTTTGACATACGACCGGCAATCGGCTTCCATGGTATTCCAATAATAACCGAGCCTCATGATTTTCCGGACCAGCATGTGGGCATTCATGTGTGGGCCGTTCTCACCATCATGTACTTCGGCCATAACCTTTTCAGCCTTGTATTTGTCAACACAAAGGAGAAGAGCCCCCTGTGCCGTCTTTTTATACAGTTGACCGTCATCAGTGCGGATGAACTGGGTGGCCAGCCTCCGTAAGGCTTTCTTGGCTCGACCTTCTGACCCGGGAGGATATTCTCCGCTTGTCAGGTACGTTAGCACAGCTTGGTACCATGGTTCGGGATCGGTTATTTCAATGTCTTCAATGTCGTAAATGTATGCTGGCTCAGACCGTCTTTCGACGCAAATTGGCATACTGGTCACATGGTCGGGAATGTTCAGTAAAGATGCTAATTTTGAGAGTGCATCTGCAAACTGATTTTCTTCCCGAGGCAAGTATATGTACTCTACCTTTTGGAATTGTTTCTCGAGATCCCTTACTCGTGCCTAGTAGGCCACGAGATTAGCATTTCGAGTCTTCCATTTTTGAAGTGCTTGGTTAATGACCAAGGATGAATCACCATGTACCCGGAGATTTGTAATCCCCAGATTGGCGGCGGCTTGTAGCCCGTAAATGCATGCTTCGTACTCTGCTGCATTATTAGTAACATCAAAGTCCAGTTTGATGGAGACGGGAGTATGTTCCCCTTTTGGTGAAATTAGGAGGATCCCAACTCCGAACCCTCGAAAATTAGATGCACCATCGAAGTATAAATCCCAAGTTTCAGTATCAGTATGGAAAATATCTTCATCTGGGAAGGACCAAGTGTCGGTGTATCCTTCCTCGGTTATCGGGCTATCGGCGAGAAATTCAGCTACTACTCGACCTTTAATAGCCTTTGACGGTACAAACTTTAAGTCGAACTCTGCCAGCATTAGAGTCCATCTAGAGATTCGTCCGTTGAGAACGGGCTTTTCAAAGATGTATTTGATGGGGTCCATCTTGGATAGCACATGGACCTCGTAACTGAGCATATAATGTCGAAGCTTCTTAGTGGCCCAGACTAGAGCCAAACACGTCTTTTCGAGCATGGTATATTTGCACTCATACTCTAAAAACTTTTTGCTGATGTAGTAAATGGCTCTTTCTTCGGAGTCAACTGTCTGAGCCAGCATAGCCCCCATGGCTGTCTCGGTCGTCGTTAGGTATAACGACAGAGGCAAACCGGGTTGAGGTGGCATTAAGACTGGCGGTGCAGACAGAATTTCCTTGATCTTGTCGAAAGCAGTTTGGCACTTGTCATCCCATAGTACCCGCTCTCCCACTTTCAGTTTTTTGAAAATTGGTTCACACACCATGGTTAATTTGGAAATGAACCGGCTGATGTACTGGACTTTCCCGAGGAATCCCCTTATTTCTTTTTCGGTTTTAGGAGGTTGCATCTCGGTAATGGCTTTGATTTTAGCTGGGTCGACTTCGATACCTCGTTGGCTAACGATATGACCCAGTAATTTGCCTGATGTTACCCCGAAACTGCACTTTTGAGGGTTTAACCTCATGTTGTATTTGCGCAATCGGGCGAAGAATTTTCTTAGGGCGGTGATGTGACCGTCCCGTTCTTTGGATTTGACGATCATGTCGTCTACGTAAACTTCTACCTCTTTATGCATCATGTCGTGTAGTAAAGTGGTAGCAGTCCTTTGATATGTGGCCCCGGCATTAATGAGGCCGAAAGGCATGACGGTATAGCAGTAAGTACCCCAAGGTGTGGTGAAGGTAGTCTTACTCATGTCTTCTTCCGCCATCTTGATTTGATTATACCCGGCATACCCGTCCATGAATGATAGAAGGGCATGATCGGCCGTGTTATCCACCAGTATGTCGATGTGTGGTAACGGAAAATCATCTTTTGGGCTTGCCTTGTTAAGATCCCGAAAATCTACACATACCCGCACCTTACCGTCCTTTTTAGGAACCGGCACGATGTTTGCCACCCAGTCCGGATACTCGGACACTTGTATGAAGCCGGCTTTGAATTGTTTGTCGACTTCTTCTTTTACCTTGAGAGACCACTCGGGCCTCATCCGACGAAGCTTTTGTTTGACCGGTTTGCACCCGTCTTTAATTGGTATGTGGTGCTCGGCTATTTCCCGGTCTATCCCCGGCAATGTCCTTGTAGGACCATGCGAAGACATCCTTGAACTCTTGGAGGAGGTTTATGAATTGTTGTTTCTCCTCGGGATCTAAGGATAACCCTATCTTAAGTGTTTGAGGCTCTAAGGTTGTTCCCACATTTATGGACTCGGTTTCTTCGATCACCGGGTTTCGGGACTCCCTTTGCTCTAGTTGCTCGATCAGATGCGGAGGTAAGGGTACCTGTTCGTCTGATTTCTCAATGTCATAGCATAAAACATTTTTAAAAGCAGAATTTGAAAGAGACAAGTCGTAAGCAGAACGATTGTTATTATTGGTTGAAAACTTGGAAAACAGCTCAAAGAGAGCAGCCATCTGATCATTGGTCAGTGGCGGGATAGGTAGGGCACTCGGGACAGACCCCGAAGTGCCAGCAGCAGGAATAGTAAAAGGGAGGGGGGTTACAGGAGTGACTCTAGCGCCGACTTCCCTAGACTCGACCTCAGACTCTGACTCAGACTCGGACTCAGACTCGGACTCAGACTCAGATTCAAGCATGTCTCCCTCTCCGGTGACCAGCTTGTAGATCCTTCCCTGACTGTCAGTCCACTTGACAGTCTTCCTCCAGGCCCTGTTTCCCGTCTCGGAACCAACATCCGAGATCAGCTTGGTCGGGTCAAACCTGTTGCTGCGGAGGATCAGGTTGACCAGGTCTTCCTTTGGAGTTGGGGCTACGGTGTCTTCCCCAAGTAGTAGCCCTAGTGCGGGCTCAGCATCTTCAGCTCCATTGGACTGGATGAGGGCGAACACATCATCCGGAATGTAGTTGCAGTCCCGGGCCAAGTGGGTCCCGAGCTGCATAGCATTGGGTTGGTATAGACCAACCTGGATAGCCCCAAACACCGGTGTGACAAAGTAGTCAGCCAACCGTGGGCTATAAGGGCTCAAGTAGATACCCTTAAGGATGTTGCAGGCCTTTTCGATCCCTGCTCGGACAACATTGTCGGGGGTGATGTCATAACCGAGACCAAAGTGAGATTCTTCGTCTTTGAGAACCTCGATGATCTTCCCAGCTGGAAGATCGGGTCGAGAGGTAGCCCCCGGAAAGTACCCTAGGTTTTGGAGCATCATGTCGATACTCGTAGTGAAATAAGGCCTAAAGAGGTACTCTTCCTCGATCATCCCCACAAAATCGAACCCCCAGAGGTCCGTGCGTGCCGTGGCGTTACAGCTAGCCACAGTCATTGGTGTTGCCTCTAAAGTGATGACATCGTTAAGCAGAGGCATCTTGATCTTTCGGTGGAGGGTGGAGGACACCGCCTTGACCGCATGGATCCAAGGCCTACCTAGGAGCAAATTGAATGACGAGGTGACATCGATCACCTGGAATTCGAGCTCCTTTTCTATTGGACCGGTTATGATGGTCAGTTTCACGGCCCCAGCTACCGACTTTGGGCTCCCATCGAAAGCTTAGATGGTCTGAGCAGTCGGAACATAGTCAGCCTCGGTAATGCCGAGGGCTTTTGCGGTCCTTAGAGGAAGGACGTTCACAGCAGACCCGTCATCAACTAGGGTCATGGGAAGGTATTTTCCTCGGCAGACCACCGTGATGTAGAGGGCCAGATTATGGGTGGCCCCAAATGGTGGTAGGTCGGCTTCGGAGAAAGTGATTACCGGTCCTTCTTCCTTAGCCTTGCCTTTTAGGTGGGGCAAGACCGTGGCTACCATTTCAGCAGGGGTAACCAAAGAGTCAACCTTGATTTGATCGAGAGCCTTTGTGAGTGCTTCCCGATGTTCTTGAGAGCTAACCAGGAGTTGCCATATAGTGAGGTCAACTCGGGTCTTCTTCAATTGTTTCACAAGAGCCGTTTCAGCAGTTGGCTCTTCAGAGGCGACTTCCGTAATGATGGTTGTCGGGATAGGGGTGTCCCTAGAGCTAGTGGCTTGATAGGGACGACCAAGGTGGTTACTGGTTAAGACTCGAGATTTAGTCTTTCGAATCTCCTCAGCGGTAATGGGGACAGCTTCCCCTTTGGCGAGGTAGACGTCTTCCTCATCGTCGAACCAGATCCCGTTCACTTGCGGGATAAATGGGGAGATAAGGTGGGAGCAATCAATCACCTCCCCGGTAAGGATGGCGTAGGAGCTGAAAGGGTTCTCCTTGTTGCTAGGCTTATCTCCAGGTCCTGAATCAAGTGCTTCAGCTTCCAGCACTTCTCGGTATCATGCCCATTGCCCCGGTGGTATTGGCAATAGGCTTGGGCATTGTAGTTCTTGGAGCGTCGCTCAACCGGAACTTCAGGAGATGGGCCTATCGGTTGGATTAGGCCTTTTGAGGACAACCTTTGTAAGGCATAAGTATAGGTGGTGCCTATATCAGTGAAAACCCGAGGTGGGGTGTTCCTCTTGGACGGGGCATCTAGTAGATTAACCGCGTCGAAAATACTGCGGGTTGCGGCTTGAGGCTTGGTTGTGGAGGAAGAAGCCCCTTGTTAACCCTTAGCAGCGGCCTTGGTGAGGCCTTCCAGTCTCAGATCATCTTCAATCCTCATACCCATTTCAGTAAGGGTGGTGAAATTGGGTATGACGGCATATCGGAGGGGAACCCGGTAGGATGGGAGGAGGTTCTTAACAAAGGCCTCCACTAAAGTTTTCTCACTGGGCTTATCGACCAGTTTCACGCTCTCGGCCCTCCATCGTTGAAGGTATTTGGTAAAACCTTCTTTCGGCTCCTGGGCCATAACTTCCAGAGATCTCATTGTGGTTTTGATCTCGGTGTTGTCAGCATAGTTCCGAGCAAACTCGGTGGCCACATCATCCCATGTAGGGTATTTCTTCGGGTCTAGCCTGTAGTACCAGGCCCGAGGGTGCTTTTCAAGAGACGCAGCAAAGAGGTTCTTGAACATGGTGGAGTCCACCCCTTTGATGGCCATGAACTCCTTGAAGGCCCGTACATGTAGTAACGGGTCTTCAGTCCCTTCGAACATAGGCAAACCGGTGAGGTTCAGGTTTGCAGGCAGCTTGTCACTTAGCGGGTTATACTCCCGATTGTTTTCCCGGTGAATGTTGTTACTCCCAGTTAAATGAACTTGTTCTTCCAGTCGGCGGACTGAGCTAACCAGTTCAGCTAAAGGTCCGGTAGTTCCAGTAGTAGGAGTCCTGTGCTCCACCGAAGCCAATCGAGTGGCGATAGCAACTTGCCCAGCCCTCATTTCATTCAGTTGGGCATCGATGTCGGCCTGCTTCTCGATCATGGCATCAACGGAGGTTTTCAGTTCAGCTAGGGCAGTTTCCATCCTGCGAGTGTGTCTGGTTGATGGTGGCCTGTCTGTAAGAACACCACGTAATCAGAAACCGAACCCAGTCTTGGAATCAAAGGAAACAGCACATCCCGAGCGACCCAAAAAAGAAAGGACTGAGTGGAAAAGACTCGAGAAAGACATCTAGACGGATGACTCGTGGGTGGTATGACTTCCTTAGGATTTCGGCTTTGTGGGCCTAGTCCCGTTCGAAGGAAGGTCCACGTGAGATTACTCCCCAGACTTTCGACTCGAGTGTATGGACGGACTTTCCTTTGTAGGGGTATGCCCTACGCGGGTTGGTCGTGCCTTGACAGATAAGGCGGACTTGGGAAAGGGGGGAAACTCGTGATATAAGATCGACGGAGTTTCGACGCTATAAACCCTCTACGTACTATGCAAAGACCCGACACACGGATAGACGGTAGGTCCTACAATAAGGAAGGTTTATTTTAAGAAAGTTGAAAGTTGAGGTTTGAATGCAATAATGAACGAATTTCCGAAAGTTTTGAAAACTGAAAACGGAATTTCGAAAACCGAGATTAGAATTTTGAAAAAGAAAATTCCGAAAATCAAGGTGGTGGGGGTGGAAATTCGAGAATTAAAACGGACAGCATGCCGACTACAGAAAAGGATATTTTGAGTCAAATCGTTGATCCTAAAGTTCGGCGGCATTCCGAGTTTTGAAAATCGGATATTTTGAAAAGGTGAGTCCCGAAATGGGCAGCATTTCGGGTTTTTCAAAATTGGGTGTTTTAGAATGACGGGTCCCGAAATGGACAGTATTTCGGGTTTTTCGAAAAGGTGGGTGTTTTGGGAAAGATGCAATTTTGAAATGACGGTTTTTGAAAAATGACACGGAAACCAAGTAGCATGTAGTCAAACAAGCATTATAACGACGCTCATGTATGCTTTACACTAAGTCTCGGTCGGTCAAAATAGGGTCTATACCAACAACGATGGCTTTCTCATGTGATGGAGGGAATCCCTAAGCCGAGTTGGTCTTAGGACATGCCGCAAAACCGAGACGAGTTCCACCATCGATGTTTTTAGCGCAACCATGTAGGAATGCACCGCGGTATAGTGGGACGTCGGTCACAAGTAACCGGCCCGGGCAAAAATGGGTTATGCATGAATCATTAAACTAACGCGCGCACACTAATCTACGAACGATTTCTCTTCGAGTCTCACCCTAGGAACCCCGATGACATGTGGTACATCAGGTATCCCCAGCGGAGTCGCCAAATTGTGGATATGACGTAGGTCCACCCCGACGCGGCGAAGCGCGGGTTTGGGTAGGCGAATGAATCTCGTGGTAAGATTGTTCTCGGGTTCGAAATTTAAGTCAAAATGGAGTCGCCACCGAATTTTGTGGTTATTCGGAACCATACGAGCCCACTCTATGTCGTCATGGGCTTTACACAAAGTAAGCCCACTCCGATTTCAGAGTTCATGGGGCTCGTCCCTTTGCATTGCGATACCGATACCATCTATACCGGTAATCGTGTAAAGAATGACTCTCGTTCGCCAAGGGTTTCGGACATCCGGAAACCAAAGGTTCTGAGTAAGGGGTGAGGGTACGTGTTGGGAAGCCCACTAAGGACACCCAACCCCGCCCGCACATGGCGGCCTCTACTAAGACACCGTTCGTGTTCGTGATACGCGCGCTAGTAAAATAATTAAATGATATGCAAACAACGTTTTGACTAAGCATGCGAATTTTGCGTTAACTACGTCATTTAATGCATCTTATTATTGGTCGAAATGATTTAGCATGCGAGGTTCATTTATAAAGCGTAAAAGCAAGTAAAATAAATGAAGCTCGAAAGGAAATAAAAGCGTACAAGCTACACGGGCGGAAATACAACCCGGAATTCACAATACAACATAAACGAAAAAGAAAAGAAATGAAAATAATGCGATATAATTGAAGGGACGGACCCATATGTAAACTAGACCGCGAAAATATGTAGGCGGACTAACCTCGATTAAATATGCATTATATCGCATATTAAACGAAGGACGGGAACATGAGACTGCGGCATATTGCTAGCCTAATCTCACGTCCCGTAGTCTTGTCCCGACTTATCACGTCAAAGTGGTCAAAGTCGTTCTACGTGTCGTGATGTGTGTGAGTTTTGAAAAAATGGTAGAATCATGCGATGGTCTAAAGTCGATAAAGAACGGGGCTCGAAATATGTGTCCAAGCCCTCGGGTTTGCGGGTTATGAGACCCACTCGATCGAGTCATTGACTGACTCGGTCGAGTGTGTCATTAGCGTGGCTACTGACCACTTTTTGGGGTGCTACTCGATCGAGTGGCCTATGGCACTCGATCGAGTGCCCCCTGTACGAGAGGTAACTCGTCTTGTTTTTTGACTTGAAATCGATAGTCGGCCTAACCAATTACGAATATTACATGATTCGTACTTAGTGCGACCTCCGGTATTATAATCGTATATGAACGATTATAATACCGTCATCGGGATTTTATGAAAATGCTTTATGTTAGATTAGGAAATTTCGAATTGGTAACGAGATGCATCCCTCTACGTCACGACATCGAAACTAACCCTTTCGGGTTATGTGATGTCGGTATTCGTGTCAACGGGTCTCGAACCAATTATGGAAAGGGGATTAAATCCGTTCAACTACGACGGATCACGATCTCGTCACGCCCTTGAGTACATTGGGGCGGGGCTCCTCGAAAGGGCTCCACCTCCGTCGTTGCTCGTAAAGGGATTAGACGGACCAAAAGTGATCATCGTAGTTAAACGTTTTAAAACTGATTTTGATACTAGTTTTATATATACGCGGTATTATTAATATAAACGACGATAAAATGATATAAAACGAAAATATAAAAGATGCAAAAAAAATGTTAGTGTTAGCGTCGGTGTTACTACGATCATAATACGAAAATATACATAAAACGATATAGAAAAGAGATAGAGAAGGGGTTTAGGACACCCTCAACATACATGCTAGTATAGGACCTCGGAAATGGACTCGTAAATAGCGGCACGGCTTGAGAGTATCGAGGATGTACGTGAGTTAGGGTGTATATGAGTGTGTGTGTGTGTGTGTGTCGATTTCCGAGGGTCAAGGAGGCTCGGAAATGGTGTTTTTTGCTTAGGGTTTGTAGTGTAGGTATGTAGGGTTGTAGTAGGGTAAAAGGTGACTGAAATGCCTTAGAAGAATTCTGAAAAAAAAAGGTTTTTCGATGCATGGGGATGTCGTGGTATTTATAGGCATTTCCACGACATAGGGGGCACTCGATCGAGTGGCCCTAGTGCACTCGATCGAGTGCCTTCGCAAATGGGCCTAACCCGGATAAAAGGGCTCCACTCGACCGAGTGGGTCAATCCACTCGATCGAGTGGATCAGTTGGGTGAGAAAAATAAGGAAGACTTGGTCTTTGTTAGTTTTGTTTGTTTTTTTGAATTCAAATTTATGCGCCAACTGATCTTAGTCGATTTATGAGACCGTTTCGCCTTTGACCGGGTTTTGACCCGGTCGCCAAAAGACGGGAAATATTTTTGGTGTCGGTTTTGGCCCAAATTAGTCTCATTTGACTCGGAACGACCCACTGGGCCTGAATTTGAGGTCTGTTTTGTGAGATTTTACTCCGCTAAAAAAGTCCATGTCGGATATTATGAATTCCGAGCCCAAGTCCGAGTATACCAAGTCATGTTTGCGTCCGATCATCATCGGGTATTTTTCGGAGACTACCATAGACACGTGGCAGTCAAAATGCGGGTGTCTACAAATAGCTGGAAATATCAGCATTTCACCCTTTCGTTTGTTTGCATTAGCTTTGTTGAGCTGGGAATCAGTTTAATTGAAGGTAATATCTGCTTAGAAAAATTATTAAGATAATCACATTATAATGTTGTCTAAATATCAGTACAGATTAGTATTTTGCAAAAATGAATTTAACGACCTGATATTGATTGAGATTGATGTGGTATGATATTTTCCTGTTCGTATAGTGAACTGGTGGAAATACTTTGAAGATTAAAATAGTCTTCTGGTGGTATTTCTATTCTGCAACGACTGTTAGTCGTATTAGTAACATTAAGAGGTCTCTTCTGTGTGCTAGAATTAAGAGGTCTCTTCATCTTCTTCTGTGTGAGATTTTTGCTCAAATTTTACATTTTTTAAGTGAATGAATGTAGTGATGACGATGGATATTGCATTGACTGTAATTGATGAAAATTGGTGTGAATATATAATGCATAAGTCTTGGAAAAAAGGGAAAAATATTCTTGAAAGATTTATCTGAAACAAACATTCATATATTAATGTAGTTAAATTTAACTGAATGAATCTTCAAATATTGATGATGATTTTCATTTTTTACATATTTTTTATTATGACCAAGTCATAAACATTTTAGTATCAACATTTAGTCATAAATTAAGCAAGTTTATTGAAGGGTTAGACCTGTATCGATTTTGTTGTGGTATTTTAAAGATTTCTATTTTTCACGTATTAAATAATATTCGAGTATCAACATTTAGTCGTGAATTAAGCAAGTTTATTGAAGGGTGTAGATTTGTATCAATTTTGTTGTGGTATTTTAAAGATCTATATTTTTCACGTATTAAATAATATCCGAGTATCAACATTTAGTCGTGAATTAAGCAAGCTTATTGAATGGTGTAGATTTGAATCGATTTTGTTGTGGTATTTTAAAGATGTCTATTTTTCACCTATTAAATAACATCCGTTGGATTAATTTTTCATTTCTTTTCGATCTTGTACATAATAGAAAAAATGTGTTTGTAGGATCATGAAAATGTAATCTTAATGAGTTCCCGAGACGGCGTAGTTGATCAATGATTAATGTTTCATTTGTTTCGCGAAAGGAAAGAAATATTCGTGATATTTGAACGTGTTTTAGTATCAACATTTACTTATGAATTAACCAAACTTACTGCATGGTGTAGTTTATGTCGATTTTGTTGTGGTATTATGAAAATTAAGAACATATTACTAATATCTGTTTGATTACTATTTCATTTCTTTTGACTGTTGTACATAATGCATAAAATCAACCTTAATGATCGTGAAATTTAATTTTTTTAATAATTAGTAGCTAAATTAAGGATGTAGTTGGAAAATTCTCAAAGACTACATGTTTAATGAGTAATGGAAATAATTGAAAATGTCTTCAAGTAATAGTAAAGATTACACATAAAGCAGCTCGTGCGACAAATCCATCAAATATTTGTAACACAATATTACAATAAGGGTCTTTAGAATAATGTATTTCGATAAATTTTTCATCAAAATGTCAAGATGTCACTGATGTTTTCTTTCTTAATGTTGAGCATCTGTTTTGTTGTGGAGCTGGAATCAACAGCATCAATATCCGTGAGATGAATAGGAAATTCATCCATTCCAGAACTGTTCCGCTTTAGAGGAGTGACCCTAGAATAATTGAATGCAGTTTCACAGTCGATAATCTGCAGTATTAATGAAACTAGGTAAGTAATATATTGCATAAATTAGAGTACTCTTATTATAAAATATAGAGTATTATTTCATTCTTGACAGCAGTTACTGAAATATTTGGAATTAGTAATGGGTATATAATGGTTTGTAGGTTGTACCTCAGTAATCTTCTCAACAACCATCGACGTATTTGCCTGACTACGGTACTCATGTTCAACATGTTTCTATAAGAGGTAATGAATAATGATAACTATTTCAAGGCTTTCGTGTATGGTGTTGTATGTCAATATTAAAGTACATTTACCTTTTTTGAAAAGGTTGAAAGATCAACACTTGAAGTTTTGTACTCATCAAATTCAGCCTGATAGATGCACATGAAAACATAAGTAGGTAAACTAAAAAGATAAATTAAATTATTAATTAGAATAAATATGCAAACATAGAATGTGGGACCTGTATTGCTTGATCATAGGTTATATGCCATTGGTGTATCTTCTCAGGGTCATTAGACATGAGTGAGACAGTGTAGGATTGTGAAGACTGTTGTACTTTGAATTTCTCATGTATGTTTATCTTGAAGAGATAGCAATTGTCGACGAAAGTTGACAGTTGATCAGGAATAGATTCAGGTTCTCCAGCTTACATAACACAGACAATATAAAATATTGTGACAATTGTTTAATAGGCTGAAATTATAAGTGTTATTTTGGAATATATATTACCTTTTTCAACTTGTAAATAATATCTAAGGCAGACTCTTGGAGGTATTGTTATATTTGAGAATCAAATACAACAAAATGACACTTTGTGTCGTTAAAGTCCTTCACCAGAAACTTGACTTGATACCTACAGATTGAGTCATACAAAGTTAGATATTACCTACAAAAGCAGTTTAAAATTATCCGATATTTTTCATTCTATGATTATGTATGAATTCGATTATTACCCGGAAACCCTTGTTGTGAAGCCATCTTTCTTTCCATCACAGTCTGGACGATTGCAAATCCACCTACCATGCTCATTCTTCACAGCCTTTGTTCTGCAGCACTTGACTCTGCAGCTGTTGTAGTACCATCACGAGGTACAATCCAGGTTGATAATGGTTGCGACAATGTAGAAGAAGTCAACTGTTAAATTGATCATTATAGAAGTGTATGAGGTACGTAAATTATTGACCATAAATAAGGCTATGATAATAGATAGATAAACTAACACGATACAAAAATCACTGCCCTATATATTAACTTGGACTATCAAAAAATTACTATAAAAAAAATTAGTGGCGAATCCAGGATTTCTGTGACGGGGTGATAAAATTTACGACATAATATATAAAAGGTAACATGTCCAGAATATTACCGACTCGAATAACTCGATTGAGTTTAATCCACTTGAATTCACATTAATATACTCCAACCCAACTCAGTTGAGTCTACTTTGGATATGAAACAAAGGTAATTTTGAATAGCTAACTACAAGACCGAAAAAATATACGTAAAAACCACTCAAAAATATTGAACAATTAGAAATAATTGTAAATAGCTAATCTTTCTTATGACGGAGCTATCCGTCACTTTGTTAAGACGGGTTAAATACTAGCCATTTATATAAAAAAGACGAAACATCAATTTTTTTTCGATATAAATGGATAATATTTGACCAATTATACTAAGGGGCAAAAACATCTATCATTAACAAGAATTTGTGACTCTAGATAGACTAAATAGACCCCTCTCTTGCAACTTAAAGACACATAACTAAGTAAACCCACAAACGCAAAAAAAATAAACTGTTTCAATTGTCCTTCCCCGAATACCAACGACTACCAAAATTTAAAAACGTACCCTTAAAACATATCTATGCCGAATACCAACTAGGTATCAATTCGTCTCTATTTTTCAAATATACTCCAAAAGTCAAAGTTCAATTAGAACTCAAAACCAAATGTTATCATTAAAGAATTGAAAATCATCTCATAAAAGTCACCAGATCCAAATTGGAAGGGGGATTAGGAATAAAAAAAGTGGGCCTGTGGAATGTGGCTGTCGTGTGGAAACTTGTTAACTGGATCTTTGAACAGAAGGACTGCCTCTGGGTCAAATGGATCAACACTACATACCTGAAAGGTGCTGACTAGAAGGAATATAGCCCTTCGTCGGATTCCCCTTGGACGTGGAGGACTATTTGCAAATCAAAAGATAAACTTAAGGATGGATTCGATAAAATATCTGGTCACCTAGCCCACAAGGATACTCGACCGGTGATGGATACCAATGGCTCATAGGGACTAAAACCAAACCTGACTGGACTCATGTGGTGTGGAATAATTGGACAGAACCGAAGCACTCTATTATCACCTGGTTAATGCTCAATGATGGGTTAAACCTAAGGAGTAAGCTACATAAGATTGGGGTATGCTCAGAAGATACCTGCTGTTTCTGCGAGGCTGAAATAGAAACAGCGGAGCACCTGTTCCAACGGTGCACTTACAACAACATGATACGGACAAGAATTATTGAAACCAAAATTGACTGTAAAATCCTTAAAATTCAGGAGTACAGTGACTACCAACATAATACAGTGGAAGGAAAAGCTCAAGCCATGTTCACTAACGCATTCATTCACACGATATGGATGACTCGTAACACAACCAGGCTGAATAAATCCCTGAAACGACCTGAGATTACTATCAAATGCATCATCGAGAATGTCAAAGCACAAGTTAAGGAAGTACTGAACTTAGTGAGAACTTAAGTGAGGCAAATTATCTTAGGAATCTGATTTAATTTGTTGATGAGTCTTTGTTCGGAGACGTTTTTATGCGCTTTATGATCCTTCGGGTCGCGAGGTTATTACCTGCACCCACCCCATCGTTGTAAATTCTTATTGTGAATGATATAATATACTCATATTTACACCAAAAAAGAAAATCATCTCATCAAAATCATCTCAAACTTATACAATTAAGGATTTTGGAATTAAAAATATGTGGACCAACCAATAAATACCTGATGCATTGTAATTGGGGAAAGCTCGGATCGGTGGTTCGGTGGGTGCTGGTAGGTGTTGGAGACAAAAAAATTGAAAAGTTAGGATTGAGCAACGGATTAAGGTAATTTAAGGATAGTTGAAGGGTTGAGTTTGAGTTCCGCAGAGAATTTGTGGTTCTTTCATTGCCTTAGATTGGAATTGATTAGTTTAGTTTTTAATTTTTTTTTTTTAAATTTTTTATTAAAAAAAAATTCCCCAAAAATAATGGGGGTGAGGGTTCACCCCCATCACCCCCTGTAAATCCACCCCCAAAAATAATGGAATATACCTAAAACTTGTAACAACCCGAATTTTCGATGACTTAAATTAATAGATAATGCGGAAAGTTATCTAAGTTTTTAAATTAAAATTATATTAGAGTATAAATAATTCTGGATCGCTACGGATCCTTACAACAAACAACTATTAATTACAGTCTTGATTCACTTTGTACAGAATATAGATTGTATTTTCATACTAAACATATTATTAAAATCTCTCGTTCGATTCCCCAATGTCTTAGACCTGCAAAAAAAATAAAACTGTGGACGCTGAGCGGGACAGCAACCAAGCCGTTCATCTAACATCACCTCATACACATAAGACAATCATGTGAATAACAAATAATATGCTTACAAAAATATTAAAGGATATCACGTAACAGATAGTTTCCTTTAATGCAATTAATCAACATGTGAGGTGATGAAAACGATAAAGTTTAAAAGATGAGACATTGGCAGCCATTTGATTTAAAAATCATTTTTCACGTAAACAGAGAATAAACACACGAGTCATGGCTCCTAGTATCACCGCTACATCCTATTGGCTTGCATCTCACCAATAGAAGTAACCGTGTTACCGACTCATAGACCGAACCAATCTTATGAGGTTTACATCTCACCCATAAGGCTCAATTGGGCCCGAACTTCTATTATATTATACGTTTATTAAGACGGAGCTCTGGGCGAAATGAAAGCCGATGATTACATTCTCTGCATCACCTAGAGAAAACCCGCAGTTTTCAGAATCCTGTTCTGCCCCTGCTACCTAGGTGGTAATACTTATCAAGTACTTGTCTATACATGCGTACATACCCTACGCAGACTCTTGAACCGCAGCTCTCACTACCGTAGGATGACTACCTTAAACACTAGGTCGACTCTCAGACCACAACCTCCGAGTCTGCTTTTCATTACAAGTGCAGTCGAAACACCACGCATGGTAGGATCCAACACAAGATATTCGTCCCAGACTCGCATCGTAAACAAGTAGTATTTTATTTGGTGACCTTCAATAATTGGTCGGACTCATTTGAAACAGTCAAATCCTCAAATACTTACTTTCAGTGTGACAACATTATACTTTAATCCTCAAGTGTCACCTGAAACGTTATATCCCAAATATCGTATAACTTCTTTCAAAATAGTAAATCTTTAAATGAAGTTTTATATAAAATTTAAGGTATAATAATAAAATATTATTTTAAAAATATAAATTAATTCGTACTTAATCGATTTACAAAATTTGCCGTAAAATCATTTTTTATTTATTTATAAATGTCGTGTAAAAGTTTCGGAATAAAATAAATCCATTTATTATAGAAAATGAAATTTATAAATTTGTACCTATATAAAATAATAAGTGAAATTTTATTAAAATAAGATTTTGTAGGTTACTAATCTACTCCATTTTTATAATATATAAACAAATGTAAAAGTACTAAAGAAAATTAAATACGACCAAAATTACAATTATACAAAATATAAAGTACATTGAATAAACATACATAGCAAATAGAAGTAAATAAATAAAATACAATGAAAATGATATAAGTAAATTTTATTAATTTAAGTTCTTTTATTCATTTTCTCAATTTCTCATATAAACAGAAATGTAAAGGTGATAAGTAAATAAATTAAACGGGTGATAATTTAGTCAAGTTAAATTTAGTCATAATAAAATATCACGTAACATTTATATATATATATATATATATATATATATATTTATATATATATATATACATAAGTAATTTAGTCATACAAATAAGCCTAAATATTTAAATAAGCAATTTATTAAATTAGTAACTGCGGACGTCCGTCCGCACCACCAGGCGCCCCGCGCGGGACCGACCCGGTTTTCAACGTATGGCGGCGGCCACCCACGCGGCCCCCTCCCTGCCGGAGCCGGTCCGATCTCGCGTACGGGGCCAAGTGTCGGACCTCGATTTGGATGACGATCCGGACTTGTACTAGACGGGTGGGGACACCCGTGTTTATGTTTGGAATCGATCGAGTTGTGGTTGTAAATGTTTAAAGGTCGTTTTGTTTGGTAGGGCGATCTTTTTAGTGAACTGAAATTGTTGCCGATTGGTGGAGTCGCCACCGAGTCAATTATGGGGACTCGGAATCCGTTCAAATCAACTTTGATCCCTTGCCGGCTGAAAGTTGAGTGCCACCGGACCTAAAGATAAAGACTTGTACCCTTAAGCACCTCATGCCTAGAATGACTCTCATTGCCAAAGGTTTCGGACATTCGGAAACCGTCGATTCTGAGTAAGGGGTGAGGGTACGTTGATAAGTGTAGTTTGTAGTGCCTTGTTCACTATGTTTTGGTCCCATTTCCTTGTGGAATCGCTCCATGGGAGCGATTTATGGGTTTCTTATGCTTCCTTTAGTTCGTTTTAGGTTCCCGAGACCGATTTGGAAGAGTTAGAGCGATTCCGACTCTATACATGCACATTTTGGAGCCAACAGAGTAAAGGAACGATGACTCGATGCCTTGGAATCGACCCCGAGACCTTGGGACCCAATCCTGAGCCTCCAAGACCCGATCCCGAGTCCCGATAATCGGCGAGAAACCCATGAGAGGCAAGGAGGGACCAAAGAGCTCTTAAGGGAGGCCTACAAGACCCATCCCGTTCGGGATGGGGTGCGCTTTTGAGGAGGCCACTGTGAGCCCATCCCGGTCGGGACCAACCCGCCCCGATCGGGATGACAGGGCCGTTCCGGTCGGGATGATCCGTCCCGGTCGGGATGGGCTACAGCTCACCCGCATTGTTTCCTTTCTTCTCCTTTCCACTTGTAACCCTATATATACCCCCTTCTTGTATTAAGACAGCATCTTATGTTATATTCTTGATTTCTCCTTAAACCCTAGACTACTTTAGATTAGATTAGATTAGATTAGTGTAGATTAGTTCTTAATTAGTTGTTAATCTTAGTTTAATCTTGTATTATTGGATCTCTTGAAGAATCCATTCAAACTTGACAACCTTGGTGGAATTATTTGGGTTTTCTTCTATACAAGTGTTCTCCTTTTCATCCCTTGTAGTTGGTATAATCTTTCCTTCCTCTTTTCCTTTAATCTTTCATGTTTAATCATCCAAGTTTTAATCTTTGATTGTTGTTTATTGTTTTCACTAGTTTGTTTATGTTAGTTTTGTTTTCTTATGTTGATTCATCTTGCTTTTGTTAGTTATAGTTTAATTATGTTAGAGTAGTGTTCTTGCTAGGGTTAGTAAGGTGATTTGGATGTTAATGGATGATTAAGGGATTGTTGGAGATGTTGGTGGAAGATTTGGGTTTCCTCTTGGTTTGATGCACATCACATGCTTGTTGAAATGCTTGAATGACTAAGTAGTTGTGAATGCTTGTTTTTCTTGCCTTTCTCTTGTGGGTGATAGTTTTTTTGTGGGTCCGGTTCCCTCACTAAGTTGCGAGAGCCCGGTGAGGACGACCCCTAGGTCGGTCTAAGTAGCGAGAGCCCGGATGCGACCTAGGCCACCATAGCGCGCTAGAACCCCGTTTGTCATGTGTGTCGCCGAGATGGGTTATAGGATGAACCTCTAGGTAGGCCTAAGTTGCGAGAGCCCGGACCAACCTAGATCACCCTACTACCTCCTTCGCTCTAGTTCTCCCTCGACCATTCCGTTACCCCTTTGACCCCGACCTAATCCTAGCCCGTTTTCCTTGTTTGGTTTCTCCTTAGCCATAGTTTTAGTCTTAGTTTTCTTCCCTCTCTACCATTCCTAGTTTAGTTTAGCTCGTTGAATTAGTCTCGTATTTGAGCCGACCTAGTCTAGGCTATACATTACCGTCCCCGTGGATTCGACCCGACTTGCCCTATCTACCCTAGTTAGGTTAGCCGGTTATTTTATTGACGGTTGGGATTCGCGACAAATCCCTCCCATCAATTTGGCGCCGTTGCCGGGGACGGTGCTAGTTTGGACTTTGTTTTCCTATTTGCTTGACTTAGTCTTTGTGTTTGTGTTTTTCTTTTTTCTTTTTGTTACCTTGCTTCTTGTGTGTGTGAAGTTTATTTCTCTCTTGTCTAGTGCCCAAAAAGCACTAGGCTTCTCACGTTTGTTCTCAGTCTACAGTTTGTGCTTAGAGGTGGTGATTGTCTTCTTCTTGCAACTCACGGCCGCTTAAACGGACGGTTGCTAGGGTGAGAGGTTGCCAACCGGGTATGGACTACGATTTTCGAGCAAGCATGGGGTTTGATCTAAACTCCACATACTCGGGAGCCGATATGAGCTACCCCTCTTCTTCCATGAACCAAAGCTATGACATGATGAGTCCTAATCACTATCAAGCTTCTTGGGGGGATCAAGACGGGTATGATCTTCAAGATTATGGAAATGGCTACCAACAAGTGAACGATTACCAATCCTACGAGCATGGTGACTATTACTCGAGTTATGATTGTGAACCCACCATGTTCAATCAAGATTCACCTTATGGAAGCCAATACCCCCAATACCCACAATATTACCCTCCACCCCAACCACAATATGAACCCCATGACCCACAATACTACCAATCACCTCAACCTCACTACCAACAATATGATGCCCCACCCCTTGGGCATCATCAAGATTTTCAAGGAACTATACAAGACCCCAATGACCGCCAAATGCCAAACTTAGAGTTACATCAATCGATGCTTCAAATGCAAAGGAGCATCCAAGAAACGGCCATTCAATTGCAAAAAAGAACAAGAGGAATTAATGGCCCAAATTCGAAGGGGAAACGAGGCGAGGAATGCTCAATTAAATGCATTATCGGTTCAACCCGTAATGTTTTTATCCCGAGCATCACATTTAGATGAAGGGTGCCCACTTGAGAGAGAGGAGCAACCTAATCACGAAGCCGCCGATGTAGTTCCCTTTGATAGAGAAGTTTGCTTTGAAGAACCTCAATCGTCTACCCAAAAAGAGATGAATGAGGATATGACCCTTGGTGAAGGCAACATTGGTGAGGAATTGGAGGAGGAAGGTGAGTTGGATGATTTGGTGGAGTTTGTGAAGTTGTTGGGTGAAATTGATAGCCTCGAGTTGCCCATGTCCGATAATGAGGATAAGTATCAAGAGCCCCTTATATGTACACCAAGCAATGACTTGGAAGAGATTGAAACCGCCGGTAGAAGTTTCGATTCTCTTCTCCAAGATGATGTGGGGCCGAGTGATGAAGATGGGGAACCACAACTTGAGGAAAGTGTGGGGGTGTGCATTGAGGAGATGAGGCCAAAACCGCTTTTTGTGCCTTGTTTCTTGGAGATGAAGCTTGCTTGTGATTGGAGGCAATGCTTAGGGAGGAAGAGGTCGGTGAAGCTCGTAGGATGGATAGACCCCGGAGACAACGTGGAAGATGATGACGGGTCTTGGGAATCCTACTTCTTACCTCCACCTTGGAGGCCGTGGAGGTCGGCTAAGCTCGAGCGCTTCTTGGGCCTTCATTATGATGTCGGTAGCGCGTTCGACTTGCTCCTCCATGCCCTTGAGGGCTACGGTTGAAGAAGAGTCCACCATCCTAGGTTTGACGGAGTTCCTAAAGAACCATCATGTTGTATATTCCCCGCTCCACTTCCTTAGAGTACTTGTGCTTGTATTTGTGTGTTTTGTTTCTTATATTTTCACTTTCTTTTTTTTGAGGATTTAGTCGGATTTAGGCGGAATCCGGGCTAGGTGACTTGATTACACCTAGCCCTCCCCTCCCATTTCCTTTTATTTCCTTCTTTTTATTTCTTCCCCCATCCATATCTTTTTCTCATCTCGGCCCATGGTGACTTGACTACACCCCGGCCGGACACATTCTACCATTTCTTCACTTTTATCTTTGCTTTTTAGCTTTATTTTCGTAGTTTCTTTTCTTTTTCTTTTGTCTCTCCGCACCCTACGATTGAGCATGAGGACATGGCTCGATTTAAGTGTGGGGGAGCGATATTCTATCATAGTTAGTTTTATTTTCTTAGTTTTTTCGAAAAAAATCTTTAAAAACCATAAAAATTTGAAAACTTTCACAAAAATCAAAAAGATTTTCCTTTTTGTGTGTTTTCCTTTTATGTTTTTGTATCGTGTTTTTGTCGTATTGTGCGTGTTTGCCTCCCTTTTTTCCTTATAGGTTGCCTAATCACCGTTAGCTTTGGTGAGCTTTGAAGACATCCGGTAACATCTTCTATCCCTTTTTCCCCTCTTTATTTCTTGTGAAGTTTGGAGAAAGTTGTGTTGAGGTGTGCTCGGGTGGAGCTTGTACATACTTGCGGTTGATTTAATGATTTGTTTGGAAGATAGGGGTGGTGTTTGTGTTGTTTATGTGTTCGTTTTGTTTAGTTTTTGTTTTGTTGCTTTTGCTTTTTTTTTCTTTCGTTCGTTTTTGTCGTGTCTTTGTTTTGTGTTGTGTTGTGTGTCTTGTGCGTAAACCGTTTTCGAAAACCCGGTTTAGAGGCTAGTGTGTGGGTGTCTACTTTCTCTTCCTAGTAATGTAAATCGAGTCTTGGACTTTTGTCTAGTAGAATGACCCTAAATCAATGATTTCGTTGGTCCTTTACCTTGAGTCCACCTAGCTTACTAGGGATTTACTACGGGATTTGCATTTTGACCATTATGACCACCCACGGTGTGAAAAGGCCTTGGTTACCGAGTCTCGTCCCTTAGGTGACCGTGTCTAGGATTGTTTGATTAGTCCAAGTTCTCCCCTTTTTGTGGGTTTGTAGGGAAATCGCGACCCCCGACTTACCCATTACCCTACCTTCCTCACATACACACACAATAAAATGCAATTTGTTGATTTCTCTCTTTCTCAATTGTCAAGAAATGCCAAAAAGCCAAATCTTGCCAAAAAAGGGCAAAGAAAAGAAAAGAAAGAAAAATGAAAGAAAGAAAAGAATGAAGAAAAAGAAAAGGCACAAAAGCCAAAAAGAAAATAGAAAAGAAGAAAAAGAAATGGCATGGCAACAAACAAATCAAAACGTCGAAAAGAAAGAAAATGCCAAAAGAAAACCCGTCTCACAAAAAGAAATCCCCACAAAAATAAGCCTTTTTCCGACTTTTGCCATGAAGAGCCTACCAAAGGACCGAGTCCCGAGGAAGGATGATAGCGGCATTAGTCGGTCTTCCCTCATTTTGCATGTTTTCCACCTTTTTACTTGGACTAGTTAGGCGGTTTTGGACACGGGACGACCCTCTTGGCTCACGCTAAAGGGGGCGGGTTCTCACTTACCTACAGTGTCGACTAACACCGTGGTTCTTCACTTTTCCACTCCGTCGATCGTCCCGTAGTACGTTTTTAGAAAGTTAGGAGGACCTAGGTAAGTTACCAACGTTTTTTGTTACTTTATCGTCATACTATTAGGGTTTAGTCCACCTTGGTTTGTATTGCTAGCTTGGGAAGGTTGTCACTTACCTCGAGTCCTAAACCGGTGCTTCTTTCACCGCTTTTAGAGGGAAGCGGTATTTCTTTTGTTTTGGGTGCAACCGTCTTAAGTGTTTGTGTGTGTGTTTGTTTGTTTGTGTGTTTTGTGTCCGGTTGCATCCGCGGTTTTGTCGCAAGTCCCGACTTGCCTTGCGGAGTGCACTTTTCCTCTAAGTGCACTCGCGTGAGTTGAAAGGGCGTAGGGTGCGCTAATACCCATTCGGCTAGTATAGTAGTTAGTATGTGCTTACTCGAGGGCGAGTAAGGGTTAAGTGTGGGGGAGTTGATAAGTGTAGTTTGTAGTGCCTTTTTCACTATGTTTTGGTCCCATTTCCATGTGGAATCGCTCCTTGGGAGCGATTTATGGGTTTCTTATGCTTCCTTTAGTTCGTTTTAGGTTCCCGAGACCGATTTGGAAGAGTTGGAGCGATTCCGACTCTATACATGCACATTTTGGAGCCAACGGAGTAAAGGAACGATGACTCGATGCCTTGGAATCGACCCCGAGACCTTGGGACCCAATCCCAAGCCTCCAAGACCCGATCCCGAGTCCCGAGAATCGGCGAGAAACCCATGAGAGGCAAGGAGGGACCAAAGAGCTCTTAAGGGAGGCCTACAAGACCCATCCCGTTCGGGATGGGGTGCGCTTTTGAGGAGACCACTGTGAGCCCATCCCGGTCGGGACCAACCCGTCCCGATCGGGATGACAGGGCCGTCCCGGTCGGGATGGGCTACAGCTCACCCGCATTGTTTCCTTTCTTCTCCTTTCCACTTGTAACCCTATATATACCCCCCTCTTGTATTAAGACAACATCTTATGTTATATTCTTGATTTCTCCTTAAACCCTAGACTACTTTAGGTTAGATTAGATTAGATTAGTGTAGATTAGTTATTAATTAGTTGTTAATCTTAGTTTAATCTTGTATTATTGGATCTCTTGAAGAATCCATTCGAACTTGACAACCTTGGTGGAATTATTTGGGTTTTCTTCTATACAAGTGTTCTCCTTTTCATCCCCTGTAGTTGGTATAATCTTTCCTTCCTCTTTTCCTTTAATCTTTCATGTTTAATCATCCAAGTTTTAATCTTTGATTGTTGTTTATTGTTTTCACTAGTTTGTTTATGTTAGTTTTGTTTTCTTATGTTGATTCATCTTGCTTTTGTTAGTTATAGTTTGATTATGTTAGAGTAGTGTTCTTGCTAGGGTTAGTAAGGCGATTTGGGTGTTAATGGATGATTAAGGGATTGTTGGAGATGTTGGTGGAAGATTTGGGTTTCCTCTTGGTTTGATGCACATCACATGCTTGTTGAAATGCTTGAATGACTAAGTAGTTGTGAATGCTTGTTTTTCTTGCCTTTCTCTTGTGGGTGATAGTTTTTTTGTGGGTCCGGTTCCCTCACTAAGTTGCGAGAGCCCGGTGAGGACGACCCCTAGGTCGGTCTAAGTAGCGAGAGCCCGGATGCGACCTAGGCCACCATAGCGCGCTAGAACCCCGTTTGTCATGTGTGTCGCCGAGATGGGTTATAGGATGAACCTCTAGGTAGGCCTAAGTTGCGAGAGCCCGGACCAACCTAGATCACCCTACTACCTCCTTCGCTCTAGTTCTCCCTCGACCATTCCGTTACCCCTTTGACCCCGACCTAATCCTAGCCCGTTTTCCTTGTTTGGTTTCTCCGTAGCCATAGTTTTAGTCTTAGTTTTCTTCCCTCTCTACCATTCCTAGTTTAGTTTAGCTCATTGACTTAGTCTCGTATTTGGGCCAACCTAGTCTAGGCTGTACATTACCGTCCCCGTGGATTCGACCCGACTTGCCCTATCTACCCTAGTTAGGTTAGCCGGTTATTTTATTGACGGTTGGGATTCGCGACAAATCCCTCCCATCATACGTATTGGGAAGCCAACATCCGATAGATATCAACACCCAATCCCGCTCGCACTATAGCGGCCTCTACTAATCAATCGGTGGGCTGATATCTTAGTTCTTTTGTTGTGGTGGAAATACTGTAACATCCATTGTTTTAACCCTATACCTTTTGCTACGTCGGTTGTTTAAAGACAAGTAAGTTTTGTCGTCGAAATAGTTGTGTTTACATTCTTTTCATGCGATTTCACGTGACAAGCAGGCCATGAAAAGATGCACGTAGGAGAGTAGAGAGTACTAGTATTATACGTATTAGCAAATCAGTTTTAACGGGACAATAAGGATATTAGTCATTCTCGTGGTGTACCATACCTGGTATTCTGCTTAAGATGCGTCGGCTCGGTATTAGTAGAGATGCGTCGAACCTAATAAGGCGAGCACCGAGACTAATACGGAACCCGACCATCACTTTGTTCAATTTTAGCTGTTTTACGTTTTGAATTCCGTGTTAGGTGATTTAGCATGCGATTATAAGGTCATAAAAGCAATAAATTATACGAAAAACTGTAAATGCGAATGTAAGTAAATCACATAGTGAGGAGTTGTACCCTCGGAGTATACACTAAACGGGACACGATGCATAGATAGTTTGAGAACGGATCTCGGAATTACTCGGGTCTATTTAGTGTGTTTTTAGTGTTTGTGGTTGAGGTTGGGACGTTACGTATTTTAGTGAATGCTATGGACCTAGTGTCCATGTCTAATATTATCGTAGTGCATAATAATAGAAAGCACGAATATGGAAAGTTTTGTTTAGATGGCAATCTAGTGACGACACGACTTCAAAAGGCGGATCCTCCTAGCTTGACCAGTGACTTCGGCAGAGCTCCGTTACCGTTGACCCTTCCTGCGGCTACTCCGGCAGAGCTTCGTTACTATGGACTGATTCTGCGGCTAATCCGGCAGAGGTTCGCTACTAGACTATTGCTAGTCGAACACAGGCACCTCGGGATCGAGTGGGTTGCTCGAAGGTGACGAGTAGCGTCGATGTCGCTTTTTTATCGGAACTACGATCGAGTGGATCGTTTGCCTCAGGTTTTGGAGTGTGAGCCCTTAGCGAGAGTATAGAGGGGGAAGAGAAGAATGAGAATTGTGCCGAATGAATGAGGTGAATGGGGGTATTTATAGGTGCTTTCGGCCCTCGTCACCCGTATGGGCGCCTGAGCTGAGGCGAACCAATACTCAGGCTCTAGGGCTTAGGCGCGGGGAGACAAAGATGCGTCGGGTCGGGCGGTTGGGATTTTGAGGATACGATTTTGATACTTTCCAAAATCGAGAGGGAGAGTATAATATGAATGTTGGGGGTTAAGTCTTTCCCGGGTTTGACCTAGCGCCGCGTGTTTTAGTGGACCTCGGGTTTTCATCCCGAGGTTCGCTTGGCGCGGTGTTGACTCGGTTCGAGTTTCGGGACCGACTCGGCGTCTCAGTGTCAGAATTGACTCTAATTAGTGTCTATGCGACCGTAACGACACGACTAAGGCTGTCGTCATGTTAGTTTAATTACCCGAGTAATTTATTTGATCCGTTCTATGGAAAAACTACCTAAAACATCGTGAACCCGTGTCGCGTTGCAGTCCTATCGTCATCGGGTGTTTGTTGGACACTTCTGCAGCCACCAGGTCCAAATCTAGGTGTCTACAGAAGCCCCCACTTTGACTGAGGCTTGGACAAGGCGAAAGTCAAAGTATAGCCGCCCAGGTCAATCGAAGATTACGACCTGGTGGCTGTCCTATCGGGTCGTTTTAAGTCCATTAGACTGCGTGTTGAGGCTCGCCAGCCAAGGCTTAGAAGTCATACCTGACGTCATCGCTTGCGGTTGCTTGCTTGGGCCCGGGCCGTTGCTGGTCGTCTCGTTCTTGATTCTTCGTGCGCGCGCGCTTTGTCTTCTTCGGTTTGTTTAAAAGCTCGTTTAATTTCGAATATGTTTGTGACGCGTTAAGCGTAAGCGTAAAGGGTGTTCACATATGTTGGCTTTCATTTTGAACAAACGTTTTTGGGATGCTTGTGACCCCTTGGGCGAAATAAATAGGATAAACCACTCGACGACGTTAGTCTCCACTCGAGCAGCTGTCTTCGGGGATGCTCTGACCCCTAGGATGAAATTGCTGTTGTAAACTACTCGAGGGCGTCAATCTCCACTCGAGTAGTTGTCTTCGGGGATGCTCTGACCCCTAGGACAAAATTGCTATTGTAAATCACTTGAGGGCGTCAGTCTCAACTCGAGCAGCTGTCTTCGGGGATGCTCTGACCCCTAGGACAAAATTGTCGTTGTAAACCACTCGAGGGCGTCAGTCTCCACTCGAACAGCTGTCTTCGGGGATGCTCTGACCCCTAAGACAAAATTGTTGTTGTAAACTACTCGAGGGCGTCAGTCCCCACTCGAGTAGCCGCCTTCGGGGATGCTCTGACACTGATAGCCGAATTTGTCATCAATCTTACTACCAAATTAAACCAACTAACCTAAGCAAGAATAGCAAGGGTAAGTCGGGTCGAATCCACAGAGAGATCGGGATCGAGTACTAGGTCGGTCTCGAATTATGAATTAACTACGCGAATCAATTAAGGGTGGAATTACTAACTAAGACTAACTAATAAAAGCATAGACGAACTAATAATAAAACTAAGCAAGTAATAAAAATGATGATCTAATAATAAATCAAATAAGAAAAGGTACTAAGGGACGATGTCACCCGCGACTTATTCAAATCACGCTAACGAATGCCAAGTATCGAGGAAGTCGGGTTCTCGTACAAGAACAAGGCGCATTCTAGGTCGGTCACCTCCCTCCCGGGTTCATGAAACGACTAATTACCCCGTTTACCTCCCTCCCGGGTTCGTAAGACGGAATCCTAAGGTCTAGACCGGAGACTCACTCCCGTGATGTTCCCCAAACTAACCCAAGTCAATGAAAAGCACGCTAATCGAAACTAGTGTTAGGAATACCCCGCTTAATTCCCACTCCCGTGTTCAACTAAGTAGAGTAAGGCAAGGTAAAAGAGTAATGTCGACAATCTATCCTAATCGACTCCCGTCGATGACCAAGGGATTAGATTCGACCCAAACTCCAAATACCGAGGTTAATTCATTAATCCCTAACACGTTCTCATCCAATCACCCAAATAAACCCATACAAAGCATACAATCGCACAATTCAAATAAGTCGGGGATTCATCGACCCCTAGTGAGAAAACTACTCACTAAGCATAATTATACTAATAAAAATACTAATAATTACTCTAAACATAGAAATGAACATAATGAAACAATAAAGACAAAAACTTTAACTAATGAAATAAAATTAAACTAATCTAACATAGCACATACTAATTACTCAACATAAAAAATGTAACACAAACTTAGAATCATATTACCAAACACGATTAACGAAAAAGGAATAAACTTTACACTAATTACTCCGTAATAATTATAATATCATAAACATGAAACTTAAGGATATAAAAAAATGAGAGAAAAGATGAGAATTGTACCAAAGGAGAATGGAATTAAAGAAGTCGGAAGTTGAAGAACGGAAATATTAAATTAATTAAAACATATTAAAAGAAACAAAGAAAATTAAGAAAGAAGGGGGAAGAGCTGCTGCTGTTCGAACTACTGCTCTAAACCCTCCTCTATCTCTCAATCTATCCGCCTCTTTGACAAAATGAGGGTTTAGGATATAAATATGTCACAAAACATAAAAAATGACTTAATTGCCCTTCACTTAAATTAAGTAGAAAGAGTAACAATAAGGGCTGTTTTGTCATTTGGCTTCAAAATAGAACACCTCCAATTCAAATCAATCGAGAGAGCTGGTGGTTTTTGCCGTCGATTCGCCGAAGCTTGGCTGGCCGGAGGAGGCGCGGTGTTCGTCGGAGTTTGCTGCTGTTCGTTGTCGATTCGACGGAGCAAGGGCGGCGCACGTCCGGTGGTGGTACTGTCGGAGATGAGCGGAGAAGTGAAGGGAGATGGGGACGGAGGCGTGCGGCTGTCGGAGGACGCGGTGGTCTGGCACGGTTCTCGACGCCGGAGTGATGGTGGTTCATTGGGTCAAAAATGGTGATTGAATTATTAATGGTGGATTGTTGATTGCAATGGAGGGGAAATGAATTAGATATGGTGGATGAGGAAATAGATTGAGTTTTGTTGGTTTCTTTATGAATAATGGAGGAGTTTTTAGTTGGTGATTGATGGTGATGAAGTGATGATAATTGATTGACGATGGAGGATGATGTATGATGATGGTGGAGGACTAGGATAAGGAGGGTGATGTAGGCAGGGGAAATAAAAGGGGATTATGATCAAGGTCAAATACGGTTTGACCCATCTTGACCGCTTCTCTTGGATCATCTCGACCCTTCTCGATATCTACAATGTCAAAATAACTCGAACAGTATCGAAATTCCGAAAAATATAATAAATGTAAATTAATTAAACTAAACATGACTAATTAGCTAATTAAACACAAAATAGCTAAATATAAGCAAATCGAGTTTTCAAACCAACAAAATAAGAGTGTAAATGTGGCACAAAAATAGGTAAAATACCGACTTATCAAACTCCCCACACTTAACTCTTACTCGTCCTCGAGTAAGCTCAAAAGACAACTACGACCTATAAAATCACGGAAAACAAAAACACAAAATATATACAAAAATGAAAATAAGCAAATATAGACAAACGAGTCACAAGTCTCCCAAATCAAAAGTCACAATCCTAAAATTCAACTAAAATATAGAATATGAATGTCAAGATTACTAAATCGGTTGCAAAAATTATTATTACATATCTCTTGGCCTCGGTCCATGCTATGTCGGGATGTGAGACGGAAATGGAAGGAGGTCTCCCATGAAGTTAGTTACAAATGCATACAAGTCTCGACCCCTCGAATAAACAAGGGGCTAGGGTCGTTCTAATCATCCAAGTGACACATGAAACGATCCAAAATGGGAAATATGGATAAACAAAAATACTCGGGGAAGGAATCGTCTTTCTTTTCTTTTTTCTTTCTTTTTCATTTTTCATTCTTTTTTTCATTTTTCATTTCTTCTTCTCCCCCTTATTTTTTTCTTTTTGAGTTTTTGAGAATTTTTCTTTGTTTCTCGTATTTGATGTTTGAGCTCTTTTTGGGTGGAAGATAACTCTTATTTTGTGAGTATTTTTGTGGGATATGGATCGAAAAAAATGATAGATAGTCACTTGGATAAATAGTCACCTAGACAAATATGCAATGCCAAAATCACGACACGGGAGGTGGAAGGTGGAAACAAGTGAAGGACACATCCCGAGCGACTTATAGTAGGAGGACAATCAGATCAATATATAATATTAAGAAACAACCAATAAGTAATAGAAAAATCCATACTCTTTAAAGAAGTTGAAAATTAGAAAAATAACTTTATCAAGGAAAACAAGTGAATCGAAAAACAAAAATCTTTTTGGAGTTTTTCGCTTTTTTTCAATTTTTACGTATTTTTTCAAATTTTTGATTTTTACAAAAGAAAAACGCAAAAACGACAAAAATCACAAAGAAAAGAAAATAAAAACCACGAAAAAATCGACACAAGCTACAATCCCACAACAACACATATTTACAACACAAAACGCCTCCAAGGAATCTCCAACAAGAGTATCAACCACAAATTCCTCAAGCACAACACAACCATCAATCAAGAATCGACCTCCCCACACTTGAAACGAACATTGTCTTCAATGTTCAAAACTAGGGAGGGAAAGGGAGGGTGAGAAGATACCTTTGAAGCGTAATTATTTCCCACACTTGAGCGATTGCGTGTCTCTTATCAATTTTGCAACATAGTGGTTTCATGCTAGAGATACCTACAAACAAACAAACAAACAAAAACAAAAATATGTACAACAAACTTGGGGTGCCTCCCAAGAAGCGCGGTTTTAAGGAAACCGCCAAACCTACAAAGCATGCTTATCTACTTAGTGCCCACCAAGGATCTCATTAATTTGTCGAATGAGGAAGACCAATCCTCATTAAAGTGGTCATAAGGCATCTTAATGGATAAACATGACCAAATAAGATAGGAAGGAGAGGTAGGAGGATGAATGGGATGCTTAAGAGAAAAGGTAAGAAACCCAAAAATTTTAAATTCATCAAAGTACTTGGCACTTGTTTTGAAAGTCTTAAGAGGTGGATTAAAACCTTTGAAATTTTCATTGGTAAAATTAATGTCATACCCTTCTTCAAGACACTCTATCAAGTCAACCTCAAGTGGCAAGCAAGTAACATCGGCCTCAAAGATAGAATTGACAAAATTCTCATCAACATACATGGCCTCAAAGGAAGGGGTAAGAGAAATAAGGTCATCATAATCAATGGATGAAAGATATTCATCCTCAATATAAGATAAAGACTCAAATTTCTCCAAAATAGGCTCCTCAAAGAAATCAATATCAACATCCCATTTATCCTCCAATACCCCCATGCTCTCAACTACATCCACAACATTCTCATCAACAAAATCATCAACATCATCTATAAGCATATTATAATCATTCACATTCTCACGGGGAAGGGGAAGATGATGATAATCAACCTGAGATCAAACATAAGGCACATCCACAAGAGAAGCATCAAACATAGAATAGTCATTAGGTTCAACTCTAGCTTGTGGTCCTCTCTTAAATGCCCAAATAGAATTTCTATTCTCATCGGCACTAGCCATGGCCTCAATTAAAGCTCTAGCCTCATTAACGCTCAACTCATCAAATGCTCCTCCAGATGATATATTCACAAGGTTTCTAAGAGAAGGAAGCAAATTATCAAAGAAAATAAGCATGATTTGGCAAGGTGAAATACCATGGTGGGGACAAACTCTAAACAAACCCTTAAATCTACCCCAAGTCTCACTCAAAGTCTCAAACTCGCCTTGTTGGAAATTATAAATTGCACGAATCATTTGGGCGGTTTTAGAAGGAGGGTAGAATTTGTTCAAAAAGGCTTGAGCTAAGTCATCCCAAGTGCAAAAGGTAGAAGAAGGGTGAGAGTATAACCATTTCCTAGCTTCACCCTTAAGACTAAAGGGAAAAAGTATGAGTTTGGTTGCTTGGTTCGATACACCCTCCATCCTAACAAGAGAACAATTCTCCTCAAATGTCTCTAAATGGTCAATTGGTTCATTACTCTCTAAACCACAAAAGACATCTCGTCGAATCAACTCAATAAGACATACATCAAATGCATAAGCCGCTTCCACAACCCCAATATTAATAGGTCGATTAACATGAGTAGGGTTGGGTCTAGTAAGATCACGTATGCTAGGCATCGTCATGTGTGCACAAAAGGGTGACAATCAAGATACAAGTCACAAGATAAGAATCAATGCAACACACAAGCATGCAACAAAAGGCAAGTAACAAGTAACAAATGCGTAGTCTAATGAATCTAAAACTAAACTAATATCATTCCGTTGATCTCCCCGGCAACGGCGCCATTTTGATAGCCGAATTTGTCGTCAATCTTACTACCAAATAAAACCAACTAACCTAAGCTAGAATAGCAAGGGTAAGTCGGGTCGAATCCACAGAGAGATCGGGATCGAGTACTAGGTCGGTCTCGGATTATGAATTAACTACGCGAATCGATTAAGGGTGGAATTACTAACTAAGACTAACTAATAAAAGCATAGACGAACTAATAATAAAACTAAGCAATAATAAATCAAATAAGAAAAGGTACTAAGGGACGATGTCACCTGCGACTTATTCAAATCACGCTAACGAATGCCAAGTATCGAGGAAGTCGGGTTCTCGGACAAGAACAAGGCGCATTCTAGGTCGGTCACCTCCCTCCCGGGTTCGTGAAACGACTAATTACCCCGTTTACCTCCCTCCCGGGTTCGTAAGACGGAATCCTAAGGTCTAGACCGGAGACTCACTCCCGTGATGTTCCCCAAACTAACCCAAGTCAATGAAAAACACGCTAATTGAAACTAGTGTTAGGAATACCCCGCTTAATTCCCACTCCCGTGTTCAACTAAGTAGAGTAAGGCAAGGTAAAAGAGTAAAGTCGACAATCTATCCTAATCGACTCCCGTCGATGACCAAGGGATTAGATTCGACGCAAACTCCAAATACCGAGGTTAATCCATTAATCCCTAACACGTTCTCATCCAATCACCCAAATAAACCGATACAAGGCATACAATCGCACAATTTAAATAAGTCGGGGATTCATCGACCCCTAGTGAGAAAACTACTCACTAAGCATAATTATACTAATAAAAATACTAATAATTACTCTAAACATAGAAATGAACATAATGAAACAATAGAGACAAAAACTTTAACTAATGAAATAAAATTAAACTAATCTAACATAGCACATACTAATTACTCAACATAAAAAATGTAACACAAACTTAGAATCATATTACCAAACACGATTAACGAAAAAGGAATAAACTTTACACTAATTACTCCGTAATAATTATAATATCATAAACATGAAACTTAAGGATAAAAAAATGAGAGAAAAGATGAGAATTGTACCAAAGGAGAATGGAATTAAAGAAGTCGGAAGTTGAAGAACGGAAATATTAAATTAATTAAAACATATTAAAAGAAACAAAGAAAATTAAGAAAGAAGGGGGAAGAGCTGCTGCTGTTCGAACTACTGCTCTAAACCCTCCTCTATCTCTCAATCTATTTGCCTCTTTGACAAAATGAGGGTTTAGGATATAAATATGTCACAAAACATAAAAAATGACTTAATTGCCCTTCACTTAAATGAAGTAGAAAGAGTAACAATAAGGGTTGTTTCGTCATTTGGCTTCAAATAGAACACCTCCAATTCAAATCAATCGAGAGAGCTGGTGGTTTTTGCCGTCGATTCGCCGGAGCTTGGCTGGCCGGAGGAGGCGCGGTGTTCGTCGGAGTTTGCTGCTGTTCGTTGTCGATTCGACGGAGCAAGGGCGGCGCACGTCCGGTGGTGGTACTGTCGGAGATGAGCGGAGAAGTGAAGGGAGATGGGGACGGAGGCGCGCGGCTGTCGGAGGACGTGGTGGTCTGGCACGGTTCTCGACGCCGGAGTGATGGTGGTTCATTGGGTCAAAAATGGTGATTGAATTATTAATGGTGGATTGTTGATTGCAATGGAGGGGAAATGAATTAGATATGGTGGATGAGGAAATTGATTGAGTTTTGTTGGTTTCTTTATGAATAATGGAGGAGTTTTTAGTTGGTGATTGATGGTGATGAAGTGATGATAATTGATTGACGATGGAGGATGATGTATGATGATGGTGGAGGACTAGGATAAGGAGGGTGATGTAGGCAGGGGAAATAAAAGGGGATTATGATCAAGGTCAAATACGGTTTGACCCATCTTGACCGCTTCTCTTGGATCATCTCGACCCTTCTCGATATCTACAATGTCAAAATAACTCGAGCAGTATCGAAATTACGACAAATATAATAAATGTACATTAATTAAACTAAACACGACTAATTAGCTAATTAAACACAAAATAGCTAAATATAAGCAAATCGAGTTTTCAAACTGACAAAATAAGAGTGTAAATGTGGCACAAAAATAGGTAAAATACCGACTTATCAGACACTAAGGACGAAATTGTTGTTGTAAACTATTCGAGGGCGTCAGTCTCCACTCGAGTAGTCGCCTTCGGGGATGCTCTGACCCCTAGGATGAAATTGCTGTTGTAAACTACTCGAGGGCGTCAGTCTCCACTCGAGTAGCCGTCTTCGGGGATGCTCTGACCCGGCCCCTAGGACGAAATTGCTGTTGTAAACTACTCGAGGGCGTCAGTCTCCACTTGAGTAGCCATCTTCGGGGATGCTCTGACCCCTAGGAAAAAGTTGTTGTTGCTCCTCATTCCCGATGCTTCAATTATAGAAAAAGACGAGGAAGTAAATATAATATGTAGTACGAAGTATAGTATGTAGAAATAGTAATAGTGAGTAGTAGTATGTACTACTCTTAGTATATATAGTAGGGAGTAGAAAGAAGTAAGTTAGTAGCAAGTAGTGCACGTAGCAAGTACTATAAGCATATATATAGTATGTGTATTATATAGTAGCATAGATGAGTGGGGGTGTAGGGTAGCTTAGTAGAAAATAATAGGGTGTACGTGTAGTGTTGTGTCCATAGTAGTGTATCAACGTGTGAGGATATGAGCTCGAGTTTCGGTCCGTTTCTCGTACAAATATCTTTCTTTCTTTCTTTCTTAAAAAATTGAAATATAAAAGTAGGGAATTAAAATATTGGAAACCGTAAAATGTATTTTTAAAAATGAATTTGTGAGACGGTATGTAAAATAAACAAGAAATAATAATTTGGGACAAAAGTTATAAGAAATCATTATTTTAAGAATTCGTTAAATTATTTCTAAATTTTTATGAGACGAGAAAATGTTAAAAAGACAGGTCATTTATTAAAAATATTTTCGAGTTTTAAACTTTATTTAACGAAGGATAAAATTTTAATAACTCGATAAATAAATACTCATGTTTTTAATACGGAATAATTTTTAATTTAACGAAAATAAAAAATTTTATTCACGAAAATAATTTTTCAAACGTTAAACTTGGTTTAAATAAATATTTAATATTTTAACTCTATTTGAAAAATACGGGGTGTTATGAAACTGGAGTATACATTAATCTGTTAATAGAATGTTGACTACCTTCTTATTTTGTAAAATCTGACTAAAGGACATAACTTCTTTGGTACTGAGCTGAAAGCAGCGTTTCTCAATAGGGGCTTCTTCGATAAGTTGCATCGAATTACTCGGTGCTTGGGAAGAAAGGCATCATAATTGTAACACCCCTGATTTTATAAATTTAAATTAAATTAAAGTTATATTCGTATTTTTATTTTTACAATTTAACTCGTAATTCTTAAAAATATTATAAAACGAATTTATCGTTTAATCGTTTCAAACTCCTAAAATTATATTTGCCTCGAAAACTCTTCTTATATTCGAAACGTATTTTTATTTCTATTTCGATTCATTTTATACATTTAATTTAATTCTTATCGAAAGTCTATTCCGACGATTTAAATTCTAAACTCCTAAAATAAATTCCAACGATTCATTTTATTAACTCGTTTTAACCCGATTCGTGGGTCTGTCAACTTATCAATTCGGAATTTGTTTAAATCCGTTTTCCGATCACTCTTTTTATTTTGTGGGACCGCTTGATTCAATTTTTGCTCTTGTTTTCCCAATGTTTACGTACACCCCCTCTTTCCTTTGGACTTTCCACCTCTTAATTCATCCCTTTGAGTCAACCTTTTCGTTTCCCTCCTTATTCCACCGCTTCCCCTGTTTTACCTCCCTTCACCTCATTTGTTCTCGCAATTCCCGATCCCCCTGCCTCTTGGCTTTCATCTTTTTGTCCCTTCTTGTTTCCTCCTCCTTCTTCTCCCTTCTTCTTTTCTTAATCTCCATTTCTTATCCTTCATCGAACCCCTGCCCGTGTTCTATTTCTGCTGTTTCGGTTTTGTGTCGTCGCCACTGCTGCTACGCTTCTGCCGTTGCTCTGCTGCTTTTAAACGTGAGATTCTTCTTTCTCCTTTTTCTTTCTGCTTCTTTTCTTCTTCTCTTGCTTTTATTGCTGCTGTTGTGTCGGGTTTGCTGCTGTGTCACGTTTGTTGGTCTGCTGCCCGCTTCTCCTTCTTTTCTTCTTCTCGTCCTTCTTCCACTTCAGATCGTTTTGTCATTTTTCGGTTTTCGTTCGTTGTCTTTTTCATCTCATTTTGCTGCTACTGTCTCCGTCTAGTACTGCTGCTGTAAGTTTTTGTTTCGTTCCAATCTCATCGTCGTCATCCTGCTGTCTTATTGATTCTCGTTTTTGCTGCTATCGTTATACGTCGTCGTTGTTCGTTGTCCTCCTGCTACTGTTTGGTTCCTTCTATCCGTTCTCGTCCTTTGTCCTTTTCATGTCGGTTTTCTTCCTTCTTATCCTGCTGTCATCATCTCTGTTGGTTCTGTCGTACTGCTACTTTTGTTGCTTGTGAGATGACCCTTGCTTTCATTCGTTTCTTCTGTTTCCTTTTGTTATTGATGCCTTGTTTGACAGCGAGTTCTTTTCCGTCTCTTCTTCTTTCTTTCATTTCTGCTGCTATCTCGTTCCGTGGTATTACGGTCACTTTTTTGTACGTTATCATTGTTGCTGTTTCGGTGTTGCGATCTTATTTCTTCATCGATTTCTGCCTTGCTGCTAGTCTCATCTTCTCAGTTTTGTTACTACTGCTCGTTGTTACGGTTTTTGTTATGAATGCTACGACCTTGGATGATATCGAGCCTTTGTTCTTCACTCTTATTTATCTTCTATCCTCGATGCTCGTACCAGTTTTTTTTATCTTGTTCTTATACTCTAATTTTCGTAGCTTATCGATCTCCTTCTTCCCCGTCTCGTTTCGTAGTCCTTCCTCGCTCCTCCGCTTTTTTTTTTCCTTGTCACGTTCCGGGTCATCTCTAGTCATTTCGATCTTCTTTAGTCCTGATTCCTTTGTTTCTGTTTCTGTGTGTCTCGGATTCCGTGGAGCCTCGAAGTGGTTTGAAGACAAATATCAGAAGGGTCGAAGCTTGGGGAAATAGATGGAACGACAAGTGCTTTGACGATTTTTGCGCCAAAGGTAACTTTAGGACGTTACTCGATTTATATCGTATGTTTGAGTATGTAGTAAATATTTTACCTTCGGTTTTCTATTTTTATTAGCTACGTATTATTTTGCTAAAAGTTTAATTATTTTTAAATCGTATGCCTTATAAACATTTTACGAGTTTTCGATATCGTTTTATAAATCGGTAGTAATTTTAATTATTTACGATCGTTATAATATTTTGTTGGTTATCGTGACACTAGTAACTAAATAACATCGATTTCATATTCCGTCATATTTTATTAATTTATAATTTTTAACTCAAAATCGTATATTTATATTATAATCGATATTTTGTATACTCGTTCTATAAATTAATTTCGTCCTACGACTTATATGAATAAATGAGAAAATAGTCGCTTTTGTTTTAAATATATTTTTAGTCGAGACTATTTTCACTAATAATTTCTTATTTGTTTACAATTGAATATTTTTAGTAAAATCCGTATTATTTACTAATAAAAGCTAATTGCTAAAAATAATTTGAAACCTTTGTAAAATTCATTTCATTTATAAAACCTGTTGACTCAATAAATTTTGATATCATTTTTCCTAAAACACCTCTTTTCAAAAATTATAGTTTTAACTCGATTTCCTGATTATTTTTAAATACTAAATATTGACTTATTATATTTATATTTTGAGTAACGAATTTAGAAATATATTAAAGTTACGATAGCGACGATAATAATAAAATGTTAATTTCGTTAGAGATGCTATTTTTAATGCATTTCACTAATTTTAATAACTTACGTATTTTCTATAAGGCTTTCTATTTTAAGTAAGTTTCTAAAATTAGTAACTATCTATTTATAGAAAATTTCCCCTTTTAATATAAAATGTTTATTCCTTTTTATCTTCATATCATTTATATTGATTATATTTACTTTGAAATATTGATAATGGCTTGTTTTGGAGTTATTGAATAAAGTCAAGTGTGGGGTTAGAGTAATATAGTCTGGGATGTACGTTTTTGCCATCAACTGTAAGGCTGTGTGTCTTTATGGGGCACATTGGTTGTTGAACTGAGCGTGGTTTGTGTTCAGGAGAGTGTATGTTTTGACCTTAAGCTAAATACCGCATCGTGTTAGTCGCCGTCAGCTGAACTAGACATATTTGTTGTCTAGGAAGGGTATGCACTAAAACCAGGACCTCGCTGCACGCAGTCCTGTTATAGTTGAGTTGCCTAGTTAGAGACTGGATTATTCTGTTATGAGTTAAGTCTACAGTTCTCGAAGCTAGTTTCCAGTATTATCCTAGTGAAAGTCTAGCCTTGTGACACTGATCGAATTTCCATAACGTCATTTTTGATTATTATTGGCTTGCATCTCACCAATAGAAGTAACCGTGTTACCGACTCATAGACCGAACCAATCTTATGAGGTTTACATCTCACCCATAAGGCTCAATTGGGCCCGAACTTCTATTATATTATACATTTATTAAGATGGGGCTCTGGGCGAAATGAGAGCCGATGATTACATTCTCTGCATCACCAAGAGGAAACCCGCAGTTTTCAAAATCCTGTTCTGCCCCTGCTACCTAGGTGGTAATACTGATCAAGTATTTGTCTATACATGCGTACATACCCTACGCAGATTCTTGAACCGCAGCTCTCACTACCGTAGGATGACTACCTTAAACACTAGGTCGACTCTCAGACCGCAGCCTCCGAGTCTGCTTTTCATTACAAGTGCAGTCGAAACACCACGCATGATATGGTAGGATCCAACACAAGATATTCGTCCCAGACTCGCATCGTAAACAAGTAGTATTTTATTTGGTGACCTTCAATAATTGGTCGGACTCATTTGAAACAGTCAAATCCTTAAATACTTACTTTCAGTGTGACAACATTATACTTTAATCCTCAAGTGTCACCCGAAACGTTATATCCCAAATATCGTATAACTTCTTTCAAAATGGTAAATCTTTAAATGAAGTTTTATATAAAAATTTAAGGTATAATAATAAAATATTATTTTAAAAATATAAATTAATTCGTACTTAATAGATTTACAAAATTTGACGTAAAATCATTTTTTATTTATTTATAAATGTCGTGTAAAAGTTTCGGAATAAAATAAATCCATTTATTATAGAAAATGAAATTTATAAATTTGTACCTATATAAAATAATAAGTGAAATTTTATTAAAATAAGATTATGTAGGTTACTTATCTACTCCATTTTTATAATATATAAACAAATGTAAAAGTACTAAAGAAAATTAAATACGACCAAAATTACAATTATACAAAATATAAAGTACATAGAATAAACATACATAGCAAATAGAAGTAAATAAATAAAATACAATGAAAATGATATAAGTAAATTTTATTAATTTAAGTTCTTTTATTCATTTTCTCAATTTCTCATATAAACAAAAATGTAAAGGTGATAAGTAAATAAATTAAACGAATGATAATTTAGTCAAGTTAAATTTAGTCATAATAAAATATCGCGTAACATTTATATATATATATATATATATATATATATATATATATATATATATATATATATATATATATATATATATATATATATATATATATATATATATATATATATATATATATATATATATATATATATATATATATATATAGAGGAAGAATCAAGTGAGTCCACTTATCATAATTGAGTCCGTGAGTCCTCATCTTAACCCTTAAATTAGTGATAGATTAATGGTTAAGATTGTTTTGTCAATTAAGGAAATAACTAACTAAATCTTGGTAAATATTTTATTTTTCTCTCTCTCCTCCTTAATTATCTTAATGCAAATCTTCTCTCTCCCATTAAATTTTTAATTGCATATTTCTATCACACAACAAGTGTGTCGTTTCATCTTCATTTTCACCAAAAAAAAATCATCATTTCGCTACTGCCATGTTACTCTAACTCATACAATATGTTATTCTGACTCATATAATGTGTTACTCTAATTCATGAATTGTGTTACTTTAACTCATAAAATCTACTACGTTACATAATAGTGTCTTACAAAAACAGTACGTTGCAAAATGTATGTTTCTATTAAGGATACTCCAAAACAAAAATTATAAAATTCCATTATAATTCCAATTTTTCACACCTATTAATCTAAGAACTTGATATTGGTAATCAAATTATACTCATAAATTGTGTTACTGTAACTCATTGTGTGTTATTCTAACGAATAATGTGTGTTATTCTAACGCATAATGTGTGTTATTCTAACTCATTTTACATCAATAAATTGGTACATAAGTTTCAACTGAATCAACTCCATTACAATTCCAATGTTTCACACCTAATACTCATAGTATGTGTTACTGTAACTTATTAAGTATGTTACTCTAACGAATAATGTATGTTACTCTAACAATATACTATCCTACTTAGAATTCTGCTTCTTCATCCTCCTCGTCCTCTTCTTCTTCTTCTTCTTCTTCTTCTTCTTCTTCTTCTTCATCATCATCGTCAGAAGCTTTGATTTAATCTAGCCACCGCGCCATCTTTTCGTTGCTTGTGTACCTCCTCACATCGAATCCACAAGCCAATGCGTAGATTTTATAGAAGTTTGCTGACTCATGTATGGAGGAAACTCTCACCCACATCCCTTACACCATTCATGTGCTTTTGCGTCTACTGAAAAATAATAACAGTGCCAATAAACGTGGCGAAAAAGAAACAATCAGAACTTGAAATATGGATTAAAGTAACAGATGACAAGAATTAAAGTAACAGATGAAGTGCATTGAAGTAACACTGGATTCAATTAACAGAGGATGTTTATACACCAGGTATAAATTAAAGTAACAGAGGTCAGACATTAAAGTAACAGATAGTGTGAATTAAAGTAACAGATAATGTTCATTAAAATACCACCAGGTATAGGTTAGTGCAAAAAATTCATATAATGATCATAAATGAGAGTATGAAGCAATATCTTTCTTTGAATGAGGGCGATATTCTTTGATATTGTTTCCTATTTTGAAGTCAATCATGTCTCATAATTATAGGAAGCAGTATCTTTTTTTTTTTTTTATATGACGGTATTCTAAATCCTTTTTGTCAATCCAATGCATTACAGTATCTGATGAAAAGAACTAAAGTAACAGATGAAGTGCGTTAAAGTAACACGAGATTCAGTTAACATTATGTGTATTAAAATAACAGGTTAGTCATTAAAATAACAGATTGTGTATATTAAAGTAACACAGTATGTGCATTACAATAACTCCATATATTTGTTCGTGCGTAAAATTCATATAATGCTTAGACCTTTTTGTGTTACTATAATTAAAATTAGGTGTTACTGTAACTCAGAACGTATGTTACTTCAACACCGTGTTTGCTTCAATAGAAAACAAAACAATAATATCAGTGAAGTTTAAGAAAAACCTAAAGAATAAACAAAACAATAACACGAGAGTAATAACGGACCATTTATACGAATCTATGAATAATCAAATAAATAAAATTCCACCTTTTAACAAATATAAAAATTTGAAATCTATATTAACAAGAGAGTAATGAACCAGATATGAATCTATGATGAATGAAATGACCATGAAAGCAATATTGACATGAAAATCGACGAAAAACATGAAAGCAAATTGACGCAAATTAGTCGAGATGATAAATAAAAACTGACGCAAAACATGAAAGCAATAACGAAACTCACCACTGTTATAGTCGATGAATTGATTATCAACAGTTGATGAAGATATCGCGATCATTGAATCCATAGTAACGGTATTTCGAGCACAAATTTGAATGAATGAATGAATGAACGTGATATTGGAAGCAGTTTTTTTTAGGTTTTTCATGAAAGTGAACGTGAATGAATGAATGAATGAGTGAATGAATGTGATGTTATTGTTTCCTAAAATTATGGGAGTTATTTTAGGAAGTAGTATCTTCCTTTTTCTTTTTTTTTAATAAAAATATTAGGATGCATCTTGTCCATCGATTCTCATCCCATTCAATGGATGAGATGAGGACTTAGGGACTTATATATAGAGAAGGACTCATAAGAGCCTTACTCTATATATATATATACACACACATAAGTAATTTAGTCATAAAAATAAGCCTAAATATTATAAATAAGCAATTTACTAAATTAGTAACTGCGGAAGTCCGTCCGCACCGCCTGCGCGCCCGCGCGAACCGTCCCGGTTTTCAACGTGTGGCGGCGGCCACCCATGCGGCCCCCTCCCTGCCGGAGCCACTCCGATCTCGCGTACGGGGCGAAGTGTCGGACCTCGATTTGGATGACGATCCAGACTTGTACTAGACAGGTGGAGACACCTGTGTTTCCGTTTGGAATCGATCGAGTCGTGGTTGTAAATGTTTAAAGGTCGTTTTGTTTGGTAGGGCGACCTTTTTAGTGAACTGAAGTTGTTGCCGATTTGTGGATTCGCCACCGAGTCAATTATGGGGACTCGGAAACCGTTCAAATCAACTTTGATCCCTTGCCGGCTCAAAGTTGAGTGCCACGGGACCTAAAGATAAAGACTTGTACCCTTAAGCACCCCATGCCTGGAATGAATCTCATTGCCAATGGTTTCGGACATCCGGAAACCGTCGATTCTGAGTAAGGGGTGAGGGTACGTATTGGGAAGCCAACATCCGATAGATATCAACACCCAATCCCGACCGCACTATAGAGGGCTCTACTAATCAATCGGTGGGCTGATATCCATTGTAACATCGGCTGATATCCTAGTTCTTTTGTTGTGGTGGAAATATTATAACATCCATTGTTTTAACCCTATACCTTTTGCTACGTCGGTTGTTTAAAGACAAGTAAGTTTTGTCGTCGAAATAGTTGTGTTTACATTCTTTGCATGCGATTTCACGTGACAAGCAGGCCATGAAAAGATGCACGTAGGAGAGTAGAGAGTACTAGTATTACATGTATTAGCAAATCAGTTTTAACGGGATAATACGGATATTAGTCATTCTCGTGGTATACCTTACCTGGTATTCTGCTTAAGATGCGTCGGCTCGGTATTAGTAGAGATGCGTCGAACCTAATAAGGCGAGCACTGAGACTAATACGGAACCCGACTATCACTTTGTTCAATTTTAGCTGTTTTACGTTTTGAATTCCGTGTTAGCTGATTTAGCATGCGATTATAAGGTCATAAAAGCAATAAATCATACGAAAAACTGTAAATGCGAATGTAAGTAAATCACATAGTGAGGAGTTGTACCCTCGGAGTATACACTAAACGGGACACGATGCATAGATAGTTTGAGAACGGATCTCGGAATTACTCGGGTCTATTTAGTGTGTTTTTAGTGTTTGTGGTTGAGGTTGGGACGTTACGTATTTTAGTGAATGCTATGGACCTAGTGTTCATGTCTAATATTATCGTTGTGCATAATAATAGAAAGCATGAATATGGAAAGTTTTGTTTAGATGGCAACCTAGTGACGACACGACTTCAAAAGGCGGATCCTCCTAGCTTGACCAGTGACTTCGGCAGAGCTCCGTTACCGTTGACCATTCCTGCGGCTACTCCAGCAGAGCTTCGTTACTATGGACTGATTCTGCGGCTAATCCGGCAGAGCTTCGCTACTAGACTAGTGCTAGTCGAACACAGGAACCTCGGGATCGAGTGGGGTGCTCGAAGGTGACGAGTAGCGTCGATGTCACTTTTTTTATCGGAACTACGATCGAGGGGATCGTTTGCCTCGGGTTTCGGAGTGCGAGCCCTTAGCGAGAGTATAGAGGGGGAAGAGAAGAATGAGAATTGTGCCGAATGAATGAGGTGAATGGGGGTATTTATAAATGCTTTCGGCCCTCGTCACCCGTATGGGCGCCTGAGCAGAGGTGCACCAATACTCAGGCTCCAGGGCTTAGGCGCTGGGAGACAAAGATGCGTCGGGTGGGGCGGTTGGGATTTTGAGCATACGATTTTGATACTTTCCGAAACCGAGAGGGAGAGTATAATATGAATGTTGGGGGTTAAGTCTTCCCCGGGTTTGACCTAGCACCGCGTATTTTAGTAGGCCTCGGGTGTTCATCCCGAGGTTCGCTTGGCGCGGTGTTGACTCGGTTCGAGTTTCGGGACCGACTCGGCGCCTCGGTGTCAGAATTGATTCTAATTAGTTTCTATGTGTAGACACCTGCATTTGACTGCCAGGTGTCTATGGCAGTTTCCAAAAAATACCCGATGATGATCGGACGCTAACGTGTTTCTACGCGCTTGGATATGGGCTCAAAACCATTAGTTGCTGGCTAATGCACTTACGGAGTACAAATCTAACAAAACTGACCTCAAATTCAGGCCCAGTGGGTCGTTTCCAGTCAGACAAGACTAATTTGGGTCAAAACCGACACCGGAAATAAAACCGACTTTTAGTGATTGGGTCAACCCCGGTCAAAGTCGTCTCCAAAACATACAAAACAGCCATATAAGCATCAAAAGTCCAAGTCAAACTCAAGAAACCACAAAATATCCAACTCAAGGTCCAAAACAATGGACTCGCGCGACCCAGTTGAGCCACTCGATCGAGTGCTCAACCCACTCGACCGAGTGGGCCCTTAAATAGGCCCGACTGCGGGCACACTGGGCCACTCGACTGAGTCAGCCAGTTACTCGGTCGAGTAACCCTAGCCGGGGGTCCTTAGCAAAGCCTATATATACACCCCCATGCACAACCTTTTAGACATCTTTCAAAACCCTAATTGAACCCTAATTCTACTCTAATCATACAACACTCAACCTTAAACCTATCTTTAGGAATTCAAAACCCTAACCACCACAACTTAGCCTACATACTCGAAACTCCCGTGCGAGCCGACACTACGAGTCCCGTCCGAGTATAAGAAACATGTAGGTTGAAGGTGCCAAAACCCCGTCTTTTCTCTCTTCTCCTTCTCTCTCGCGTCGTGCGTCGTTTTTATCGTTGTCGTTGTTTTTTTATTTTATTCGCGTCCTAATATGATTAATAACGCTAGTATTAAAAGATATTAAAATACTTGTCGATTTGTGTCGAGTATGAAGGATGTCGGAATAAGGAAACCCGAATATACAAGTGTACCGCACACAGCGTTACCGGTCGCTTATCCCGACACCCCGATTACTTGATTATTGAAACAAGTCAACTTAAATAATAATTCGTTTTATTTTTGTTTTCATCATCATTAATCGCATACTTCATCGATTTCCTATAAACTATTTTCAAAACGAGTATTTTATTTCATAAGGGTCGAAACCCGTTGACGCGGATCCGACATCACAATCTCTAGGGATTCATTACAATGTCGGAAAAGCCGAGGGAATCAGGTCTTTCAATTCAAGCAAAACGTTGATCCTTTAGATTCGATACCAATTCCATAATTGGATGTCGAATCTAACGATCTAGTCAAATGAATTAACTAATGTGATTTTTCGTTGATGCTAAAATAATAGTCATACGATTCGTTAGAATTACGACATTATTAAACGCGGAGGAAATCTACTTATATCGCGATAGTTAATTTAAAATGACTTAAAGCAATTTTCTTTTATTTTCACTCTAGTATTCCATATCGATTCAATAATCGAATATGGGATATGACGAGTATCGAAGTTAAGTTTCGAGTATAAATTTCACAATATTTATGCCCGATTCAACAAACTCATCGAATTATCAAAAATTAAAAGCAATTTCGAAACCGATACAAAATTGCGAGCGAACCCCAGTTCGTACAGGGGGCACTCGACCGAGTGCCAAGCCCACTCGGTCGAGTGGCACCCCAAAAACCGAAGCAGAATGTATTTTCGACCTCCACTCGGTCGAGTCTCATAGTGACTCGGTCGAGTGGCAACGTACTCGGTCGAGTTGGTCAATAACTCGATCGAGTAGGGTCTGAAACATGGGACAAAATCGTTTTTCAGAGGTCCACTCGGTCGAGTCCTTCAATGACTCGATCGAGTGGCCCTCTATCGCGTCAAAACCGTGAGTCCTATATTGTCTTCTAGTTTCGATAATATTTTATGACTTAGGTCAACACGTGTCAAAGCAATCACGTGTACTACTATCTTTTTCAAAAACCATGCATCACGTTTACATCATTCAATATCACTCAATAATTTGCAAACCGTTATTATTCGTTATATCATTACTAACCGTTTGTTCTCTTGTCGATTTTGGTTGTTTATTTTATTGTACAAAATGAACCCGCATGCTAAAATACAACTTTGACGTTAATTTTAGTTGCATTAAGTCGACATAGAAACCCTTTTCAATTTCTCACATGCTTAGGGAAAACAATGTTTGCATAAGCATTTTCATCATTCAACTAACACGTGTATTCAAAAATCATTCGATATCTTAGTAGAGGCCGCTAAGTGCGGGCGGGGTTGGGTGTCCTTTGTGGGCTTCCCAACACGTACCCTCACCCCTTACTCAGAACCTCGGTTTCTGGATGCCCGAAACCGTTGGCGCACGAGAGTCATTCAATACACGATATCCGATAATGTCGGTATCGGTATCAAATGCAAAGGGACGAACCCAATAAACTCTGACATCGGAAATGGGCCGTATTTTTTATACCCCCCACTACGACATAGAGTGGGTTCGAATGGGCCCGAACTCCCACAAAGTTTGGTGGCGACTCCACTTCGATTTAAATTTAAATTCGATCCATTCTCATATGGAGATTCATTCGCCTCCCCAAACCCGTGCATGGCCGCGTCGGGGTGGACTTATGTCATGTCCACAATTTGGCGACTCCGCTGGGGATTAACTGATGCGTGACTTACCATCGGCATCCTCAGGGTAAGACTCGGATAGAAATCGTTTGACTAGTACAATACGCGTTTTAGTTCTATGTTTCATGCATAACCCATATTTTCCCGGGCCGGTACTCGCGATCGACGTCCCACTATACCGTGATGTACTCCAATATGGATATGTCAAAGGTGTCCATAGTCAATTCGAGTGGGTTTCGCGGCATGTTCTAAGATCAACTCGACTTAGGAGGTCCGTCCCGATCAACGTCTAGACTATGTACACTGGTATAGACCCCCTATAGACCGACCGAGACTTAGTGTAAAGCATACATGGCGTCGTTATAATGCTTGCCTGACTACATGCTACTTGGTTTGTAAGTCGTTTTCAAAAACCGTTTTTCTCAAAGATTGCATCTTTTTTCAAACTATCCAATTTCAAAACCCGGGACACATACTGAATTTAGGACTTATGATTTTACTCAAAATAGCCTATTTTCTAGCCGGTATGCTGCCCAATTCAAAACTCGAAATATTTTTCGAACTTTCAAAACCGAGGCTCGATACATTTTCCGATTTTCTCGAAAAATTGGGCCTTTCCTCGAGTTTTCTCGGGTTTTCCAAAACAATCAATTTTCGAAACCTTCCTCTTCTTAGGACTTCCCGTATTTAGCAGTGTCGGGTCATGTCGTAAGTTGTCAAGGTCTTTAGCGTCGAAACTCCTTCGATCTTACATCACGAGTTTCTTCCCTATCCCAGTCCGCCTTATTAGACTAAGGCAAGGCCCACCTACGTAGGACATACTCCTACGAAGGAGGGCCCGTTTACACAAATCGAGTCCAAAGTCTGGGGATGTCTCACGTGAACCTTCCTTCGAACAGGACTCGGCCCACTCGCCGATTCCTAAGGAAGGTCCACCTTTCACAAGTCACCCATCTAGGTGTCATTTCCGAGTCATTTCCATTTTCTTTAGTCTTGTTCGGGATGTACTTTCTTTTCCGGGATTTGGGCTAGTTTTTGATTACGCGGTGTTCTTACAGACAGGCCAACCGAGACTAGATACCAATGCAAGATGGACGAATTGAAAGACGCTCTGACCAAGATAGAGACTCAACTGACTACCATCCAGGCTAGCCAAGCAACTCTAGCCATTCGCCTGAGCGACGTAGAGAAGACGGCCCCTGTTGAAGGAGCTGAGCCCACTGGGCCCATAGCTGAACTGATCAGTGTTGTTCGCAGGCTCGAAGAGCAGGTTCACCTATCAACGAACAACTCGATCCACACTGAAAATGCTTGTTCCTATGCACCCTTGAATGACGAGCTACCGGCTAACCTCAACCTCACGGGAATTCTGATGTTTGAGAGAACTGAAGACCCGGTCCACCACATCCGGGCTTTCAAAGACTTCATGGCGGTCAAGGGGGTGAAGTCCACCATATTTAAGCACTTATTCCCTTCCTCCCTTGAAAAGCATCCTAAGGCCTGGTTCTACAGGCTCGATTCCAAGAAATATAAGACTTGGGATGATGTGGCAACCGAATTTGCTCGGAATTACACCGACAATACTGAGATCCAGACTACAATGCGTACTCTGGAAGTCATGGCCCAAGAGCCCAAAGAAGGGTTCACAAAATATCTGCAAAGATGGAGGGTCGAGAGTGTGAAGCTGGTCGACAAGCCCAGTGAGAAGGTCCTAGTGGAGGCTTTTGTCAAGAACCTCCTCCCATCCTACCGGGTCCATCTCCGGTATGCTATCATCCCCAATTTCGCTGTCCTTACTGAAATGGGCACAAGAATCGAGGATGACCTAAGGTTAGAAAGCCTGACTAAGGCCTCTACCAAAGGCTATCAGGGGGCTAGTTCATCTGCAAACAAGCCCACACCTGCAGCTGCAACCCGCAGCATTTTCGATGAGGTTAACTTGCTGGATACCTCATCCAAGAAGAATATTCCAAATCGGGTATTCACGGATATAGGGACTACCTATACCTATGCTTTACAAAGGCTATCTTCAAAAGGCCTTATCCAACCTATAGGCCCTACTCCCGAACTTCCAGCGGAGAAAAGGCCCAAGAGCTACAATATTCAAGCCTATGGCCAGTATCACCGGGGTAATGGGCATGACACGGAAAAATGTTGGAAGTTGAAACATCTGATAGAAAGCGGGAAAATACCGTTGCCCGGGGACAAGCTGAGCAACAAAGAAAACCCGTTCAGTGCCCACGCTATATTCACGGGAGAGGTAATCGACTATTCTTATCTCATTTCCCCTCATATCCCACAAATCAACGGGATATGGTTCGACGACGAAGATGTTTACCTAGCGAAGGGGGAAGCTGTCCCCGTCACCAGAGAAGAGGTCGGAAAGGCTAAGTCAAAAGCTTTAGCCACCAACCACCTCGCCATCGCTGGGCGCTCTATTCCAACACCCGTCACTGAACCTGCCAGGACGGGATCTACCCTCGAAGAACCAAGCAATGACACGGCTCTGGTCCAACAGTTGAAGAGGGCTCGAGCTGACTTAACCATATGGCAACTACTAGTTAGCTCGCAAGCACATCGAGAAGCACTGACTAAGGCTCTCGACGAAATTAAGGTCGACTCATAAGCTACTCCTGCTGAAATGGTAGCCACTATCATGCCCTATCTCAAGGGCAAGTCCAAGAATGAAGGCCCACTCATAACCTTCTCTGAATCAGATCTACCACCATTTGGGCCCAATCATAATCTGGCCCTGTACATCACGGTCATCTGCCGAGGTAAGTACCTCCCTATGACGCTTATCGACGACGGATCTGCTGTAAATGTCCTTCCCCTAAGGACCGCTCGGGCTCTCGGTATCACCGATGCCGAATATCTCCCGACAGCACAAACTATCCAGGCTTTCGACGGAAGTCGAAAACCGGTAGCCGGGGCCATTAAACTGACCATCATAACGGGCCCAATCGGAAAAGAATTGGATTTTCAGGTGATCGATGTCACCTCATCCTTTAACTTACTACTAGGAAGGCCTTGGATCCATGCAGTCAAGGCCGTATCCTCTACCCTCCACCGAAAAGTCAAGATGCCACTTCAAGACGGTATCATCACGCTGGAGGCGACCCCTATGACAGTGGCTAGCTGCAATGCCACAAGCCGGGCCGAACCACGAGGATTCGACTTCGTGGGTATGATCGAGGAGGAATATCTCTTCAGGCCCTACTTCACTACTAGCATCAACATGATGCTACAAAATTTGGGCTACTTTCCGGGGGCTACCTCGAGACCACATCTTTTAGCTGGGAAGATTATCGAAGTCCTAAATGATGGCGAATTACAGTTCGGATTGGGGTATGCTATAACCCCGGAAAACGTGGTCCGGGCCGGTATTCATAAGGCCACCAACATCCTCAAGGGTACTTACATAGGCCCTTATAGCCCGAAGTTAACTGACTACTTCGTCACCCCTGTATTCGGAGCTATTCAAGTGAGCCTCTACCAACCCACAATCACATATCCCGTGACCAAAACGGCTCGGGAATGCAATTTCATCCCCGATGATATATTCACCATTGTCCAGGCCGAATCCGAGAAAGGTGAAAGCAACTACGAGCCCGTGCTAGGGCTCTTATTTGGAGAAGACAAGGTCGTCCCTGCTCAAAGCACGATTTGGTCAACCTGATCCTCCGCAGCGATCGGTTTGACCCAACTAAGCTAATCTCCGAAGTCGGTGCGGACACTGAGAAAAGGGCCTGGAGGAAGACCATAAAATGGACCGACAGTCAAGGACGGGTCTACAAGCTGACCACCGGCGAGGGATACATGCCGGATACCGAGTCCGAGTCCGAGTCTGAGTCGGAGTCTGAGTCCAAGGCTAGAGGGTCTGGTGCTAGAGTCGAGTCTTTAACTCCTTTGCCCTTAGCCACTTCCACTGAGTTCTCGGGGCCTGTCCCAAGACCTCTCCCTATCCCGCCACTGACCAATGATCAGATGGCAGCTCTATTCGAGCTTTTCTCAAAATTTACCATTAATAATAATAACGAAAACCGTTCTGCTTACGACTTGTCTTATTTCAAAAATTCTCTCAATTTCAAAAATTTTATATGCAATGACATTGAGAAACCCGACGAACAGGTACCTCTGTCTCCGCATCTGATCGAGCAGCTCGAACAAAGGGAGTCCCGAGATCCTGTGATCGAAGAAACCGAATCCATCAATGTGGGAACCACTTTAGAGCCCCAGACGCTTAAGTTGGGCCTATGTTTAGATCCCGATGAGAGAAAAGAATTCACAGACCTCCTCCAAAAATTTAAAGACGTCTTCGCATGGTCCTACAAGGACATGCCGGGGATAGACCAGGAAATAGATGAACACCGAATACCCATCAAAGATGGGTGCAAGCCTGTAAAGCAGAAACTTCGAAGGATGAAGCCCGAATAGTCCCTCAAAGTCAAAGAGGAGGTAAACAAACAATTCAAAGCGGGCTTTATACAAGTGTCTGAATATCCAGACTGGGTTGCAAACATCGTGCCGGTACCCAAGAAGGACGGCAAGGTGCGGGTATGTGTGAACTTTCGGGACCTAAACAAGGCCAGCCCAAAAGACGATTTTCCGTTACCACATATCGACATATTGTTGGATAACACGGGCGATCATGCCCTTCTATCATTCATGGACGGGTATGCCGGGTACAATCAGATTAAAATGGCAGAAGAGGATATGGGTAAGACCACCTTCATTACACCATGGGGGACTTACTGTTACACTGTTATGCCATTTGGGCTTATCAACGCCGGGGCCACTTATCAATGGACCGCCACTACTTTGCTACATGACATGATGCATAAGAAAGTGGAGGTCTATGTGGACGACATGATCGTCAAGTCCAAGGATCGAAGCGGGCATATCACGGCCCTATGAAAATTCTTCACCCGCTTGCGTAAATACAACATGAGACTGAACCCACAGAAATGCAGTTTCGGGGTAACGTCAGGTAAATTACTGGGCCACATCGTTAGCCAACGCGGAATCGAGGTCGACCCAGCTAAAATCAAAGCCATCACCGAGATGCAACCACCCAAGACCGAAAATAAATAAGGGGGTTCCTCGGGAAAGTCCAATACATCAGCCAGTTCATTTCAAAACTAACCATGGTATGTGAGCCCATTTTCAAGAAACTGAAGATAGGGGAACGGGTACTATGGGACGATAAATGTCAAGCGGCTTTCGACAAAATCAAGGAGATTCTGTCTGCTCCGCCGGTATTAATGCCACCTCAACCCGGTTTGCCTTTGTCGTTATACCTAACAACGACCAAGACAGCCATGGGGGCTATGCTGGCTCAGACAGTCGATTCAGAAGAACGGGCTATTTACTACATCAGTAAAAAGTTCCTCGAATACGAATGCAAGTATACAATGCTCGAGAAGACGTGCCTAGCATTGGTTTGGGCCACTAAAAAGCTCCGACATTACATGCTTAGTCACGGGGTACATGCATTATCCAAAATGGATCCTATCAAGTACTTGTTCGAGAAGCCCATCCTTAATGGCAGGATGTCCAGATGGACTTTAATGTTATCTGAGTTCGACCTCAAGTTTGTACCATTGAAAGCCATCAAAGGCCGGGTAATAGCCGAGTTCCCCGATATCTGAAGAAGGTCACACCGATACTTGGGCCTTTCCTGATGAAGACATATTCCATACCGATACGGAGACATGGGATCTGTATTTTGATGGGGCATCCAACTTCCGAGGATATGGGGTCGGAATTCTGTTGATCTCACCCCGAGGGGAACACACTCCTTTATCCATCAAGTTGGACTTTGACGTGACCAACAACGCGGCCGAATACGAAGCATGCATTCACGGGTTGCAAGCTGCCACTGATTTAGGGGTAACAAACCTCCGGGTCCACGGTGATTCATCGTTCGTCATCAATCAAGCACTCCAAAAATGGAAAACTCGGAACGCCAACCTCGTAGCTTACCAAGCACGGCTAAGGATTCTAGAGAAACAATTCCAGAAGGTGGAATATATCTACCTGCCCCGGGAAGAAAATCAATTCGCAGATGCACTTTCCAAATTAGCATCCTTGCTAAATATACCGGACCATCTTACCAGCATGCCAATCTGTGTTGAAAGGCGGTCCGAGCCGGCTTATATCCATGCCATCCAGGATATCGAGATAACTGACCCAGAGCCTTGGTATCAGGCAGTCCTAACCTACTTGGCAACAGGAGAATATCCTCCGGGAACTGAAAACCGGGCCAAAAAGGCCTTGCGAAGATTGGCAACCCAATTTGTCCGTATAGACGACGGGCAATTGTACAAAAAGACGGCACAGGGGGGCTCTCCTCCTGTGTATCGACAAAATACAGGCCGAAAAGGTCATGGTCGAGGTACAAGATGGTGAGAACGGTCCGCATATGAACGCCCATATGCTAGACCGGAAAATCATGAGGCTCGGATATTACTGGAACACCATGGAAACAGACTGTCAGTTATATGTCAAACACTGCCATAACTGTCAGATCTTTGCCAATGTACAACATATGCCATCTTCCCTATTATATACCATGACATCACCATGGCCATTTTCGACATGGGGTATTGACATAATTGGAAAGGTGCATCCTTCCGGGACGGGAGGTCATTGCTTCATTTTAGTGGCCATCGACTACTTCACCAAATGGGTCGAAGCCGAGTCGTACCGTGTCTTGAACTCCAAGCACGTGGCCAAATTCATCCAGAATAAGATCATCTGCCGATATGGGATCCCACATGAGTTCATCAGTGATCACGGGACCCACTTTCAAGCTGAAACCGCTGCATTGCTGGCGAAATACAAAATTCAGAGGCATACATCTTCACCTTACCGACCCCAAACAAATGGAGCGGTAGAGGCGGCCAATAAAACATATGTCACCATACTTAAAAAGATGGCTGATAATTATCGGGACTGGCCCGACAAGATACCTTTTGCCTTATGGGGTATCGAACGTCAATCCGCACCGCAACCGGAGCTACTCCATATTACCTGACATATGGAATGGAAGCGGTCCAACCTGTCAAGCTAGAAGTGCCATCCCTCAGGATTCTACTTGAAAGCCAAGTACTTGAAGCAGATTGGGTCCAAGCCCGATACGATTCGCTAGTCCTTTTAGACGAACGACGATCCAGGGCCCTCAACAATATTCAAATATATCAAAAGAGGATCCAACGGGCTTTCAACAAAAGGGTTAGGCCCAGGAACATCAAAGAAGGGGATCTGATCCTAAAATTGGTTCGTGCCTTACTACCGGTTAACCCAAGAGGAAAATTTAAACCCAATTGGGCTGGGCCATACTTAGTTAAGAAGGTCCTATCAGGAGGAGCGGTGATGCTGACAGACTTGGACGGGAACAAATTTGTCAGCCCAACCAAGTTGGACCAGTTGAAGCGCTACTGCCCTTAAACCCTATCTTAATGTCATTTGCAAAAGTTTATAAAAATTTGTCTTTTTATAAATTTTCAAAAAATTTTAGACAAGTCAATAAGTTAGAATTAATTATTCTACTATCACACATCTCGAATTAATAATCTTGATGTATTTCGAAAATCGCAAAAATCAATCAAGTTTTGAACTACGTTTGGTTTGATTCTGCTAATCGTGGATACGTAGGCTACCCCTCAAAAGGGTACAACCACTGTAATAAACGAAAAGACGGGAACGGTATTCAATAATATGTCTTTTATTAAAGTCTCGATAAACTCAAGAATTATAAAAAAAAAAAGACCGAAATCGGTACACACACAAAAAAATCACACCAAAAAATAATAATAATACTCAAATAATAAACTGAGGAGACTAATATCCGAGCATTTTGCCCTTCCCGTTGTCCTTTGGGTCACGTGGAGCCCGAGGTCGCCGGGGTGGGGGCGAGCGTTCCCGAATCACGAGGGGAACCTCCTTAGCACGAACCCGTTTCTTTGACAACGGGTCTTCTATAACAGTCTTCGGCCCAAGTCGGGCCCGCACGTGCTCGGGTAACCTATCCCGTGGGCCAAGTCGGTCCTGCACGACTAATCTTGGGCCCAGTGTCCTCTCCAAGTCAGTCTGGGGGCTCACTTTCCCCCGCGCACCTTTAGCACTAGACCCTTCAGCGTGAGTCTTAGTCTTTTTCTTCTGACCTGACATTAGGCGAACTAGGGTGGCCGGAGTGTCTCCTTCATCGAAGAAGTCCCTGTTGTCTTTAGCCTGCTCCCTTCGCAGCAGATCGAAAGCCTCATCAACCTTCAGAGCAGCTCGGGCTTTGGCATCACCTGCTTTAGTCCACCTCACATAGGAGTCTGAAACCCAGATTGAGTGGCGAGATTTGGAAATAGGCTAAGTATGCCGGGTGTACCATCTCTGCATCCAGGTATCACACATCACATCAGTCAGTTGGGTAGGGTCACTCACAACTGCTTCAATTTTTGGGATTCGTTGGGCCCGTCCGTACTGCCTTAATATGCGATCCGGGTAGAGATGAACCGTTTGCCTGAAAGACAGGATTACTTGGTAACGAGCTCTGTCCCTCGGGTCCAAGCCCGTCCAAACGTAGATGGGCCACCACGGCACAACCCATCGAATTAACCGACCACCATGGATTGATAGCACCTCGTCCCAATATTTCTGAGTAATCTGGCGAGAAAAATAAATAGCCCGTCTCCTCGTCATCAGTTGGTTGTGACGGTAGTTGCTAGCATCAAGGGGAGGATCTATCACTGATAGCCTCTCGTAAAGCCAAATCTGAAAAAGGAAGCAAAAACATGAGTTTCCAAGATGAAATAGGCATCCGCCAAAGGGCACTCGATTGACTGCCAGGGTGACTCGACCGAGTGGTACCTCTGAAAATAGATCAGGAGGTTTTTAACGAAGGCACTCGATCGAGTGCCAGGGTGACTCGATCGAGTGCCCCCTGCGACAGGAAATCCGCGAGAAAAAAAAAAGAAAAAAGAAAAAATCGAGAAATCAGGACGAACAAGGAAAACTCGAGGTAACATACTTGCAATAAACGAGTACTTCCGGTAAGGCGTACTGATGAATCCCTCTTACGGTTGTCTAAACCCTGGATAATCTCGCCCGTAATCAGCCAAGCTGGGCTGTGCTCCGTCTCCATCAAATCAACCACGGTCAAGAGACAGATGTTTCCCATGCATGATAATAAATCCATGTGACCTTCAAAAGCGTAAACATGGAGCATACAGAAAGAGAAAGCCCTACGGCTATGAATCGGCCTGACCCGGACATCATGCGGGTTCATAAATTTCTCAGCCAAATCAATTAAGGAAACTGTGTTGTCATCTCCGGTCATTCGGGATACCTCGTTGTGAGAAAGCCCTAGAAATTCTCGAAGCTTCCCCCTTGGGTCGTAGATCGAATAAGGTATGGCAGGTCGAAGTATCGGATTCCATCCTCCCACCGAAGCAATCTCTTCAGGTAAAGGGCAGACTTCGCCCCGAGGAAAGGCAAAGACATGATATATGTCATCCCAGTAAGACAAGCATGCATCCAGAAAGTAGCGATCAACCTGCATCCGACGGAAGGTATACAACTGGGCAATACCCGTCGGGTTCAAAGCCACCCTATCGGCATCCCTAAAACGGCGGGACCATTCCTGCACCATAACGGTCAATCTATCGATTCCCATGGCTAATTTTCTTGAAAGGAGTAGGGAGACTTTCTTTTGAGAAGGGATAATTGTGGAGGAGATTATGAGAAAAATCAAGGGCAAGGGAGGGCTATTTATAGCATTAATTCTACAACCCTCTTTCCAAATCACTTTTCCATAAAAAGTTTCCTAATCCTAAAGGGAATCAACCCATAAAGCCTAGTCCCGATACTAGCACGGAATTAGTCATCCCGAACTTTCCTAATTTCATTAGGAGTCAAAATTCCAAATTTCAAAATTCCAAAAAAATTTCAAAGCTTTCAAAAATTCAAAAAAATTCAAAAATTCATTTTTCCCCAGCTCGAGTCATTTTACTACCTACGTGTTGCATGCAAATTTTATGTGACTTATACAGGTACGACTCGAGCAGGGACATGCAACCCACTAAATCTCCCCAGTGAAAGCCCAAGGCGACATTTACACAGGGATGGGCCCATATACAGGCGCACCCGGGACTTATACGACAAGTCCAATTCCCCAGCTGAAAGCCCGAGGCGGCATTTTCCCCAGAATAGCACGGGATGGGCCCACAAAAAGGCGCACCCAGACTTACGCGACAAGTCCAGATTCCACACGGAGGTATTATCGTCAACTCAGGTATGACTTCTATCTTATGGATGGCGAGCCCTTTTACGCAAGTCTAATGGACTATAAACGACCCGATCGGAAGGCTGGCCAGATCTTAATCGATTTGGTAGCTACTCTGACTTTCGCCCTGTCCAAGCCTCAGTCAGAGTGGGGGCTCTGTAGACATCCGCATTTGACTGCCAGGTGTCTATGGCAGTTTCCAAAAAACACCCGATGATGATCGGACGCTAACGTGTTTCTACGCGCTCGGATATGGGCTCAAAACCATTAGTTGCTTGCTAATGCACTTACAGAGTACAAATCTAACAAAACTGTCCTCCAATTCAGGCTCAGTGGGTCGTTTCCAGTCAGACAAGACTAATTTGGGTCAAAACCGACACCGGAAATAAAACCGACTCTTAGCGATTGGGTCAACCCCGGTCAAAGTCGTCTCCAAAACATACAAAAAAGCCATATAAGCATCAAAAATCCAAGTCAAACTCAAAAAACCAAAAAATATCCAACTCAAGGTCCAAAACAATGGACCTGCGCGACCCAGTTGAGCCACTCGATCGAGTGCTCAACCCACTCGACCGAGTGGGCCCTTAAACAGGCCCGACTGCGGGCACATTGGGCCACTCGACCGAGTCAGCTAGTTACTCGGTCGAGTAACCCTAGCCGGGGGTCCTTAACAAAGCCTATATATACACCCCCATGCACAACCTTTTACACATCTTTCAAAACCCTAATTGAACCCTAATTCTACTCTAATCATACAACACGCAAACCCTAAACTTATCTTTAGGAATTCAAAACCCTAACCACCACAACTTAGCCTACATACTCGAAACTCCCGTGCAAGCCGACACTACGAGTCCCGTCCGAGCATAAGAAACATGTAGGTTGAGGGTGCCAAAACCCCGTCTTTTCTCTCTTCTCCTTCTCTCTCGCGTCGTGCGTCGTTTTTATCGTCGTCGTCGTCGTTGTTTTTTTTTTATTCGCGTCCTAATATCATTAATAACGCTAGTATTAAAAGATATTAAAATACTTGTCGATTTGTGTCGAGTATGAAGGATGTCGGAATAATTTTTGGGATTCGTTGGGCCCGTCCGTACTGCCTTAATATGCGATCCGGGTAGAGATGAACCGTTTGCCTGAAAGACAGGATTACTTGGTAACGAGCTCTGTCCCTCGGGTCCAAGCCCGTCCAAACGTAGATGGGCCACCACGGCACAACCCATCGAATTAACCGACCACCATGGATTGATAGCACCTCGTCCCAATATTTCTGAGTAATCTGGCGAGAAAAATAAATAGCCCGTCTCCTCGTCATCAGTTGGTTGTGACGGTAGTTGCTAGCATCAAGGGGAGGATCTATCACTGATAGCCTCTCGTAAAGCCAAATCTGAAAAAGGAAGCAAAAACATGAGTTTCCAAGATGAAATAGGCATCCGCCAAAGGGCACTCGATTGACTGCCAGGGTGACTCGACCGAGTGGTACCTCTGAAAATAGATCAGGAGGTTTTTAACGAAGGCACTCGATCGAGTGCCAGGGTGACTCGATCGAGTGCCCCCTGCGACAGGAAATCCGCGAGAAAAAAAAAAAGAAAAAAGAAAAAATCGAGAAATCAGGACGAACAAGGAAAACTCGAGGTAACATACTTGCAATAAACGAGTACTTCCGGTAAGGCGTACTGATGAATCCCTCTTACGGTTGTCTAAACCCTGGATAATCTCGCCCGTAATCAGCCAAGCTGGGCTGTGCTCCGTCTCCATCAAATCAACCACGGTCAAGAGACAGATGTTTCCCATGCATGATAATAAATCCATGTGACCTTCAAAAGCGTAAACATGGAGCATACAGAAAGAGAAAGCCCTACGGCTATGAATCGGCCTGACCCGGACATCATGCGGGTTCATAAATTTCTCAGCCAAATCAATTAAGGAAACTGTGTTGTCATCTCCGGTCATTCGGGATACCTCGTTGTGAGAAAGCCCTAGAAATTCTCGAAGCTTCCCCCTTGGGTCGTAGATCGAATAAGGTATGGCAGGTCGAAGTATCGGATTCCATCCTCCCACCGAAGCAATCTCTTCAGGTAAAGGGCAGACTTCGCCCCGAGGAAAGGCAAAGACATGATATATGTCATCCCAGTAAGACAAGCATGCATCCAGAAAGTAGCGATCAACCTGCATCCGACGGAAGGTATACAACTGGGCAATACCCGTCGGGTTCAAAGCCACCCTATCGGCATCCCTAAAACGGCGGGACCATTCCTGCACCATAACGGTCAATCTATCGATTCCCATGGCTAATTTTCTTGAAAGGAGTAGGGAGACTTTCTTTTGAGAAGGGATAATTGTGGAGGAGATTATGAGAAAAATCAAGGGCAAGGGAGGGCTATTTATAGCATTAATTCAACAACCCTCTTTCCAAATCACTTTTCCATAAAAAGTTTCCTAATCCTAAAGGGAATCAACCCATAAAGCCTAGTCCCGATACTAGCACGGAATTAGTCATCCCGAACTTTCCTAATTTCATTAGGAGTCAAAATTCCAAATTTCAAAATTCCAAAAAAATTTCAAAGCTTTCAAAAATTCAAAAAAATTCAAAAATTCATTTTTCCCCAGCTCGAGTCATTTTACTACCTACGTGTTGCATGCAAATTTTATGTGACTTATACAGGTACGACTCGAGCAGGGACATGCAACCCACTAAATCTCCCCAGTGAAAGCCCAAGGCGACATTTACACAGGGATGGGCCCATATACAGGCGCACCCGGGACTTATACGACAAGTCCAATTCCCCAGCTGAAAGCCCGAGGCGGCATTTTCCCCAGAATAGCACGGGATGGGCCCACAAAAAGGCGCACCCAGACTTACGCGACAAGTCCAGATTCCACACGGAGGTATTATCGTCAACTCAGGTATGACTTCTATCTTATGGATGGCGAGCCCTTTTACGCAAGTCTAATGGACTATAAACGACCCGATCGGAAGGCTGGCCAGATCTTAATCGATTTGGTAGCTACTCTGACTTTCGCCCTGTCCAAGCCTCAGTCAGAGTGGGGGCTCTGTAGACATCCGCATTTGACTGCCAGGTGTCTATGGCAGTTTCCAAAAAACACCCGATGATGATCGGACGCTAACGTGTTTCTACGCGCTCGGATATGGGCTCAAAACCATTAGTTGCTTGCTAATGCACTTACAGAGTACAAATCTAACAAAACTGTCCTCCAATTCAGGCTCAGTGGGTCGTTTCCAGTCAGACAAGACTAATTTGGGTCAAAACCGACACCGGAAATAAAACCGACTCTTAGCGATTGGGTCAACCCCGGTCAAAGTCGTCTCCAAAACATACAAAAAAGCCATATAAGCATCAAAAATCCAAGTCAAACTCAAAAAACCAAAAAATATCCAACTCAAGGTCCAAAACAATGGACCTGCGCGACCCAGTTGAGCCACTCGATCGAGTGCTCAACCCACTCGACCGAGTGGGCCCTTAAACAGGCCCGACTGCGGGCACATTGGGCCACTCGACCGAGTCAGCTAGTTACTCGGTCGAGTAACCCTAGCCGGGGGTCCTTAACAAAGCCTATATATACACCCCCATGCACAACCTTTTACACATCTTTCAAAACCCTAATTGAACCCTAATTCTACTCTAATCATACAACACGCAAACCCTAAACTTATCTTTAGGAATTCAAAACCCTAACCACCACAACTTAGCCTACATACTCGAAACTCCCGTGCAAGCCGACACTACGAGTCCCGTCCGAGCATAAGAAACATGTAGGTTGAGGGTGCCAAAACCCCGTCTTTTCTCTCTTCTCCTTCTCTCTCGCGTCGTGCGTCGTTTTTATCGTCGTCGTCGTCGTTGTTTTTTTTTTATTCGCGTCCTAATATCATTAATAACGCTAGTATTAAAAGATATTAAAATACTTGTCGATTTGTGTCGAGTATGAAGGATGTCGGAATAATTTTTGGGATTCGTTGGGCCCGTCCGTACTGCCTTAATATGCGATCCGGGTAGAGATGAACCGTTTGCCTGAAAGACAGGATTACTTGGTAACGAGCTCTGTCCCTCGGGTCCAAGCCCGTCCAAACGTAGATGGGCCACCACGGCACAACCCATCGAATTAACCGACCACCATGGATTGATAGCACCTCGTCCCAATATTTCTGAGTAATCTGCCGAGAAAAATCAATATCCCGTCTCCTCGTCATCAGTTGGTTGTGACGGTAGTTACTAGCATCAAGGGGAGGATCTATCACTGATAGCCTCTCGTAAAGCCAAATCTGAAAAAGGAAGCAAAAACATGAGTTTCCAAGACGAAATAGGCATCCGCCTAAGGGCACTCGATCGACTGCCAGGGTGACTCGACCGAGTGGTACCTCTGAAAATAGATCAGGAGGTTTTTAACGAAGGCACTCGATCGAGTGCCAGGGTGACTCGATCGAGTGCCCCCTGCGACAGGAAATCCGCGAGAAAAAAAAAAGAAAAAAGAAAAAATCGAGAAATCAGGACGAATAAGGAAAACTCGAGGTAACATACTTGCAATAAACGAGTACTTCCGGTAAGGCGTACTGATGAATCCCTCTTACGGTTGTCTAAACCCTGGATAATCTCGCCCGTAATCAGCCAAGCTGGGCTGTGCTCCGTCTCCATCAAATCAACCACGGTCAAGAGACAGATGTTTCCCATGCATGATAATAAATCCATGTGACCTTCAAAAGCGTAAACATGGAGCATACAGAAAGAGAAAGCCCTACGGCTATGAATCGGCCTGACCCGGACATCATGCGGGTTCATAAATTTCTCAGCCAAATCAATTAAGGAAACTGTGTTGTCATCTCCGGTCATTCGGGATACCTCGTTGTGAGAAAGCCCTAGAAATTCTCGAAGCTTCCCCCTTGGGTCGTAGATCGAATAAGGTATGGCAGGTCGAAGTATCGGATTCCATCCTCCCACCGAAGCAATCTCTTCAGGTAAAGGGCAGACTTCGCCCCGAGGAAAGGCAAAGACATGATATATGTCATCCCAGTAAGACAAGCATGCATCCAGAAAGTAGCGATCAACCTGCATCCGACGGAAGGTATACAACTGGGCAATACCCGTCGGGTTCAAAGCCACCCTATCGGCATCCCTAAAACGGCGGGACCATTCCTGCACCATAACGGTCAATCTATCGATTCCCATGGCTAATTTTCTTGAAAGGAGTAGGGAGACTTTCTTTTGAGAAGGGATAATTGTGGAGGAGATTATGAGAAAAATCAAGGGCAAGGGAGGGCTATTTATAGCATTAATTCTATAACCCTCTTTCCAAATCACTTTTCCATAAAAAGTTTCCTAATCCTAAAGGGAATCAACCCATAAAGCCTAGTCCCGATACTAGCACGGAATTAGTCATCCCGAACTTTCCTAATTTCATTAGGAGTCAAAATTCCAAATTTCAAAATTCCAAAAAAATTTCAAAGCTTTCAAAAATTCAAAAAAATTCAAAAATTCATTTTTCCCCAGCTCGAGTCATTTTACTACCTACGTGTTGCATGCAAATTTTATGTGACTTATACAGGTACGACTCGAGCAGGGACATGCAACCCACTAAATCTCCCCAGTGAAAGCCCAAGGCAACATTTACACAGGGATGGGCCCATATACAGGCGCACCCGGGACTTATACGACAAGTCCAATTCCCCAGCTGAAAGCCCGAGGCGGCATTTTCCCCAGAATAGGACGGGATGGGCCCACAAAAAGGCGCACCCAGACTTACGCGACAAGTCCAGATTCCACACGGAGGTATTATCGTCAACTCAGGTATGACTTCTATCTTATGGATGGCGAGCCCTTTTACGCAAGTCTAATGGACTATAAACGACCCGATCGGAAGGCTGGCCAGATCTTAATCGATTTGGTAGCTACTCTGACTTTCGCCCTGTCCAAGCCTCAGTCAGAGTGGGGGCTCTGTAGACATCCGCATTTGACTGCCAGGTGTCTATGGCAGTTTCCAAAAAACACCCGATGATGATCGGACGCTAACGTGTTTCTACGCGCTCGGATATGGGCTCAAAACCATTAGTTGCTTGCTAATGCACTTACAGAGTACAAATCTAACAAAACTGTCCTCCAATTCAGGCTCAGTGGGTCGTTTCCAGTCAGACAAGACTAATTTGGGTCAAAACCGACACCGGAAATAAAACCGACTCTTAGCGATTGGGTCAACCCCGGTCAAAGTCGTCTCCAAAACATACAAAAAAGCCATATAAGCATCAAAAATCCAAGTCAAACTCAAAAAACCAAAAAATATCCAACTCAAGGTCCAAAACAATGGACCTGCGCGACCCAGTTGAGCCACTCGATCGAGTGCTCAACCCACTCGACCGAGTGGGCCCTTAAACAGGCCCGACTGCGGGCACATTGGGCCACTCGACCGAGTCAGCTAGTTACTCGGTCGAGTAACCCTAGCCGGGGGTCCTTAACAAAGCCTATATATACACCCCCATGCACAACCTTTTACACATCTTTCAAAACCCTAATTGAACCCTAATTCTACTCTAATCATACAACACGCAAACCCTAAACTTATCTTTAGGAATTCAAAACCCTAACCACCACAACTTAGCCTACATACTCGAAACTCCCGTGCAAGCCGACACTACGAGTCCCGTCCGAGCATAAGAAACATGTAGGTTGAGGGTGCCAAAACCCCGTCTTTTCTCTCTTCTCCTTCTCTCTCGCGTCGTGCGTCGTTTTTATCGTCGTCGTCGTCGTTGTTTTTTTTTTATTCGCGTCCTAATATCATTAATAACGCTAGTATTAAAAGATATTAAAATACTTGTCGATTTGTGTCGAGTATGAAGGATGTCGGAATAATTTTTGGGATTCGTTGGGCCCGTCCGTACTGCCTTAATATGCGATCCGGGTAGAGATGAACCGTTTGCCTGAAAGACAGGATTACTTGGTAACGAGCTCTGTCCCTCGGGTCCAAGCCCGTCCAAACGTAGATGGGCCACCACGGCACAACCCATCGAATTAACCGACCACCATGGATTGATAGCACCTCGTCCCAATATTTCTGAGTAATCTGGCGAGAAAAATCAATAGCCCGTCTCCTCGTCATCAGTTGGTTGTGACGGTAGTTGCTAGCATCAAGGGGAGGATCTATCACTGATAGCCTCTCGTAAAGCCAAATCTGAAAAAGGAAGCAAAAACATGAGTTTCCAAGACGAAATAGGCATCCGCCTAAAGGCACTCGATCGACTGCCAGGGTGTCTCGACCGAGTGGTACCTCTGAAAATAGATCAGGAGGTTTTTAACGAAGGCACTCGATCGAGTGCCAGGGTGACTCGATCGAGTGCCACCTGCGACAGGAAATCCGCGAGAAAAAAAAAAGAAAAAAAAAATCGAGAAATCAGGACGAACAAGGAAAACTCGAGGTAATATACTTGCAATAAACGAGTACTTCTGGTAAGGCGTACTGATGAATCCCTCTTACGATTGTCTAAACCCTGGATAATCTCGCCCGTAATCAGCCAAGCTGGGCTGTGCTCCGTCTCCATCAAATCAACCACGGTCAAGAGACAGATGTTTCCCATGCATGATAATAAATCCATGTGACCTTCAAAAGCGTAAACATGGAGCATACAGAAAGAGAAAGCCCTACGGCTATGAATCGGCCTGACCCGGACATCATGCGGGTTCATAAATTTCTCAGCCAAATCAATTAAGGAAACTGTGTTGTCATCTCCGGTCATTCGGGATACCTCGTTGTGAGAAAGCCCTAGAAATTCTCGAAGCTTCCTCCTTGGGTCGTAGATCGAATAAGGTATGGCAGGTTGAAGTATCAGATTCCATCCTCCCACCGAAGCAATCTCTTCAGGTAAAGGGCAGACTTCGCCCCGAGGAAAGGCAAAGACATGATATATGTCATCCCAGTAAGACAAGCATGCATCCAGAAAGTAGCGATCAACCTGCATCCGACGGAAGGTATACAACTGGGCAATACCCGTCGGGTTCAAAGCCACCCTATCGGCATCCCAAAAACGGCGGGACCATTCCTGCACCATAACGGTCAATCTATCGATTCCCATGGCTAATTTTCTTGAAAGGAGTAGGGAGACTTTCTTTTGAGAAGGGATAATTGTGGAGGAGATTATGAGAAAAATCAAGGGCAAGGGAGGGCTATTTATAGCATTAATTCTACAACCCTCTTTCCAAATCACTTTTCCGTAAAAAGTTTCCTAATCCTAAAGGGAATCAACCCATAAAGCCTAGTCCCGATACTAGCACGGAATTAGTCATCCCGAACTTTCCTAATTTCATTAGGAGTCAAAATTCCAAATTTCAAAATTCCAAAAAAAATTCAAAGCTTTCAAAAATTCAAAAAAATTCAAAAATTCATTTTTCCCCAGCTCGAGTCATTTTACTACCTACGTGTTGCATGCAAATTTTATGTGACTTATACAGGTACGACTCGAGCAGGGACATGCAACCCACTAAATCTCCCCAGTGAAAGCCCAAGGCGACATTTACACAGGGATGGGCCCATATACAGGCGCACCCGGGACTTATACGACAAGTCCAATTCCCCAGCTGAAAGCCCGAGGCGGCATTTTCCCCAGAATAGTACGGGATGGGCCCACAAAAAGGCGCACCCAGATTTACGCGACAAGTCCAGATTCCACACGGAGGTATTATCGTCAACTCAGGTATGACTTCTATCTTATGGATGGCGAGCCCTTTTACGCAAGTCTAATGGACTATAAACGACCCGATCGGAAGGCTGGCCAGATCTTAATCGATTTGGTAGCTACTCTGACTTTCGTCCTGTCCAAGCCTCAGTCAGAGTGGGGGCTCTGTAGACATCCGCATTTGACTGCCAGGTGTCTATGGCAGTTTCCAAAAAACACCCGATGATGATCGGACGCTAACGTGTTTCTACGCGCTCGGATATGGTCTCAAAACCATTAGTTGCTGGCTAATGCACTTACAGAGTACAAATCTAACAAAACTGTCCTCCAATTCAGGCTCAGTGGGTCGTTTCCAGTCAGGCAAGACTAATTTGGGTCAAAACCTACACCGGAAATAAAACCAACTCTTAGCGATTGGGTCAACCCCGGTCAAAGTCGTCTCCAAAACAGACAAAAAAGCCATATAAGCATCAAAAATCCAAGTCAAACTCAAAAAACCAAAAAATATCCAACTTAAGGTCCAAAACAATGGACCTGCGCGACCCAGTTGAGCCACACGATCGAGTGCTCAACCCACTCGACCGAGTGGGCCCTTAAACAGGCCCGACTGCGGGCACATTGGGCCACTCGACCGAGTCAGCTAGTTACTCGGTCGAGTAACCCTAGCCGGGGGTCCTTAACAAAGCCTATATATACACCCCCACGCACAACCTTTTACACATATTTCAAAACCCTAATTGAACCCTAATTCTACTGTAATCATACAACACGCAAACCCTAAACTTAGCTTTAGGAATTCAAAACCCTAACCACCACAACTTAGCCTACATACTCGAAACTCCCGTGCAAGCCGACACTACGAGTCCCGTCCGAGCATAAGAAACATGTAGGTTGAGGGTGCCAAAACCCCGTCTTTTCTCTCTTCTCTTTCTCTCTCGCGTCGTGCGTCGTTTTTATCGTCGTCGTCGTCGTTGTTTTTTTTTTATTCGCGTCCTAATATCATTAATAACGCTAGTATTAAAAGATATTAAAATACTTGTCGATTTGTGTCGAGTATGAAGGATGTCGGAATAATTTTTGGGATTCGTTGGGCCCGTCCGTACTGCCTTAATATGCGATCCGGGTAGAGATGAACCGTTTGCCTGAAAGACAGGATTACTTGGTAACGAGCTCTGTCCCTCGGGTCCAAGCCCGTCCAAACGTAGATGGGCCACCACGGCACAACCCATCGAATTAACCGACCACCATGGATTGATAGCACCTCGTCCCAATATTTCTGAGTAATCTGGCGAGAAAAATCAATAGCCCGTCTCCTCGTCATCAGTTGGTTGTGACGGTAGTTGCTAGCATCAAGGGAAGGATCTATCACTGATAGCCTCTCGTAAAGCCAAATCTGAAAAAGGAAGCAAAAACATGAGTTTCCAAGACGAAATAGGCATCCGCCTAAGGGCACTCGATCGACTGCCAGGGTGACTCGACCGAGTGGTACCTCTGAAAATAGATCAGGAGGTTTTTAACAAAGGCACTCGATCGAGTGCCAGGGTGACTCGATCGAGTGCCCCCTGCGACAGGAAATCCGCGAGAAAAACAAAAGAAAAAAGAAAAAATCGAGAAATCAGGACGAACAAGGAAAACTCGAGGTAACATACTTGCAATAAACGAGTACTTCCGGTAAGGCGTACTGATGAATCCCTCTTACGGTTGTCTAAACCCTGGATAATCTCGCCCGTAATCAGCCAAGCTGGGGTGTGCTTCGTCTCCATCAAATCAACCACGGTCAAGAGACAGATGTTTCCCATGCATGATAATAAATCCATGTGACCTTCAAAAGCGTAAACATGGAGCATAAAGAAAGAGAAAGCCCTACGGCAATGAATCGGCCTGACCAGGACATCATGCGGGTTCATAAATTTCTGAGCCAAATCAATTAAGGAAATTGTGTTGTCATCTCCGGTCATTCGGGATACCTCGTTGTGAGAAAGCCCTAGAAATTCTCGAAGCTTCCTCCTTGGGTCGTAGATCGAATAAGGTATGGCAGGTCAAAGTATCGGATTCCACCCTCCCACCGAAGCAATCTCTTCAGGTAAAGGGGAGACTTCGCCCCGAGGAAAGGCAAAGACATGATATATGTCATCCCAGTAAGACAAGCATGCATCCAGAAAGTAGCGATCAACCTGCATCCGACGGAAGGTATACAACTGGGCAATACCCGTCGGGTTCAAAGCCACCCTATCGGCATCCCTAAAACGGCGGGACCATTCCTGCACCATAACGGTCAATCTATCGATTCCCATGGCTAATTTTCTTGAAAGGAGTAGGGAGACTTTCTTTTGAGAAGGGATAATTGTGGAGGAGATTATGAGAAAAATCAAGGGCAAGGGAGGCTATTTATAGCATTAATTCTACAACCCTCTTTCCAAATCAGTTTTCCATAAAAAGTTTCCTAATCCTAAAGGGAATCAACCCATAAGCCTTGATCCGAATGAGGATACAACTAAAGAATTCAATGAAGTCACAATAGCTCCTAATGGTCCTAGTCCAGCCACATTAGCACCTCCTACTAGCCTAGTAGACCGTGGGAAGATGTGTCCATGGATTTCATTGTGGCCTTGCCAAGAACAGCTAGGGGGAAGGATGCTATCATGGTGGTGGTAGATCGGTTTTCAAAAATGGCTCACTTCATTGCTTGTCACAAAACAGATGATGCTAGCAATGTAGCTGACTTGTACTTCAAAGAGGTGGTACGTCTCCATGGAGTACCTAAGTCCATTGTTTCGGATCGTGATTCAAAGTTCCTTAGTTATTTTTGGAACACATTATGGAGGAAGGTGGGAACCAAGCTCTTATTTAGCACTTCTCATCATCTACAAACAGATGGACAAACCGAAGTTACCAATCGCACTTTGGGCACGTTGTTAAGGGGCCTTGTGAGCAAGGCTCAAAAGGATTGGGATGTCAAGCTTGCCCACGCTGAATTTGCTTACAATCGTTCTCCTACTTATGCTACCTCTCACTCTCCTTTTGAGGCCGTGTATGGAATCAATCCTTACATGCCCTTGGACCTGATTCCTCTACCTAAGGATGAGTTAGTCCACAAATATGCGGAGTCAAAACTTAAGGCTATGATAAAACTCCACGAGCAAATTCGAGAAAGGATCAAGGAGGTAAATGAAGCATACAAAAGAAGGTCCAACAAAAACAGGAAACCAAGACTTTTTCAAGAAGGTGACTTAGTTTGGGTTCACTTGAGAAAAGAGAGGTTTCTAAGCAAAAGGAAGAATAAGTTGATGCCACGGGCAGAAGGTCCATAAAAGATCATATCAAAGGTGAACGACAATGCTTACAAAGTTGAATTGCAGGATGAGTATGGGGTTCATGCCACGTTCAATGTGGGAGATCTTTCTCCTTATCTTGATGATGATGGCATTTCAGAATTGAGGACAATTCCTTTTCAAGGGGGAGGAGATGATCCGACTGAGGATACAACTAAAGAATTCAATGAAGTCACACTAGCTCCTAATGGTCCTAGTCCAGCCACATTAGCACCTTCTACTAGCCTAGTAGTGTGCCTCCTTCAATCACTAAGCTAGCTCGTGTGTGGGTCGAATAAAGGAGCAAATAGTCAAGGTTATATGAAGGCATTAACTTGGGTTCACACTCATTCAAGCATGGGGAGTGCACCAGAGTTAAGAGGATGATTGTGGGCTGATTGTGTTCACATGGGTGCCGCGTCTAAATGCTTCTTGTTAGCTTTGTTTTTAGCTCCTAAGCTTTGTTATCATCACCATTAGAACTTTGTTTGTATCATCCTTGACCAGCCTGGTTAAGGGACGTTTTGTAGGCTATAAATAGCCATCAACTTGAATGAATAAAACACACAATATTCATAACACAAAACTGAGTAAAGCATTGCCTTTCTTTTACGTCCTTGTTGCTTACAAGACAAAGTCTAGAGTTAGTCGCGTTACAAGCTCTAAACTCGCTACTTCAATCGAGTGTTTGATTTAGCACCCGCTTTGTTGAGGTATAGGTCTTCTTCACTAAGCATACTATCCCTTGGTTACGGTTCTATCATCCTCACAAACTATCCTTACAAGCTGTTTTGTTGCTTTTTGTTTACGTTCATTTCAGAATACTATCAACCTTCACGTTTTTGTTTCAAAGTTCATATTAACTCACATCATTAGTGGTATCAGAGCTTTGGTCTTCCTTTAGACGTAAAGCATGGCAGGAGTAGTGAACTTTGAAGACCCTAGCTTCTTGGAACACCTAAAGAAGGCGTTGGAGAACTACCAGCCCAGGAATTCTCGTTTCCAAGCAAGGAGGGAACCGGTGGACAAGATCAAAGTAAACGAACTTCCTGAGTTCAATGGTGGTACTGATCCTGAAGTCTACTTGGAATGGGAGAGAAACATAGAGAAGCTCTTTGACTTCAAGGAGTTGGAGGACGAGGAGAGGTGCAAATATGCAATCCTAAAGCTAAGCAAAGGGGCTTCCCTTTGGTATGAAGGGCTTAAGGTACAACGCACCAGGGATGGAAAGGGTAAGATTTCTTCTTGGGAGTCCTTAAAACGTAAGCTACGTAAGAGGTATGTTCCAACTACACATAAGTTATCCTTATACAAAAAGATCGCTATTCTCGTACAAGGAAAAATGAGTGTTAGTGAATACATTGAAGAGTTTGAGAACTTGGTACTAATGGGGGAAGTAGAAGAAAATGAAGAGATAAAAATGGCTAGGTTCTTACGTGGGTTAAATCGTAGTATTGCTAATACGGTTGATTTATGTCCTTATTCTGATTTTGATACGTTATGTGGGTTATGCTTAAAAATTGAGGCTCAAGGGAAAGCTAAGTATGAGAATGAATCTAGTAGGAGTCATACTTGGTCACGAGGTGAGGGGAGTAACAAGACCACTTCCGTTAACACTAATCAACCCCTTGTCATTAAGAGTAACCCGACTCAACCCACAAACAAGACACCCACTGAAACTAGTTTGTCCAAAGTACGTTGCTTTAAGTGTCAAGGCTTTGGTCACTACAAAAATGTGTGTCCTAATAAGAGAGTCGTTACCTTAAGAGAAGTCATGTCTTTTAGAGAGGAGATGTGGGAGGAGGAACAACGTATAGGGGCTGTGTTTAATGAGGAGGAGGAAGAAGAGGAGGAAGAAAGAGAGGACTATGAACCCCCAACGTATGATACTGTTTTGGTACTACGTACACTTCATGCCAACCCCATCCCACACAACACCGAGCAAAGGGATCAACTATTCCACACTAAGTGTCAAGTTAATAACAAATGGTGTAGCTTGATCATTGATGGAGGTAGTTGCACAAATGTTGCCTCTACTGAAATGGTAACTAAGTTAGGCCTAACCACCACCAATCACCCTAGACCCTATGCATTACATTGGTTGGATGATGGTAACAAAGTAAGAGTCACAAAGCAAGTGAGGGTAGGTTTAACCATGGGGTCTTATGTCGATGAAGTTTTATGTGATGTCATTCCTATGGATGCGTGTCATATACTCTTGGGACGTCCTTGGCAGTTTGATAGGGATGTAGTACACCATGGGAGGAAAAATGAATATGAGTTAAGGGATAAAGGAAAGAAAATCGTTCTAAAACCCATGACTCCCCAAGCTGTTAGAGCTATGGCAGCCAACAAAACTAAGAAGCCTAACCTTACCATATTTGCTAGTGAGAGTGAAGTAGAACAGGCTTTACAAGGGGGGGAACGTGTCTTTGTCATGGTGGCTAGAGAGGAACCCTTAGTAGTTGAGAATGGGCTTGGAGGAAAGCCATTTGAGGAGTTGTTACACGAATTTGAGGATGTCTTCCCTGAGGAATTACCGGTTGGTTTACCAACTATTAGAGGTATAGAACATCAAATCGACCTCATTCCAGGAGCAGCCTTACTCAATAAGGCAGCCTATAGGTGTAATCCAGAGGAGACTAAGGAATTGCAAAGACAAATTGATGAGTTAATGAGTCGAGGTTATGTACGTGAAAGCCTTAGTCCTTATGCTGTTCCGGTCCTCTTAGTACCTAAGAAAGATGGAACTTGGAGAATGTGTGTGGATAGTAGGGCCGTTAACAACATTACCATCAAATATAGATTTCCTATTCCAAGGTTGGATGATATGTTGGACGAGCTTCATGGGGCTGTGATCTTCTCCAAAATTGACCTAAGAAGTGGGTACCATCAAATCAGAATGAGAGAAGGAGATGAGTGGAAGACAGCTTTCAAGACCAAACATGGACTGTATGAATGGACGGTCATGCCATTTGGTCTCACCAACGCTCCAAGCACATTCTTGAGGCTAATGAACGAAATACTCAAGGCCTATTTAGGTCGATTCATTGTGGTTTACTTGGATGATATTCTTGTTTATAGCAGGTCTTTGGAGGAGCATATGGAGCACTTAAGGCTACTATTTACAACACTTCGCAAGCAACAACTCTTTGGCAAGAAGGAGAAGTGTGCTTTCTTTGTGGAAAGTGTAGTGTTCCTTGGCTACGTAGTGTCCAAAGATCAAACCAAAGTGGAATCCATCCGTACTTGGCCAATTCCTTCCACCATTACAGAAGTAAGATCATTCCATGGTTTGGCTTCCTTTTACCGAAGTTTCATCAAGGACTTTAGTACTATCACAAGTCCTATCACCGAATGTTTGAAGAAAGGTGCGTTTGTTTGGTCCAAAGCTGCCCAAGAAGCTTTTGAAGTCATCAAGGAGAAGTTGTGTTCCGCTCCTATCCTAGCTCTTCCTGATTTCTCTCAACCATTTGAGGTTGAATGTGACGCTAGTGGAGTAGGAATTGGTGCTGTTCTCGTGCAAAATAGGCGCCCCATTGCCTACTTTTCAGAAAAACTCAATGGAGCAAGGCTAAACTATTGCACCTACGACAAGGAATTCTATGCCATAGTAAGAGCTCTTGATCATTGGAGTCATTATCTTCGTACTAACCACTTTATTCTCCATTCAGATCATGAGTCCCTAAAGTACATCAATGGCCAACAAAAGCTAAGTCCAAGGCATGCCAAGTGGGTGGAATTCTTGCAATCCTTTCACTTCTCTTCAAAGTACAAAGATGGTAAAAGTAACGTGGTGGCTGATGCACTATCCCGCCGCTACACTCTATTATCTACTTTGGATGTTAGATTGCTCAGATTTGAAACTCTCAAGGATTACTACAACAATGATGCTGATTTTGGTGAAACTTTCACCAAGTGCAAGGAGGGAGCCTTTGACGAGTTTGTTTTGCAGGAAGGATTTCTTTTCAAAGGAAATCGACTTTGTGTACCCAAGCATCCCATTAGAGAATTGCTGGTTAGGGAAGCTCATGGGGGAGGATTAGCAGGTCATTTTGGCATCACAAGAACCTTGGAGGTCTTAAAGGAACACTTCTTTTGGCCAAAGATGCAAGGGAGTGTCCAACATGTAGTAAGCAAGTGTGTGACTTGCCAATTTGCCAAAAGTTCTTTCAAACCAGGAGTCTACATGCCCTTACCCACTCCTAATAGACCGTGGGAAGATGTGTCCATGGATTTCATTGTGGCCTTGCCAAGAACAGCTAGGGGGAAGGATGCTATCATGGTGGTGGTAGATCGGTTTTCAAAAATGGCTCACTTCATTGCTTGTCACAAAACAGATGATGCTAGCAATGTAGCTGACTTGTACTTCAAAGAGGTGGTACGTCTCCATGGAGTACCTAAGTCCATTGTTTCGGATCGTGATTCAAAGTTCCTTAGTTATTTTTGGAACACATTACGGAGGAAGGTGGGAACCAAGCTCTTATTTAGCACTTCTCATCATCCACAAACAGATGGACAAACCGAAGTTACAAATCGCACTTTGGGCACGTTGTTAAGGGGCCTTGTGAGCAAGGCTCAAAAGGATTGGGATGTCAAGCTTGCCCACGCTGAATTTGCTTACAATCGTTCTCCTACTTATGCTACCTCTCACTCTCCTTTTGAGGCCGTGTATGGAATCAATCCTTACATGCCCTTGGACCTGATTCCTCTACCTAAGGATGAGTTAGTCCACAAAGATGCGGAGTCAAAACTTAAGGCTATGATAAAACTCCACGAGCAAATTCGAGAAAGGATCAAGGAGGTAAATGAAGCATACAAAAGAAGGTCCAACAAAAATAGGAAACCAAGACTTTTTCAAGAAGGTGACTTAGTTTGGGTTCACTTGAGAAAAGAGAGGTTTTCAAGCAAAAGGAAGAATAAGTTGATGCCACGGGCAGAAGGTCCATACAAGATCATATCAAAGGTGAACGACAATGCTTACAAAGTGGAATTGCAGGATGAGTATGGGGTTCATGCCACGTTCAATGTGGGAGATCTTTCTCCTTATCTTGATGATGATGGCATTTCAGAATTGAGGACAATTCCTTTTCAAGGGGGAGGAGATGATCCGAATGAGGATACAACTAAAGAATTCAATGAAGTCACACTAGCTCCTAATGGTCCTAGTCCAGCCACATTAGCACCTCCTACTAGCCTAGTAGTGTGCCTCCTTCAATCAGTAAGCTAGCTCGTGTGTGGGTCGAATAAAGGAGCAAATAGCCAAGGTCATATGAAGGCATTAACTTGGGTTCACACTCATTCAAGCATGGGGAGTGCACCAGAGTTAAGAGGATGATTGTGGGCTGATTGTGTTCACATGGGTGCCGCGTCTAAATGCTTCTTGTTAGCTTTGTTTTTAGCTCCTAAGCTTTGTTATCATCACCATTAGAACTTTGTTTGTATCACCCTTGACCAGCCTGGTTAAGGGACGTTTTGTAGGCTATAAATAGCCATCAACTCGAATGAATAAAACACACAATATTCATAACACAAAACTGAGTAAAGCATTGCCTTTCTTTTACGTCCTTGTTGCTTACAAGACAAAGTCTAGAGTTAGTCGCGTTACAAGCTCTAAACTCGCTACTTCAATCGAGTGTTTGATTTAGCACCCGCTTTGTTGAAGTATAGGTCTACTTCACTAAGCATACTATCCCTTGGTTACGGTTCTATAATCCTCACAAACTATCCTTACAAGCTGTTTTGTTGCTTTTTGTTTACGTTCAATTCAGAATACTATCAACCTTCAGGTTTTTGTTTCAAAGTTCATATTAACTCACATCAAGCCTAGTCCCGATACTAGCAGGGAATTAGTCATCCCGAACTTTCCTAATTTCATTAGGAGTCAAAATTCCAAATTCCAAAATTCCAAAAAAATTTCAAAGCTTTCAAAAATTCAAAAAAATTCAAAAATTCATTTTTCCCCAGCTCGAGTCATTTTACTACCTACGTGTTGCATGCAAATTTTATGTGACTTATACAGGTACGACTCGAGCAGGGACATGCAACCCACTAAATCTCCCCAGTGAAAGCCCAAGGCGACATTTACACAGGGATGGGCCCATATACAGGCGCACCCGGGACTTATACGACAAGTCCAATTCCCCAGCTGAAAGCCCGAGGCAGCATTTTCCCCAGAATAGCACGGGATGGGCCCACAAAAAGGCGCACCCAGACTTACGCGACAAGTCCAGATTCCACACGGAGGTATTATCGTCAACTCAGGTATGACTTCTATCTTATGGATGGCGAGCCCTTTTACGCAAGTCTAATGGACTATAAACGACCCGATCGGAAGGCTGGCCAGATCTTAATCAATTTGGTAGCTAGTATGACTTTCGCCCTGTCCAAGCCTCAGTCAGAGTGGGGGCTCTGTAGACATCCGCATTTGACTGCCAGGTGTCTATGGCAGTTTCCAAAAAACACCGGATGATGATCGGACGCTAACGTGTTTCTACGCGCTCGGATATGGGCTCAAAGCCATTAGTTGCTGGCTAATGCACTTACAGAGTATAAATCTAACAAAATTGTCCTCAAATTCAGGCTCAGTGGGTCGTTTCCAGTCAGACAAGACTAATTTGGATCAAAATCGACACCGGAAATAAAACCGACTCTTAGCGATTAGGTCAACCCCGGTCAAAGTCGTCTCCAAAACATACAAAAAAGCCATATAAGCATCAAAAATCCAAGTCAAACTCAAAAAACCAAAAAATATCCAACTCAAGGTCCAAATCAATGGACCTGCGCGACCCAGTTGAGCCACTCGATCGAGTGCTCAACCCACTCGACCGAGTGGGCCCTTAAACAGGCCCGACTGCGGGCACATTGGGCCACTCGACCGAGTCAGCTAGTTACTCGGTCGAGTAACCCTAACCGGGGGTCCTTAACAAAGCCTATATATACACCCCCATGCACAACCTTTTACACATCTTTCAAAACCCTAATTGAACCCTAATTCTACTCTAATCATACAACACGCAAACCCTAAACTTAGCTTTAGGAATTCAAAACCCTAACCACCACAACTTAGCCTACATACTCGAAACTCCCGTGCAAGCCGACACTACGAGGCCCGTCCGAGCATAAGAAACATGTAGGTTGAGGGTGCCAAAACCCCGTCTTTTCTCTCTTCTCCTTCTCTCTCGCGTCGTGCGTCGTTTTTATCGTCGTCGTCGTCGTTGTTGTTTTTTTTTATTCGCTTCCTAATATCATTAATAACGCTAGTATTAAAAGATATTAAAATACTTGTCGATTTGTGTCAAGTATGAAGGATGTCGGAATAATTTTTGGGATTCGTTGGGCCCGTCCGTACTGCCTTAATATGCGATCCGGGTAGAGATGAACCGTTTGCCTGAAAGACAGGATTACTTGGTAACGAGCTCTGTCCCTCGGGTCCAAGCCCGTCCAAACGTAGATGGGCCACCACGGCACAACCCTTCGAATTAACCGACCACCATGGATTGATAGCACCTCGTCCCAATATTTCTGAGTAATCTAGCGAGAAAAATCAATAGCCCGTCTCCTCGTCATCAGTTGGTTGTGACGGTAGTTGCTAGCATCAAGGGGAGGATCTATCACTGATAGCCTCTCGTAAAGCCAAATCTGAAAAAGGAAGCAAAAACATGAGTTTCCAAGACGAAATAGGCATACGCCTAAGGGCACTCGATCGACTGCCAGGGTGACTCGACCGAGTGGTACCTCTGAAAATAGATCAGGAGGTTTTTAAGGAAGGCACTCGATCGAGTGCCAGGGTGACTCGATCGAGTGCCCCCTGCGGCAGGAAATCCGCGAGAAAAAAAAAAAGAAAAAAGAAAAAATCGAGAAATCAGGACGAATAAGGAAAACTTGAGGTAACATACTTGCAATAAACGAGTACTTCCGGTAAGGCGTACTGATGAATCCCTCTTACGGTTGTCTAAACCCTGGATAATCTCGCCCGTAATCAGCCAAGCTGGGCTGTGCTCCGTCTCCATCAAATCAACCACGGTCAAGAGACAGATGTTTCCCATGCATGATAATAAATCCACGTGACCTTAAAAAGCGTAAACATGGAGAATACAGAAAGAGAAAGCCCTACGGCTATGAATCGGCCTGACCCGGACATCATGCGGGTTCATAAATTTCTCAGCCAAATCAATTAAGGAAACTGTGTTGTCATCTCCGGTCATTCGGGATACCTCGTTGTGAGAAAGCCCTAGAAATTCTCGAAGCTTCCTCCTTGGGTCGTAGATCGAATAAGGTATGGCAGGTCGAAGTATCGGATTCCATCCTCCCACCGAAGCAATCTCTTCAGGTAAAGGGCAGACTTCGCCCCGAGGAAAGGCAAAGACATGATATATGTCATCCCAGTAAGACAAGCATGCATCCAGAAAGTAGTGATCAACCTGCATCCGACGGAAGGTATACAACTGGGCAATACCCGTCGGGTTCAAAGCCACCCTATCGGCATCCCTAAAACGGCGGGACCATTCCTGCACCATAACGGTCAATCTATCGATTCCCATGGCTAATTTTCTTGAAAGGAGTAGGGAGACTTTCTTTTGAGAAGGGATAATTCTGGAGGAGATTATGAGAAAAATCAAGGGCAAGGGAGGGCTATTTATAGCATTAATTCTACAACCCTCTTTCCAAATCACTTTTCCATAAAAAGTTTCCTAATCCTAAAGGGAATCAACCTATAAGCCTAGTCCCGATACTAGCACGGAATTAGTCATCCCGAACTTTCCTAATTTCATTAGGAGTCAAAATTCCAAAAAAATTTCAAAGCTTTCAAAAATTCAAAAAAATTCAAAAATTCATTTTTCCCCAGCTCGAGTCATTTTACTACCTACGTGTTGCATGCAAATTTTATGTGACTTATACAGGTACGACTCGAGCAGGGACATGCAACCCACTAAATCTCCCCAGTGAAAGCCCAAGGCGACATTTACACAGGGATGGGCCCATATACAGGCGCACCCGGGACTTATACGACAAGTCCAATTCCCCAGCTGAAAGCCCGAGGCGGCATTTTCCCCAGAATAGCACGGGATGGGCCCACAAAAAGGCGCACCCAAACTTACGCGACAAGTCCAGATTCCACACGGAGGTATTATCGTCAACTCAGGTATGACTTCTATCTTATGGATGGCGAGCCCTTTTACGCAAGTCTAATGGACTATAAACGACCCGATCGGAAGGCTACCACACTACAAGAATAAGGCTCAATAGCGACTGAAAAAATCAGTCGGTGAATCAAGAAAACGGTCGGTAATTCCACTTACCAACCGTTTTCATTAATATGGCGACTGCATATTTTCGGTTGGTAATCGGGGTCGGTAAATAAATTTACCGACCGATATATGTGGTCGCTAAAATTAGCGACCGAAAGTGTAGTCGGTAAAAATTTTGGCGGTCGGAAATTACCTACCGACGAGTCGGTCGGAAAATTTGATTTTCGGTCGGTAAAATAGGAAGTCGGTCGATAAAATTAGAAAATCGGTCGGTAAATGTTATTGTGTGGTCGGTAATTGCTTATTTTGGTCGGTAATATTTGGTCTATTTTGCACTAAATTTGTTGTTTTAGGTTTCCACATCTTAATCCCAATTATAATTTTACCCGCCACTTCAACGACAATACCGGAAAAGCCGAGGGAATCAAGTCTTTCAATTCAAGCAAACCGTCGATCCTTTAGATTCGATACCAATTCCATAATTGGATGTCGAATCTAATGATCGAGTCAAATGAATTAACTAATGTGATTTTTCGTTGATGCTAAAATAATTGTCATACGACTCGTTAGAATTACGACATTATTAAACGCGGAGGAAATCTACTTATATCGCGATAGTTAATTTAAAATGACTTAAAGCAATTTTCTTTTATTTTCACTCTAGTATTCCATATCGATTCACTAATCGAATATGGGATATGACGAGTATCGAAGTTAAGTTTCGAGTATAAATTTCACAATATTTATGCCCGATTCAACAAACTCATTGAATTATCAAAAATTAAAAGCAATTTCGAAACCGATACAAAATTGCGAGCGAACCCCAGTTCGTACAGGGGGCACTCGACCGAGTGCCAAGCCCACTCGGTCGAGTGGCACCCCAAAAACCGAAGCAGAATGTATTTTCGATCTCCACTCGGTCGAGTCTCATAGTGACTCGGTCGAGTGGCAACGTACTCGGTCGAGTTGGTCAATAACTTGATCGAGTAGGGTCTGAAACATGGGACATAATCGTTTTTCAGAGGTCCACTCGGTCGAGTCCTTCAATGACTCGATCGAGTGGCCCTCTATCACGTTGATGGTAGAGATTTGCCGTGGATCCCCACCGATCAATAAATAACCGGCTATTCCTAACGGTAGCTAGGGTAAGTCGGGTCGAATCCACGGGGACGGTAAGAGGCGTCTAGACTAAGGTCACCTAAACACGAGACTAGGTCAACGAACTAAGCTAAACTAGAATGATAGGAAGGGAAGAAGGCTAAGACTATGCCTAAGGTGACGGAGAAAACAAATAAGGAAACGGGCTAGGATTAGGTCGGGTTCAAGGGATGATGGAATGGTCAAGGAAGATCTAAGGTGGAGGGGTAGTCGGGTAATTTAGGTGTAGTCCGGGCTCTCGCTACGTAGACCGACCTAGAGGTTCTTGATAGAACCCACCTTAGCGACACATATGACAAACGGGGTTACTAGCGTGCTATCATAGCCTAGGTCACGTCCGGGCTCTCGCTACGTAGACCGACCTAGGGGTCGTCCTCATCGGGCTCTCGCAACGTAATGAGGGAACCAAAACCACGAGCAAACTATCACCCACAAGAGAAAAGGCAAGAAAAACAAGCATATGCATCTACATGTCATTCAAGCATTTCATCAAACATGTTCCATGCATCTAACCAAGAGGAAACCCAAAACTTCCACCAACATCTCCAGCAAACCCTTAATCACCCATTAAACACCCAAATCTCCCTACTAACCCTAGCAAGAGTCTACTCAAACATATCTAAAGGAAAAACTAACAAGAACAAGATAAACTAACTCAAACAACAAAACATACATAATGAAACTAGTGAAACAATGGGCAATGAACAATATAATGAACAAAGATTAAAACTTGATTGATAAAACAAAGATAAAAATAAGGGAAAAGAAGATTATACAATACTAGAGAAGATGAAAAGAAGAAATCTTGCATAAATGGAAGAAAACCCAAATACATCAACCAAGGTTGTCAATCTTGGTTGGATTCTTCAAGAATTCCCAAATTACAAGAGTTAAACTAGGATTAACGATAAACTAGAGACTAATCTACACTAATCTATGCTAAACTAGGCTAGGGTTTAATGGGTAATGTCTAACATAACACAAAATTACAAGAGGGGGGTATATATAGGGTTACATGTATGAAAGGAGAAGAAAGGAAGCGAAGTCACGCTGCAGCACCTCCGTCCCGACCGAGACGGCACCATCCCGGATGGGAAGGGTTGGTCCCGACCGAGACAAGGTTGGTCTCGGCCGAGATGGCCCAAAACAGGGGCTGGTTGCATCGCGCACTCTTTCCCAGTCGGGAAGGCCACTATCCCGCCCGGGAAGGGTCTTGTAGGCCTCCAATAAGAGCTCTAAGGTCCCTCCTTGCATCTCATGGGCTTCTCATCGATTCTCGGGGCTCGGGATCGAGTCTAAGGGGCTCGTGAATGGGTCCCAAGGTCTCGGGATCGAATCCAAGGCCGGTACCCGCCTCCCTAAACCCGCGCGTGGCCGCGTCGGGGTGGACCTATGTCATGTCCACAATTTAGCGACTCCACTGGGGATTAACTGATGTGTTACTGACCATCGGCATCCTCAGGGTGAGACTCGAATAGAAATCGTTTGACTAGTACAATACGCGTTTTAGTTTTACGGTTCATGCATAACCCCATATTTTCCCGGGACGGTACTGGTGACCGACGTCCCACTATACTATCGATGTAGTCCAATTGGATATGTCGAAGGTGTCCATTAGCCGATTCGTATGGGTTTTACGGCATGTTCTAAGCTCAACTCGACTTAGGAAGTCCGCCCCGATTCTCGATAGGCTGTGTACACTGGTATAGACCCTTACAGACTGACCGAGACTTAGAATTAGAGCATACATGGCGTCGTTATACTGTTTCCATGACTACATGCTACCTGATTTTTCTAAGTCTTTTTCAAAAACCATCATTTTCAAAATTGCATCCTTTTCAAAATATCCAATTTTCAAAACCCGGGACATATACCGAATTTAGGATCCACGATTTTACTCAAAATAGCCTATTTTTAGCCGGTATTATGCCCATTTCAAAACTCGAAAATATTTTCGAACTTTCAAAACCCTCCCCGGTCCGCCTTTCCGTTTTCTTTTTCGAAAAAAAAGGGCCGGACTCGTCTCCCCGATTTTACTCAGGCTTTCAAAAATCAATTTCAAAACCTTCCTTCCCGTATTTAGCTGTGTCGGGTCGTGTCAAGTCTTCTAGCGTCGAAACTCTGTCGATCTTATATCACGGATTTCCTCCCTATCCCAGTCCGCCTTATTATACTAAGGCAAGGCCCACCTACGTAGGACATACTCCTACAAGGGTCGGCCCGTATACACAATCGAGTCTAAAAGTCTGCGGAATGTCTCACGTGAACATCCTTCCGAACAAGGCCCAGCCCACACAGCTGGATCTTAAAGGAGGCCCACCTTTCACAAGTCATCCGTCTAGATGTCTTTTCCGAGTCGTTTCCTCTCTAGTTTCCCTTTTCCTTGCTCGGGATGTACTTTCGTTCTAGGATTTGGAGTAGTTGCTGACTACACGGTGTTCTTACAGACAAGCCACCTTTCACCAGAAAAATGACGCAACAAGCCATTGACGATTTGACCTTCGTTGGCCAAGCTTCAAAACCAACTGACGAAAATGAGGGAGGATCAGATCGCCATCCTCACCCGGGTAAGCGCAGTCGAACAAGGAACTCCTAGCGGTGGGGTCGAAGACGATGGGCCGTTAGCTGAACTGGCCAGCGCGGTCCACAAATTGCAAGAACAGGTCCATACGACCACTAGCAACACCATCCACACGGAAAATGCTCGGGCTTATTCGCCCCTAACTGATGAATTGCCCGCTAACCTCAACCTAACGGGCCTACCCATGTTCGATGGGACTGAAGATCCGGTACTCCACATCCGGGCTTTTAAGGAGTTCATGGCAGTTAAGGGGGTCAAATCGACCATGTTCAAGCATCTCTTCGCTTCATCCTTGGACAAGCACCCGAGAGCCTGGTACTACAGGCTCGATTCCAAGAAATACAAAACTTGGGACGATGTCGCAACGGAGTTCGCCCGAAATTATGCGGACAATACTGAGATCCAGACGACCATGCGTACTCTGGAGGTCATGGCCCAAGAGCCAAAAGAGGGTTTCACCAAATACCTCCAAAGATGGAGAGCCGAAAGTGTCAAGCTGGTCGACAAGCCCAGCGAAAAGGTGTTAGTGGAGGCCTTTGTGAAAAACCTCCTCCCCTCTTACCGGATCCACCTCCAGTACGCCATCATACCCAATTTTGCCACCTTAACCGAAATGGGTACCAGAATCGAAGACGACTTAAGATTAGAGAGCCTTACTAAGGCCTCTACTAAGGGGTATCAAGGAGCCAGTTCGTCTTCTGGCAAGCCCGCAACCACAACTGCGGCCCGAAGCATCTTCGATGAGGTTAATCTTCTGGATACCTCAACTAAAAAGAATACTCCAGCCCGAGTGTTCACCGACATAGGGACTACTTATGCCAACGCCTTACAAAGGCTATCCTCCAAGGGCCTGATCCAGCCAATAGGCCCAATGCCGGAGGTTCCTGTCGAAAAACGGTCTAAAAGCTACAACGCCCAGGCCTATTGCCACTATCACCGAGGCAACGGGCATGACACCGAAAAATGCTGGAAGTTGAAGCATCTCATTCAAGATCTGATCGAGAGTGGGAAGATACCGTTACCCAGTGATAAGCCCAGTAACCAAAATAATCCTCTTGCTACTCACGCCATTTTCACTGGAGAAATAATCGATTGCACTCATCTCATTTCCCCTTTCTTTCCCCAAATCAACGGGATATGGAATGACGATGAAGACGATGTTTATTTGGCTCAGGGGGAGACCGTCCCCATCACTGTCGAAGAAATCAGGAAGGCCAGAACTAAGGCCCGGGCTGGCACACACGTCATCACGGCCGGACCTTCGGCCCCGGGATCCGTCACTGAGCCATACAAGACGGACTCCGCACCTGAAGAACCAAACACCGACACGGCCCTAGTCAAGCAACTGAAAAGGGTCCGAACTGATCTCACTATATGGCAGCTTTTGGTCAGTTCTCAAAAGCATCGGGCAACACTTACCAAGGCTCTCGATGAAATCAAGGTAGACTCGCTGGTTACTCCAACCGAAATGGTAGCCACTATTCTGCCTCACCTCAAGGGCAAGTCCAAAGGAGAAGGCCCACTTATCACCTTCTCTGAATCCGATTTGCCACCATTTGGGACCACTCACAACCTGGCCCTATATATTACGGTGATTTGCCGGGGCAAGTATCTACCCATGACCCTAATCGATGACGGGTCAGCTGTGAATGTCCTTCCTTTAAGGACTGCTAAGGCTCTCGGCATTACCGAGGGTGACTACCTTCCTACCGCGCAAACTATCCAGGCTTTCGATGGGAGCCCAAAATCCGTAGCTGGGGCCGCCAAACTAACCATCATAACCGGCCCAATTGAAAAAGAACTAGAATTCCAAGTGATCGATGTCACCTCATCGTTCAATCTGCTACTTGGAAGACCCTGGATCCACGCGGTCAAAGCCGTGTCCTCCACTCTCCACAGGAAGGTCAAGCTAACTTTGCAAGACGGGGTCATCACCCTTGAAGATACTCCCATAGCCGTGTCAAGCTGCAACACGGCTGGCTCAATCGACCCGCGAGGATTCAATTTCGTGGGAATGATCGATGAAGAGTATCTCTTTAGGCCCTATTTCACTACCAGCATTGACACAATGTTGCAAAACTTGGGCTATCTACCGGGGGCTACTTCAAGGCCCGGTCTCCCGGCTGGCAAGATCATCGATGTCTTAAGCAATGAGGACGCAAAATTCGGTTTAGGGTACGCCTTAACCCCAGAAAACGTGGTCCAGGCCGGCATCCAAAAGGCCTGCAACTTTCTCAAGGGTACCTACTTGGACCCTTACAGCCCGAAACTGACCGATTACTTTGTGTCCCCAGTATTCGGAACTGTCCAGACGGGTCTCTATCAGCCCACTATAACCTATCCTGAGGTCAATTTCATCCCAGATGATATCTTTGCTCTCATCCAGGCCGAATCAAAAGAAGATTCAAGCCAAGCCGAGCCCATGCTGGGGCTCTTATTCGGGGAAAGCAAGATAATCCCGATCCCTAAGGAGGAGTTGGTGAACCTAATCCTCCATAGCAACAAGTTTGATCCAACCAGGCTGATTTCTGAAGTAGGTACTGACACTGGAAAGAGGGCTTGGAGGAAGACGATCAAATGGACCGACAGCGAGGGTCGAGTCTACAAGCTCACTACCGGCGAAGGGGACATGCAAGGCGACGAGTCCGAATCCGAGTCAGAGTCAGAGTCAGAGTCGGAGTCTGGGTCTAAGTCTAGAGGGTCCAGTACAAGGGTCGAGTCTGTAACCCCTTTTCCTTCAGTCATTCCATTGGGAGCCTCGGAGTCTGTCCCGAGAGCACTCCCTATACCGCCTCTGACCAGCGATCAGATGGCTCCTCTCTTTGAGCTATTTTCAAAACTCTCTATCAATAATAACGATAACCGTTCTGCTTACGACTTGTCTTATTTTCAAAACATTTTCAAAAACTTTATTTGCAATGACATTGAGAAACCCGACGAACAGGTACCGCTACCTCCGCATCTAGTCGAGCAACTCGAACAAAGGGAATCCCGAGATCCGGTAATCGAAGAAACCAATTCCATCAATGTAAGAACCCCTTTAGAGCCTCAGATGCTTAAGTTAGGTTTATCCCTAGACCCCGAGGAGAAGCAACAATTCACGGAACTCCTCCACGAATTCAAAGACGTCTTCGCATGGTCCTACAAGGACATTGCCGGGAATAGACCGGGAGATAGCCGAACACCGTATACCTACAAAGACGGGTGTAAGCCGGTAAAGCAAAAGCTCCGAAGAATGAGGCCCGAATGGTCTCTCAAAGTCAAAGAAGAAGTCGACAAGCAATTCAAAGCGGGCTTTATCCAAGTGTCTGAATATCCAGACTGGGTTGCAAATATCGTACCGGTACCCAAGCAAGACGGAAAGGTACGAGTTTGTGTAGATTTCCGGGACCTTAATAAGGCCAGCCCGAAAGACGATTTCCCGTTGCCACACATCGACATAGTAGTGGACAACACGGCCGACCATGCCCTTCTATCCTTTATGGACGGGTATGCCGGATACAATCAGATCAAAATGGCGAAAGAAGACATGAGTAAGACCACCTTCACTACACCTTGGGGGACTTACTGTTACACTGTTATGCCATTTGGGCTTATCAACGCCGGTGGCACTTATCAACGGACCGCCACTACCTTACTACATGACATGATGCATAAGGAAGTAGAGGTCTACGTGGACGATATGATCTTTAAGTCCAAAGAACGAAGCGGGCATATTCCGGCCCTTAGAAAGTTCTTCACCCGACTACGCAAGTACAACATGAGGTTAAACCCTCAAAAATGCAGTTTCGGGGTAACATCGGGCAAATTACTGGGCCATATCTTCAGCCAGCGCGGCATCGAGGTTGACCCAGCCAAAATCAAGGCCATTACCGAGATACGGCCGCCTAAAACCGAAAAGGAGATTAGGGGGTTTCTCGGGAAAGTCCAATATATCAGCAGGTTCGTTTCGAAGCTAACCATGGTATGCGAGCCCATTTTCAAAAAACTGAAGATAGGAGAACGGGTACTGTGGGACGACAAATGTCAAGCAGCTTTCGATAAGATCAAAGAGATTCTGTCATCTCCGCCGGTATTAATACCACCTCAATACGGTCTGCCTTTGTCGTTATACTTGACAACGATCGAGACAGCCATGGGGGCTATGCTAGCCCAGACAATCGACTCAGAAGAACGAGCCATTTACTACATTAGTAAAAAGTTCCTAGAGTACGAATGCAAATACACGATGCTCGAAAAGACGTGTCTAGCTCTAGTTTGGGCCACTAAAAAGCTCCGACATTATATGCTTAGCCACGAAGTGCACGTATTATCGAGAATGGATCCAATCAAGTATCTGTTCGAAAAGCCCATCCTCAATGGTAGGATATCTAGATGGACTTTAATGCTAGGTGAGTTCGACCTCAAGTTCGTACCGCTAAAAGCCATCAAAGGCCAAATAGTAGCCAAGTTCCTCGCCGATAGTCCGATAACTGAAGAGGGACATACCGATACTTGGGCCTTCCCTGACGAAGATATATTCCATAACGACACGGAGACATGGGATCTGTATTTCGACGGGGCGTCCAACTTTCGAGAATTTGGTGTCGGGATCTTACTAATCTCACCACAAGGAGAGCACACCCCGTTATCCATCAAGTTAGATTTCAACGTGACTAATAACGCAGCCGAATACGAAGCATGCATTCACGGGTTGCAAGTCGCCGTTGATTTAAGAGTAACGAACCTCCGGGTCCACGGTGACTCATCACTAGTCAACAATCAAGCACTCCAGAAATGGAAAACTCGGAACGCAAATCTCGTAGCTTACGAAGCGCGAGTAAGGGTTCTCGAAAAACAGTTCCAAAAGATGGAGTACATTTATCTACCTCGGGAAGAAAACCAGTTTGCAGATGCACTATCCAAATTAGCATCTTTACTAAATATCCCGGTACATCTGACCAGCATGCCGATTTGCATCGAAAGACGGTCCGAGCCGGCATATATCAACGCTATTCAAGACATCAAAATAGCTGATCCTGAACCTTGGTATCAGGTTGTTCTCACCTACTTGACGTCGGGAGAATATCCTCCGGGATCTGAAAACCGAGCCAAGAAAGCCCTACGAAGATGGGCCACTCAGTTCATCCGCACGGACGATGGACAGTTGTACAAAAAGACAGCACAGGGGGCTTTACTCCTATGCATCGACAAAACACAGGCCGAAAAGGTCATGGCAGAGGTACACGATGGCGAGAACGACCCGCATATGAACGCCCATATGCTAGCTCGAAAAATCGCAAGACTCGGGTACTATTGGAATAGCATGGAGACCGACTGTCAGTTATATGTCAAACACTGTCATAACTGTTAGATTTTCGGCAACATCCAACATATGTCGTCATCCCTGCTATATACGATGACATCACCATGGCCATTCTCGACATGGGGAATTGATATAATCGGAAAGGTGAACTCTTCCGGGACGGGAGGTCACTGCTTCATTCTAGTGGCTATTGACTATTTTACCAAATGGGTCGAAGCCGAGTCATATCGTGTCTTGAACACCAAGCACGTAGCAAAATTTATCCAAGATAAAATTATATGCCGATACGGGATCCCGCACGAATTCATTAGTGATCACGAGACCCATTTTCAAGCCGAAACCGCTACTTTGCTAGCAAAGTATAAGATTCAAAGGCATACATCTTCGCCTTACCGTCCCCAAACAAATGGAGCGGTAGAAGCAGCTAACAAAACGATTGTCACCATACTTAAAAAGATGGCCGATAATTACCGGGATTGGCCCGATAAAATCCCTTTTGCCTTATGGGGGTACCGGACATCAATCCGCACCGCAACCGGAGCAACTCCATACTATCTGACGTATGGAATGGAGGCGGTCCAGCCAATCGAGCTTGAGGTACCTTCCCTAAGGATTCTACTCGAAAGTCAAGTGCCTGAAGCAGAATGGGTCCAAGCCCGATATGATTCGTTGATTCTTTTAGATGAACGGCGATCCCGAGCCCTTAACAACACCCAGATATACCAAAAAAGGATAAAACGGGCTTTCAAGAAAAGGGTTAGGCCCAGAAGTATCAAAGAAGGCGATTTAGTCCTAAAATCTGTCATGGCCTTACTACCAGTCGATCCAAGAGGGAAATTCAAACCCAATTGGGCCGGACCGTATTTAGTGAAGAAGGTTTTATCAGGAGGAGCAGTAATGCTAACAGACTTGGACGGGAACGAATTCGTCAACCCAACCAACTTGGACCAGTTGAAGCGTTATTACCCCTAAACCTTATCTCAATGTCATTTGCTAAAAGTTTATCTTTTTATAAAATATTCAAAAATTAAGCAAGCCAATAAGTTAGGATTACTGATCCTACTGTCACACATCTCGAACTAATAGTCTTGATGTATTTCGAAAAATTGCAAAATCTACGTCTGAACTACGGTTGGTTTGATTCCACTAATCGTGGATACGTAGGCAACCTCTCAAAAGGGTACAACCACTGCAATAACGAAAAGACAGGAACGGTTTTCACTAATATGTCTTTTATTATTTAAAAAAAAATGCCTCACGCAAAAATAAATCACACAAAAATCACGCAAAAATAATAGTAATACTTAAATAATAAAATTTAGGAGACTACTCGTACATTTTGCCCTTCCCCTTATCTTTCGGGTCACGCGGATCCCGAGGCCGATTAGGTGGGGGCGAACGTTCCCTAATCACAAGTGGAACTTCCTTTGCTCGAACCCGCTTCTTCGACTTCGGTTTCTCTGTCGCCTGCACCGGTCCGATCCGAGCCCGTACGCGCTCGGGTAGTGTATCCCGAGGGCCAAGTCGGTCCTTAGCTGCCAGTCTTGGACCAAGTCTCCTTTCTAAATCCGTCTGGGGGCCCACTTTCCCCCATGCACCTTTAGTACTGGACCCCTGAGTTTGAGTCCTAGTCTTCCCCTTCTGGCCTGACATCAGGCGAACCATGGTAGCCGGGGTGTCACCATCATCAAAGAAACCTCAATTATCCTTAGCCTGTTCTCGGCGCATCAAGTCAAAGGCTTCATCAGTCTTTAAAGCAGCGCGGACTTTAGCAGAATCTGCCTGGGTCCACTTCGTATAAGAATCTGATACCCAGATCGAGGGAGAAGCCTTGGAAACGGGCCAAGTGTGCCGGGTATACCATCTTTGCGCCCAAGTATCACACATCACGTCCGTTAGCTGAGTAGATTCACTCACGACCGCCTCGATTTCCGGGATTCTCTGGGCCCGACCATATTGCCTAAGTATGCGATCGGGATAAAGATGAATCGTCTGCCTTAAAGATAGGATTAGTTGATAACGGGCCCTATCTCGCAACTCTAACCCGGTCCAGACATAAATGGGCCACCAAGGTACGGTCCAACGGATCAATGGGCCTCCATGGAAAGACAGCAGCTCATCCCAGAATTTTTGGGTAGTAAGACGAGAAAAGTCAACAGTCCGTCTTCTTTCATCACTTGATTCGGGCGATATCGGCTTACATCTAGAGGAGGATCCAAGATCGATAGCCTCTCAAAAAGCCATAGCTGAAAAGTCAAAATCGCGAAAAGTCAAAGTCGTAAAAAAAAAAAATCGAGAAAAACGGGAAAATCGAGAAAAACCGCGAAAGCCGCGAAGAAATCGAAGACCGGAAAAAGCGGAAATTGCAAAAAAAATCAAAAATTGCGAAAATCGAGAAAAGATCAGCCTACCTGTAGAAGACGGGTGCTACCGGTCAGCCTGATCAACGGATCCCTCTTATGATTATCTAAGCCCGGGATGATCTCCCCTGTAATTAGCCAGGCTGGGCTGTGTTCTGTCTTCATCAGGTCAGCTACAGCAAGAAGTCTGATATGGCCCGTACAAGATAGCAAATCCATATGACCTTCAAAAGCGTAGACATGGAGCATGCAAAAAGTAAAGGCCCTACGGCTATATACCGGCCTGACCCGAACGTCATCTGGATTCATAAATTTCTCAGCCAGGTCGATCAAGGAAACTGTATCTCCTTCTATCATACGAGGTACCTCCATATGAGAAAGCCCTAAGAATTCTCGTAATTTTCTCAGGAATGGGACAGATTTCGCCTCGAGGAAACCTAAAAACATGATAAGTATCATCCCAGTAAGACAGGCAAGCATCCAAAAAGTGACGATCCACTTGCATCTGGCGGATTGTGGATAGCTGGGTAACGCCATTCTGGTTCAAAATAACTTTATCAGCATCTCTGAAAATTCGGGACCAATCTTGCAACATTCCGACTAATCGATCGATACCCATGACGAATTTCTAAAAAGAAGAAATAAGTTCCTCAGGGCTTGTTTTTCTTTGAAGGAAGAGGAATTGTGTGAATTGTGAATAAATTGTGAGCAGGGAGAGGGTATTTATAGCATGAAATCAGATTCTCCTCTTCACTTTTGGATTCCTAATCCCAGGGGATTTAGCATACAGGCCATTATCCTAGGATCTAGCTAAGTCATCCCGAGCATTCCTACTCCTTTTAGGAGTCAAAATACTTTAATCTTTCAAAATTCTTCCATCCAAAAAATATCCTTCAAATTTTTATTCCCCAACACAAGTCATTTCTCCTAAAAAAATGTGTTACATGCAAACTTTGCATAAATCATTATACAGGACGACTCAAGCAAAACCGTGCAATCAACTCCCCAGCGGCATTTAACGGGATGAGCCCATATATGGGCGCACCCAAGACTTATACGACAAGTCCGATTCCCCATGGAGTTATCATCATCAACTCAGGTACATTTCTAGTCTCCGGCCGGCGGGCCCTTCACGCAGGTCTAACGGACCTTAAAAGACCCGACCGGAAGCTGCCAGGTTTTAATCTCTGATTGACCTGGTAGCTACTCTGAGTTTCGCCCTGTCCAAGCCTCAGTCAGAGTGGGGGCTCTGTAGACACCCACATTTTGACTGCCAGGTGTCTATAGTAGTTTCCGACAAACACCCGATGATGATCGGACGCAAACGTGCTTTAAATTATTCGGAAACGGGCTCAAAATCATTGGCATTTGGCTTGGGCTCATTATGGAGAATATATCTCACAAAACCAACCTAAAAATCAGGCCCAGTGGGTCGTTTCGAGTCAAATAAGACTAATTTGGGTCGATTCCGACACCAGGGGCAAAAACCGTCTTTTAGCGACCGAGTCAAAACCCGGTCAAAGATTTTCCCGAGACACGTGAGTCAGCCGTGACACCTCACACGGATGATTCATACTCCAATCCTACGAAAAATCAACTTCACAAAATATTAAACAAATCCGTTTAAGGATAGAATTCGATCTCAAGTAGGAAGTCTATCCGAAAACCGAATCAAACACTCGACCGAGCTAGGATACTCGGCCGAATGGCCTACCAACCAGCCGGTTCCCTTTCTTCCTTCACAAGAAAGCGGAATTCTCATTCCTCTCAAATTCCTACGTTTCCTATCCTAAGCGGTAATTTTAACTCAAGGCACCTCTCCTAGCCAAGGTCGGGAACTCCCTATAAATAGCCCCTTGCACACACAATACAACACACACATCATCGATTAACACCACGAATAATTCCCATAGACCCATAAGCATAAAAACTTAGCATCGAGAAACCGATATTACAAACCCGAAGGAAACCGGCCCTCCGATACCCGACACCCTTCACACGTCCCACCTAACCGAGCCACCATAACTCACCGACATCCACTCGACGCTCCTGTGTCCAAGCCACGTCCCGACGAGCTCCGATCCGAGTAAACTAAAACATGTAGGTTGAGGGTGCACCAAACTCGATTTCTCTTTCTTCTTCTCTTCTCCTTCTCGTCCGTCCTTTTTCTTATGGGTCGTGTGTCGTCTTTTTTTTTTACTGGTCGTTCATCGCTTTTTATTATTTCTAATATCGATATTACTAAAAACTATTTTCGTATAACAAATATTCTTAAAAAATATGATATCAACTCTATAGTTGAATATCGTATCAAAAGAATTAAATTGAATCTCGTTGACGCTAAGAAAATCGTTACATCTTTTTTATACAAAATACAACGATTTTAAATGCATAGAGAATTAACATCTTTCTCGTTCAAATTCCTTTTACAAAACTTTTTCTAAAAAATTCATTCGGAATATTCGATATCGATTTCATAATCGAATATTGGATACGACGAATATCGAAAACATAAATCGAGTATAAATTAATTCGTATTTTTACGCGATTTATCAAATTAACAATTTTCGAACAACGAGCAGAATCGGGACAGGCCCGCACGCGAGTCGTGCCCCTCACAGGCGATTCGCGTACGAGTCTGAAACCCGCGCTCCTCTTTTAGCTTTTTTCGTTTGTTTTTATTATTTATTCTACGAAACGATTTCTCAAAATTTATATCTTTCCTAAAACTATTCCGAGTATTTGATATCGATTTCATAATCGACTATCAAATATAACGAGTATCGAAAATATTAAGTTGAGTACGAATCATGCAATATTCATTCATACACGGTTTAATAAAAGCATCAATTTTCAAAAACCGATTTCGAAAACAGCCCGTCACGCGACCCGCCGGCATCCCGGGCGAACCGCGCGGCCGGCTGAGAAATGCGGCTCGTTTCTCGTTTTTTTTATTATTTTTCGAACTTCGTTTTTTATACAAAACAACGTCTTTTTAACAATATTTTCATATTTCGACTAATATTTTTCTCGATATTTTTTTTTTATTCACAATTCGATACTAACTCGTTTGTTCATCTGTTGTAGCAAATTCATTCTTTTTTATCGTTTTTATTATTTTTCTAAAACGAATCTCACATGCTAAATTCAACTTTGACGTTAATTTTTCATGCATTAAACCGACTTAGCAACCCATTCAATTCCTCGCATGCTTAGGAAAACAATGTTTGCATATCATTCATCGTATTACTAACGCGCGTATTAAAAAATCATTCGATATCCTAGTAGAGGCCGCTAATGTGCGGGCGGGGTTGGGTGTTCTTAGTGAATTTCCCAACACGTACCCTCACCCCTTACTCAGAACCGTGGTTTCCGGATGTCCGAACCCATTGGCAACGAGAGTCATTCAATATACGATAAACCGATCACGTCGGCATCGGTATCGAAATGCAAAGGGACGAGCCCAATAAACTCTGACATCGGAAATGGGCCATATTTTGTATACGGTCCACTACGAAAATAGAGTGGGCTCGAACGGTTCCGAATAACCATAAAATTCGGTGGCGACTCCAACTTCGATTTAAATTTCAATTTGACCATCTCATATGGAGATTCATTCGCCTCCCCAAACCCGCGCGTGGCCGCGTCGGGGTGGACCTATGTCATGTCCACACCGTGAAATTCACGGGTCAGCAATATGAAATTGCGATATGTACTCGGATATAATATCTGAAATAGTTAGTTGTTAGACGACGTTGTTAAAGTTGTCTCCTCAGGTTAAGAAAAAAAAATGACTTATGAGTCTTAGACCTGTCAAAATTCAAGCTGACCCGCAAACCCGACCCATCTTTTAGGGTCATGAACCCGTTATTTTACCCGAGACCCGTTTGACCTGAACCCAAAATGACCCGTTAATTTAGGGTCGAAACCTGTACAGTGCTTTTGGGAGGAAATACAAAGAATGAAAATATGTGGAGAAATTCAAAGTAGGGGAAAAAATGTGGGATCACAAAAAATGAGAACCACAAATCATATACCGAAAAGGAACGTGGAAGATCGTTGTGAGTGTCCCAAAATGAAAATGTGGAAATTTTTTTGAGAAAGGGAGTGAGTACATATGGATTTATAATAAAAATGATTAATAATAAACTTTAAAATTAAAAAAACAATAGAATATACATAGAAATTTTTTGACAAAAAATTAGGACCTGTATTCTGAGCTTAACCTGACCCATGACCCGTATAGCCTCACCTGTATGACCGACCTGCACGACCTTTTCAAAAGTTCTACTTGTGATACCTAGTTAAAAGTGAATCAGATATATCACTTATTATTAGTGTCACTCGATATTATACACATTCATGTTATATATTTCACATTATTTTCACTCATAAGCAATTCAAGTAAATCCCTTTCGGAGCGACGTTCACATCAATTATCAGCCGTAAGTATTTTTTTTTACTTTATTAAATGGTATTCTTGTTACTTTATTAACAAAATACGTCACTTTAATTGTGATATCTATTAGTCAAAATTAAATAAAAAGTACGGAGTACCATATTTTTTATAATAGACAGGTCACTAATAAAAAAAATTGAGATCGTTTATGTACCCCTAATCACATAAAATATTATTATTGATACATAATTTAGTATTATCAACATATAACCCCTTCGTTTTTTAATGTTTGTCCCGTTTGAGTAACATATTGCTCACATATATTGAAGAAATGGGGCAAGCATTAAAAAACTGAGGAGTATAACATTACTATAAATATGTTCATTTCTTATTTATGAGATTAATTGAATATCATACATTCTTATTTAATTTGTAAGGCACATGTAGTTATCCATTTTAGATAATCATTAGTGAAGTAAATAATATTTGACCCATAATAAGAATACGACGAATAACCAGTCCCAGGGAAACGAATTGTTCAAATATATACAGTACATGTTAGGAAAGTTATTATGGAGTATTTTTCTAAAATTTCCAATAAAATCATCTCCTATTTGTATTACCTTATTATTAATAAAACAATTGCGGAATAATAAGTTTAAAAATTATTCTACGGAATATCAGGTGTTTTTCAGGTTATTGGTGTATAAATAAGGGTAATTCATGTAATTATAGGTGGGTGAGGCCACTGATAGGGATCCCGACTTGCTATTCTTGCCTTGGACCAAACTCGTAAAAGTATTATCTATAGATAAAAAGAAGAGTATGCTCAAAATCATGTAAAGTTCTTTAAGAAAATAGTGAAATAATTTATATAACACTAATAAGTACTATTATTAAATGATTTAATAATATCAATATATGTGTGTGTGTGTGTGTGTGTGTGTGTGTGTGTGGCATTATTACCAATAAATTTTTTATAATAGTTAATTTATTTTAAAAAAATCACGACAGATTGTATGATCTCATTTCATATATTGAATTAATTGTTTCGTTAATGACGTGATTGTGTAGAAATTCTACTTTTAAGATGTTCATCTTGATGTATGTAGTTGATGGCGTTTGTGTTGAATTTTTTTTTAAAACTACTGAAAGTGAAAACGATGAATAAATTCCTGTCATTTCTTGAAAATATATGTTACATACAATGACCCAAAACTATTGTACAGTAACTGATTAATTCTTTTAAAATATCTTGCTTCTTGTTAGGTAAAAAAGTTATAGAACAATCCGATTTTTATCAATCATAATAAGTTCATAACTTTATGATTAAATGAATTAATGAGAAATTTTGTAATAGTATTTATATATATTATCTAGACAACAAATATAAACAAACTTTTATGGAAAAATAAATACACCCTATTTAATGAAATAAATCTAAACCGTAAAGAAATTTTCTTCTTTTAACATCTTGTTAATTATGGATAATGAACCTACTATCGACACGTCATCATTGATGTTCATATGCATTGTCATGTGGCAATGATGCATTCAATTAATATATATATATATATAGATGAGAAAATCCTCCAAGATGCATCACACGGTGATAAATAACGACAGTCATAATATTCTTGAATGTGATCAATCTCATCTGGATTCCTTCTTGTTGAAGCTCCTACCGTTACACGGTCGTAACCTTTATTAATATACTTGAAAAGGTATTTTATCGACCTTGCCTGGTTACACCACTCCACATTTATATGTGCACGGTATTTTGTCAATATTTCTGCATTATATGGCACAACATAGCCATTGTGCACACTAACTCCTCCTTTCTCAATTGTTACCCCATTGTTGGCTCTTTTGTACATAGGATAATCGTTGCCATCAACCGTAGTACGTTCGCTGAACGGTTTTGGAAAATATTTGGTGCATATTCCTTTTTTCATGCAAGGTGAACAGGGGTTTGCAAACCCACATGGACCGTGGATCATGAAATCCTTCGCATCTTCACGGAGGATGGGGTTGTCAATTGGACCGAGGATTTCAGCTGATATAATACTGTAAACGTCAGCTGCTTCAGGGAACTTGTCATCTCTTTGTAAGAAGAGGGAACTTGTCATCTCTTTGAAAAATGGTAGGCTAAATTTGAAAAAGGAAATTAAATCGAGTAGGGCTTGAAGAAGAAGTGTTGTATTCCATATAAAATCCGTACAAAAGGAAATTAAAGAACAATATTTTAGATGAACTCATAAGTCAATGAGGAAATTTGGAAAAAAAAACGATAGCGGGGATTATTGCAATTATATTTGCCGACGATAATACTGTTACTATTGTAATGAAATAATGAATTTAATCGAATAAGTTTACTCATAAAATAATTAATTTAAAGAAAAAAGTTACTTAGGTTACTGGGGTCCCAATTGTGATGAATTGATGGATTGAAAAAAAGTCGATTGAAAAATTGATGGATTGAAAATTGGATTCAATGGTCGATTGAAGAATTATGGATTAAAGGATTACGGGTCGAAGAATTTTGTAGAAGGAGATGGAGTTACAACCTTACGTGTTGAAGACTCAAGCAATTGTGATTAATTGATGGGATTAAAGAATTTTGAAGGATCCAACGAATGAGATTGAACGCTATGATCTAATGGCTCATATTATAGTTCTCATGGTTCTCATTGAAGGAGTGGTTCTCACATGAACCTAAATCTATATATATATATATATATATATATATATATATATATATATATATATATATATATTTTATAAATTTATTGTTATACATTTAAAAATATACATGGGTGGAAAAGACACATATATTCTTATACATTTAAAAATAAATGATAGAATGACACAATAAGTTCAATGAATGAACAACTCTTTAGAAATTTGGAAAGAGTATCGATTAAAAGTTACCTCAAAGCGGCTTTTCTGTTTTTTATTTCATCCTGTGTGTCATATATATAGAGCTGGCAAAATTTTGGTGGTTGTCCCTCATTTGGCAGTAGACTACCTAATCAGTGTACGTTCTGTCAACCAATCCTGAAAGTATAAGGTCCCCTACCCTGATTTATTGAGTTATCGATCTTCCAACCATTTTACTTAAAACCGTGCTTAGAGTTATATGGTCTAATATTATCCTTGTAATGTCGACTCTTAGGATGATCACCTGATAGAAGGTCTTTCAAAAGATCGAGTGGTTCAGTAAAGTATGGTAACTCGACTATACCGTCCCTACAGAAGAGGTTGAAGGAAGGCACCAATGGTCTTCTCTCCATTCTGTCTCTCTCGCCGTACCACATTTGTGCACTACATTTTGACACGTATATTCAGGATTGCCGATGTCATCGTAACCTTCCCAACCTAAAAATATGATAGAACATATTTTTATGCAAACATCTGTGAAAATACATATAATTATGTAGATAAGCAGATTGAATAGAATAAAGAACAGACATATAGACGTTGTTGGAATAGAATCATTATGTAGCTCATCACATTCAGTCCAAAAGATATCACTCGCCAGACTTTCAATTATTAATGAACTGTGATAGGATGAGTCGAACTTGCTGTTGGTGCTTAGATTTTTACTTGTGGATTCATTGTTACTTTGAGCTAACCGAATATCGTCAATAACACGATTGACAGTATCTGTTTCAGTATCACGTTTGTAAATAATAGGACAAACTTACAAACAAATTATAGTAAATGTACTGAAATATAATGTAAATATAATGTAGATGTACTGGATTTAATGAAATATAATGTAGACGTATTTTCAGATTATAGTAAAGTGGTTAGCTACTACATACGTAGTTGAAAACTTACAAAAAATATTTAGTGGAACTGAGAACTGATCATAACATACCAGCTGTATGTAATTATAGTAATCTGGTGTTCAGGGTTCGTAGACGTTGAATGTTCCAATATTTTACGTGTTCTTAATTCTCGTAATGAAATCATACGATTACGACGTGCAAGCTTTGTACGTCGTTGTCTATATGGATCAGTCTTTGTCTGCATAGTCATTACATGGGAGTTATGTACATGTCTTTTCTCGAATAGAATAATTTTACGATCCCTTCGGGCTTGTTGCGCAGATAGGTATTGAATTAAGTAATGTTCCAAATGAGCGGATAATGTCATTAAGAGTAAATGTAGAATTAGATTACAATATAGCCACAGGGTAATGTCAGTGTAATTAAAATAGTTATAAAGAGAAAAACCATCAATGAGTTCTCTGCTGCATTTATCAGTTGATTCAATTGCGGCATCCACTACTTGTAGGCTCAGTTCAATTGTCGAACAATTAACTGTATTTGGTTTGGAAATGAATGAATTTTCTTAAAATATATGATGCAAACATTTCTAATTGTGACAGGATATGACCTGATTCAGATTGAATCTGGCTACTGATTATAGAATTGTTGGTACCATATACTGCTAATTGTTGTGTACATCCTTGTTGTTTGTTCTCTGTGCAGGATTGAATTGATTTACCTGAGAAAGCAATAAAATTAAATATGAGTTTACATATATTAAAATTAAATGATTAGAATTGTGACATGACAACAAATATATGTTGAATGCTTTAGGAGTTTTGGTGAAAAATAGTGTGGACATGACGTAGGTCCACCCCGACGCGGCGAAGCGCGGGTTTGGGTAGGCGAATGAATCTCGTGGTAAGATTGTTCTCGGGTTCGAAATTTAAGTCAAAATGGAGTCGCCACCGAATTTTGTGGTTATTCGGAACCATTCGAGCCCACTCTATGTCGTCATGGGCTTTACACAAAGTAAGCCCACTCCGATTTCAGAGTTCATGGGGCTCGTCCCTTTGCATTGCGATACCGATACCATCTATACCGGTAATCGTGTAAAGAATGACTCTCGTTCGCCAAGGGTTTCGGACATCCGGAAACCAAAGGTTCTGAGTAAGGGGTGAGGGTACGTGTTGGGAAGCCCACTAAGGACACCCAACCCCGCCCGCACATGGCGGCCTCTACTAAGACACCGTTCGTGTTCGTGATACGCGCGCTAGTAAAATAATTAAATGATATGCAAACAACGTTTTGACTAAGCATGCGAATTTTGCGTTAACTACGTCATTTAATGCATCTTATTATTGGTCGAAATGATTTAGCATGCGAGGTTCATTTATAAAGCGTAAAAGCAAGTAAAATAAATGAAGCTCGAAAGGAAATAAAAGCGTACAAGCTACACGGGCGGAAATACAACCCGGAATTCACAATACAACATAAACGAAAAAGAAATGAAATGAAAATAATGCGATATAATTGAAGGGACGGACCCATATGTAAACTAGACCGCAAAAATATGTAGGCGGACTAACCTCGATTAAATATGCATTATATCGCATATTAAACGAAGGACGGGAACATGAGACTGCGGCATATTGCTAGCCTAATCTCACGTCCCGTAGTCTTGTCCCGACTTATCACGTCAAAGTGGTCAAAGTCGTTCTACGTGTCGTGATGTGTTTGAGTTTTGAAAAAATGGTAGAATCATGCGATGGTCTAAAGTCGATAAAGAACGGGGCTCGAAATATGTGTCCAAGCCCTCGGGTTTGCGGGTTATGAGACCCACTCGATCGAGTCATTGACTGACTCGGTCGAGTGTGTCATTAGCGTGGCTACTGACCACTTTTTGGGGTGCTACTCGATCGAGTGGCCTATGGCACTCGATCGAGTGCCCCCTGTACGAGAGGTAACTCGTCTTGTTTTTTGACTTGAAATCGATAGTCGGCCTAACCAATTACGAATATTACATGATTCGTACTTAGTGCGACCTCCGGTATTATAATCGTATATGAACGATTATAATACCGTCATCGGGATTTTATGAAAATGCTTTATGTTAGATTAGGAAATTTCGAATTGGTAACTAGATGCATCCCTCTACGTCACGACATCGAAACTAACCCTTTCGGGTTATGTGATGTCGGTATTCGTGTCAACGGGTCTCGAACCAATTATGGAAAGGGGATTAAATCCGTTCAACTACGACGGATCACGATCTCGTCACGCCCTTGAGTACATTGGGGCGGGGCTCCTCGAAAGGGCTCCACCTCCGTCGTTGCTCGTAAAGGGATTAGACGGACCAAAAGTGATCATCGTAGTTAAACGTTTTAAAACCGATTTTGATACTAGTTTTATATATACGCGGTATTATTAATATAAACGACGATAAAATGATATAAAACGAAAATATAAAAGATGCAAAAAAAATGTTAGTGTTAGCGTCGGTGTTACTAAGATCATAATACGAAAATATACATAAAACGATATAGAAAAGAGATAGAGAAGGGGTTTAGGACACCCTCAACATACATGCTAGTATAGGACCTCGGAAATGGACTCGTAAATAGCGGCACGGCTTGAGAGTATCGAGGATGTACGTGAGTTAGGGTGTATATGAGTGTGTGTGTGTGTGTGTGTGGATTTCCGAGGGTCAAGGAGGCTCGGAAATGGTGTTTTTTGCTTAGGGTTTGTAGTGTAGGTATGTAGGGTTGTAGTAGGGTAAAAGGTGACTGAAATGCCTTAGAAGAATTCTGAAAAAAAAAGGTTTTTGGATGCATGGGGATGTCGTGGTATTTATAGGCATTTCCACGACATAGGGGGCACTCGATCGAGTGGCCCTAGTGCACTCGATCGAGTGCCTTCGCAAATGGGCCTAACCCGGATAAAAGGGCTCCACTCGACCGAGTGGGTCAATCCACTCGATCGAGTGGATCAGTTGGGTGAGAAAAATAAGGAAGACTTGGTCTTTGTTAGTTTTGTTTGTTTTTTTGAATTCAAATTTATGCGCCAACTGATCTTAGCCGATTTATGAGACGGTTTCGCCTTTGACCGGGTTTTGACCCGGTCGCCAAAAGACGGGAAATATTTTTGGTGTCGGTTTTGGCCCAAATTAGTCTCATTTGACTCGGAACGACCCACTGGGCCTGAATTTGAGGTCTGTTTTGTGAGATTTTACTCCGCTAAAAAAGTCCATGTCGGATATTATGAATTCCGAGCCCAAGTCCGAGTATACCAAGTCATGTTTGCGTCCGATCATCATCGGGTATTTTTCGGAGACTACCATAGACACGTGGCAGTCAAAATGCGGGTGTCTACAGAGCCCCCACTCTGACTGAGGCTTGGACAAGGCGAAAGTCAGAGTAGCTACCAAGCCCGCTAAGACCTGGTAGACTTCCGGTCGGGTCGTTTATAGTCTCGTGGACTCGCGTGAAGGGCTCGCCAGCCATAAGCAGAGGGTCATACCTGTCCTGATGATGATAGCTTCGCGGGGAATCAGACTTGTAGCATAAGTCCTGGGCGCGCCTTATGTGTGGGCCCATCCCGTATCATTTTGGGGAAAATGGCGCCTCGGGCGTTCCGCTGGGGAAGTATATGAGCTGTTCGGGCTTGCTTCTGAAGCCTTGGGTCGCATTTGAGCTGATGATGATGCTCCGTGGGGAGTAAAGCCTGCTTCTTCTGGGGAGTAGGTGTACTCGCATGCCGACACATCGCACTTTGGATGTAGCACTCCGGAGAAAAGCTGACTTCGTTGGGGAATTTAAATAGTTGCACGGGGACTTTCTTCTTGAAGTCTGGGGTGTACCTGTATGCTGACACATAACAACTTGCATGTAACATGTAGGTAAAATGTTGACTCTCGCTGGGGAGAAAAAAGATTGAAAATTTTGGAAAGACAAAAATTTTGACGCAAAGAAATTTTTAGAAAATCTTAGGAAAGCTCGGGACAGCTTGATTCCTATTCTGGGTTCAAGTTTGAAATCAAGCCTGCGCGCGCATAGGGCCCAGCTTGCTGAGGAGGCAGGGTAGTTAGGTTTCCTGTTAGGTTTTCCCATTATAAATATGGGGATCCCTGCTTCAGTTTTCTGCACCTCAACTCAAACTCTTCTTTTCCCTTCTCAAAATCTTTTAGACTTTCAAGAAAGTTAGAAATCTCCGCTATGGGTGTCGACCATTTGACGGCTATGCTTCTCGCCTGGTCCCAATACTTTCGGGACGAGGAGAAGGTCCGGCTGACTCAGATGGGGATAGTCAATTTATTCCCTTTTCAGCGTCTGATAGTCGATTCTCATTTTCTGGACGCCTGTCTGTCGTTTTGGGACACCACCCATCACGTGTTTGCATTCCCGAGGGGCGAGATGTGTCCTTTGCCCGAGGAGATTGCGGCCATAGGCGGCTGGGGTCTTGCTATTCAGCCCGCCATTCCCCCAATCTACCCGGATCCGAGGAGGAGATTAAGGGAGTTTTTGGGTTTGTCTCATGTTGAGGCAAACTGAATGGTGCAGGGAGATACCGTTTCCCTGTTTGACCTGGCCGACAAGTTCATGAACCCACGGGATGTGAGGGCCACCCCTGCTCATAGGCGTAGGGCATTCGCCTTCTGCATGCTGCACTGCTATGTCTTCGAGGGGCTGATGGAGCTTGACTCATGTAGGGGTCAAATCAGGCTAATCGGAGTGGTTGACCAGATGGAGACTGGTCATAGCCCTGCTTGGCTAGCCACTGGGGAGATTTTTACGGGCCTGGACGCCAGATGGCTTGACCCAACTTGACCGCTGACGGGGAGTACCCGTTTTCTGCAAGTATGCACCTCGATTTTTTTTTTTTTTTTTTTTTTTTTTTTCACGTTTCGCGCGAATTTTCTGATTCTCGTAAGTCACTCGATCGAGTGGACCTGTCACTCGATCGAGTGACACTCATACGGAGCTACTGCCTGTTTTCAGAGGGCTAACTCGATCGAGTCATCTGCTGCACTCGATCGAGTGGACCCTGGCGAACCATTCCGTCGCTTATAAAATTTGTGTATTCTCTTCAGATATGGCTGTCGGAGCGGTTATCAATCATAGAGACCCCTCCAAGCATTCCCAATTATCGGAGCAGTCAGATTAGCTCCCGAAGGCGGAAGATAAGCTCGAGTCATCGGATTGATCGAGCTTACTGGGACGAGGAGTTGGTGTTTCACGGGGGTCCTTTGATCAGGTGGACCGTCGCTTGGTGGTTCCTTTCAAAATTGACCGGACTGGCTAAGAGGGACCAAGCCCGATACCTGACGATCTTGTCCTTAGACTGGACAGTTCACATTTATCCGGACCGCCTCCTAAAGTAGTTTGGTTCGTCTCAGCGCATCCCTGAGACTGAAGCCATTATCAGCGTCCCGCTCCAATTGACGGACGCTATGTGCGACACTTGGTTGCAACGATGGTTCACTCGTCCCACATGGACGGTACCTAGCCCTTGCCAATCCGCTTGGGTATCACGGGCTTATCAGAAGTGGACTTCTGAGGAGTCCGAGGAAGCTCGAAAGGCCTTGAAGGTTGATGAGGCCATCGAATTGGTTCAGCGTGAGTCGGCGAAGGACAACAGGGACTTCTTCACCGGGGAACACATTTCTGAGACCACAGTCCGGGGAGAATCGGGTCTTAAGTCACAAACTAAGACTCGATCTAAGGAAGTCGGTTCTAGCAGCACTCGAGGGCAGACTGACTTGGAACGACGACTTGGGCCGAGGTTGGCGGCCCGGGACCGACTTGGTCCGCGTGACCGGCTCCCTGAGCCCGTCAGGGCTTGACTTGGGCCCATTGATATGACAGGGGAGTCGGGCTCAAACACTCGAGCCCGAGCTAGGGAAGTTCCCGTGGTGATTCGGGAACGCTCCCCTCCGCGTCGTCGTCAATGGACGACTAAGGAGGCTAAGGACAAAGGGAAGGGCAAGATGCCCTGAATGCCGAGTCCTTTAGCTTTATTATTATTTAAGTATTATTATTATTTTTTATTGTGTGGCCTTCTTTGTGTATATTTTTTTTGATTCCTGCATTTTGTAATTTTCCGAGTTCATCGGGATTTTTTTTTTGAATTAATAAAAGAAGTTTATTATTAAACCGCTCCTGTCTTTTCTTGATTGCATTGGTTGTACCCTTTTGAGGAGTTGCCTACGTATCCGCGATTAGCAGAATCAAACCAAACGTAGTTCAGGCATAGGAAATTTGCAATCTCGAATTACACCAAGACTATTGGTTCAAGATGTTTATGACAGTAGAATAAGTAATTCTAGCTCATTGACTTGCTTTTTTTGTAAAAAAATGAGTTTGATAAAATTTGCTATTGACATTGAGAAATGGCTAAGGGTAGTAGCGCTTCAACTGGTCCAGGTTGGTTGGGTTGACAAACTCGTTCCCATCCAGGTCCGTCAGCATCACTGCTACCCCCGATAGGATTTTCTTCACCAGATATGGCCCAGCCCAATTGGGTTTGAATTTTCCCCTCGGGTCAACTGGTAGTAAGGCCCGGATTGACTTAAGGACTAGATCGCCCTCCTTGATGTGTCTGGGCCTTACTCTTTTGTTGAAAGCCCGTTGGATCCTCTTCTGGTAGATTTGGATATTATTGAGGGCACGAGACCGTCGTTCGTCTAGTAGAACCAGTGAGTCATATCGTGCTCGAACCCAGTCAGCTTCGGGCACTTGACTTTCTAGCAGAATTCTGAGGGACGGTACCTCCAGCTCGACTGGTTGGACTGCCTCCATCCCATAGGTTAGGTAATATGGTGTCGCTCCGGTTGCGGTGCGAATTGACATTCGATATCCCCATAGGGCAAAAGGTATTTTGTCGGGCCAGTCCCGATAATTATCAGCCATCTTTTTGAGTATGGTGACAATTGTTTTATTAGCCGCCTCTACTGCTCCATTTGTTTGGGGACGGTAAGGCGAGGAAGTATGCCTTTGGATTTTATACTTGGTCAGTAGGGCCGCAGTCTCGGCTTGAAAATGAGTCCCGTGATCACTGATAAATTCAGCGGGAATCCCATATCGACATATTATCTTGTTTTGGATAAACTTGGTGACATGCTTGGCAGTGAGAATGCGATATGATTCAGCTTCGACCCATTTGGTGAAATAGTCGATAGCTACCAAAATAAAGCAGTGCCCACCGGTACCCGAGGGATTTATTTTCCCGATTATGTCGATACCCCACGTTGAGAATGGCCACGGTGACGTCATGGTATAGAGTAGTGATGACGGCATATGTTGCATATTGCCAAAAATTTGACAGTTATGACAATGTTTGACATACGACCGGCAATCGGCTTCCATGGTATTCCAATAATAACCGAGCCTCATGATTTTCCGGACCAGCATGTGGGCATTCATGTGTGGGCCGTTCTCACCATCATGTACTTCGGCCATAACCTTTTCAGCCTTGTATTTGTCAACACAAAGGAGAAGAGCCCCCTGTGCCGTCTTTTTATACAGTTGACCGTCATCAGTGCGGATGAACTGGGTGGCCAGCCTCCGTAAGGCTTTCTTGGCTCGACCTTCCAACCCGGGAGGATATTCTCCGCTTGTCAGGTACGTTAGCACAGCTTGGTACCATGGTTCGGGATCGGTTATTTCAATGTCTTCAATGTCGTAAATGTATGCTGGCTCAGACCGTCTTTCGACGCAAATTGGCATACTGGTCACATGGTCGGGAATGTTCAGTAAAGATGCTAATTTTGAGAGTGCATCTGCAAACTGATTTTCTTCCCGAGGCAAGTATATGTACTCTACCTTTTGGAATTGTTTCTCGAGATCCCTTACTCGTGCCTGGTAGGCCACGAGATTAGCATTTCGAGTCTTCCATTTTTGAAGTGCTTGGTTAATGACCAAGGATGAATCACCATGTACCCGGAGATTTGTAATCCCCAGATTGGCGGCGGCTTGTAGCCCGTAAATGCATGCTTCGTACTCTGCTGCATTATTAGTAACATCAAAGTCCAGTTTGATGGAGACGGAAGTATGTTCCCCTTTTGGTGAAATTAGGAGGATCCCAACTCCGAACCCTCGAAAATTAGATGCACCATCGAAGTATAAATCCCAAGTTTCAGTATCAGTATGGAAAATATCTTCATCTGGGAAGGACCAAGTGTCGGTGTATCCTTCCTCGGTTATCGGGCTATCGGCGAGAAATTCAGCTACTACTCGACCTTTAATAGCCTTTAACGGTACAAACTTTAAGTCGAACTCTGCCAGCATTAGAGTCCATCTAGAGATTCGTCCGTTGAGAACGGGCTTTTCAAAGATGTATTTGATGGGGTCCATCTTGGATAGCACATGGACCTCGTAACTGAGCATATAATGTCGAAGCTTCTTAGTGGCCCAGACTAGAGCCAAACACGTCTTTTCGAGCATGGTATATTTGCACTCATACTCTAAAAACTTTTTGCTGATGTAGTAAATGGCTCTTTCTTCGGAGTCAACTGTCTGAGCCAGCATAGCCCCCATGGCTGTCTCGGTCGTCGTTAGGTATAACGACAGAGGCAAACCGGGTTGAGGTGGCATTAAGACTGGCGGTGCAGACAGAATTTCCTTGATCTTGTCGAAAGCAGTTTGGCACTTGTCATCCCATAGTACCCGTTCTCCCACTTTCAGTTTTTTGAAAATTGGTTCACACACCATGGTTAATTTGGAAATGAACCGGCTGATGTACTGGACTTTCCCGAGGAATCCCCTTATTTCTTTTTCGGTTTTAGGAGGTTGCATCTCGGTAATGGCTTTGATTTTAGCTGGGTCGACTTCGATACCTCGTTGGCTAACGATATGACCCAGTAATTTGCCTGATGTTACCCCGAAACTGCACTTTTGAGGGTTTAACCTCATGTTGTATTTGCGCAATCGGGCGAAGAATTTTCTTAGGGCGGTGATGTGATCGTCCCGTTCTTTGGATTTGACGATCATGTCGTCTACGTAAACTTCTACCTCTTTATGCATCATGTCGTGTAGTAAAGTGGTAGTAGTCCTTTGATATGTGGCCCCGGCATTAATGAGGCCGAAAGGCATGACGTTATAGCAGTAAGTACCCCAAGGTGTGGTGAAGGTAGTCTTACTCATGTCTTCTTCCGCCATCTTGATTTGATTATACCCGGCATACCCGTCCATGAATGATAGAAGGGCATGATCGGCCGTGTTATCCACCAGTATGTCGATGTGTGGTAACGGAAAATCATCTTTTGGGCTTGCCTTGTTAAGATCCCGAAAATCTACACATACCCGCACCTTACCGTCCTTTTTAGGAACCGGCACGATGTTTGCCACCCAGTCCGGATACTCGGACACTTGTATGAAGCCGGCTTTGAATTGTTTGTCGACTTCTTCTTTTACCTTGAGAGACCACTCGGGCCTCATCCGACGAAGCTTTTGTTTGACCGGTTTGCACCCGTCTTTAATTGGTATGTGGTGCTCGGCTATTTCCCGGTCTATCCCCGGCAATGTCCTTGTAGGACCATGCGAAGACATCCTTGAACTCTTGGAGGAGGTTTATGAATTGTTGTTTCTCCTCGGGATCTAAGGATAACCCTATCTTAAGTGTTTGAGGCTCTAAGGTTGTTCCCACATTTATGGACTCGGTTTCTTCGATCACCGGGTTTCGGGACTCCCTTTGCTCTAGTTGCTCGATCAGATGCGGAGGTAAGGGTACCTGTTCGTCTGATTTCTCAATGTCATAGCATAAAACATTTTTAAAAGCAGAATTTGAAAGAGACAAGTCGTAAGCAGAACGGTTGTTATTATTGATTGAAAACTTGGAAAACAGCTCAAAGAGAGCAGCCATCTGATCATTGGTCAGTGGCGGGATAGGTAGGGCACTCGGGACAGACCCCGAAGTGCCAGCAGCAGGAATAGTAAAAGGGAGGGGGGTTACAGGAGTGACTCTAGCGCCGACTTCCCTAGACTCGACCTCAGACTCTGACTCAGACTCCGACTCAGACTCGGACTCAGACTCAGATTCAGGCATGTCTCCCTCTCCGATGACCAGCTTGTAGATCCTTCCCTGACTGTCAGTCCACTTGACAGTCTTCCTCCAGGCCCTGTTTCCCGTCTCGGAACCAACATCCGAGATCAGCTTGGTCGGGTCAAACCTGTTGCTGCGGAGGATCAGGTTGACCAGGTCTTCCTTTGGAGTTGGGGCTACGGTGTCTTCCCCAAATAGTAGCCCTAGTGCGGGCTCAGCATCTTCAGCTCCATTGGACTGGATGAGGGCGAACACATCATCCGGAATGTAGTTGCAGTCCCGGGCCAAGTGGGTCCCGAGCTGCATAGCATTGGGTTGGTATAGACCAACCTCGATAGCCCCAAACACCGGTGTGACAAAGTAGTCAGCCAACCGTGGGCTATAAGGGCTCAAGTAGATACCCTTAAGGATGTTGCAGGCCTTTTCGATCCCTGCTCGGACAACATTGTCGGGGGTGATGTCATAACCGAGACCAAAGTGAGATTCTTCGTCTTTGAGAACCTCGATGATCTTCCCAGCTGGAAGATCGGGTCGAGAGGTAGCCCCCGGAAAGTACCCTAGGTTTTGGAGCATCATGTCGATACTCGTAGTGAAATAAGGCCTAAAGAGGTACTCTTCCTCGATCATCCCCACAAAATCGAACCCCCAGAGGTCCGTGCGTCCCGTGGCGTTACAGCTAGCCACAGTCATTGGTGTTGCCTCTAAAGTGATGACATCGTTAAGCAGAGGCATCTTGATCTTTCGGTGGAGGGTGGAGGACAACGCCTTGACCGCATGGATCCAAGGCCTACCCAGGAGCAAATTGAATGACGAGGTGACATCGATCACCTAGAATTCGAGCTCCTTTTCTATTGGACCGGTTATGATGGTCAGTTTCACGGCCCCAGCTACCGACTTTGGGCTCCCGTCGAAAGCTTGGATGGTCTGAGCAGTCGGAACATAGTCAGCCTCGGTAATGCCGAGGGCTTTTGCGGTCCTTAGAGGAAGGACGTTCACAGCAGACCCGTCATCAACTAGGGTCATGGGAAGGTATTTTCCTCGGCAGACCACCGTGATGTAGAGGGCCAGATTATGGGTGGCCCCAAATGGTGGTAGGTCGGCTTCGGAGAAAGTGATTACCGGTCCTTCTTCCTTAGCCTTGCCTTTTAGGTGGGGCAAGACCGTGGCTACCATTTCAGCAGGGGTAACCAAAGAGTCAACCTTGATTTGATCGAGAGCCTTTGTGAGTGCTTCCCGATGTTCTTGAGAGCTAACCAGGAGTTGCCATATAGTGAGGTCAACTCGGGTCTTCTTCAATTGTTTCACAAGAGCCGTTTCAGCAGTTGGCTCTTCAGAGGCGACTTCCGTAATGACGGTTGTCGGGATAGGGGTGTCCCTAGAGCTAGTGGCTTGATAGGGACGACCAAGGTGGTTACTGGTTAAGACTCGAGATTTAGTCTTTCGAATCTCCTCGGCGGTAATGGGGACAGCTTCCCCTTTGGCGAGGTAGACGTCTTCCTCGTCGTCGAACCAGATCCCGTTCACTTGCGGGATAAATGGGGAGATAAGGTGGGAGCAATCAATCACCTCCCCGGTAAGGATGGCGTGGGAGATGAAAGGGTTCTCCTTGTTGCTAGGCTTATCTCCAGGTCCTGAATCAAGTGCTTCAGCTTCCAGCACTTCTCGGTATCATGCCCATTGCCCCGGTGGTATTGGCAATAGGCTTGGGCATTGTAGTTCTTGGAGCGTCGCTCAACCGGAACTTCAGGAGTTGGGCCTATCAGTTGGATTAGGCCTTTTGAGGACAGCCTTTGTAAGGCATAAGTATAGGTCGTGCCTATATCAGTGAAAACCCGAGGTGGGGTGTTCCTCTTGGACGGGGCATCTAGTAGATTAACCGCGTCGAAAATACTGCGGGTTGCGGCTTGAGGCTTGGTTGTGGAGGAAGAAGCCCCTTGGTAACCCTTAGCAGCGGCCTTGGTGAGGCCTTCCAGTCTCAGATCATCTTCAATCCTCATACCCATTTCAGTAAGGGTGGTGAAATTGGGTATGACGGCATATCAGAGGTGAACCCGGTAGGATGGGAGGAGGTTCTTAACAAAGGCCTCCACTAAAGTTTTCTCACTGGGCTTATCGACCAGTTTCACGCTCTCGGTCCTCCATCGTTGAAGGTATTTGGTAAAACCTTCTGTCGGCTCCTGGGCCATAACTTCCAGAGATCTCATTGTGGTTTGGATCTCGGTGTTGTCAGCATAGTTCCGAGCGAACTCGGTGGCCACATCATCCCATGTAGGGTATTTCTTCGGGTCTAGCCTGTAGTACCAGGCCCGAGGGTGCTTTTCAAGAGACGCAGTAAAGAGGTTCTTGAACATGGTGGAGTCCACCCCTTTGATGGCCATGAACTCCTTGAAGGCCCGTACATGTAGTAACGGGTCTTCAGTCCCTTCGAACATAGGCAAACCGGTGAGGTTCAGGTTTGCAGGCAGCTTGTCACTTAGCGGGTTATACTCCCGACTGTTTTCCCGGTGAATGTTGTTACTCCCAGTTAAATGAACTTGTTCTTCCAGTCGGCGGACTGAGCTAACCAGTTCAGCTAAAGGTCCGGTAGTTCCAGTAGTAGGAGTCATGTGCTCCACCGAAGCCAATCGAGAGACGATAGCAACTTGCCCAGCCCTCATTTCATTCAGTTGGGCATCGATTGTCGGCCTGCTTCTCGATCATGGCATCAACGGAGGTTTTCAGTTCAGCTAGGGCAGTTTCCATCCTGCGAGTGTGTCTGGTTGATGGTGGCCTGTCTGTAAGAACACCACGTAATCAGAAACCGAACCCAGTCTTGGAATCAAAGGAAACAGCACATCCCGAGCGACCCAAAAAAGAAAGGACTGAGTGGAAAAGACTCGAGAAAGACATCTAGACGGATGACTCGTGGGTGGTATGACTTCCTTAGGATTTCGGCTTTGTGGGCCTAGTCCCGTTCGAAGGAAGGTCCACGTGAGATTACTCCCCAGACTTTCGACTCGAGTGTATGGACGGACTTTCCTTTGTAGGGGTATGCCCTACGCGGGTTGGTCGTGCCTTGACAGATAAGGCAGACTTGGAAAAGGGGGGAAACTCGTGATATAAGATCGACGGAGTTTCGATGCTATAAACCCTCTACGTACTATGCAAAGACCCGACACACGGATAGACGGTAGGTCCTACAATAAGGAAGGTTTATTTTAAGAAAGTTGAAAGTTGAGGTTTGAATGCAATAATGAACAAATTTCCGAAAGTTTTGAAAACTGAAAACGGAATTTCGAAAACCGAGATTAGAATTTTGAAAAATAAAATTCCGAAAATCAAGGTGGTGGGGGTGGAAATTCGAGAATTAAAACGGACAGCATGCCGACTACAGAAAAGGATATTTTGAGTCAAATCGTTGATCCTAAATTTCGGCGCCATTCCGAGTTTTGAAAATCGGATATTTTGAAAAGGTGAGTCCCGAAATGGGCAGCATTTCGGGTTTTTCAAAATTGGGTGTTTTAGAATGACGGGTCCCGAAATGGACAGTATTTCGGGTTTTTCGAAAAGGTGGGTATTTTGAGAAAGATGCAATTTTGAAATGACGGTTTTTGAAAAATGACACGGAAACCAAGTAGCATGTAGTCAAACAAGCATTATAACGACGCTCATGTATGCTTTACACTAAGTCTCGGTCGGTCAAAATAGGGTCTATACCAACAACGATGGCTTTCTCATGTGATGGACGGACTCCCTAAGCCGAGTTGGTCTTAGGACATGCCGCAAAACCGAGACGAGTTCCACCATCGATGTTTTTAGCGCACCCATGTAGGAATGCACCGCGGTATAGTGGGACGTCGGTCACAAGTAACCGGCCCGGGCAAAAATGGGTTATGCATGAATCATTAAACTAACGCGCGCACACTAATCTACGAACGATTTCTCTTCGAGTCTCACCCTAGGAACCCCGATGACATGTGGTACATCAGGTATCCCCAGCGGAGTCGCCAAATTGTGGACATGACGTAGGTCCACCCCGACGCGGCGAAGCGCGGGTTTGGGTAGGCGAATGAATCTCGTGGTAAGATTGTTCTCGGGTTCGAAATTTAAGTCAAAATGGAGTCGCCACCGAATTTTGTGGTTATTCGGAACCATACGAGCCCACTCTATGTCGTCATGGGCTTTACACAAAGTAAGCCCACTCCGATTTCAGAGTTCATGGGGCTCGTCCCTTTGCATTGCAATACCGATACCATCTATACCGGTAATCGTGTAAAGAATGACTCTCGTTCGCCAAGGGTTTCGGACATCCGGAAACCAAAGGTTCTGAGTAAGGGGTGAGGGTACGTGTTGGGAAGCCCACTAAGGACACCCAACCCCGCCCGCACATGGCGGCCTCTACTAAGACACCGTTCGTGTTCGTGATACGCGCGCTAGTAAAATAATTAAATGATATGCAAACAACGTTTTGACTAAGCATGCGAATTTTGCGTTAACTACGTCATTTAATGCATCTTATTATTGGTCGAAATGATTTAGCATGCGAGGTTCATTTATAAAGCGTAAAAGCAAGTAAAATAAATGAAGCTCGAAAGGAAATAAAAGCGTACAAGCTACACGGGCGGAAATACAACCCGGAATTCACAATACAACATAAACGAAAAAGAAAAGAAATGAAAATAATGCGATATAATTGAAGGGACGGACCCATATGTAAACTAGACCGCGAAAATATGTAGGCGGACTAACCTCGATTAAATATGCATTATATCGCATATTAAACGAAGGACGGGAACATTAGACTGCGGCATATTGCTAGCCTAATCTCACGTCCCGTAGTCTTGTCCCGACTTATCACGTCAAAGTGGTCAAAGTCGTTCTACGTGTCGTGATGTGTATGAGTTTTGAAAAAATGGTAGAATCATGCGATGGTCTAAAGTCGATAAAGAACGGGGCTCGAAATATGTGTCCAAGCCCTCGGGTTTGCGGGTTATGAGACCCACTCGATCGAGTCATTGACTGACTCGGTCGAGTGTGTCATTAGCGTGGCTACTGACCACTTTTTGGGGTGCTACTCGATCGAGTGGCCTATGGCACTCGATCGAGTGCCCCCTGTACGAGAGGTAACTCGTCTTGTTTTTTGACTTGAAATCGATAGTCGGCCTAACCAATTACGAATATTACATGATTCGTACTTAGTGCGACCTCCGGTATTATAATCGTATATGAACGATTATAATACCGTCATCGAGATTTTATGAAAATGCTTTATGTTAGATTAGGAAATTTCGAATTGGTAACGAGATGCATCCCTCTACGTCACGACATCGAAACTAACCCTTTCGGGTTATGTGATGTCGGTATTCGTGTCAACGGGTCTCGAACCAATTATGGAAAGGGGATTAAATCCGTTCAACTACGACGGATCACGATCTCGTCACGCCCTTGAGTACATTGGGGCGGGGCTCCTCGAAAGGGCTCCACCTCCGTCGTTGCTCGTAAAGGGATTAGACGGACCAAAAGTGATCATCGTAGTTAAACGTTTTAAAACCGATTTTGGTACTAGTTTTATATATACGCGGTATTATTAATATAAACGACGATAAAATGATATAAAACGAAAATATAAAAGATGCAAAAAAAATGTTAGTGTTAGCGTCGGTGTTACTACGATCATAATACGAAAATATACATAAAACGATATAGAAAAGAGATAGAGAAGGGGTTTAGGACACCCTCAACATACACGCTAGTATAGGACCTCGGAAATGGACTCGTAAATAGCGGCACGGCTTGAGAGTATCGAGGATGTACGTGAGTTAGGGTGTATATGAGTGTGTGTGTGTGTGTGTCGATTTCCGAGGGTCAAGGAGGCTCGGAAATGGTGTTTTTTGCTTAGGGTTTGTAGTGTAGGTATGTAGGGTTGTAGTAGGGTAAAAGGTGACTGAAATGCCTTAGAAGAATTCTGAAAAAAAAAAAAGGTTTTTGGATGCATGGGGATGTCGTGGTATTTATAGGCATTTCCACGACATAGGGGGCACTCGATCGAGTGGCCCTAGTGCACTCGATCGAGTGCCTTCGCAAATGGGCCTAACCCAGATAAAAGGGCTCCACTCGACCGAGTGGGTCAATCCACTCGATCGAGTGGATCAGTTGGGTGAGAAAAATAAGGAAGACTTGGTCTTTGTTAGTTTTGTTTGTTTTTTTGAATTCAAATTTATGCGCCAACTGATCTTAGCCGATTTATGAGACGGTTTCGCCTTTGACCGGGTTTTGACCAGGTCGCCAAAAGACGGGAAATATTTTTGGTGTCGGTTTTGGCCCAAATTAGTCTCATTTGACTCGGAACGACCCACTGGGCCTGAATTTGAGGTCTGTTTTGTGAGATTTTACTCCGCTAAAAAAGTCCATGTCGGATATTATGAATTCCGAGAACAAGTCCGAGTATACCAAGTCATGTTTGCGTCCGATCATCATCGGGTATTTTTCGGAGACTACCATAGACACGTGGCAGTCAAAATGCGGGTGTCTACAAATAGCTGGAAATATCAGCATTTCACCCTTTCGTTTGTTTGCATTAGCTTTGTTGAGCTGGGAATCAGTTTAATTGAAGGTAATATCTGCTTAGAAAAATTATTAAGATAATCACATTATAATGTTGTCTAAATATCAGTACAGATTAGTATTTTGCAAAAATGAATTTAACGACCTGATATTGATTGAGATTGATGTGGTATGATATTTTCCTGTTCGTATAGTGAACTGGTGAAAATACTTTGAAGATTAAAATAGTCTTCTGGTGGTATTTCTATTCTGCAACGACTGTTAGTCGTATTAGTAACATTAAGAGGTCTCTTCTGTGTGCTAGAATTAAGAGGTCTCTTCATCTTCTTCTGTGTGAGATTTTTGCTCAAATTTTACATTTTTTAAGTGAATGAATGTAGTGATGACGGTGGATATTGCATTGACTGTAATTGATGAAAATTGGTGTGAATATATAATGCATAAGTCTTGGAAAAAAGGGAAAAATATTCTTGAAAGATTTATCTGAAACAAACATTCATATATTAATGTAGTTAAATTTAACTGAATGAATCTTCAAATATTGATGATGATTTTCATTTTTTACATATTTTTTATTATGACCAAGTCATAAACATTTTAGTATCATCATTTAGTCATAAATTAAGCAAGTTTATTGAAGGGTTAGACCTGTATCGATTTTGTTGTGGTATTTTAAAGATTTCTATTTTTCACGTATTAAATAATATTCGAGTATCAACATTTAGTCGTGAATTAAGCAAGTTTATTGAAGGGTGTAGATTTGTATCAATTTTGTTGTGGTATTTTAAAGATCTATATTTTTCACGTATTAAATAATATCCGAGTATCAACATTTAGTCGTGAATTAAGCAAGCTTATTGAATGGTGTAGATTTGAATCGATTTTGTTGTGGTATTTTAAAGATGTCTATTTTTCACCTATTAAATAACATCCGTTGGATTAATTTTTCATTTCTTTTCGGTCTTGTACATAATAGAAAAAATGTGTTTGTAGGATCATGAAAATGTAATCTTAATGAGTTCCCGAGACGGCGTAGTTGATCAATGATTAATGTTTCATTTGTTTCGCGAAAGGAAAGAAATATTCGTGATATTTGAACGTGTTTTAGTATCAACATTTACTTATGAATTAACCAAACTTACTGCATGGTGTAGTTTATGTCGATTTTGTTGTGGTATTATGAAAATTAAGAACATATTACTAATATCTGTTTGATTACTATTTCATTTCTTTTGACTGTTGTACATAATGCATAAAATCAACCTTAATGATCGTGAAATTTAATTTTTTTAATAATTAGTAGCTAAATTAAGGATGTAGTTGGAAAATTCTCAAAGACTACATGTTTAATGAGTAATGGAAATAATTGAAAATGTCTTCAAGTAATAGTAAAGATTACACATAAAGCAGCTCGTGCGACAAATCCATCAAATATTTGTAACACAATATTACAATAAGGGTCTTAGAATAATGTATTTCGATAAATTTTTCATCAAAATGTCAAGATGTCACTGATGTTTTCTTTCTTAATGTTGAGCATCTGTTTTGTTGTGGAGCTGGAATCAACAGCATCAATATCCGTGAGATGAATAGGGAATTCATCCATTCCAGAACTGTTCCGCTTTAGAGGAGTGACCCTAGAATAATTGAATGCAGTTTCACAGTCGATAATCTGCACTATTAATGAAACTAGGTAAGTAGTATATTGCATAAATTAGAGTACTCTTATTATAAAATATAGAGTATTATTTCATTCTTGACAGCAGTTACTGAAATATTTGGAATTAGTAATGGGTATGTAATGGTTTGTAGGTTGTACCTCAGTAATCTTCTCAACAGCCATCGACGTATTTGCCTGACTACGGTCCTCATGTTCAACATGTTTCTATAAGAGGTAATGAATAATGATAACTATTTCAAGGCTTTCGTGTATGGTGTTGTATGTCAATATTAAAGTACATTTACCTTTTTTGAAAAGATTGAAAGATCAACACTTGAAGTTTTGTACTCATCAAATTCAGCCTGATAGATGCACATGAAAACATAAGTAGGTAAACTAAAAAGATAAATTAAATTATTAATTAGAATAAATATGCAAACATAGAATGTGGGACCTGTATTGCTTGATCATAGGTTATATGCCATTGGTGTATCTTCTCAGGGCCATTAGACATGAGTGAGACAGTGTAGGATTGTGAAGACTGTTGTACTTTGAATTTCTCATGTATGTTTATCTTGAAGAGATAGCAATTGTCGACGAAAGTTGACAGTTGATCAGGAATAGATTCAGGTTCTCCAGCTTACATAACACAGACAATATAAAATATTGTGACAATTGTTTAATAGGCTGAAATTATAAGTGTTATTTTGGAATATATATTACCTTTTTGAACTTGTTAATAATATCTAAGGCAGACTCTTGGAGGTATTGTTATATTTGAGAATCAAATACAACAAAATGACACTCTGTGTCGTTAAAGTCCTTCACCAGAAACTTGACTTGATACCTACAGATTGAGTCATACAAAGTTAGATATTACCTACAAAAGCAGTTTAAAATTATCCGATATTTTTCATTCTATGATTATGTATGAATTCGATTATTACCCGGGAACCCTTGTTGTGAAGCCAACTTTCTTTCCATCACAGTCTGGACGATTGCAAATCCACCTACCATGCTCATTCTTCACAACCTTTGTTCTGCAGCACTTGACTCTGCAGCTGTTGTAGTACCATCACGAGGTACAATCCAGGTTGATAATGGTTGCGACAATGTAGAAGAAGTCAACTGTTAAATTGATCATTATAGAAGTGTATGAGGTACGTAAATTATTGACCATAAATAAGGCTATGATAATAGATAGATAAACTAACACGATACAAAAATCACTGCCCTATATATTAACTTGGACTATCAAAAAATTACTATAAAAATAATCAGTGGCGAATCCAGGATTTCTGTGACGGGGTGATAAAATTTACGACATAATATATAAAAGGTAACATGTCCAGAATATTACCGACTCCAATAACTCGATTGAGTTTAATCCACTTGAATTCACATTAATATACTCCAACCCAACTCAGTTGAGTCTACTTTGGATATGAAACAAAGGTAATTTTGAATAGCTAACTACAAGACCGAAAAAATATACGTAAAAACCACTCAAAAATATTGAACAATTAGAAATAATTGTAAATAGCTAATCTTTCTTATGACGGAGCTATCCGTCACTTTGTTAAGACGGGTTAAATAGTAGCCATTTATATAAAAAAGACGAAACATCAATTTTTTTCGATATAAATGGATATTATTTGACCAATTATACTAAGGGGCAAAAACATCTATCATTAACAAGAATTTGTGACTCTAGATAGACTAAATAGACCCCTCTCTTGCAACTTAAAGACACATAACTAAGTAAACCCACAAACGCAAAAAAAATAAACTGTTTCAATTGTCCTTCCCCGAATACCAACGACTACCAAAATTTAAAAACGTACCCTTAAAACATATCTATGCCGAATACCAACTAGGTATCAATTCGTCTCTATTTTTCAAATATACTCCAAAAGTCAAAGTTCAATTAGAACTCAAAACCAAATGTTATCATTAAAGAATTGAAAATCATCTCATAAAAGTCACCAGATCCAAATTGGAAGGGGGATTAGGAATAAAAAAAGTGGGCCTGTGGAATGTGGCTGTCGTGTGGAAACTTGTTAACTGGATCTTTGAACAGAAGGACTGCCTCTGGGTCAAATGGATCAACACTACATACCTGAAAGGTGCTGACTAGAAGGAATATAGCCCTTCGTCGGATTCCCCTTGGACGTGGAGGACTATTTGCAAATCAAAAGATAAACTTAAGGATGGATTCGATAAAATATCTGGTCAGCTAGCCCACAAGGATACTCGACCGGTGATGGATACCAATGGCTCATAGGGACTAAAACCAAACCTGACTGGACTCATGTGGTGTGGAATAATTGGACAGAACCGAAGCACTCTATTATCACCTGGTTAATGCTCAATGATGGGTTAAACCTAAGGAGTAAGCTACATAAGATTGGGGTATGCTCAGAAGATACCTGCTGTTTCTGCGAGACTGAAATAGAAACAGCGGAGCACCTGTTCCAACGGTGCACTTACAACAACATGATACGGACAAGAATTATTGAAACCAAAATTGACTGTAAAATCCTTAAAATTCAGGAGTACAGTGACTACCGACATAATACAGTGGAAGGAAAAGCTCAAGCCATGTTCACTAACGCATTCATTCACACGATATGGATGACTCGTAACACAACCAGGCTGAATAAATCCCTGAAACGACCTGAGATTACTATCAAATGCATCATCGAGAATGTCAAAGCACAAGTTAAGGAAGTACTGAACTTAGTGAGAACTTAAGTGAGGCAAATTATCTTAGGAATCTGATTTAATTTGTTGATGAGTCTTTGTTCGGAGACGTTTTTATGCGCTTTATGATCCTTCGGGTCGCGAGGTTATTACCTGCACCCACCCCATCGTTGTAAATTCTTATTGTGAATGATATAATATACTCATATTTACACCAAAAAAGAAAATCATCTCATCAAAATCATCTCAAACTTATACAATTAAGGATTTTGGAATTAAAAATATGTGGACCAACCAATAAATACCTGATGCATTGTAATTGGGGAAAGCTCGGATCGGTGGTTCGGTGGGTGCTGGTAGGTGTTGGAGACAAAAAAATTGAAAAGTTAGGATTGAGCAACGGATTAAGGTAATTTAAGGATAGTTGAAGGGTTGAGTTTGAGTTCTGCAGAGAATTTGTGGTTCTTTCATTGCCTTAGATTGGAATTGATTAGTTTAGTTTTTAATTTTTTTTTTTAAAATTTTTTATTAAAAAAAAATTCCCCAAAAATAATGGGGGTGAGGGTTCACCCCCATCACCCCCTGTAAATCCACCCCCAAAAATAATGGAATATACCTAAAACTTGTAACAACCCGAATTTTCGATGACTTAAATTAATAGATAATGCGGAAAGTTATCTAAGTTTTTTAATTAAAATTATATTAGAGTATAAATAATTCTGGATCGCTACGGATCCTTACAACAAACGACTATTAATTACAGTCTTGATTCACTTAGTACAGAATATAGATTGTATTTTCATACTAAACATATTATTAAAATCTCTCGTTCGATTCCCCAATGTCTTATACCTGCAAAAAAAATAAAACTGTGGACGCTGAGCGGGACAGCAACCAAGCCGTTCATCTAACATCACCTCATACACATAAGACAATCATGTGAATAACAAATAATATGCTTACAAAAATATTAAAGGATATCACGTAACAGATAGTTTCCTTTAATGCAATTAATCAACATGTGAGGTGATGAAAACGATAAAGTTTAAAAGATGAGACATTGGCAGCCATTTGATTTAAAAATCATTTTTCACGTAAACAGAGAATAAACACACGAGTCGTGGCTCCTAGTATCACCGCTACATCCTATTGGCTTGCATCTCACCAATAGAAGTAACCGTGTTACCGACTCATAGACCGAACCAATCTTATGAGGTTTACATCTCACCCATAAGGCTCAATTGGGCCCGAACTTCTATTATATTATACGTTTATTAAGACGGAGCTCTGGGCGAAATGAAAGGCGATGATTACATACTCTGCATCACCAAGAGGAAACCCGCAGTTTTCAGAATCCTGTTCTGCCCCTGCTACCTAGGTGGTAATACTTATCAAGTACTTGTCTATACATGCGTACATACCCTACGTAGACTCTTGAACCGCAGCTCTCACTACCATAGGATGACTACCTTAAACACTAGGTCGACTCTCAGACCACAACCTCCGAGTCTGCTTTTCATTACAAGTGCAGTCGAAACACCACGCATGGTAGGTTCCAACACAAGATATTCGTCCCAGACTCGCATCGTAAACAAGTAGTATTTTATTTGGTGACCTTCAATAATTGGTCGGACTCATTTGAAACAGTCAAATCCTGAAATACTTACTTTCAGTGTGACAACATTATACTTTAATCCTCAAGTGTCACCTGAAACGTTATATCCCAAATATCGTATAACTTCTTTCAAAATAGTAAATCTTTAAATGAAGTTTTATATAAAATTTAAGGTATAATAATAAAATATTATTTTAAAAATATAAATTAATTCGTACTTAATCGATTTACAAAATTTGCAGTAAAATCATTTTTTATTTATTTATAAATGTCGTGTAAAAGTTTCGGAATAAAATAAATCCATTTATTATAGAAAATGAAATTTATAAATTTGTACCTATATAAAATAATAAGTGAAATTTTATTAAAATAAGATTTTGTAGGTTACTAATCTACTCCATTTTTATAATATATAAACAAATGTAAAAGTACTAAAGAAAATTAAATACGACCAAAATTACAATTATACAAAATATAAAGTACATTGAATAAACATACATAGCAAATAGAAGTAAATAAACAAAATACAATGAAAATGATATAAGTAAATTTTATTAATTTAAGTTCTTTTATTCATTTTCTCAATTTCTCATATAAACAGAAATGTAAAGGTGATAAGTAAATAAATTAAACGGGTGATAATTTAGTCAAGTTAAATTTAGTCATAATAAAATATCACGTAACATTTATATATATATATATATATATATATATATATATATATATATATATATATATATATATATATATATATATATATATATATATATACATACACATAAGTAATTTAGTCATACAAATAAGCCTAAATATTTAAATAAGCAATTTATTAAATTAGTAACTGCGGACGTCCGTCCGCACCGCCAGGCGCCCCGCGCGGGACCGACCCGGTTTTCAACGTTTGGCGGCGGCCACCCACGCGGCCCCCTCCCTGCCGGAGCCGGTCCGATCTCGCGTACGGGGCCAAGTGTCGGACCTCGATTTGGATGACGATCCGGACTTGTACTAGACGGGTGGGGACACCCGTGTTTCCGTTTGGAATCGATCGAGTTGTGGTTGTAAATGTTTAAAGGTCGTTTTGTTTGGTAGGGCGATCTTTTTAGTGAACTGAAATTGTTGCCGATTGGTGGAGTCGCCACCGAGTCAATTATGGGGACTCGGAATCCGTTCAAATCAACTTTGATCCCTTGCCGGCTGAAAGTTGAGTGCCACGGGACCTAAAGATAAAGACTTGTACCCTTAAGCACCTCATGCCTGGAATGACTCTCATTGCCAATGGTTTCGGACATTCGGAAACCGTCGATTCTGAGTAAGGGGTGAGGGTACGTTGATAAGTGTAGTTTGTAGTGCCTTGTTCACTATGTTTTGGTCCCATTTCCTTGTGGAATCGCTCCATGGGAGCGATTTATGGGTTTCTTATGCTTCCTTTAGTTCGTTTTAGGTTCCTGAGACCGATTTGGAAGAGTTAGAGCGATTCCGACTCTATACATGCACATTTTGGAGCCAACAGAGTAAAGGAACGATGACTCGATGCCTTGGAATCGACCCCGAGACCTTGGGACCCAATCCCGAGCCTCCAAGACCCGATCCCGAGTCCCGAGAATCGGCGAGAAACCCATGAGAGGCAAGGAGGGACCAAAGAGCTCTTACGGGAGGCCTACAAGACCCATCCCGTTCGGGATGGCCTCATCCCGTTCGGGATGGCCTCATCCCGTTCGGGATGGGGTGCGCTTTTGAGGAGGCCACTGTGAGCCCATCCCGGTCGGGACCAACCCGTCCCGATCGGGATGACAGGGCTGTCCCGGTCGGGATGGGCTACAGCTCACCCGGTCGCGTAGGGTGCGCTAATACCCATTCGGCTAGTATAGTAGTTAGTATGTGCTTACTCGAGGGCGAGTAAGGGTTAAGTGTGGGGGAGTTGATAAGTGTAGTTTGTAGTGCCTTTTTCACTATGTTTTGGTCCCATTTCCTTGTGGAATCGCTCCTTGGGAGCGATTTATGGGTTTCTTATGCTTCCTTTAGTTCGTTTTAGGTTCCCGAGACCGATTTGGAAGAGTTGGAGCGATTCCGACTCTATACATGCACATTTTGGAGCCAACGGAGTAAAGGAACGATGAGTCGATGCCTTGGAATCGACCCCGAGACCTTGGGACCCATTCCCGAGCCTCCAAGACCCGATCCCGAGTCCCGAGAATCGGCGAGAAACCCATGAGAGGCAAGGAGGGACCAAAGAGCTCTTAAGGGAGGCCTACAAGACCCATCCCGTTCGGGATGGGGTGCGCTTTTGAGGAGACCACTGTGAGCCCATCCCGGTCGGGACCAACCCGTCCCGATCGGGATGACAGGGCCGTCCCGGTCGGGATCATCCGTCCCGGTCGGGATGGGCTACAGCTCACCCGCATTGTTTCCTTTCTTCTCCTTTCCACTTGTAACCCTATATATACCCCCCTCTTGTATTAAGACAACATCTTATGTTATATTCTTGATTTCTCCTTAAACCCTAGACTACTTTAGGTTAGATTAGATTAGATTAGATTAGTGTAGATTAGTTATTAATTAGTTGTTAATCTTAGTTTAATCTTGTATTATTGGATCTCTTGAAGAATCCATTCAAACTTGACAACCTTGGTGGAATTATTTGGGTTTTCTTCTATACAAGTGTTCTCCTTTTCATCCCCTGTAGTTGGTATAATCTTTCCTTCCTCTTTTCCTTTAATCTTTCATGTTTAATCATCCAAGTTTTAATCTTTGATTGTTGTTTATTGTTTTCACTAGTTTGTTTATGTTAGTTTTGTTTTCTTATGTTGATTCATCTTGCTTTTGTTAGTTATAGTTTGATTATGTTAGAGTAGTGTTCTTGCTAGGGTTAGTAAGGTGATTTGGGTGTTAATGGATGATTAAGGGATTGTTGGAGATGTTGGTGGAAGATTTGGGTTTCCTCTTGGTTTGATGCACATCACATGCTTGTTGAAATGCTTGAATGACTAAGTAGTTGTGAATGCTTGTTTTTCTTGCCTTTCTCTTGTGGGTGATAGTTTTTTTGTGGGTCCGGTTCCCTCACTAAGTTGCGAGAGCCCGGTGAGGACGACCCCTAGGTCGGTCTAAGTAGCGAGAGCCCGGATGCGACCTAGGCCACCATAGCGCGCTAGAACCCCGTTTGTCATGTGTGTCGCCGAGATGGGTTATAGGATGAACCTCTAGGTAGGCCTAAGTTGCGAGAGCCCGGACCAACCTAGATCACCCTACTACCTCCTTCGCTCTAGTTCTCCCTCGACCATTCCGTTACCCCTTTGACCCCGACCTAATCCTAGCCCGTTTTCCTTGTTTGGTTTCTCCTTAGCCATAGTTTTAGTCTTAGTTTTCTTCCCTCTCTACCATTCCTAGTTTAGTTTAGCTCGTTGACTTAGTCTCGTATTTGAGCCGACCTAGTCTAGGCTATACATTACCGTCCCCGTGGATTCGACCCGACTTGCCCTATCTACCCTAGTTAGGTTAGCCGGTTATTTTATTGACGGTTGGGATTCGCGACAAATCCCTCCCATCAATTTGGCGCCGTTGCCGGGGACGGTGCTAGTTTGGACTTTGTTTTCCTATTTGCTTGACTTAGTCTTTGTGTTTGTGTTTTTCTTTTTTCTTTTTGTTACCTTGCTTCTTGTGTGTGTGAAGTTTATTTCTCTCTTGTCTAGTGCCCAAAAAGCACTAGGCTTCTCACGTTTGTTCTCAGTCTACAGTTTGTGCTTAGAGGTGGTGATTGTCTTCTTCTTGCAACTCACGGCCGCTTAAACGGACGGTTGCTAGGGTGAGAGGTTGCCAACCGGGTATGGACTACGATTTTCGAGCAAGCATGGGGTTTGATCTAAACTCCACATACTCGGGAGCCGATATGAGCTACCCCTCTTCTTCCATGAACCAAAGCTATGACATGATGACTCCTAATCACTATCAAGCTTCTTGGGGGGATCAAGACGGGTATGATCTTCAAGATTATGGAAATGGCTACCAACAAGTGAACGATTACCAATCCTACGAGCATGGTGACTATTACTCGAGTTATGATTGTGAACCCACCATGTTCAATCAAGATTCACCTTATGGAAGCCAATACCCCCAATACCCACAATATTACCCTCCACCCCAACCACAATATGAACCCCATGACCCACAATACTACCAATCACCTCAACCTTACTACCAACAATATGATGCCCCACCCCTTGGGCATCATCAAGATTTTCAAGGAACTATACAAGACCCCAATGACCGCCAAATGCCAAACTTAGAGTTACATCAATCGATGCTTCAAATGCAAAGGAGCATCCAAGAAACGGCCATTCAATTGCAAAAAGAACAAGAGGAATTAATGGCCCAAATTCGAAGGGGAAACGAGGCGAGGAATGCTCAATTAAATGCATTATCGGTTCAACCCGTAATGTTTTTATCCCGAGCATCACATTTAGATGAAGGGTGCCCACTTGAGAGAGAGGAGCAACCTAATCACGAAGCCGCCGATGTAGTTCCCTTTGATAGAGAAGTTTGCTTTGAAGAACCTCAATCGTCTACCCAAAAAGAGATGAATGAGGATATGACCCTTGGTGAAGGCAACATTGGTGAGGAATTGGAGGAGGAAGGTGAGTTGGATGATTTGGTGGAGTTTGTGATGTTGTTGGGTGAAATTGATAGCCTCGAGTTGCCCATGTCCGATAATGAGGATAAGTATCAAGAGCCCCTTATATGTACACCAAGCAATGACTTGGAAGAGATTGAAACCGCCGGTAGAAGTTTCGATTCTCTTCTCCAAGATGATGTGGGGCCGAGTGATGAAGATGGGGAACCACAACTTGAGGAAAGTGTGGGGGTGTGCATTGAGGAGATGAGGCCAAAGCCGCTTTTTGTGCCTTGTTTCTTGGAGATGAAGCTTGCTTGTGATTGGAGGCAATGCTTAGGGAGGAAGAGGTCGGTGAAGCTCGTAGGATGGATAGACCCCGGAGATAACGTGCAAGATGATGACGGGTCTTGGGAATCCTACTTCTTGCCTCCACCTTGGAGGCCGTGGAGGTCGGCTAAGCTCGAGCGCTTCTTGGGCCTTCATTATGATGTCGGTAGCGCGTTCGACTTGCTCCTCCATGCCCTTGAGGGCTACGGTTGAAGAAGAGTCCACCATCCTAGGTTTGACGGAGTTCCTAAAGAACCATCATGTTGTATATTCCCCGCTCCTCTTCCTTAGAGTACTTGTGCTTGTATTTGTGTGTTTTGTTTCTTAGATTTTCACTTTCTTTTTTTTGAGGATTTAGTCGGATTTAGGCGGAATCCGGGCTAGGTGACTTGATTACACCTAGCCCTCCCCTCCCATTTCCTTTTATTTCCTTCTTTTTATTTCTTCCCCCATCCATATCTTTTTCTCGTCTCGGCCCATGGTGACTTGACTACACCCCGGCCGGACACATTCTACCATTTCTTCACTTTTATCTTTGATTTTTAGCTTTATTTTCGTAGTTTCTTTTCTTTTTCTTTTGTCTCTCCGCACCCTACGATCGAGCATGAGGACATGGCTCGATTTAAGTGTGGGGGAGCGATATTCTATCATAGTTAGTTTTATTTTCTTAGTTTTTTCGAAAAAAATCTTTAAAAACCATAAAAATTTGAAAACTTTCACAAAAATCAAAAAGATTTTCCTTTTTGTGTGTTTTCCTTTTATGTTTTTTTATCGTGTTTTTGTCGTATTGTGCGTGTTTGCCTCCCTTTTTTCCTTATAGGTTGCCTAATCACCGTTAGCTTTGGTGAGCTTTGAAGACATCCGGTAACATCTTCTATCCCTTTTTCCCCTCTTTATTTCTTGTGAAGTTTGGAGAAAGTTGTGTTGAGGTGTGCTCGGGTGGAGCTTGTACATACTTGCGGTTGATTTAATGATTTGTTTGGAAGATAGGGGTGGCGTTTGTGTTGTTTATGTGTTCATTTTGTTTAGTTTTTGTTTTGTTGCTTTTGCTTTTTTTTCTTTCGTTCATTTTCGTCGTGTCTTTGTTTTGTGTTGTGTTGTGTGTCTTGTGCGTAAACCGTTTTCGAAAACCCGGTTTAGAGGCTAGTGTGTGGGTGTCTACTTTCCCTTCCTAGTAATGTAAATCGAGTCTTGGACTTTTGTCTAGTAGAATGACCCTAAATCAATGATTTCGTTGGTCCTTTACCTTGAGTCCACCTAGCTTACTAGGGATTTACTACGGGATTTGCATTTTGACCATTATGACCACCCACGGTGTGAAAAGGCCTTGGTTACCGAGTCTCGTCCCTTAGGTGACCGTGTCTAGGATTGTTTGATTAGTCCAAGTTCTCCCCTTTTTGTGGGTTTGTAGGGAAATCGCGACCCCCGACTTACCCATTACCCTACCTTCCTCACATACACACACAATAAAATGCAATTTGTTGATTTCTCTCTTTCTCAATTGTCAAGAAATGCCAAAAAGCCAAATCTTGCCAAAAAAGGGCAAAGAAAAGAAAAGAAAGAAAAGTGGAAGAAAGAAAAGAATGAAGAAAAAGAAAAGGCACAAAAGCCAAAAAGAAAATAGAAAAGAAGAAAAAGAAATGGCATGGCAACAAACAAATCAAAACGTCGAAAAGAAAGAAAATGCCAAAAGAAAACCCGTCTCACAAAAAGAAATCCCCACAAAAATAAGCCTTTTTCCGACTTTTGCCATGAAGAGCCTAACAAAGGACCGAGTCCCGAGGAAGGATGATAGCGGCATTAGTCGGTCTTCCCTCATTTTGCATGTTTTCCACCTTTTTACTTGGACTAGTTAGGCGGTTTTGGACACGGGACGACCCTCTTGGCGAACGCTAAAGGGGGCGGGGTCTCACTTACCTACAGTGTCGACTAACACCGTGGTTCTTCACTTTTCCACTACGTCGATCGTCACGTAGTACGTTTTTAGAAAGTTAGGAGGACCTAGGTAAGTTACCAACGTTTTTTTGTTGCTTTATCGTCATACTATTAGGGTTTAGTCCACCTTGGTTTGTATTGCTAGCTTGGGAAGGTTGTCACTTACCTCGAGTCCTAAACCGGTGCTTCTTTCACCGCTTTTAGAGGGAAGCGGTATTTCTTTTGTTTTGGGTGCAACCGTCTAAGTGTTTGTGTGTGTGTTTGTTTGTTTGTGTGTTTTGTGTCCGGTTGCATCCGCGGTTTTGTCGCAAGTCCCGACTTGCCTTGCGGAGTGCACTTTTCCTCTAAGTGCACTCGCGTGAGTTGAAAGGGCGTAGGGTGCGCTAATACCCATTCGGCTAGTATAGTAGTTAGTATGTGCTTACTCGAGGGCGAGTAAGGGTTAAGTGTGGGGGAGTTGATAAGTGTAGTTTGTAGTGCCTTTTTCACTATGTTTTGGTCCCATTTCCTTGTGGAATCGCTCCTTGGGAGCGATTTATGGGTTTCTTATGCTTCCTTTAGTTCGTTTTAGGTTCCCGAGACCGATTTGGAAGAGTTGGAGCGATTCCGACTCTATACATGCACATTTTGGAGCCAACGGAGTAAAGGAACGATGAGTCGATGCCTTGGAATCGACCCCGAGACCTTGGGACCCATTCCCGAGCCTCCAAGACCCGATCCCGAGTCCCGAGAATCGGCGAGAAACCCATGAGAGGCAAGGAGGGACCAAAGAGCTCTTAAGGGAGGCCTACAAGACCCATCCCGTTCGGGATGGGGTGCGCTTTTGAGGAGACCACTGTGAGCCCATCCCGGTCGGGACCAACCCGTCCCGATCGGGATGACAGGGCCGTCCCGGTCGGGATCATCCGTCCCGGTCGGGATCATCCGTCCCGGTCGGGATGGGCTACAGCTCACCCGCATTGTTTCCTTTCTTCTCCTTTCCACTTGTAACCCTATATATACCCCCCTCTTGTATTAAGACAACATCTTATGTTATATTCTTGATTTCTCCTTAAACCCTAGACTACTTTAGGTTAGATTAGATTAGATTAGATTAGTGTATATTAGTTATTAATTAGTTGTTAATCTTAGTTTAATCTTGTATTATTGGATCTCTTGAAGAATCCATTCAAACTTGACAACCTTGGTGGAATTATTTGGGTTTTCTTCTATACAAGTGTTCTCCTTTTCATCCCCTGTAGTTGGTATAATCTTTCCTTCCTCTTTTCCTTTAATCTTTCATGTTTAATCATCCAAGTTTTAATCTTTGATTGTTGTTTATTGTTTTCACTAGTTTGTTTATGTTAGTTTTGTTTTCTTATGTTGATTCATCTTGCTTTTGTTAGTTATAGTTTGATTATGTTAGAGTAGTGTTCTTGCTAGGGTTAGTAAGGTGATTTGGGTGTTAATGGATGATTAAGGGATTGTTGGAGATGTTGGTGGAAGATTTGGGTTTCCTCTTGGTTTGATGCATATCACATGCTTGTTGAAATGCTTGAATGACTAAGTAGTTGTGAATGCTTGTTTTTCTTGCCTTTCTCTTGTGGGTGATAGTTTTTTTGTGGGTCCGGTTCCCTCACTAAGTTGCGAGAGCCCGGTGAGGACGACCCCTAGGTCGGTCTAAGTAGCGAGAGCCCGGATGCGACCTAGGCCACCATAGCGCGCTAGAACCCCGTTTGTCATGTGTGTCGCCGAGATGGGTTATAGGATGAACCTCTAGGTAGGCCTAAGTTGCGAGAGCCCGGACCAACCTAGATCACCCTACTACCTCCTTCGCTCTAGTTCTCCCTCGACCATTCCGTTACCCCTTTGACCCCGACCTAATCCTAGCCCGTTTTCCTTGTTTGGTTTCTCCGTAGCCATAGTTTTAGTCTTAGTTTTCTTCCCTCTCTACCATTCCTAGTTTAGTTTAGCTCGTTGACTTAGTCTCGTATTTGGGCCGACCTAGTCTAGGCTATACATTACCGTCCCCGTGGATTCGACCCGACTTGCCCTATCTACCCTAGTTAGGTTAACCGGTTATTTTATTGACGGTTGGGATTCGCGACAAATCCCTCCCATCATACGTATTGGGAAGCCAACATCCGATAGATATCAACACCCAATCCCGCTCGCACTATAGCGGCCTCTACTAATCAATCGGTGGGCTGATATCTTAGTTCTTTTGTTGTGGTGGAAATACTGTAACATCCATTGTTTTAACCCTATACCTTTTGCTACGTCGGTTGTTTAAAGACAAGTAAGTTTTGTCGTCGAAATAGTTGTGTTTACATTCTTTTCATGTGATTTCACGTGACAAGCAGGCCATGAAAAGATGCACGTAGGAGAGTAGAGAGTACTAGTATTATACGTATTAGCAAATCAGTTTTAATGGGACAATAAGGATATTAGTCATTCTCGTGGTGTACCTTACCTGGTATTCTGCTTAAGATGCGTCGGCTCGGTATTAGTAGAGATGCGTCTAACCTAATAAGGCGAGCACCGAGACTAATACGGAACCCGACCATCACTTTGTTCAATTTTAGCAGTTTTACGTTTTGAATTCCGTGTTAGGTGATTTAGCATGCGATTATAAGGTCATAAAAGCAATAAATCATACGAAAAACTGTAAATGCGAATGTAAGTAAATCACATAGTGAGGAGTTGTACCCTCGGAGTATACACTAAACGGGACACGATGCATAGATAGTTTGAGAACGGATCTCGGAATTACTCGGGTCTATTTAGTGTGTTTTTAGTGTTTGTGGTTGAGGTTGGGACGTTACGTATTTTAGTGAATGCTATGGACCTAGTGTCCATGTCTAATATTATCGTAGTGCATAATAATAGAAAGCACGAATATGGAAAGTTTTGTTTAGATGGCAATCTAGTGACGACACGACTTCAAAAGGCGGATCCTCCTAGATTGACCAGTGACTTCGGCAGAGCTCCGTTACCGTTGACCCTTCCTGCGGCTACTCCGGCAGAGCTTCGTTACTATGGACTGATTCTGCGGCTAATCCGGCAGAGGTTCGCTACTAGACTATTGCTAGTCGAACACAGGCACCTCAGAATCGAGTGGGGTGCTCGAAGGTGACGAGTAGCGTTGATGTCGCTTTTTTATCGGAACTACGATCGAGTGGATCGTTTGCCTCAGGTTTTGGAGTGTGAGCCCTTAGCGAGAGTATAGAGGGGGAAGAGAAGAATGAGAATTGTGCCGAATGAATGAGGTGAATGGGGGTATTTATAGGTGCTTTCGGCCCTCGTCACCCGTATGGGCGCCTGAACTGAGGCGAACTAATACTCAGGCTCTAGGGCTTAGGCGCGGGGAGACAAAGATGCGTCGGGTGGGGCGGTTGGGATTTTGAGGATACGATTTTGATACTTTCCAAAACCGAGAGGGAGAGTATAATATGAATGTTGGGGGTTAAGTCTTTCCCGGGTTTGACCTAGCGCCGCGTGTTTTAGTGGACCTCGGGTTTTCATCCCGAGGTTCGCTTGGCGCGGTGTTGACTCGGTTCGAGTTTCGGGACCGACTCGGCGTCTCAGTGTCAGAATTGACTCTAATTAGTGTCTATGCGACCGTAACGACACGACTAAGGCTGTCGTCGTGTTAGTTTAATTACCCGAGTAATTTATTTGATCCGTTCTATGGAAAAACTACCTAAAACATCGTGAACCCGTGTCGCGTTGCAGTCCTATCGTCATCGGGTGTTTGTTGGACACTTCTGCAGCCACCAGGTCCAAATCTAGGTGTCTACAGAAGCCCCCACTTTGACTGAGGCTTGGACAAGGCGAAAGTCAAAGTATAGCCGCCCAGGTCAATCGAAGATTACGACCTGGTGGCTGTCCTATCGGGTCGTTTTAAGTCCATTAGACTGCGTGTTGAGGCTCGCCAGCCAAGGCTTAGAAGTCATACCTGACGTCATCGCTTGCGGTTGCTTGCTTGGGCCCGGGCCGTTGCTGGTCGTCTCGTTCTTGATTCTTAGTGCGCGCGTGCTTTGTCTTCTTCGGTTTGTTTAAAAGCTCGTTTAATTTCGAATGTGTTTGTGACGCGTTAAGCGTAAGCGTAAAGGGTGTTCACATATGTTGGCTTTCATTTTGAACAAACGTTTTTGGGATGCTTGTGACCCCTTGGGCGAAATAAATAGGATAAACCACTCGACGACGTTAGTCTCCACTCGAGCAGCTGTCTTCGGGGATGCTCTGACCCCTAGGATGAAATTGCTGTTGTAAACTACTCGAGGGCGTCAATCTCCACTCGAGTAGTTGTCTTCGGGGATGCTCTGACCCCTAGGACAAAATTGCTATTGTAAATCACTTGAGGGCGTCAGTCTCAACTCGAGCAGCTGTCTTCGGGGATGCTCTGACCCCTAGGACAAAATTGTCGTTGTAAACCACTCGAGGGCGTCAGTCTCCACTCGAACAGCTGTCTTCGGGGATGCTCTGACCCCTAGGACAAAATTGTTGTTGTAAACTACTCGAGGGCGTCAGTCCCCACTCGAGTAGCCGCCTTCGGGGATGCTCTGACACTGATAGCCGAATTTGTCGTCAATCTTACTACCAAATAAAACCAACTAACCTAAGCAAGAATAGCAAGGGTAAGTCGGGTCGAATCCACAGAGAGATCGGGATCGAGTACTAGGTCGATCTCGAATTATGAATTAACTACGTGAATCAATTAAGGGTGGAATTACTAACTAAGACTAACTAATAAAAGCATAGACGAACTAATAATAAAACTAAGCAAGTAATAAAAATGATGATCTAATAATAAATCAAATAAGAAAAGGTACTAAGGGACGATGTCACCCGCGACTTATTCAAATCACGCTAACGAATGCCAAGTATCGAGGAAGTCGGGTTCTCGCACAAGAACAAGGCGCATTCTAGGTCGGTCACCTCCCTCCCGGGTTCATGAAACGACTAATTACCCCGTTTACCTCCCTCCCGGGTTCGTAAGACGGAATCCTAAGGTCTAGACCGGAGACTCACTCCCGTGATGTTCCCCAAACTAACCCAAGTCAATGAAAAGCACGCTAATCGAAACTAGTGTTAGGAATACCCCGCTTAATTCCCACTCCCGTGTTCAACTAAGTAGAGTAAGGCAAGGTAAAAGAGTAAAGTCGACAATCTATCCTAATCGACTCCCGTCGATGACCAAGGGATTAGATTCGACCCAAACTCCAAATACCGAGGTTAATCCATTAATCCCTAACACGTTCTCATCCAATCACCCAAATAAACCGATACAAGGCATACAATCGCACAATTTAAATAAGTCGGGGATTCATCGACCCCTAGTGAGAAAACTACTCACTAAGCATAATTATACTAATAAAAATACTAATAATTACTCTAAACATAGAAATGAACATAATGAAACAATAAAGACAAAAACTTTAACTAATGAAATAAAATTAAACTAATCTAACATAGCACATACTAATTACTCAACATAAAAAATGTAACACAAACTTAGAATCATAGTACCAAACACGATTAACGAAAAAGGAATAAACTTTACACTAATTACTCCGTAATAATTACAATATCATAAACATGAAACTTAAGGATAAAAAAAATGAGAGAAAAGATGAGAATTGTACCAAAGGAGAATGGAATTAAAGAAGTCGGAAGTTGAAGAACGGAAATATTAAATTAATTAAAACATATTAAAAGAAACAAAGAAAATTAAGAAAGAAGGGGGAAGAGCTGCTGCTGTTCGAACTACTGCTCTAAACCCTCCTCTATCTCTCAATCTATCCGCCTCTTTGACAAAATGAGGGTTTAGGATATAAATATGTCACAAAACATAAAAAATGACTTAATTGCCCTTCACTTAAATGAAGTAGAAAGAGTAACAATAAGGGCTGTTTTATCATTTGGCTTCAAAATAGAACACCTCCAATTCAAATCAATCGAGAGAGCTGGTGGTTTTTGCCGTCGATTCGCCGAAGCTTGGCTGGCCGGAGGAGGCGCGGTGTTCGTCGGAGTTTGCTGCTGTTCGTTGTCGATTCGACGGAGCAAGGGCGGCGCACGTCCGGTGGTGGTACTGTCGGAGATGAGCGGAGAAGTGAAGGGAGATGGGGACGGAGGCGCGCGGCTGTCGGAGGACGCGGTGGTCTGGCACGGTTCTCGACGCCGGAGTGATGGTGGTTCATTGGGTCAAAAATGGTGATTGAATTATTAATGGTGGATTGTTGATTGCAATAGAGGGGAAATGAATTAGATATGGTGGATGAGGAAATTGATTGAGTTTTGTTGGTTTCTTTACGAATAATGGAGGAGTTTTTAGTTGGTGATTGATGGTGATGAAGTGATGATAATTGATTGACGATGGAGGATGATGTATGATGATGGTGGAGGACTAGGATAAGGAGGGTGATGTAGGCAGGGGAAATAAAAGGGGATTATGATCAAGGTCAAATACGGTTTGACCCATCTTGACCGCTTCTCTTGGATCATCTCGACCCTTCTCGATATCTACAATGTCAAAATAACTCGAGCAGTATCGAAATTACGACAAATATAATAAATGTAAATTAATTAAACTAAACACGACTAATTAGCTAATTAAACACAAAATAGCTAAATATAAGCAAATCGAGTTTTCAAACCGACAAAATAAGAGTGTAAATGTGGCACAAAAATAGGTAAAATACCGACTTATCAAACTCCCCACACTTAACTCTTACTCGTCCTCGAGTAAGCTCAAAAGACAACTACGACCTATAAAATCACGGAAAACAAAAACACAAAATATATACAAAAACGAAAATAAGCAAATATAGACAAACGAGTCACAAGTCTCCCAAATCAAAAGTCACAATCCTAAAATTCAACTAAAATATAGAATATGAATGTCAAGATTACTAAATCGGTTGCAAAAATTATTATTACATATCTCTTGGCCTCGGTCCATGCTATGTCGGGATGTGAGACGGAAATGGAAGGAGGTCTCCCATGAAGTTAGTTACAAATGCATACAAGTCTCGACCCCTCGAATAAACAAGGGGCTAGGGTCGTTCTAATCATCCAAGTGACACATGAAACGATCCAAAATGGGAAATATGGATAAACAAAAATACTCGGGGAAGGAATCGTCTTTCTTTTCTTTTTTCTTTCTTTTTCTTTTTTCATTCTTTTTTTCATTTTTCATTTCTTCTTCTCCCCCTTATTTTTTTCTTTTTGAGTTTTTGAGAATTTTTCTTTGTTTCTCGTATTTGATGTTTGAGCTCTTTTTGGGTGGAAGATAACTCTTATTTTGTGAGTATTTTTGTGGGATATGGATCGAAAAAAATGATAGATAGTCACTTGGATAAATAGTCCCCTAGAAAAATATGCAATGCCAAAATCACGACACGGGAGGTGGAAGGTGGAAACAAGTGAATGACACATCCCGAGCGACTTATAGTAGGAGGACAATCAGATCAATATATAATATTAAGAAACAACCAGTAAGTAATAGAAAAATCCATACTCTTTAAAGAAGTTGAAAATTAGATAAATAACTTTATCAAGGAAAACAAGTGAATCGAAAAACAAAAATCTTTTTGGAGTTTTTCGCTTTTTTTCAATTTTTACGTATTTTTTCAAATTTTTGATTTTTACAAAAGAAAAACGCAAAAACGACAAAAATCACAAAGAAAAGAAAATAAAAACCACGAAACAATCGACACAAGCTACAATCCCACAACAACACATATTTACAACACAAAACGCCTCCAAGGAATCTCCAACAAGAGTATCAACCACAAATTCCTCAAGCACAACACAACCATCAATCAAGAATCGACCTCCCCACACTTGAAACGAACATTGTCCTCAATGTTCAAAACTAGGGAGGGAAAGGGAGGGTGAGAAGATACCTTTGAAGCGTAATTATTCCCCACACTTGGGCGATTGCGTGTCTCTTATCAATTTTGCAACATAGTGGTTTCATGCTAGAGATACCTACAAACAAACAAACAAACAAAAACAAAAATATGTACAACAAACTTGGGGTGCCTCCCAAGAAGCGCGATTTTAAGGAAACCGCCAAACCTACAAAGCATGCTTATCTACTTAGTGCCCACCAAGGATCTCATTAATTTGTCGAACGAGGAAGACCAATCCTCATTAAAGTGGTCATAAGGCATCTTAATGGATAAACATGACCAAATAAGATAGGAAGGAGAGGTAGGAGGATGAATGGGATGCTTAAGAGAAAAGGTAAGAAACCCAAAAATTTTAAATTCATCAAAGTACTTGGCACTTGTTTTGAAAGTCTTAAGAGGTGGATTAAAACCTTAGAAATTTTCATTGGTAAAATTAATGTCATACCCTTCTTCAAGACACTCTATCAAGTCAACCTCAAGTGGCAAGCAAGTAACATCGGCCTCAAAGATAGAATTGACAAAATTCTCATCAACATACATGGCCTCAAAGGAAGGGGTAAGAGAAATAAGGTCATCATAATCAATGGATGAAACATATTCATCCTCAATATAAGATAAAGACTCAAATTTATCCAAAATAGGCTCCTCAAAGAAATCAATATCAACATCCCATTTATCCTCCAATACCCCCATGCTCTCAACTACATCCACAACATTCTCATCAACAAAATCATCAACATCATCTATAAGCATATTATAATCATTCACATTCTCACGGGGAAGGGGAAGATGATGATAATCAACCTGAGATCGAACATAAGGCACATCCACAAGAGAAGCATCAAACATAGAATAGTCATTAGGTTCAACTCTAGCTTGTGGTCCTCTCTTAAATGCCCAAATAGAATTTCTATTCTCATCGGCACTAGCCATGGCCTCAATTAAAGATCTAGCCTCATTAACGCTCAACTCATCAAATGCTCCTCCAGATGATATATTCACAAGGTTTCTAAGAGAAGGAAGGAAATTATCAAAGAAAATAAGCATGATTTGGCAAGGTGAAATACCATGGTGGGGACAAACTCTCAACAAACCCTTAAATCTACCCCAAGTCTCACTCAAAGTCTCAAACTCGCCTTGTTGGAAATTATAAATTGCACGAATCATTTGGGCGGTTTTAGAAGGAGGGTAGAATTTGTTCAAAAAGGTTTGAGCTAAGTCATCCCAAGTGCAAAAGGTAGAAGAAGGGTGAGAGTATAACCATTTCCTAGCTTCACCCTTAAGACTAAAGGGAAAAAATATGAGTTTGGTTGCTTGGTTCGATACACCCTCCATCCTAACAAGAGAACAATTCGCCTCAAATGTCTCTAAATGGTCAATTGGTTCATCACTCTCTAAACCACAAAAGACATCTCGTCGAATCAACTCAATAAGACCTACATCAAATGCATAAGCCGCTTCCACAACCCCAATATTAATAGGTCGATTAACATGAGTAGGGTTGGGTCTAGTAAGATCACGTATGCTAGGCATCGTCATGTGTGCACAAAAGGGTGACAATCAAGATACAAGTCTAAAGATAAGAATCAATGCAACACACAAGCATGCAACAAAAGGCAAGTAACAAGTAACAAATGCGTAGTCTAATAAATCTAAAACTAAACTAATATCATTCCGTTGATCTCCCCGGCAACGGCGCCATTTTGATAGCCGAATTTGTCGTCAATCTTACTACCAAATAAAACCAACTAACCTAAGCTAGAATAGCAAGGGTAAGTCGGGTCGAATCCACAGAGAGATCGGGATCGAGTACTAGGTCGGTCTCGGATTATGAATTAACTACGCGAATCGATTAAGGGTGGAATTACTAACTAAGACTAACTAATAAAAGCATAGACGAACTAATAATAAAACTAAGCAAGTAATAAAAATGATGATCTAATAATAAATCAAATAAGAAAAGGTACTAAGGGACGATGTCACCCGCGACTTATTCAAATCACGCTAACGAATGCCAAGTATCGAGGAAGTCGGGTTCTCGGACAAGAACAAGGCGCATTCTAGGTCGGTCACCTCCCTCCCGGGTTCGTGAAACGACTAATTACCCCGTTTACCTCCCTCCCGGGTTCGTAAGACGGAATCCTAAGGTCCAGACCGGAGACTCACTCCCGTGATGTTCCCCAAACTAACCCAAGTCAATGAAAAGCACACTAATCGAAACTAGTGTTAGGAATACCCCGCTTAATTCCCACTCCCGTGTTCAACTAAGTAGAGTAAGGCAAGGTAAAAGAGTAAAGTCGACAATCTATCCTAATCGACTCCCGTCGATGACCAAGGGATTAGATTCGACCCAAACTCCAAATACCGAGGTTAATCCATTAATCCCTAACACGTTCTCATCCAATCACCCAAATAAACCGATACAAGGCATACAATCGCACAATTTAAATAACTCGGGGATTCATCGACCCCTAGTGAGAAAACTACTCACTAAGCATAATTATACTAATAAAAATACTAATAATTACTCTAAACATAGAAATGAACATAATGAAACAATAAAGACAAAAACTTTAACTAATGAAATAAAATTAAACTAATCTAACATAGCACATACTAATTACTCAACATAAAAAATGTAACACAAACTTAGAATCATAGTACCAAACACGATTAACGAAAAAGGAATAAACTTTACACTAATTACTCCGTAATAATTATAATATCATAAACATGTAAATTAAGGATAAAAAAAAATGAGAGAAAAGATGAGAATTGTACCAAAGGAGAATGGAATTAAAGAAGTCGGAAGTTGAAGAACGGAAATATTAAATTAATTAAAACATATTAAAAGAAACAAAGAAAATTAAGAAAGAAGGGGGAAGAGCTGCTGCTGTTCGAACTACTGCTCTAAACCCTCCTCTATCTCTCAATCTATCCGCCTCTTTGACAAAATGAGGGTTTAGGATATAAATATGTCACAAAACATAAAAAATGACTTAATTGCCCTTCACTTAAATGAAGTAGAAAGAGTAACAATAAGGGCTGTTTTGTCATTTTGCTTCAAAATAGAACACCTCCAATTCAAATCAATCGAGAGAGCTGGTGGTTTTTGCCGTCGATTCGCCGAAGCTTGGCTGGCCGGAGGAGGCGCGGTGTTCGTCGGAGTTTGCTGCTGTTCGTTGTCGATTCGACGGAGCAAGGGCGGCGCACGTCCGGTGGTGGTACTGTCGGAGATGAGCGGAGAAGTGAAGGGAGATGGGGACGGAGGCGCGCGGCTGTCGGAGGACGCGGTGGTCTGGCACGGTTCTCGACGCCGGAGTGATGGTGGTTCATTGGGTCAAAAATGGTGATTGAATTATTAATGGTGGATTGTTGATTGCAATGGAGGGGAAATGAATTAGATATGGTGGATGAGGAAATTGATTGAGTTTTGTTGGTTTCTTTATGAATAATGGAGGAGTTTTTAGTCGGTGATTGATGGTGATGAAGTGATGATAATTGATTGACGATGGAGGATGATGTATGATGATGGTGGAGGACTAGGATAAGGAGGGTGATGTAGGCAGGGGAAATAAAAGGGGATTATGATCAAGGTCAAATACGGTTTGACCCATCTTGACCGCTTCTCTTGGATCATCTCGACCCTTCTCGATATCTACAATGTCAAAATAACTCGAGCAGTATCGAAATTACGACAGATATAATAAATGTAAATTAATTAAACTAAACACGACTAATTAGCTAATTAAACACAAAATAGCTAAATATAAGCAAATCGAGTTTTCAAACCGACAAAATAAGAGTGTAAATGTGGCACAAAAATAGGTAAAATACCGACTTATCAAACTCCCCACACTTAACTCTTACTCGTCCTCGAGTAAGCTCAAAAGACAACTACGACCTTTAAAATCACGGAAAACAAAAACACAAAATATATACAAAAACGAAAATAAGCAAATATAGACAAACGAGTCACAAGTCTCCCAAATCAAAAGTCACAATCCTAAAATTCAACTAAAATATAGAATATGAATGTCAAGATTACTAAATCGGTTGCAAAAATTATTATTACATATCTCTTGGCCTCGGTCCATGCTATGTCGGGATGTGAGACGGAAATGGAAGGAGGTCTCCCATGAAGTTAGTTACAAATGCATACAAGTCTCGACCCCTCGAATAAACAAGGGGCTAGGGTCGTTCTAATCATCCAAGTGACACATGAAACGATCCAAAATGGGAAATATGGATAAACAAAAATACTCGGGGAAGGAATCGTCTTTCTTTTCTTTTTTCTTTCTTTTTCATTTTTCATTCTTTTTTTCATTTTTCATTTCTTCTTCTCCCCCTTATTTTTTTCTTTTTGAGTTTTTGAGAATTTTTCTTTGTTTCTCGTATTTGATGTTTGAGCTCTTTTTGGGTGGAAGATAACTCTTATTTTGTGAGTATTTTTGTGGGATATGGATCGAAAAAAATGATAGATAGTCACTTGGATAAATAGTCACCTAGACAAATATGCAATGCCAAAATCACGACACGGGAGGTGGAAGGTGGAAACAAGTGAAGGACACATCCCGAGCGACTTATAGTAGGAGGACAATCAGATCAATATATAATATTAAGAAACAACCAGTAAGTAATAGAAAAATCCATACTCTTTAAAGAAGTTGAAAATTAGAAAAATAACTTTATCAAGGAAAACAAGTGAATCGAAAAACAAAAATCTTTTTGGAGTTTTCGCTTTTTTTCAATTTTTACGTATTTTTTCAAATTTTTGATTTTTACAAAAGAAAAACGCAAAAACGACAAAAATCACAAAGAAAAGAAAATAAAAACCACGAAACAATCGACACAAGCTACAATCCCACAACAACACATATTTACAACACAAAACGCCTCCAAGGAATCTCCAACAAGAGTATCAACCACAAATTCCTCAAGCACAACACAACCATCAATCAAGAATCGACCTCCCCACACTTGAAACGAACATTGTCCTCAATGTTCAAAACTAGGGAGGGAAAGGGAGGGTGAGAAGATACCTTTGAAGCGTAATTATTCCCCACACTTGGGCGATTGCGTGTCTCTTATCAATTTTGCAACATAGTGGTTTCATGCTAGAGATACCTACAAACAAACAAACAAACAAAAACAAAAATATGTACAACAAACTTGGGGTGCCTCCCAAGAAGCGCGGTTTTAAGGAAACCGCCAAACCTACAAAGCACGCTTATCTACTTAGTGCCCACCAAGGATCTCATTAATTTGTCGAACGAGGAAGACCAATCCTCATTAAAGTGGTCATAAGGCATCTTAATGGATAAACATGACCAAATAAGATAGGAAGGAGAGGTAGGAGGATGAATGGGATGCTTAAGAGAAAAGGTAAGAAACCCAAAAATTTTAAATTCATCAAAGTACTTGGCACTTGTTTTGAAAGTCTTAAGAGGTGGATTAAAACCTTAGAAATTTTCATTGGTAAAATTAATGTCATACCCTTCTTCAAGACACTCTATCAAGTCAACCTCAAGTGGCAAGCAAGTAACATCGGCCTCAAAGATAGAATTGACAAAATTCTCATCAACATACATGGCCTCAAAGGAAGGGGTAAGAGAAATAAGGTCATCATAATCAATGGATGAAAGATATTCATCCTCAATATAAGATAAAGACTCAAATTTATCCAAAATAGGCTCCTCAAAGAAATCAATATCAACATCCCATTTATCCTCCAATACCCCCATGCTCTCAACTACATCCACAACATTCTCATCAACAAAATCATCAACATCATCTATAAGCATATTATAATCATTCACATTCTCACGGGGAAGGGGAAGATGATGATAATCAACCTGAGATCGAACATAAGGCACATCCACAAGAGAAGCATCAAACATAGAATAGTCATTAGGTTCAACTCTAGCTTGTGGTCCTCTCTTAAATGCCCAAATAGAATTTCTATTCTCATCGGCACTAGCCATGGCCTCATTTAAAGATCTAGCCTCATTAACGCTCAACTCATCAAATGCTCCTCCAGATGATATATTCACAAGGTTTCTAAGAGAAGGAAGGAAATTATCAAAGAAAATAAGCATGATTTGGCAAGGTGAAATACCATGGTGGGGACAAACTCTCAACAAACCCTTAAATCTACCCCAAGTCTCACTCAAAGTCTCAAACTCGCCTTGTTGGAAATTATAAATTGCACGAATCATTTGGGCGGTTTTAGAAGGAGGGTAGAATTTGTTAAAAAAGGTTTGAGCTAAGTCATCCCAAGTGCAAAAGGTAGAAGAAGGGTGAGAGTATAACCATTTCCTAGCTTCACCCTTAAGACTAAAGGGAAAAAATATGAGTTTGGTTGCTTGGTTCGATACACCCTCCATCCTAACAAGAGAACAATTCGCCTCAAATGTCTCTAAATGGTCAATTGGTTCATCACTCTCTAAACCACAAAAGACATCTCGTCGAATCAACTCAATAAGACCTACATCAAATGCATAAGCCGCTTCCACAACCCCAATATTAATAGGTCGATTAACATGAGTAGGGTTGGGTCTAGTAAGATCACGTATGCTAGGCATCGTCATGTGTGCACAAAAGGGTGACAATCAAGATACAAGTCACAAGATAAGAATCAATGCAACACACAAGCATGCAACAAAAGGCAAGTAACAAGTAACAAATGCGTAGTCTAATAAATCTAAAACTAAACTAATATCATTCCGTTGATCTCCCCGGCAACGGCGCCATTTTGATAGCCGAATTTGTCGTCAATCTTACTACCAAATAAAACCAACTAACCTAAGCTAGAATAGCAAGGGTAAGTCGGGTCGAATCCACAGAGAGATCGGGATCGAGTACTAGGTCGGTCTCGGATTATGAATTAACTACGCGAATCGATTAAGGGTGGAATTACTAACTAAGACTAACTAATAAAAGCATAGACGAACTAATAATAAAACTAAGCAAGTAATAAAAATGATGATCTAATAATAAATCAAATAAGAAAAGGTACTAAGGGACGATGTCACCCGCGACTTATTCAAATCACGCTAACGAATGCCAAGTATCGAGGAAGTCGGGTTCTCGGACAAGAACAAGGCGCATTCTAGGTCGGTCACCTCCCTCCCGGGTTCGTGAAACGACTAATTACCCCGTTTACCTCCCTCCCGGGTTCGTAAGACGGAATCCTAAGGTCTAGACCGGAGACTCGCTCCCGTGATGTTCCCCAAACTAACCCAAGTCAATGAAAAGCACGCTAATCGAAACTAGTGTTAGGAATACCCCGCTTAATTCCCACTCCCGTGTTCAACTAAGTAGAGTAAGGCAAGGTAAAAGAGTAAAGTCGACAATCTATCCTAATCGACTCCCGTCGATGACCAAGGGATTAGATTCGACCCAAACTCCAAATACCGAGGTTAATCCATTAATCCCTAACACGTTCTCATCCAATCACCCAAATAAACCGATACAAGGCATACAATCGCACAATTTAAATAAGTCGGGGATTCATCGACCCCTAGTGAGAAAACTACTCACTAAGCATAATTATACTAATAAAAATACTAATAATTACTCTAAACATAGAAATGAACATAATGAAACAATAAAGACAAAAACTTTAACTAATGAAATAAAATTAAACTAATCTAACATAGCACATACTAATTACTCAACATAAAAAATGTAACACAAACTTAGAATCATAGTACCAAACACGATTAACGAAAAAGGAATAAACTTTACACTAATTACTCCGTAATAATTATAATATCATAAACATGAAACTTAAGGATAAAAAAAAATGAGAGAAAAGATGAGAATTGTACCAAAGGAGAATGGAATTAAAGAAGTCGGAAGTTGAAGAACGGAAATATTAAATTAATTAAAACATATTAAAAGAAACAAAGAAAATTAAGAAAGAAGGGGGAAGAGCTGCTGCTGTTCGAACTACTGCTCTAAACCCTCCTCTATCTCTCAATCTATCCGCCTCTTTGACAAAATGAGGGTTTAGGATATAAATATGTCACAAAACATAAAAAATGACTTAATTGCCCTTCACTTAAATGAAGTAGAAAGAGTAACAATAAGGGCTGTTTTGTCATTTGGCTTCAAAATAGAACACCTCCAATTCAAATCAATCGAGAGAGCTGGTGGTTTTTGCCGTCGATTCGCCGAAGCTTGGCTGGCCGGAGGAGGCGCGGTGTTCATCGGAGTTTGCTGCTGTTCGTTGTCGATTCGACGGAGCAAGGGCGGCGCACGTCCGGTGGTGGTACTGTCGGAGATGAGCGGAGAAGTGAAGGGAGATGGGGACGGAGGCGCGCGGCTGTCGGAGGACGCGGTGGTCTGGCACGGTTCTCGACGCCGGAGTGATGGTGGTTCATTGGGTCAAAAATGGTGATTGAATTATTAATGGTGGATTGTTGATTGCAATGGAGGGGAAATGAATTAGATATGGTGGATGAGGAAATTGATTGAGTTTTGTTGGTTTCTCTATGAATAATGGAGGAGTTTTTAGTTGGTGATTGATGGGGATGAAGTGATGATAATTGATTGACGATGGAGGATGATGTATGATGATGGTGGAGGACTAGGATAAGGAGGGTGATGTAGGCAGGGGAAATAAAAGGGGATTATGATCAAGGTCAAATACGGTTTGACCCATCTTGACCGCTTCTCTTGGATCATCTCGACCCTTCACGATATCTACAATGTCAAAATAAATCGAGCAGTATCGAAATTACGACAAATATAATAAATGTACATTAATTAAACTAAACACGACTAATTAGCTAATTCAACACAAAATAGCTAAATATAAGCAAATCGAGTTCTCAAACTGACAAAATAAGAGTGTAAATGTGGCACAAAAATAGGTAAAATACCGACTTAGCAGACACTAAGGACGAAATTGCTATTGTAAACTATTCGAGGGCGTCAGTCTCCACTCGAGTAGTCGCCTTCGGGGATGCTCTGACCCCTAGGATGAAATTGCTGTTGTAAACTACTCGAGGGCGTCAGTCTCCACTCGAGTAGCCGTCTTCGGGGATGCTCTGACCCGGCCCCTAGGACGAAATTGCTTTTGTAAACTACTCAAGGGCGTCAGTCTCCACTCGAGTAGCCATCTTCGGGGATGCTCTGACCCCTAGGAAAAAGTTGCTGTTGCTCCTCATTCCCGATGCTTCAATTATAGAAAAAGACGAGGGAGTAAATATAATATGTAGTACGAAGTATAGTATGTAGAAATAGTAATAGTGAGTAGTAGTATGTACTACTCTTAGTATATATAGTAGGGAGTAGAAAGAAGTAAGTTAGTAGCAAGTAGTGCACGTAGCAAGTACTATAAGCATATATATAGTATGTGTATTATATAGTAGCATAGATGAGTGGGGGTGTAGGGTAGCTTAGTAGAAAATAATAGGGTGTACGTGTAGTGTTATGTCCATAGTAGTGTATCAACGTGTGAGGATATGAGCTCGAGTTTCGGTCCGTTTCTCGTACAAATATCTTTCTTTCTTTCTTTCTTAAAAAATTGAAATATAAAAGTAGGGAATTAAAATATTGGAAACCGTAAAATTTATTTTTAAAAATGAATTTGTGAGATGGTATGTAAAATAAACAAGAAATAATAATTTGGGACAAAAGTTATAAGAAATCATTATTTTAAGAATTCGTTAAATTATTTCTAAATTTTTATGAGACGAGAAAATGTTAAAACGACAGGTCATTTATTAAAAATATTTTCGAGTTTTAAACTTTATTTAACGAAGGATAAAATTTTAATAACTCGATAAATAAATACTCATGTTTTTAATACGGAAAAATTTTTAATTTAACGAAAATAAAAAACTTTATTCACGAAAATAATTTTTCAAACGTTAAACTTGGTTTAAATAAATATTTAATATTTTAACTCTATTTGAAAAATACGGGGTGTTATGAAACTGGAGTATACATTAATCTGTTAATAGAATGTTGACTACCTTCTTATTTTGTAAAATCTGACTAAAGGACATAACTTCTTTGGTACTGAGCTGAAAGCAGCGTTTCTCAATAGGGGCTTCTTCGATAAGTTGCATCGAATTACTCGGTGCTTGGGAAGAAAGGCATCATAATTGTAACACCCCTGATTTTATAAATTTAAAATAAATTAAAGTTATATTCGTATTTTTATTTTTACAATTTAACTCGTAATTCTTAAAATTATTATAAAACGAATTTATCGTTTAATCGTTTCAAACTCCTAAAATTATATTTGCCTCGAAAACTCTTCTTATATTCGAAACGTATTTTTATTTCTATTTCGATTCATTTTATACATTTAATTTAATTCTTATCGAAAGTCTATTCCGACGATTTAAATTCTAAACTCCTAAAATAAATTCCAATGATTCATTTTATTAACTCGTTTTAACCCGATTCGTGGGTCTGTCAACTTATCAATTCGGAATTTGTTTAAATCCGTTTTCCGATCACTCTTTTTATTTTGTGGGACCGCTTGATTCAATTTTTGCTCTTGTTTTCCCAATGTTTACGTACACCCCCTCTTTCCTTTGGACTTTCCACCTCTTAATTCATCCCTTTGAGTCAACCTTTTCGTTTCCCTCCTTATTCCACCGCTTCCCCTGTTTTACCTCCCTTCACCTCATTTGTTCTCGCAATTCCCGATCCCCCTGCCTCTTGGCTTTCATCTTTTTGTCCCTTCTTGTTTCCTCCTCCTTCTTCTCCCTTCTTCTTTTCTTAATCTCCATTTCTTATCCTTCATCGAACCCCTGCCCGTGTTCTATTTCTGCTGTTTCGGTTTTGTGTCGTCGCCACTGCTGCTACGCTTCTGCCGTTGCTCTGCTGCTGCTTTTAAACGTGAGATTCTTCTTGCTCCTTTTTCTTTCTGCTTCTTTTCTTCTTCTCTTGCTTTTATTGCTGCTGTTGTGTCGGGTTTGCTGCTGTGTCACGTTTGTTGGTCTGCTGCCCGCTTCTCCTTCTTTTCTTCTTCTCGTCCTTCTTCCACTTCAGATCGTTTTGTCATTTTTCGGTTTTCGTTCGTTGTCTTTTTCATCTCATTTTGCTGCTACTGTCTCCGTCTAGTACTGCTGCTGTAAGTTTTTGTTTCGTTCCAATCTCATCGTCGTCATCCTGTTGCCTTATTGATTCTCGTTTTTGCTGCTATCGTTATACGTCGTCGTTGTTCGTTGTCCTCCTGCTACTGTTTGGTTCCTTCTATCCGTTCTCGTCCTTTGTCCTTTTCATGTCGGTTTTCTTCCTTCTTATCCTGCTGTCATCATCTCTGTTGGTTCTGTCGTACTACTACTTTTGTTGCTTGTGAGATGACCCTTGCTTTCATTCGTTTCTTCTGTTTCCTTTTGTTATTGATGCCTTGTTTGACAGCGAGTTCTTTTCCGTCTCTTCTTCTTTCTTTCATTTCTGCTGCTATCTCGTTCCGTGGTATTACGGTCACTTTTTTGTACGTTATCATTGTTGCTGTTTCGGTGTTGCGATCTTATTTCTTCATCGATTTCTGCCTTGCTGCTAGTCTCATCTTCTCAGTTTTGTTACTACTGCTCGTTGTTACGGTTTTTGTTATGAATGCTACGACCTTGGATGATATCGAGCCTTTGTTCTTCACTCTTATTTATCTTCTATCCTCGATGCTCGTACCAGTTTTTTTATCTTGTTCTTATACTCTAATTTTCGTAGTTTATCGATCTCCTTCTTCCCCGTCTCGTTTCGTAGTCCTTCCGCGCTCCTCCGCTTTTTTTTTCCTTGTCACGTTCCGGGTCATCTCTAGTCATTTCGATCTTCTTTAGTCCTGATTCCTTTGTTTCTGTTTCTGTGTGTCTCGGATTCCGTGGAGCCTCGAAGTGGTTTGAAGACAAATATCAGAAGGGTCGAAGCTTGGGGAAATAGATGGAACGACAAGTGCTTTGACGATTTTTGCGCCAAAGGTAACTTTAGGACGTTACTCGATTTATATCGTATGTTTGAGTATGTAGTAAATATTTTACCTTCGGTTTTCTATTTTTATTAGCTACGTATTATTTTGCTAAAAGTTTAATTATTTTTAAATCGTATGCCTTATAAACATTTTACGAGTTTTCGATATCGTTTTATAAATCGGTAGTAATTTTAATTATTTACGATCGTTATAATATTTTGTTGGTTATCGTGACACTAGTAACTAAATAACATCGATTTCATATTTCGTCATATTTTATTAATTTATAATTTTTAACTCAAAATCGTATATTTATATTATAATCGAGATTTTGTATACTCGTTCAATAAATTAATTTCGTCCTACGACTTATATGAATAAATGAGAAAATAGTCGCTTTTGTTTTAAATATATTTTTAGTCGAGACTATTTTCACTAATAATTTCTTATTTGTTTACAATTGAATATTTTTAGTAAAATCCGTATTATTTACTAATAAAATCTAATTGCTAAAAATAATTTGAAACCTTTGTAAAATTCATTTCATTTATAAAACCTGTTGACTCAATAAATTTTGATATCGTTTTTCCTAAAACACCTCTTTCCTAAAATTATAGTTTTAACTCGATTTCCTGATTATTTTTAAATACTAAATATTGAATTATTATATTTATATTTTGAGTAACGAATTTAGAAATATATTAAAGTTACGATAGCGACGATAATAATAAAATGTTAATTTCGTTAGAGATGCTATTTTTAATGCATTTCACTAATTTTAATAACTTACGTATTTTCTATAAGACTTTCTATTTTAAGTAAGTTTCTAAAATTAGTAACTATCTATTTATAGAAAATTTCCCCTTTTAATATAAAATGTTTATTCCTTTTTATCTTCATATCATTTATATTGATTATATTTACTTTGAAATATTGATAATGGCTTGTTTTGGAGTTATTGAATAAAGTCAAGTGTGGGGTTAGAGTAATATAGTCTGGGATGTACGTTTTTGCCATCAACTGTAAGGCTGTGTGTCTTTATGGGGCACATTGGTTGTTGAACTGAGCGTGGTTTGTGTTCAGGAGAGTGTATGTTTTGACCTTAAGCTAAATACCGCATCGTGTTAGTCGCCGTCAGCTGAACTAGAGATATTTGTTGTCTAGGAAGGGTATGCACTACTTAAACCAGGACCTCGCTGCACGCAGTCCTGTTATAGTTGAGTTGCCTAGTTAGAGACTGGATTATTCTGTTATGAGTTAAGTCTACAGTTCTCGAAGCTAGTTTCCAGTATTATCCTAGTGAAAGTCTAGCCTTGTGACACTGATCAAATTTCCATAACGTCATTTTTGAATATTATTGGCTTGCATCTCACCAATAGAAGTAACCGTGTTACCGACTCATAGACCGAACCAATCTTATGAGGTTTACATCTCACCCATAAGGCTCAATTGGGCCCGAACTTCTATTATATTATACATTTATTAAGATGGGGCTCTGGGCGAAATGAGAGCCGATGATTACATTCTCTGCATCACCAAGAGGAAACCCGCAGTTTTCAAAATCCTGTTCTGCCCCTGCTACCTAGGTGGTAATACTGATCAAGTATTTGTCTATACATGCGTACATACCCTACGCAGATTCTTGAACCGCAGCTCTCACTACCGTAGGATGACTACCTTAAACACTAGGTCGACTCTCAGACCGCAGCCTCCGAGTCTGCTTTTCATTACAAGTGCAGTCGAAACACCACGCATGATATGGTAGGATCCAACACAAGATATTCGTCCCAGACTCGCATCGTAAACAAGTAGTATTTTATTTGGTGACCTTCAATAATTGGTCGGACTCATTTGAAACAGTCAAATCCTTAAATACTTACTTTCAGTGTGACAACATTATACTTTAATCCTCAAGTGTCACCCGAAACGTTATATCCCAAATATCGTATAACTTCTTTCAAAATGGTAAATCTTTAAATGAAGTTTTATATAAAAATTTAAGGTATAATAATAAAATATTATTTTAAAAATATAAATTAATTCGTACTTAATAGATTTACAAAATTTGACGTAAAATCATTTTTTATTTATTTATAAATGTCGTGTAAAAGTTTCGGAATAAAATAAATCCATTTATTATAGAAAATGAAATTTATAAATTTGTACCTATATAAAATAATAAGTGAAATTTTATTAAAATAAGATTATGTAGGTTACTTATCTACTCCATTTTTATAATATATAAACAAATGTAAAAGTACTAAAGAAAATTAAATACGACCAAAATTACAATTATACAAAATATAAAGTACATAGAATAAACATACATAGCAAATAGAAGTAAATAAATAAAATACAATGAAAATGATATAAGTAAATTTTATTAATTTAAGTTCTTTTATTCATTTTCTCAATTTCTCATATAAACAAAAATGTAAAGGTGATAAGTAAATAAATTAAACGAATGATAATTTAGTCAAGTTAAATTTAGTCATAATAAAATATCGCGTAACATTTATATATATATATATATATATATATATATATATATATATATATATAGAGGAAGAATCAAGTGAGTCCACTTATCATAATTGAGTCCGTGAGTCCTCATCTTAACCCTTAAATTAGTGATAGATTAATGGTTAAGATTGTTTTGTCAATTAAGGAAATAACTAACTAAATCTTGGTAAATATTTTATTTTTCTCTCTCTCCTCCTTAATTATCTTAATGCAAATCTTCTCTCTCCCATTAAATTTTTAATTGCATATTTCTATCACACAACAAGTGTGTCGTTTCATCTTCATTTTCACCAAAAAAAAATCATCATTTCGCTACTGCCATGTTACTCTAACTCATACAATATGTTATTCTGACTCATATAATGTGTTACTCTAATTCATGAATTGTGTTACTTTAACTCATAAAATCTACTACGTTACATAATAGTGTCTTACAAAAACAGTACGTTGCAAAATGTATGTTTCTATTAAGGATACTCCAAAACAAAAATTATAAAATTCCATTATAATTCCAATTTTTCACACCTATTAATCTAAGAACTTGATATTGGTAATCAAATTATACTCATAAATTGTGTTACTGTAACTCATTGTGTGTTATTCTAACGAATAATGTGTGTTATTCTAACGCATAATGTGTGTTATTCTAACTCATTTTACATCAATAAATTGGTACATAAGTTTCAACTGAATCAACTCCATTACAATTCCAATGTTTCACACCTGATACTCATAATATGTGTTACTGTAACTTATTAAGTATGTTACTCTAACGAATAATGTATGTTACTCTAAAAATATACTATCCTACTTAGAATTCTGCTTCTTCATCCTCCTCGTCCTCTTCTTCTTCTTCTTCTTCTTCTTCTTCTTCATCATCATCATCGTCAGAAGCTTTGATTTAATCTAGCCACCGCGCCATCTTTTCGTTGCTTGTGTACCTCCTCACATCGAATCCACAAGCCAATGCGTAGATTTTATAGAAGTTTGCTGACTCATGTATGGAGGAAACTCTCACCCACATCCCTACACCATTCATGTGCTTTTGCGTCTACTGAAAAATAATAACAGTGCCAATAAACGTGGCGAAAAAGAAACAATCAGAACTTGAAATATGGATTAAAGTAACAGATGACAAGAATTAAAGTAACAGATGAAGTGCATTGAAGTAACACTGGATTCAATTAACAGAGGATGTTTATACACCAGGTATAAATTAAAGTAACAGAGGTCAGACATTAAAGTAACAGATAGTGTGAATTAAAGTAACAGATAATGTTCATTAAAATACCACCAGGTATAGGTTAGTGCAAAAAATTCATATAATGATCATAAATGAGAGTATGAAGCAATATCTTTCTTTGAATGAGGGCGATATTCTTTGATATTGTTTCCTATTTTGAAGTCAATCATGTCTCATAATTATAGGAAGCAGTATCTTTTTTTTTTTTTTATATGACGGTATTCTAAATCCTTTTTGTCACTCCAATGCATTACAGTAACTAATTAAAAGAACTAAAGTAACAGATGAAGTGCGTTAAAGTAACACGAGATTCAGTTAACATTATGTGTATTAAAATAACAGGTTAGTCATTAAAATAACAGATTGTGTATATTAAAGTAACACAGTATGTGCATTACAATAACTCCATATATTTGTTCGTGCGTGAAATTCATATAATGCTTAGACCTTTTTGTGTTACTATAATTAAAATTAGGTGTTACTGTAACTCAGAACGTATGTTACTTCAACACCGTGTTTGCTTCAATAGAAAACAAAACAATAATATCAGTGAAGTTTAAGAAAAACCTAAAGAATAAACAAAACAATAACACGAGAGTAATAACGGACCATTTATACGAATCTATGAATAATCAAATGAATAAAATTCCACCTTTTAACAAATATAAAAATTTGAAATCTATATTAACAAGAGAGTAATGAACCAGATATGAATCTATGATGAATGAAATGACCATGAAAGCAATATTGACGTGAAAATCGACGAAAAATATGAAAGCAAATTTACGCAAATTAGTCGAGATGATAAATAAAAACTGACGCAAAACATAAAAGCAATAACGAAACTCACCACTGTTATAGTCGATGAATTGATTATCAACAGTTGATGAAGATATCGCGATCATTGAATCCATAGTAACGGCATTTCGAGCACAAATTTGAATGAATGAACGTGATATTGGAAGCAGTTTTTTTTTTAGGTTTTTGATGAAAGTGAACGTGAATGAATGAATGAATGAATGAGTGAATGAATGTGATGTTATTGTTTCCTAAAATTATGGGAGTTATTTTAGGAAGCAGTATCTTCCTTTTTTTTTTTTAATGCAAATATTAGGATGCATCTTGTCCATCGATTCTCATCCCATTCAATGGATGAGATGAGGACTTAGGGACTTATATATAGAGAAGGACTCATAAGAGCCTTACTCTATATATATATATACACACACATAAGTAATTTAGTCATAAAAATAAGCCTAAATATTTTAAATAAGCAATTTATTAAATTAGTAACTGCGGAAGTCCGTCCGCACCGCCCGCGCGCCCGCGCGAACCGTCCCGGTTTTCAACGTGTGGCGGCGGCCACCCATGCGGCCCCCTCCCTGCCGGAGCCACTCCGATCTCGCGTACGGGGCGAAGTGTCGGACCTCGATTTGGATGACGATCCAGACTTGTACTAGACAGGTGGAGACACCCGTGTTTCCGTTTGGAATCGATCGAGTCGTAGTTGTAAATGTTTAAAGGTCGTTTTGTTTGGTAGAGCGACCTTTTTAGTGAACTGAAGTTGTTGCCGATTTGTGGATTCGCCACCGAGTCAATTATGGGGACTCGGAAACCGTTCAAATCAACTGTGATCCCTTGCCGGCTCAAAGTTGAGTGCCACGGGACCTAAAGATAAAGACTTGTACCCTTAAGCACCCCATGCCTGGAATGACTCTCATTGCCAATGGTTTCGGACATCCGGAAACCGTCGATTCTGAGTAAGGGGTGAGGGTACGTATTGGGAAGCCAACATCCGATAGATATCAACACCCAATCCCGACCGCACTATAGCGGCCTCTACTAATCAATCGGTGGGCTGATATCCATTGTAACATCGGCTGATATCCTAGTTCTTTTGTTGTGGTGGAAATATTATAACATCCATTGTTTTAACCCTATACCTTTTGCTACGTCGGTTGTTTAAAGACAAGTAAGTTTTGTCGTCGAAATAGTTGTGTTTACATTCTTTGCATGCGATTTCACGTGACAAGCAGGCCATGAAAAGATGCACGTAGGAGAGTAGAGAGTACTAGTATTATATGTATTAGCAAATCAGTTTTAACGGGATAATACGGATATTAGTCATTCTCGTGGTGTACCTTACCTAGTATTCTGCTTAAGATGCGTCGGCTCGGTATTAGTAGAGATGCGTCGAACCTAATAAGGCGAGCACTGAGACTAATACGGAACCCGACCATCACTTTGTTCAATTTTAGCTGTTTTACATTTTGAATTCCGTGTTAGCTGATTTAGCATGCGATTATAAGGTCATAAAAGCAATAAATCATACGAAAAACTGTAAATGCGAATGTAAGTAAATCACATAGTGAGGAGTTGTACCCTCGGAGTATACACTAAACGGGACACGATGCATAGATAGTTTGAGAACGGATCTCGAAATTACTCGGGTCTATTTAGTGTGTTTTTAGTGTTTGTGGTTGAGGTTGGGACGTTACGTATTTTAGTGAATGCTATGGACCTAGTGTTCATGTCTAATATTATCGTTGTGCATAATAATAGAAAGCATGAATATGGAAAGTTTTGTTTAGATGGCAACCTAGTGACGACACGACTTCAAAAGGCGGATCCTCCTAGCTTGACCAGTGACTTCGGCAGAGCTCCGTTACCGTTGACCATTCCTGCGGCTACTCCAGCAGAGCTTCGTTAGTATGGACTGATTCTGCGGCTAATCCGGCAGAGCTTCGCTACTAGACTAGTGCTAGTCGAACACAGGAACCTCGGGATCGAGTGGGGTGCTCGAAGGTGACGAGTAGCGTCGATGTCACTTTTTTTTATCGGAACTACGATCGAGGGGATCGTTTGCCTCGGGTTTCGGAGTGCGAGCCCTTAGCGAGAGTATAGAGGGGGAAGAGAAGAATGAGAATTGTGCCGAATGAATGAGGTGAATGGGGGTATTTATAAATGCTTTCGGCCCTCGTCACCCGTATGGGCGCCTGAGCAGAGGTGCACCAATACTCAGGCTCCAGGGCTTAGGCGCTGGGAGACAAAGATGCGTCGGGTGGGGCGGTTGGGATTTTGAGCATACGATTTTGATACTTTCCGAAACCGAGAGGGAGGGTATAATATGAATGTTGGGGGTTAAGTCTTCCCCGGGTTTGACCTAGCACCGCGTATTTTAGTAGGCCTCGGGTGTTCATCCCAAGGTTCGCTTGGCGCGGTGTTGACTCGGTTCGAGTTTCGGGACCGACTCGGCGCCTCGGTGTCAGAATTGATTCTAATTAGTGTCTATGTGTAGACACCCGCATTTGTCTGCCAGGTGTCTATGGCAGTTTCCAAAAAATACCCGATGATGATCGGACGCTAATGTGTTTCTACGCGCTTGGATATGGGCTCAAAACCATTAGTTGCTGGCTAATGCACTTACGGAGTACAAATCTAACAAAACTGACCTCAAATTCAGGCCCAGTGGGTCGTTTCCAGTCAGACAAGACTAATTTGGGTCAAAACCGACACCGGAAATAAAACCGACTTTTAGTGATTTGGTCAACCCCGGTCAAAGTCGTCTCCAAAACATACAAAACAGCCATATAAGCATCAAAAGTCCAAGTCAAACTCAAAAAACCACAAAATATCCAACTCAAGGTCCAAAACAATGGACCCGCGCGACCCAGTTGAGCCACTCGATCGAGTGCTCAACCCACTCGACCGAGTGGGCCCTTAAATAGGCCCGACTGCGGGCACACTGGGCCACTCGACCGAGTCAGCCAGTTACTCGGTCGATTGACCCTAGCCGGGGGTCCTTAGCAAAGCCTATATATACACCCCCATGCACAACCTTTTAGACATCTTTCAAAACCCTAATTGAACCCTAATTCTACTCTAATCATATAACACTCAACCCTAAACCTATCTTTAGGAATTCAAAACCCTAACCACCACAACTTAGCCTACATACTCGAAACTCCCGTGCGAGCCGACACTACGAGTCCCCTCCGAGTATAAGAAACATGTAGGTTGAAGGTGCCAAAACCCCGTCTTTTCTCTCTTCTCCTTCTCTCTCGCGTCGTGCGTCGTTTTTATCGTTGTCGTTGTTTTTTTAATTTATTCGCGTCCTAATATGATTAATAACGCTAGTATTAAAAGATATTAAAATACTTGTCGATTTGTGTCGAGTATGAAGGATGTCGGAATAAGGAAACCCGAATATACAAGTGTACCGCACACAGCGTTACCGGTCGCTTATCCCGACACCCCTATTACTTGATTATTGAAACAAGTCAACTTAAATAATAATTCGTTTTATTTTTGTTTTCATCATCATTAATCGCATACTTCATCGATTTCCTATAAACTATTTTCAAAACGAGTATTTTATTTCATAAGGGTCGAAACCCGTTGACGCGGATCCGACATCACAATCTCTAGGGATTCATTACAATGTCGGAAAAGCCGAGGGAATCAGGTCTTTCAATTCTAGCAAAACATCGATCCTTTAGATTCGATACCAATTCCATAATTGGATGTCGAATCTAACGATCTAGTCAAATGAATTAACTAATGTGATTTTTCGTTGATGCTAAAATAATAGTCATACGATTCGTTAGAATTACGACATTATTAAACGCGGAGGAAATCTACTTATATCGCGATAGTTAATTTAAAATGACTTAAAGCAATTTTCTTTTATTTTCAGTCTAGTATTCCATATCGATTCAATAATCGAATATGGGATATGACGAGTATCGAAGTTAAGTTTCGAGTATAAATTTCACAATATTTATGCCCGATTCAACAAACTCATCGAATTATCAAAAATTAAAAGCAATTTCGAAACCGATACAAAATTGCGAGCGAACCCCAGTTCGTACAGGGGGCACTCGACCGAGTGCCAAGCCCACTCGGTCGAGTGGCACCCCAAAAACCAAAGCAGAATGTATTTTCGACCTCCACTCGGTCGAGTCTCATAGTGACTCGGTCGAGTGGCAACGTACTCGGTCGAGTTGGTCAATAACTCGATCGAGTAGGGTCTGAAACATGGGACAAAATCGTTTTTCAGAGGTCCACTCGGTCGAGTCCTTCAATGACTCGATCGAGTGGCCCTCTATCACGTCAAAACCGTGAGTCCTATATTGTCTTCTAGTTTCGATAATATTTTATGACTTAGGTCAACACGTGTCAAAGCAATCACGTGTACTACTATCTTTTTCAAAAACCATGCAACACGTTTACATCATTCAATATCACTCAATAATTTGCAAACCGTTATTATTCGTTATATCATTACTAACCGTTTGTTCTCTTGTCGATTTTGGTTGTTTATTTTATTGTACAAAATGAACCCGCATGCTAAAATACAACTTTGACGTTAATTTTAGTTGCATTAAGTCGACATAGAAACCCTTTTCAATTTCTCACATGCTTAGGGAAAACAATGTTTGCATAAGCATTTTCATCGTTCAACTAACACGTGTATTCAAAAATCATTCGATATCTTAGTAGAGGCCGCTAAGTGCGGGCGGGGTTGGGGGTCCTTTGTGGGCTTCCCAACACGTACCCTCACCCCTTACTCAGAACCTCGGTTTCCGGATGCCCAAAACCGTTGGCGCACGAGAGTCATTCAATACACGATATCCGATAATGTCGGTATCGGTATCAAATGCAAAGGGACGAACCCAATAAACTCTGACATCGGAAATGGGCCGTATTTTTTATACCCCCCACTACGACATAGAGTGGGTTCGAATGGGCCCGAACTCCCACAAAGTTCGGTGGCGACTCCACTTCGATTTAAATTTCAATTCGATCCATTCTCATATGTAGATTCATTCGCCTCCCCAAACCCGTGCATGGCCGCGTCGGGGTGGACTTATGTCATGTCCACAATTTGGCGACTCCGCTGGGGATTAACTGATGCGTGACTTACCATCGGCATCCTCAGGGTGAGACTCGGATAGAAATCGTTTGACTAGTACAATACGCGTTTTAGTTCTACGTTTCATGCATAACCCATATTTTCCCGGGCCGGTACTCGCGATCGACGTCCCACTATACCGTGATGTACTCCAATATGGATATGTCAAAGGTGTCCATAGTCGATTCGAGTGGGTTTCGCGGCATGTTCTAAGATCAACTCGACTTAGGAGGTCCGTCCCGATCAACGTCTAGACTATGTACACTGGTATAGACCCCCTATAGACCGACCGAGACTTAGTGTAAAGCATACATGGCGTCGTTATAATGCTTGCCTGACTACATGCTACTTGGTTTGTAAGTCGTTTTCAAAAACCGTTTTTCTCAAAGATTGCATCTTTTTTCAAACTATCCAATTTCAAAACCCGGGACACATACTGAATTTAGGACTTATGATTTTACTCAAAATAGCCTATTTTCTAGCCGGTATGCTGCCCAATTCAAAACTCGAAATATTTTTCGAACTTTCAAAACCGAGGCTCGATACATTTTCCGATTTTCTCGAAAAATTGGGCCTTTCCTCGAGTTTTCTCGGGTTTTCCAAAACAATCAATTTTCGAAACCTTCCTCTTCTTAGGACTTCCCGTATTTAGCAGTGTCGGGTCATGTCGTAAGTTGTCAAGGTCTTTAGCGTCGAAACTCCTTCGATCTTACATCACGAGTTTCTTCCCTATCCCAGTCCGCCTTATTAGACTAAGGCAAGGCCCACCTACGTAGGACATACTCCTACGAAGGAGGGCCCGTTTACACAAATCGAGTACAAAGTCTAGGGATGTCTCACGTGAACCTTCCTTCGAACAGGACTCGGCCCACTCGTCGATTCCTAAGGAAGGTCCACCTTTCACAAGTCACCCATCTAGGTGTCATTTCCGAGTCATTTCCATTTTCTTTAGTCTTGTTCGGGATATACTTTCTTTTCCGGGATTTGGGCTAGTTTTTGATTACGCGGTGTTCTTACAGACAGGCCAACCGAGACTAGATACCAATGCAAAATGGACGAATTGAAAGACGCTCTGACCAAGATAGAGACTCAACTGACTACCATCCAGGCTAGCCAAGCAACTCTAGCCATTCGCCTGAGCGACGTAGAGAAGACGGCCCCTGTTGAAGGAGCTGAGCCCACTGGGCCCATAGCTGAACTGATCAGTGTTGTTCGCAGGCTCGAAGAGCAGGTTCACCTATCAACGAACAACTCGATCCACACTGAAAATGCTTGTTCCTATGCACCCTTGAATGACGAGCTACCGGCTAACCTCAACCTCACGGGAATTCTGATGTTTGAGAGAACTGAAGACCCGGTCCACCACATCCGGGCTTTCAAAGACTTCATGGCGGTCAAGGGGGTGAAGTCCACCATGTTTAAGCACTTATTCCCTTCCTCCCTTGAAAAGCATCCTAAGGCCTGGTTCTACAGGCTCGATTCCAAGAAATATAAGACTTGGGATGATGTGGCAACCGAATTTGCTCGGAATTACGCCGACAATACTGAGATCCAGACTACAATGCGTACTCTGGAAGTCATGGCCCAAGAGCCCAAAGAAGGGTTCACAAAATATCTGCAAAGATGGAGGGTCGAGAGTGTGAAGCTGGTCGACAAGCCCAGTGAGAAGGTCCTAGTGGAGGCTTTTGTCAAGAACCTCCTCCCATCCTACCGGGTCCATCTCCGGTATGCTATCATCCCCAATTTCGCTGTCCTTACTGAAATGGGCACAAGAATCGAGGATGACCTAAGGTTAGAAAGCCTGACTAAGGCCTCTACCAAAGGCTATCAGGGGGCTAGTTCATCTGCAAACAAGCCCACACCTGCAGCTGCAACCCGCAGCATTTTCGATGAGGTTAACTTGCTGGATACCTCATCCAAGAAGAATATTCCAAATCGGGTATTCACGGATATAGGGACTACCTATACCTATGCTTTACAAAGGCTATCTTCAAAAGGCCTTATCCAACCCATAGGCCCTACTCCCGAACTTCCAGCGGAGAAAAGGCCCAAGAGCTACAATATTCAAGCCTATGGCCAGTATCACCGGGGTAATGGGCATGACACGGAAAAATGTTGGAAGTTGAAACATCTGATAGAAAGCGGGAAAATACCGTTGCCCGGGGACAAGCCGAGCAACAAAGAAAACCCGTTCAGTGCCCACGCTATATTCACGGGAGAGGTAATCGACTGTTCTTATCTCATTTCCCCTCATATCCCACAAATCAACGGGATATGGTTCGACGACGAAGACGATGTTTACCTAGCCAAGGGGGAAGCTGTCCCCGTCACCAGAGAAGAGGTCCGAAAGGCTAAGTCCAAAGCTTTAGCCACCAACCACCTCGCCATCGCTGGGCGCTCTATTCCAACACCCGTCACTGAACCTGCCAGGACGGGATCTACCCTCGAAGAACCAAGCAATGACACGGCTCTGGTCCAACAGTTGAAGAGGGCTCGAGCTGACTTAACCATATGGCAACTACTAGTTAGCTCGCATGCACATCGAGAAGCACTGACTAAGGCTCTCGACGAAATTAAGGTCGACTCATAAGCTACTCCTGCTGAAATGGTAGCCACTATCATGCCCTATCTCAAGGGCAAGTCCAAGAATGAAGGCCCACTCATAACCTTCTCTGAATCCGATCTACTACCATTTGGGCCCAATCATAATCTGGCCCTATACATCACGGTCATCTGCCGAGGTAAGTACCTCCCTATGACGCTTATCGACGACGGATCTGCTGTAAATGTCCTTCCCCTAAGGACCGCTCGGGCTCTCGGTATCACCGATGCCGAATATCTCCCGACAGCACAAACTATCCAGGCTTTCGACGGAAGCCGAAAACCGGTAGCCGGGGCCGTTAAACTGACCATCATAACGGGCCCAATCGGAAAAGAGTTGGATTTTCAGGTGATCGATGTCACCTCATCCTTTAACTTACTACAAGGAAGGCCTTGGATCCATGCAGTCAAGGCCGTATCCTCTACCCTCCACCGAAAAGTCAAGATGCCACTTCAAGACGGTATTATCACGCTGGAGGCGACCCCTATGACAGTGGCTAGCTGCAATGCCACAAGCCGGGCCGAACCATGAGGATTCGACTTCGTGGGTATGATCGAGGAGGAATATCTCTTCAGGCCCTACTTCACTACTAGCATCAACATGATGCTACAAAATTTGGGCTACTTTCCGGGGCCTACCTCGAGACCACATCTTTTAGCTGGGAAGATTATCGAAGTCCTAAATGATGGCGAATTATAGTTCGGATTGGGGTATGCTATAACCCCGGAAAACGTGGTCCGGGCCGGTATTCACAAGGCCACCAACATCCTCAAGGGTACTTACATAGGCCCTTATAGCCCGAAGTTAACTGACTACTTCGTCACCCCTGTATTCGGAGCTATTCAAGTGGGCCTCTACCAACCCACAATCACATATCCCGTGACCAAAACGGCTCGGGAATGCAATTTCATCCCCGATGATATATTCACCATTGTCCAGGCCGAGTCTGAGAAAGGTGAAAGCAACTCCGAGCCCGTGCTAGGGCTCTTATTTGGAGAAGACAAGGTCGTCCCTGCTCAAAGCACGATTTGGTCAACCTGATCCTCTGCAGCGATCGGTTTGACCCAACTAAGCTAATCTCCGAAGTCGGTGCGGACACTGAGAAAAGGGCCTGGAGGAAGACCATAAAATGGACCGACAGTCAAGGACGGGTCTACAAGCTGACCACCGGCGAGGGATACATGCCGGATACCGAGTCCGAGTCCGAGTCTGAGTCGGAGTCTGAGTCGGAGTCTGAGTCCAAGGCTAGAGGGTCTGGTGCTAGAGTCGAGTCTTTAACTCCTTTGCCCTTAGCCACTTCCACTGAGTTCTCGGGGCCTGTCCCAAGACCTCTCCCTATCCCGCCACTGACCAATGATCAGATGGCAGCTCTATTCGAGCTTTTCTCAAAATTTACCATTAATAATAATAACGAAAACCGTTCTGCTTACGACTTGTCTTATTTCAAAAATTCTCTCAATTTCAAAAATTTTATATGCAATGACATTGAGAAACCCGACGAACAGGTACCTCTGTCTCCGCATCTGATCGAGCAGCTCGAACAAAGGGAGTCCCGAGATCCTGTGATCGAAGAAACCGAGTCCATCAATGTGGGAACCACTTTAGAGCCCCAGACGCTTAAGTTGGGCCTATGTTTAGGTCCCGAGGAGAGAAAAGAATTCACAGACCTCCTCCAAAAATTTAAAGACGTCTTCGCATGGTCCTACAAGGACATGCCGGGGATAGACCAGGAAATAGATGAACACCGAATACCCATCAAAGATGGGTGCAAGCCTGTAAAGCAGAAACTTCGAAGGATGAAGCTCGAATAGTCCCTCAAAGTCAAAGAGGAAGTAGACAAACAATTCAAAGCGGGCTTTATACAAGTGTCTGAATATCCAGACTGGGTTGCAAACATCGTGCCGGTACCCAAGAAGGACGGCAAGGTGCGGGTATGTGTGAACTTTCGGGACCTAAACAAGGCCAGCCCAAAAGACGATTTTCCGTTACCACATATCGACATATTGTTGGATAACACGGGCGATCATGCCCTTCTATCATTCATGGACGGGTATGCCGGGTACAATCAGATTAAAATGGCAGAAGAGGATATGGGTAAGACCACCTTCATTACACCATGGGGGACTTACTGTTACACTGTTATGCCATTTGGGCTTATCAACGCCAGGGCCACTTATCAATGGACCGCCACTACTTTGCTACATGACATGATGCATAAGAAAGTGGAGGTCTATGTGGACGACATGATCGTCAAGTCCAAGGATCGAAGCGGGCACATCACGGCCCTAAGAAAATTCTTCACCCGCTTGCGTAAATACAACATGAGACTGAACCCACAGAAATGCAGTTTCGGGGTAACGTCAGGTAAATTACTGGGCCACATCGTTAGCCAACGCGGCATCGAGGTCGACCCAGCTAAAATCAAAGCCATCACCGAGATGCAACCACCCAAGACCGAAAAGAAATAAGGGGGTTCCTCGGGAAAGTCCAATACATCAGCCAGTTCATTTCAAAACTAACCATGGTATGTGAGCCCATTTTCAAGAAACTGAAGATAGGGGAACGGGTACTATGGGACGATAAATGTCAAGCGGCTTTCGACAAAATCAAGGAGATTCTGTCTGCTCCGCCGGTATTAATGCCACCTCAACCCGGTTTGCCTTTGTCGTTATACCTAACAATGACCAAGACAGCCATGGGGGCTATGCTGGCTCAGACAGTCGATTCAGAAGAACGGGCTATTTACTACATCAGTAAAAAGTTCCTCGAATACGAATGCAAGTATACAATGCTCGAGAAGACGTGCCTAGCATTGGTTTGGGCCACTAAAAAGCTCCGACATTACATGCTTAGTCACGGGGTACATGCATTATCCAAAATGGATCCTATCAAGTACTTGTTCGAGAAGCCCATCCTTAATGGCAGGATGTCCAGATGGACTTTAATGTTATCTGAGTTCGACCTCAATTTTGTACCATTGAAAGCCATCAAAGGCCGGGTAATAGCCGAGTTCCCCGATAACTGAAGAAGGTCACACCGATACTTGGGCCTTTCCTGATGAAGACATATTCCATACCGATACGGAGACATGGGATCTGTATTTTGATGGGGCATCCAACTTCCGAGGATATGGGGTCGGAATTCTGTTGATCTCACCCCGAGGGGAACACACTCCTTTATCCATCAAGTTGGACTTTGACGTGACCAACAACGCGGCCGAATACGAAGCATGCATTCACGGGTTGCAAGCTGCCGCTGATTTAGGGGTAACAAACCTCCGGGTCCACGGTGATTCATCGTTCGTCATCAATCAAGCACTCCAAAAATGGAAAACTCGGAACGCCAACCTCGTAGCTTACCAAGCACGGCTAAGGGTTCAAGAGAAACAATTCCAGAAGGTGGAATATATCTACCTGCCCCGGGAAGAAAATCAATTCGCAGATGCACTTTCCAAATTAGCATCCCTGCTAAATATACCGGACCATCTTACCAGCATGCCAATCTGTGTTGAAAGGCGGTCCGAGCCGGCTTATATCCATGCCATCCAGGATATCGAGATAACTGACCCAGAGCCTTGGTATCAGGCAGTCCTAACCTACTTGGCAACAGGAGAATATCCTCCGGGAACTGAAAACCGGGCCAAAAAGGCCTTGCGAAGATTGGCAACCCAATTTGTCCGTATAGACGACGGGCAATTGTACAAAAAGACGGCACAGGGGGCTCTCCTCCTGTGTATCGACAAAATACAGGCCGAAAAGGTCATGGTCGAGGTACACGAAGGTGAGAACGGTCCGCATATGAACGCCCATATGCTAGCCCGGAAAATCATGAGGCTCGGATATTACTGGAACACCATGGAAACAGACTGTCAGTTATATGTCAAACACTGCCATAACTGTCAGATCTTTGCCAATGTACAGCATATGCCATCTTCCCTATTATATACCATGACATCACCATGGCCATTTTCGACATGGGGTATTGACATAATTGGAAAGGTGCATCCTTCCGGGACGGGAGGTCATTGCTTCATTTTAGTGGCCATCGACTACTTCACCAAATGGGTCGAAGCCGAGTCGTACCGTGTCTTGAACTCCAAGCACGTGGCCAAATTCATCCAGAATAAGATCATCTGCCGATATGGGATCCCACATGAGTTCATCAGTGATCACGGGACCCACTTTCAAGCTGAAACCGCTGCACTGCTGGCGAAATACAAAATTCAGAGGCATACATCTTCACCTTACCGACCCCAAACAAATGGAGCGGTAGAGGCGGCCAATAAAACATATGTCACCATACTTAAAAAGATGGCTGATAATTATCGGGACTGGCCCGACAAGATACCTTTTGCCTTATGGGGTATCGAACGTCAATCCGCACCGGAACCGGAGCTACTCCATATTACCTGACATATGGAATGGAAGCGGTCCAACCTGTCAAGCTAGAAGTGCCATCCCTCAGGATTCTACTTGAAAGCCAAGTACCTGAAGCAGATTGGGTCCAAGCCCGATACGATTCGCTAGTCCTTTTAGACGAACGACGATCCAGGGCCCTCAACAATATTCAAATATATCAAAAGAGGATCCAACGGGCTTTCAACAAAAGGGTTAGGCCCAGGAACATCAAAGAAGGGGATCTGATCCTAAAATTGGTTCGTGCCTTACTACCGGTTAACCCAAGAGGAAAATTTAAACCCAATTGGGCTGGGCCATACTTAGTTAAGAAGCTCCTATCAGGAGGAGCGGTGATGCTGACAGACTTGGACGGGAACGAATTTGTCAGCCCAACCAAGTTGGACCAGTTGAAGCGCTACTGCCCTTAAACCCTATCTTAATGTCATTTGCAAAAGTTTATAAAAATTTGTCTTTTTATAAATTTTCAAAAAATTTTAGACAAGTCAATAAGTTAGAATTAATTATTCTACTATCACACATCTCGAATTAATAATCTTGATGTATTTCGAAAATCGCAAAAATCAATCAAGTTTTGAACTACGTTTGGTTTGATTCCGCTAATCGTGGATACGTAGGCAACCCCTCAAAAGGGTACAACCACTGTAATAAACGAAAAGACGGGAACGGTATTCAATAATATGTCTTTTATTAAAGTCTCGATAAACTCGAGAATTACAAAAAAAAAAGACCGAAATCGGTACACACACAAAAAAATCACACCAAAAAATAATAATAATACTCAAATAATAAACTGAGGAGACTAATATCCGAGCATTTTGCCCTTCCCGTTGTCCTTTGGGTCACGTGGAGCCCGAGGTCGCCGGGGTGGGGGCGAGCGTTCCCGAATCACGAGGGGAACCTCCTTAGCACGAACCCGTTTCTTTGACAACGGGTCTTCTATAACAGTCTTCGGCCCAAGTCGGGCCCGCACGTGCTCGGGTAACCTATCCCGTGGGCCAAGTCGGTCCTGCACGACTAATCTTGGGCCCAGTCTCCTCTCTAAGTCAGTCTGGGGGCTCACTTTCCCCCGCGCACCTTTAGCACTAGACCCTTCAGCGTGAGTCTTAGTCTTTTTCTTCTGACCTGACATTAGGCGAACTAGGGTGGCCGGAGTGTCTCCTTCATCGAAGAAGTCCCTGTTGTCTTTAGCCTGCTCCCTTCGCAGCAGATCGAAAGCCTCATCAACCTTCAGAGCAGCTCGGGCTTTGGCATCACCTGCTTTAGTCCACCTCACATAGGAGTCTGAAACCCAGATTGAGTGGCGAGATTTGGAAATAGGCCAAGTATGCCGGGTGTACCATCTCTGCATCCAGGTATCACACATCACATCAGTCAGTTGGGTAGGGTCACTCACAACTGCTTCAATTTTTGGGATTCGTTGGGCCCGTCCGTACTGCCTTAATATGCGATCCGGGTAGAGATGAACCGTTTGCCTGAAAGACAGGATTACTTGGTAACGAGCTCTGTCCCTCGGGTCCAAGCCCGTCCAAACGTAGATGGGCCACCACGGCACAACCCATCGAATTAACCGACCACCATGGATTGATAGCACCTCGTCCCAATATTTCTGAGTAATCTGGCGAGAAAAATCAATAGCCCGTCTCCTCGTCATCAGTTGGTTGTGACGGTAGTTGCTAGTATCAAGGGGAGGATCTATCACTGATAGCCTCTCGTAAAGCCAAATCTGAAAAAGGAAGCAAAAACATGAGTTTCCAAGACGAAATAGGCATCCGCCTAAGGGCACTCGATCGACTGCCAGGGTGACTCGACCGAGTGGTACCTCTGAAAATAGATCAGGAGGTTTTTAACGAAGGCACTCGATCGAGGGCCAGGGTGACTCGATCGAGTGCCCCCTGCGACAGGAAATCCGCGAGAAAAAAAAAAGAAAAAAGAAAAAATCGAGAAATCAGGACGAATAAGGAAAACTCGAGGTAACATACTTGCAATAAACGAGTACTTCCGGTAAGGCGTACTGATGAATCCCTCTTACGGTTGTCTAAACCCTGGATAATCTCGCCCGTAATCAGCCAAGCTGGGCTGTGCTCCGTCTCCATCAAATCAACCACGGTCAAGAGACAGATGTTTCCCATGCATGATAATAAATCCATGTGACCTTCAAAAGCGTAAACATGGAGCATACAGAAAGAGAAAGCCCTACGGCTATGAATCGGCCTGACCCGGACATTATGCGGGTTCATAAATTTCTCAGCCAAATCAATTAAGGAAACTGTGTTGTCATCTCCGGTCATTCGGGATACCTCGTTGTGAGAAAGCCCTAGAAATTCTCGAAGCTTCCCCCTTGGGTCGTAGATCGAATAAAGTATGGCAGGTCGAAGTATCGGATTCCATCCTCCCACCGAAGCAATCTCTTCAGGTAAAGGGCAGACTTCGCCCCGAGGAAAGGCAAAGACATGATATATGTCATCCCAGTAAGACAAGCATGCATCCAGAAAGTAGCGATCAACCTGCATCCGACGGAAGGTATACAACTGGGCAATACCCGTCGTGTTCAAAGCCACCCTATCGGCATCCCTAAAACGGTGGGACCATTCCTGCACCATAACGGTCAATCTATCGATTCACATGGCTAATTTTCTTGAAAGGAGTAGGGAGACTTTCTTTTGAGAAGGGATAATTGTGTAGGAGATTATGAGAAAAATCAAGGGCAAGGGAGGGCTATTTATAGCATTAATTCTACAACCCTCTTTTCAAATCACTTTTCCATAAAAAGTTTCCTAATCCTAAAGGGAATCAACCCATAAAGCCTAGTCCCGATACTAGCACGGAATTAGTCATTCCGAACTTTCCTAATTTCATTAGGAGTCAAAATTCCAAAAAAATTTCAAAGCTTTCAAAAATTCAAAAAAATTCAAAAATTCATTTTTCCCCAGCTCGAGTCATTTTACTACCTACGTGTTGCATGCAAATTTTATGTGACTTATACAGGTACGACTCGAGCAGGGACATGCAACCCACTAAATCTCCCCAGTGAAAGCCCAAGGCGACATTTACACAGGGATGGGCCCATATACAGGCGCACCCGGGACTTATACGACAAGTCCAATTCCCCAGCTGATAGCCCGAGGCGACATTTTCCCCAGAATAGCACGGGATGGGCCCACAAAAAGGCGCACCTAGACTTACGCGATAAGTCCAGATTCCACACGGAGGTATTATCGTCAACTCAGGTATGACTTCTATCTTATGGATGGCGAGCCCTTTTACGCAAGTCTAATGGACTATAAACGACCCGATCGGAAGGCTGGCCAGATCTTAATCGATTTGGTAGCTACTCTGACTTTCGCCCTGTCCAAGCCTCAGTCAGAGTGGGGGCTCTGTAGACATCCGCATTTGACTGCCAGGTGTCTATGGCAGTTTCCAAAAAACACCCGATGATGATCGGACGCTAACGTGTTTCTACGCGCTCGGATATGGGCTCAAAACCATTAGTTGCTGGCTAATGCACATACAGAGTACAAATCTAACAAAACTGTCCTCCAATTCAGGCTCAGTGGGTCGTTTCCAGTCAGACAAGACTAATTTGGGTCAAAACCGACACCGGAAATAAAACCGACTCTTAGCGATTGGGTCAACCCCGGTCAAAGTCGTCTCCAAAACATAAAAAAAAGTCATATAAGCATCAAAAATCCAAGTCAAACTCAAAAAACCAAAAAATATCCAACTCAAGGTCGAAAACAATGGACCTGCGTGACCCAGTTGAGCCACTCGATCGAGTGCTCAACCCACTCGACCGAGTGGGCCCTTAAACAGGCCCGACTGCGGGCACATTGGGCCACTCGACCGAGTCAGCTAGTTACTCGGTCGAGTAACCCTAGCCGGGGGTCCTTAACAAAGCCTATATATACACCCCCATGCACAACCTTTTACACATATTTCAAAACCCTAATTGAACCCTAATTCTACTCTAATCATACAACACGCAAACCCTAAACTTAGCTTTAGGAATTCAAAACCCTAACCACCACAACTTAGCCTACATACTCGAAACTCCCGTGCAAGCCGACACTACAAGTCCCGTCCGAGCATAAGAAACATGTAGGTTGAGGGTGCCAAAACCCCGTCTTTTCACTCTTCTCCTTCTCTCTCGCGTCGTGCGTCGTTTTTATCGTCGTCGTCGTCGTTTTTTTTTTTTTTTTTCGCGTCCTAATATCATTAATAACACTAGTATTAAAAGATATTAAAATACTTGTCGATTTGTGTCGAGTATGAAGGATGTCGGAATAATTTTTGGGATTCGTTGGGCCCGTCCGTACTGCCTTAATATGCAATCCGGGTAGAAATGAACCGTTTGCCTGAAAGACAGGATTACTTGGTAACGAGCTCTGTCCCTCGGGTCCAAGCCCGTCCAAACGTAGATGGGCCACCACGGCACAACCCATCGAATTAACCAACCACCATGGATTGATAGCACCTCGTCCCAATATTTCTGAGTAATCTGGCGGGAAAAATCAATAGCCCGTCTCCTCGTCATCAGTTGGTTGTGACGGTAGTTGCTAGCATCAAGGGGAGGATCTATCACTGATAGCCTCTCGTAAAGCCAAATTTGAAAAAGGAAGCAAAAACATGAGTTTCCAAGACGAAATAGGCATCCGCCTAAGGGCACTCGATCGACTGCCAGGGTGACTCGACCGAGTGGTACCTCTGAAAATAGATCAGGAGGTTTTTAACGAAGGCACTCGATCGAGTACCAGGGTGACTCGATCGAGTGCCCCCTGCGACAGGAAATCCGCGAGAAAAAAAAAAGAAAAAAGAAAAAATCGAGAAATCAGGACGAATAAGGAAAACTCGAGGTAACATACTTGCAATAAACGAGTACTTCCGGTAAGGCGTACTGATGAATCCCTCTTACGGTTGTCTAAACCCTGGATAATCTCGCCCGTAATCAGCCAAGCTGGGCTGTGCTCCGTCTCCATCAAATCAACCACGGTCAAGAGACAGATGTTTCCCATGCATGATAATAAATCCATGTGACCTTCAAAAGCGTAAACATGGAGCATACAGAAAGAGAAAGCCCTACGACTATGAATCGGCCTGACCCGGACATCATGCGGGTTCATAAATTTCTCAGCCAAATCAATTAAGGAAACTGTGTTGTCATCTCCGGTCATTCGGGATACCTCGTTGTGAGAAAGCCCTAGAAATTCTCGAAGCTTCCTCCTTGGGTCGTAGATCGAATAAGGTATGGCAGGTCGAAGTATCGGATTCCATCCTCCCACCGAAGCAATCTCTTCAGGTAAAGGGCAGACTTCGCCCCGAGGAAAGGCAAAGACATGATATATGTCATCCCAGTAAGACAAGCATGCATCCAGAAAGTAGCGATCAACCTGCATCCGACGGAAGGTATACAACTGGGCAATACCCGTCGGGTTCAAAGCCACCCTATCGGCATCCCTAAAACGGCGGGACCATTCCTGCACCATAACGGTCAATCTATCGATTCCCATGGCTAATTTTCTTGAAAGGAGTAGGGAGACTTTCTTTTGAGAAGGGATAATTGTGGAGGAGATTATGAGAAAAATCAAGGGCAAGGGAGGGCTATTTATAGCATTAATTCTACAACCCTCTTTCCAAATCACTTTTCCATAAAAAGTTTCCTAATCCTAAAGGGAATCAACCCATAAGCCTAGTCCCGATACTAGCACGGAATTAGTCATCCCGAACTTTCCTAATTTCATTAGGAGTCAAAATTCCAAAAAAATTTCAAAGCTTTCAAAAATTCAAAAAAATTCAAAAATTCATTTTTCCCCAGCTCGAGTCATTTTACTACCTACGTGTTGCATGCAAATTTTATGTGACTTATACAGGTACGACTCGAGCAGGGACATGCAACCCACTAAATCTCCTCAGTGAAAGCCCAAGGCGACATTTACACAGGGATGGGCCCATATACAGGCGCACCCGGGACTTATACGACAAGTCCAATTCCCCAGCTGAAAGCCCGAGGCGGCATTTTCCCCAGAATAGCACGGGATGGGCCCACAAAAAGGCGCACCCAGACTTACGCGACAAGTCCAGATTCCACACGGAGGTATTATCGTCAACTCAGGTATGACTTCTATCTTATGGATGGCGAGCCCTTTTACGCAAGTCTAATGGACTATAAACGACCCGATCGGAAGGCTGGCCAGATCTTAATCGATTTGGTAGCTACTCTGACTTTCGCCCTGTCCAAGCCTCAGTCAGAGTGGGGGCTCCGTAGACATCCGCATTTGACTGCCAGGTGTCTATGGCAGTTTCCAAAAAACACCCGATGATGATCGGACGCTAACGTGTTTCTACGCGCTCGGATATGGGCTCAAAACCATTAGTTGCTGGCTAATGCACTTACAGAGTACAAATCTAACAAAACTATCCTCCAATTTAGGCTCAGTGGGTCGTTTCCAGTCAGACAAGACTAATTTGGGTCAAAACCGACACCGGAAATAAAACCGACTCTTAGCGATTGGGTCAACCCCGGTCAAAGTCGTCTCCAAAACATACAAAAAAGCCATATAAGCATCTAAAATCCAAGTCAAACTCAAAAAACCAAAAAATATCCAACTCAAGGTCCAAAACAATGGACCTGCGCGACCCAGTTCAGCCACTCGATCGAGTGCTCAACCCACTCGACCGAGTGGGCCCTTAAACAGGCCCGACTGCAGGCACATTGGGCCACTCGACCGAGTCAGCTAGTTACTCGGTCGAGTAACCCTAGCTGGGGGTCCTTAACAAAGCCTATATATACACCCTCATGCACAACCTTTTACACATCTTTCAAAACCCTAACTGAACCCTAATTCTACTCTAATCATACAACACGCAAACCCTAAACTTAGCTTTAGGAATTCAAAACCCTAACCACCACAACTTAGCCTACATACTCGAAACTCCCGTGCAAGCCGACACTACGAGTCCCGTCCGAGCATAAGAAACATGTAGGTTGAGGGTGCCAAAACCCCGTCTTTTCTCTCTTCTCCTTCTCTCTCGCGTCGTGCGTCGTTTTTATCATCGTCGTCGTCGTTGTTTTTTTTTTTATTCGCGTCCTAATATCATTAATAACGCTAGTATTAAAAGATATTAAAATACTTGTCGATTTGTGTCGAGTATGAAGGATGTCGGAATAATTTTTGGGATTCGTTGGGCCCGTCCGTACTGCCTTAATATGCGATCCGGGTAGAGATGAACCGTTTGCCTGAAAGACAGGATTACTTGGTAACGAGCTCTGTCCCTCGGGTCCAAGCCCGTCCAAACGTAGATGGGCCACCACGGCACAACCCATCGAATTAACCGACCACCATGGATTGATAGCACCTCGTCCCAATATTTCTGAGTAATCTGGCGAGAAAAATCAATAGCCCGTCTCCTCGTCATCAATTGGTTGTGACGGTAGTTGCTAGCATCAAGAGGAGGATCTATCACTGATAGCCTCTCGTAAAGCCAAATCTGAAAAAGGAAGCAAAAACATGAGTTTCCAAGACGAAATAGGCATCCGCCTAAGGGCACTCGATCGACTGCCAGGGTGACTCGACCGAGTGGTACCTCTGAAAATAGATCAGGAGGTTTTTAACGAAGGCACTCGATCGAGTGCCAGGGTGACTCGATCGAGTGCCCCCTGCGACAGGAAATCCGCGAGAAAAAAAAAAAAGAAAAAAGAAAAAATCGAGAAATCAGGACGAACAAGGAAAACTCGAGGTAACATACTTGCAATAAACGAGTACTTCCGGTAAGGCGTACTGATGAATCCCTCTTACAGTTGTCTAAACCCTGGATAATCTCGCCCGTAATCAGCCAAGCTGGGTTGTGCTCCGTCTCCATCAAATCAACCACGGTCAAGAGACAGATGTTTCCCATGCATGATAATAAATCCATGTGACCTTCAAAAGCGTAAACATGGAGCATACAGAAAGAGAAAGCCCTACGGCTATGAATCGGCCTGACCCGGACATCATGCGGGTTCATAAATTTTTCAGCCAAATCAATTAAGGAAACTGTGTTGTCATCTCCGGTCATTCGGGATACCTCGTTGTGAGAAAGCCCTAGGAATTCTCGAAGCTTCCTCCTTGGGTCGTAGATCGAATAAGGTATGGCAGGTCGAAGTATCGGATTTCATCCTCCCACCGAAGCAATCTCTTCAGGTAAAGGGCAGACTTCGCCCCGAGGAAAGGCAAAGACATGATATATGTCATCCCAGTAAGACAAGCATGCATCCAGAAAGTAGCGATCAACCTGCATCCGACAGAAGGTATACAACTGGGCAATACCCGTCGGGTTCAAAGCCACCCTATTGGCATCCCTAAAACGGCGGGACCATTCCTGCACCATAACGGACAATCTATCGATTCCCATGGCTAATTTTATTGAAAGGAGTAGGGAGACTTTCTTTTGAGAAGGGATAATTGTGGAGGAGATTATGAGAAAAATCAAGGGCAAGGGAGGGCTATTTATAGCATTAATTCTACAACCCTCTTTCCAAATCAGTTTTCCACAAAAAGTTTCCTAATTCTAAAGGGAATCAACCCATAAGCCTTGATCCGAATGAGGATACAACTAAAGAATTCAATGAAGTCACACTAGCTCCTAATGGTCCTAGTCCCGCCACATTAGCACCTCCTACTAGCCTAGTAGACCGTGGGAAGATGTGTCCATGGATTTCATTGTGGCCTTGCCAAGAACAGCTAGGGGGAAGGATGCTATAATGGTGGTGGTAGATCGGTTTTCAAAAATGGCTCACTTCATTGCTTGTCACAAAACAGATGATGCTAGCAATGTAGCTGACTTGTACTTCAAAGAGGTGGTACGTCTCCATGGAGTACCTAAGTCCATTGTTTCGGATCGTGATTCAAAGTTCCTTAGTTATTTTTGGAACACATTATGGAGGAAGGTGGGAACCAAGCTCTTATTTAGCACTTCTCATCATCCACAAACAGATGGACAAACCGAAGTTACCAATCGCACTTTGGGCACGTTGTTAAGGGGCCTTGTGAGCAAGGCTCAAAAGGATTGGGATGTCAAGCTTGCCCACGCTGAATTTGCTTACAATCGTTCTCCTACTTATGCTACCTCTCACTCTCCTTTTGAGGCCGTGTATGGAATCAATCCTTACATGCCCTTGGACCTGATTCCTCTACCTAAGGATGAGTTAGTCCACAAAGATGCGGAGTCAAAACTTAAGGCTATGATAAAACTCCACGAGCAAATTCGAGAAAGGATCAAGGAGGTAAATGAAGCATACAAAAGAAGGTCCAACAAAAACAGGAAACCAAGACTTTTTCAAGAAGGTGACTTAGTTTGGGTTCACTTGAGAAAAGAGAGGTTTCCAAGCAAAAGGAAGAATAAGTTGATGCCACGGGCAGAAGGTCCATACAAGATCATATCAAAGGTGAACGACAATGCTTACAAAGTGGAATTGCAGGATGAGTATGGGGTTCATGCCACGTTCAATGTGGGAGATCTTTCTCCTTATCTTGATGATGATGGCATTTCAGAATTGAGGACAATTCCTTTTCAAGGGGGAGGAGATGATCCGAATGAGGATACAACTAAAGAATTCAATGAAGTCACACTAGCTCCTAATGGTCCTAGTCCAGCCACATTAGCACCTCCTACTAGCCTAGTAGTGTGCCTCCTTCAATCAGTAAGCTAGCTCGTGTGTGGGTCGAATAAAGGAGCAAATAGTCAAGGTCATATGAAGGCATTAACTTGGGTTCACACTCATTCAAGCATGGGGAGTGCACCAGAGTTAAGAGGATGATTGTGGGCTGATTGTGTTCACATGGGTGCCGCATCTAAATGCTTCTTGTTAGCTTTGTTTTTAGCTCCTAAGCTTTGTTATCATCACCATTAGAACTTTGTTTGTATCATCCTTGACCAGCCTGGTTAAGGGACGTTTTGTAGGCTATAAATAGCCATCAACTTGAATGAATAAAACACACAATATTCATAACACAAAACTGAGTAAAGCATTGCCTTTCTTTTACGTCCTTGTTGCTTACAAGACAAAGTCTAGAGTTAGTCGCGTTACAAGCTCTAAACTCGCTACTTCAATCGAGTGTTTGATTTAGCACCCGCTTTGTTGAAGTATAGGTCTACTTCACTAAGCATACTATCCCTTGGTTACGGTTATATCATCCTCACAAACTATCCTTACAAGTTGTTTTGTTGCTTTTTGTTTACGTTCATTTCAGAATACTATCAACCTTCACGTTTTTGTTTCAAAGTTCATATTAACTCACATCATTAGTGGTATCAGAGCTTTGGTCTTCGTTTAGACGTAAAGCATGGCAGGAGTAGTGAACTTTGAAGACCCTAGCTTCTTGGAACACCTAAAGAAGGCGTTGGAGAACTACCAGCCCAGGAATTCTCGTTTCCAAGCAAGGAGGGAACCGGTGGACAAGATCAAAGTGAACGAACTTCCTGAGTTCAATGGTGGTACTGATCCTGAAGTCTACTTGGAATGGGAGAGAAACATAGAGAAGCTCTTTGACTTCAAGGACTTGGAGGACGAGGAGAGGTGCAAATATGCAATCCTAAAGCTAAGCAAAGGGGCTTTCCTTTGGTATGAAGGGCTTAAGGTACAACGCACCAGGGATGGAAAGGGTAAGATTTCTTCTTGGGAGTCCTTAAAACGTAAGCTACGTAAGAGGTATGTTCCAACTACACATAAGTTATCCTTATACAAAAAGATCGCTAATCTCGTACAAGGAAAAATGAGTGTTAGTGAATACATTGAAGAGTTTGAGAACTTGGTACTAATGGGGGAAGTAGAAGAAAATGAAGAGATAAAAATGGCTAGGTTCTTACGTGGGTTAAATCGTAGTATTGCTAATACGGTTGATTTATGTCCTTATTTTGATTTTGATACGTTATGTGGGTTATGCTTAAAAATTGAGGCTCAAGGGAAAGCTAAGTATGAGAATGAATCTAGTAGGAGTCATACTTTGTCACGAGGTGAGGGGAGTAACAAGACCACTTCCGTTAACACTAATCAACCCCTTGTCATTAAGAGTAACCCGACTCAACCCACAAACAAGACACCCACTGAAACTAGTTTGTCCAAAGTACGTTGCTTTAAGTGTCAAGGCTTTGGTCACTACAAAAATGCGTGTCCTAATAAGAGAGTCGTTACCTTAAGAGAAGTCATGTCTTTTAGAGAGGAGATGTGGGAGGAGGAACAACGTATAGGGGCTGTGTTTAATGAGGAGGAGGAAGAAGAGGAGGAAGAAAGAGAGGACTATGAACCCCCAACGTATGATACTGTTTTGGTACTACGTACACTTCATGCCAACCCCATCCCACACAACACCGAGCAAAGGGATCAACTATTCCACACTAAGTGTCAAGTTAGTAACAAATGGTGTAGCTTGATCATTGATGGAGGTAGTTGCACAAATGTTGCCTCTACTGAAATGGTAACTAAGTTAGGCCTAACCACCACCAATCACCCTAGACCCTATGCATTACATTGGTTGGATGATGGTAACAAAGTAAGAGTCACAAAGCAAGTGAGGGTAGGTTTAACCATGGGGTCTTATGTCGATGAAGTTTTATGTGATGTCATTCCTATGGATGCGTGTCATATACTCTTGGGACGTCCTTGGCAGTTTGATAGGGATGTAGTACACCATGGGAGGAAAAATGAATATGAGTTAAGGGATAAAGGAAAGAAAATCGTTCTAAAACCCATGACTCCCCAAGCTGTTAGAGCTATGGCAGCCAACAAAACTAAGAAGCCTAACCTTACCATATTTGCTAGTGAGAGTGAAGTAGAACAGGCTTTACAAGGGGGGGAACGTGTCTTTGTCATGGTGGCTAGAGAGGAACCCTTAGTAGTTGAGAATGGGCTTGGAGGAAAGCCATTTGAGGAGTTGTTACACGAATTTGAGGATGTCTTCCCTGAGGAATTACCGGTTGGTTTACCAACTATTAGAGGTATAGAACATCAAATCGACCTCATTCCAGGAGCAGCCTTACTCAATAAGGCAGCCTATAGGTGTAATCCAGAGGAGACTAAGGAATTGCAAAGACAAATTGATGAGTTAATGAGTCGAGGTTATGTACGTGAAAGCCTTAGTCCTTGTGCTGTTCCGGTCCTCTTAGTACCTAAGAAAGATGGAACTTGGAGAATGTGTGTGGATAGTAGGGCCGTTAACAACATTACCATCAAATATAGATTTCCTATTCCAAGGTTGGATGATATGTTGGACGAGCTTCATGGGGCTGTGATCTTCTCCAAAATTGACCTAAGAAGTGGGTACCATCAAATCAGAATGAGAGAAGGAGATGAGTGGAAGACAGCTTTCAAGACCAAACATGGACTGTATGAATGGACGGTCATGCCATTTGGTCTCACCAACGCTCCAAGCACATTCATGAGGCTAATGAACGAAATACTCAAGGCCTATTTAGGTCGATTCATTGTGGTTTACTTGGATGATATTCTTGTTTATAGCAGGTCTTTGGAGGAGCATATGGAGCACTTAAGGCTACTATTTACAACACTTCGCAAGCAACAACTCTTTGGCAAGAAGGAGAAGTGTGCTTTCTTTGTGGAAAGTGTAGTGTTCCTTGGCTACGTAGTGTCCAAAGATCAAACCAAAGTGGAATCCATCCGTACTTGGCCAATTCCTTCCACCATTACAGAAGTAAGATCATTCCATGGTTTGGCTTCCTTTTACCGAAGTTTCATCAAGGACTTTAGTACTATCACAAGTCCTATCACCGAATGTTTGAAGAAAGGTGCGTTTGTTTGGTCCAAAGCTGCCCAAGAAGCTTTTGAAGTCATCAAGGAGAAGTTGTGTTCCGCTCCTATCCTAGCTCTTCCTGATTTCTCTCAACCATTTGAGGTTGAATGTGACGCTAGTGGAGTAGGAATTGGTGCTGTTCTCGTGCAAAATAGGCGCCCCATTGCCTACTTTTCAGAAAAACTCAATGGAGCAAGGCTAAACTATTGCACCTACGACAAGGAATTCTATGCCATAGTAAGAGCTCTTGATCATTGGAGTCATTATCTTCGTACTAACCACTTTATTCTCCATTCAGATCATGAGTCCCTAAAGTACATCAATGGCCAACAAAAGCTAAGTCCAAGGCATGCCAAGTGGGTGGAATTCTTGCAATCCTTTCACTTCTCTTCAAAGTACAAAGATGGTAAAAGTAACGTGGTGGCTGATGCACTATCCCGCCACTACACTCTATTATCTACTTTGGATGTTAGATTGCTCGGATTTGAAACTCTCAAGGATTACTACAACAATGATGCTGATTTTGGTGAAACTTTCACCAAGTGCAAGGAGGGAGCCTTTGACGAGTTTGTTTTGCAGGAAGGATTTCTTTTCAAAGGAAATCAACTTTGTGTACCCAAGCATCCCATTAGAGAATTACTGGTTAGGGAAGCTCATGGGGGAGGATTAGCAGGTCATTTTGGCATCACAAGAACCTTGGAGGTCTTAAAGGAACACTTCTTTTGGCCAAAGATGCAAGGGAGTGTCCAACATGTAGTAAGCAAGTGTGTGACTTGCCAATTTGCCAAAAGTTCTTTCAAACCAGAAGTCTACATGCCCTTACCCACTCCTAATAGACTGTGGGAAGATGTGTCCATGGATTTCATTGTGGCCTTGCCAAGAACAGCTAGGGGGAAGGATGCTATAATGGTGGTGGTAGATCGGTTTTCAAAAATGGCTCACTTCATTGCTTGTCACAAAACAGATGATGCTAGCAATGTAGCTGACTTGTACTTCAAAGAGGTGGTACGTCTCCATGGAGTACCTAAGTCCATTGTTTCGGATCGTGATTCAAAGTTCCTTAGTTATTTTTGGAACACATTATGGAGGAAGGTGGGAACCAAGCTCTTATTTAGCACTTCTCATCATCCACAAACAGATGGACAAACCGAAGTTACAAATCGCACTTTGGGCACGTTGTTAAGGGGCCTTGTGAGCAAGGCTCAAAAGGATTGGGATGTCAAGCTTGCCCACGCTGAATTTGCTTACAATCGTTCTCCTACTTATGCTACCTCTCACTCTCCTTTTGAGGCCGTGTATGGAATCAATCCTTACATGCCCTTGGACCTGATTCCTCTACCTAAAGATGAGTTAGTCCACAAAGATGCGGAGTCAAAACTTAAGGCTATGATAAAACTCCACGAGCAAATTCGAGAAAGGATCAAGGAGGTAAATGAAGCATACAAAAGAAGGTCCAACAAAAACAGGAAACCAAGACTTTTTCAAGAAGGTGACTTAGTTTGGGTTCACTTGAGAAAAGAGAGGTTTCCAAGCAAAAGGAAGAATAAGTTGATGCCACGGGCAGAAGGTCTATACAAGATCATATCAAAGGTGAACGACAATGCTTACAAAGTGGAATTGGAGGATGAGTATGGGGTTCATGCCACGTTCAATGTGGGAGATCTTTCTCCTTATCTTGATGATGATGGCATTTCAGAATTGAGGACAATTCCTTTTCAAGGGGGAGGAGATGATCCGAATGAGGATACAACTAAAGAATTCAATGAAGTCACACTAGCTCCTAATGGTCCTAGTCCAGCCACATTAGCACCTCCTACTAGCCTAGTAGTGTGCCTCCTTCAATCAGTAAGCTAGATAGTGTGTGGGTCGAATAAAGGAGCAAATAGTCAAGGTCATATGAAGGCATTAACTTGGGTTCACACTCATTCAAGCATGGGGAGTGCACCAGAGTTAAGAGGATGATTGTGGGCTGATTGTGCTCACATGGGTGCCGCGTCTAAATGCTTCTTGTTAGCTTTGTTTTTAGCTCCTAAGCTTTGTTATCATCACCATTAGAACTTTGTTTGTATCACCCTTGACCAGCCTGGTTAAGGATCGTTTTGTAGGCTATAAATAGCCATCAACTCGAATGAATAAAACACACAATATTCATAACACAAAACTGAGTAAAGCATTGCCTTTCTTTTACGTCCTTGTTGCTTACAAGACAAAGTCTAGAGTTAGTCGCGTTACAAGCTCTAAACTCGCTACTTCAATCGAGTGTTTGATTTAGCACCCGCTTTGTTGAGGTATAGGTCTTCTTCACTAAGCATACTATCCCTTGGTTACGGTTCTATCATCCTCACAAACTATCCTTACAAGCTGTTTTGTTGCTTTTTGTTTACGTTCATTTCAGAATACTATCAACCTTCACGTTTTTGTTTCAAAGTTCATATTAACTCGCATCAAGCCTAGTCCCGATACTAGCACGGAATTAGTCATCCCGAACTTTCCTAATTTCATTAGGAGTCAAAATTCCAAATTTCAAAATTCCAAAAAAATTTCAAAGCTTTCAAAAATTCAAAAATTCATTTTTCCCCAGCTCGAGTCATTTTACTACCTACGTGTTGCATGCAAATTTTATGTGACTTATACAGATACGACTCGAGCAGGGACATGCAACCCACTAAATCTCCCCAGTGAAAGCCCAAGGCGACATTTACACAGGGATGGACCCATATACAGGCGCACCCGGGACTTATACGACAAGTCCAATTCCCCAGCTGAAAGCCCGAGGTAGCATTTTCCCCAGAATAGCACGGGATGGGCCCACAAAAAGGCGCACCCAGACTTACGCGACAAGTCCAGATTCCACACGGAGGTATTATCGTCAACTCAGGTATGACTTCTATCTTATGGATGGCGAGCCCTTTTATGCAAGTCTAATGGACTATAAACGACCCGATCGGAAGGCTGGCCAGATCTTAATCGATTTGGAAGCTACTCTGACTTTCGCCCTGTCCAAGCCTCAGTCAGAGTGGGGGCTCTGTAGACATCCGCATTTGACTGCCAGGTGTCTATGGCAGTTTCCAAAAAACACCCGATGATGATCGGACGCTAACGTGTTTCTACGCGCTCGGATATGGGCTCAAAACCATTAGTTGCTGGCTAATGCACTTACAGAGTACAAATCTAACAAAACTGTCCTCAAATTCAGGCTTAGTGGGTCGTTTCCAGTCAGACAAGACTAATTTGGGTCAAAACCGACACCGGAAATAAAACCGACTCTTAGCGATTGGGTCAACCCCGGTCAAAGTCGTCTCCAAAACATACAAAAAAGCCATATAAGCATCAAAAATCCAAGTCAAACTCAAAAAACCAAAAAATATCCAACTCAAGGTCCAAAACAATAGACCTGCGCGACCCAGATGAGCCACTCGATCGAGTGCTCAACCCACTCGACCGAGTGGGCCCTTAAACAGGCCCGACTGCGGGCACATTGGGCCACTCGACCGAGTCAGCTAGTTACTCGGTCGAGTAACCCTAGCCGGGGGTCATTAACAAAGCCTATATATACACCCCCATGCACAACCTTTTACACATCTTTCAAAACCCTAACTGAACCCTAATTCTACTCTAATCATACAACACGCAAACCCTAAACTTAGCTTTAGGAATTCAAAACCCTAACCACCACAACTTAGCCTACATACTCGAAACTCCCGTGCAAGCCGACGCTACGAGTCCCGTCCGAGCATAAGAAACATGTAGGTTGAGGGTGCCAAAACCCCGTCTTTTCTCTCTTCTCCTTCTCTCTCGCGTCGTGCGTCGTTTTTATCGTCGTCGTCGTTGTTGTTTTTTTTTTTTTATTCGCGTCCTAATATCATTAATAACGCTAGTATTAAAAGATATTAAAATACTTGTCGATTTGTGTCGAGTATGAAAGATGTCGGAATAATTTTTGGGATTCGTTGGGCCCGTCCGTACTGCCTTAATATGCGATCCGGGTAGAGATGAACCGTTTGCCTGAAAGACGGGATTACTTGGTAACGAGCTCTGTCCCTCGGGTCCAAGCCCGTCCAAACGTAGATGGGCCACCACGGCACAACCCATCGAATTAACCGACCACCATGGATTGATAGCACCTCGTCCCAATATTTCTGAGTAATCTGGCGAGAAAAATCAATAGCCCGTCTCCTCGTCATCAGTTGGTTGTGACGGTAGTTGCTAGCATCAAGGGGAGGATCTATCACTGATAGCCTCTCGTAAAGCCAAATCTGAAAAAGGAAGCAAAAACATGAGTTTCCAAGACGAAATAGGCATCCGCCTAAGGGCACTCGATCGACTGCCAGGGTGACTCGACCGAGTGGTACCTCTGAAAATAGATCAGGAGGTTTTTAACGAAGGCACTCGATCGAGTGCCAGGGTGACTCGATCGAGTGCCCCCTGCGACAGGAAATCCGCGAGAAAAAAAAAAAGAAAAAAGAAAAAATCGAGAAATCAGGACGAATAAGGAAAACTCGAGGTAACATACTTGCAATAAACGAGTACTTCCGGTAAGGCGTACTGATGAATCCCTCTTACGGTTGTCTAAACCCTGGATAATCTCGCCCGTAATCAGCCAAGCTGGGCTGTGCTCCGTCTCCATCAAATCAACCACGGTCAAGAGACAGATGTTTCCCATGCATGATAATAAATCCATGTGACCTTCAAAAGCGTAAACATGGAGCATACAGAAAGAGAAAGCCCTACGGCTATGAATCGGCCTGACCCGGACATCATGCGGGTTCATAAATTTCTCAGCCAAATCAATTAAGGAAACTGTGTTGTCATCTCCGGTCATTCGGGATACCTCGTTGTGAGAAAGCCCTAGAAATTCTCGAAGCTTCCTCCTTGGGTCGTAGATCGAATAAGGTATGGCAGGTCGAAGTATCGGATTCTATCCTCCCACCGAAGCAATATCTTCAGGTAAAGGGCAGACTTCGCCCCGAGGAAAGGCAAAGACATGATATATGTCATCCCAGTAAGACAAGCATGCATCCAGAAAGTAGCGATCAACCTGCATCCGACGGAAGGTATACAACTGGGCAATACCCGTCGGGTTCAAAGCCACCCTATCGGCATCCCTAAAACGGCGGGACCATTCCTGCACCATAACGGTCAATCTATCGATTCCCATGGCTAATTTTCTTGAAAGGAGTAGGGAGACTTTCTTTTGAGAAGGGATAATTGTGGAGGAGGTTATGAGAAAAATCAAGGGCAAGGGAGGGCTATTTATAGCATTAATTCTACAACCCTCTTTCCAAATCACTTTTCCATAAAAAGCTTCCTAATCCTAATGGGAATCAACCTATAAGCCTAGTCCCGATACTAGCACGGAATTAGTCATCCCGAACTTTCCTAATTTCATTAGGAGTCAAAATTCCAAATTTCAAAATTCCAAAAAAAATTCAAAGCTTTCAAAAATTCAAAAAAATTCAAAAATTCAAAAATTCATTTTTCCCCAGCTCGAGTCATTTTACTACCTACGTGTTGCATGCAAATTTTATGTGACTTATACAGGTACGACTCGAGCATGGACATGCAACCCACTAAATCTCCCCAGTGAAAGCCCAAGGCGACATTTACACAGGGATGGGCCCATATACAGGCGCACCCGGGACTTATACGACAAGTCCAATTCCCCAGCTGAAAGCCCGAGGTGGCATTTTCCCCAGAATAGCACGGGATGGGCCCACAAAAAGGCGCACCCAGACTTACGCGACAAGTCCAGATTCCATACGGAGGTATTATCGTCAACTCAGGTATGACTTCTATCTTATGGATGGCGAGCCTTTTACGCAAGTCTAATGGACTATAAACGACCCGATCGGAAGGCTACCACACTACAAGAATAAGGCTCAATAGCGACTGAAAAAATCAGTCGATGAATCAAGAAAACGGTCGGTAATTCCACTTACCGACCGTTTTCATTAATATGGCGACTGCATATTTTCGGTCGGTAATCGGGGTCGGTAAATAAATTTACCGACCGATATATGTGGTCGCTAAAATTAGCGACCGAAAGTGTAGTCGGTAAAAATTTTGGCGGTCGGAAATTACCTACCGACGAGTCGGTCGGTAAATTTGATTTTCGGTCGGTAAAATAGGAAGTCGGTCGATAAAATTAGAAAATCGGTCGGTAAATGTTATTGTGTGGTCGGTAATTGCTTATTTCGGTCGGTAATATTTGGTCTATTTTGCACTAAATTTGTTGTTTTAGGTTTCCACATCTTAATCCCAATTATAATTTTACCCGCCACTTCAACGACAATACCGGAAAAGCCGAGGGAATCAAGTCTTTCAATTCAAGCAAACCGTCGATCCTTTAGATTCGATACCAATTCCATAATTGGATGTCGAATCTAATGATCCAGTCAAATGAATTAACTAATGTGATTTTTCGTTGATGCTAAAATAATTGTCATACGACTCGTTAGAATTACGACATTATTAAACGCGGAGGAAATCTAATTATATCGCGATAGTTAATTTAAAATGACTTAAAGCAATTTTCTTTTATTTTCACTCTAGTATTCCATATCGATTCACTAATCGAATATGGGATATGACGAGTATCGAAGTTAAGTTTCGAGTATAAATTTCACAATATTTATGCCCGATTCAACAAACTCATTGAATTATCAAAAATTAAAAGCAATTTCGAAACCGATACAAAATTGCGAGCGAACCCCAGTTCGTACAGGGGGCACTCGACCGAGTGCCAAGCCCACTCGGTCGAGTGGCACCCCAAAAACCGAAGCAGAATGTATTTTCGATCTCCACTCGGTCGAGTCTCATAGTGACTCGGTCGAGTGGCAACGTACTCGGTCGAGTTGGTCAATAACTCGATCGAGTAGGGTCTGAAACATGGGACATAATCGTTTTTCAAAGGTCCACTCGGTCGAGTCCTTCAATGACTCGATCGAGTGGCCCTCTATCACGTTGACGGTAGAGATTTGCCGTGGATCCCCACCGATCAATAAATAACCGGCTATTCCTAACGGTAGCTAGGGTAAGTCGGGTCGAATCCACGGGGACGGTAAGAGGCGTCTAGACTAAGGTCACCTAAACACGAGACTAGGTCAACGAACTAAGCTAAACTAGAATGATAGGAAGGGAAGAAGGCTAAGACTATGCCTAAGGTGACGGAAAAAACAAATAAGGAAACGGGCTAGGATTAGGTCGGGTTCAAGGGATGATGGAATGGTCAAGGAAGATCTAAGGTGGAGGGGTAGTCGGGTAATTTAGGTGTAGTCCGGGCTCTCGCTACGTAGACCGACCTAGAGGTTCTTGATAGAACCCACCTTAGCGACACATATGACAAACGGGGTTACTAGCGTGCTATCGTAGCCTAGGTCACGTCCGGGCTCTCGCTACGTAGACCGACCTAGGGGTCGTCCTCATCGGGCTCTCGCAACGTAATGAGGGAACCAAAACCACGAGCAAACTATCACCCACAAGAGAAAAGGCAAGAAAAACAAGCATATGCATCTACATGTCATTCAAGCATTTCATCAAACATGTTCCATGCATCTAACCAAGAGGAAACTCAAAACTTCCACCAACATCTCCAACAAACCCTTAATCACCCATTAAACACCCAAATCTCCCTACTAACCCTAGCAAGAGTCTACTCAAACATATCTAAAGGAAAAACTAACAAGAACAAGATAAACTAACTCAAACAACAAAACATACATAATGAAACTAGTGAAACAATGGGCAATGAACAATATAATGAACAAAGATTAAAACATGATTGATAAAACAAAGATAAAAAGAAGGGAAAAGAAGATTATACCATACTAGAGAAGATGAAAAGAAGAAATCTTGCATAAATGGAAGAAAACCCAAATACATCAACCAAGGTTGTCAATCTTGGTTGGATTCTTCAAGAATTCCCAAATTACAAGAGTTAAACTAGGATTAACGATAAACTAGAGACTAATCTACACTAATCTATGCTAAACTAGGCTAGGGTTTAATGGGTAATGTCTAACATAACACAAAATTACAAGAGGGGGGTATATATAGGGTTACAAGTATGAAAGGAGAAGAAAGGAAGCGAAGTCACGCTGCAGCACCTCCGTCCCGACCGAGACGGCACCATCCCGGATGGGAAGGGTTGGTCCCGACCGAGACAAGGTTGGTCTCGGCCGAGATGGCCCAAAACAGGGGCTGGTTGCATCGCGCACTCTTTCCCAGTCGGGAAGGCCACTATCCCGCCCGGGAAGGGTCTTGTAGGCCTCCAATAAGAGCTCTAAGGTCCCTCCTTGCATCTCATGGGCTTCTCATCGATTCTCGGGGCTCGGGATCGAGTCTAAGGGGCTCGGGAATGGGTCCCAAGGTCTCGGGATCGAATCCAAGGCACCAAGTGATCGTTCCTTCTCTTCGTTGGCTCCAAAAGTGTATGAAACGAGTCAGAATCGTTCCAATTCTTCATGTATGGTCTCGAGAACCTAAAACGAACTAGAAGAAGAATAAGTAGCCCATAAATCGCTCCCAAGGAGCGATTCCACAAGGAAATGGGACAAAAACACAACAAATTAGGCACTACAAATTACACTTATCAACTCCCCCACACTTAACCCTTACTCGCCCTCGAGTAAGCACAAACTAAATACTAAACTATACGAGCGGGTATTAGCGCACCCTACGCCCTTTCAACTCACGCGAGTACACTTTAGCGGAAAAGTGCACTCCGCAAGGCAAGTGGGGTCTTGCGACAAAACTGTGGATGCAACCGGACATAAAACACATAGACAAACAAACATACAAACAAACAAATAATCGGTTGCACCCAAAGGAAAACAAATACCGCTTCCCTCAAACAAGCGGTGAAAGAAGCACCGGTTTAGGACTCGAGGCAAGTGACAACGTTCCCAAGCTAATCATACAAATCGAGATGAACTACACCCTAATAGTATGACAACAAAGCAATAAAAACGTTGATAACTTACCTAGGTCCTCCTAACCTTCTAAGAACGTACTACGGGACGATCGGCGGGATGGAAAAAGGATGAACCACGGTGTTAGTCGACACTGTAGGTAAGTGAGACCCCGCCCCCTTTAGCGATGAGCCAAGAGGGTCGTCCCATGCCCGAAACCGCTCAACTAGTCCAAGTAAAAAGGTGGAAATATTTGCAAAGTGAGGGAAGACCGACCATTACCGCTATCATCCTTCCTAGGGAATCGGTCCTTTGGTAGGATCTTCACGGTAATAGTCGGTAAAAGGCTTATTTTTGAGATATGGGGATTCTTTTTGTGAGACGGTTTTCTTTTGGCATTTTTCTTCGTTTTGCATATTTGCTTTGTGATTGCAATGCGATTTCTTTTTCATCTTTTCTATTTTCTTTTTGGCTTTTTGTGCCTTTTCTTTTTCTTCAATCTTTTCTTTCTTTCATTTTCTTTTCTTTGCCCTTTTGGCTTGATTAGAGTGATAGACATTTCTTTGCAACAAAGAAAGATGATTTCAACAATTTTCAATTTAATGTGTGGATATGCGTAGGAGGTAGGGTAATGGGTGAGTCGGGGGTCGCGATTTCCCTTCAAACCCACAAAAAGGGGAAAACTTGGACTAATCAAACGATCCCGAACACGGTCACCTAAGGGACGGGACTCGGCAACCAAGGCCTTTTCACACCGTGGGTGGTCATTGTGGTCAAAATACAAATCCCGTAGTAAATCCCTAGTAAGCTAGGTGGACTCAAGGTAAAGAACCAACGAAATCATTGATTTAGGGTCATTCTACTAGACTAATGTCCAAGACTCGATTTACACTACTAGAAAGGGAGAGTAAACACTTGCACCCTAGCCTCTAAACCGGGTTTTCGAAAACCTTTTACACATACGACACAACTACACAACACCAAACAAAGACTCAACAAAAATGAAAGAAAAAGAGAGGCAAAAGGCAACAAAACAAAAACAAAACAAAACGAACACATGAACAACACAAACACCACCCCGAGCTTCCATACAAGCCACCAAATCAACCATAACTTTACAAAGCTCCACCTGAGCACACAACATCACAATCTCCTCCAAACTCCGCAAGAGATAAAGAAGAAAAAGGGATAAAGATGTTACCGGAAGTCTTGTAAGCTCTCCAAAGCTATCGGTGATTTAAGCAACCTAAAAGGAAAAAGGGAGGAAAAACACACACAACACGACAAATATACGATACAAAGACATAAGAAGGAAAACACACAAAAGAAAATCTTTTGGATTTTTGCGAAATTTTTTCAAATTTTTAGGGTTTTCAAAGATTTTTTTGAAAAACTACGAAAATAAAACTAACTATGATAGAATATCGCTCCCCCACACTTAAACCGAGCGATGTCCTCATTCTCGATCGTAGTGTGTGGAGACACTAAAGAAAAGAAAATAAACTACGAAAATAAAGCTAAAAATAAAAAATAAAGCGGAGAAAAGGGTAGAATGTGTCCGACCGGGGTGTAATCAAGTCACCATGGGCCGAGACGAGAAAAGATATGGATGGGGGAAGAAATAAAAAGAAGGAAATAAAAGGAAATGGAAGGGGAGGACTAGGTGTAATCAAGTCACCTAGCCCGGATTCCGCCTAAATCCGACTAAATCCTAAAAAAAGGGTGAAAACCTTGTAAAATTTGGATTTTGAAAAGGACTCTCGATGTAGTCACGTCATCGAGAGTCGGGAGCAATAACTACCAAGGCCTCGAAGGCCACCATGACACCATGACACAAAAGTGTAAACGGGGAAGGGAACAAACACAAAGGAAAACAAGCGATAAAAGACGGAAAAGAAAGGATAGTTGCCATACCAATAGGTTAGCAACTCACTTGCTTCATCGTCTCATAGATCAATATAGGCAATTTGCTTGACTTCGTCATTGTCATCCCGCTTCAAACTTGATAATAACACATGGTTGAGGTAGTAATGGTACGAGGGAGTGGGATTTGATGTGAAACTCGGTGTAGAGTGAAGAGAAAATGAGGTTAGGGTATGTAAATGAGGTACATGGGTCATATGGTATGAGCAAGGATAGGTAGGGAGGTTGGGAGAGGTATAAAGTGGTAGGGTGGGCTCGAATGTCGAAGAGGAAATAAAATGGGGGAGCTGGGCCTCATCTCGGGCGAGATGATCCCATCTCGGCCGGGAAACTACCTTCTCGGGCGAGATGAAATCCTTCTCGGCCGAGATGGACAGGCAGTAGCTCCAACTTTCGCGCACACTTCATCTCGGTCGAGATGAAGTCTTTCTCGGCCGGGATGACTCATATACCTCTTCAATCTTCATGAAAGCTTCTCCCATATGACAACTAATACATCGAGATCTAAAATCTCATCCCCAAAAGCTTGTCAAAAGCTTCAAAAACCGACTCCCATGCCCAAATCCAAGCTTCTATCATCAACAACTCTCACCGAAACTTCATCTTCACCACCAACCTATCAAATAACTCAACAAATATCATCAAAATCACTCCCTCACATCGCTCATCAAAAATACCAAGTTACAAGAATTCACAAAACACACCAAATCTAGAAACAAAATCATACAAAACACAATTACAAACACAAAAACTAAAGAGAAGAGAGAAAGGGGAATATACAACATGACGGTTCTTTAGGAACTCTGTCAAACCGAGGATGGTGGACTCTCATTCTTCAACCATAGCCCTCAAGGGCATGGAGGAGCAAGTCGAACGCACGACCGACATCATAAAGACGGCCCAAAGAGTGCTCGAGCCAAGCTATCCTCCACGGCCTCCAAGGTGGAGGCAAGAAGTAGTCACCAAAAGACCCGACATCATCTCTCGTGTTGTTTCCGGGGTCTATCCATCCTACGAGCTTTACCGACCTCTTCCTCCCTAGGCACCGTCTCCAATTACTAGCAACCTTCAAGTCTTCATCATGAGGCACAAAAAACGGCTTTGGCCTCGTTTCCTTGTTGCACATCCCAACACCTTCCTCAAGTTGTGGTTCCCCATCTTCATCACTTGTCCCCACATCATCTTGGAGGAGAGAATTGAAACTTCTACCGGCGGTTTCAATCTCTTCCAAACCATTGCTTGGTGTACTAGCAAGGGGCTCTTGATGTTTTTCCATATTATCGCACAAGGACAACTTGAGGCTATCAATTTCACCCAACATCTTCACAAATTCCACCAACCCATCCAACTCACTATCCTCCTCCAATTCTTCACCAACGATGCCTTCACCAAGAGCCATATCCTCATTCGTCTCTTTTTGAGTAGACGATTGAGGTTCTTCAAAGTAAAGTTCGCTTCCAAAAGGAACTTCATCGGCGGCTTCGTGATTAGGTTGCTCCCCTTTCTCAAGTGGGCACCCTTCATTTGGTTGTGACGTTCGGGATAAAAACATTACGGTTTTAACCGATAACGCATTTAATCGAGCATCCATCGCCTCGGTTTCCCTTTGGTATAGGGCCATGAATTCATCTTGGTTCTTTTGCATTTGAATGGCCATTTCTTGTTGGCTCCTTTGCAATTGAAGAATCGATTGATACAACTCCAAGTTTGGCGATTGGTGGTCATTGGGGTCTTGTAATGCTCCTAGAAAATCTTGATGATACCCAAGGGGTGGGGCATCATATTGTTGGTAGCGAGGTTGAGGTGATTGGTAGTATTGTGGGTTATGGGGTTCATATTGTGGTTGGGGTGGAGGGTAATGTGGTGGGTTTTGTGGAAATTGACTTCCATACGGTGAATCATGATGAAACATGGTGGGTTCACATTGATAGCTTGAGTAATAGCCACCATGATCATATGATTGATAAGCGTCCACTTGATGGTAGCCGTTTCCATATCCTTGAAGTTCATACCCACTAGTGTCTTGATTACCCCAAGAAGCTTGATAGTAATTAGGAGTCATCATGTCATAGCTTGTATCCATAGAGGGAGAGGAGTAGCTCATGGTGGCTTCCATGGGTGCGGAATTTAGATCAAACATCATATTAAACTCGAAAATCGCGGCTCGTACCCGGTTGAGGACCTCTCAATCTAGCGACCGTCCGTTAAAGCGGCTCTAAGTTGCAAGAAGAAGATGGTCACCACCTCTAAGCACAAACTGTAGACTAAGAGCAAACGTGAGAAGTCTAGTGCTTTTTGGGCACTAGACAAGAGAGAAATAAACTTCACACACACAAGAAGCAAAAGAAAACAAAAAGAAAAACACAAAAACAAAGACAAAGTCAAGCAAATAGGCAAACAAGGTCTAAACTAGCACCGTCCTCGGCAACGGCGCCAAATTGTTGGTAAGGATTTGCCGTGGATCCCCACCGATCAATAAATAACCGGCTATTCCTAACGGTAGCTAGGGTAAGTCGGGTCGAATCCACGGGGACGGTAAGAGGCGTCTAGACTAAGGTCACCTAAACACGAGACTAGGTCAACGAACTAAGCTAAACTAGAATGATAGGAAGGGAATAAGGCTAAGACTATGACTAAGGTGACGGAGAAAACAAATAAGGAAACGGGCTAGGATTAGGTCGGGTTCAAGGGATGATGGAATGGTCAAGGAAGAGCTAAGGTGGAGGGGTATTCGGGTAATCTAGGTGTAGTCCGGGCTCTCGCTACGTAGACCGACCTAGAGGTTCTTGATAGAACCCGCCTTAGCGACACATATGACAAACGGGGTTACTAGCGTGCTATCGTAGCCTAGGTCACGTCCGGGCTCTCGCTACGTAGACCGACCTAGGGGTCGTCCTCATCGGGCTCTCGCAACGTAATGAGGGAACCAAACCCACGAGCAAACTATCACCCACAAGAGAAAAGGCAAGAAAAACAAGCATATGCATCTACATGTCATTCAAGCATTTCATCAAACATGTTCCATGCATCTAACCAAGAGGAAACCCAAAACTTCCACCAACATCTCCAACAAACCCTTAATCACCCATTAAACACCCAAATCTCCCTACTAACCCTAGCAAGAGTCTACTCAAACATATCTAAAGGAAAAACTAACAAGAACAAGATAAACTAACTCAAACAACAAAACATACATAATGAAACTAGTGAAACAATGGGCAATGAACAATATAATGAACAAAGATTAAAACTTGGTTGATAAAACAAAGATAAAAAGAAGGGAAAAGAAGATTATACCATACTTGAAAAGATGAAAAGAAGAAATCTTGCATAAATGGAAGAAAACCCTAATACATCAACCAAGGTTGTCAATCTTGGTTGGATTCTTTAAGAACTCCCAAATTACAAGAGTTAAACTAGGATTAACGATAAACTAGAGACTAATCTACACTAATCAATGCTAATCTATGCTAAACTAGGCTAGGGTTTAATGGGTAATGTCTAACATAACACAAAATTACAAGAGGGGGGTATATATAGGGTTACAAGAATGAAAGGAGAACAAAAGGAAGCGAAGTCACGCTGCAGCACCTCCGTCCCGACCGAGACGGCCCCATCCCGGCCGGGAAGGGTTGGTCCCGACCGAGACAAGGTTGGTCTTGGCCGAGATAACCCAAAACAGGGGCTGGTTGCATCGCGCAATCCTTCCCGGTCGGGAAGGCCAATATCCCGCCCGGGAAGGGTCTTGTAGGCCTCCAATAAGAGCTCTAAGGTCCCTCCTTGCATCTCATGGGCTTCTCATCGATTCTCGGGGCTCGGGATCGAGTCTAAGGGGCTCGGGAATGGGTCCCAAGGTCTCGGGATCGAATCCAAGGCACCAAGTGATTGTTCCTTCTCTTCGTTGGCTCCAAAAGTGTATGAAACGAGTCGGAATCGTTCCAATTCTTCATGTATGGTCTCGGGAACCTAAAACGAACTAGAAGAAGCATAAGTAGCCCATAAATTGCTCCCAAGGAGCGATTCCACAAGGAAATGGGACCAAAACACAACAAATTAGGCACTACAAACTACACTTATCACACGTCAAAACCGTGAGTCCTATATTGTCTTCTAGTTTCGATAATATTTTATGACTTAGGTCAAGACGTGTCAAAGCAATCACGTGTACTACTATCTTTTTCAAAAACCATGCATCACGTTTACATAATTCAATATCACTCAATAATTTGCAAACCGTTATTATTCGTTATATCGTTACTAATCGTTTGTTCTCTTGTCTATTTTGGTTGTTTATTTTATTGTACAAAATGAACCCGCATGCTAAAATACAACTTTGACGTTAATTTTAGTTGCATTAAATCGACATAGAAACCCTTTTCAAGTTCTCACATGCTTAGGGAAAACAATGTTTGCATAAGCATTTTCATCGTTCAACTTACACGCGTATTCAAAAATCATTCGATATCTTAGTAGAGGCCGCTAAGTGCGGGCGGGGTTGGGTGTCGTTTGTGGGCTTCCCAACACGTACCCTAACCCCTTACTCAGAACCTGGGTTTCCGGATGCCCGAAACCGTTGGCGCACGAGAGTCGTTCAATACACGATATCCGATAATGTGGGTATCGGTATCAAATGCAAAGGGACGAACCCAATAAACTCTAACATCGAAAATGGGCCGTATTTTGTATACACCCCACTATGACATAGAGTGGGTTCGAATGGGCCCGAACTCCCATAAAGTTCGGTGGCGACTCCACTTCTATTTAAATTTCAATTCGATCCATTCTCATATGGAGATTCATTCGCCTCCCCAAACCCGCGTGTGGCCGCTTCAGGGTGGACCTATGTCATGTCCACACTATGCGACCGTAATGACACGACTAAGGCCGTCGTCATGTTTGTTTAATTTGCCCGAGTAATTTATTGGATCCGTTCTATGGAAAAACTACCTAAAACATCGTGAACCCGTGTCGCGTTGCAGTCCTATCGTCATCGGGTGTTTGTTGGGCACTTCTGCAGCCACCAGGTCCAAATCTAGGTGTCTACAGAAGCCCCCACTTTGACTGAGGCTTGGACAAGGCGAAAGTCAAAGTATAGCCGCCCAGGTCAATCGAAGATTATGACCTGGTGGATGTCCTATCGGGTCGTTTTAAGTCCATTAGACTGCGTCTTGAGGCTCGCCAGCCAAGGCTTAGAAGTCATACCTGACGTCTTCGCTTGTGGTTGCTTGCTTGGGCCCGGGCCGTTGCTGGTCGTCTCGTTCTTGATTCTTCGTGCGCACGCGCTTTGTCATCTTCGGTTTGTTTAAAAGCTCGTTTAATTTCGAATGTATTTGTGACGCGTTAAGCGTAAGTGCAAAGGGTGTTCACATATGTTGGCTTTCATTTTGAACAAACGTTTTTGGGATGCTTGTGACCCCTTGGGTGAAATAAATAGGATAAACCACTCGAGGGCGTTAGTCTCCACTCGAGCAGCTGTCTTCGGGGATGCTCTGACCCCTAGGAAGAAATTGCTGTTGTAAACTACTCGAGGGCGTCAGTCTCCACCCGAGTAGCCGCCTTCGAGGATGCTCTAACCCTAAGGACGAAATTGCTGTTGTAAACTATTCGAGGGCGTCAGTCTCCACTCGAGTAGCCGCCTTCGGGGATGCTCTGACCCCTAGGATGAAATTTCTGTTGTAAACTACTCGAGGGTGTCAGTCTCCACTCGAGTAGCCGTCTTCGGGGATGCTCTGACCCGGCCCCTAGGACGAAATTGCTGTTGTAAACTACTCGAGGGCGTCAGTCTCCACTCGAGTAGCCGTCTTCGGGGATGCTCTGACCCCTAGGAAAAAGTTGCTGTTGCTCCTCATTCCCGATGCTCCAATTATAGAAAAAGACGAGGGAGTAAATATAATATGTAGTACGAAGTATAGTATGTAGAAATAGTAATAGTGAGTAGTAGTATGTACTACTCTTAGTTTATATAGTAGGGAGTAGAAAGAAGTAAGTTAGTAGCAAGTAGTGTACGTAGCAAGTACTATAAGCATATATATAGTATGTGTATTATATAGTAGCATAGATGAGTGGGGGTGTAGGGTAGCTTAGTAGAAAATAATAGGGTGTACGTGTAGTGTTGTGTCCATAGTAGTGTATCAACGTGTGAGGATATGAGCTCGAGTTTCGGTCCGTTTCTCGTACAAATATCTTTCTTTTTTTCTTAAAAAATTGAAATATAAAAGTAAGGAATTAAAACATTGGAAACCGTAAAATTTATTTTTAAAAATGAATTTGTGAGACGGTATGTAAAATAAACGGTAAATATTAATTTGGGACAAAAGTTATAAGAAATCATTATTTTAAGAATTCGTTAAATTATTTCTAAATTTTTATGAGACGAGAAAATGTTAAAACGTCAGGTCATTTATTAAAAATATTTTCGAGTTTTAAACTTTATTTAACGAAGGATAAAATTTTAATAATTCGATAAATAAATACTCATGTTTTTAATACGGAATAATTTTTAATTTAACGAAAAAAAAAAAAATTTATTCACGAAAATAATTTTTGAAACGTTAAACTTGGTTTAAATAAATATTTAATATTTTAACTCTATTTGAAAAATACGAGGTGTTATAAAACTAGAGTATACATTAATCTGTTAATAGAATGTTGACTACCTTCTTATTTTGTACAATCTGACTAAAGGACATAACTTCTTTGGTACTGAGCTGAAAGCAGCGTTTCTCAATAGAGGCTTCTTCGATAAGTTGCATCGAATTACTCGGTGCTTGGGAAGAAAGGCATCATAATTGTAACACCCCTAATTTTATAAATTTAAATTAAATTAAAGTTATATTCGTATTTTTATTTTTACAATTTAACTCGTAATTCTTAAATTATTATAAAACGAATTTATCGTTTAATCGTTTCAAACTCCTAAAATTATATTTGCCTCGAAAACTCTTCTTATATTTGAAACGTATTTTTATTTCTATTTCGATTCATTTTATACATTTAATTTAATTCTTATCGAAAGTCTATTCCGACGATTTAAATTCTAAATTCTCTTTATTTTTTTATATTTAAGCTCGATTTTCTCTTTTTGGCTCGAAGCTTATTTATTTTAAGTTTCGTCAAAATATTTATTTCCTTTCCTCGAGAAATCAATTTAATTCCTTTTATCGAATATTTATTATTTATATCGAAAAATACTATTTGATCGTCTAATTATTTATTTCTATCATCTCCGTTTTCATCTCGAGTACTTTATTTACTCATTTTATTTGACGGTCCGATTATTTATTAATTTTATTAACTCGTTTTAACCCGATTCGTGGGTCTGTCAACTCATCGATTCGGAATTTGTTTAAATCCGTTTTCCGATCACTCTTTTTATTTTGTGGGACCGCTTGATTCAATTTTTGCTCTTGTTTTCCCAATGTTTACGCACACCCCCCTCTTTATTTTGGACTTTCCACCTTTTAATTCATCCCTTTGAGTCAACCTTTTCATTTCCCTCCTTATTCCACCGCTTCCCCTGTTTCAGCTCCCTTCACCTCATTTGTTCTCGCAATTCCCGACCCCCTGCCTCTTGGCTTTCATCTTTTTGTCCCTTCTTGTTTCCACCTCCTTATTCTCCCTTCTTCTTTTCTTAATATCCATTTCTTATCCTTCATCGAACCCCTGCCCGTGTTCTATTTCTGCTGTTACGGTTTTGTGTCGTCGCCACTGCTGCTACGCTTCCGCCGTTGCTCTGCTGCTGCTTTTAAACGTGAGATTCTTCTTTCTCGTTTTCTTTCTGCTTGATGAGAGGGATTCGTCACGTCCCAACCGATCAATAATATAACCGGCTAATCCTAACTAGGGTAGATAGGGCAAGTGGGGTCGAATCCACGGAGACGGTAAGAGGCGTCTAGACTAAGGTCGCCCGATTACTAGACTAAGTCAACGAGCTAAGCTAAACTAGAATGATAGGAAGGGGAGAAGGCTAGACTATGACTAAGGAGAACAAATAAGGAATACGGGCTAGGATTAGGTCGGGGTCAAAAGGGGCAACGGAATGGTCGAGGAAGAGCTAGAGTGAAGGGAGTAGTATGGTAATCTAGGTGTGGTCCGGGCTCTCGCTACGTAGACCAACCTAGAGGTTTCACCTAAAACCCATCTCGGCGACACACATGACAAACGGGGTTACTAGCGTGCTATAGTGGCCTAGGTCGCATCCGGGCTCTCGCTATGTAGACCGACCTAGGGGTCGTCCTCACCGGGCTCTCGCTACGTAATGAGGGAACTAAACCCACAAACAAACTATCACCCACAAGAGAAAAGCAAGGAAAACAAGCATATGCACATACTAGTCATTCAAGCATTTCAACAAACATGTGATATGCATCAAATCAAGAGGAAACCCAAATCTTCCACCAACATCTCCAACAATCCCTTAATCATCCAATTAATACCCAAATCACCCTACTAACCCTTGCAAAACTCTACTCAAACATATTTAAAAGAAAAACCAACAATAACAAGATGAATCAACTCAAACATCAAAACATATATAAACAATCTAGTGAAAACAATGAACTATGAACATAACAATCAACAAAGATGTAAACTTGGATGAAATAAATGAAGATTAAGAGTAAAAGGATGAGAAATATTATACCCACTACAAAGGATGAAAAGAAGAACACTTGCATAGAAGAAAACCCAAATAATTCCACCAAGGTTGTCAATCTTGGATGGATTCTTCAAGAGATCCAATATGACAAGAGTAAACTAAGATTAAAGAGTAATTAAGGACTAATCTACACTAATCTAATCTAATCTAACCTAAAGTAGTCTAGGGTTTTGTGTCTAATGAAGTGCATAAGCTTAACAAAACAAGGGAAGAGTATATATAGGGTTACAAGTGGAAAGAAGAAGAAAGAAAACAAGGCGGAGCTGCAGCAGGCCCGTCCCGGCCGAGACGGGGTGGTCCCGGTCGGGATAGGGTCGGTCCCAGCCGGGAAGAGCTGCTCCCGGTCGGGATGAGCCACAGACAGAAGCCTCCTCTTTTGTGCACCTTAACCGGGACCGGTTGAGGCCATACCCGTCGGGGATGAGTCTTATAGGCCTCCAATATGAACTTTTTGGTCCCTCCTTGGTTCTCATGGGCTTCTCACTGATTCTCGGGACTCAGGATCGGGTCTCGGAGGCTCGGGATTGGGTCCCAAGGTCTCGGGGTCGACTCCAAGGCATCAAGTGATCGTTCCTTAGCTCCGTTGGCTCCAAAATGTGTATGTATTGAGTCGGAATCGCTCCAACTCTTCCAAAATGGTCTCGGGAACCTGAAACGAACTAAAGGAAGCATAAGTAGCCCATAAACCGCTCCCAAGGAGCGATTCCACAAGGAAAATGGGACCAAAACACTACAAAATAGGCACTACAAACCACACTTATCAACTCCCCCACACTTAACCCTTACTCGCCTTCGAGTAAGCACATACTATCTACTAAACTATCCGAGTGGGTATTAGCGCACCCTATGCCCTTTCAACTCACGCGAGTACACTTAGAGGAAAAGTTCATCCCGCAAGGCAAGTGGGGTCTTGCGACAAAACTGTGGATGCAACCGGACACAAGACACAAAAACAAACAAGCACATAAACAAACAAACCGACAACAAACACAAGGTTGCACCCAAAGAAAAACAAATACCGCTTCCCTCTAAAAGCGGTGAATGAGACACCGGTTTAGGACTCGAGGGAAGTGACAACGTTCCCAAGCTAGCAATACAAACCAAGGTGAACTAAACCCTAATAGTATGACGATAAAGCAACCAAAACGTTGGTAACTTACCTAGGTCCTCCTAACTTTCTAAGAACATACTACGGGACGATCGGCGGAGTGGAAAAAGGATGAACCACGGTGTTAGTCGACACTGTAGGTAAGTGAGACCCCGCCCCCTTTAGCGATGAGCCAAGAGGGTCGTCCCATGTCCAAAACCGCCTAACTAGTCCAAGTAAAAAGGTGGAAATATTGCAAAATGAGGGAAGACCGACTAATGCCGCTATCATCCTTCCTAGGGACTCGGTCCTTTGGTAGGCTCTTCACGGCAAAAGTCGGAAAAAAGGCTTATTTTTGTGGGGTTTATTCTTGTGAGACGGGTTTTCTTTTGGCATTTTCTCTTTTCTTTGCATCTTTGCTTTGTTTTGCTATGCCATTTCTTTTTCTTCTTTTCTATTTTCTTTTTGGCTTTTGTGCCTTTTCTTTTTCTTCAATCTTTTCTTTCTTTCATTTTCTTTCATTTTCTTTTCTATGCCCTTTTGGCTTGATTTGGCTTGTAATCACTTCTTTTTGCAACAAGAAAGATGATTTCAACAATTTGCAATTTATTGTGTGGATATGTGTAGGAGGTAGGTGAATGGGTAAGTCGGGGGTCGCGATCTCTCTTCAAACCCACAAAAAGTGGAGAACTTGGACTAATCAAACAATTCCGGACATGGTCACCTAAGGGACGGGACTCGGCAACCAAGGCCTTTTCACACCGTGGGTGGTCATAATGGTCAAAAGTGCAAATCCCGTAGTAAATCCCTAGTAAGCTAGGTGGACTCAAGGTAAAGGACCAACGAATTCATTGATTTAGGGTCATTCTACTAGACTAAAGTCCAAGACTCGATTTACACTACTAGGAAGGGAAAGTAAGTACTCGCACACTAGCCTCTAAACCGGGTTTTCGAAAACCGTTTACACACACGACACACTTACACACATAAAACAAAGACACGACGAAAATGAAAGAGAAAGAGACAAGAGACAACAAAACGAAACAAAATAAAATAAACACATAAACAACATAAAAACCACCCCGATATTCCATACAAGTCACCAAATCATCCACCAATATGCACAAAGCTCCACCCGAGCACACAACATCACAATTTCCTCCAAACTCCACAAGAAATAAAGAGGGAAAAGGGATAGAAGATGTTACCGGATGTCTTCAAAGCCTTCCAAAACTAATCGGCGATTAAAGCAACCTATAAGGACAAAGGGAGGCAAGCACACACAACAAAACAAACATACTACACAAAGACATGAAAGGAAAACACAAAAAGGAAAATCTTTTTGATTTTTTTGAAATTTTTTTCAAATTTTTAGGGATTTTTTTCAATATTTTTTTCGAAAAACTATAAAAATAAAACTAACTACGATAGAATATCGCTCCCCACACTTAAACCGAGCAATGTCCTCATGCTCGACCGTAGTGTGCGGAGAGACAAAAGAAAAAGAAAAGAAACTATGAAAACAAAGCTAAAACTCAAAAATGAAGATGAAGAAAAGGGCAGAAAGTGTCCGGCCGGGGTGTAGTCAAGTCACCATGGGCCGAGACGAGAAAAAGATATGGATGGGGGGAGAAATAAAAGATGGAAATAAAAGGAAATGGGAGGGGAGGGCTAGGTGTAATCAAGTCACCTAGCCCGGATTCCGACTAAATCCTCAAAAAAAAAAGTGAAAATCTTGTAAAATTTGGATTTTGAAAATGACTCTCGATGTAGTCACATCATCGAGAGTCGGGAGCAAGAACTACCAAGGTCTCGAAGGCCACCATGACGTCACGACACACAAGTGTACAAGGGGAAGGGGATAAACAAGGGGAAAACAAGCAATATAAGACGGAAAAGTAAGGATAGTTACCCAAACCAATTGGCTAGTAACTCACTCGCTCCATCGTCTCAATGATCATTATAGGCACGTTGCTTGTCTTCTTCATTGTCATCCCGCTTCAAACTTGATAAAACCGCATGGTAGAGGTAGTAATGGTATGGGGGGGTAAGATTTGATGTGAATCTCGATGTAAAGTGAAGAGAAAAATGAGGTGAGGGTATGTAAATGAGGTACATGGGTCATGTGATAAGAGCAAGGAAGGTTAGGGAGGTTGGGAGGGGGTATAAAGTGGTTGGGTGGGCTCACAAGATAAAGAAGAGGCAAAAATGAAAGCAGGGGACCATCCCGGTCGGGATGGATGGTCCCGGTCGGGATGACATGTCCTTCCCGCACTACTAGAATAACCTCAAAAGAAATCATTAATAAGAAATCATTTAAGTATAATCATTGATTTCTTTGGTTAAAGAAATCAATTATACCAAATAGATGGTCTCTTATCTAATAACAAAGACATCATTTTTTGAACAAATGATTTCTTAGACCATCTTATCTAATAACAAAGACATCATTTTTTGAACAAATGATTTCTTAGACCATGCAAGTTAATACAAAGGACATCATTTTTCAAAAAATGATTTATTAATAATACAATCACATACCAAACACACCATTTCTCAACTAAATGATTTTTAACCATTTTTTCTTTTTTTAATTTCTTTCTATATTTCGTATTGTAGTATAACACTTCACCACCACGTTCTCTATTTCCTCCAATTAAACCCTAGCTCCCAATTTCTACCATTTTTCAAATCTCATCGAAAAATTCGCTGCATCGTTTCACTGTAAGTTAGTGTATTCATTGTTGTGTTCTTCAATTTCTTTTGATGGCTGATTTTATGTTTTTGATTGATTGATTTTCATTGGGCAATTCGGTAACCTGCCGCCATTTTTCGAATTTCATCAAGCAAAATTTGTCGCATCGTTTCAGTGTAAGTTAGTATATTGATTGTTGTGTTCTTCAATTTGTTTTGATGGTTGACTATATGTTTTTCGAATTTGCCTAGAAAATTTTCATACCGTGTCACTGTAATTAGTGTTTCTTTTGTTTATTGACTGAGATTGATTGTTGTGTTCATCATCTTGTTTTGAAGGTAGATTATATGTTTTTGATCGATCGATTGAATGAGTTAGGGTTAGTGAATACTCCGTGGTATGTAATTTAGTTTTGTGATGACTTATCAAAGATTTTTTTCGGGATTTTGATGATAATCAGTGATATTAGTTATGTAATCTGCGGTGTTTGTTTTATGGTTGAATGGATGGTTTATTTAGTCGTGTAAGTCTTGAAACAATTGCTTGATTACCGGTGTATATCAATTTAGGGTTAGTTGTGTATATCAATTTAAGATCTTCTTCTAATTGTTTCCGGTATTTTGCTACGAGTAATATTTAGTATATTTTTGTTCTTGTATTATTTAGCATCAATTGGAGTTACTCAATTTATGTGATTGAATTTCTGGATTGTTAGTATATTCTTATGAAATTTACCCTTTCAGAATAATGATCGAATATACTCCTAGGATAGCTGTAGTGCTGTACACAGTATCCAACTTCTGCAGTTCTGAACACCAGATCGAGTTCTATTGTGAGAGCTTGGTGTTGTCTAAAAGGTTATGGAGCCTCCGATTTGAGGGTTTTCCCCTGAGTATGTGACAATATTACTCTGTTAGTCAACCAGCCATGGCTCATGAGTGCCCCGGCCACAGTGTCGCACCTAGATATTGATCGATAAGTTGAAACAGGTCAGTTGGAGTTTCCTCGGCCAGCCTATTCCTCCAGGTAATTTCTTTCATGCATCATTTGTTGCATTGCATCAAAGATACTTCTTATGGCTGCAGTCAGAGGTCATCGGCTTACTACAATGGCAAACCATGCAAGTGAAAATTTGTTACCTAATCGCGATTCAGTATTTTTTTTCAATTTGTGAACTGTTTGCTTCTATAATGCATTAACAAGAGACTGGAAAACAAACATAATAACTCGAAACTTTCATTGCTCACTGATACGATCACATCATATAATGCTGCACCTGAAGGTGAATTTAAGCACACATATATGAATACACTACTGACTATAAGAACAAAGAACACACCATACTTTTATCGCAAGCCCGACATACTCACTACATATTAGGCAATTGTAACATACAATATGAGTTTGATTCTTACTCTTCTTATGCAGAAGTGATGTCAATAGTCTTAACCTCTTTACCTCTTTCAATTCTCCATACCAACCTTAACCTCTTTCATCTTAGTGTTTTTCCGGGGTCTCTTTCCAGTCTGCCCGGATGCTCGTGAAATGGGATGTTTCACGAGCAGAATTGGGTACATTGGCTAAGTTTGAGTTCAGAATCCCATCAAACGGGTCAAATAAGTCGAGTAAGAATGGGTCAAAGAAGTTAGACCTTCGGCCACTGAAAAAAACTTGGGATGATTGTCATGTTTGTTTGGAATGTGTTTTGAGATTTCTGTGTGTTGTTGGTAGGAGAGATTTTGCTTGAAACAACCATCCTGGTCATAAATTAGATTTAGGAATCTACTATCTATACTCCTATATCACAAGAGGATCTCATCCAGCCGGAAGAGTTTATTACAGTTGTAGTTTTGAGCAGATGTTTTTATTTTTCCCTTAACACAGTGCCTATTGGAGGTTTTGACGTGAGTTGTTTTATTATTAATAAATGGGTGGATAGCATTCTAGCTTATAATTGAATTGTGTTATACTCTTCTATTCTGGGGTGGGTTTTATTATGTTAGTTCTTTTGTGGTGGGTGCAACTGCATTGGTGTTTGCCTTTTGTTTGACAAATGCCTAAGTTCTTTATTGTACTGTGTCATTTATGCTGAACGACGCTACTCTTATTGTTGTATTCAGTTCTACTCTATCATTAAGAACAACCACTCTATAGTAGACATTTGAATTCCTTCTTTTCCTATCACAGTGCGGGTATTTGATACAGAAACAAAGTGTTGGTCAATTATGGAAGCAAAAGGGGATCTTCACATGTTTGATTTGAACTCAGTGACATGATTGTAAGTATATATGTTTCTCATTTGGTTTACAACGTAGGAGTAACTTTTTTAAAAAAATGGATGGAAATGGAAAGATGAAACTAGAAAAGAAAATGGGAGGGAATTGCTTGTATGGCTTGATGATTTTGATGACAAATAAACCCTACTAGCAATAGTAGTAGCAGTGGCCTATATAGCCTAGCACACTCACTTCACCATCATCGATTATCAATGTGATTTGCCATTTTTACAAGTATTAATTTGACTTGTTATTCTGGTTAATAAAATAATACAAGTACTCAATATGGTTTGACATATAAACAAACATACATACATGCATACATACATATGACCGATTTTGTTAAGAAGTTAAGCAGGATTGAATTGACGAATGTTTATCAGAGGTAGGGATGCATGAAAACGAGGTGGTTGTAAGTTGTTGATTGTAAGAGTATAGAAACAGGACGCTTCAATTGGCATATGAACAATCCCAATTAGGTCCTTCACATGTCGATCCAATCATGTTTTAACCTTCACATGATAGAGTATTCTACATATTCTATAAAAGTTTCTATGGTTGACTATTTTGTACGATTCTATACTTTCTTTTATGAGTATATTTCTAATGTTGATTTTTTCTCTCTTGTATTTTAGAGGTATACCCAAATCATATATGCACCAAATGATTGATGAGGTACGAGAGATGTGGATTAGTTTTGTTCTCGAGCACGAAGAAGTAGAAGATGAGGATGATTGATTACAAAGTGAATACTTAGATCCATTTTGGAAAAATATCCATCTTTCAAAAACATACTCAATTGTGGGATATTTATGTTATACGGAGTTGTATATTTTTTTGTGCTTCCAATGTAATTTTGACACGTATATATATATGAGATGATTTATGGAAATCATGTCTATTTTGGTTGATATATGAAAATGGGTACATTGTATTTTAATATTTGGGTTATTTTGAATAATATTTTTTTTTAAAATAAATTGGTTGCAAAGTAACCATTTAATTGTGGTACATGGTTTATTAAGTTGGTAGACAAAGAAATCATTTAAGTACATTATATGGTTTCTTAAGTTGAGATAAGAAACCATTTATCTCTCCAATATGGTGTTTTTCTATGGATCAAAGAAATCATTCATCTCTTAAAATTGATTTCTAAATCATAAGCAAAGAAATCATTTTTTTCACATGATTTCTTACCCTAAGACACCTTTGACCTGGAGATCATGTCCAAAATGGTGTCTTAGGGCATTTGAAGATGATTTCTTTGCCCTTTTTTCTAGTAGTGCCGGTCGGGATGCTCCCATCCCGGTCGGGATCATGCTCCAGTAAGCTCAAGTTCTTGCACCCTCATCCCGATCGGGATGGCTCCTTCCCGGTCGGGATGCTCTCTTCCCGATCGGGAATTGTCATCCAACACTCCACAACTCCAAAAGCTCATCGAAAGCTTCAAAAACCGACTCCCTAACTCAAGATCCAAACTCCAACCACAACCATTCGTCTCTAGGATTCATCTTCACTTCACACCTATCAAACAAAGCTCATATACACATCAAATTCGCTCCCTCACATCGCTCATCAAAATACCAAATCAATTACAAGAATCCCGCAAAAACAAACAAATCCAAGAAACAAATTACACAAATACAAGCACAAGTACTCTAAAGAAGAGGGAGGGGAATATACAACATGACGGTTCTTTAGGAACTCCGTCAAACCGAGGATGGTGGACTCCATTCTTCAACCATAGCCCTCAAGGGCATGGAGGAGCAAGTCGAACGCACTACCGACATCATAGAGACGGCTCAAGGAGCGCTCGAGCCTAGCTATCCTCCACGGCCTCCAAGGTGGAGGCAAGAAGTAGGAATCCCAAGACCCAAAATCATCTTTCAAATCGTCTCCAGGGTCTATCCATCCTACGAGCTTTACCGACCTCTTCCTCCCTTGGCATCGCCTCCAATCACAAGCAAGCTTCATCTCCAAGAAACGAGGCACAAAAATCGGCTTTGGCTTCGTTTCCTTGTTGCACACCCCCACACTTTCCTCAAGTTGTTTTTCCCCATCTTCATCAGTTGTCCCTACATCATCTTTCGATGTACTAGCAAGGGGCTCTTGATACTTATCAACATTGTCGCACATTGGCAACTTGGGCTCATCAATTTCACCCAACAACTTCACAAACTCCACCAACTCCACCAACTCACTATCCTCCTCCAATTCTTCACCAACTATGCCTTCACCAAGAGCCATATCCTCATTCGTCTCTTTTTGGGTAGACGATTGAGGTTCTTCAAAGCAAGTCTCGCTCCTCATAGGGAATTCATTAACGGCCTCGTCATTGGGTTGTTCCCCTTCCCCAAATGAACATCCCTCATCAAGTTGTGAAGATCGAGTTAAGAGCATTAGGGTTTGAGCCGTTAAAGCATTCAATCTAGCTTTAGATTTCTCCCTTTCCCTTAGGATTTCGGCCAAGAGTTCATTATTCTTTTGCGATTGGATGGCCATTTCTTGTTGCATTTGAAGCATCAATTGATGAAACTCCAAGTTCGGCATTTGGTGGTCATTTGGGCCTTGTAAAGCTCCTTCAAAATCTTGATGATGCCCAAGGGGTGGGGCATCATATTGTTGGTAGCAAGGTTGGGGTGATTGGTAGTATTGTGGGTCATGGGGTTCATATTGTGGTTGGGGTGGAGGGTAATATGGTGGGTTTTGGGAATATTGGCTTCCATATGGTGAATCTTGATTGAACATGGTGGGTTCACAATCATAACTCGAGTTATAACCACCATGATCGTAGGATTGATAGTCATTCACTTGTTGGTAGCCGTTTTCATAACCTTGAAGTTCATACCCACTAGAGTCACCCCAAGAAGCTTGATAGTGGTAGGGGGACGTCATGTCATACCCTTGGTTCATGGAAGAAGAGGAGTAGCTCATATCGGCTTCCATGTGTGGGGAGTTTAGATCGAACCCCATGCTTGCTCGAAAATCGTGGTCCATACCCGGTTGGAAACCTCTCACTCTAGCAACCGTCCGTTAAAGCGGCTCAAAGTTGCAAGAAGAAGATAGTCACCACCTCTGGGCATAAACTGTAGACTAAGAACAAACGTGAGAAGTCTAGTGCTTTTTGGGCACTAGACAAGAGAGAAATAAACCTCACACACACAAGAAGCAAAGGAACAAAAATAAAAAAGAAAAACACAAACACAAAAGACAAAGTCAAGCAAATAGGAAAACAAAGTCTAAACTAGCACCATCCCCGGCAACGGCGCCAAATTGATGAGAGGGATTCGTCACGTCCCAACCGATCAATAATATAACCGGCTAATCCTAACTAGGGTAGATAGGGCAAGTCGGGTCGAGTCGACGGGGACGGTAAGAGGCATCTAGACTAAGGTCGCCCGATTACTAGACTAAGTCAACGAGCTAAGCTAAACTAGAATGATAGGAAGGGGAGAAGGCTAGACTATGACTAAGGAGAACAAATAAGGAAAACGGACTAGGATTAGGTCGGGGTCTGATAAGTGTAGTTTGTAGTGCCTTTTTCACTATGTTTTGGTCTCATTTCCTTGTGGAATCGCTCCTTGGGAGCGTTTTATGGGCTTCTTATGCTTCCGTTAGTTCGTTTCAGGTTGCCGAGACCGATTTGGAAGAGTTGGAGCGATTCCGACTCTATACAAACACATTTTGGAGCCAACGGAGTAAAGGAACGATGACTCGATGCCTTGGAATCGACCCTGAGACCTTGGGACCCAATCCCGAGCCTCCGAGACCCGATCCTGAGTCCCGAGAATCGGGGAGAAACCCATGAGAGGCAAGGAGGGACCAAAGAGCTCTTAAGGGAGGCCTACAAGACCCATCCCGTTTGGGATGGCCTCACCCCGTTCGGGATGAGGTGCGCTTTGAAGAAGGCCACTATGAGCCCATCCCGGTCGGGACCAACCCGTCCCGGTCGGGATGACAGGGCCGTCCCGGTCGGGACGCTACAGGGGCAGCACGGGCTCTTTTCTTTCTTCTCCTTCATTCTTGTACCCATATATATACTCCCTTCTTGTATTGTTAACACATCTTATCATACCCTAGACTAATTTAAGCCTCCATTAGACTTTCAAAACCCTAGATTAGTGTTCTCATATTAGCTTTAATCTTCCTTTAATTATTAGTTAATCTTTGTAATTAGTTCTTGTATTAAGAAGTTCTTGAAGATTGTTCCAAGCTTGACAACCTTGGGATTCTATTTGGGTTCTTATTTATACAAGATTTCATCTTTTCATCTCCATAGTGTTGGTATAATCTTTCTTTACTTTTGTTCTTTGTTATTCAATCAAGTTTCATCTTTTACATATTGTTATTGTTATTGTTTGTTTATGATGAATGTTTGGATGCTTGTTCTAGTTTCTCTTGTGAATGTTGGCTTTCTCTTAACTATGAGTGAGTAGTCTTCTTTGTGGGGTTAGTAGGGGGATTAGGGATAGATTATGGTTGATTAGGGTTGATTAAGGGAAAAGGGTGAAATTTTGTTGTTAGTCACATTGTGGGCACTCCATGTGTTTGTTGATATGCTTGTGTGAGTTGTAGTGGCCATGCTTCCCATACTTGTGTTCATCTTCTCATTGTTTGTCTATTATGTGGAAATGTTGAGAATAGTCGTAGTCATGAAAGTGCGGACTAGGGTCTAAGTTGCGAGATCCCGGACCCACCTTGACATCGGTCTAAGTTGCGAGAACCCGGATCGACCCTAGCAATTAGGAGACACCTATACCCTTGATCACCCCAATTACCCATCTACTCCTATGAACCCGACCTACCCCACTTCCTTTCCATATTTGAGTTCATCCTCTTAGTTAGTCATCATGTCTATAGTTTCATTGTTTAGCTAGTCTCTAGTACTCCATTTTAGCTCTTCTCATAGTTAGTTCATTGTTAGTCTAGTTCTTATCTCTTCTCCATCATAGTTTTCCAATTATTGTTTCTTTGTGTTTGTTTGGTGATTTAGTCTTGTTTTAGGTAGACATAGTCTAACCCTTGCAATACCGTCCTCGTGGATACGATACCGACTTGCCCTAGCTACCCACTAGGTGTAGTCGGTTGTTTATTGTTGGTTAGGATACACGACAAATCCTAACCATCAATTTGGCGCCGTTGCCGGGGACGGTGCATTGTTTAGACTTAGTTTGCTTATTTCTAGACTTGGTTACCCTTCTTTGTGCTCTTCCATCTTCTCTTGTGAATATTTTCTAGTTTCTCTTCTTTTCTTAGCTTTCTTTTCTCTTTGTCTCTAGTTGTGCTTGTTTATTGTCGTTGCCTAGTACCCATAAAGCACTAGGTGTTCTCACGTTTGTTCTAGTGTGTGGTGTATGCCTAGGACGGGAGGCGACTTCTATCTCTTTAATCCAGAGCCGGAGAGACTCTTTCGAGCCTTTAGCCAACGGACGATTAATCGAGTTAGGATCTCTCAACCAAGTGCAAGCAATACTCATCAAGGGCAAGCTCAAGGAGCCGACTTTAGCGAGTCACCTCGAGAGACGGCCGGAGGGACCTTCATCAATCCCTTCGGTAACTCTTCTTCTCCTAGTTCCCCCTCTTCATCTACATCAACATCGTCTACACCACCATCTTCTCCCTTATATCCAATCATGCCGAAGTTTTCATCTCACTCCACTTTTACCGAGGATGTCTTGCCGAGACCGAGTGCATTACCGAAAGCCTATACCGGGAATTTTGTGGAAAAGACTCAATTTATCCAACTTGTGGAGAGGAGCCCATTTAGCGGTTTGCCCACCGAAGACCCGCACCAACACATGGAGACCTTCTCCGATTATTGTGACGCTATATCTCAAACCGGGGTTACTCAAGATCAAATTCGTTGGGTACTTTTCCCGTTCTCTCTTATTGGAAAAGCGAAGCAATGGATCAAGAGTCTCGATAGGGCAACCATGGGCATCGACACTTGGAAAAAGCTTGCCTTGGCGTTCTACCAAAAAGTTTACCCTCCGGAAAAGACAAATTTGCTTAGGGCCTCCATCACCGGGTTCCAACAAAGGGATGAAGAGAGCCTATATGAAGCTTGGGAGCGGTTTAAGTCTTTGGTAAGATCGTGCCCTCATCATGGACTCTCACAATGGTTCTTGGTGCAACAATTTTGGAATGGTCTTTATGAGGACTCGAGAGCTATTCTTAACATGGGCTCCAATGGTAGGTTCACCAAGGTCGATGACGACCAAACTTGGGCGAGAATCGAAGAGATGGCGGTGCATAATTCGCAATACTCTAGGCCTAGGAAGGCACATCGAGGAGGCATGCATGAGGTTGATGCTATCACTAAGTTAAGCATTGACCTTGGAGCTCAACTGAAAACACACATGGAGACTATTGACAAGAAGCTCCAAAGCCACCTCAACCAAGTCCAAGGCACTAGTTCCTCCCACCATCAACCGATTCAAGAAGTGAATGCTTTGGAATTTGCACCTCATTTGCCTTATTTTGGGATGTGTGATACTTGTGGAATCGTTGGTCATGATCCTATGAATTGTAGAGGAAGTATTGAGCAAGTGAACGCCTTTCAAGCGTTCAAGCAAGGTGCCTTCTACTCTAATCAATACCAAGCTTCCAATCAAGTCCCTCAACAACAAGCCTTTCAACATCAACAACAACATCGTCCCTATGTTCCACCTCCCTTAAGGGACAACACTCAAGGTTATCAAGGTTATATGGGTAACCCAAGACCCTTCAACAACTTCAAGCAAAATAACCAAGGTACCTTTCACAACAACAATCAAGGGTTCCAACAAGGGAACTTCAATCATGGTGGTTTCCAAGGAAACCAAAATTTCCAAGGAAACCAAAACCACAACCAAGGCTATCAAAATCACAATCAAGGCAATTCTCATGGGTTCCAAGGGAACCATCAACAACAAGGAAATTCTCATGGATTCCAAGGGAACCGTCAACAAGCAACTCAAAATCAACAACAACAAAGCAAGCCTAGGAGCCGGTCTCCTATTCATGACTATGGTACTCCGTTAGCCCTCACCGATACTCCACATAATCCATCATCCCCACCACGGGATTTCGACATACAAAAGCAAATGATGGATATGCAAAGGAATACTCATGAAATGCAAAAGAGTCAATTGGAAGCACAAATGTCACAACAAGGAATCATTGCTCAAATTCTAATGGATAACAAGGAAATGAAAACTCACATGAAGATGATTGAGAATCAAGTATCACAACTTGCATCGGGAAGTTCTTCAAGAGAAAGAGGGCAATTACCTCCTCAAGGGGTAACTCCGAATTTTGAGCATGTCAATGCCATCACCTTAAGGAGTGGTGCCACCTATAATCCTCCCGTGTTTCCTAGTGAGCAAGAAGCAATGAAGGAAGTTGTGTCTCCAAATCAAGAAGAATCAAGCTTTGATAATCCAATTGAGGAGCAAGTCTTATGGGAAGTTGAAAAACCCCAAGAAGACAACCCTCCCCCACTTCAAGAGAAAGACAAGGGAAAAAGGAAAGTGTCCTTTGAAGAGTCTACCCCTATTGAGCAAAACAAGTACCAAATCAAGCTGCCTTTCCCATCAAGGCAAATGAAAACTAAGGTGGACACTCAATATGACAAGTTCCTTAGTATTGTGAAGAAATTGGATGTTAGTGTCCCGTATACCGAGTTACTTACCCAAATCCCGGCATATGGAAAATTTATGAGAGAAATCTTGGCTAGGAAGAGATCCGTCGACAAGGAAGAGACCATAGCGTTCACGAGGGTGGTGAGCGAGCTTATTCATGGTTCCACGCTTCCGAAGTTGAAGGATCCGGGTAGTTTCTCGATCCCATGCACCATAGGCAACTTTGAGATTGAGAGAGCTATGTGTGATTTGGGTGCGAGTGTGAGCATTTTTCCCTACACCATTTGTGAGCGATTAGGGATGAAGGAGCTTAAATATACGTCCATTACACTTCAAATGGCCGATAAATCTCTTAACCGACCATTAGGGATGATAGAGGACGTACCGGTACGAATCGGGAAATTCTTCATTCCGGTCGACTTCATTGTGCTTGACATGCCGGAGGATGCCAACACTCCCATTATCCTTGGGCGCGCATTTCTACACACCGCGGGTGCCATGATCGATGTGAAGAACGGTAGGATCACATTTGAGTTAGGCGAGGAAAAGATAGTGTTCGACCTCCAAGGCAACACTTCGCCTACTAAGGATGAATCATGCAATATGATCCAAGCCAAGAAAGACATCGATCTAGAGGGTGAACCGGGACAAAGCTTGAAGAAGTACTCCTATGTACTTGAGGATGATGACTCCGATTTGGAGGAAGATGAGTGCCCATATCATGGGCTTGATGACAAGTTGCAAAGCAAGGAAAAGGATGAGCCGCCCTTGGGGCCGCATGAGGATCGATGGACGTTCGGGTATATCCCGAAGGATCAAAAGTACAAGTTCAAGCCATTGAACTTGGAATATCGGGATGCCCCGGGAACGTCTAGGCAAGGTCATGAAGAGCCTTGGGATGTGGTTGGTTATATAACATGCTTGATTGAAGACTTTGCTAGAGCCTTCGACTTGTTCTTACGTGCCCTTGATAGAGATGAAATTGGTCATGGTTGCTGAAAAAGAATGAAGAGTGCACCATCTTGGTTTGACGGAGTTCCACAAGAACCGTCTCATTGTATATATTTCTTACTTGTAGTTAGTTTGAGTTTTGTGATATTCTTGTTGTTTGGATTGATTGATGAGCGTAGTGAGGGAGAGAATTTAATGTGTGTTGGAGCTTTGTTGATAGGTGAAGTGCATGTGATTCCTAGAAAGGAATGGTTGATGATGGAGTTTGGTTTGCGAGCGAGGAAGTCGGTTTTTTAAGCTTATGATAAGCTTTTTGGCTTGGGGAAGGCCAAGAAGACTCATCCCGACCGGGAAGGATGTGGAATCCCGACCGGGAAGGAGCTATCCCGATCGGGATGAAGGTGCAAAAATTCGGACTCACTGGAGTGCATTCCCGACCGGGACGAGAGCTTCCCGATCGGGAAGGGTTTATCAACCCGATCGGGACCATCCATCCCGATCGGGATGGTCCCCTTTCTCCTTTTTGAGCCTTTTCTTAGGCGTTTGACTCCACCCATCCATTATACCCCCTCCCAGCCTCCCTACTCTTCCTTACTCCTATCATATGACCCGTACACCTCACCTTACACCGAAATCCACATAAATTTTCATCCCCTCGCACCATTACTACCCCGACCGTGAGTCCTTCTTGAGTGTGAAGCGAGACGGCAACCGAGAAGACAAGCGACGAGCCTCTAATGATCATCGAGACGATGGAGCAAGTGAGTTACTAGCCGCTCGGTTTGGGTAACTATCCTTACTTTTCCGTCTTTTTATCGCTTGTTTTTCATTGTTTGCCCCCTTCCCTTTGTGTCATGGTATCTTAGTGGCCTTCGAGGCCGTAGTATGGTTGCTCCCGACCCCCGATGACGTGATTACGTCGAGAGTCGATCGATTAATCCAATTGTGCAAGATTTTCACCGTTTTTAGGAATTAGTCGAATTTGGACGGAATCCGGGCTAGGTGACCTGATTACACCTAGCCCTCCCCTCCCATTTCCTTTTATTTCTTTCTTTTTATTTCTTCCCCCCTCCGTATCTTTTCTTGTCTCGGCCCATGGTCACTTGACTACACCCCGGCCGGACACATTCTACCATTTCTTCACTTTTAGCTTTTGTTTTTAGCTTTATTTTCGTAGTTTCTTTTCTTTTTCTTTTGTCTCTCCGCACACTACGATCGAGCATGAGGACATTGCTCAGTTTAAGTGTGGGGGAGCGATATTCTAGCATAGTTTGCTTTATTTTCTTAGTTTTTCGAAAAATATTTGAAAAATCCCTAAAAATTTGAATTTTTTTCATAAAAATAAAAAAGATTTTCTTTTGTGTGTAATCCCCTAGAAATTCTAACGCAATACAGTGGCGGAAACACTGTAGAAGTGGGATTATAACACATTGTAGCTATGTCTTGATTAAATAAAAATGGTAAGTCAATACATAAGCCATTAAAATAAAAATGGCTACAAAAATAAATAAATAAATAAAATCCATAAAAAGGGTTTTAACAATCCATAATACAGTGATCTGATTAAAACAAGCAGGATCCATAACTGCTCGCTAGCCCACCCGAAGGAAAACACATATACCTGCCATGTTAAAAACATAACAGCCACAATCAGTGGGGAGCAACGTCAACGTTCTCCCAGCCGTATAACAGGATTTTAAAACTGTAATTACTACTATAGAAAAATAGTAAAAATGGAAAACAGTAAAACGTCATATTAAAATAAGTTTTCAGCACAAAACCAAAATATTAAAATGGGTTTCCGAAGAAACATAAAAATATTTGCCAACCTGCAAACCAATTCATATCGATAATAAATAAAATAATCAAAATGGCGTTATGGATAGAAGTAGTGATGAAGGCTAGACTTTCACTAGGAGAATACTAAAATCTAGCTTCGAGAACTTAGTTCAAACAAATCAAACTTCGATCTCTAACTAGGCTACTCAACCATAATAGGACGGCGACTTATAAATGCGTGGCCCTAGTTTAAGATGATATGTACACCCCTCCTGAGCACCATAAATACTCAGTTCAACCCGACGGCGTCTTACACTGCGAGGCACGAGCTTAAGAAAATATACACACACTCCCGAACACCATATATGCTCGGTTCAACAACCAGTGTGCCCCATAAAGACACACCAACCTTATAGTTGATGGCAAAAACGTAAACCCCAGAATATATTACTCTAACCTCACACCCGTCCTTATTCCATAACTCCAAAACAAGCCATTATCGATATATAAAAGATGTATTCAATATAAACAATATGAGAACAAAAAGAAAAGGATCACTTTCCAAAAGAGGAAACTTTCTATTTTAGGAAAATTCTATTTTTAGAAACTTACTAAAAATAGCATCATATGAAAATAGCAAAATATTAGTTTAAACTAATACAACATATTTAGTAAACGATATAGATTTAGAAAACTAGTAATTTCGGCCTTAACGATATTAATTATTAGAGTGAACATTTAATTTTATGAAATTATTAAAATATCGTATAAGCGTTACAAAATGATTAAAAATGTCTTAAACATGTTAATAATACTAATTAGGGTGTTTTCAAAAGTTAAAAAGCTAAAATTCCCTTACTATTATTAGTTACGACAATACGATTATAAATAGAATTTTACGGCAAATGTCAAATTAAATCTTTTAACGTCTTTTATTTAACTAAACCATTGAATATATTTAGAATATGTTAAGGGATGATTTAACTCTTAAAATTTCAGACTTAAACACTTTCAAAATAGCTGGAAAAATAATTCTTTTAGGTAAGACGAAGAATTTTAACGATAAAGCACAATTTGTCCGAAAATCAATACTTATTAATTAAAGACTTTAATAAATAGTACAAAAATTATGTAAAATAGTTAAAATGTATTTATGGACATTCTGTCCAGAAAAGAAAATTTTCCAGAATCTAAAACTCGGTTTTTAAAGTGTTTTCTCGTTAATCGTCCAATCTCGACAATAACGATTAATAAAAATAGTAATTACAAAACGATTTAAGTATTAATATCCAAAAATTATTATTATACTTTAAAATCCTAATTTTCCAGAATATAAATTATCCAGATTTTTCCAAGATTCCATATTCAACAAATTCCAACAAAACCGTCATTTAAACCCGTTTTCACGATTAACGATTTCATTAATAAACTTATCGTTCCTAACATTTTATTCAGGCACTAAAAATCATAAAAACACATTTTAATATGAAATCATCAGAATCATAATTTTTCCAGATTTAAACCAAAGACCATAAATCGAGAATTTAAACAACAAACACGGTTTTAACGATAAACGATGATTTAAAGTGATTAATTAATTCATCCACTTAACAATTCCGAAAAATTATGAAAAAGTTTAGAAAATTCTATTTCACCAGAAAGTTTCACCACGTCAAAAATCAGATTAAAATAAAATGTTTAAGTACTAGAACTAAAAATCGGCTTTTAATCGTTTTTGTCCGAAAACGGTAATAATTCAATAATCGATATCAAAAATATCAGAAAAATACTAAATTGTTAAAAATCATCAAAAACAACATTTTCCAGAATATAAACATATATTACATGTTTAGGCCGAATATTATGATTTTACAAATTAATATAACAATTAAATCGTTAATCTCGTAAAAGCGATAAAAATACCGAAACATGCAAATTTTCAACTTTTAAAAATTTTCCAGATTATATGACATACATATATTGTCAAAAATAAAATATAAAATTTATACATGCAACCACACAATTAAAACCTTGAAATACCGAGTAACATCGACGTTACCTCTACTCCAAGTCTGAATTAACGATATATTCGTCGGCTTCGGGATCGTCCAAAAATCCTACCAAACACGAAAATCATGGCAGAATAATACCATGAGAAAACTAATAAAAATCAAGGTAAAAATTGTTCGAAAACGACGTTGATTAATACCTTAACGAAGGAATCAGAAAGAGGATTAATACGACGATAAAGACGATGCGATTGTGACTCGAAATGGAGTAAAAATCTGGCCAGGATGAGGATAGAATACTCAGCCAAGAAGGAGAAAGAAAAGATGATGAATATATTTTTTTTATGACCAAAATGAATGAAAGGGGATGGAAAGGTTTGTGAGCATAAATGAGAGTGAATGAATTGATAAAAACAATGCTTATCCCACATGATATGGCCGGCCAAATGAAGGAGGAGGAGGACGAAGAGTCTCGACAATAATGCCTCAAATGAATGACACGAAAATAATCTTACGTTTACGTTTTAACGTGATAAAAATGAAACGTTTAAATAAAACGTAATAAAACTTGTGACCAAGAGCTTTGTCGGTCCAAAATGTAAGAAAATAGTCTCAAATAATTTATAAGTTGATAAATGTATAATCGTAAAATAGTTAAAGGCATTTCAAAGTAATTCGAGTAAACCTCACGTAAGAAAATAATTATTCGCGAAGCTTCGTAATAAAATCATTAAAGGCTAAATTTTCGTAAATAAAAATATTTCTTAGTTTTAAATATTATATAATTGTGTTGAGACATTTCTAGGAAAAAGAATAACTTAAATCCGAGTTTCAAAACGTCAATTCGAAGAGGAATAGAATTCCTCGCGGAAAATTAGTTAGTTTACGAAGAAAACCAAATAAATGGATTTAAAAAGAATTAAAACCTTTAAAATTAAAAATAAAAATTACTAAACTCAAAAATGAAAATGGAGTTTAGTAAAAATGATGAAATACGAGGCCGAAAAGTGACAAAGTTAAGATGGAGTCCTAACGGAAAGAATAAATATGCTAGGAAAAATAGCGGGTGTTACAATCCTCCCCACTAAAAGAAAGTTTCGTCCTCGAAACTAAGAATAAGCAGAAAGAAAATCGAGGTTTACCATACTCGAAGAGATGAGGATATAAATTTCGCATAAAAAAAATATTTTGTTCTAAAAGAAGAATTTTACAACATTTAAAGTAATATGAAATCAAATGCAATTATTTATCCCATGAGAAATTGGGCTAAGCTACCTGGAATTTGAAATCTTTTAATTAGTGAAATCGTAAAGTAAAGTTATTTGGTAAAATAATGACGTCAAATAACATTTGTAAACAAACTCGAAGGAAATAGGATAATCAAAATATTTTGAAAACAAAAGTAAAATATTTTGATTAAGAATTTCGATATTATTCCTTTTTTTTTATGAAACAAAATTTAGTTTGGAGAAATCAAATTTTGTAGTTAGTAAAAATCGATCCAATTGTCAAGCATTTTCAATAATAGATTCAAAAGTCCACCAACAATAAAGAGAAACTAATTTCAAAACGTTAAAATTTCAAAATGTTATCAAAGTAATATGAAAGTTTTCAAAAATGTTATCAAACATGAACATTCAAAATAATTTCGATAATGTTAATACACTTTACAAAATAATCCTATAGAAGTTGAAGTATTTGGAAATATGAAAGTTTTCATAAAATTCCGATCGTTTGAAAACAAAAAATTGAAATATTTTCAAAATAAATTATTAAGGCATTTTGAAACAGGACTAAGTATAAATATCAACCAAAGATAAAACAAAGTGAAGTATATAGTTCTTAAATTATAAATAAATAAAATGTTAAATTTCACGATAACCCAAAATGTTAAATTGCTCAAAGTTTTTACAAAATGGGGAGTTTTAAAATTTGAAATTATGCTTCAAAATGTTAAAATTTCATGAAAATCAAAATTTTTAAATTAGTCGAGCTTTTTACAAAACGGGCAAATTCACAATTAGAAATTATAACTCAAAATGTTAAAATTTTACGATAATCCATTTTTTTACAAGTCAAACTTTTTATAAAATAGGGAGTTCGAAAAAAATGGTTAACGGGTAAATAGAACAAGGATAAATAAATTAAAAATAAGAGTTTCAAAATCGATAAAGGTCGAAGGGATTAACAGTAGATGCGGTAACAGAATTCAATAGAAGTAGAAAGGAAGACGGAGTTGAGAATTAAAAAGAGCTCTCAAAGATTATAGAAGAAATTAACCATCTCGAGATTCCTAGCACGACTCCCACAAACACGGGTTCCTAATTCCCATCAAATAACGCTAAGTCCAAAATCAGTACAGGGTGGTCCTACTCAATCTACAACCTCCAAAATTAAGTCTTACATACTTATATAATCTTTCAATTAGTATACTAAGAATCCACAAATGATTTAGACTAATCCTTTAATTAAGATTCCAACGGTTATCAAAACATACCCAAAATCGTAATCACTAAGGTTCATAAATTTAAAGCTCATAAGGTCTGAACTCGAGGTATACTTCACATTTCTCGAGTAAGGAAGACTAAATAAAACCCACCAATTAACAATGTTCGGACACGAAATCCTCAAAAATGATCACCAACATATTTATAATACCACAAGTACAGAAGTTGGGGAAGTACAATAAATCCTCAAACGCTCAAACCTATAGGTAATGGCGCCAACACTCACATCTTCAAACACATTATTCGATTAATGTTTCCGAGAAGTCCATCAAATTTCTAATCGTAATGGTGCAACCACAAAATATCTAATAACTCAACGAAGCCACAATCTCGTTGGTCTAAAGTTCTGAACTGTAAATCCATTAAGATGATTGACATCAAAGTATTCCTCAAAACAACACGATAAAACCAACCTCTAATGGCAACATGTTTCTCCTTTTCAAGGTTAACAACAATTTACTCAATTTAGATCACTCAACTCCCAAGTTCATAGCTAGGTTACAACCTTAAACAACGATCAACGATCTAATCCTTAAGAAACACGGGTAATCTATGTTAACCAAAATTTCTAACGGTATCAATGAAAACCTTTGATGGTACCACAACACTCAGGTTAACACTTTAAACAACACTCTATGATCCCGAATATTCACGACGCATCCATCAAATAAGCATTAGGTAGGAATCCCAAAATACTATTATTTACACTTGACTAGGTTCTATGTTGAGTATTAGGTATCCATCAAAATATGATATAATTCTCACTATCCAAAAATTTACTAAACTCTTAGTCCTCTATACGGTCAAGTAATTCATAACCCAAGCTTGATCAATCTCTATGGTACAATCCTAATTCCGTTAATCACCTAATATCATTCAAATCAATGGCTCAAAAGCATACTGGATTAGATAACAGGGCACAACTCACAATCCTCAAACCATTGGTAATAAAGAGTTAACTAAACCTCCAACATATTTCACTTCTAAAAAGGTTTACTAAGATAGAATTCGGTCTAACCAAAGAATCTTAAGAGGGGAGATGGTAAAGTAGAAGAATAGAACAAGGACTCACCATAAGAATGAAGATGAGAATATAAGAGAAGAATTGGAAGAATCAGAGGGTGAAAGATGAAAGAAAGGAATTAGTGATCCTAGATAATTAAGATCTTAAACTAGAGAAGAATCTTCGGACCTCCGCAGTACACAAAGGAATCTCGCTGGATTTCTTCAACTTCAAGTAGAGGAACAAACACTCTAGTATTGAGTTGCTTCATCTGGATCCAAAGTGATTTTATATCTGAGTCTACTGCACCGTGATGGAACTAGAGCCTACTCTTGATCATCTGGACTGTAGTTGAAGCAAACTGAACCGGAGCTGAGAAAGATCACCATCGACATCTTCCTTGGAGCACCAAGTTGTCCACTCGAGTCGGCAGGCGATGAGAGTGCAAAGTAAGTCTTGTCCCGATCTGGAGCATCATCATGTCAACATCTTGTCCACTCATCATCTTCTTCTTGGACATATAAAACAAATATTCAATGCTAACCATTGAGTTCAGGAACAGATAATCTTAACAGTTAAGTCCTTATTTGTTTCTACCCATTTCTAACAATACTTTTATTTACTGTTTAAATAATTTACTGGTATTTTCCTTAATTTCAAGTGTAAGCGTTGGGAGCAGTGATGCTCTGATACCAACTGTAATCCCCTAGAAATTCTAACGCAATACAGTGGCGGAAACACTGTAGAAGTGGGATTATAACACATTGTAGCTATGTCTTGATTAAATAAAAATGGTAAGTCAATACATAAGCCATTAAAATAAAAATGGCTACAAAAATAAATAAATAAATAAAATCCATAAAAAGGGTTTTAACAATCCATAATACAGTGATCTGATTAAAACAAGCAGGATCCATAACTGCTCGCTAGCCCACCCGAAGGAAAACACATATACCTGCCATGTTAAAAACATAACAGCCACAATCAGTGGGGAGCAACGTCAACGTTCTCCCAGCCGTATAACAGGATTTTAAAACTGTAATTACTACTATAGAAAAATAGTAAAAATGGAAAACAGTAAAACGTCATATTAAAATAAGTTTTCAGCACAAAACCAAAATATTAAAATGGGTTTCCGAAGAAACATAAAAATATTTGCCAACCTGCAAACCAATTCATATCGATAATAAATAAAATAATCAAAATGGCGTTATGGATAGAAGTAGTGATGAAGGCTAGACTTTCACTAGGAGAATACTAAAATCTAGCTTCGAGAACTTAGTTCAAACAAATCAAACTTCGATCTCTAACTAGGCTACTCAACCATAATAGGACGGCGACTTATAAATGCGTGGCCCTAGTTTAAGATGATATGTACACCCCTCCTGAGCACCATAAATACTCAGTTCAACCCGACGGCGTCTTACACTGCGAGGCACGAGCTTAAGAAAATATACACACACTCCCGAACACCATATATGCTCGGTTCAACAACCAGTGTGCCCCATAAAGACACACCAACCTTATAGTTGATGGCAAAAACGTAAACCCCAGAATATATTACTCTAACCTCACACCCGTCCTTATTCCATAACTCCAAAACAAGCCATTATCGATATATAAAAGATGTATTCAATATAAACAATATGAGAACAAAAAGAAAAGGATCACTTTCCAAAAGAGGAAACTTTCTATTTTAGGAAAATTCTATTTTTAGAAACTTACTAAAAATAGCATCATATGAAAATAGCAAAATATTAGTTTAAACTAATACAACATATTTAGTAAACGATATAGATTTAGAAAACTAGTAATTTCGGCCTTAACGATATTAATTATTAGAGTGAACATTTAATTTTATGAAATTATTAAAATATCGTATAAGCGTTACAAAATGATTAAAAATGTCTTAAACATGTTAATAATACTAATTAGGGTGTTTTCAAAAGTTAAAAAGCTAAAATTCCCTTACTATTATTAGTTACGACAATACGATTATAAATAGAATTTTACGGCAAATGTCAAATTAAATCTTTTAACGTCTTTTATTTAACTAAACCATTGAATATATTTAGAATATGTTAAGGGATGATTTAACTCTTAAAATTTCAGACTTAAACACTTTCAAAATAGCTGGAAAAATAATTCTTTTAGGTAAGACGAAGAATTTTAACGATAAAGCACAATTTGTCCGAAAATCAATACTTATTAATTAAAGACTTTAATAAATAGTACAAAAGTTATGTAAAATAGTTAAAATGTATTTATGGACATTCTGTCCAGAAAAGAAAATTTTCCAGAATCTAAAACTCGGTTTTTAAAGTGTTTTCTCGTTAATCGTCCAATCTCGACAATAACGATTAATAAAAATAGTAATTACAAAACGATTTAAGTATTAATATCCAAAAATTATTATTATACTTTAAAATCCTAATTTTCCAGAATATAAATTATCCAGATTTTTCCAAGATTCCATATTCAACAAATTCCAACAAAACCGTCATTTAAACCCGTTTTCACGATTAACGATTTCATTAATAAACTTATCGTTCCTAACATTTTATTCAGGCACTAAAAATCATAAAAACACATTTTAATATGAAATCATCAGAATCATAATTTTTCCAGATTTAAACCAAAGACCATAAATCGAGAATTTAAACAACAAACACGGTTTTAACGATAAACGATGATTTAAAGTGATTAATTAATTCATCCACTTAACAATTCCGAAAAATTATGAAAAAGTTTAGAAAATTCTATTTCACCAGAAAGTTTCACCACGTCAAAAATCAGATTAAAATAAAATGTTTAAGTACTAGAACTAAAAATCGGCTTTTAATCGTTTTTGTCCGAAAACGGTAATAATTCAATAATCGATATCAAAAATATCAGAAAAATACTAAATTGTTAAAAATCATCAAAAACAACATTTTCCAGAATATAAACATATATTACATGTTTAGGCCGAATATTATGATTTTACAAATTAATATAACAATTAAATCGTTAATCTCGTAAAAGCGATAAAAATACCGAAACATGCAAATTTTCAACTTTTAAAAATTTTCCAGATTATATGACATACATATATTGTCAAAAATAAAATATAAAATTTATACATGCAACCACACAATTAAAACCTTGAAATACCGAGTAACATCGACGTTACCTCTACTCCAAGTCTGAATTAACGATATATTCGTCGGCTTCGGGATCGTCCAAAAATCCTACCAAACACGAAAATCATGGCAGAATAATACCATGAGAAAACTAATAAAAATCAAGGTAAAAATTGTTCGAAAACGACGTTGATTAATACCTTAACGAAGGAATCAGAAAGAGGATTAATACGACGATAAAGACGATGCGATTGTGACTCGAAATGGAGTAAAAATCTGGCCAGGATGAGGATAGAATACTCAGCCAAGAAGGAGAAAGAAAAGATGATGAATATATTTTTTTTATGACCAAAATGAATGAAAGGGGATGGAAAGGTTTGTGAGCATAAATGAGAGTGAATGAATTGATAAAAACAATGCTTATCCCACATGATATGGCCGGCCAAATGAAGGAGGAGGAGGACGAAGAGTCTCGACAATAATGCCTCAAATGAATGACACGAAAATAATCTTACGTTTACGTTTTAACGTGATAAAAATGAAACGTTTAAATAAAACGTAATAAAACTTGTGACCAAGAGCTTTGTCGGTCCAAAATGTAAGAAAATAGTCTCAAATAATTTATAAGTTGATAAATGTATAATCGTAAAATAGTTAAAGGCATTTCAAAGTAATTCGAGTAAACCTCACGTAAGAAAATAATTATTCGCGAAGCTTCGTAATAAAATCATTAAAGGCTAAATTTTCGTAAATAAAAATATTTCTTAGTTTTAAATATTATATAATTGTGTTGAGACATTTCTAGGAAAAAGAATAACTTAAATCCGAGTTTCAAAACGTCAATTCGAAGAGGAATAGAATTCCTCGCGGAAAATTAGTTAGTTTACGAAGAAAACCAAATAAATGGATTTAAAAAGAATTAAAACCTTTAAAATTAAAAATAAAAATTACTAAACTCAAAAATGAAAATGGAGTTTAGTAAAAATGATGAAATACGAGGCCGAAAAGTGACAAAGTTAAGATGGAGTCCTAACGGAAAGAATAAATATGCTAGGAAAAATAGCGGGTGTTACAATCCTCCCCACTAAAAGAAAGTTTCGTCCTCGAAACTAAGAATAAGCAGAAAGAAAATCGAGGTTTACCATACTCGAAGAGATGAGGATATAAATTTCGCATAAAAAAAATATTTTGTTCTAAAAGAAGAATTTTACAACATTTAAAGTAATATGAAATCAAATGCAATTATTTATCCCATGAGAAATTGGGCTAAGCTACCTGGAATTTGAAATCTTTTAATTAGTGAAATCGTAAAGTAAAGTTATTTGGTAAAATAATGACGTCAAATAACATTTGTAAACAAACTCGAAGGAAATAGGATAATCAAAATATTTTGAAAACAAAAGTAAAATATTTTGATTAAGAATTTCGATATTATTCCTTTTTTTTTATGAAACAAAATTTAGTTTGGAGAAATCAAATTTTGTAGTTAGTAAAAATCGATCCAATTGTCAAGCATTTTCAATAATAGATTCAAAAGTCCACCAACAATAAAGAGAAACTAATTTCAAAACGTTAAAATTTCAAAATGTTATCAAAGTAATATGAAAGTTTTCAAAAATGTTATCAAACATGAACATTCAAAATAATTTCGATAATGTTAATACACTTTACAAAATAATCCTATAGAAGTTGAAGTATTTGGAAATATGAAAGTTTTCATAAAATTCCGATCGTTTGAAAACAAAAAATTGAAATATTTTCAAAATAAATTATTAAGGCATTTTGAAACAGGACTAAGTATAAATATCAACCAAAGATAAAACAAAGTGAAGTATATAGTTCTTAAATTATAAATAAATAAAATGTTAAATTTCACGATAACCCAAAATGTTAAATTGCTCAAAGTTTTTACAAAATGGGGAGTTTTAAAATTTGAAATTATGCTTCAAAATGTTAAAATTTCATGAAAATCAAAATTTTTAAATTAGTCGAGCTTTTTACAAAACGGGCAAATTCACAATTAGAAATTATAACTCAAAATGTTAAAATTTTACGATAATCCATTTTTTTACAAGTCAAACTTTTTATAAAATAGGGAGTTCGAAAAAAATGGTTAACGGGTAAATAGAACAAGGATAAATAAATTAAAAATAAGAGTTTCAAAATCGATAAAGGTCGAAGGGATTAACAGTAGATGCGGTAACAGAATTCAATAGAAGTAGAAAGGAAGACGGAGTTGAGAATTAAAAAGAGCTCTCAAAGATTATAGAAGAAATTAACCATCTCGAGATTCCTAGCACGACTCCCACAAACACGGGTTCCTAATTCCCATCAAATAACGCTAAGTCCAAAATCAGTACAGGGTGGTCCTACTCAATCTACAACCTCCAAAATTAAGTCTTACATACTTATATAATCTTTCAATTAGTATACTAAGAATCCACAAATGATTTAGACTAATCCTTTAATTAAGATTCCAACGGTTATCAAAACATACCCAAAATCGTAATCACTAAGGTTCATAAATTTAAAGCTCATAAGGTCTGAACTCGAGGTATACTTCACATTTCTCGAGTAAGGAAGACTAAATAAAACCCACCAATTAACAATGTTCGGACACGAAATCCTCAAAAATGATCACCAACATATTTATAATACCACAAGTACAGAAGTTGGGGAAGTACAATAAATCCTCAAACGCTCAAACCTATAGGTAATGGCGCCAACACTCACATCTTCAAACACATTATTCGATTAATGTTTCCGAGAAGTCCATCAAATTTCTAATCGTAATGGTGCAACCACAAAATATCTAATAACTCAACGAAGCCACAATCTCGTTGGTCTAAAGTTCTGAACTGTAAATCCATTAAGATGATTGACATCAAAGTATTCCTCAAAACAACACGATAAAACCAACCTCTAATGGCAATATGTTTCTCCTTTTCAAGGTTAACAACAATTTACTCAATTTAGATCACTCAACTCCCAAGTTCATAGCTAGGTTACAACCTTAAACAACGATCAACGATCTAATCCTTAAGAAACACGGGTAATCTATGTTAACCAAAATTTCTAACGGTATCAATGAAAACCTTTGATGGTACCACAACACTCAGGTTAACACTTTAAACAACACTCTATGATCCCGAATATTCACGACGCATCCATCAAATAAGCATTAGGTAGGAATCCCAAAATACTATTATTTACACTTGACTAGGTTCTATGTTGAGTATTAGGTATCCATCAAAATATGATATAATTCTCACTATCCAAAAATTTACTAAACTCTTAGTCCTCTATACGGTCAAGTAATTCATAACCCAAGCTTGATCAATCTCTATGGTACAATCCTAATTCCGTTAATCACCTAATATCATTCAAATCAATGGCTCAAAAGCATACTGGATTAGATAACAGGGCACAACTCACAATCCTCAAACCATTGGTAATAAAGAGTTAACTAAACCTCCAACATATTTCACTTCTAAAAAGGTTTACTAAGATAGAATTCGGTCTAACCAAAGAATCTTAAGAGGGGAGATGGTAAAGTAGAAGAATAGAACAAGGACTCACCATAAGAATGAAGATGAGAATATAAGAGAAGAATTGGAAGAATCAGAGGGTGAAAGATGAAAGAAAGGAATTAGTGATCCTAGATAATTAAGATCTTAAACTAGAGAAGAATCTTCGGACCTCCGCAGTACACAAAGGAATCTCGCTGGATTTCTTCAACTTCAAGTAGAGGAACAAACACTCTAGTATTGAGTTGCTTCATCTGGATCCAAAGTGATTTTATATCTGAGTCTACTGCACCGTGATGGAACTAGAGCCTACTCTTGATCATCTGGACTGTAGTTGAAGCAAACTGAACCGGAGCTGAGAAAGATCACCATCGACATCTTCCTTGGAGCACCAAGTTGTCCACTCGAGTCGGCAGGCGATGAGAGTGCAAAGTAAGTCTTGTCCCGATCTGGAGCATCATCATGTCAACATCTTGTCCACTCATCATCTTCTTCTTGGACATATAAAACAAATATTCAATGCTAACCATTGAGTTCAGGAACAGATAATCTTAACAGTTAAGTCCTTATTTGTTTCTACCCATTTCTAACAATACTTTTATTTACTGTTTAAATAATTTACTGGTATTTTCCTTAATTTCAAGTGTAAGCGTTGGGAGCAGTGATGCTCTGATACCAACTGTAATCCCCTAGAAATTCTAACGCAATACAGTGGCGGAAACACTGTAGAAGTGGGATTATAACACATTGTAGCTATGTCTTGATTAAATAAAAATGGTAAGTCAATACATAAGCCATTAAAATAAAAATGGCTACAAAAATAAATAAATAAATAAAATCCATAAAAAGGGTTTTAACAATCCATAATACAGTGATCTGATTAAAACAAGCAGGATCCATAACTGCTCGCTAGCCCACCCGAAGGAAAACACATATACCTGCCATGTTAAAAACATAACAGCCACAATCAGTGGGGAGCAACGTCAACGTTCTCCCAGCCGTATAACAGGATTTTAAAACTGTAATTACTACTATAGAAAAATAGTAAAAATGGAAAACAGTAAAACGTCATATTAAAATAAGTTTTCAGCACAAAACCAAAATATTAAAATGGGTTTCCGAAGAAACATAAAAATATTTGCCAACCTGCAAACCAATTCATATCGATAATAAATAAAATAATCAAAATGGCGTTATGGATAGAAGTAGTGATGAAGGCTAGACTTTCACTAGGAGAATACTAAAATCTAGCTTCGAGAACTTAGTTCAAACAAATCAAACTTCGATCTCTAACTAGGCTACTCAACCATAATAGGACGGCGACTTATAAATGCGTGGCCCTAGTTTAAGATGATATGTACACCCCTCCTGAGCACCATAAATACTCAGTTCAACCCGACGGCGTCTTACACTGCGAGGCACGAGCTTAAGAAAATATACACACACTCCCGAACACCATATATGCTCGGTTCAACAACCAGTGTGCCCCATAAAGACACACCAACCTTATAGTTGATGGCAAAAACGTAAACCCCAGAATATATTACTCTAACCTCACACCCGTCCTTATTCCATAACTCCAAAACAAGCCATTATCGATATATAAAAGATGTATTCAATATAAACAATATGAGAACAAAAAGAAAAGGATCACTTTCCAAAAGAGGAAACTTTCTATTTTAGGAAAATTCTATTTTTAGAAACTTACTAAAAATAGCATCATATGAAAATAGCAAAATATTAGTTTAAACTAATACAACATATTTAGTAAACGATATAGATTTAGAAAACTAGTAATTTCGGCCTTAACGATATTAATTATTAGAGTGAACATTTAATTTTATGAAATTATTAAAATATCGTATAAGCGTTACAAAATGATTAAAAATGTCTTAAACATGTTAATAATACTAATTAGGGTGTTTTCAAAAGTTAAAAAGCTAAAATTCCCTTACTATTATTAGTTACGACAATACGATTATAAATAGAATTTTACGGCAAATGTCAAATTAAATCTTTTAACGTCTTTTATTTAACTAAACCATTGAATATATTTAGAATATGTTAAGGGATGATTTAACTCTTAAAATTTCAGACTTAAACACTTTCAAAATAGCTGGAAAAATAATTCTTTTAGGTAAGACGAAGAATTTTAACGATAAAGCACAATTTGTCCGAAAATCAATACTTATTAATTAAAGACTTTAATAAATAGTACAAAAATTATGTAAAATAGTTAAAATGTATTTATGGACATTCTGTCCAGAAAAGAAAATTTTCCAGAATCTAAAACTCGGTTTTTAAAGTGTTTTCTCGTTAATCGTCCAATCTCGACAATAACGATTAATAAAAATAGTAATTACAAAACGATTTAAGTATTAATATCCAAAAATTATTATTATACTTTAAAATCCTAATTTTCCAGAATATAAATTATCCAGATTTTTCCAAGATTCCATATTCAACAAATTCCAACAAAACCGTCATTTAAACCCGTTTTCACGATTAACGATTTCATTAATAAACTTATCGTTCCTAACATTTTATTCAGGCACTAAAAATCATAAAAATACATTTTAATATGAAATCATCAGAATCATAATTTTTCCAGATTTAAACCAAAGACCATAAATCGAGAATTTAAACAACAAACACGGTTTTAACGATAAACGATGATTTAAAGTGATTAATTAATTCATCCACTTAACAATTCCGAAAAATTATGAAAAAGTTTAGAAAATTCTATTTCACCAGAAAGTTTCACCACGTCAAAAATCAGATTAAAATAAAATGTTTAAGTACTAGAACTAAAAATCGGCTTTTAATCGTTTTTGTCCGAAAACGGTAATAATTCAATAATCGATATCAAAAATATCAGAAAAATACTAAATTGTTAAAAATCATCAAAAACAACATTTTCCAGAATATAAACATATATTACATGTTTAGGCCGAATATTATGATTTTACAAATTAATATAACAATTAAATCGTTAATCTCGTAAAAGCGATAAAAATACCGAAACATGCAAATTTTCAACTTTTAAAAATTTTCCAGATTATATGACATACATATATTGTCAAAAATAAAATATAAAATTTATACATGCAACTACACAATTAAAACCTTGAAATACCGAGTAACATCGACGTTACCTCTACTCCAAGTCTGAATCAACGATATATTCGTCGGCTTCGGAATCGTCCAAAAATCCTACCAAACACGAAAATCATGGCAGAATAATACCATGAGAAAACTAATAAAAATCAAGGTAAAAATTGTTCGAAAACGACGTTGATTAATACCTTAACGAAGGAATCGGAAAGAGGATTAATACGACGATAAAGACGATGCGATTGTGACTCGAAATGGAGTAAAAATCAGGCCAGGATGAGGATAGAATACTCAGCCAAGAAGGAGAAAGAAAAGATGATGAATATATTTTTTTTATGACCAAAATGAATGAAAGGGGATGGAAAGGTTTGTGAGCATAAATGAGAGTGAATGAATTGATAAAAACAATGCTTATCCCACATGATATGGCCGGCCAAATGAAGGAGGAGGAGGACGAAGAGTCTCGACAATAATGCCTCAAATGAATGACACGAAAATAATCTTACGTTTACGTTTTAACGTGATAAAAATGAAACGTTTAAATAAAACGTAATAAAACTTGTGACCAAGAGCTTTGTCGGTCCAAAATGTAAGAAAATAGTCTCAAATAATTTATAAGTTGATAAAAGTATAATCGTAAAATAGTTAAAGGCATTTCAAAGTAATTCGAGTAAACCTCACGTAAGAAAATAATTATTCGCGAAGCTTCGTAATAAAATCATTAAAGGCTAAATTTTCGTAAATAAAAATATTTCTTAGTTTTAAATATTATATAAATGTGTTGAGACATTTCTAGGAAAAAGAATAACTTAAATCCGAGTTTCAAAACGTCAATTCGAAGAGGAATAGAATTCCTCGCGAAAAATTAGTTAGTTTACGAAGAAAACCAAATAAATGGATTTAAAAAGAATTAAAACCTTTAAAATTAAAAATAAAAATTATTAAACTCAAAAATGAAAATGGAGTTTAGTAAAAATGATGAAATACGAGGCCGAAAAGTGACAAAGTTAAGATGGAGTCCTAACGGAAAGAATAAATATGCTAGGAAAAATAGCGGGTGTTACATTGTGTGTTTTCCCTTTGTGTCTTTGTGTCGTATATTTGTTTTGTTGTTTGTGCTTGCCTCCCTTTTCCTCTTTGGTCGCCTAATCGCCGTTAACTTTGGAGAGCTTTCAAGACTTTCGGTAACATCTCTTCACCCCTTTTTCCTCTTTTTTCCGCGTGGAGTATGGAGGAGTTGTGTGTTGTAGTGTGCTCGGGCGGAGGTTGTAAAGTTTGTGGTTGATTGGTGACTCGTTTGAAAATTTGGGGTGGTGTTTGTGTTGTGTATGTGTTCGTTTTGTTTTGTTCTTGTTTTGTTATCTTTGTCTCTTTTTCTCTCGTTTTTGTCGCATCTTTGTGTTGTGTTTGTTGTGTCTTGTGTGTAAATTGTTTTCGAAAACCCGGTTTAGAGGCTAGTGTGCGAGTGTTTACTTTCCCGTCCTAGTAGTATAAATCGAGTCTTGGACTTTACTCTAGTAGAATGACCCTAAATCAATGATGTTGTTGGTCCTTTACCTTGAGTCCGCCTAGCTTACTAGGGATTTACTACGGGATTTGCACTTTTGACCATTATGACCACCCACGGTGTGAAAAGGCCTTGGTTGCCGAGTCCCGTCCCTTAGGTGACCATGTCTAGGGTTGTTTGATTAGTCCAAGTTCTCCTTTTTTGTGGGTTTGAAGGGAAAGCGCGCTCCCGACTCACCCATTTCCCTACCTCCTACACATATCACACAATAAATTACAATTTGTTGATTCTCTCTTTCTTAATTGTCAAGAAATGCCAAAAAGCCAAATCTTGCCAAAAAAGGGCAAAGAAAAGAAAAGACAGAAAAATGAAAGAAAGAAAAGAATGAAGAAAAAGAAAAGACACAAAAGCCAAAAAGAAAATAGAAAAGAAGAAAAAGAAATGGCATGACAACAAACAAATCAAAACGTCGAAAACAAAAGAGGAAATGCCAAAAGAAAACCCGACTCACAAAAATAACCCCTACCTCTCAAAATAAGCCTTTTTCCGACTTTTGCCGTGAAGAGCCTACCAAAGGACCGAGTCCCTAGGAAGGATGATAGCGGCGTTAGTCGGTCTTCCCTCATTTTGCATGTTTTCCACCTTTTTACTTGGACTAGTTAGGCGGTTTTAGATATGGGACGACCCTCTTGGCTCATGCTAAAGGGGGAGAGGTCTCACTTACCTACAGTGTCGACTAACACCGTGGTTCATCACTTTCCCACTCCGCCGATCGTCCCGTAGTACGTTTTTAGAAAGTTAGGAGGACCTAGGTAAGTTACCAACGTTTTTGTTGCTTTATCGTCATACTATTAGGGTTTAGTCCACCTTGGTTTGTATTGATAGCTTGGGAATGTTGTCACTTACCTTGAGTCCTAAACCGGTGCTTCTTTCACCGCTTTTAGACGGAAGCGGTATTTCTTTTGTTTTGGGTGCAACCTTCTAAGTGTTTGTTTGTGTGTTTGTTTGTTTTTGTGTGTGGTGTCCGGTTGCATCCACAGTTTTGTCGCAAGACCCCACTTGCCTTGCGGGGTGCACTTTTCCTCAAAGTGCATTCGCGTGAGTTGAAAGGGCGTAGGGTGCGCTAATACCCATTCGGCTAGTATAGTAGTTAGTATGTGCTTACTCTAGGGCGAGTAAGGGTTAAGTGTGGGGGAGTTGATAAGTGTAGTTTGTAGTGCCTTTTTCACTATGTTTTGGTCCCATTTCCTTGTGGAATCGCTCCTTGGGAGCGATTTATGGGCTTCTTATGCTTCCTTTAGTTCGTTTCAAGTTCCCGAGACCGATTTGGAAGAGTTGGAGTGATTCCGACTCTATACATACACATTTTGGAGCCAGCAGAGTAAAGGAACGATGACTCGATGCCTTGGAATCGACCTCGAGACCTTGGGACCCAATCCCGAGCCTCCGAGACCCGATCCCGAGTCCCGAGAATCGGCGAGAAACCCATGAGAGGCAAGGAGGGACCAAAGAGCTCTTAAGGGAGGCCTACAAGACCCATCCCGTTCGGGATGGCCTCACCCCGTTCGGGATGAGGTGCGCTTTGAAGAAGGCCACTGTGAGCCCATCCCGGTCGGGACCAACCCGTCCCGGTCGGGATGACAGGGCCGTCCCGGTCGGGACGCTACAGGGGCAGCACGGGCTCTTTTCTTTCTTCTCCTTCATTCTTGTACCCATATATATACTCCCTTCTTGTATTATTAACACATCTTATCATACCCTAGACTAATTTAAGCCTCCATTAGACTTTCAAAACCCTAGATTAGTATTCTCATATTAGCTTTAATCTTCCTTTAATTATTAGTTAATCTTTGTAATTAGTTCTTGTATTAAGATGTTATTGAAGATTGTTCCAAGCTTGACAACCTTGGGATTCTATTTGGGTTCTTATTTATACAAGATTTCATCTTTTCATCTCCATAGTGTCGGTATAATCTTTCTTTACTCTTGTTCTTTGTTATTCAATCAAGTTTCATCTTTTACATATTGTTATTGTTATTGTTTGTTTATGATGAATGTTTGAATGCTTGTTCTAGTTTCTCTTGTGAATGTTGGCTTTCTCTTAACTATGAGTGAGTAGTCTTCTTTGTGGGGTTAGTAGAGGGATTAGGGGTAGATTATGGTTGATTAGGGTTGATTAAGGGAAAAGGGTGAAACTTTGTTGTTAGTCACATTGTGGGCACTCCATGTGTTTGTTGATATGCTTGTGTGAGTTGTAGTTGCCATGCTTCCCATACTTGTGTTCATCTTCTCATTGTTTGTCTATTATGTGGAAATGTTGAGAATAGTCGTAGTCACGAAAGTGCGGACTAGGGTCTAAGTTGCGAGAGCCCGGACCCACCTTGACATCGGTCTAAGTTGCGAGAGCCCGGATCGACCCTAGCAATTAGGAGACACCTATACCCTTGATCACCCCCATTACCCATCTACTCCTATGAACCCGACCTACCCCACTTCCTTTCCATATTTGAGTTCATCCTCTTAGTTAGTCATCATGTCTATAGTTTCATTGTTTAGCTAGTCTCTAGTTCTCCATTTTAGCTCTTCTCATAGTTAGTTCATTGTTAGTCTAGTTCTTATCTCTTCTCCATCATAGTTTTCCAATTATTGTTTCTTTGTGTTTGTTTGGTGATTTAGTCTTGTTTTAGGTAGACATAGTCTAACCCTTGCAATACCGTCCTCGTGGATATGATCCCGACTTGCCCTAGCTACCCACTAGGTGTAGTCGGTTGTTTATTGTTGGTTAGGATACACGACAAATCCTAACCATCAGGGTCAAAAGGGGCAACGGAATGGTCGAGGAAGAGCTAGAGTGAAGGGAGTAGTAGGGTAATCTAGGTGTGGTCCGGGCTCTCGCTACGTAGACCGACCTAGAGGTTTCACCTAAAACCCATCTCGGCGACACACATGACAAACGGGGTTACTAGCGCGCTATAGTGGCCTAGGTCGCATCCGGGCTCTCGCTACGTAGACCGACCTAGGGGTCGTCCTCACCGGGCTCTCGCTACATAATGAGGGAACCAAACCCACAAACAAACTATCACCCACAAGAGAAAAGCAAGGAAAACAAGCATATGCACATACTAGTCATTCAAGCATTTCAACAAACATGTGATATGCATCAAATCAAAAGGAAACCCAAATCTTCCACCAACATCTCCAACAATCCCTTAATCATCCAATTAACTCCCAAATCACCCTACTAACCCTAGCAAAACTCTACTCAAACATATCTAAAAGAAAAACCAACAATAACAAGATGAATCAACTCAAACATCAAAACATATATAAACAATCTAGCGAAAACAATGAACTATGAACATAACAACCAACAAAGATGTAAACTTGGATGAAATAAACGAAGATTAAGAGTAAAAGGATGAGAAAGATTATACCAACTACAAAGGATGAAAAGAAGAACACTTGCATAGAAGAAAACCCAAATAATTCCACCAAGGTTGTCAATCTTGGATGGATTCTTCAAGAGATCCAATAATACAAGAGTAAACTAAGATTAAAGAGTAATTAAGGACTAATCTACACTAATCTAACCTAAAGTAGTCTAGGGTTTTGTGTCTAATGAAGTGCATAAGCTTAACAAAACAAGGGAAGAGTATATATAGGGTTACAAGTGGAAAGGAGAAGAAAGAAAACAAGGCGGAGCTGCAGCAGGCCCGTCTCGGCCGAGACGGAGTGGTCCCGGTCGGGATGGGGTCGGTCCCGGCCGGGAAGAGCTGCTCCCGGTCGGGATGAGCCACAGACAGGAGCCTCCTCTTTTGTGCACCTCAACCGGGACCGGTTGAGGCCATACCCGTCGGGGATGAGTCTTGTAGGCCTCCAATATGAACTTTTTGGTCCCTCCTTGGTTCTCATGGGCTTCTCACCAATTCTCAGGACTCGGGATCGGGTCTCGGAGGCTCGGGATTGGCTCCCAAGGTCTCGGGGTCGACTCCAAGGCATCAAGTGATCGTTCCTTAGCTCCATTGGCTCCAAAAAGTGTATGTATTGAGTCGGAGTCACTCCAACTCTTCATGAATGGTCTCGGGAACCTTAAACGAGCTAAAGGAAGCATAAGTAGCCCATAAACCGCTCCCAAGGAGCGATTCCACAAGGAAATTGGGACCAAAACACTACAAAATAGGCACTACAAACCACACTTATCACTGCTTCTTTTCTTCTTCTCTTGCTTTTATTGCTGCTGTTGTGTCGGGTTTGCTGCTGTGTCACGTTTGTTGGTCTGCTGCCCGCTTCTCCTTCTTTTCTTCTTCTCGTCCTTCTTCCACTTCAGATCGTTTTGTCGTTTTTCGGTTTTCGTTCGTTGTCTTTTTCATCTCATTTTGCTGCTACTGTCTCCGTCTAGTACTGCTGCTGTAAGTTTTTGTTTCGTTCCAATCTCGTCGTCGTCATCATGCTGTCTTGTTGATTCTCGTTTGTGCTGCTATCGTTATACGTCGTCGTTGTTCGTTGTCCTCCTGCTACTGTTTGGTTCCTTCTCTCCGTTCTCGTCCTTTGTCCTTTCATGTCGGTTTTCTTCCTTCTTATCCTGCTGTCATCATCTCTGTTGGTTCTGTCGTACTACTACTTTTGTTGCTTGTGAGACGACCCTTGCTTTCATTCGTTTCTTCAGTTTCTTCTTGTTATTGATGCCTTGTTTGACAGTGAGTTCTTTTCCGTCTCTTCTTCTTTCTTTCATTTCTGCTGCTATCTCGTCCTGTGGTATTACGGTCACTTTTTTGTACGTTATCATTGTTGCTGTTTCGGTGTTGCGATCTTATTTATTCATCGATTTCTGCCTTGCTGCTAGTCTCATCTTCTCAGTTTTATTACTACTGCTCGTTGTTACGGTTGTTGTTATGAAAGCTACGACCTTGGATGATATTGAGCCTTTGTTCTTCACTCTTCTTTATCTTCTATCCTTGATGCTCGTACCAGTTTTTTTTATCTTGTTCTTATACTCTAATTTCCGTAGTTTATCGATCTCCTTCTTCCCCGTCTCGTTTCGTAGTCCTTCCTCGCTCCTCCCCTTTTTTTTTCCTTGTCACGTTCCGGGTCATCTCTAGTCATTTCGATCTTCTTTAGTCCTGATTCCTTTGTTTCTGTTTCTGTGTGTCTCGGATTCCGTGGAGCGTCGAAGTGGTTTGAAGACGAATATCAGAAGGGTCGAAGCTTGGGGAAATAGATGGAACGACAAGTGCTTTGACGATTTTTGCGCCAAAGGTAACTTTAGGAGGTTACTCGATTTATATCGTATGTTTGAGTAGTAGTATGTAGTAAATATTTTACCTTCGGTTTTCTATTTTTATTAGCTACGTATTATTTTGCTAAAAGTTTAATTATTTTTAAATCGTATGCTTTATAAACATTTTATGAGTTTTCGATATCGTTTTATAAATCGGTAGTAATTTTAATTATTTACGATCGTTATAATATTTTGTTGGTTATCGTGACACTAGTAACTAAATAACATCGATTTCATATTTCATCATATTTTATTAATTTATAATTTTTAACTCAAAATCGTATTTTTATATTATAATCGAGATTTTGTATACTCGTTCAATAAATTAATTTCGTCCTACGACTTATATGAATAAATGAGAAAATAGTCGCTTTTGTTTTAAATATATTTTTAGTCGAGACTATTTTCACTACTAATTTCTTATTTGTTTACAATTGAATATTTTAGTAAAATCCGTATTATTTACTAATAAAAGCTAATTGCTAAAAATAATTTGTAACCTTTGTAAAATTCATTTCATTTATAAAACCTGTTGACTCAATAAATTTTGATATCGTTTTTCCTAAAACACCTCATTTCTAAAATTATAGTTTTAACTCGATTTCCTAATTATTTTTGAATACTAAATATTGACTTATTATATTTATATTTTGAGTAATGAATTTAGAAATATATTAAAGTTACGATAACGATGATAATAATAAAATGTTAATTTCGTTAGAGATGCTATTTTTAAAACATTTCACTAATTTTAATAAGTATTTTCTATAAGACTTTCTATTTTAAGTAAGTTTCTAAAATTAGTAATTTTCTATTTATAGAAATTTTCCCCTTTTAATATAAAATGTTTATTCCTTTTTATCTTCATATCATTTATATTGATTATATTTACTTTGAAATATCGATAATAGCTTGTTTTAGAGTTATGATATAAAGTCAAGTGTGGGGTTAGAGTAATATAGTCTGGGATGTATGTTTTTGCCATCAACTGTAAGGCTGGTGTGTCTTTATGGGGCACATTGGTTGTTGAACTGAGCATGGTTTGTGTTCAGGAGAGTGTATGTTTTGACCTTAAGCTAGATACCGCATCGTGTTAGTCGCCGTCAGCTGAACTAGACATATTTGTTGTCTAGGAAGGGTATGCACTACTTAAACCAGGACCTCGCTGCACGCAGTCCTATTATAGTTGACTTGCCTAGTTAGAGACTGGATTCTGTTATGAGTTAAGTCTACAGTTCTCGAAGCTAGTTTCCAGTGTTATCCTAGTGAAAGTCTAGCCTTGTGCACACTGATCGGATTTCCATAACGTCATTTTTTTTTTGGTGAAATGTAAAAATTATATTGATATAGTAACTAAATTTGTTGGAGGCTAGACCCTCCTTACATCATCAATCTAGATATCCAATCTTTGTCCTTTCTAGAGTTTATATCTTTACAAGAAGTATTCAATTTTAGTCTAAACTCCTCTTTGATCCGTTTCAGCACAGCCTTTGGATGTAAAATCGTTTGCTCAACTCTAGCTTTGTTTCTCTGAATCCATATATGATACACAGCTGCATTTGTTACTCCATTAATCAGCCCCCTCCGTAATTTAGTCCCTCTTCTCGCTAGTCTCCATGTCGTCGATCCACCTGTGGGAATATTCAAATTTGTCCAATCATTAATCAGTCTTAACACTCGTGAGCTATACTCACAGTCAAAAAATAAGTGATCCAAGGTCTCACTGCTTGTCCCACACAAACAGCATTCATCATCTCGTGTAATACCCCAGCTCACTAATTTCGTCCTTGTGGACAAGGCACCATGCTGAAACATCCAGTTAACGAATTTGTGTTTAGCAATAGTCCAATCCTTCCATACCAAGTAAGTCCATTGAACCTTAGTGGCCGGAACTCTCAAGCAATCGTACGCTTTACTGACAGAGTACTCTTGTAACTATCCTAAATTCCATAATTGAGGACGTGTTTTAATCTCATCTTTGATCTTGCAAATTTTCTTCCAAGTCCACGGGACGTCGATGGGTGAACAATAAGTCTGCCAATCCTTTCCCTTAAGATAGATGTGACTGACCCACTGAGTCCATAACTTCTCCGGTTTCCGATATACCCACCACGCTAATTTTCCGACAGTAGCTTTGTTCCAGACTTTATCGTCTTTCATGCCTAAACCACCTTCCGTAATAGGTCTGCAGGCTTTATCCCATGCTACCGGAGGGCTTCTTTTATACTCCGTTCCGCCATCCCATAAGAAATTCCTGCAGAGATTTTCTATCTTCTTTATAACAGCAGACGGCAAAATGAATATCAAGGCCCAATAATTGTGCAACGTCTTCAAGACGGCTCGAATCAACACGAGTCTACCCGCATAAGACAACTTTTTGGTTCCCAATGCCCTGATTCTCTCCATTACTTTGTCAATAAGCGGGCTGCAGTCTTTCGCATTAAGTTTGGCCGGTTTTATAGGAACTCCAAGATATCGGAAAGGCAAAACACCTTCCACACACCCTGAAACTTGCATAATATCTGCCTTTACTTCAGTTGCTACTCCATTGAAGTATACATTCGTCTTTCCTGGGCTTATTTTCAAGTCAGACGCATTACATAACGTCATTTTTGAATATTATTATTATCGACTGATTTTTGGCTTGCAGGTTGACAAGTGCTTTAAGTTTCGTTGAAAACTTATTTTTATTTTATCATTTTAATGTTTTCTCTTTTTAAATATTTTGTTATAATAATACTATTATTTTTCCATATGATATAATATTGCTGGGAGAACGTCCGAGTTACTCCCCACTGACGTGGCTGTTATGTTTATAACATGACAGGTATTTGCTGCTGGGTTTTGGTGTGAGCTAGCGAGTAGCGTGGATCCTACTCATTCTTCATTTATGTAATTTATGGAATTGTATAAACCCGTTTGGAGAATTTGCTTTTAGCCCTTTTGTAAAAAGAGGCCTTTGTATTGACTTACCATTTCTTTTAATAAGATATAGTCACTACAAGAGATTAACGATTAAGCAACATTTATCTAATAGCATAAGTAGAAATGTCACCCAAAATAATCATAAATTGACAATTAAGATTGCAAATGTCACCTAAATGTCACGATTCACCTCACCCACTCAAACATTTCACTCCCCGCGCAAAATAAAAAAAAATACTTCGTAAAACCTAATTTCCTTATTCTGAAACACACAGTTGTGATTGCAATTCTGAGACAAGCAATCCTAATTTGCCAACTCTGTATATAAATACTCCGTCAATTCATCAAACATTAATCATCTGATTGCAATTCTTAGACACATAAACCTAATTTCTACAGGTTTGTCTTCTTCTTCTTCTTCTTCTTCTTCTTCCTCTTCTTCTTCTTCTTCTTCTTCTTCTTCTTCTCCTCCTTCTTCTTCTTCTTCTTCTCCTTCTTCTTAAATTAAATCATCTAATTGCAATTGTAAATTAATTTGTTGTTTTTTTTGGTGTGGCTGATGATCTATGGCCGTACGTTTTTGCTGATGCTGATGCTTCTGTTTTTAATTTTGAAGTTGTCGTTTTTTAGTTTATATGAGCAATGATCAATGGCCGAAATTATATGAGCAACGATCGATGTTCTTGATTATAAAGCTTTTGTTTATACTTCTGTTCTTGGTTTTGTTTTTGATTTGATTTGTTTTTATACTTTTGTTTATACTGCTAATCGCAAACAGGCTATTTTGCTTGTTATACTTCTGTTTTAGATTTGCTTTGTTTTTTATACTTTTGTTTATACTTCTGATTTGATTTTGCATTTAAAAGTTCAAATTATCTTATTTGTGTTATACTAACACCGAACAGCGTTAGTACATGAGATTGCAATTTAACACCACGAAAGATCCAAGCATTCCGTTCGAGCCAAATTGCATAAACGACTGCAATATGATTGACCAATTACACTTGAGTCCAAGTAATATATGATTGAGCAATTACACTCCAGGTGTACTGAAGTTCGAGATTAATTCGGACCAACAGGCAGGCTGTAAGCAAGTTTCTCAGTTTGGATGTTGAGTTTGTAATTTTAGGTTTTGGGAGAATGTACACTTGTTTATAAGATTCTCATAGAGTCGTATTTTTTGATCAATTACACTTCTAATAAAGGAAAACAACACAGGTGGATACTCCGTAGAATAGTTGAGAAAGTGAGGGAAAGGGAGTGCTGACAGGTGCGTGGTTTTGGGCAAAGTTTGAGGTAGAAAGTGTCAGAAAACTCTTAGCATTAAGCTAATATGTTGGGCAGTGATGGTAAGGGATTCGTCACGTCCCAACCGTCAATAATATAACCGGCTATTCCTACGGTAGATAGGGCAAGTCGGGTCGAATCCACGGGGACGGTAATGTAAAGTCTAGACTAAGGTCGCCTAAATACTAGACTAAGTCAACGAGCTAAACTAAGGAATGATAGAAGGGGAGAGAGCTAGACTAAGACTAAGGTGCCGGAGAAAACAACTAAGGAGAACGGGCTAGGATTAGGTCGGGGTCAAAGGCGTAACAGAATGGTCAAGGGAGGACTAGAGCGAAGGAGGTAGTAGGGTGATCTAGGTTGGTTCGGGCTCTCGCAACTTAGACTCACCTAGAGGTTCCACCTAAAACCCATCTCGGCGACACACAACACAAACGGGGTTCTAGCATGCTATAGGCCTAGGTCGAATCCGGGCTCTCGCAACTTAGACCGGCCTAGGGGTCGTCCTCACCGGGCTCTCGCAACTTAGTGAGGGGACCGAACCCTCAAAAAACTAACACCCACAAAAGAAAGGCAAGAAAAACAAGAATTCGTACATACTTAGTCATTCAAGCAATTCCACAAACATGTGATGTACACCAAACAAGAGGAAACCCAAATCTTCCACCAACATCTCCAACAAACCCTTAATCACCCAATTAACACCCTAATCACCTTACTAACCCTAGCAAGAACACTACTCTAACATAATCAAACTACAACTAACACTAACAAGATGGATTAACAAAAGAAACAACACAAACATCTACAAACTAGTGAAAACTATTAACTACAATCAAAGATTGTAACTTGAATAACATAAATAAAGATTAAGAGGAAAAGGAAAGGATTATACCAAACTAGTGAAGGAGAAAGAACAAAACTTGCATTAATGAAGAAAACCCAAAACAAACATCCAAGTTTGTCAAGCTTGGAGAAGATCTTGAAGAATTCCCTTAATACAAGTACTAATCTATGATTAACTACTAATTATCGACTAATCTACACTAATCTAATCTAATCTAACCTAAAGTAGTCTAGGGTTTTAAGGATATAAGAGTGCATAAGCTTTACATAACAAGGGAAGAGTATATATAGGGTTACAAATGAAAGGAAGAAGAAAAGAGAAGAGCGGGTGAGCTGTAGCCCATCCCGATCGGGTAGGATCATCCCGATCGGGAAGGGTTCTTCCATCCCGATCGAGAAGGGCTCAACCCGACCGGGAAGGACCCACAGTGGCGCTTCTAAACGTGCATCCCTTCCCGATCGGGAAGGCCACCATCCCGACCGGGAAGGGTCTTGTATGCCTTCCTTAAATACTCTTTGGTCCTTCCTTGCCTCTCATGGACTTCCCACCGATTCTCGGGACTCGGGATCGGGTCTCGGAGGCTCGGGATTGGGTCCCAAGGTCTCGGGGTCGATTCCAAGGCCTCGAGTCATCGTTCCTTTATCTCGTTGGCTCCAAAATGTGTATGCATTGAGTCGGAATCGCTCCAACTCTTCCAAATCGGTCTCGGGAACCTGAAACGAACAAAAGGAAGCATAAGAAGCCCATGAATCGCTCCAAAGGAGCGATTCCACAAGGGAAAAGGGACCAAAACACAACAAATAGGCACTACAAACTACACTTATCAACTCCCCTACACTTAACCCTTACTCGCCCTCGAGTAAGCACATACTACTACTAAACTATCCGAGTGGGTATTAGCGCACCCTACTCCCCTTCAACTCACGCGAGTGCACTTAGAGGACAAGTGAACTCCGCAATGCAAGTTGGGTCTTGCGACAAAACTGTGGATGCAACCGGACACAAAACACATAAACAAACAAACACACAAACAAACACATAGACGGTTGCACCCAAAACAAAAGAAATACCGCTTCCCTCTAAAAGAGGTGAATGAAACACCGGTTTAGGACTCGAGGTAAGTGACAACGTTCCCAAGCTAGACATACAAACCAAGGTGAGCTAAACCCTAATAGTATGACGATAAAGCAACAAAAACGTTGGTAACTTACCTAGGTCCTCCTAACTTTCTAAAAACGTACTACGGGACGATCGGCGGAGTGGAAAAGTGAAGATCCACGGTGTTAGTCGACACTGTAGGTAAGTGAGACCCCGCCCCCTTTAGCGTGAGCCAAGAGGGTCGTCCCGTGTCCAAGACCGCCTAACTAGTCCAATAAAAAGGTGGAAAACATGCAAAATGAGGGAAGACCGACTAATGCCGCTATCATCCTTCCTCGGGACTCGGTCCTTTGGTAGGCTCTTCACGGCAAAAGTCGGAAAAGGGCTTATTTTTGTGGGGATTTCTTTTTGTGAGACGGGTTTTCTTTTGGCATTTTCTTTCTTCTTTTGCATTTTCGCTTTGTTTTGCCATGCCATTCTTTTTCTTCTTTTCTATTTTTCTTTTTTGGCTTTTGTGCCTTTTCTTTTTCTTCATTCTTTTCTTTCTTTCATTTTTTTTTTCTTTCTTTTCTTCGCCCTTTTTGGCAAGATTTGGCATTTTTGGCAATTCGATGCGTAACAAGAAAGAGAGAATCAACAATTTGCATTTTATTGTGTGGAGATGTGTGAGAGGTATGTAAATGGGTAAGTCGGGGAGCGTCCTTCCCTTCAAACCCCCAAAAAGTGGAGAACTTGGACTAATCAAGCAATCCTAAACACGGTCACCTAGGGGACGAGACTCGGTAACCAAGGCCTTTTCACACCGTGGGTGGTCATAATGGTCAAAATGCAAACCCCGCAGTAAATCCCTAGTAAGCTAGGTGGACTCAAGGTAAAGGACCAACGAAATCATTGATTTAGGGTCATTCTACTAGATTAAAGTCCAAGACTCGATTTATACAACTAGGAAAGGAAAGTAGCTACTCACACACTAGCCTCTAAACCGGGTTTTCGAAAACCATTTACATACAAGACACAAATACACACACAAACAAAGACTCAACGAGAACGAAAGAAAAAGAAGTAAAAGCAACAAAACACAAACAACACAAAACGAACACAAACACCACCCCGATCATCCAAACAAGTCACCAAATCACCTACCAATATGCACAAAGCTCCACCCGAGCACACAACATCACAATCTCCTCCAAACTCCATAAGAGATAAAGAAGAAAAAGGGATAAGATGTTACCGGAAGTCTTTAGAGCTTTCCAAAGTCATTGGCGATTAAAGTAACTTATAAGGACAAAGGGAGGCAAAACACGCACACAAACAAATATACGACACAAAACACAAAATGAAAACACACAAAAGAAAAATCTTTTTGATTTTTATGAAATTTTTTCAAATTTTTATGGTTTTTAAAGGTTTTTTTTCGAAAAAAGGGAAAAATAAAACTAACTACGATAGAATATCGCTCCCCCACACTTAAATCGAGCAATGTCCTCATATGCTCAACCGGAGTGTGCGGAGAGACAAAACAAAAAGAAAATAAACTACGAAAATAAAGCTAAAAATCAAAGAATAAAGATGAAGAAAAGTGTAGAAGGTGTTCGGCCGGGGTGTAATCAAGTCACCAAGGGCCGAGACAAGAAAGAGATATGGATGGGGGAAGAAATAAAAAGAAGGAAATAAAAAGAAATGGGAGGGGAGGGCTAGGTGTAATCAAGTCACCTAGCCCGGATTCCGCCTAAATCCGACTAAATCCACAAAAAAGAAAAAGTGAAAAACTTGTAAAATTTGGATTTTTCGATTGACTCTCGACGCAATCACATCGTCGGGAGTCGGGAGCAACCACTACCGAGGCCTCGAAGGCCACCATGTCATCAAGACACAGAAGTGTACAAGGGGAAGGGAATAAACAAAGGAAAACAAGCAACAACAAAAACGGAAAAGAAAGGATAGTTGCCGTACCGACCGGTTAGCAACTCACTTACTCCATCGTCTCATAGATCAATATAGGCGCTTGCTTGTTGTCTTCGTTGTCATCCTCCTTCAAGCTTGATAAAACCGCATGGTTGGGGTAGTAATGGTAGGGGGTGGGATTTGATGTGGATCTCGGTGTGTAAAGTGAGGTGTACGGGTCATATGATAGGAGTAAGTGGGAGTAGGGAGGTTGAGAGGGGGTATAATGGATGGGTGGAGTCAAAGGGGACCATCCCGGTCGGGATGGATGGTCCCGATCGGGTTGATAAACCCTTCCCGATCGGGAAGCCCTCGTCCCGGTCGGGAACGCACTCCAGTGAATCCGATTTTCAGCACCTTCATCCCGATCGGGATGGCTCCTTTCCGGTCGGGATTCCTTATCCTTCCCGGTCGGGAAGCCCTCTTCCCGGTCGTGATGAGTCTTCTTTGCTTCCCCAAGCCCAAAAACTTATCATAAGCTTCAAAAACCGACTTCCTCGCTCGCAAATCAAACTCCATCATCAACCACTCCTTTCTAGGAGTCACCTTCACTTCACCTATCACAATAAACTCGAACTAAACATCACATTCTCTCCCTCACAACGCTCATCAATAATCCAATTATTACAAGAATATCACAAAACTACCAAAATCAAGAGATAAAACACAAATACAAGCACAAGTATTCTAAAGAAGAGGAGATGAGAATATACAACATGACAGTTCTTTTAGGAACTCCGTCAAACCTAGGATGGTGGACTCCATTCTTCAACCATAGCCCTCAAGGGCATGGAGGAGCAAGTCGAACGCGCTACCGACATCGTAGTGAAGGCCCAAGAAGCGCTCGAGCTTAACCGACCTCCACGGCCTCCAAGGAGGAGGCAAGAAGTAGGAATCCCAAGACCCGACATCATCTTCAAAGTAGTCTCCGGGGTCTCTCCATCCTACGAGCTTCACCGGTCTCTTCCTCCCTAAGCATTGCCTCCAATCACTAGCAAGCTTCATCTCTAAGAAACAAGGCACAAAAAGCGGTTTTGGCCTCACGTCCTCGTTGCACACCCCCACACTTGCCTCAAGTTGTGGTTCCCCATCTTCATCACTCGGCCCTACATCATCATGGAGGAAAGAATCGAAACTTCTACCGGAGGTTTCAATCTCTTCCCACCCATCTTTCGGTGTACTAGCAAGGGGCTCTTGACGCTTATCCACATTCTCGGACAAGGGCAACTCAAGGCTAACAATTTCACCCAACAACTCTACAAACTCCACCAAACCATCCCACTCACTATCCTCCTCCAATTCTTCACCAACGATGCCTTCACCAAGAGTTATCTCCTCATTCATCTCTTTTTGGGTAGACGATTGAGGTTCTTCAAAGGAAATCTCACTATCAAAGGGAACTACTTCGGCGGCTTCGTAATTAGGTTGCTCCTCTCTCTCAAGTGGGCATCCTACATTTAAATATGATGCTCGGGATAAAGACATTACGGTTTGAACCGATAATGCATCTAATTGAGCATTCCTCGCCTCGTTTCCCCTTCGAATTTGGGCCAAGAGTTCCTTATTCTTTTGCAATTGGATGGCCATTTCTTGTTGCATTTGAAGCATCATTCGATGAAACTCCGAGCTCGGCATTTGGTGGTCATTGGGGTCTTGTAAATCTCCTTGATAATCTTGATGATGTCCATAGGGTGGGGCATCATATTGTTGGTAGCAAGGTTGGGGTGATTGGTAGTATTGTGGGTCATGGGGTTCATATTGTGGTTGGGGTGTAGGGTAATATGGTGGGTTTTGGGGGTATTGGCTTCCATAAGGTGGATCTTGATTGAACATGGTGGGTTCACAATCATAGCTTGAGTAATAGCCACCATGATCGTAGGAATGATAATCGTCCACTTGTTGGTAGCCGTTTTCATACTCTTGAAGATCATACCCATCTTGATTACCCCAAGAAGCTTGATAATGGTAGGGGGACGTCATGTCATGGCTTTGGTTCATGGAAGAAGAGTGGTAGCTCATATCGGCTCCCGAGTGTGTGGAGTTTAGATCAAACCCCATGCTTGCTCGAAAATCGTAGTCTATACCCGGTTGGAAACCACTCATTCTAGCAACCGTCCGTTTAAGCGGCTCTGAGTTGCAAGAAGAAGATAATCACCGCCTCTAAGCACAAACTGTAGACTAAGAACAAACGTGAGAAGTCTAGTGCTTTTTGGGCACTAGACAAGAGAGAAATAAATCACACACACACAAGAAGCAAAGTAACAAAAAGAAAAAGAAAAACACAAAGAAAAAGACAAAGTCAAGCAAATAGGAAAACAAAGTCCAAACTAGCACCGTCCCCGGCAACGGTGCCAAATTGATGGTAAGGGATTCGTCACGTCCCAACCGTCAATAATATAACCGGGAAGGACCCACAGTGGCGCTCCTAAACGTGCATCCCTTCCCGATCGGGAAGGCCACCATCCCGACCGGGAAGGGTCTTGTATGCCTTCCTTAAATGCTCTTTGGTCCTTCCTTGCCTCTCATGGGCTTCCCACCGACTCTCGGCACTCGGGATCGGGTCTCGGAGGCTCGGGATTGGGTCCCAAGGTCTCGGGGTCGATTCCAAGGCCTCGAGTCATCGTTCCTTTATCTCGTTGGCTCCAAAATGTGTATGTATTGAGTCGGAATCGCTCCAACTCTTCCAAATCGGTCTTGGGAACCTGAAACGAACTAAAGGAAGCATAAGAAGCCCATGAATCGCTCCAAAGGAGCGATTCCACAAGGGAAAAGGGACCAAAACACAACAAATAGGCACTACAAACTACACTTATCAGGCAGCCGAGCACGGTGTTGGACTGATGAAAGCAAACAAGATTTACTATAGCAAGTCTCCTGAAGTGGCGCAATTGATGGCCTCGATCAAGAATATTATGGACCCAAATTGCATACTAAATCCGTATAAAGATCTTCCACATTCTTTCAGCAGCATAAACTGAGGGAAACACCAGTCAAATGTAATCACGACTTCTAGCTGTTGGTGATCAAAGATCATAAACGTGACAAGTACTCCTCGACTGTGGTAAACTGTAATATCTCAAATATTTCTCGACTTTTCTGCAACTGTATAAAATAATAAAATCCATGTCAAATTAAGAAAAAATATTAAGATGCAATTTTCGCTGCTAAAATAAGAGAAATTTTACTGGTCGATCAGAAAAGGTTGTTTTCTTAATTTTAATTACTAGTGAGTGAGACAACCTCAAACAGTGAATTGAAACGGTCCAGTGGATAAGTCATCGATTTATCAATGGAAGGATTTATCTTTTCACCTTTCACGTGTGGCTTGAGACCGTCTTGCGTCTTAAGATTTATGATAGACAAACAGTGTCGTGCCAGTACGTGCCTTAATAATTGTTGTGGTTGTGTTGTTGATAACAGGGTGCAGATGAAAGAGTGCAACTGTTTTGGGGAATTGCTGTTGATGGATCAATAGTCATATCCGACACTAAAGATGTGATCAAAGCAAGCTGTGCTAAATCCTTTGCACCTTTTCCATCTGGTAAATATACAAAAAAAAAACTTCTCGTAGTAATAATATTAAGTTGATCATGAAGTGAACAATACATGAAATTGACAAATTTTGATTATTTTTCAGGGATTACATCAAAATTGCAGTTGGTTTTTGAGATTGTTGACTGTTTCGAGTAATCGGATGAACTGGAAGAAGAATTTTTATCACTAGGTTTCTCTCATCAGGAGAAGTCCGTGATTGGAGCACTCGAGTCTCAACTGCTTCTACCCTTTGTTGAAATAGAGGATCTTTAAAACAGTAACTTTGATCTTTTGCGTAAGCAGAAGATGCAGTTGTCTGCACTAAAGGGGGGCATCTTGTCAAGAATGTAGATCATGTTTAAAGCACTCTGAATATATAGATTCACTACGGGAAGTGCAGTTGAAACGGATGAAGGCTTCGCTGGATAAAGGCAACCGATTAATTAAGCACTCCGAAGCTTTGCCGAATGTTCCAATAACTAGAAACTCTAGCAATTTTAACTTTTGTATGATACCAATTTATGCTCATGTATTTTTTGACTAGGTGTTAACGAATTGATTTATACTCATATTAGCCTTTGTAATGACAACAATTATTTTCAATATCATACATTCTATTATTTCATATGTTTTGTGTTTCTTTGTAAGTAGTTACCTTTTATTTTGTAAGAAAAATCCCAAATAATAAAAAGCTTTAAAAAAATGACGTATTTCAATGAAAAAAAAAATCTTAATAAAGGAAAGAAAAAAAGGTGGAACTAATCATTCATAAGAAGGGTTTAGGTAGCATTTATATAACCATTTACCAACATATCCGTAAATGTCACTAGAAGTTTTAGCGACATTGGATCTGGTGGCATTTGAGCAAATGCTGCTATTATTTGTTGCAGCATTTAAATATGCCACCTGAATACAAATTAAATGCCACTAAAGATATATTCTCTTGTAGTGTAGTTTGTCAGTTTGTTTCAATCCTAACTCTACAGTGTTTCCGCCATTGTATTACGTTAGAATTTCTAGGGGATTACAGCTGGTATCAGAGCATTGTTGCTCCCGACGCTTACACCTGATTTTAGGAAAAATACCAGTAAATGATTTGAACATTTAAATAAATATTAGTGGAAGATGGTTAGAAACAATTAAGGACTTAATTGTTAGGCTTATATGTTTTTGTAACTCAATGATTAGCATTGAATATTTGTTTCTTTTGTCTGGAAGAAGATGAATGAGCAAGATGTTGATATGATGCTGCTCCAGATCGGGACAAGACCTGCTTAGAACTCTAAACGCCTGCTGACTCGAGTGGACAACTTCGTGCTACAAGGAAGATACAATGGTGACCTTTCAGCCCAGATTTAGTTTGCTTAAGCTACAGGTTAGATCATCAAGAGTAGATTCATGTTCCATGATGTTGCAGTAGATCTAGATGGAGCAACCAAAGACTTGTGTGCTCGTTCCTCTACAAGAAGATGAAGTAATCCTTTTAGTTCCCTAGTGAACCTTAGAGGTCCGAACTTTCCCTTCTCGTTTTAGGTCTTTATCTTCTAGGATCATTGATCCTTTCCTTCCTTCCTTCACTTCTTGTAATTCTTCTCTTATATATTCTCATCTTCATTCGCTTGGTGAATCCTTGTTCTATTCTTCTATTCTACCATCTTTCTCTTGAGAATATTTGGTTAGACCGAATCCTGTCTTAGTGGACCCGTGTTATAGATGTTTGAGGTTTAGTAAACCCTTGTTACCTGATTTGAGGATTGTGAGTCTACCCTATCTTCTAAGCAAGTAAGAAATTTTTGAGGATTGATTTGAGTGGCAAATTGTTGATTGATGGAATTAGGATGATACTTTAGGCACTAAACCTTGGGTTATTGGTTACTTTGATTATTTTGGAGTACTTAGAGTTGAGCATATTTCTAGTACCCAACCTAGAACCGAACTAAGTGTAACTAGTAATATTAGTTTGGGATTCTTACCTAATGCTTATTTGATGGATGCATCGCGAATATTTGGGATCATAGAGTATTGTTTAAAGTGTTAGCCTGAGTCTTGTGGTACCAATAAAGGTTTTCATTAATGTTGTTAGAAATTTTGGTTGACATAGATTACCGTGTTTCTTATAGGTTTGATCGTTGATCGTTGTTTAAGGTTATAACCTATGAACTTTGGAATTGAGTGGTCTGACTTGGATAAATTGTTGTTACCCTTGAAGAAGAGAGCTATCTTACACAATCACGGTTTGTGGTGTTGTTTTGAGGAATACTTTGACGTCAATCATCTTGATGGATTTATAGTTCAGAACCCTTAGACCAACGAGATTGTGGCTTCATTGAGTTAATATTTTGGTGATTTCATTGATACGATATGAAATTTGGTGGAATTCTCAGAAAGCTTATTCGAAAGACGTGTTTTGAAGATGTGAGTGTTCGCGCCATTACCTATAGGTTTGAGCGTGTTTGAGGATTCGTAGTACTTTTCCAAGTTCTGTACTTGTGGCATATTAAATATGTTCTTAAATTTTTTTCCAATCATTTTTTAGGATTTCGTACCCAAGCCTTGTTAAATTGGTGGATTTTGTTTAGTGTTCCTTACTCGAGAAATTGGAGAATACATCGAGTTCAAACATTATGAGCTTTGAATTAAGGAGCCTTATCGTTCAAGAGTTTGGGTGTGTTTTGTTGACCATTGGATTTTTAAGTAATGAGTTTAGATTCTAAAACTTTAGTAGATTGTATCTGGTGTTTGAACGATTGGATAGTCACGTAAGACATTTTTGGAGATTGTGACCGAGTAGTACCACCTAGCGCCTAATTTTGGACTTAACGTATTTGATGGAAATTAGGAACCCGTGTTGTAGGAGTCGTACCGGGAATCTCGAGATGGTTTATTTATTCTATAATCCTTGAGAGATTTATTGAACTCTCAATTTTGTTCCTCCCCTTAGCTTTTCTTAAATCCTGCTACTTCTTCTTCGGCCAATCCCTTTCGATTTCTTTATCGGGTTTGAAAACTTTTGTTTCGATTTGTCGTTGACCTTGACTCTGTTTATCCGTTTACCTTTTTCCTGAACCTATGTTATGAAAAGTTTGACTGATTTAAAAATTTTGATTTTCATTAATTTTAACATTTTGAGTTATAAATTTAAACTTTGTATTTCGTTTTTGTTTTATTTTTGGTTCCGTTTCTGAGGGTCTAAATAATTTATTTTAAGGTATTTCGAAATTGTTTAAAAATTTAGTTTTGATTTTCAAGTGATCGAGAATTTATGAAAACTTTCTTAATTGCAAATATTTTGATTTCTATGGGATTATTAAGTAAAATGGTTTAAAATTTTCGAAAAACATCGTATGTCAAAGTTTTTGTTTTATTGTCGATTGACTTTAAATCAGTTATCAAAATTGTTTGACGAATGGTTCGATTTTTATTTTCTAACTAAAAAAATTGATTTCTCAAATTTTTTGTTTGATATTAAAACAAAATATTGTCGAATTTCTTAACCAAACGTTTTACTGTCGCTTTGAAAGTATTTGGGTACTCCCCCTCGAGTTTGTTTACAAATATTATTTATCGTCATTATTTGATAAGTGTAGTTTGTAGTGCCTATTTGTTGTGTTTGGTCCCGGTTTCTCTTGTGGAATTGCTCTTTGGAGCGGTTTTCTGGGTACTTATGCTTCTTCTAGCTTGTTTTAGGTTCCTAAGATCAATATTGGAGAAAGGGAACGATTCCAACTCGTTTCTGACACCTTTGGAGCCAACAAAGAGAAGAAACGATCACTCGGTGGCTTAGACTCGATCCCGAGACCTTGGGACCCAGTCCCGAGCCCTTTAGACTCGATCCCGAGCACCGAGAATCGATGAGAAGCCTATGAAGAGCAAATAGGGACCTTTATGATCATATTGGAGGCCTACAAGACCCTTCCCGGGCGGGAAGAGTAGCCTTCCCGGTCGGGAAGGAGTGCAAGAAAGAAGCGTGTTCAGATGGGCCATCCCGGTCGGGATCATCACCCTTCCCGACCGAGAAGAGCAATAACACCGCCTGGTGTTATGCATAACACAGCCCGGTGTTATGCATGATCCCGGTCGGGACCATCTCATCCCGGTCGGGACCACCACCATCCCGACTGGGATGGACCAGCTGTAGCCCGCGCGCCTCTTCTTTTCTTCTCCTTATTCATTGTAACCCTATATATACCCCCCTCTTATAATCTTATGGGATGTTCTTCATTACCCACTAAACCCTAGACTACTTTAGGTTAGATTAGCTTAGATTAGGGTAGATTAGTCCTTAATTACTCCTTAATCTAGTGATTACTCTTGGATTATTGGATCTCTTGAAGAATCTACCAAGATTGACAACCTTGGTGGAATTGTTTGGGTTTTCTTCTATGCAAGTGTTCATCTTTTTCATTCCTTGCTAGTTGGTATAATGTTTCTTCTCCTTTTACTCTTAATCTTTCATAGTTAATCAAGTTTTCATCTTTGTTTATGATTGTTGTTCATCCCTTTTGTTAGTTCTTCATAATGGATGTTGTTGTTTTTGTGTTTGTTTCTCTTGTTCTTGTTAGTTTTCCTTTAGATATGTTTGAGTAGACACTTGCTAGGGTTATTTGGAGGATTGGATGTAATTAGGGATGATTAGGGTGAGTTGGGTAGTATTAGATGTTGTTTTTGTTGTTTCCCATTTACCTTGCACTCCACATGTTTGATGAAATGCTTGTGAGACTAGAGACAATCCTTGTTTTTCTTGCCTCTTCTCTTGTATGTGTGTGTTTGGTTGGTTGGTTTGGTTCCCTCATTAGTAGCGAGAGCGTGGTGAGGATGACCCCTAGGCCTTTTAAGTAGCGAGAGCCCGATCGGAACCTAGGCTACGAAAGCACGCTACTAACCCCGTTTTCCTTCTTTTTATCTCCTTGACATCCATGAACCCGACCTAGCCCTAGTTTCTTCTTAGTGATTTATTTGCTTCCTTTTTGTCATTAGTTACTCGTTTAGCCTTGTTAGTTCGTGTTTTAGACCTTACCTTAGCCTTCCTCTAGTTTAGTTAGTCTTGAACCTAGTCCTAGACCGTAGCACACCTTAGTCCGACACCCCGTCCCTGTGGATCGACTCGACTTACCCTAGCTACCCAGCTTAGGTTCGTTGGTTATTATTTGACCGGTAGGATAGACGACAAACACTACCGTCATTATTTTATCGAATAATTTTAACTTACGATTTTATTAATTTAAATGATTTTAAACTTTGGATAGCTGATCCCAACTCATCTTGAAATAAAATTTTGCCTTAAAATTTGATTTCATATCACGTTTGAAGTTGTAAAAATTTTAAAACCGAGATTGTGATGCGAGTTAAACATTCTCCTTTTGTTTAGTTGATATAACCTTGTTTTCCATTCTATTAATATGTTTTTGTTAGTTTCGAGGACGAAACTTCTTTTTAGTGGGGAAGATTGTAACACCCCTGATTTTATAAATTTAAATTAAATTAAAGTTATATTCGTATTTTTATTTTTACAATTTAACTCGTAATTCTTAAAATTATTATAAAACAAATTTATCGTTTAATCGTTTCAAACTCCTAAAATTATATTTGCCTCGAAAACTCTTCTTATATTTGAAACGAATTTTTATTTCTATTTCAATTCATTTTATACATTTAATTTAATTCTTATCGAAAGTCTATTCCGACGATTTAAATTCTAAATTCTTTTTATTTTTTTATATTTAAGCTCGAGTTTCTCTTTTCGGCTCGAAGCTTATTTATTTTAAGTTTCGTCAAAATACTTATTTCCTTTCCTCGAGAAATCAATTTAATTCCTTTTATCGAATATTTATTATTTATATCGAAAAATACTATTTGATCGTCTAATTATTTATTTCTATCATCTCCGTTTTCATCTCGAGTACTTTATTTACTCATTTTATTTGACGGTTCGATTATTTATTAATTTTATTAACACGTTTTAACTCGATTCGTGGGTTAGCTGTCGACTTATCGATTCAGAATTTGTTTAAATCCGTTTTCCGATCACTCTTTTTATTTTGTGGGACCCCTTGATTCAATTTTTGCTCTTGTTTTCCCAATGTTTACGTACACCCCCTCTTTCCTTTGGACTTTCCACCTCTTAATTCATCCCTTTGAGTCAACCTTTTCGTTTCCCTCCTTATTCCACCGCTTCCCTTGTTTCACCTCCCTTCACCTCATTTGTTCTCGCAACTCCCGATCCCCCTGCCTCTTGGCTTTCATCTTTTTGTCCCTTCTTGTTTCCTCCTCCTTCTTCTCCCTTCTTCTTTTCTTAATCTCCATTTCCTATCCTTCATCGAACCCTTGCCGTGTTCTATTTCTGCTGTTTCGGTTTTGTGCCGTCGCCACTGCTGCTACGCTTCCGCCGTTGCTTTGCTGCTGCTTTTAAACGTGAGATTCTTCTTTCTCGTTTTTCTTTCTGCTTCTCTTCTTCTTCTCTTGCTTTTATTGCTGCTATTGTGTCGGGTTTGCTGCTGTGTCACGTTTGTTGGTCTGTTGCCCGCTTCTCCTTCTTTTCTTCTTCTCGTCCTTCTTCCACTTCAGATCGTTTTGTCATTTTTCGGTTTTCGTTCGTTGTCTTTTTCATCTCATTTTGCTGCTACTGTCTCCGTCTAGTACTGCTGCTGTAAGTTTATGTTTCGTTCCAATCTCGTCGTCGTCATCATGCTGTCTTGTTGATTCTCGTTTGTGCTGCTATCGTTATACGTCGTCGTTGTTCGTTGTCCTCCTGCTACTGTTTGGTTCCTTCTCTCCGTTCTCGTCCTTTGTCCTTTTCATGTCGGTTTTCTTCCTTCTTATCCTGCAGTCATCATCTCTGTTGGTTCTGTCGTACTACTACTTTTGTTGTTTGTGAGACGACCCTTGCTTTCATTCGTTTCTTCTGTTTTCTCTTGTTATTGATGCCTTGTTTGACAACGAGTTCTTTTCCGTCTCTTCTTCTTTCTTTCATTTCTGCTGCTATCTCGTCCTGTGGTATTACGGTCACTGTTTTTGTACGTTATCATTGTTGCTGTTTTGGTGTTGCGATCTTATTTCTTCATCGATTTCTGCCTTGCTGCTAGTCTCATCTTCTCAGTTTTGTTACTATTGCTCGTTGTTACGGTTGTTGTTATGAATGCTACGACCTTAGATGATATTGAGCCTTTGTTCTTCACTCTTCTTTATCTTCTATCCTCGATGCTCGTACCAATTTTTTTATCTTGTTCTTATACTCTAATTTCCGTAGTTTATCGATCTCCTTCTTCCCCGTCTCGTTTCATAGTCCTTCCTCGCTCCTCCCCTTTTTTTTTCCTTGTCACGTTCCGGGTCATCTCTAGTCATTTCGATCTTCTTTAGTCCTGATTCCTTTGTTTTTGTTTCTGTGTGTCTCGGATTCCCTGGAGCCTCGAAGTGGTTTGAAGACGAATATCAGAAGGGTCGAAGCTTGGGGAAATAGATGGAACGACAAGTGCTTTGACGATTTTTGCGCCAAAGGAAACTTTAGGACGTTACTCGATTTATATCGTATGTTTGAGTAGTAGTACGTAGTAAATATTTTACCTTCGATTTTATTTTTTTATTAGCTACGTATTATTTTGCTAAAAGTTTAATTATTTTTAAATCGTATTCCTTATAAACATTTTATGAGTTTTTGATGGTAAGGTTTAGCCGTGGGTCCCAACCAACAAATAGAGTCCAACTAATCCTAACGGGTAGCTAGGGTAAGTCGGGTCATATCCACAGGGACGAAAAATGGTGTCTAGACTAGGTCTACCTATAAACAAGGCTAAGTCACACAAACAACAGAAAGAGAAGAGAATTGACTAAGTATGATGGTGAAGAGGGATGAAACTAGACTAGCAATGAACTATGTATGACAAGAACTAATTGGAACAACTAAGATTAACTAAACAAATAAACTAGAGAAATGGATCGACTAAAGAGATAGAGGAATCAAATATGGGAAAGAGTAGGGTTAGGTTGGGTTCATAAGTGTAGTAGGATAGTTGGGAGGTCAAGGGTATAGGTTTCTCCTAGTCACTAAGGTCGGTTTGCGCACTCGCGCCAAAGCCTAAGTCCGCACTCTCGTGTCTAAGACTAGACCCGAATACTCATGCAAAGTATTACCCAAAACACAAGCATTCAACCACAAATCGATTACAAGATGAGAAGATGAAAACAAGTATGAGAAGCATGACCACTACAACTCAAACAAGCAATTCAACAAACACATAGAGTGCTCAACATGTGACTAGTAACAAAGATTCCACCTTTTCCTTTAATCAAACCCTAATTACCGATAATCCACACTTGATCCCCCTACTAACCCCACAAAGAATCTACTCACTCATAATCAATCTAATACTAACAATGATAAGAGAAATCAACATAAACAACCAAACATTCATCATGAACAAACAAGAACAATAAACAATATGTAAAGATTAAAACTTGAAAGATTAACAAAGATTAAGAGAAAAGAGATTATATCAACTAATAAGAGGATGAAAAGATGAGAACTTGCATTAATAAGAAGAACCCAAATAATCTCCAAGGTTGTCAATCTTGGATGAATCTTCAAGAATCTCCTTAATACAAGACTAATTAACTAGATTAATCTAATATTAACAAAAGTTTAAATAAAGATTAAGCTAATGAGAGGAGAACTAAATCTAGGGTTTAGAACAATGTAGAGAGTCTAAGATAGTGTATGGTAATCTAGGATACTTAAACAATCCAAGGGAGAAGTATTTATAAGGTTACAAGAGTGAAGGAGAAAGAAAAGAAGTCACGCGGCTACAGCAGCTCCTTTTCGGTCGGGAAGGAATGGTCCTGGTCGGAATGGACCATCCTTCCCGGTCGGGAAGACAAAACAGCAGCCGCAGTAAACACGCACTCCTTCCCGGTCGGGAAGGCTACTCTTCCCGCCCGGGAAGGGTCTTGTAGGCCTCCATTATGATCTCTAAGGGCCCTCCTTGCTTCTCATGGGCTTCTCATCGATTCTCGGGACTCGGGATCGAGTCTAAGGGGCTCGGGAATGGGTCCCAAGGTCTCGGGATCGAATCCAAGACACCGAGTGATCGTTCCTTCTCTTCGTTGGCTCCAAAAGTGTAGGAAACTAGTCGAAATCGTTCCAATTCTCTATGAATGGTCTTGGGAACCTAAAACGAGTTAGAAGAAGTATGAGTAGCCCAGGAATCGTTCGAAAGAGCGATTTCACAAGGGAAAACAGGACCAAACACAACAAATTAGGCACTACAAACTACACTTATCAACTCCCCCACACTTAACCCTTAATCGCCCTCGAGTAAGCACCAACTAACTAAAAACTAAAAGAACTAGACTACTAACCGAGTGGGTATTAGCGCACCCTACGCCCTTTCAACTCACGCGAGAACACTTAGAGGAAAAGTGCTCTTCGCAAGGCAAGTGAGGTCTTGCGACAAAACCGTGGATGCAACCGGACACAAAAACACTCAAACAAACAAACATACAAACAAACAACTAATCGGTTGCACCCAAAAAGAAATAAATAACGCTTCCCTCTAAAAAGCGGTGAAAGAAGCACCGGTTTAGGACTCAAGGCAAGTGACAACGTTCCCAAGCTAATACTACAAATCGAAATGAAGAAAACCCTAATAGTATGACAACAAAGCAATAAAAACGTTGGTAACTTACCTAGGTCCTCCTAACCTTCTAAGAACGTACTACGGGACAATCGGCGGGATGGAAAAAGGATGAACCACGGTGTTAGTCGACATTGTAGGTAAGTGAGACCCCGCCCCCTTTAGTGATGAGCCAAGAGGGTCGTCCCATGCTCAAAATCGCCCAACTAGTCCAAGTAAAAAGGTGGATACGTTTGCAAAGTGAGGGAAGACCGACCATTACCGCTGTCATCCTTCCTAGGGACTCGATCCTTTGGTAGGCTCTTCACGACAATAGTCGGTAAAAGGCTTATTTTTGAGGGGTTGGTTTCTTTTTGTGGGGTTATTTTCTTTGGCATTTTCTTTCTTTTGCATTTTTGCTTCTTGTGTTGCTTGATAAGTGTAGTTTGTAGTGCCTATTTTGTTGTGTTTTGGTCCCGTTTTCCTTGTGGAATCGCTCCTTGGGAGCGGTTTTTGGGTTACTCATGCTTCCTTTAGTTCGTTTTAGGTTCCCAAGACCATTCATGAAGAATTGGAACCATTCCGACTCGTTTCATACACTTTTGGAGCCAACGAAGAGAAGGAACGATCACTTGGTGCCTTGGATTCGATCCCGAGACCTTGGGACCCATTCCTGAGCCCCTTAGACTCGATCCCGAGCCCCGAGAATCGATGAGAAGCCCATGAGATGCAAGGAGGGACCTTAGAGCTCTTATTGGAGGCCTACAAGACCCTTCCCGGGCGGGATAGTGGCCTTCCCGACCGGGAAAGAGTGTACAAACGGACCAGCTGCTGTCTTGAGCCGTCTCGGCCGAGACCAACCTTGTCTCGGTCGGGACCAGCCTTCGCGGCCGGGATGGGTCCCGTCACGGCCGGGACGGCCCATCTGCAGCCCGCTTTTGTTTCCTTTCTTCTCCTTTCCTCTTGTAACCCTATATATACCCTCCCTCTTGTAATCTTATCAAATGTTCTTCATTACCCACTAAACCCTAGCATATATTAGCATAGATTAGCATAGATTAGTGTAGACTAGTCCTTAGTTAATCGTTAATCTTAGTTTAATCCTTGTATTAAGGGAATTCTTCAAGATCTCCACCAAGATTGACAACCTTGGGTGATTGTTTTGGGTTTTTCTTATTAATGAAAGTTTCAATCTTTCATCCTCTTGTTAGTAGGTATAATCTTCTTATTCCTTCCTCTTAATCTTGTTTATTCATCCAAGTTTTAATCTTTATTCATTGTATTGTTTATAGTTCATAGTTTTCACTAGTTTCACTATGTTTGTTTTGATTGTTATGTTGATTCCTATTGTTAGTGTTAGTTTTACCATAGATATGTTAGAGTAGACCCTTGCTAGGGTTATTAGGGAGATTGGTTGTGATTGTGGATGATTAGGGTGAGATGGGTAGTACTAGATGTTGTTTTTGTTGTTTCTCATCAACCTTGCACTCCACATGTTCGATGAAATGCTTGTGAGACTAGAGACGATCAATCCTAGTTTTTCTTGCATATTCTCCTGTATGTATGTGTTTGGTTGGTTAGTTTGGTCGCGTCACTACATAGCGAGAGCCCGGTGAGGACGACCCCTAGACCGATTATATAGCGAGAGCCCGATCGGTGTTACCTAGGCCTCGAAGGCATGCTAGTTGCCCCGTTTCCCCCTTTTTGTTTTCTTCGCATCCATGAACCCGACCTAGCCCTAGTTTAAATTCTTTGCTTTCTTTAGTCGTTAGTTACTTGTTTTGTCTTCCTTTTTCTTGTTTTAGACCTTATCCTAGTCCTTAGCCATCACCCTAGATTAGCTTGTCTTGAACATAGTCCTAGACCGTAGCACCCATTAGTCCGAACGCATTTTCCGTCTCTGTGGATTCGACCCGACTTGCCCTAGCTACCCTAGTTAGGTTAGTTGGTTATTATTTGACGGCGGGATCGACGACGAATCCCTCCCATCAAATTGGCGCCGTTGCCGGGGACGGCGTAGTTTAGACTTTTGTGTGCTTAGTTTTAGACTTTGTTCTTGATCTTTGTGTTTTCTTCTCCTTGTGTATCTCCGTTCTACTTCTTGTGTGCCTATTCTCTCTTTCTAGTGCCTCAAAATCACTAGGCTACTAACGTTTCCTCAAGTGCTTCTAGTTCATCCTAGGTATCAAGGCAACGTTATGGAAATGGCACGTCCTAGCTTCCATCAATCATCACGGGACAACCAAGGGGCAAATGGCAAAGTCCCAAAATTTCACCAACCATATCAACCTCATCAACAATCTTACGAACGCCCTCCATATGGTTATCATGAAAGTTGTCAAGGATCATTCCAACATCCTAACAACTACCAAACACCCTCACATTACCCACAACCAAAAATCCCCGACGTTGAGACTTGTCAAATGTTGGTCCAAATGCAGAAGAGTCAACATGTGATGATGGCTCAAATACAAGGGGTCAAAGAGGAGCTCAAGGCCCAAATAGAGGTGCAAGATGCTCGGATCAATGCACTCATGGCTCGTATCACGATGTCGGCCACTCGAGCTCCACGAATTGTTGAGGAAGGTTCATTTGGGCGTGAAGGTCGGGTGTCTCCACAAGAAAGTCCACCCGATCGTGAAGCTACAAATGAAGAAGAGAGGGCAAATCAAGAGATCATTGTTGAGTATTGTTTGGGTGGTGAAGATAGGGGAAGAATAGAGGAAGTTGAAGCTTCAAGGGTCGACAATGAGGAGGGGTGTGAACATGATTCTCAAGGTAACTCTTGGGTAGCCAATGTATTGGCTATTAAGTTGGATTTGTTCGATTTTCTTCGTGATGAGCCGGATGTTGACAATCCAAACCCAAGTGAAGAGATGACCCCTCAAGACCGAATTGGCAAGGCGAGTGTAAAGGAACGTAATATTTGGGAAAAAGAGGTAGATGCCTTGGAACTTGCCTTGTATGGGAAATTGGAGGAGCCTAAAGCCTCCAATGAAGAAAACGTGATGCCTTCTCCTCCTCTATCGCACTCGATTTCTAGTCCCTTGTCTTGTGAGATGGTTGATGAAGAGGATCCTTGTCGGGCGGTGGAAGAGAATCCTACTCTCGACCCCGTAGAAGAAGCAACACCCCTAGGGTGTGATCTCCCTCAACATAACACCGAGCATGACTCTAGACCACTATACCTACCGGATGGTCATAAGAGTCGTTGCTATGCTGGTTCCAAAGACCCGGAAGATAACGAGAACCCCGAGCATAATGAAGATTATTGCCTCTCAACTCCGACTTGGAAGCTCTTGAAAGTGGCTAGGCTCGGCCATGTGAGCTTCAATGAAGATGTTGCTAGGGCATTTGACTTACTCCTTCGAGCTCTTGATGGCTATGGAGGCGTAGTTGGTGAGAGTAGCTTAGTGTAAATATCTTTTCCCTTTTCTTTTGTGCTTGTATTTGTGTTTTTTTGTTTGTTTGGATATTTTGGTTTTTAGGATTGTTAGTTCTTGTGGAAATCTTGTAATTTGGTATTTTGATGAGTGATGTGAGGGAGGGATTTTAATGGTGCCAATTGAGTTCATTTGATAGGTTTTAGTGAAGATGAAGTCTCGAGGAGAGTTGTAGATGATAGAAGCTTGGATTTGGGCTTGGGAGTCGGTTTTTGAAGCTTTTGACAAGCTTTTGGGGACGAGATTTGAGATCCCGATGTATTAGTTGTCATGTGGGTGGAGCTATCATGAAGATTGAAGAGGTTTATGAGTCATCCCTGGCCGAGAAAGACTTCATCTCGACCGAGATGAAGTGTGCGCGAAAAATGGAGCTACTGCCTGTCCATCTCGGCCGAGAAGGAATTTCATCTCACCCGAGACGGGGTCTTCCCGACCGAGATGGGATCATCTCGCCCGAGATGAGGCCCAGCTCCCCCATTTTGCTTCCTCTTCGACATTTGAGCCCACCCAACCACTTTATACCCCCTCCCAACCTCCCTATCTACCCTTGCACCTATCATATGACCCCTACACTCCATATACAAACCCTCACCTCATCTTATCTTCACTACACACTGAATTTCACATCAAATCCCACCCCCCTCATGCCATTACTACCTCAACCATGCGGTTTTATCAAGTTTGAAGCGGGTTAACAATGAAGAAGACAAGCAAAGTGCCTATATTGATCATTGAGACGATGGAGCGAGTGAGTTGCTAACCGATGGGTACGGCAACTATCCTTTCTTTTCCGTCTTTTGTCGCTTGTTTTCCCTTGTTTGTCCCCCTTCCCCTTGTACACTTTTGTGCCATGGTGTCATGGTGGCCTTCAAGGCCTTGGTAGATGTTGCTCCCGACTCTCGATGATGTGACTACATCGAGAGTCATTTGAAAAATCCAAATTTACAAGTTTTTCACCCTTTTTGTAGGATTTAGTCGGATTTAGGCGGAATCCGGGCTAGGTGACTTGACTACACCTAATGGGTAGCTAGGGTAAGTCGGGATCGTATCCACGAGGACGGTAAGGCGAAGTTTAGACTAGGTTGGCCTACAACGAGACTATGCTACCAAACAAACACAAAGAAACGATAAATGGAAAACTATGGTGGAGGAGAAGTATGACTAAGCTAATGATCGAACTAACAAACAAACTAGAGTAAACTATGACTAACTAAGGAGTTGAATCAAATATGGAAGAAAGTGGGGTAGGTCGGGTTCATAGGAGTAGAAGGGTAATTGGGGTGATCAAGGGTATAGGAGTCCCCTAGTCACTAGAGTCGGTCCGGGCTCTCGCAACTTAGACCGATGTCAAGGTGGGTCCGGGCTCTCGCAACTTAGACCCTAGTCCGCGCTCTCGCGACTAAACTATTCTCAACATTTTCGCATCATAGACAAACAATGAGAAGATGAGCACGAGTATGGGAAGCATGGCCACTACAACTCACACAAGCATATCAACAAACACATAGAGTGCCCACAATGTGACTAACAACAAAGATTCACCCTTTTCCCTTAATCAACCCTAATCATCCATAATCAACCCCTAATCCCCCTACTAACCCCACAAGTAATCTACTCACTCATTATCAATGAAAAACTAACAATAATAAGAGAAAACAACTTGAACATTCCAACATCCATAATGAACAATAACAATAACAATAAACAAAATATAAAGATTCAAACTTGATTAACAAACTAAGAATAAGAGTAAATAAGAGAAGAAGATTATACCCACAAACAATGGATGAAAAAGAAGAGAACTTGTATTAATAAGAAACCCAAATAAAATCCCAAGGTTGTCAAGCTTGGAACAATCTTCAAGAATCCCCTAAATCCAAGAACTAATTACAAGGATTAACTATTGATTAACTAAGATTTAGGGAAGATTAAAACTAATGAGTGGAATACTAATCTAGGGTTTTGGAGGCTTAAACTAGTCTAGGGTAAGATAAGATGTCTTAATATTACAAGAAGGGAGTATATATATGGGTACAAGAATGAGGGAGAAGAAAGAAAAGAGTCACGAGCTGCCCCTGTAGCGTCCCGACCGGGACGGCCTGTCATCCCGACCGGGACGGGTTGGTCCCGACCGGGATGGGCTCACAGCAGCCCTCTTCAAAGCGCACCCCATCCCGAACGGGATGGGTCTTGTAGGTCTCCCTTAAGAGCTCTTTGGTCCCTCCTTGCTTCTCATGGGTTCCTCGTCGATTCTCGGGACTCGCGATCGGGTCTCGGAGGCTCGGGATTGGGTCCCAAGGTCTCGGGGTCGATTCCAAGGCCTCGAGTTATTGTTCCTTTATCTCGTTGGCTCCAAAATGTGTATGTAAGGAGTCGGAATCGCTCCAACTCTTCCAAATTGGTCTCGGGAACCTGAAACGAACTTAAGGAAGCATAAGAAACCCATAAATCGCTCCCAAGGAGCGATTCCACAAGGAAAATGGGACCAAAATACAGTAAAATAGACACTACAAACTACACTTATCATCTTTTCCTTTTGTGTCGTTGTGTCGTATTTTTGTTTGTTGTGCGTGTTTTGCCTCCCTTTTTCCTTGTAGGTCGCTTAATCACCGCTAGCTTTGGAAAGCTTGCAAGACATCCGGTAACATCTTTTCATCCCTTTTTCCTCTCTATTTCTTGTGAAGTTTGGAGAAGGTTTGTGATGTTGTGTGCTCGGGTGGAGCTTTGTAAAGTGTGAAGTTGATTTGGTGGCTTGTTTGGAAATTCGGGGTGGTGTTTGTTTTGTTTATGTGTTCGTTTTGTTTTGTTGCCTATTGTCTTTTTTTCTTTCGTTTTTGTTGAGTCTTTGTTTTGTGTGTGTAGTTGTGTCTAGTGTGTAAAAAAGGTTTTCGAATACACGGTTTAGAGGCTAGTGTGCAAGCGTTTACTTTCCCTTTCTAGTAGTATGAATCGAGTCTTGGACTTAGGTCTAGTAGAATGACCCTAAATCAATGGTTTCGTTGATCCTTTACCTTGAGTCCACCTAGCTTACTAGGGATTTACTACGGGATTTGCATTTTGACCATTATGACCACCCACGGTGTGAAAAGTCCTTGGTTGCCGAGTCCCGTCCCTTAGGTGAGCATGTTTGGGATTGTTTGACTAGTCCAAGTTCTCCCCTTTTTGTGAGTATGAAGTGAAGACGTCGTCCCAACATACCCATTACCCTACCTCCTACACTTATCCACACAATAAAATTGCAATTTGTTGAAATCTCTCTTTCTTGTTGCAAAAAGAAATGCCTACAATTCGAATCTAGCCAAAAGGGCAAAGAAAAGAAAAAGAAAGAAAAAGAAAGAAAGAAAAGATTGAAGAAAAAGAAAAGGGCACAAAAATCAAAAAGAAAATAGAAAAGAAGAAAAAGAAATGGCATTGCAACAAACAAAGCAAATGTGCAAAAGAAAGAAAAATGCCAAAAGAAAACCGTCCCACAAAAAGAATTCCCACATCTCAAAAATAAGCCTTTTACCGACTATTACCGTGAAGAGCCTACCAAAGGACCGAGTCCCTAGGAAGGATGATAGCGGTAATGGTCGGTCTTCCCTCATTTTGCATTCATAACCACCTTTTTACTTGGACTAGTTAGGCGGTTTTGGGCATGGGACGACCCTCTCGGCTCATCGCTAAAGGGGGCGGGTCTTCACTTACCTACAGTGTTGACTAACACCGTGGTTCTTCCATTTTCCATCCCGCCGATCGTCCCGTAGTACGTTCTTAGAAAGTTAGGAGGACCTAGGTAAGTTACCAACATTTTTGTTGCTTTATCGTCATACTATTAGGGTTTAGTTCATCTTGCTTTGTATTGCTAGCTTGGGAACGTTGTCACTTGCCTCGAGTCCTAAACTGGTGCTTCTTTCATCGCTTTTTAGAGGGAAGCGGTATTTATTTCTCTTTGGGTGCAACCGTTTATTTGTTTGTTTGTGTGTTTGTTGTTTATGTGTTTTTGTGCCCGATTGCATCCACAGTTTTGTCGCAAGACCTTACTTGCCTTGAGGAGTACATTTTTCCTCTAAGTGTACTCGCGTGAGTTGAAAGGGCGTAGGGTGCGCTAATACCCGCTCGGATAGTTTAGTAGATAGTATGTGCTTACTCGAGGGCGAGTAAGGGTTAAGTGTGGGGGAGTTGATAAGTGTAGTTTGTAGTGCCTATTTTGTTGTGTTTTGGTCCCGTTTTCCTTGTGGAATCGCTCCTTGGGAGCGGTTTTAGGGTTACTCATGCTTCCTTTAGTTCGTTTCAGGTTCCCGAGACCATTCATGAAGAGTTGGAACGATTCCGACTCGTTTCATACACTTTTGGAGCCAACGAAGTGAAGGAACGATCACTCGGTGCCTTGTATTCGATCTCGAGACCTTGGGACCCATTCCCGAGCCCCTTAGACTCAATCCCGAGCCCCGAGAATCGATGAGAAGCCCGAGAAATGCAAGGAGGGACCTTAGAGCTCTTATTGGTGGCCTACAAGACCCTTCCCGGGCGGGATAGTGGCCTTCCCGATCGGGAAGGAGTGTACAAACGGACCAGCTGCTGTCTTGAGCCGTCTCGGCCGAGACCAACCTTGTCTCGGTCGGGACCAGCCTTCCCGGCCGGGACGGCCCATCTGCAGCCCGCTTTTGTTTCCTTTCTTCTCCTTTCCTCTTGTAACCCTATATATACCCTCCCTCTTGTAATCTTATCAAATGTTCTTCATTACCTACTAAACCCTAGCATAGATTAGCATATATTAGCATAGATTAGTGTAGATTAGTCCTTAGTTAATCGTTAATCTTAGTTTAATCCTTGTATTAAGGGAATTCTTCAAGATCTCCACCAAGATTGACAACCTTGGGTGATTGTTTTGGGTTTTTCTTAGGGTTATTTAATAGCAATAATACTGACTATTGGGCGTATTCCAGTAATAATACAAATTACGGTTAATCCCAGAATAATACAGCAAATTGGAGAATTCTAATGAGAATGGTACAGTTTCATTTGTTACCTTCAACAGCAGGTAATCTTCCTGAAAAACAACCGGCAACTTCATTCCATCAAACCCACACCTACCATCCTCCTTCCTTACCTTCTTTCTCCATCTCTCTCCTACTTAAATCTAGGTCTTCAATGGTAAATTTGCAAAAAAAAATAAAAAAGTCTTCATTTCCATTAAATCAAATAATAGGCTCTCCATCAAATGCAAGCTCTTCAAATTCTTGGGGTTCAAAAACTGCCGAATGAAGTTTTGTCAGCTTCTTCGACCACAGTAAACAAACCCAACTCATCCGGGTCAACTGAGATTGTCCTAGTTTGCTTAACAGTGTAACACAACTCTGAATCTTTCCTAACAAATGTACCCCAAATAAGAACTTCACAGTCACACTACTCCAAGGGTCAACCTACACAATATGTCAAGTAAGTGAACAAAAAACACTAATTTTACCTAACAATTTGCTTGATTCAGATTAAATTAGGTGGTAAAATGATCGAAAACCCAAAAATAACATAAACCCTAGAAATAAGAATTGAATTCAGATAATCGACTAACTTACCTCTACCATTGTCGTCGAAATACTCTAAAGCGAACGAACTTCAACCCAACATCTGTCAGTGTCGATTAAACCAACTTCAACTCGCAGAATTCGAAAAAAAAAAACTGAAGAATAGGCACAGATTTACTTACGAAATTGCGAACAAGATTAGAAGATTAGGGTTGGAGAGGGTGAAGTAAATGGAGAGTGAAGTGAAGTAAATGGTGATGGTGACAGTTGGATTTCAATGTAATGAAAAGTAAAAACTGAAGTAAATGACGCGCTTAAGGGGAGGTGGATCGGTTACTCAGGTAACCCGTCCACTGTACCATTCTCATTAGAATACTCCAATACCCTGTATTATTCTGGGATTAACTGTAATTTGTATTATTACTGGAATACGCCCAATAGTTAGTATTATTGCTATTAAATAACTCTTTTTCTTATTAATGCAAGTTTCAATCTTTCATCCTCTTGTTAGTAGGTATAATCTTCTTATTCCTTCCTCCTAATCTTGTTTATTCATCCAAGTTTTAATCTTTATTCATTGTATTGTTCATAGTTCATAGTTTTCACTAGTTTCACTATGTTTGTTTTGATTGTTACGTTGATTCCTCTTGTTAGTGTTAGTTTTATCATAGATATGTTAGAGTAGACCCTTGCTAGGGTTATTAGGGAGATTGGTTGTGATTGTGGATGATTAGGGTGAGATGGGTAGTACTAGATGTTGTTTTTGTTGTTCCTCATCAACCTTGCACTCCACATGTTCGATGAAATGCTTGTGAGACTAGAGACGATCAATCCTTGTTTTTCTTGCATATTTTCTTGTATGTATGTGTTTGGTTGGTTAGTTTGGTCGCGTCACTACGTAGCGACAGCCCGGTGAGGACGACCCCTAGACCGATTACGTAGCGAGAGCCCGATCGGTGTTACCTAGGCTTCGAAGGCTTGCTAGTGGCCCCGTTTCCCCCTTTTTGTTTTCTTCGCATCCATGAACCCGACCTAGCCCTAGTTTTCATTCTTTGCTTTCTTTAGTCGTTAGTTACTTGTTTTGTCTTCCTTTTTCTTGTTTTAGACCTTAGCCTAGTCCTTAGCCATCACCCTAGATTAGCTTGTCTCGAACATAGTCCTAGACCGTAGCACCCATTAGTCCGAACGCATTTTCCGTCTCTGTGGATTCGACCCGACTTGCCCTAGCTACCCTAGTTAGGTTAGTTGGTTATTATTTGACGGCGGGATCGACGACTAATCCCTCCCATCATTGCTATGCCATTTCTTTTTCATCTTTTGTATTTTCTTTTTCTTGACTTTTTGCGCCTTTTCTTTTTCTTCATTTCTTTCTTTCTTTTTGATTTGGCTTGCCTTTTGGATGATTTTGTTTTGTAGGCAATTCTTGCAACCAAGTGAGAATTTCAACAATTTGCAACTTATTTGTGGAGATGTGTAGGAGGCAGGGTTGGGGGTCGCGATTTCCCTTCAAACCCACAAAAAGGGAGAAAACATGGACTAATCAAAGCAGTTTCGAACACGGTCACCTAAGGGACGGGACTCGGAAACCAAGGCCTTTTCACTCCGTGGGTGATCAAAATGGTTAAAATGCAAATCCCGTAGTAAATCCCTAGTAGACTAGGTGGACACAAGGTAAAGAACCTCGATTCATACCACTAGAAAGGGAAAGTAAACATTTGCACACTAGCCTCAAAACCGGGTTTTCGAAAACATTTTTACACACTAGACACAACTACACATCACAAAACGAAGACACGATGAAAACGAAACAAAAAGAGGCAAAGGCAACAAAACAAGACAAAACAAAACAAACACATAAAGAGAACAAACACCACCCTTGAATTTCCAAATAAGCAACCAATCAAACAAAAATCTTCACAAAGCTCCACCCGAGCACACATCACCACAAATCTCCTCCAAAAACTCCACAAGAGACAAAGAGGAAAAAGGGACCCTCCAAAGTTAACGGTGATTAGGCGACCTACAAGGAAAAAGGGAGGCAAAACACACACAACACAACAAAAGCACGACACAACGACACAAAAGGAAAAGACACAAAAGATTTTTTTTTCTGATTTTTATGAAAATTTTCAAATTTTTAGGGTTTTTTAAGATTTTTCGAAAAAACAACAAAAATAAAGCTAAGCTAGACTAGGATATCGCTCCCCCACACTTAAACCGAGCAATGTCCTCATGCTCGATCGTAGTGTATGGAGAAGCTAAGAAAAAAAACTACGAAAATAAAGCTAAAAATCAAAAAGAAAAGTGGAGAAAAGGGTAGAATGTGTCCGGCCGGGGTGTAGTCAAGTCACCATGGGCGGAGACAAGAAAAGATATGGATGGGGGAAGAAATAAAAAGAAGGAAATGTGAGGGGAGGACTAGGTGTAATCAAGTCACCTATACCGGATTCCGACTAAATCCTATCAAAAGAAAGTAAAATCAAAGAAATAGTGAAAATACTTGCAAATTTGGATTTCGAAATGACTCTTGATGTAGTCACGTCATCGAGAGTCGGGAGCAATGATTACCAAGGCCCCGAAGGCCACCATGACACAAAAATGGATAAGGGGAAGGGAACAAACAAAGGAAGATAAGCAATAAAAGACGGAAAAGAAAGGATTGTTCCCGTACCAATCGGTTAGCAACTCACTCACTCCATCATCTTAATGATCATTAATGGCGCATAGCATGTCTTCGTCATAATTATTCCCCTTCATTCACGATATAGTTCCATGGTTGAAGTACAAAGGTATAAGGAGGTGGGATTTGATGTGAGGCTCGGTATGTAGTGAAGATAAGATGAGGTGAGGGTATGTATATGAAGTGTAGAGGTCATATGATAGGTGCCAGGGTAGGCAGGGAGGTTGGGAGGGGGTATAAATGGTTGGGTGGGCTCGAATGTCGAAGAGGAAGCTAAAAGGGGAGCAGTGCATCATCCCGGTCGGGATGACACCCCCTTCCCGGTCGGGAAGCTCCCTTCCCGGTCGGGATGACTCAAAAGTAGACTCAAATTTTGGTACACTCATCCCGGTCGGGATGACTTCTTCTCGGCCAGGAAGAGTCCTCTTGCCCTTCATAATCGTGTAGCTTCACCCACAAGGCCACCAATACAAACCCGACTTCCTTGCTCAAATCCAAGCTCTATCAATAACCACTCCTCTCTAAGATTCATCTTCACTTCACACCTATCAAATAAGCTCAAAACATTCATCAAAATCCCTCCCTCACATCACTCATCGAAATACCAAACTTCAAGAATTTCACAAGACTCAAAAGAATTACAAGAAAGAGATATATACAATAAGACGGTTCTTTTGGAACTCCGTCAAACCAAGGATGGTGCATTCTTCAATCATTTTTTAACAACACTTGGCCAATTCCATCGCCATCAAGGGCTCGAAGTAACAAATCGAAGGCTCTCGAGAAGTCTTCAATCAAACTAGTGGTATAACCATCCACACTCCAAGGTTCTTCACCACCCTGTCTCGACGTTCCCGGGGCATCCCGATCTACTAAGTTCAACGGCTTGAACTTGTACTTGCGATCCTTCGTATATAGCCAAACGTCCATCTATCTTCATGTGGCCCCAAGGGAGGCTCAACTTTCTTCTTGCCTTACAACTTGTCCTCAATATCATGATATGGGCATTCATCCGCCCCAAGCTCGGAATCATCATCTTCAATTCCATAGAATTTGTTCTTCAAGCTTTCACCCGACTCATCCCCTAGATCGATGTCTTTCATGGCGTGGATCATATTACAAGACTCATCATTAGTAGGCGAAGTGTTGCCTTGGACGTCAAACATGAGCTTCTCGTCACCTAGCTCAAATGTGATCCTACCGTTCTTTACATCAATCATAGCACCGGCGGTATGTAGAAATGGGTGCCCAAGGATAATGGGAGTGATAGCATCTTCCGGCATATCAAGCACGAGGAAGTCCACCGGAATGAAGAACTTCCCGATTCTTAGTGGCACATCTTCTAACATCCCCAATGGTCGGTTGAGTGAACGATCGGCCATTTGGAGTGTAATAGAAGTACACTCGAGCTCTTTCATCCCAAGTCGCTCACAAATAGAATAGGGAATGATGCTTACACTCGCACCCAAATCACATAATGCTCTCTCAATCTTCAAGTTGCCTATGGTGCACGGGATCGAGAAACTACCCGGATCCTTCAACTTGGGAAGCGTAGAACCTCGAATGAGCTCGCTCACCTCTCTTGTGAACGCTATGGTCTCTTCCTTGTCGACGGATCTCTTCCTAGCCAAGATTTCTTTCATGAATATTCCATATGCCGGGATTTGGGTAAGTAGCTCGGTAAAAGGGACACTCACATCTAACTTCTTCACAATATATAGGAACTTATCATATTGAACATCCACCTTGGTCCTCATTTGCCTTGTTGGGAAAGGCAACTTGATAAGCACCTTGTCTTGCTCATTAGGGTTAGACTTTTCAAATGAAATTTTCCCATTTCCTTTGTCTTTTCCTTGAAGTGGGGGAAACTTGTCTTCATGGGGTTTCTCAATCTCCCACAAAACTTGCTCCTCCATTGGATTTCTCAAACTTGAATTGTCTTGAGAGAGGGATACAACTTCTTTCATTGGTTCTTGCTCAATAGGGTTTAAGGGGGAATCATAAGATGCACCACTTCTCAAGGTAATAGCATTCACATGCTCAAATTTCGCCGGTTCACCTTGAGAAGGTAGTTGCCCCTTTTGCCTTGAAGAGCTACCTGAAGCAACTTGGGCTATTTGGGTTTCGAGCATCTTCATATGAGCATCTCTTGCTACGTTCTCCCTTTGAAGATGAGAAAAGAATTCTTGTTGGTTTCTTAGCATCTTCATTTGGCTTCTTTGCATTTCTTGATTACTCCTTTGCACATCCAACATAGATTTTTGCATGTTGAAATCTCGGGGCGGAGATTGTGGATTGTGTGTAGTATCGGCGAGGGCTAAGGGAGAGCCATAATCATGAATAGGAGACCGGCTCCTTTGCTTTCTTTCTGGTCGAGTAACTTAAGACCATTGTTGTTGTTGATGGTTCCCTTGGAACCCATGAGAGTTGCCTTGATTAAGGCCTTGAGTGTTACCATGGTTATAGTTTTGATGTCCTTGGTTGTGTTGGTTTCCTTGGAAACCACCTTGATGATTGAAGTTCCCTTGTTGGAATCCTTGATTGTTGTTGAAGGTACCTTGGTTATGTTGTTTGAAGTTGTTGAATGGCCTTGGGTTGCCTACATAACCTTGGTAGCCTTGGTTGTTGTCCCTTAAGGGAGGTGGAACATATGGACGGTGTTGTAGAGATTGTTGTTGGGAAGCTTGATGGGAAGCTTGGAACATGTGAGGATATGGGGAACCTTTCTTGAACGCTTGAAAGACGTTCACTTGCTCAATACTACCTCGACAATGTAGAGGCTCATGTCCAAATATCTCGCAAATATCGCATATCCCATAGTAAGATGTAGGGGATACAACTCCCAAAGCATTGACTTGTTGAGTTGAATGTTGGTGGGAGGCACTTCTATTCTGACCTTGCTCAAAATGGCTTTGGAGCTTCTTGTCAATAGATTCCACGTGGGTTTTTAATTGAGCTCCAAGATCAATGCTTAATTGTGTAATGGCATCGATCTCGTGCCTTCCTCCTCGAATCGCCTTTCTAGGCCTTGAGTATTGGGAGTTGTGTACCGCCATCTCCTCGATTCTTGACCAAGTTTGGTCATCATCCACCTCGGTAAACCTTCCATTCGATCCCATGTTGAGTATGGCCCTTGAGTCTTCATATAACCCGTTCCAAAACTGTTGAACAAGGAACCACTGTGAAACCATGGTGAGGACAAGAGCGGATCAAGGCTTTGAATCTTTCCCACGATTTATAGAGGCTTTTTCATCACGTTGTTGGAATCCCGTGATAGAGGCTCTCAATAGATTTGTCTTCTCCGGGGGATAAAATTGTTGGTAGAAAGCTAACACTAGCTTTTTCCAAGTATCAATACCTAGAGTCGCCTTGTCTAACCCTTTGAACCATTGCTTAGCTTTACCGATCAAGGAGAAAGGAAATAATACCAACCGGATTTGGTCTTGGGTTATTCCTGATTGTGAAATAGCATCACAATAGTCCGAAAAGATTTCCATGTGTTGATGAGGATCTTCGGTTGGTAACCCACTAAATTGACTTCTTTCGACCAATTGGATTAACGGCGTTTTTGCCACAAAATTGCCGGTATATGCGGCCGGTAAAGCGGTTGGACCGGGCAAAACGTCATCCGTAAAGGTTGAATGAGAAGAGAACTTAGGCATTCTTGGATATGCGGGAGATGATGGTGTAGACGGTGTTGAAGTAGATGTACAAGGAGAAGTAGGTTGAGAGGAATGACTAGAAGTACCAAAGGGATTAATGAAATTCCCTTCGGCTGTCTCTCGAGGTGTCTTGTTCAAGTCGGATCTTTGAGCTTGTTCTTCAATGGTATTGCTAGTACTCGGTTGAGAGATTCTAACCCGATCAATCGTCCGGTGGCGAAAGGCTCTAAAGAGTCTTTCCGGCTCTGGATTGAAGAGAAAGAAATCGCCTCTCCTCCTAGGCATGCACTACACACTTGAACAAACGTGAGAACACCTAGTGCTTTATGGGCGCTAGGCAAAGACAATAAACGAGCACAACGGAAGACAAAGAGAAAAGAAAGCAATAAAAACAAGAAAAACCTACAAAATATGCACAAGAGATAGAAGAAGAGCACAAGAAGGGTAACTAAGTCAAGCTAATAAATAAGCTAAGTCTAAACATGCACCGTCCCCGGCAACGGCGCCAAATTGATGGTAAGGGTTCGCCGTGGGTCCCAACCAACAAATAGAGTCCAACTAATCCTAACGGGTAGCTAGGGTAAGTCGGGTCGTATCCACCGGGACGGAAAATGGTGTCTAGACTAGGTCTACCTAAAAACAAGGCTAAGTCACACAAACATCACAAAGAGAAGAGAATTGACTAAGTATGATGGTGAAGAGGATGAAACTAGACTAGCAATGAACTATGTATGACAAGAACTAATTGGAACAACTAAGATTAACTAAACAAATAAACTAGAGAAAAGGATCGACTAAAGAGATAGAGGAATCAAATATGGGAAAAAGTAGGGTTAGGTTGGGTTCATTAGTGTAGTAGGATAGTTGGGAGGTCAAGGGTATAGGTTTCTCCTAGTCACTAAGGTCGGTTTGCGTTCTCGCGCCAAAGCCTAAGTCCGCACTCTCGTGTCTAAGACTAGACCCGAATACTCATGCAAAGTATTACCCAAAACACAAGCATTCAACCACAAATCGATTACAAGATGAGAAGATGAAAACAAGTATGAGAAGCATGGCCACTACAACTCAAACAAGCAATTCAACAAACACATAGAGTGCTCAACATGTGACTAGTAACAAAGATTCCACCTTTTCCCTTAATCAAACCCTAATTACCCATAATCCACACTTGATCCCCCTACTAACCCCATAAAGAATCTACTCACTCATTATCAATCTAATACTAACAATGATAAGAGAAATCAACATAAACAACCAAACATTCATCATGAACAAACAAGAACAATAAACAATATGTAAAGATTAAAACTTGAAAGATTAACAAAGTGTGGACATGACATAGGTCCACCCCGACGCGGCCACGCGCGGGTTTGGGGAGGCGAATGAATCTCCATATGAGAAGGATCGAATTGAAATTTAGGTCTATGTGGAGTCGCCACCGAATTTTATGGTTATTCGGAACCGTTCGAGCCCACTCTATGTCGTAGTGGGCCGTATACAAAATACGGCCCATTTCCGATGTCAGAGTTTATTGGGCTCGTCCCTTTGCATATCGATATAGATGCCGACTTGAGCGGTTAATCGTATATTGAATGACTCTCGTGCGCCAACGGTTTTGAGCATCCGGAAACCGAGGTTCTGAGTAAGGGGTGAGGGTACGTGTTGGGAAGCCCACAAAGGACACCCAACCCTGCCCGCACATTAGCGGCCTCTACTAAGAACTCGAATGACTTTCTAATACGCGTGCTAGTAAAACGGGAAAATGATATGCAAAGATTTATTTTCCCTAAACATGCGAATGTAATTGAAAGGGTTTCTAAGTCAATTTAATGCAACTAAAATTAACGTCCAAGTTGTATTTTAGCATGCGGGTTCATTTAGTATAATAAACGAATAATAATTAAATTGACAAAAGCAGCAGAAAACGCGTTAGTAACGATATAACGAACAATAACGGTTTGCAAATATTGAATTGAATTGAAAAGATGCAAACATGAGGATGCATGATTTGAAAAGATAGTATACATGTGATTAATTATGCACGTGTTGACCTAAGTCAAGAAATACTATCGGGTTTTGAAAATAGAACAATGTAAGACTCGTAATTTGAGTCGTTATGAGGTCACTCGATCGAGTGGTCGATGGACTCGATCGAGTGGATCCTTAAAAATTGATTCTGTTTTGCGTCAAAGACCGTACTCGGCCGAGTTATTGACCAACTCGGTCGAGTACATAGCCACTCGACCGAGTCACTATGAGACTCGATCGAGTGGTGATCGTGATTAGCATACTGACTTGATTTTGAGGTGCCACTCGACCGAGTGGGCTAGGCACTCGGTCGAGTGCCCTCCGTACGAATTAAGATTCGTTTGTAAAATCGTGTTTTATGTCGAAAATCGTTTTAAATTGATTATTGAGATGTGATTAAATTTTCTCCACGTTAATAATGTCATAATTCTAAAGAATTGTTTTGACAATTATTTAGCATCAACGAAAATTGCCCTAAGTTGATTTAATGCGATTTAGAAAGATTGACTCTTTGATTAAATAATAAAAAGAACTTGATTCCCTCGACTTCTCCGACATCGATAAATCCCTAGAGATCGTGATGTCGGATCCGTGTCAACGGGTTTCGACCCTTATTAAAATTGGTTTTAGAAAATTCGATGAATGCAATATTAAAGATGATAATGACGAGAAATAAAGACGAATTCTTGTTTAAGTTGACTCATCTCAATAATCAAATAATCGGGGTACCGGGATAAGCGACCATCAACGCTGTGTGCAGTACACTTGTATGTTCGTGTTTTCTTATCCCGATATCCTTCTTACTTGACACAAATCAATGAGTATTTTAATATTTTGAGACTAACGATATTACCGATATTATGATGCAATAATGATAACGAGGTAAATAATAATAATAATATTCGTAATAATAATAATAATAATAGACGTAGTAGTAATAATAATAATAATAATAATAATAATAAGCGTAATAATAATAATAATAATAATAATAATAATAATAAACGTAATAATAATAATAATAATAGTAATAATAATAATAATAATAAACGTATTAATAATAATAATAATAATAATAATAATAATAATAATAATAATAATAATAATAATAATAATAATAATAATAATAATAATAATAATAAACGAAAAAAAGAATAAAAAAAGGAGATGGACGCGAGAGAAAAGAGAAAGGAGAACGAGGTTTGTCACACTCAACCTACATGTTCTTGTCTCGGAAAAAGGCTCGTAAATGCGGCTACAACACGAGAGTCTTCGAGGTGTATGGAGGCTAAGTTGTGGTGGCTCGGGTTGAATTCCTAGAAACTAGGTTTAGGGTTTGCTATTGTCGGTTTTCCTAGGGTTTGTCTAGGGTTTGTAAAGGATGTAGTGTAGGATTGCTCTTAGGATGTATTAGGGTTGTAAAGGTTGTGTAAAAAGTGTTGAAGATGTGTGCATGGGGGTTGCTTATATAGGCAAGCTAGGGCACCCGGATTAGGTCTACTCGACTGAGTAGGAGGCCAACTCGGTCGAGTGGCCCGTTATGCCAGCCGTCGGGCTCGAAATAGGCCCACTCGATCGAGTGGCCCAGCTGGGTCGCGCAGATCAGTTTTTTGGACCTTGACTTTAATGGGTTTTGTGTTTGACTTGGACTTTTGATGATTGACGGGTTGTTTTGTGTGTCTCGGGATCGACTTTGACCGGGGTTGACCCAATCGTGAAAAGTCGGTTTTAATTCCGGTATCGGTTTTGGCCCAAATTAGTCTTGTTTTACTCGGAATGATCCACTGGGCCTAGATTCGCGGTCCGTTTGGTGAGATTTGTACTCCGTAAGTGTGTTAGACAACGATTAATGAATTTGAGCCCGTATCCGAGCGCATAGAAGCATGTTAGCGTCCGATCATCATCGGGTGTTTTTTGGAAACTGCCATAGACACCTGGCAGTCAAAATGCGGGTGTCTACAGAGCCCCCACTCTGACTGAGGCTTGGACATGGCGAAAGTCAGAGTAGCTACCAAGCCTGTTAAGACCTGGTAGACTTCCGTTCGGGTCGTTTATAGTCCATTGGACTCGCGTGAAGGGCTCGCCAGCCATAAGGCAGAGATCATACCTGCGCTCCGTGGGGACTTTGGGCTTGTCACGTAAGCCCTGGGTGTGCCTGTGTGTTGGCCCATCCCGTGCTATCGCGGAAGATGCTGCTGGGGAGATTTGATGACTTGCATGTCCCTGCTTGAGTCGTACCTGTATAAGTCACATAGAATGCATGCAAGACGTAGGTAATAAAATGACTCGTGCTGGGGAAAATGACTGTTGAATTTTTGAAATTTTGAAATTTGAAAATTTTGAATTTTTTGAAGTTTTTGAAATTGACTCCTAAAGAAATTAGGAAAGTTCGGGATGATTATTTTCAAGCTAGTATCGGGACTAGGCTTGTAGCTTGGTTCCGCTTGTGATTAGGAAACTTTCCCTAGAAGCGATATGGAAAGGAATTTGCAAGGCTATTGCTATATATAGCCCTCCATGCTCTTGAACTTTTTTATAATTCCCATCACAAGAAAGTCTTTTACTTCCCTTAAGGCAAAAAGAGAGTGTCTTTATCCTTTTAAGAAATTTATCATGGGAATCGATAGGTTGAGTGCTATGTTGCAGGCATGGTCCCGATAGTTTAGGGATGCCGACAGGGTGGTTTTGAACCAGACGGGTATAACTCAGCTGTACCCGTTCCGTCAGATGGTGGTCGATCGTTACTTCTTGGATGCTTGCTTGGCTTACTGGGATGACATATATCATATCTTTGCTTTCCCTTGGGGCGAGATCTGCCCTCTACCTGAAGTGATTGCAGCTATAGGAGGATGGAACCCGATGCTCCGGCCTGCCGTCCCGTATTCAGTCTATGACCCAAAGAGGAAGCTGAGGGAATTTCTGGGACTATCCCATAACGAAGTGTCCCGTATGATGGAAGGTGGCAATATTTCTCTGATCGACTTGGCTGAGAAATTCATGAATCCGCATGATGTTCGGGTGAGGTCGGCCCATAGTCGTAGGGCCTTTTCTTTCTGCATGCTCCATGTTTACGCTTTTGAAGGTCACATGGACTAGCTATCTTGCATGGGTAATGCCCGCCTCATAACCGTGGTGGATTTGATGGAGACTGAACATAGTCCGGCTTGGTTAATCACGGGCGAAATCATCCAAGGATTGGATAATCGCAAAAGGGATCAATCCGTTCGTCTCACCGGGAGCACCCGTTTGTTGCAAGTAAGTCGGTTTTTTTTTTGTTGATTCCTCGATTTTTTGAATTTTTTTCGAGAACTCGGCTACTGCAGTGGGCACTCGATCGAGTCACCCCGGCACTCGATCGAGTGCCTTCGTAAAAAGGCTTCCTGTTTGCTTCCAGTGACGCCACTCGATCGAGTCGCCCTGGCACTCGATCGAGTGTCGTCTGCTTCGTCTCGAGATTTAAAGCTTTTGTTTTCTTTTTTCAGATTTGGCTTTACGAGAGGCTATCGGTGATAGACCCTCCGCTTGATGCCAGTACCTACCGTCATAACCAGCTGATGACGAGACGACGGGCCATCGATTTTTCCCGCTTGATTAGCCAGAAGTATTGGGATGAGGTGCTATCAATCCATGGTGGGCGGTTGATTCGATGGGTCGTGCCATGGTGGCCCATCTCGGCTTGGTCAGGTTTGGACCCGAGGGAGAGGGCCCGTTACCAAGTGATCTTGTCCTTCAACCAAACGGTTCATCTCTACCCGCATCGCATACTAAGGCAGTATGGACGGACTCAGCGGATACCCGAAATAGAGGCGATTGTGAGCGATCCTACCCAATTGACGGATGTGATGTGCGACACGTGGATGCAAAGATGGTACACCCGGCACACTTGGCCCGTTTCCAAATCTCGGCATTCGATTTGGGTTTCAGACTCATATACCAAGTGGACTAAGGCAGGTGATGCTAAAGCCCGAGCTGCTTTGAAGGTTGATGAAGCTTTTGACCTGCTGAGGAGAGAACATGCTAAAGATAACAGGGGGTTCTTTGATGAGGGAGACACTCCAGCTACCCTAGTCCGCCTAATGTCAGGGCAAAAGAAGAAGGCTAAGACTCAAGCTAAAGGGTCCGGTGCTAAAGGTGCTCGGGGGAAAGTGAGCCCCCAGACAGACTTGGAAAGGAGACTGGGCCCTAGACTAGCCGTGCAGGACCGACTTGGCCCACGGGATAGGCTACCCGAGCATGTTCGGGCCCGACTTGGGCCAAAGACTGTGATTGAAGACCCGTCGTCAAGGAAGCGGGCCCGTGCTAAGGAGGTTCCCCTTGTGATTAGGGAACGCTCATCCCCATCTCGACGACCTCGGGCTCCACACGACCCGAAGGATAATGGAAAGGGGAAGATGCCCGGATATTAGTTTCCGTATTTTATTATTTGAATATTACTATTTTTTTTTGGTGTGATTTTTTTGTGTATGCCGTGTTTGGCGTTTTTTTTTTTAATTCCCGAGTTTATCGAGATATAAATAAAAGACATATTATTTGAAACCGTTCCCGTCTTTTCGATATTGCAGTGGCTGTACCCTTTTGAGGGGTGACCTACGTATCCACAATTAGCGGAATCAAACCAGACGTAGTTCAAAATTGATTTGATTGATTTTTTTGCAATTTTCGAAATACATCAAGATTATTAATTCGAGATGTGTGACGGTAGAATAGTTAATTCTAACTTATTGACTTGTCTAAAATTTTGAAAATTTATAAAAAGACTGAGTTTTATAAATTTTTGCAAATGACATTGAGATTGGGCTTTATGGGTAGTAGCGCTTCAGCTGGTCCAAGTTGGTCGGGTTGACGAACTCGTTGCCATCTAGGTCCGTTAGCATCACCGCTCCTCCCGATAGGATTTTCTTGACTAAGTATGGCCCAGCCCAATTGGGTTTGAACTTTCCTCTTGGGTCAACCGGTAGTAAGGCACGAACCGATTTTCGGACCAAATCACCTTCTTTGATTTTCCTGGGCCTAACCCTTTTGTTGAAAGCCCGTTGAATTCTCTTTTGATACACTTGAATGTTATTGAGGGCCCGGGACCGCCGTTCATCCAAAAGGACTAGCGAATCATATCGGGGTTGGACCCAATCTGCTTCGGGTACTTGGCCTTCAAGCAAAATCCTTAGGGATGGTACTTCTAGCTCGACCGGTTGGACTGCTTCCATTCCATACGTCAGGTAATATGGAGTTGCTCCGGGTGCAGTGCGGATTGAAATTCGGTATCCCCATAAGGCAAAAGGTATCTTGTCGGGCCAGTCCCGATAATTCTCAGCCATCTTTTTCAGTATGGTGACAAATGTTTTGTTGGCCGCTTCTACCGCTCCGTTTGTTTGGGGTCGGTAAGGTGAAGATGTATGCCTCTGAATTTTGTATTTTGCCAGTAATGCAGTGGTTTCAGCTTGGAAGTGGGTCCCGTGATCGATGATAAATTCGTGTGGGATCCCGTATCGGCATATAATCTTATTTTGGATAAATTTGGCCACGTGCTTGGCGTTCAAGACATGGTATGACTCGGCTTCTACCCATTTGGTGAAGTAGTCGATGGCCACCAAAATGAAGCAATGTCCTCCCGTCCCGGAAGGGTGTACTTTCCCAATTATGTCTATACCCCATGTCGAAAATGGCCATGGTGATGTCATGGTATATAATAGGGAAGATGGCATATGTTGTACATTACCGAAGATCTGACAGTCTGTCTCCATGGTGTTCCAGTAGTACCCGAGCCTCATGATTTTACGGGATAGCATATGGGTGTTCATATGCGGACCGTTTTCACCGTCGTGGACCTCCGCCATGACCTTCTCGGCTTGAATTTTGTCGATATATAGGAGGAGAGCCCCCTGTGCCGTCTTTTTGTATAATTGCCCGTCATCGGTACGAACAAATTAGGTTGCTAATCTTCGTAGGGCCTTTTTGGCCCGATTTTCAGCTCCCGCGGGATATTCCCCCGTTGTCAGGTATGTTAACACGGTTTGATACCAAGGTTCTGGGTCAGTTATCTCGATATCTTGAATGGCATGGATGTAGGCCGGCTCTGACCGCCTTTCAACACAGATTGGCATGCTGGTCAGGTGATCCGGGATGTTCAGTAAAGATGCTAATTTGGAAAGTGCATCTGCAAACTGATTCTCCTCTCGGGGCAGGTAGATATACTCTACCTTTTGGAATTGTTTCTCTAGAACCCGTACCCGTGCTTGGTAAGCCACGAGATTGGCGTTCCGAGTTTTCCATTTTTGGAGTGCTTGATTGGATGACCAACGATGAATCACCGTTGACCCGGAGGTTTGTTACCCCTAAATCAGCGGTGGCTTGCAACCCATGAATGCATGCTTCGTATTCGGCTGCGTTGTTGGTCACGTCAAAGTCCAACTTGATGGATAAAGGAGTGTGTTCCCCTCGGGGCGAGATTAATAGAATTCCGACCCCAAATCCTCGGAAGTTTGATGCTCCATCGAAATACAGATCCCATGTATTGGTATCGGTATGGAATATGTCTTCATCAGGAAAGGCCCATGTATCAGTGTGGCCTTCTTCGGATATTGGGCTGTCAGCGAGGAACTCGGCAACTACCCGGTCTTTGATGGCTTTTAATGGTACAAACTTGAAGTCGAACTCAGATAACATTAAAGTCCATCTTGACATCCTGCCGTTGAGGATGGGCTTCTCGAACAAGTACTTGATTGGATCCATTTTGGATAACACGTGTACCTCGTGACTGAGCATGTAATGTCGGAGCTTTTTAGTGGCCCAAACCAATGCTAAGCACGTCTTCTCGAGCATTGTGTATTTGGATTCGTACTCGAGGAACTTTTTGCTGATGTAGTAAATAGCCCGTTCTTCTGAATCAACTGTCTGGGCCAGCATAGCCCCCATGGCTGTCTCAGTCCTCGTTAGATATAACGACAAAGGCAGACCGTGTTGAGGTGGCATTAACACCGGCGGAGCAGACAGAATCTCCTTGATTTTGTCAAAAGCTGCTTGACATTTGTCGTCCCATAGCACCCATTCCCCGATCTTCAGTTTCTTGAAAATGGGTTCACATACCATGGTGTAGACACCCGCATTTTGACTGCCAGGTGTCTATGCTGGTTTCCAAAAATCACCCGATGATGATCGGACGCTAACATGTTTCTACGCGCTCGGATACGGGCTCAAATCCATTAATCGCTGGTTAACACACTTACGGAGTACAAATCCCACCAAACAGACTTCAATTCCAGGCCCAGTGGACCATTCCGAGTCAAACAAGACTAATTTGGGCCAAAACCGACACCGGAATTAAAACCGGCTTTTCACGATTGGGTCGACCCCGGTCAAAGTCGTTTCCGAGACACACAAAAACAACCCATCAATCATCAAAAGTCCAAGTCAAACACAAAACCCATCAAGGTCAAGGTCCAACAAGATCCGCGCAACCCAGTTAGGCCACTCGATCGAGTGACCCATCCACTCGATCGAGTGGGCCTGCTTTGAGCCCGGCGGCTGGTGTAACGGGCCACTCGACCGAGTTGGCTACTTACTCGGTCGAGTGCCCTAGCCCGTGTGCCCTAATCTCTTCTATATAAACACCCTCCCATGCACACCATCAACACAACTTTCACAACCTCAAAAACCCTAGTATACCCTAGTACACTCTAGGACATCTACACATCACAAAAAAAACCCTAGCAATCTACACCCTACACACATACAGACTACGTCGTCTACAAACCCTAGGAAAAACCCTAGGAAAATCAACCCTAGCAAAACCCTAAACCTAGTTTTAGGAACTCAACCCGAGCCACCACAACTTAGCCTCCATATACCTCGAAGACTCCCGTGTTAAAGCCGCGTTTACGAGTCCGTGCCGAGACTGAAACATGTAGGTTGAGGGTGACAAACCCCTTTTTTTCTTTCCTTTTCTCTCTTTTCTCATTTTATTATTATTATTATTATTATTATTATTATTATTATTATATATTATAACTATTACGTACTACTACTATATATTATTATTATTATTATTATTATTATTATATGCTACTATTACGTACTACTATATATTATTATTATTATTATTATTATTATTATTATTATATACTACTATTACGTATTATTATTATTATTATTATTATTATTATTATTATTATTATTATTATTATTATTATTATTATTATTATTATTATTATTATTATTATTATTATTATTATTATTATTACTACGTATTATTATGTATTATTATTATTATTACGCATTATTGTTATTATTATTATTACGTATGATTATTATTATTGTTATTACGATTATTATCGCACATTCATCCTTTCAAGCAATTATTTCTTAAGGGTCGAAACCCGTTGACGCGGATCCGACATCACAATCCCTAGGGATTTATTCGATGTCGGAAAAGCCGAGGGAATCAAGTTTTTTTTTTTATTCTTTTTATTTTTATTTCTAGTACGTCGATCTACCAAATTACCTAAAATCAATTTTAAACTCTATTTTCGTTGATGCAAAATAATTGTCAAAACAATTAGTTAGAATTATGACATTATTAATGCGGAGAAAATCACAACAATCCATAAAAAAAGGTTTTCGACCTAAACACGATTTTTGCAAAACAAATTGGTCTCGAACAGGTGCCACTCGACCGAGTGCTTCAGTCGCTCGATCGAGTAACACCCTAAAATCCGGACAGAATGCTCATTACGACCACCACTCGATCGAGTCTCACAATGACTCGGTCGAGTGGCCATGTACTCGACCGAGTCGGTCTATGACTCGGCCGAGTATGGTCTATAACGCAAACAGAAGCACTTTTTACGGGTCTACTCGATCGAGTTCATCGACCACTCGATCGAGTAGCCTTACAACGACTCAAAAACGCGAGTCGTACATTATTCTACTTTTCAAACTCGATAGTATTTTACGACTTAGGTCAACATATGCATAATCAATCATATGTATACTATCTTTTCAAACCATGCATTATCATATTTGCATACTTTCAATTCAATTCAATTTTGCACAAACCGTTATTATTCGTTATTTTATTATATCATTACTAACGCGTTTGTTGTTTCTTTTGTTAATTTAATTTTTGTTCGTTTATTATACTAAATGAACCCGCATGCTAAAATACAACTTTGACGTTAATTTTAGTTGCATTAAATTGACTTAGAAACCCTTTCAATTACATTCGCATGTTTAGGGAAAATAAATCTTTGCATATCATTTTCCCGTTTTACTAGCACGCGTATTAGAAAGTCATTCGAGTTCTTAGTAGAGGCCGCTAATGTGCGGGCGGGGTTGCGTGTCCTTTGTGGGCTTTCCGACACGTACCCTCACCCCTTACTCAGAACCTCGGTTTCCGGATGCCCGAAACTGTTGGCAAACGAGAGTCATTCAATATACGATTAACCGCTCAAGTCGGCATCTATATCGATATGCAAAGGGACGAGCCCAATAAACTCTGACATCGGAAATGGGCCGTATTTTGTATACGGCCCACTACGACATAGAGTGGGCTCGAACGGTTCCGAATAACCATAAAATTCGGTGGCAACTCCACATAGACCTAAATTTCAATTCGATCCTTCTCATATGGAGATTCATTCGCCTACCCAAACCCGCGCGTGGCCGCGTCGGGGTGGACCTATGTCATGTCCACAATTTGGCGACTCCGCTGGGGATTAACTGATGCGTGACTTACCATCGGCATCCTCAGGGTGAGACTCGAATAGAAATCGTTTGACAAATACAATACGCGTGTTAGTTTTACGGTTCATGCATAACCCATATTTTCCCGGGCCGGTACTCGCGACCGACGTCCCACTATACCGTTGATGTACTCCAATATGGATATGTCAAAAGGTGTCCATAGTCGATTCGAGTGGGTTTCGCGGCATGTTCTAAGATCAACTCGACTTAGGAAGTCCGTCCCGATCAACGTCTAGACTATGTACACTGGTATAGACCCTCTATAGACCGACCGGGACTTAGTATAGAGCATACATGGCGTCGTTATAATGCTTGTGTGACTACGTGCTACTTGGTTTCCGAGTCGTTTTCAAAAAAACCGTCAATTTTTCAAAATTGCATCCTTTTCAAACTATTCGATTTCAAAACCCGGGACACATACCGAATTTAGGACTTATGATTTTACTCAAAATAGCCTATTTTCTAGCCGGTATGCTGCCCAAATCAAAACTCGAACTTTCAAAACCCGTGGCCCAATGACTTTTCGTCCTCTTTTTTCGGAAACTTGGGCCATTCACCGAGTCCACTCGGTCCTTTTTCAAAAATCATCAATTTTCAAAACCTTCCACTTCTAGGACTTCCCGTATTTAGCAGTGTCGGGTCGTGTCTTAAGTTGTCAAGGTCTTTAGCGTCGAAACTCCGTCGATCTTACATCACGAGTTTCTTCCCTATCCCGGTCCGCCTTATTAGACTAAGGCAAGGCCCACCTACGTAGGACATACTCCTACAAAAGAAGGCCCGCTTACACAATCGAGTCAACCTTCCTTCGGACAGGACTAGGCCCACGTAGCCGAATCTTAAGGAAGGCCCATCTTGCACAAGTCACCCACCCAGGTTTTGTTTTTTTCCGAGTCAACCTTTTACAAGGCATAGCCCTATGACAAAAGGTTCGGGGTCCTTACGTCTAAGGGTCACTCGTCCGACACCCGAGTCTTAACAAAATTATCGATCCCACTTGGGGGCTACCCCTTAGCAGAGCGATCAATCACGATTGCTCTAAGGGTCATGTCTTACACGTGTCTCACGTACCCCACTTTCGAGTCACTTAAGATGCCACACCATCTAAGTCATTAGTCTCACATCGGGGGCTATTCTCCGACGGAGTGACTAATCACAGTCACTCCGAGAATCGTACCCTACATATTTGTCTTAGGGGAGTCTAACCCGAGTCAAACTGGGGTCGTCCCTCCTCTTGCGCTATTTCCTATGCCTTGGTGAGTCTGAGTTCCGAAGCAACCTCTCTGATTACGTGGTGTTCTTACAGACAGGTCACCCGAAACCAGACGCCAACGCAAGATGGACGAATTGAAAAACGCTCTGACCAAGATCGAGACCCAACTGGCTGCCATCCAGGCTAACCAAGCGACTTTATCCACCCGCCTAAGCACCGTGGAGAAAACGGCCCCAGTTGAAGGAGCTGAGCCCACTGGGCCCATAGCCGAGTTGATCAGTGCTGTTCGTAGGCTCGAAGAGCAAGTCCACTTATCGACGAACAACTCGATCCACACCGAAAATGCTCGTACTTACTCACCTTTGAATGACGAGCTACCTGCTAACCTCAACCTTACGGGAATTCCAATGTTTGAGGGTACTGAAGACCCGGTCCATCACATCCGGGCTTTCAAAGATTTCATGGCGGTCCAAGGGGTAAAGTCCACCATGTTTAAGCACTTATTCCCTTCCTCCCTCCAGAAACACCCCAAAGCCTGGTACTACAGGCTCGATTCCAAGAAATACCCGACTTGGGATGACGTGGCAACGGAGTTCGCTCGGAATTACGCCGATAATATCGAGATCCAGACTACAATGCGTACTCTGGAAGTCATGGCCCAAGAGCCCAAAGAAGGGTTCACCACATATCTTCAAAGATGGAGGGCCGAGAGTGTAAAGTTGGTAAACAAGCCCAACGAGAAGACACTAGTGGAGGCCTTCATCAACAACCTCCTACCTTCTTACCGCATCCATCTTAGGTATGCCGGCATTTCAAACTTTGCCGTACTTACCGAAATGGGCATTAGGATTGAAGACGATCTTCGACACAATGAAGATCTGGGCTATACTGGACATCAACTCGAGTCCTTAGAAGCCGACGACTAATGACAACATCATCCGAGAGTCCAGATCTGATTTGAGTCCGAGTCTGAGTCCGAGTCTAGGATGTTCTATTCCAAAGTCAAAGTCAAAGTCAGAGTCAGAATCAGAGTCAACTGTATTCTGTCATCTTTTTTTCAAAATTCAATAAAATCAGCTTTCAATATTCTTTCTCATATACTCTTTCCTCACGTGTTTCCGAGAACATGATGAACACCATCATACACTGTGAGCACACGCACGTGACTATTATAGGCACATCTATAATGACTGCAGGAAATCGAGCCCGTGTTTTCTTTTTACCTATTCCGTGTCTGGTATAGAAAAACCACATAACTACCCGTAGCAGGAGCGGTGTCGAATCCTATGACAAATCTAGGTAATCTCCTAGTTTGGGTTCGAGACGGGAGGCAAGCCCATTTCCCACAACAAACACCCATCCGATAAGATCAACCGATCCCTACCTTTGGTGTTAGTCTGACCAACAAAAAACTGGACGAAAAAATCAAAAAAAACCATGACCGGGGCTGAGAGGTCAACCAACATTCAAAAATACCCATGACCGGGGCTGAGAGGTCAATCAAAAGTCAAAAAAAGAAAGGGCCAAAGCAAAAAAAAAGGCCATCAAAAAACTGGACACAAAAAAAAATCGAAAGTCCATGAAAAAAAAAAAGAAAAGCAAAAGGCCAAAACAAAAAAAAAGCAGGCCATCGTCAAAAAAATTCAGAATACCCATGACCGTGGTCAACGGTCAATTTCAGTGAAAGCCCCACGACCAGGGTACGGTCAAAATTATCAAAACCCCATGATCGCGAGATCAATCAAAAATCAAATACCCATGACCGTGGTCAACGGTCAACTCAAGTGAAAATCCTTTGACCGTGGTACGGTCAAATTCAAAATTATCAATACCATCCAATAGGGGAGTGACAATCAAGCTGGTCAGCTAACACCACATCTAGCCTTCCCACATTACAACCCTCAAGACCTCCCCGAGACCTAGGCCAGAGACAGCCCGGAATTTTGAGGATTCAAGCTCCATAGGATACCCCTAACCACTAGGGCCAGACATGGAAACCAGATCCCGCATTATCAAACCGGCTCTCGAAGCTTTAGCTCCACAGAACCGAGCTCCAGATTTCGAGTTGTCAAGGCCATTTCCCGCATTATCAAACCGGCTCTCGAAGCCTCAGCTCCACAAAACCGAGCTCCAGATTTCGAGTCATCAAGGCCACTTAATTCCTAGCACCACATTCCCAAAAACGCGTCAAATCCCCGAGAGCAAAACTCGTCAAATCCCCGAGAGCAAAACTCGTTAAAATCCACGAGAGCAAAACTCGTTAAAATCCTCGAGAGCAAAACTCGTTAAAATCCCTGAGAGCAAAACTCATTAAAATCCCGTCCCAATTCTTCCCATCCAAACCAGTTACCAACCCCGAACACGGGAACTCAACTTGCAGTCGGCATAGAACATGCCCAAATAGTTCACACCACCTCTGGGGGCTACCCCGGAGAACGCTCACAGTCACAGGATTAATATCCTAACCATTCAAGCCCTTTGATCAAGACATCACTGGGAATGCACCTAGCCCACACCGTCATTATGGCTAGTTACACACAAAGTCCTATTAGACTAGGCACCATAATACATCTTTCGATCCACTGAACTACGGCATGGTTTGATTTCACCACACGTGAATACGTAGGCAGCCTTTCAACAGAGGCACAACCACCCACATTGACACACATTAAAAAAGCGCCATTATTTCGGTCACGACACCATCATGTTCTCAACAGCTAGCTTTGTTGTCCTGGGGGCTTCTTCTAGGCAGAAGTTCTCCATCCACTCACAAAATCCAGATAAATCCAACAAAAAATCTAGCCTTCTTTCTGTAGTGTGTCCTAGTACTCGGCTCAGTCGAAGACAAGAATCTGTCAGGACTCGAGGCATCACCCACTTTGGAAAAGTATCCTAAAATAGGAAATCCGGAAGGGCACCAGGCTAAAACAGTCTCATTACGGACTACTGCGGTCCCCCCATAGCATATCTATCCCATTTCGATATACGATCGTGTTGCCACTCGCCTAGGTTACGGGATAGCGCAACTTGAGAGTCTTGTTAGGAGGCCCACACCCCACCGAGTCACGGTCCAACCCTTAGAGAGTCCAGTCCGTGTCAGTCAACTTGTCCTGTCCAGAGTCGAGTCTGTCGGTAGGTCCCTCTCTTCAAACTCCATTTTGAGATTTGCAAAATTTAGCCATTTGAATAAAGATCCTTTTCGACAAGGTCAGATTTCAGTCTATTTAAACTGCTAATTTCTTTTCTACCCCTTTCCATTTTGAAAACCTAGCCCGTGAGTGCTTTCAGGATTTCAAAAATTCAACTTTCAAAAATCATTGTCACCAGCACGAGTCATTTTACTACCTACGTGTTGCATACATTTTATGTAGCTTATACAGGTACGACTCAAGCAAGGCATGCAAGTCATCAAATCTCCCCAGCAGCATTTTCCAGGATAGCACGGGATGGGCCAACACACAGGCACACCCAGGGCTTACGTGACAAGCCCAAAGTCCCCACGGAGCGCAGGTATGATCTCTGCCTTATGGCTGGCGAGCCCTTCACGCGAGTCTAACGGACTATAAACGACCCGACCGGAAGTCTACCAGGTCGTAACGGGCTTGGTAGCTACTCTGACTTTCGCCCTGTCCAAGCCTCAGTCAGAGTGGGGGCTCTGTAGACACCCGCATTTTGACTGCCAGGTGTCTATGCTGGTTTCCAAAAATCACCCGATGATGATCGGACGCTAACATGTTTCTACGCGCTCGGATACGGGCTCAAATCCATTAATCGCTGGTTAACACACTTACGGAGTACAAATCCCACCAAACAGACCTCAATTCCAGGCCCAGTGGACCATTCCGAGTCAAACAAGACTAATTTGGGCCAAAACCGACACCGGAATTAAAATCGGCTTTTCACGATTGGGTCGACCCCGGTCAAAGTCGTTTCCGAGACACACAAAAACAACCCATCAATCATCAAAAGTCCAAGTCAAACACAAAACCCATCAAGGTCAAGGTCCAACAAGATCCGCGCAACCCAGTTAGGCCACTCGATCGAGTGACCCATCCACTCGATCGAGTGGGCCTGCTTTGAGCCCGGCGGCTGGTGTAACGGGCCACTCGACCGAGTTGGCTACTTACTCGGTCGAGTGCCCTAGCCCGTGTGCCCTAATCTCTTCTATATAAACACCCTCCCATGCACACCATCAACACAACTTTCACAACCTCAAAAACCCTAGTATACCCTAGTACACTCTAGGACATCTACACATCACAAAAAAACCTAGCAATCTACACCCTACACACATACAGACTACGTCGTCTACAAACCCTAGGAAAAACCCTAGGAAAATCAACCCTAGCAAAACCCTAAACCTAGTTTTAGGAACTCAACCCGAGCCACCACAACTTAGCCTCCATATACCTCGAAGACTCCCGTGTTAAAGCCGCGTTTACGAGTCCGTGCCGAGACTGAAACATGTAGGTTGAGGGTGACAAACCCCTTTTTTTCTTTCCTTTTCTCTCTTTTCTCATTTTATTATTATTATTATTATTTTTATTATATATTATAACTATTACGTACTACTACTATATATTATTATTATTATTATATGCTACTATTACGTACTACTATATATTATTATTATTATTATTATTATTATTATTATATACTACTATTACGTATTATTATTATTATTATTATTATTATTATTATTATTATTATTATTACTACGTATTATTATGTATTATTATTATTATTACGCATTATTGTTATTATTATTATTACGTATGATTATTATTATTGTTATTACGATTATTATCGCACATTCATCCTTTCAAGCAATTATTTCTTAAGGGTCGAAACCCGTTGACGCGGATCCGACATCACAATCCCTAGGGATTTATTCGATGTCGGAAAAGCCGAGGGAATCAAGTTTTTTTTTTTTATTCTTTTTATTTTTATTTCTAGTACGTCGATCTACCAAATTACCTAAAATCAATTTTAAACTCTATTTTCGTTGATGCAAAATAATTGTCAAAACAATTCGTTAGAATTATGACATTATTAATGCGGAGAAAATCACAACAATCCATAAAAAAACGGTTTTCGACCTAAACACGATTTTTGCAAAACAAATTGGTCTCGAACAGGTGCCACTCGACCGAGTGCTTCAGTCGCTCGATCGAGTGACACCCTAAAATCCGGACAGAATGCTCATTACGACCACCACTCGATCGAGTCTCACAATGACTCGGTCGAGTGGCCATGTACTCGACCGAGTCGGTCTATGACTCGGCCGAGTATGGTCTATAACGCAAACAGAAGCACTTTTTACGGGTCTACTCGATCGAGTTCATCGACCACTCGATCGAGTAGCCTTACAACGACTCAAAAACGCGAGTCGTACATTATTCTACTTTTCAAACTCGATAGTATTTTACGACTTAGGTCAACATATGCATAATCAATCATATGTATACTATCTTTTCAAACCATGCATTATCATATTTGCATACTTTCAATTCAATTCAATTTTGCACAAACCGTTATTATTCGTTATTTTATTATATCATTACTAACGCGTTTGTTGTTTCTTTTGTTAATTTAATTTTTGTTCGTTTATTATACTAAATGAACCCGCATGCTAAAATACAACTTTGACGTTAATTTTAGTTGCATTAAATTGACTTAGAAACCCTTTCAATTACATTCGCATGTTTAGGGAAAATAAATCTTTGCATATCATTTTCCCGTTTTACTAGCACGCGTATTAGAAAGTCATTCGAGTTCTTAGTAGAGGCCGCTAATGTGCGGGCGGGGTTGGGTGTCCTTTGTGGGCTTCCCAACACGTACCCTCACCCCTTACTCAGAACCTCGGTTTCCGGATGCCCGAAACTGTTGGCAAACGAGAGTCATTCAATATACGATTAACCGCTCAAGTCGGCATCTATATCGATATGCAAAGGGACGAGCCCAATAAACTCTGACATCGGAAATGGGCCGTATTTTGTATACGGCCCACTACGACATAGAGTGGGCTCGAACGGTTCCGAATAACCATAAAATTCGGTGGCGACTCCACATAGACCTAAATTTCAATTCGATCCTTCTCATATGGAGATTCATTCGCCTACCCAAACCCGCGCGTGGCCGCGTCGGGGTGGACCTATGTCATGTCCACACATGGTTAGCTTTGAAATGAACCGGCTGATGTACTGGACATTCCCGAGAAACCCCCTTATTTCCTTTTCGATCTTGGGTGGCTGCATCTCGGCGATGGCTTTGATTTTAGCTGGGTCGACCTCGATGCCGCGTTGGCTAACGATATGGCCCAGTAATTTGCCTGACGTTACCCCAAAGCTGCATTTTTGTGGGTTTAGTCTCATGTTGTATTTTCGCAACCTGGTAAAGAACTTTCTGAGGGCCGTGATGTGCCCGCTTCGGTCTTTAGACTTAACGATCATATCGTCCACATAGAACTCCACCTCCTTATGCATCATGTCGTGTAATAAGGTGGTGGCAGTCCGTTGATATGTGGCTCCAGCATTGATAAGCCCCAACGGCATGACGGTGTAACAGTAAGTACCCCAAGGTGTGATGAAGGTAGTCTTACTCATATCCTCTTCTGCCATTTTAATCTGATTGTATCCGGCATACCCGTCCATGAATGATAGAAGGGCATGGTCGGCCGTATTATCCACCAGAATGTCGATGTGTGGTAACGGAAAATCATATTTTGGGCTCGCCTTGTTTAGGTCCCGGAAGTCTACGCATACCCGCACCTTGCCGTCCTTCTTGGGTACCGGCACGATGTTTGCAACCCAGTCTGGATATTCAGACACTTGTATAAAACCCGCTTTGAATTGTTTATCGACCTCTTCCTTGACTTTAAGAGACCATTCGGGCTTCATTCTTCTGAGCTTCTGTTTTACCATTTTGCACCCATCTTTTATGGGTATTCAGTGTTCTGCTATTTCTCGATCTATTCCCGGCATGTCCTTGTAGGACCATGCAAAGACGTCTTTAAATTCTAGGAGGAGGTCCGTGAACTGTTGTCTCTCCTCTGGATCTAAAGATTGGCCCAACTTAAGCATCTGGGGCTCTAAAGTGGTTCCCACGTTGATGGATTCGGTGTCTTCAATTACCGGATCTCGGGATTCCCTTTGCTCGAGCTGCTCGACCAGATGTTGTGGTAGAGGTACCTGTTCGTCGGGTTTCTCAATGTCATTGCATATAAAATTTTTGAAATTGAGAAAATTTTGGAAATAAGACAAGTCGTAAGCAGAACGGTGTTCGTTATTATTATTGATGGAAAATTTTGAAAATAGCTCGAATAGAGCTGCCATCTGATCATTGGTCAGTGGCGGGATAGTGAGAGGTCTTGGGACAGACCCCGAGACCTCGGTGGCTAAGGGAATAGGGATTACAGACTCGACTCCAGCACCAGACCCTCTAAACCTGGACTCAGACTCCGACTCTGACTCGGACTCAGACTCGGACTCAGACTCGGTATCTGGCATGTCTCCTTCGCCGGCGGTTAGCTTGTAGACCCGTCCTTGACTGTCGGTCCACTTTATATTCTTCCTCTAAGCCCTCGTTTCGGTGTTGGCACCGACCTCGGTTATGAGCTTGGTTGGGTCGAACCGATCGCTGCGGAGGATCAAGTTGACCAAGTCATCTTTTGGAGCAGGGTCAGTCTTGTCTTCTCCAAATAAGAGCCCCAGCACGGGCTCAGAGTCGCTTTCCCTTTTCTTGGACTCATCCTGGATAACGGTGAATATGTCCTCGGGGATGTAGTTGCATTCCCGAGCCGTTTTGGTCTCGGGATATGTGATGGTGGGTCGGTAGAGGCCCACTTGGATGGCTCCGAAGACTGGAGTGACGAATTTGATTGCAGAGGCCCGGCCCACATTCTCCGAGCTTATAGTATATCCCAATCCGAGTCGGGATTCTGCTTTGTCTAGGACCTCGATAATCTTCCCCGCCGGAAGATATGGTCTTGTGGTAGCTCCGGGTAGGTAACCAAGATTTTGTAGCATCGTGTCGATGCTAGGAGCGAAGTAGGGCTTGAAAAGATATTCTTCTTCAATCATACCCACGAAATCAAAACCTCGTGGTTCGGCCCGGTTTGTGGCATTACAGCTAGCCACGGTCATTGGTGTTGCCTCCAGTGTTATGATACCGTCTTGAAGTGGCATCTTGACTTTGCGATGGAGGGTTGATGTCACAGCCTTGACTGTGTGAATCCAAGGCCTTCCTAGCAAGAGGTTGAATGATGAGGTGACATCTATCACCTGGAATTCTAGCTCCTTTTCGATTGGGCCCGTTATGATCTTCAATTTAACGGCCCCGGCGATTGGCTTTGGGCTTCCATCGAAAGCCTGAATAGTTTGTGCGGTCGGGAGATAGTCGGCATCAGTGATGCCGAGGGCCCTTGCGGTCCTTAGGGGTAGGACGTTCACGGCTGATCCATCGTCGATAAGGGTCATCGGAAGGTACTTACCCTTGCAGATGACCGTGATGTATAGGGCCAGGTTGTGATTGGGCCCAAATGGAGGTAGATCAGCTTCAGAGAAGGTTATGAGTGGGCCTTCGCTCTTGGACTTGCCCTTGAGGTAGGGCATGATAGTAGCTACCATTTCAGTGGGGGTAGCTTCTGAATCAACCTTGATTTCATCGAGAGCCTTAGTCAGTGCTTCTCGATGAGCCTATGAGCTAACCAGTAGTTGCCATATGGTTAAGTCTGCTCGGACCCTCTTCATTTGTTGGACCAAGGCCGTGTCATTGCTTGGTTCCTCGGAGGTCGGTTCCGTCCTGGCAGGTTCAGTAACGGATGTTGGAGTGGCGCGCCCAGCAGTGGCGAGGTGGTTGGTGGCCAAGGCCTTGGACTTGGCTTTTCGGACTTCTTCTCTGGTGACGGGGACAGCTTCCCCTTTAGCCAGGTACACATCATCCTCATCATCAAACCATATCACGTTGATTTGTGGGATAAACGGGGAAATGAGGTGAGAACAGTCAATTACCTCCCCCGTAAATATGGCATGGGCGCTGAACGGGTTTTCTTTGTTGCTCGGTTTGTCTCCGGGCAACGGGATTTTCCCGCTCTCGATAAGATCTTGGATTAGATGCTTGAGTTTCCAACATTTTTCAGTATCATGCCCGTTACCCCGGTGATACTGACAGTAGGCTTGAGCATTATAGTATTTGGGCCTCTTCTCTACTGGAAGCTCTGGAGTTGGGCCTATTGGTTGAATCAGCCCCTTTGAAGATAGCCTTTGTAAGGCATAAGTATAGGTAGTCCCTATATTTGTGAATACCCGATTTGGTGTATTCTTTTTGGATGAGGTGTCGAGCAAATTTACCTCATCAAAGATGCTGCGGGTTGCAGCTGCAGGTGTGGGCTTGTTTGTAGACGAACTAGCCCCTTGATAGCCTTTGGTAGAGGCCTTAGTCAGGCTCTCTAACCTTAGATCATCTTCTATCCTTGTGCCCATTTCAGTGAGGACAGCAAAGTTTGGAATGATAGCGTACCGGAGGTGGACCCGGTAGGATGGGAGCAGATTTTTAACGAAGGCTTCCACTAGGGCCTTCTCGCCGGGCTTGTCGACCAGCTTCACACTCTCGGCCCTCCATCGTTGCAGATATTTTGTGAACCCTTCTTTGGGCTCTTGGGCCATTACCTCCAGAGTACGCATTGTAGTCTGGATTTCAGTGTTATCGGCGTAGTTCCGAGCAAACTCGGTCGCCACATCATCCCAAGTCTTGTATTTCTTGGGGTCGAGCCTGTAGAACCAGGCCTTAGGGTGTTTCTCCAGGGAAGAAGGGAACAAGTGCTTGAACATAGTTGACTTCACCCCCTTCACCGCCATGAAGTCTTTGAAAGCCCGGATGTGGTGGACCGGGTCTTCGGTACCCTCAAACATAGGAAGTCCCGTTAATTTGAGGTTAGCAGGAAGCTCGTTATCTAGAGGTGAATAAAGACGAGCATTCTCGGTGTGGATCGAGTTGTTCGTCGATAGGGAGACTTGTTCCTCGAGCCTACGAACAATACTGACCAGCTTGGCCATGGGCCCATTGGGCTCGGATCCTTCAAAAGGGGCCGTCTTCTCTACGACGCTCAGTCGGGTGGCTAACGTTACTTGGTTAGCCTGGATGGAAGTTAGCTGAGTCTCGAGCTTGGCGAGAGCATCCTTCAATTCGTCCATCTTGTGTTGATGTCTAGTCACGGGTGGCCTGTCTGTAAGAACACTACGTAATCAGAAACTAGCCCAAAATCCCGAAACAGAAAATACATCCCGAACAAGACTAAAAAGGGAAATGACTCGGAAAAGACAACTAGACGGGTGACTTGCGAAAGGTGGGCCCTCCTTAGGATTTGGCGAGTGGGCCTAGTCCTGTTCGAAGGGAGGTTCACGTGAGACATCCCCAGACTTTAGACTTGATTGTGTTGACGGGCCTTCCATTGTAGGGGTTTGTCCTACGTAGATGGGCCTTGCCTTAGTCTAATAAGGAAGACTGGGAAGGGGAAGAAACTCGTGATGTAAGATCGACAGAGTTTCGACGCTACGGACCTCGACAACCTAAGACACAACCCGACACTGCTAAATACGGGAAGTCCTAGAAGTAGAAGGTTTTGAAAGTTGATGTTCTGTTTTTGAAAAATGGACCGAGTAAACTCAGTTTGAGGACCCAATTTCCGAAAAAAACGAAAAGTTATTGGGCCACTAGTTTTGAAAGTTCTAAAGTATTTTCGAGTTTTGAATTGGGCAGCATACCGTCTAGAAAATAGGCTACTTTGAGTAAAATCATAAGTCTTAAATTCGGTATGTGTCCCGAGTTTTGAAATTGAATAGTTTGAAAAAGATGCAATCTTTGAAAAAAGACGGTTTTTGAAAACGACTCGGAAACCAAGTAGCACGTAGTCACACAAGCATTATAACGACGCCATGTATGCTCTATACTAAGTCTCGGTCGGTCTATAGGGGGTCTATACCAGTGTACATAGTCTAGACGTTGATCGGGACGGACTTCCTAACTCGAGTTGATCTTAGAACATGCCGCGAAACCCACTCGAATCGACTATGGACACCTTTCAACATATCCATATTGGAGTACATCGACGGTATAGTGGGACGTCGGTCGCGAGTACCGGCCCGGGAAAATATGGGTTATGCATGAACCGTAGAACTAACACACGTATTGTATTTGTCAAACGATTTCTATTCGAGTCTCACCCTGAGGATGCCGATGGTAAGTCACGCATCAGTTAATCCCCAGCGGAGTCGCCAAATTGTGGATATGACATAGGTCCACCCCGACGCGGCCACGCGCGGGTTTGGGGAGGCGAATGAATCTCCATATGAGAAGGATCGAATTGAAATTTAGGTCTATGTGGAGTCGCCACCGAATTTTATGGTTATTCGGAACCGTTCGAGCCCACTCTATGTCGTAGTGGGCCGTATACAAAATACGGCCCATTTTCGATGTCAGAGTTTATTGGGCTCGTCCCTTTGCATATCGATATAGATGCCGACTTGAGCGGTTAATCGTATATTTAAAGACTCTCGTGCGCCAACGGTTTCGGGCATCCGGAAACCGAGGTTCTGAGTAAGGGGTGAGGGTACGTGTTGGGAAGCCCACAAAGGACACCCAACCCCGCCCGCACATTAGCGGCCTCTACTAAGAACTCGAATGACTTTCCAATACGCGTGCTAGTAAAACGGGAAAATGATATGCAAAGATTTATTTTCCCTAAACATGCGAATGTAATTGAAAGGGTTTCTAAGTCAATTTAATGCAACTAAAATTAACGTCCAAGTTGTATTTTAGCATGCGGGTTCATTTAGTATAATAAACGAATAATAATTAAATTGACAAAAGAAGCAGAAAACGCGTTAGTAACGATATAACGATATAACGAACAATAACGGTTTGCAAATATTGAATTGAATTGAAAAGATGCAAATATGAGGATGCATGATTTGAAAAGATAGTATACATGTGATTAATTATGCACGTGTTGACCTAAGTCGAGAAATACTATCGGGTTTTGAAAATAGAACAATGTAAGACTCGTAATTTGAGTCGTTATGAGATCACTCGATCGAGTGGTCGATGGACTCGATCGAGTGGACCCTTAAAAATTGATTCTGTTTTGCGTCAAAGACCGTACTCGGCCAAGTTATTGACCAACTCGGTCGAGTACATAGCCACTCGACCGAGTCACTATGAGACTCGATCGAGTGGTGATCGTGATTAGCATACTGACTTGATTTTGAGGTGCCACTCGACCGAGTGGGCTAGGCACTCGGTCGAGTGCCCTCTGTACGAATTAAGATTCGTTTGTAAAATCGTGTTTTATGTCGAAAATCATTTTAAATTGATTATTGAGATGTGATTAAATTTTCTCCGCGTTAATAATGTCATAATTCTAAAGAATTATTTTGACAATTATTTAGCATCAACGAAAATTGCCCTAAGTTGATTTAATGCGATTTAGAAAGATTGACTCTTTGATTAAATAATAAAAAGAACTTGATTCCCTCGACTTCTCCGACATCGATAAATCCCTAGAGATCGTGATGTCGGATCCGTGTCAACGGGTTTCGACCCTTATTAAAATTGGTTTTAGAAAATTCGATGAATGCAATATTAAAGATGATAATGACGAGAAATAAAGACGAATTCTTGTTTAAGTTGACTCATCTCAATAATCAAATAATCGGGGTACCGGGATAAGCGACCGTCAACGCTGTGTGCAGTACAGTTGTATGTTCGTGTTTTCTTATCCCGATATCCTTCTTACTTGACACAAATCAATGAGTATTTTAATATTTTGAGACTAACGATATTACCGATATTATGATGCAATAATGATAACGAGGTAAATAATAATAATAATAATCGTAATAATGATAATAATAATAAGAGACGTAATAATAATAATAATAATAATAATAATAATAATAATAAGCGTAATAATAATAATAATAATAATAATAATAATAATAAACGTAATAATAATAATAATAGTAGTAATAATAATAATAATAATAATAATAATAAACGTATTAATAATAATAATAATAATAATAATAATAAACGAAAAAAAGAATAAAAAAAGGAGATGGACGACGAGAGAAAAGAGAAAGGAGAACGAGGTTTGTCACCCTCAACCTACATGTTCTTGTCTCGGAAAAAAGGCTCGTAAACGCGGCTACAACACGAGAGTCTTCGAGGTGTATGGAGGCTAAGTTGTGGTGGCTCGGGTTGAATTCCTAGAAACTAGGTTTAGGGTTTGCTATTGTCGGTTTTCCTAGGGTTTGTCTAGGGTTTGTAAAGGATGTAGTGTAGGATTGCTCTTAGGATGTATTAGGGTTGTAAAGGTTGTGTAAAAAGTGTTGAAGATGTGTGCATGGGGGTTGCTTATATAGGCAAGCTAGGGCACCCGGATTAGGGCTACTCGACCGAGTAGGAGGCCAACTCGGTCGAGTGGCCCGTTATGCCAGCCGTCGGGCTCGAAATAGGCCCACTCGATCGAGTGGCCCAGCTGGGTCGCGCAGATCAGTTTTTTGGACCTTGACTTTAATGGGTTTTGTGTTTGACTTGGACTTTTGATGATTGACGGGTTGTTTTGTGTGTCTCGGGATCGACTTTGACCGGGGTTGACCCAATCGTGAAAAGTCGGTTTTAATTCCGGTATCGGTTTTGGCCCAAATTAGTCTTGTTTTACTCGGAATGATCCACTGGGCCTAGATTCGCGGTTCATTTGGTGAGATTTGTACTCCGTAAGTGTGTTAGACAACGATTAATGAATTTGAGCCCGTATCCGAGCGCATAGAAGCATGTTAGCGTCCGATCATCATCGGGTGTTTTTTGGAAACTGCCATAGACACCTGGCAGTCAAAATGCGGGTGTCTACACAAAGATTAAGAGAAAAGAGATTATACCAACTAATAAGAGGATGAAAAGATGAGAACTTGCATTAATAAGAAAAACCCAAATAATCTCCAAGGTTGTCAATCTTGGATGAATCTTCAAGAATCTCCTTAATACAAGACTAATTAACTAGATTAATCTAAGATTAACAAAAGTTTAAAGAAAGATTAAGCTTGTTCCGGTATCGGAATCAATCAACCCGACTGCGAATTCGGGTTCTTAATGTTCGAATATTGTTTGAATGATCTCTCGATTCTCTCCTTCTCCTTACTCCACGGGTCGGATCCTTCCGGCGGAGTGAGCCTGCTCCCTGCACAAGGAACGCACAGGGCCTCGGCGGTTGTCCGAGGAAACCCTCTCCGATGCCTAAGTCAGTCCGTGAATGCCTTGATGAACCTAGTTCGTGAGGAGCTAGGTGGCGTTTTTTAGAGTAAGGGTCAAGAGAGAGAAAATCCAACCTCTTTCATGTGGGAAATGGGAGAGTATATATACCTTCCCACAAGAGAGAGGAAGAGAGGAAAAAGAGCGAGAGAATGGGTGGATGATAAAGCGACACGTGGATCCATTCTGTCCACCCATTCTCCCTTACCTTAGGCGAAATGACGGAGGGGCCCCCGGTAACCCCTGCCCTGCCTGGGGGAGAAGTCCCCTGGAGGCAGGCGGGCAGGGGGTCTTGAAGCCCTGCTCGGCAGGCCGCATCGCCCTGCTGGGCAGGCGATTGCTTGAAGCTACCCCTTGGGGGTTCTTTTGGTGATCCATCCTGACAGCCTGCTGGGCAGGCTCTCTTGTTTTTCGGGTCGGGTCGCCTTGGGGCCTGCTGTGGAGGCGACTTAGCGCAGGCTTCCGACCCTCATCAATTGGCCCTCACCGGCTGGGGGGAAGCAGGGCTTCACTCTAGCAGGTGAACTCTTGATTCAGATGGTGGGAGGTTGACTTGTTGGCTTCACTATTGCATTTAATGCGTTTGCACATTCCCGAGGGAGGAGGCTTAACTGCATTAGGCATGCAAAGAGTTGGGATGTCTTTTGGTCATGATTACTTCTCATGCTCAGCGGATTTTTGGGCAGCGTGCTGGTTTGATGATTGGTTGCGTCTTCTGCCGAGGTGGTTGGAGTGCCATTTAATGCCTTGGCCTTCCTTTTGTATAAATCACGGCTTTTCTTACCATTTTATACACACACCTTCACTTTCCTTCTGTTTTTTCTTCTCAAAGAACCATGCCTTGGGTTAAGAAAATAGTTGTTCATTATGAAGTTCGCACTGTTAGATTCCTCTTCAGAGGGTTTTGGAGGCTGAGGTATGCCAGGGCGGCTTTTCAGGCCCTGCGCCGTAGTCGGCGTCTACACTCTCGCTTTCGCCAAAACACCAAGAGAGCTCTTGTCAGGGCAGGCAAGCGTCCTAACAAATCTTCATCTCCGGTCGGCTCCTGGTTCAAACGTTGTCTTCAGGGTGGAGGTTGTTTTGACAGGGAATGCCATGAGTGCTTTCCCTGGCTGCACCCATTGCAATTTGACCCTACCTGCCATGAGTTGAACTCCTCTTCGGAGTCGGGCCCCTCCTCCCCTGTGGTGAGGAAAGTGGGCTGTGGTTCTTACGACGATAATCAGGCAGTCCCTTATGGCAGGGACTGGGACGTCAGCAGCCACGATTCTGGAGATAGTGAGGGTTTAGGCTACTCATCTGACAGAGATGAGGATGGACTCCCTGATGACCCCTTCAAGGACTCCAATGACTGGGATTGGGGGTCTAACGCAGGAGGCCAGGACAGCCCTGGGGATTACTCCCCGGATTTAGATGATGACTAAGCCTGCTCACAGGGTGCAGGCGCATTGAGCCGGAAATTTAGGCTCCTTTTGTATTTTCTACTTGCCATGTGTGGAATGTAATTTGCCCATTTTCGGGCTTTTTCAGATTAATGAAAGATCAGGCAGTTTGTTTTATGTGTGCCATATTTTTTTTTTATTTTTTTTGAAGGAATGACGTCACAGGGTGATTAATCCCCTGACACCTTTTTGTATTCTCGAGGTTCTTCTTGGGAAGCCACAAGTGCCTGGCTTCCGAGAATGCGACACGTGGGGAGTGGCCCTTGGGCGGACTCCTTAGGGTTGGCGACCTTTCGTCTGTCCCCCTCCTTATAAAAGCAATCTAGCATCTGTAGTTCTTCTTTTTACAAACTCCTTTTTTACAAACTTCTGAGAGGAAAATTCGAGCCTTTTCTCGCACCTTCATATTTCTGGGAAATTTTCTTGGGCTTTCCTTCTCAATTTTTCGTCCAACCAGCAGTCAACCTTAGGTTAGATTTCTAATTCCAAGCTCTTGCTCCCTTTCTTTCGATTTCTTGTTTTTCTTTCTTCATAGATTACTATGTCTAGAACCCGTGCCCGCATCTTACTGTTTACCGACCCGTCAGCTGAGAGGACGAGGGATGGAGAGGAGAGTAGGGAAAATTTTGCTTCTTCTTCCAGGGGGGGGTTGGCCCCCAAATAGTCGAGGAGGAGCATTCGGGGGATAGTGGAGGTGGTAAATCTCCTGACCCCGCCCATTATGACGTCGTTGATTCGGACGACGAGGAGCTGGAGATTGATCTCTTTAGGACCTCCGGCCCTCTCATTCACCGAGAAAGGGGTAAGACATACTACTTGGACAAGGCCAAATATTGCGTTCCTCTAGGGACTTATCCTGAACCCAAAAATCGGGGTTTGATTCTGGCGAAAAATGCCGCCGCTGCGATCGAGCGGTTTTATGATTTTGGGGAGGGGTACACAATTGTGGTCCTCGGGGAGAAAGATACTGTATGCTGCCCCCTTGACGGCTGCATAGCGGTTTACCATAAGTGCTTAGAATTTGGCCTTCGTTTCCCCCTACACCCCTTCCTGGAAGAGACTTTCAGGCGGATGAACGTGGCCATAGCTCAACTGACCGCCATGGCGGTTAGGTCCCTGATATCGTATACTTCGACCTGCCTGTTTCATAGTGCCGAGCCTTCCATTGATGCCCTGAGGTACATGGCTGGACTGCAAATGGTTGCTTCTGGGAGTGAGGGTTCCCCTGGGTACTGGTCTATCCATAGGCAGAAAGGTCATACCCTGGTGTGGCCAGCCCTGGACAGCTTGAGGGACAGGAAGAACAACATCCTATATGTGCATAATGCTACAGGGTGGAGGATCCCTCGGCACTTTAGGAACCATGTCCATACCAGGCTGGAAACTCGCCAGGATTATCATCTTGGTGTTGGAGGAAAGGCCCTTGAGGTGAAGCTGAGCAAAAAGGATGATGATCTGGTGGAGAAGTTTGCGGCTCATACGGACAAATCAGGCGTTTATGGCCCTAATTTTTGGCTTCCCCATGCGGAGCTTATCGCCACCGATAGATTTCTGACCCGAGTGGGTTTGAACCCTGGCCTTGATAGAGGTAGTTCAGGGGCGTCACTGGTTTTTCTTTATCCCCTTTGTTCTTTCTTGAGGGTTTTCTAACTGTTCATTCTTTTACCCTGCAGATCTTGCTAGTTTCACCTGGACGAGGAAGGAGGTGAAGTGTTTGGGTTTAAGCAACGAACTTGTCGTTATCCAGAACCGTCCTTCTCTCCCTCACAATTTTAAGAAAGGCGAGAAGAACTTAATGAAGTATTTGAAGGGCCTCTCAGTTAGTAGGACAAGGCTTCCCCCTCTCCCTAGATCTACGCCTGTGAAAGCGACAGCTCCCCCCTCCTCTGTCGTGGAAGTTGCCGCCGCTTCTGAGGCCACCCCTTCTTCAGCCGGCAAACGGGGAGGCTCCCCTTCAGGAAATTACACTCCCTTGGGGCCATAGCCTGCCGGTTCTGAGGGGACTGGGGAGAACACCCCTCAGGAGCTGATTAGGAAAAGAAACAGGGAGCCCCCAAACACTAAGCATGTGGTAGATCTGGAGGCGGACACTCCTGACCCGAAGCGTCCTGCCCGAGACGTCCCAGGCACTCTTTTTTCGGAGGAGAATGCTGAGTTTCATTACAAAGCTGGTGATAGCTTGGACGTTTCTGCCCTGCTCTCTGATTTAGGAGTCGTCTTGGCGTACCATCTTATCAAGACTGTGACTTCTGCCACCAACCAAGTGACCCAGTATATCCAGCGTACCTCCCGGGTCATTAAGGCTTCTACTGAACTGGCGGCCCTTAGCCGCTTGAGTGATGAAGAGTTGGTGACCTCTCCTCCCTCTGACCGCCTGGCCGCAATTGAGAGGGATGTCGTGCTTATCGCCAGCTTGAAGGATCAGTTGGCCAAAAGGGAGGGTGAGCTGGAGGAGGCTAAGGATCAGGCGGTCCTCTGGAAATCTCAGGGTGAGAGGGCAGTTAGGGAGGTATCTTGCCTGGAGGAGGAGCTAAAGAAATATAAGCAGACTGCCTTGGAGTTAGAGCAGGCCAGGAAGGCGTTGGCTGAGCTAGAGCATGTCAAGAGGAAAGCTGCTGATTTAGGGGAGCGTCTTTCCCAAGCTGAATCAAACCTTCAGACGGCCCGCAGCGATTTGACGGCGAAGGCTGTGGAGTGGCAGAGGGAAAAAGATGAGATAATCCAGGAGGCTGAGACTGCGGTGGAAAAGGGCTTCGAAAGTGGGGCTAACTCTTCCTTGGTGGTGGTTATGGAGGCTATCAGGGAGATGTTCCCTGATTTTAATGAGGAGGCTTTTCAGGCTCTTTACGCCGCCAAAGACGAGGACCGGGTGCGCAGATCGGCTGTAGAGGCTGATGGCCATGATTCAGGCGCCCCTCCTGCCTAACCTGCCAGGCAGTCGTCCTCCGAGGGTTCTTGCCCCTTCCCTGCTGCGCTTTCGTTCTTTCGCTGATATTTTCAACTCTTTTTGCACGCCGAGCCCTGCTGTGGCTGGCTGCCTTATCCGATGTAATGCTTTAATCACTTTAATGGATTTTAACTTGTTCTTCTGTAAAGACTTCCTTTGTTTTGTTATATATGCATCTGTTTGGTTTTCTTTCCTGGGATATAGCCTGCCCCCTGCCTATTCAGAGGCAGGGAGGAGGGTCTGCGTTTTTATACAAGGCTGGGGGGATTGCCCCCAGTCCTTGTTCATTCTTTTTTTTATACAAGGTTGGGGGGATTGCCCCAGTCCTTGTTCATTTTCGGCGTGCGAAGCCTGGCCTGACCCTGGCTTCTTTGTTCGAAGTCCAGGGGGCCTGCCCCCTGCCTGCCCAGAGGCAGGGAGGGAGGCTTTTGCGTTTTTTATACAAGGTTGGGGGGATTGCCCCCAGTCCTTGTTCATTTTCGGCGTGCGAAGCCTAGCCTGACCCTGGCTTCTTGTTCGAAGTCCAGGGGGCCTGCCCCCTGCCTGCCCAGAGGCGGGGAGGGAGGCTGTTGCGCTTTTTATACAAGGTTGGGGGGCCTGCCCCCAGTCCTTGTTCGTTCGCCGCGTAGGGCCCGGTCCGACCCTGGTTTCTGGTCGATGTCCAGGGGGCTTGCCCCCTGCCTGCCCAGAGGTAGGCAGAGGGACTTAGAATTTTTTTTGGGGGGTCCATTTTCAATGGTTCTGGCAACAGGGGGGCCTCCCCCTATTTCCCCCTGCTCGTTTGTGTGTGAAAATGCAAGTTTGAACAGACAACGAGTATGGATTCGGACTTCCTTTCATTTCCTTGCAAAAAAGCTAAACATAAGCGTGGTCGGAGCCGTCGACATTCTATTCTGACCGTCCTCCGCCAATTTTCTGAAAATGAAATTTACTTTAAGACTTGCTAGACATAATATCTCTTTAGAGTGTGGGCATTCCAGTGCGCGCCCAATTCTTGGCCTTCGAGGTTGGCAATTATGTATGTGCCTGGTCCCAAAATCCGGGTCACCTGATATGGGCCCTCCCAGTTGGCACTCAGCTTACCATGCTCTCTTGACCTTCCTACAGCCTACGTTTTCCTTAGAACTAGGTCGCCTATCTGGAAGCTTCTCTCATGTACCTTCTTGTTGTACGCTTTCCTCATCCGCTGCTAGTAGGCGGCGATGTTAACGCTAGCCTCCTCCCTTACTTCGCTGACCAGGTCTAGAGCCTCGGTCATTGCCACTTCATTTTCCGCTCTATCATACTGCAGGGACCGCAGGGTGGGAACTCTTGCTTCGATGGGTAGCAGGGACTCCGCCCCGTAAACCAGGCCAAAGGGGGTCTGACCCGTGGACTCTTTTCGAGTTGTCATGATGGACCAGAGTTGATAAGTGTAGTTTGTTGTGCCTAATTTGCTGTGTTTTGGTCCCGTTTTCCTTGTGGAATCGCTCCTTGGGAGCGGTTTATGGGCTACTTATGCTTCCTCTAGTTCGTTTCAGGTTCCCGAGACCATTCATGAAGAGTTGGAACGATTCCGACTCGATACATACACTTTTTGGAGCCAACGAAGTGAAAGAACGATCACTCGATGCCTTGGATTCGATCCCGAGACCTTGGGACCCGATCCCGTGCCTCTTAGTCTCGATCCCGAGCCCCGAGAATCGGTGAGAAGCCCATGAGAACCAAGGAGGGACCAAAAAGATCATAATGGAGGCCTACAAGGTCCTTCCCCGTCGGGATAATGCCTTCCCGACCGGGAAGCAGGGTGCGAATTGAGATTCTCCTGTTCTGAAGCCTTCCCGACCGGGACCATGGCTTCCCGACCGGGAAGGATCAGATACAGCCCGTGTTTGATTGTTTCATCCTCCTTCATTCTTGTAACCTTATATATACTTCCCTCTTGTATTGTTTATCTATCTTACATTACCCTAGACTCTCTTAGGCCTCTCTTGAACATTCATAACCCTAGATTAGTGTTCCTCACATTAGCTTAATCTTCCTTTAATCTTTAGTTAATCTTTGTTTAATCTTAGTTAAGTAGTCTTGTATTAAGAAGGCACTTGAAGATTCATCCAAGCTTGACAACCTTGGAGTTGATTTGGGTTTCCTATTTATACAAGTTTCAATCTTTTTAATCCTTTTTAGTTTGGTATAATCTTCTTCTCCTTTTTAATCTTGTTCATTGTTTGTTTATCAAGTTTGAATCTTTACATATTGTTATTGTTATTGTTTGTTCATTCTGGATGTTTGGATGTTTGGTTTGTTTTCTCTTGTTTATGTTAGTTTCATCTTGATAATGAGTGAGTAGTTCTCTTGTGGGGTTAGTAGGGGGATTAAGGGTAGATTATGGGTGATTAGGGTTTGATTAGGGGTAAAGGTTACATCTTTGTTGCTAGTCACATATTGGGCACTCTATGTGTTTTGTTGAAATGCTTGTGTGGGTAGTAGTGGCCAATGCTTCCTATACTTGTTCTCTTCTTCTCATTGTTTGACTAGTGTGTGATTATGTCGGGTTTAGTCTTAGTCACGAGAGGGCGGACTTGGGTTTTGACGCGAGAGTGCGGACCGACCTTGACCTAGGTTTAGACGCGAGAGCGCAAACCGACTCTAGCAATTAGGAGACACCTACACCCTTGATCACCCAATTACCCTTCTACACTTAAGAACCCGACCTAACCCTACTCCCTTTCTTATTGATTCATCCTCCTAGTTAGTCGTCATTTCTCTAGTTTCATTGTTTGGTTAGTCTCTAGTTATTCCATTTAGTCTTGTTTAAGCTATTTCGTCATTAGTCTAGTTCATACCTCTTCTCCATCATAGTTTACCAATTATCACTTTCTTTGTGTTTGTCTTGGTAGCATAGTCTCGTCTTTAGGTCGACTTATTCTAGAATTTAAAATACCATCTCCGTGGACACGACCTGACTTACCCTAGCTACCCACTAGGTATAGTTGGTTATTTATTGTTGGTTAGGACCCACGACAAATCCTCACCATCAAGAGTATACTTGGCAGCTCGTCCACCCACCTGCCTTTAAGGTCGTCTACCATCTTTTTGAGACCGTTCAGGATCTGCTTGTTGACAGCCTCCGCCTGTCCGTTGGTTTGAGGGTGGCAGACGGCAGAGTAGGCAACTGCGACGCCGTGGCCTTTCAACCAGACCCTTAGAGGGTCATTATCGAATTGCCTTCCATGATCAAATCCCAACATTTTTGGTAGGCCGAATCTGGTGATGATATTCCTCCATATCACCTTCCTGACTGCAGGCTCAGTAATGTTCGGCACTGCCTCAGCCTCCACCCACTTGGTGAAGTAGTCGATTGCCACAATCAAAAATTTTCTGCCCCCGGTTGCCACTGCAAAAGGACCCAGTATGTCCATCCCCCATTGGGCGAAGGGAATGGGGGATAGGATTGGCCTGAGCTCTTGGGCCGGAGCATGGATGGATGGAGCGAAGAGCTGTCATTTCCTGCACTTCCGAGTCAAGTCTTTTGCGTCGGCCAGCAGAGTTGGCCAGTAATATCCTGCCCTTAGGGCCTTGTGAGCCAACGACTTCCCTCCTATATGATGACCACATATCCCTGAATGGATGTCATCCAGGACCTCTGCAGCCTGTTCTGCCCTCAGACACTTGAGCAGGGGTGATGAGAATGATTTCTTATATAAATCCTCTCCTATCAATATGAACCACGCAGCTCTTGCCGGCATCTTTCTCTTTTGTACAGGGTCAGATGGTACAACTCCGCATTTTTTGAATTGGATGATTGGGGTCATCCAATCCTCAGGCCCTGCCTCCTTGACAGTGCAGACTGGTTGGCAGGGGGTGGTGGATTTTTCCTGGATGACGTCCACCCAAACTGACCTTCATATGTCTTGCAGGCTGGAGCTTGCTAGTTTTGACAGGGCATCCGCCCGGTTGTTCTGGGACCGGGGGATCTGCCTGACTTCATACGACTTTTGGCCAGACAACTCTCTCTTTACATTCTCTAGGTACGCGGCCATTGTCTGATCCCTGGCTTCATAATCCCCATTAATTTGGTTGGCGATGAGTTGGGAGTCTGTGGCCAGGACAATCCGCTCTGCTCCTGCAGCTTTGGCTAAATTAACGCATGCGAGTACTGCCTCGTACTCGGCTTCGTTGTTTGATGCTGGGAAAACAAATCTGAGTGCGTGCTCAAATTCAACCCCTTCCAGGCTGGTTAACACGACTCCGGCCCCTGCACCATTTGCCGTGGAAGACCCATCGGTGTACACCACCCATTCGCCGGCAGGCGGGCTGTCCTCCTCAGAATGGGAGCATTCTGCTAAGAAATCAGCCAGGGCCTGCGCTTTGATAGTTGTTCTAGACTGGTATGTTATTCCTAGTCCACTCAGCTCGATGGCCCATTTTAACAGCCTCTCTGACTTTTCGAACTTCTCCAGTACTTCTCTAAAGGTTGGTCTGTCAGCACCACGACAGGGTGCACGTCAAAATATGGCCTTAATTTTCTGGTTGCTATGACAACCGCGTAGGCTGCTTTTTGGACCATTGGATAGTTCTTTTCTGCTGCCCCCAGGGCGTGACTTACAAAGTATATAGGCAGTTGGGCGCCTGCTTCTTCTCTTAAGATAACTGCGCTTACTGTCACATTAGTTACAACAATGTAGAGGAAGAGTTTCTCCCCTACTACTGGCCTCGCCAGGGTGGGGAGTTTCTTCAAATGTTCCTTCAACTGTTCGAAGGCCTCTTTTTGCTCATCCTCCCATTTAAACTGCTTGTTGCCCTTCAACACTTTGAAGAATGGAGTCGACTTGTCTGCTGACCTGGCAATGAAGCGTGCCAGGGCAGCCATTCTGCCTGTCAGACGTTGGATGTCTCTTATAGTTCTGGGCTCGGGAAGATCTAAGATAGCCTGAACCTTCTCAGGGCTGGCGTCTATCCCTCGGGAGCTGACTAGAAACCCTAAGAATTTACCAGAGCGAACTCCGAACGTGCATTTCTTTGGATTAAGCTTCATCTTGTAGGCGCGCAGGGATGAGAAAGTCTCCTGCAAATCTGACAGGTGTTCATTGTCTCCCTTGCTCTTCACAATAGCGTCGTTGACATAAGCTTCTAGGTTTCTGCCTTTTTGACTCTCGAAAACCTTGTCGACCAGACGCTGGTATGTGGCCCTTGCGTTTTTAAGCCCAAACGGCATCATTTTGTACATCTAGGTGCCTGAACTGGTGATGAAGGCACATTTCACTCTGTTCGGCTACCATAAGTATACCTAATGATACCCTGAAAAAGCATCTAGAAAACTCAGCATAGAGTACCCACCAGTGGCGTCTACTAGCTGGTCTATTCTTGGAAGGGGGTAGCAGTCTTTAGGGCAGGCTTTGTTCAGGTTTGTGAAGTCCACGCACATTCTCCATGCACCTGACGACTTTTTAACCATTACGACATTCGCCAACCATTCAGGGTAGTCGCAGACTTCTATGAAGTCGGCCTTCAAAAGTTTCTCTATTTCTTCTTTGATTGCCACATCCTTCTTTGCGGACATATTTCGCTTTTTCTGCTTTACAGGGCGGGCGTCTGCGTTCACGTTCAGCCTGTGAACTATATATGCTGGATCGACCCCCGGCATCTCGTCTGCCGAGTAAGCGAATACATCCATGTTATCCTTTAGTACTTTGATCAGTTCAGCCTGGTAGGACTCTTCCAGGTCAGCCCCTATGAGAACCTGCCATACTGGCTCTAGGTCCACCAGCATGCTCTCCCCCCAGGTTCCAGGTGGTCGGATACCTTATGACCGACTGGGATCTCACCTTCCCTGCAGGGGGAACTGTCAGCCTTTCGTTTTCCTTTTCTTTCACTTTCATGAGTTTGCAGGGACACGGAGTAGCACTGCCTGGCCGACTCCTGGTCTCCGTGCACTTTCTTCCATGCCAAAATCCATTACATAAGCCACGGTGAGCGCTCTGATTGATACGGCTGCTTCAATCTCATCCAGGGTGGCCCTACCTATCAGGGCATTGTACACAGACCTTGCATCTACCACAACAAACGATGCCCTGATATTTCTGGCAGAGGTCCCTTCCCTAAATGTCACAGGCAGGTCTATAATTCCCATGGGAAGTATGCCTGCCCCGCTGAACCCATACAATGATCCAGGGGCAGGTCGCAGGTGCCTCTTTTCTAGGCCCACTTTCTCGAAGGCATCCTTGTATAGCAGGTTCGTGTACGCACCGGTATCCACCATGTACCTTCGCACAATTTGGTTACTGATCTCCAAGGACAGTACCAAGGGGTCGCTATGGGGATACACCACTCGCCCTGCATCCTCAGGGGTGATGCTTAGCGTCATACCCCTCGGGCTTCCTGCCCTTTCAGCGTAACAGATTTGGTTCTTCAGTTCACGAATCTGCCTCTTTTGGCCTCTTCTGCTGACTTGGCCCTCTGCATCCCCTGATATCACATGGATTATCAGGCGGTTCTGCGCCGAGCCTTCAGGATTTTCCGGTGTTTCCTTCTAAGTTTTATTCCTTGCTGCGTAGTTGGCCAGCCAGCCGTTCCTGATTAACTTCTCGATTTCATCCTTCAGGTGGCGGCACTCCTCGGTGGTGTGGCCTACGCAATCATGGAATGTACAGAACTTCTTAGGGTCCCCCTTCGGGCTGCGTGGTTTGCTCGGACGGTTCCACTTAGCAGTCTCCTTCTCTAGTTCGAAAATCTCTGCCCTGGACTTGTTGAGGGCTGTATAGCTGTCGAATCTAGGCTGGTAAACTGTGCGCTCTTTCTTGGGGGTATCCCCTTCCTCGACTCTCTGCTTCCCTGTCTCATTCCTGCTACATCCACACTGCGGTCCCCCCTGCTGCCTAGTAGGGCCTGCGGGGGTATCCAGCAGGCTGTGGAACTCTTCTTGCAACATAAACCCTTCTGCGATTTTTCTTGCCTTGGCCAGAGTTTCTGGCTGGGCTCTGATCATCTGGTTTTTCATCTCTCCAGGGAGTTAGTTAGTGCGTACGTCCCTGTCGCATCGTCTATCTCTTTGACTTGTCCTTCCAACAAGTCAAACCTCTTCAGGTACTCCCTGACAGTCTCACCCTTCTTCTGCCTGAGGGTCATTAGGTCGAACCGAGTAAGACGACGCCTCTTGTTTCCAGCGTATTGATCTAGGAAGGCCTCTGCCAATTCAATGAAAAAACTGATGGATCACTGCGGCAAGTCTCTGAACCAACCCTGGGCCAGGCCCACCAGGGTGGTTGGAAAGATCTTGCACCACACTGCGTCGTTGGCGTCGTACATGCCCATATGACTACGCCGCCAGGTGATCCTCCGGGTCAGTCGTGCCGTCGAATTTAACAGAGGGCATCTTAATTTTGGGGATTGGATACCCCTGCACCTCTGGGTGAAGAGGGGTTTTTGTAGGCCTTCCTGCCATCATCAACCTGCTTCCCGTGGAGTGGTAACCGTACTCTCTCCCTCTGTCGGGGGTCGGTTTCCGACTACCAAGGGAACTGTGTCGGGGCGGTTACCTGCTGATCGCCTCGTCGCCCCATCTGCCAGGGGAGCGATGTCGTCGGCGCTTCTTCTGAGCTGGCTCGAGATTGTCCCCCTGACGATGCTTCGACCCAATGGGCTGTCCCTGGTTGAGCCTTGACTAGAGGCTTCTGGACAGGCTTGGTGCCACCTGCGAGTCCGCCACCGGCGTCAGCCTGGAGAAGACGTCGCCCTGTCTCTCTCCTAGGTGTTTGGACGCAGGCTCCCTATGCCTCATCCGGTCTTGAAGGTCTTGGGATAAACCTCTTTTTTCGCGAGCAGCGGTGGACTCTGTCGTGTGTATGGAGAACGCCTGCTGAACAGGCGGTTCCTGGGTGCCTGCTGTAATGCGCCTGAGCATACACTTGTGCTGTTTTCTTCGCCTTCCGTTGGATTTTTCTGGCGGCAGTTCGCTTTGCGCCCCCAGCTCCTTCCCTACTTTCGAAGTGGAGTTGCCTGGGGGATGTGGCGATCCTGCCTACCAGATCCTCCGGAGTAAACTCCTGGTTAAGCATCGCCGAGAAGAAGGCTGCTGTTTGCGCCATCTGAGCGGGGGTGAGGTTGAGGGGCTGCCTCGAGTGTGCCCCCTGCCCAGCTGTGACAGCGACATCCTTACAAGGCGCTCCGTGGAAGCTTGCTCGCCCCACTCCAGGGATTGTGGCAGCGGGTGTCTTCTCTGGGAACGGCATACCGTACAGGGGGGCCGTTGGTGGAACTGTCGGGCACGCCCCTGAACTAGCGTCAACGATTTCAGACACGTTTTGTTGTAATTGGCTAATTTTGTATCTGAGAATGGTTGATTTCGTGGGTACAACCGTATTTCTCCCCACAGACGGCGCCAAATTGTTCCGGTATCGGAATCAATCAACCCGACTGCGAATTCGGGTTCTTAATGTTCGAATATTGTTTGAATGATCTCTCGATTCTCTCCTTCTCCTTACTCCACGGGTCAGATCCTTCCCAGCGGAGTGAGCCTGCTCCCTGCACAAGGAACGCACAGGGCCTCGGAGGTTGTCCAAGGAAACCCTCTCCGATGCCTAAGTCAGTCCGAGAATGCCTTGATGAACCTAGTTCGTGAGGAGCTAGGTGGCGTTTTTTAGAGTAAGGGTCTAGAGAGAGAAAATCCAACCACTTTCAAGTGGGAAATGGGAGATTATATATACCTTCCCACAAGAGAGAGAAAGAGAGGAAAAAGAGCGGGAGAATGGGTGGATGGTAAAGCGACACGTGGATCCATTCTGTCCACCCATTCTCCCTTACCTTAGGCGAAATGACGGAGGGACCCCCGGTAACCCCTTCCCTGCCTGGGGGATAAGGCCCCTGGAGGCAGGCAGGCAGGTGGTCTTGAAGCCCTGCTCGGCGGGCCGCATCGCCCTGCTGGGCAGGCGATTGCCTGAAGCTACCCCTTGGGGCTTCTTTTGGTGATCCATCCTGACAGCGTGCTGGGCAGGCTCTCTGGTTTTTCGGGTCGGGTCGCCTTGGGGCCTGCTGGGCAGGCGACCCAGCGCAGGCTTCCGACCCTCATCAAAGCTAATGAGAGGAGAACTAAATCTAGGGTTTCGAACAATGTAGAGAGTCTAAGATAGTGTATGGTAATCTAGGATACTTAAACAATCCAAGGGAGAAGTATTTATAAGGTTACAAGAGTGAAGGAGAAAGAAAAGAAGTCACGCGGCTAAAGCAGCTCCTTCCCGGTCAGGAAGGAATGGTCCCGGTCAGGATGGACCATCCTTCCCGGTCGGGAAGCCCTCATCCCGGTCGGTAAGACAAAACAGCAGCCCCAGTAAACACGCACTCCTTCCCGGTCGGGAAGGCTACTCTTCCCGCCCGGGAAGGGTCTTGTAGGCCTCCATTATGATCTCTAAGGGCCCTCCTTGCTTCTCATGGGCTTCTCATCGATTCTCGGGACTCGGGATCGAGTCTAAGGGGCTCGGGAATGGGTCCCAAGGTCTTGGGATCGAATCCAAGGCACCGAGTGATCGTTCCTTCTCTTCGTTGGCTCCAAAAGTGTAGGAAACGAGTCGAAATCGTTCCAATTCTCCATGAATGGTCTTGGGAACCTAAAACGAGCTAGAAGTAGAATTAGTAGCCCAAGAATCGCTCCAAAGAGCGATTTCACAGGGGAAAACGGGACCAAACACAACAAATTAGGCACTACAAGCTACACTTATCAGTTTTCGATATCATTTTATAAATCGCTAGTAATTTTAATTATTTACGATCGTTATAATATTTTGTTGGTTATCGTGACACTAGTAACTAAATAACATTGATTTCATATTTCGTCATATTTTATTAATTTATAATTTTTAACTCAAAATCGTATTTTTATATTATAATCGAGATTCTGTATACTCGTTCAATAAATTAATTTCGTCCTACGACTTATATGAATAAATGAGAAAACAGTCGCTTTTATTTTAAATATATTTTTAGTCGAGACTATTTTCACTAATAATTTCTTATTTGTTTACAATTGAATATTTTTAGTAAAATCCGTATTATTTACTAATAAAAGCTAATTGCTAAAAATAATTTGAAACCTTTGTAAAATTCATTTCATTTATAAAACCTGTTGACTCAATAAATTTTGATATCGTTTTTCCTAAAACACCTCTTTTCTAAAATTATAGTTTTAACTCGATTTCCTGATTATTTTTAAATACTAAATATTGACTTATTATATTTATATTTTGAGTAACGAATTTAGAAATATATTAAAGTTACGATAACGACGATAATAATAAAATGTTAATTTCGTTAGAGACGCTATTTTTAATACATTTCACTAATTTTAATAACTAAAGTATTTTCTATAAGACTTTCTATTTTAATTAAGTTTCTAAAATTAGTAAGTTTCTATTTATAGAAATTTTCCCCGTTTAATATAAAATGTTTATTCCTTTTTATCTTCATATCATTTATATTGATTATATTTACTTTGAAATATCGATAATGGCTTGTTTTGGAGTTATGGAATAAAGTCAAGTGTGGGATTAGAGTAATATATAGTCTGGGATGTACGTTTTTGCCATCAACTGTAAGGCTGGTGTGTCTTTATGGGGCACATTGGTTTTTGAACTGAGCATGATTTGTGTTCAGGAGACTGTATGTTTTGACCTTAAGCTAGATACCGCATCGTGTTAGTCGCCGTCAGCTGAACTAGACATATTTGTTGTCTAGGAGGTGTATGCACTACTTAAACCAGGACCTCGCTGCACGCAGTCCTGTTATAGTTGAGTTACCTAGTTAGAGACTGGATTCTGTTATGAGTTAACTCTACAGTTCTCGAAGCTAGTTTTCAATATTATCCTAGTGAAACTCTAGGCTTGTGCACACTGATCAGATTTCCATAACGTCATTTTTGAATATTATTATTATCGACTGATTTTTGGCTTGCGGGTTGACAAGTGCTTTAAGTTTCGTTGAAAACTTATTTTTATTATATCGTTTTAAGGTTTTCTCTTTTTAAATATTTTGTTATAATAATACTATTATTTTTCCATATGATATAATATGGCTGGGAGAACGTCCGAGTTACTCCCCACTGACGTGGCTGTTATGTTTATAATATGACAGGTATTTGTTGCTGGGTTTTGGGTTTGAGCTAGCGAGTAGCGTGGATCCTACTCATTCTTCATTTATGTAATTTGTGCAATTGTATAAACCCGTTTGGAGAATTTGCTTTTAGCCCTTTTGTAAAAAGAGGCCTTTGTATTGACTTACCATTTCTTTTAATAAGATATAGTTTGTCAGTTTGTTTTAATCCAAACTCTACAGTATTTCCCCCACTGTATTACGTTAGAATTTCTAGGGGATTACAGTTGGTATCAGAGCATTGTTGCTCCCGACGCTTACACCTGATTTTAGGAAAAATACCAGTAAATGATTTGAACATTTAAATAAATATTAGTGAGAGATGGTTAGAAACAATTAAGGACTTAATTGTTAGGCTTATATGTTTTTGTAACTCAATGATTAGCATTGAATATTTGTTTCTTTTGTCTGGCAGAAGGTGAATGAGCAAGATGTTGATATGATGCTGCTCCAGATCGGAACAACACCTGCTTAGAACTCTCAACGCCTGCTGACTCGAGTGGACAACTTTGTGCTACAAGGAAGATACAATGGTGACCTTTCAGCCCAGATTTAGTTTGCTCAAGCTACAGGTTAGATGATCAAGAGTAGATTCATGTTCCATGATGTTGCAGTAGATCTAGATGGAGCAACCAAAGACTTGTGTGCTCGTTCCTCTACAAGAAGATGAAGTAATCCTTTTAGTTCCCTCGTGAACCTTAGAGGTCTGAACTTTCCCTTCTCGTTTTAGGTCTTTATCTTCTAGGATCATTGATCCTCTCCTTCCTTCCTTCCTTCCTTCCTTCACTTCTTCTAATTCTTCTCTTATATATTCTCATCTTCATTCGCTTGGTGAATCCTTGTTCTATTCTTCTATTCTACCATCTTTTTCTTGAGAATCTTTGGTTAGACCGAATCCTGTCTTAGTGGACCCGTGTTATAGATGTTTGAGGTTTAGTAAACCCTTGTTACCTGATTTGAGGATTGTGAGTCTACCCTATCTTCTAAGCAAGTAAGAAATTTTTGAGGATTGATTTGAGTGGCAAATTGTTGATTGATGGAATTAGGATGATACTTTAGGCACTAAACCTTGGGTTATTGGTTACTTTGATTATTTTGGAGTACATAGAGTTGATTATATTTTCGGAATGGTAAGAGTATGTCATATTTGATGGATATCTAGCAGGCCCGTCTAATGAATTTAAGTGGCCCTGTTCTATGGTCCAAGATGAGGCCCTCATTGCAAAGGAAAATCAAACTGAATAATAAAGTAATTGCAAAATTCTTTATCTGGACTCTCCAATTGTAAAAATATTCCGACAAATGCTCGAAAACGGTTAAAACAAATTAAAATCAGAGTCAATTAGAACAAAAAAAAACAGACTAAGAACAGTAAAAACAGAGTCAATTAAAAACCGTAAAATCAGAGTCAATTACAAGCTTAAGCAAAAAAAATCAGCCTTTTAATCAATTAATTTTCAAATAAATAAATAAAACAACAATAAAAACCAACACTAAGAATAAATAAGACAACTCACGGTCACAGAACTATTTGATAATTTGAAGATCGAGATAGAGTGGCAGACTGACATTACAATATTCTATGAATACTGACCAAAATTTAGGGGAAATTATTTTGATGAAAATAAGAGAACTCTAATCAAAAGGATTGAAGAAAGTTGAGAGACTAGAGTAATCAGATGTGAATTACTAAATCAGATTATGCGAGCATTCTTATAATAACTGATGAAGTGATGGAAGATAAAGAGATAAAAATTAAAATTAATAATGATGAAGTAATTAGTTTTGAGATTAGAACCTACCAATTTCCAACCAAAGACATAATTCCAAGGTTTCATTGAATCTGGAGAACTTAGAACTAACTGGAGAAGAATGAAGAGTCCTTCCCCAATTCCTAGAATATACGTTACTTAGTTGTAGTTTTTTTTTTTTTTTTTTTTTAAATCTGAAAACAAGTGATATTGGGCCTTAATATTTTTGGGCCCCTGTTCCCAGAACAGTCTGAACAGCCCATTAGACGGGTCTGATATCTAGTACCCAACCTAGAACCGAACTAAGTGTAACTGGTAATATTACTTTAAGTTTCTTACCTGATGCTTATTTGATGGATGCATCGCGAATATTTGGGATCATAGAGTATTGTTTAAAGTGTTAGCCTGAGTCTTGTGGTACCAATAAAGGTTTTCATTAATGTTGTTAGAAATTTTGGTTGACATAGATTACTGTGTTTTTTATGGGTTTGATCGTTGATCGTTGTTTAAGGTAATAACCTATGAACTTTGGAATTGAGTGGTCTGACTTGGTGTAGACACCCAAATTTTGACCGCCAGGTGTCTATAGCAGTTTCCAAAAAATACTCGATGATGATCGGGCGCTAACGTGCTCTAACGCGCTCGGATACGGGCTCGAAATCAGTAATGTCCGGCATGGGCTTTTAACGGGATACAAATCTCACAAAACCAACCTCAAAATCAGGCCCAGTGGGTCGTTCCGAGCAAAATAAGACTAATTTGGGCCAAAACCGACACCAAAAATAAAACCCGTCTTTTAGCGACCGGCCCAAAAACCCGGTCAAGGACGAATCCTCCACAAAAGGTCAACCAGGTACATTTCTAGAAAATTGCGCCCAAGTACAAAATTCAAAAATAATCAAGAGTCAATCATTCCTAAAATAGCTCATCCTAATTGATCCACTCGGTCGAGTGGATTGACCCACTCGATCGAGTGGAGCCTCAAAACCCGGATCAGACCCGTTTTAGAGGGCACTCGACCGAGTGCACTAGGGCCACTCGATCGAGTGACCCTAGGTCGTGGGTTTTCCTATAAATACCCCATCAATCCTCAAACAAAAAACAACTTTTTTACAACTTTTCAATCACATTTTTCAGCCAACTTTACCTTCAAAAACCCTACATTTTTCATCCACATCAAGTTACAAATCATCACCATTTTTGACATCACCATATACACATCCCCGTCTACATGCATTCCGAGATCGAAACTCGTAAAAACTAAGAAAATAATTCTCCATACAAACCCCATACATACTCACCATCAACTCTTCCTACGTATCTCGACGATTCCCGTGCCATGCCGCCATTTGACGAACCGTATCCCGAGAAGCAAGAGCATGTAGGTTGAGGGTGTAACATTCAACACCGACATCTCCTTTCTTTCTTTCGTTTTTTTTCGTTTTTTATTATTTTTTATGTCTATGTATTAGTATCATAATTATGTCGATAGTAACGACAATATTAACACTAACATCTAACATTTATTTATCGCATCTAACATCTAACATTTATTTATCGCATCTAAAAATCTAACATTTAATTTTCGTTATTTACATTTTGTCATAATATCACTACCGCGCATATATATATTTACATATCATCAAAACTCGGATTTTAACTCGTTTAACTACGACTATTGCACAAAGTCCGTTTAATCCCTTTACGAGCCGCAATAGTGGTGGAGCCCTTTCGAGGAGCACCGCCCTACGCACTCAAGGGAGTAACGTGATCGTGATAGTACGTAGTTGAACGGGCTTAATTCCATTTCGAAGGATCGGTATAAAACTCGTTGACGCTAAATCGAGCATCGCATAAACCGTAAGGATTATTAAAGATGACGTAACGCGGAGGGAACTAATTTTGTCCCGGTCCAATTTAAAATGATTTTTATATCATCTGATAAGTGTAGTTTGTAGTGCCTATTTGTTGTGTTTTGGTCCCTTTTTCATTGTGGAATCGCTCCTTTGGAGCGATTCATGGGCTTCTTATGCTTCCTTTAGTTCGTTTCAGGTTCCCGAGGCCGAATTGTGAGAGTTGGAGCGATTCCGACTCAATACATACACATTTTGGAGCCAACGAGATAAAGGAACGATGACTCGAGACCTTGGAATCGACCCCGAGACCTTGGGATCCAATCCCGAGCCTCAGAGACCAGATCCCGAGTCCCGAGAATCGGTGGAAAGCCCATGAGAGGCAAGGAAGGACCAAAGAGTGTTTAAGGAAGGCATACAAGACCCATCCCGTTCGGGATGGCCTCATCCCGTTCGGGATGAGGTGCTACTTTGAGATGGCTGCTGTGAGCCCATCCCGGTCGGGACCATCCCGTCCCGATCGGGATGACAGAGCCGTCCCGATCGGGATGATCCGTCCCGATCGGGAAGCTACAGAGGCAGCACGGGCTTCTTCTTTTCTTCTCCTTCATTCTTGTACCCATATATATACTCCCTTCTTGTAATTTTAAGACATCTTATCATACCCTACATTAGTTTAAGCCTCAAAACCCCTAGATTTACTCTCACTCATTAGCTTTAATCTTTCCTTAATCTTAGTTAATCTTTAGATAATTATTGTAATTAGTCTTGATTTAAGGGATTCTTGAAGATTGTTCCAAGCTTGACAACCTTGGGATTGTATTTGGGTTTCTCATTAATGCAAGTTTTCATCCTTTTCATCATAGTATTGTTGGTATAATCTTCTCTTCCCTAATCCTTGTTTATTCATTCTAGTTTCACTCTTTTTATATTGTTCTTATCATCGTTCACATTGTTCATAATGGATGTTTGGTTTATGAGTTTGTTTTCTCTTGTGATTGTTAGTTTCTCATTGATAATGAGTGAGTAGTTTCTTTGTGGGGTTAGTAGGGGGATTAGGGGTAGATTATGGATGATTAGGGTTGATTAAGGGGAAAAGGTTGTATCTTTGTTGTTAGTCACATTGTAGGCACTCTATGTGTTTGTTGATATGTTTGTGTGAGTTGTAGTGGCTATGCTTCCCATGCTTGTGTTCATCCTCCCATTGATTGCTTATTTTGTGGAAGTGTTGAGAATAGTCATAGTCACGAGAGTGCCGACTAGGGTCTAAGTTGCGAGAGCCCGGACCCACCTTGACATCGGTCTAAGTTGCGAGAGCCCGGACCGACTCTAGCGATTAGGAGACACCTTTACCCTTGATCACCCCAATTACCCTTCTACCTCTATGAACCCGACCTACCCCACTTCTTTCCATATTTGAGTTCAACTCCTTAGTTAGACATTGTTTACTCTAGTGTATTTGTTAGTTTGATCATTAGCTTAGTCTTACCTCTCCTCCATCATTAGTTTTCCTTTTATTGCATTCTTTGTGTTCGTTTGGTAATCTAGTCTCGTTGTAGGCCAACCTAGTCTAAAATTTGATATACCGTCCTCATGGAATCGATCCCGACTTACCCTAGCTAGCCACTAGGTTAGTCGGTGTTATATTGATCGGCTAGGGACGTGACGAATCCTTACCATCAATTTGGCGCCGTTGCCGGGGACGGTGCATTGTTTAGACTTAGTTTGCTTATTTCTAGACTTAGTTACCCTTCTTTGTGTTCTCCCATCTTCTCTTGTGAATATTCTCTAGTTTTTCTTCTTTTTCTCTTTGTCTCTAGTTGTGTTTGTTATTGTCGTTGCCTAGTTCCCATAAAGCACTAGGTGTTCTTACGTTTGTTCTAGTGCGTAGTGTATGCCTAGGAGGGGAGGCGACTTCTATCTCTTTAATCCAGAGCCGGAGAGACTCTTTCGAGCCTTTCGCCAACGGACGATTAATCGGGTTAGGATCTCTCAACCAAGTGCAAGCACCACTCATCAAGGGCAAGCCCAAGGAGCCAACTTGAGCATTTCACCTCGAGAGACGGCCGGAGGGACCTTCATCAATCCCTTCGGTGATTCTTCACCTAGTTCCCCCTCCTCATCTACATCAACACTCTCTACACCACCATCCTCTCCCTTAAATCCAAGAGTGCCTAAGTTCTCCTCTCACTCTACATTCACCGAGGATGTCTTGCCGGGAGCGAGTGCATTACCGGAAGCCTATACCGGGAATTTTGTGGCAAAGACTCAATTTATCCAACTTGTGGAGAGGAGCCCTTTTAGTGGTTTGCCCACCGAAGACCCACACCAACACATGGATACCTTCTCCGATTATTGTGACGCTATATCTCAAACCGGGGTTACTCAAGACCAAATTCGCTGGGTACTCTTCCCGTTTTCTCTTATTGGAAAAGCGAAGCAATGGATCAAGAGTCTCGATAGGGCAACCGTGGGTATCGACACTTGGAAAAAGCTTGCCTTGGCGTTCTACCAAAAGTTTTACCCTCCGGAAAAGACGAATTTGCTTAGGGCCTCCATCACCGGGTTCCAACAAAGGGATGAAGAGAGCCTATATGAAGCTTGGGAGCGGTTTAAGTCTTTGGTAAGATCGTGCCCTCATCATGGACTATCACAATGGTTCTTAGTACAACAATTTTGGAATGGACTTTATGAGGACTTGAGAGCCATTCTCAACATGGGCTCCAATGGTAGGTTTACCGAGGTCGATGACGACCAAACATGGGCGAGAATCGAAGAGATGGCGGTGCATAATTCGCAATACTCTAGGCCTAGGAAGGCACATCGAGGAGGCATGCATGAGGTCGATGCTATCACTAAGCTAAGCATTGACCTTGGAGCTCAACTTAAAACACACATGGAGACTATTGACAAGAAGCTCCAAAGTCACCTCGACCAAGTCCAAGGCACTAGTTCCTCACTCCATCAACCGATTCAAGAAGTGAATGCTTTGGGGTTCGCACCTCCTTTACCTTACTATGGGATGTGCGATACTTGTGGAATAGTTGGACATGAGCCTATGTATTGCCGTGGAAGTATTGAGCAAGTGAACACCTTTCAAGCGTTCAAGCAAGGTACCTCCTACTTTAATCAATTCCAAGCTTCCCAACAAGTCCCCCAACACCAAGCCCTTCAACATCAACAACAACATCGTCCCTATGTTCCACCTCCTTTACGGGACAACAATGAAAGTTACCAAGGTTATGTGGGTAACCAAAGACCCTTCAACAATTTCAAGCCAAATAACCAAGGCAACTTCAACAACAAGCAAGGGTTCCAACAAGGGAACTTCAATCAAGGAGGTTTCCAAGGAAATCAAAATTTTCAAGGGTATCAAAACCGCAACCATGGCAACAATCAAGGCCATCAACAAGGTAATTCTCATGGGTTCCAAGGGAACCGTCAACAAGCAACCCAAAATCAACAACAACAAAGCAAGCCTAGGAGCCGGTCTCCTACTCATGATTATGGCACTCCCCTCGCCATCACCGACACTCCACATAATCCATCATCCCCACCTCGGGATTTTGACATTCAAAAGAATTTGATGGAGATAAAAAGGAGCAATCAAGATATGCAACAATGCCAAGTGGACATGTCAAGAAACCAAAGTGAGCTCTTCACTTACATTCAAGGAGAAAAAGCGATAAGAGATACCCGTATGAAGATACTTGAGACTCAAATATCTCAACTAGCTTCGGGGAGTTCCTCAAGGCAAAAGGGGCAACTACCTTCTCAAGGTGAAACACCGACATTTGAGCATGTAAATGCCATCACCACAAGGAGAGGTACCTCTTATGACTCCCCTCCATATCCTAATGAGCAAGAGCCGATGCAAGAACCGACAATAGAAATGACATCTCCAAATCATGAAGAACCAAGCTTGGACAATCCAATTGAGGAGCAAGTCTTGAGGTAGGTTGAAGAACCCCAAAAAGACGACCCTCCCCCTCTTCAAGAGAAAGACAAGGGAAAAAGGAAAGTGTCCTTTGAAGAGTCCACCCCAATCGAACAAAACAAGTACCAAATAAAGTTGCCTTTCCCATCAAGGCAAATGAAGACTAAGGTGGACACTTAATACGACAAGTTCCTTAGTATTGTGAAGAAATTGGATGTTAGTGTCCCGTTTACCGAGTTACTTACCCAAATCCCGGCATATGGAAAATTCATGCGGGAAATCCTAGCTAGGAAGAGGTCCATCGACATGGAAGAGACGGTAGCGTTCACTAGGGTGGTGAGCGAGCTTATTCAAGGTTCCACGCTTCCGAAGTTGAAGGACCCGGGTAGTTTCTCTATCCCATGCACCATCGGCAATTACAAGATCGAGAGAGCTATGTGTGATTTGGGCGCGAGTGTGAGCATTGTTCCCTACACCATTTGTGAGCGATTAGGGATGACGGAGTTGAAATGTACTTCCATTACACTCCAAATGGCCGATAAGTCTCTTAACCGACCATTGGGGATGTTAGAGGACGTGCCGGTGCAAATAGGGAAGTTCTTCATTCCGGTCGACTTCATTGTGGTGGATATGCCGGAGGATGCTAACACTCCCATCATCCTTGGACGCCCATTTTTACACACCGCCGGTGCCGTGATCGATGTAAAGAAGGGTAGGATCACCTTTCAATTAGGCGACGAGGAGTTAGTGTTTGACCTCCAAGGGGACACTTCGCCCATGACCGAGACATGTAATATGATCCATGCCACGGAAGACATCGATTTAGAGGAAGGATCGGGACAAAGCTTGAAGAAGTACTCTTATGTACTTGAGGATGATGACTCCGATATGGAGGAAGATGAGTGCCCAAATCATGGGCTTGACGACAAGTTGCTAAGCAAGGAAGAAGATGAGCCTCCCTTGGGGCCGCATGATGATCCGTGGACGTTTGGGTATATCCCCAAAGACCAAAAGTACAAGTTCAAGTCGTTGAACTTGAATGAGCGGGATGCCCCGGGAACGTCAAGGCAAGGCCATGAGGAGCCTTGGGATGTGGTCGGTTATATGACATACTTGATTGATGACTTCTCTAGGGCCTTCGACTTGTTCTTACGTGCTCTTGATGGAGATGGAACCGGTTGCAGTATTGTTGAAAAAGAATGAAGATTGTACCACCATGGTTTGACGGAGTTCCACAAGAACCGTCTCCTTGTGTATATCCTTGTATTTTATTTGCTTTGGATTTTTGTGAATTCTTGTTATTTGGATTGATTGATGAGCGTTATGAGGGAGAGAGTTTGATGTGTGTTTGAGTATTGCTTTATAGGTGAAGGGAGAACGCTCCTAGAGAGGATCGGCGGTGATATACCTTGGGTTGTAGGCACGAGGATCGGGTTTTTGAAGCTTGGAGCAAGCTTTTGGGGATTGCGGAAGTGAAGAAGACCCATCCCGGCCGGGATGAGGCGTCCCGACCGGGAAGGGTAAGGCAACCCGACCGGGAAGGACCCATCCCAATCGGGATGGGTGCGCCATATTTGGAGCATCCTGTGAGTCCGTCCCGACCGGGATGAGGGCGTCCCGACCGGGACGGGTGTGGCATCCCGACCGGGAAGGAGCCGTCCCGATCGGGATGGGTGTACCAAGATTTGAGCTCACTGTGGGCCCGTCCCGACCGGGATGAGGTCGTCCCGACCGGGACGGGTGAGGTAACCCGATCGGGATCAGTCTTCCCGATCGGGATGGTCCTCTGCTCCCCCTTTGTGATTCTTCTTCGCAAAACAAGTCCACCCAACCGTTTTATGCCCCCTCCCAGCCTCCCTACTCCTCCTTGTCCCTATCATACAACCCATGCACCTCACTTTAAACCATGATCCACATCAAATCCCACCACCCTCACACCATTCCTACCTTTACCATGCGTTTTATCAAGAATGAAGCGGAAAAGCAAGGATGAAGACAAGCAAGCGCCGTTATTGATCTATGAGGCGACGGAGAGAGTGAGTAGCTAACCTATGGTATGGCAACTATCCTCTCTTTTCTGTTTTTGTTGTTGCTTGTTTTCCTTTGTTTATTCCCTTCCCCTTGTACACTTTTGTGTCTTGATGTCGTGGTGGCCTTCGAGGCCTTGGTGTTGATTGCTCCCGACTCTCGACGACGTGATTGCGTCAAGAGTCAATCGAAAAGTCCAAATTTTTACAAGATTTTCACCTTCCTTTTTGAGGATTTAGTCGGATTTAGGCGGAATCCGGGCTAGGTGACTTGATTACACCTAGCCCTCCCCTCCCAATTCCTTTTATTTCCTTCTTTTTATTTTTCTTCCCCCTTCCATATCTTTTTCTTGTCTCGGCCCATGGTGACTTGACTACACCTCGGCCGGACACCTTCTACCCTTTTCTCCACTTTATTATTTGATTTTAGCTTTATTTTCGTAGTTTCTTTTCTTTTTCTTTTGTCTCTCCGCACCCTACGATCGAGCATGAGGACATGGCTCAATTTAAGTGTGGGGGAGCGATATTCTATCATAGTTAGTTTTATTTTCTTAGTTTTTCGAAAAAATCTTAAAAATCCCTAAAAATTTGAAAAATATTTCACAAAAAATCAAAAAGATTTTTCTTTTGTGTGTTTTCCTTTTCCTTTTGTGTCATTGTGTCGTATATTTGTTTTGTGTGCGCGTTTTGCCTCCCTCTTTCCTTATAGGTCGCTTAATCACCGCTAGCTTTGGAGAGCTTTCAAGACACCCGGTAACATCTTTTCAACCCTTTTTCCTCTTTGTTTCTTGTGGAATTTGGAGGAGATATGTGTTGCGGTGTGCTAGGGTGGAGCTTTGTAAAGTTTGTGGATGATTGGTTGCTCATTTGGAAGTTCGGGGTGGTGTGTGTTTTGTATGTGTTCGTTTTGTTTTGTTCTTGTTTTGTTGCTTTTGCTTCTTTTGTCTTTCGTTCGTTTTCGTCGTGTCTTTATTTTGTGTTGTGTTGTGTTGTGTGTAAACCGTTTTCGAAAACCCGGTTTAGAGGCTAGTGTGTGAGTGTCTATTTTCCCTTCCTAGTAGTGTAAATCGAGTCGTGGACTTTAATCTAGTAGAATGACCCTAAATCAATGAGTTCGTTGGTCCTTTACCTTGAGTCCACCTAGCTTACTAGGAATTTACTACGGGATTTGCACTTTTGACCATTATGACCACCCACGGTGTGAATAGGCCTTGGTTAGCGAGTCTCGTCCCTTAGGTGACCGTGTCTAAGGTTGTTTGATTAGTCCAAGTTCTCCACTTTTTGTGGGTTTGAAGGGAAGGCGCCGTCCCGACTCACCCATTACCCTACCTCTTACACGTACCCTCACAAATAAAATGCAAATTGTTGATTCTCACTTTCTTGAGTGTCGAAAAATGCCAGATCTTGCCAAAAGGGCAAAGAAAAGAAAAAAAAAGAAAGAAAAGGATGAAAGAAAGAAAAGAATGAAGAAAAAGAAAAGGCACAAAAGCCAAAAACAAAATAGAAAAGAAGAAAAAGAAATGGCATGGCAACAAACAAAGCAAAAACGTCGAAAAGAAAGAAAATGCCAAAAGAAAACCCATCTCACAAGAAGAAATCCTCACAAAAATAAGCCTTTTTCCGACTTTTGCCGTGTAGAGCATACCAAAGGACCGAGTCCCGAGGAAGGATGATAGTGGCATTAGTCGGTCTTCCCTCATTTTGCATATTTCCACCTTTTTACTTGGACTAGTTCGGCGGTCTTGGACACGGGATGACCCTCTTGGCTCACGCTAAAGGGGGCGGGGTCTCACTTGCCTACAGTGTCGACTAACACCGTGGTTCTTCACTTTTCCACTCCGCCGATCGTCCCGTAGTACGTTTTTAGAAAGTTAGGAGGACCTAGGTAAGTTACCAACGTTTTTATTGCTTGATCGTCATACTATTAGGGTTTAGTTCACCTTGGTTTGTATTGCTAGCTTGGAAACGTTGTCGCTTACCTCGAGTCTTAAACCGGTGCTTCTTTCACCGCTTTTAGAGGGAAGCGGTATTTCTTTTGTTTTGAGTGCAACCGATTATGTGTTTATTTGTGTGTTTGTTTGTTCATGTGTTTTGTGTCCGGTTGCATCCACAGTTTTGTCGCAAGACCCGACTTGCCTTGCGGAGTGCACTTGTCCTCTAAGTGCACTCGCGTGAGTTGAAGGTGCGTAGGGTGCGCTAATACCCATTCGGCTAGTGTAGTAGTTAGTATGTGCTTACTCGAGAGCGAGTAAAGGTTAAGTGTGGGGGAGTTGATAAGTGTAGTTTGTAGTGCCTATTTGTTGTGTTTTGGTCCCTTTTTCCTTGTGGAATCGCTCCGATTCATGGGCTTCTTATGCTTCCTTTAGTTCGTTTCGAGTTCCCGAGGCCGAATTGGAAGAGTTGGAGCGATTCCGACTCAATACAAACACATTTTGGAGCCAACGAGATAAAGGAACGATGACTCGAGACCTTGGAATCGACCCCGAGACCTTGGGACCCAATCCCGAGCCTCAGAGACCCGATCCCGAGTCCCGAGAATCGGTGGAAAGCCCATGTGAGGCAAGGAAGGACCAAAGAGTGTTTAAGGAAGGCATACAAGACCCATCCCGTTCGGGATGGCCTCATCCCGTTCGGGATGAGGTGCTACTTTGAGATGGCTGCTGTGAGGCCATCCCGGTCGGGACCATCCCGTCCCGATCGGGATGAAAGAGCCGTCCCGATCGGGATGATCCGTCCCGGTCGGGAAGCTACAGAGGCAGTACGGGCTTCTTCTTTTCTTCTCCTTCATTCTTGTACCCATATATATACTCCCTTTTTGTAATTTTAAGACATCTTATCATACCCTACATTAGTTTAAGCCTCAAAAACCCTAGATTTACTCTCACTCATTAGCTTTAATCTTTCCTTAATCTTAGTTAATCTTTAGATAATTATTGTAATTAGTCTTGGATTAAGGGATTCTTGAAGATTGTTCCAAGCTTGATAACCTTGGGATTGTATTTGGGTTTCTCATTAATGCAAGTTTTCATCTTTTTCATCATAGTATTGTTGGTATAATCTTCTCTTCCCTAATCCTTGTTTATTCATTCTAGTTTCACTCTTTTTATATTGTTCTTATCATTGTTCACATTGTTCATAATGGATGTTTGGTTTATGAGTTTGTTTTCTCTTCTGATTGTTAGTTTCTCATTGATAATGAGTGAGTAGTTTCTTTGTGGGGTTAGTAGGGGGATTAGGGGTAGATTATGGATGATTAGGGTTGATTAAGGGGAAAAGGTTGTATCTTTGTTGTTTGTCACATTGTAGGCACTCTATGTGTTTGTTGATATGCTTGTGTGAGTTGTAGTGGCCATGTTTCCCATGCTTGTGTTCATCCTCCCATTGATTGCTTATTTTGTGGAAGTGTTGAGAATAGTCATAGTCACGAGAGTGCCGACTAGGGTCTAAGCTGCGAGAGCCCGGACCCACCTTGACATCGGTCTAAGTTGCGAGAGCCCGGACCGACTCTAGCGATTAGGAGACACCTTTACCCTTGATCACCCCAATTACCCTTCTACCTCTATGAACCCGACCTACCCCACTTCTTTCCATATTTGAGTTCAACTCCTTAGTTAGACATCGTTTACTCTAGTTTATTTGTTAGTTTGATCATTAGCTTAGTCTTACCTCTCCTCCATCATTAGTTTTCCTTTTATTGCATTCTTTGTGTTCGTTTGGTAATCTAGTCTCGTTGTAGGCCAACCTAGTCTAAACTTTGATATACCGTCCTCGTGGAATCAATCCCGACTTACCCTAGCTACCCACTAGGTTAGTCGGTGTTATATTGATCGGCTAGGGACGTGACGAATCCTTACCATCATCATCTTTTCTAAAATCTCCAATAACGGTCTCGTAATAATAATATATGCATTATGAGTACCGAAGATCGAGTTGTATATAAATCGTGCCATATTTATATGCGATTCGATTAATTGCCGATTTTAAAACACATAAAACGAGACGAGTTATACCTCGTACAGGTGCCACTCGACCGAGTACATAGGCTACTCGATCGAGTAGCACCCCAAATTATGGGCAGTAGCCTCTTCTAGGACGCACTCGACCGAGTCAGGCCATGACTCGACCGAGTGGGTCCTGTAGCCCAGAAATCAGAGAGCTTTAATGCAACATTCGAGCCTCGTCTTTTTTTACGACTTAGTCGTCACGTGTAAAGACAATCACGTGCTCCTTTTTTTTAAACTCATATATATCACTTCACTTAAACAACTTTGATCGACGGTCTCACTATTAATCTTGCGTTGACGACTCCGTAGTCGTATCCGACGCATAATTAATTTAGACTCTAATTTATCGACATGATAAGTTGGGACAAGGCATCGGGATTTGGGATCGGGCTAGCACCACGCCTAGGTCCTATATCTCCGTCCTTCGATTAATGCATAAAATAATATGCATTTAATTGAAGTTCGTCCATTTACACGATTCACGGTCTAGTTTATACACGGGTCCGTTTCTAACTATTGCTTATCATTTTGGCTATATATATTTCGATTATTCTACTTTATTGATCGTTGTATTGTGAATTCCGGGTTGTATTTCGCCCGTGTAACTTGTAATCGATTTATTATTGCTTTTGCTTTATTTATTTACGTTTTACCGTTTCTAAATGAACCCTCGCATGCTAAATCACTTCGACAATAAATTAGATGCATTAAAATGACGTAGCTCACATTTAATTCGCATGCATAGCTAAAACGCTGTTTGCATATCATTTCACCGGATTACTAGCGCGCATATTAGAAAGTCAAACGATGTCTTAGTAGAGGCCGCTAAGTGCGGGCGGGGTTGGGTGTCCTTAGTGGGCTTCCCAACACGTACCCTCACCCCTTACTCAGAACCTCGGTTTCCGGATGCCCGAAACCGTTGGCGCACGAGAGTCATTCTTTACACGATTACCGGTATAGATGGTATCGGTATCGCAATGCAAAGGGACGAGCCCAATAAACTCTCAAACCGAAATGGGCCATACTTTGTGCATGGTCCATAGCGATATAGAGTGGGCTCGAACGGTTCCGAATAACCACAAAATTCGGTGGCGACTCCATTTCGACTTAGATTTCAATTCGATCCATTCTCATATGGAGATGCAATCGCCTACCCAAACCCGCGCGTGGCCGCGTCGGGTTGGACCTACGTCATGTCCACAATTTGGCGACTCCGCTGGGGATTAACTGATGAGTGCCTAACCATCAGCATCCTCAGGGTGGGACTCGAATAGAAATCGTTTGACAAATTCAATATGCGTTTTAGTTTTACGGTTCATGCATAACCCCTATTTTCCCAGGCCGGTACTGGTGACCGACGTCCCACTATACCACGATGTATTCCGCCTTGGATACGTTAAAGGTGTTCATAGTCGATTCGGATGGACTTTGCGGCATGTTCTAAGCTCAACTCGACTTAGGAAGTCCGTCCCGTTTCTCGTCTAGACTATGAGCACTAGTATAGACCCTCTATAGACCGACCGAGACTTAGTGTAAAGCATACATGACGTCGTTATAATGCTTACGTGACTATGTCCTACTTGGTTTCCGTGTCATTTTCAAAAACCGTCATTTCAAAAAGTGCATCTTTCCAAAAATATTCAAATTTTAAAAAACCGGAGTGCTACCGAAATTAGGACTTATGATTTAACTCAAAACAAGCCTATTTTTAGCCGGTATGCTATCCATTTCAAAAATTCAATTTTTTTTTCGACTTTTCAAAATATTCGGGCCTCACGGCATTTTCGCCAAATTTAAAAGTCGGGATCCTCTTTCGATATTCAAATCTTCGGAAATTCATTTTGGATATTCAAAATTCCGAAATTCCAAAAATGCATCTTTTCAAAAAATATCCAATTTTCAAAAACTCGGAAAGCTGCCGAAATTTAGACTTATGATTTTACTTAAAACAAGCCTATTTTCTAGCCGGCATGCCGCCCATTTCAAAATTCGAATTTCCGATCCACCATTCGATTTTCGAATTTTCAAAATTCAATTTCAATTTTCAAATACTCGTGATGCCATTCGCAATTTTCAAATCTTCGAGATGCCGTTTTTGATTTTCAAATCTTCGAGATGCCGTTTTTGATTTTCAAATCTTCGGGATCTCATCTTCAATTTTCAAATCGTCGAAAATTCTTTTTTCCAACACTCAAATTTTCAAATTTCAAGATATCCAATTTTCAAAACCCGGGACACATACCGAATTTAGGACTTATGATTTTACTCAAAATAGCCTATTTCTAGCCGGTATTCTGCCCATTTCAAAACTCGAAAATATTTTCGAACTTTCAAATTTGATACCCGATGCACTTCTCGATTTTTTTGAAAAATCGGGCCCTTCCCCGAGTCCTCTAGGATGTTCCAAAAAATTCATTTTCAAAACCTTCATCTTCTTAGGACTTCCCGTATTTAGCAGTGTCGGGTCATGTCGTAAGTCGTCGAAGTCCTTAGCGTCGAAACTCTATCGATCTTACATCACGGGTTTTCTCCCTATCCCAGTCCGCATTATTAGACTAAGGCAAGGCCCACCTACGTAGTACATACTCCTACAAAGAAGGGCCCGTTTACACATTCAAGTCCAAAGTCTGAGAAATATCTCAAATGGACCTTCCTTCGAACAGGACTCGGCCCACATAGCCGAATCCTAAGGAAGGTCCACCTTTCACAAGTCACCCATCTAGGTGTCTTTTTCCGAGTCAACCTTTTACAAGGCATAGCCCTATAACAAAAGGTTCGTGGTCCTTACGTCTAAGGGTCCCTCGTCCGACACTCGAGTCTTGACAAAATTATCGATCCCATTGGGGGCTACCCTTCAGCAGAGCGATCAATCACGGCTGCTCTAAGGGTCATGTCTTACACGTGTCTCACGTACCCCACTTTTGAGTCACTTAGATGTCACACCATCTGAGTCCTATCTGAGTCCTTGGCCTCACTTGGGGGCTATTCTCCGAGGGGGAGATTAATCACAGTCACTCCGAGAATCGCACCCTACGTATTTGTCTTAGGAGAGTCTAACCCGAGTCAAACCAGAGTTGTCTCTCCTCCCGCGCTATTTCCTATGCCTTGGTGTAGTCAAGTTCCGAAGCAACATTTCTGATTACGTGGGTATTCTCGCAGAGTATGGCACCCACAACCGGGAATAGGGACTTGGAAAACACCATCAATGAAATGAAGGCTTTGCTGGAGACAATGGTTAGTAGGTAGGCCATAACCGAAACCTATATAGGGTTCCTGAAAACCAACCAAGAGGCCATGAATGCTCGTTTAACTGTCATTGAACAGCAAGACCTCGATTCTGGGTCGGTAAATACTGGGCCATTTGCCTAACTGATCAGCACGGTGCGTGAGCTCGAACAACAGTTCCACGCCCTTCAAGGGAATAACATTCATATTGAGAACTCACGAGACTATACACTCATCAGTGAGAAAATACGAACAGATCTCAATTTAGAGGGGTTACCCATATTCGAAGGGACGGAGGATCCATTACTACACCTCCGAGCCTTCAAAGCATTTATGGCAATCAAGGGGGTCAAAGCCGACATGTTCATCAATTATTTCGGCGCATCCCTCGGGAAATATCCAAAAGCCTGGTTCTATAGGCTTAACGCAAAAAGGTTCCCCACATGGGAAGATGTGGCTACCGAGTTCGCCAAAAACTATTCTGATAATACTGAACTTCAGACTACCATTCGGACTTTAGAAGTCATGGCCCAAGATCCAAGAGAGGGTTTCACCAATTACCTTCGACGTTGGCGGGCTGAGAGTGTTAAGCTGGTAGACAAGCCCAGCGAGAAGACACTAGTGGAGGCATTCGTCAACAACCTCCTACCTTCTTACCGCGTCCATCTTAGGTATGCCGGCATTTCAAACTTTGCGGTGCTTACCGAAATGGGCATTAGGATTGAAGACGATCTTCGACATAATGAAGATCTAGGTGAAACTTCTACCGAAGGCTATACTGGACATCAACTCGAGTCCTTAGAAGTCGACGACTAATCCGAGAGTCCGGATTCGATTTGAGTCCGAGTCTGAGTTTGAGTATAGGATGTACTATTTCCTTCGAAGTCAAGGTCAAAGTCAGAGTCAGAGTCAACTGTATTCTGTCTTCTTTTCAAATTCAATAAAATCAGCTTTTTCAATCCCTACTATATACTTCCTTATTTGTTTCCGAGAACATGATGAACACCATCATACATTGTGAGCACGTGCACGTGACTATTATAGGCACATCTATAATGACTGTAGGAACTGAGACCCGTGTTTTCCTTTACATGTTCCATGTCTGGCATAGACAGCCACATAACTTCCCTTAGCAGGAGCGGTATCGAATCCTATGACAAATCTAGGTAGTCTCCTAGTTTGGGTTCAAGACGGGAGGTAGGCCCATCTCCCCACAATAAACACCCCTCCAATAAGACTAACCAATCCCTACCTTAGGCGTTTAGTCTGACCAGAAGCAAAAAAGAAGCATCGTGACTCTATAGACTTGATGCCAAAAATACCCAACTCGGGACGATACTCCCACCAAGCCTGTTCGGAATTATGATGACAATACCGAGATCCAAATCACCATGCTTATCGTAGAGTACTGCATCGCGAGTTGCACTTACATAAACACCAACTAGGCTTACACCTTACAAAGGTTTAGCTCCACAAGCCTAATCCAACCGATGGGCCCACCCCCATATCCACCCACAACACCATCGGGGGAGTAGCCGTGAAAAAATAAAACAAAAAATAAAACAAAAAAAATGGACAAAAAAAAATCAAAAGTCCAGGAACGAAGGAAAAGGCAAAAAAAAAGAGGTCAAAAAAAAAGAGGCACCCATCACCGAGGTTAAAGCGGTCAATCCAAATGAAGAACCCTATGACCAGGGGCTAAGGAGTCAACCAACTAAAAAAATTTCAAATTCCCATGACCGTGGTCAATGGTCGCTCAAGTGAAAGTCCCTTGACCGGGGTACGGTCAATTCAAAAATTATCAATGCCCATACCATCAAATAGGGGAGAATCAACTATGCTGGTCAGCTAACACCACACTCAGCCTTCCCACATTACAACGCTCAAGACCTTCCCGAGACCCAGGACAGAGACAGCCCGGAATTTTGAGGATTCAAGCTCCATAGGATACCCCTAACCATTAGGGCCAGACATGGAAACCAGATCCCGCATTATCAAAACCTATCCCAATCAAAGTTCGAGCCATTTTACTCGACTTCCCCATTACATAATAGAATTCACAATCACCATACGCAAACCCGAGAAGAAAACTCGCTAAAATCCCGAGAACAAAACTCGTTAAAATCCCGAGAACAAAACTCGTTAAAATCCCAAGAACAAAACTCGTTAAAATCCCGAGAGCAAAACTCGTCAAATCCCCGAGAGCAAAACTCATCAAATCCCCGAGAGCAAAACTCATCAAATCCCCGAGAGCAGAACTCATTAAAACCCATCCCAATTCTTCTTATCCAAACCAGTTGTCAACCCCGAACACGGGAGCTCAACCTGCGGTCGGCATAGAACATGCCCAAATAGTTCACACCACCTCTGGGGGCTACCCCGGAGATCGCTCACAGTCAGAGGATCAAGATCCTAACCTTTCTAGCCCTTTGATCAAGACATCATTGGGAATGCACCTAGCCTACACCATCGCTATGGCTAGTTACACACAAAGTCCTATTAGCTTAGGCATCATAATATACCTTCCGACACTGAACTACGGCTTGGTTTGATTTCACTACACGTGAAAACGTAGGCAGCCTTTCAATAAAGGCACAACCTTCCACATTGACACAAATTCAAAAAGCGCCATCATTCCGGTCACGACACCATCATGTTCTCAACAACTAGCTTTGTCGTCCTGGGTGCTTCTCCTAGGCAGAAGTTCTCCATCTACTCACATAATTCAAATACTTTCAAAATCTAGCCTCCTTTCTTTTAGCGTGTCCTAGTACTCGGCTCAGTCGAAGACAAGAATCTGTCAGGACTCGAGACAACGCCCACTTCGGGCCTATACCTCGAAACCACGAATTCGAGAGCACTAGGCAACAACATTGCTAAGCCCTGTTGTGCAGTTGCAGTCTCATTACAGACTACTGCAATTCCCCGATAACGCATCCTTCCCATTCCGAGGATTCGACCATGTTGCCACTCGCCTAGGCTGCGGAATAGCGCAACTTAAGAGTCTTGTTAGGTGGCCCACCCCCTACCGAGACACAGTCCAACCCCTCGAGAGTTCAGTCGTGTTTGTCAACTCGTCCGGTCATGTCCAGAGTCGAATCTGTCAGTATACCTCTCTCTTCAAATTCTCATTTTAAAATTTGCTGAACTTAGCCATTTGAGAAAATCCTTTTTCGACAAGGTCAAATTTTGGTCTATTTAAATTGCAAATTTCATTTCTACCCATTTCAGTTTTCAAAACTTATCTCCTAGCACGTGAGTTGCTTTCAGGACTTCGATTTCAAAATGAAGCAAAAAAAATCATTTTTCCCCAGCGCGAGTCATATTTGTTTCACCTACGTGTTGCATGCAAAATTTTATGTAGCTTATACAGGTACAATTCAAGACCGCGCAGCTCATATATCTCCCCAGCGGAAAGCTCGAGGCGGCATTTTCCCCGGAATGGTACGGGATGGGCCAACATATAGGCGCACCCAGGACTTATGCGACAAGTCCGATTCCCCACGGAGTTATTATCATCAACCCAGGTATGATTTCTATCCTATGGCTGGCGAGCCCTTTCACGCAAGTCTAATGGACTATAAACGACTCGACCGGAAGTCTACCAGGTCTTAATTGACTTGGTAGCTACTCTGACTTTCGCCTTGTCCAAGCCTCAGTCAGAGTGGGGGCTCTGTAGACACCCAAATTTTGACCGCCAGGTGTCTATAGCAGTTTCCAAAAAACACCCAATGATGATCGGATGCTAACGTGCTCTAACGCGCTCGGATACGAGCTCGAAATTAGTAATGTCCGGCATGGGCTTTTAACGGGATACAAATCTCACAAAACCGACCTCAAAATCAGGCCCAGTGGGTCGTTCTGAGCAAAATAAGACTAATTTGGGCCAAAACCGACACCAAAAATAAAACCCGTCTTTTAGCGGCCGGGCCAAAAACCCGGTCAAGGACGAATCCTCCACAAAAGGTCAACCATGTACATTTCTATAAAATTGCGCCCAAGTACAAAATTCAAAAATAATCAAGAGTCAATCATTCCTAAAATAGCTCATCCTAATTGATCCACTCGGTCGAGTGGATTGACCCACTCGATCGAGTGAAGCCTCAAAACCCGGATCAGACCCGTTTTAGAGGGCACTCGACCGAGTGCACTAGGGCCACTCGATCGAGTGACCCTAGGTCGTGGGTTTTCCTATAAATTCCCCTTTCCACTAACCAAATAACAAATCTCAAAATTTTCCCGCCTATTAACATATGGGTCTACCATATGGGCCTACTTTTGAATTACTTAATATATATTAGTTGGGCTTATATCTAAATTATCCATGCATGTTAACTGCGATCAATAGCTATATGTTTAAAATATACTACCATAAAATAGTATAATTAATAGAGTAGATGCTACCATTTTTGTTATACCATAAAATAGTATAAATCTTTTCCTATATATCATACTAATTAATTGATTGATTAATTGACAGTACAATCTAATTTTATATATATCATCATATATTTAACAGTATACTTAAGGCTAAGTATATGCTAAATATATTATATCGTAATATCATATATACCGTGCATCACTAAAAATATACGCTAAATATGTGGCAATAATCAATTCGATAAGAATACCGTGTATATAATATAATTATTATGCCTTAAATTACATATAGAATGCATACATTCCTTATAATATGCATCTATATTATTTTCCGTATATTATGCCATATAATCCATATATATGCCATAATTATTATATCACATTATATTTCATCCCATATCAAGTTTCATGTAATACCGATAATTGTATTTCTGAGTATCTTTGACAGTATAATATTTTGAGAGTAATAATATACTAGAAATGACATTTTGGTTAATTGAGTCTATACTAAAAGATATTATTATAATTAGTTCAATACGATATAATTGTATATCTTTTTTGATTTAAAATCAATCTTTTAATAGTAGAAGACGATCAATCTTTTGATTTTGTATAACTGACAGGAGTTGTGTGATTGATTTTGATAGACTTTTTAAATTGTATACAATCATATATAATCATATAGAATATAGAACACGTACCTTAGTATTCTATATATCATATAGAATATAATACTAATTAATTGATTGGTATACTATCATATATAATCATATATAATTGATTAGTATATATTTAATAGTATGATATATTTTATTCTATATATCATATATCATACTAATTGATTGATTGATTGATTGATTAGATTATATGTCATCCCCTTTCCACTAACCAAATAACTCAATTCATTTTTTCCCGCCTAAAGTTATCCACCAACGAAAATTAAAAATCTCCTTTCCACTAACCAAATAACTCAACTCATTTATTTTCCCGCCTAAAGCTATCCACCAACAAAAATTAAAAAATAGATCAAATGAGCTTTGTGCAAATCAAACCCCTTAACCTCATGTATATCACCCTTCTCCTCTCCAACTACACTCTAACATCTTACTGATTAAAATATCACTACATCACACATAAAGCTATACACCACAGAAAGTATGTAATTGAGGAAATTTAATTAATTACACTGATTACGAAAATCACGGCCCTCTTTGGTAAAAAAAGGATTGATATTGGCAGAAGAAGATTTAAAAAGCAGATTTGACTAGCAGAATCAATTAACAGTTCTAACTAGCAGATTTAATTAGCAGAATTGTTTTAGTAGTGTTTGGTAATTAGCGGTTATAGATTAGCGGATTGATTAATTGATTTGTGAAATGACAAAAAAGGACATAAGCAATTTTTTTATTAAAATATGTCAAATTAAACATACATCACACCAACCATTTGACAATAATTAATATCGTTGATTTCTTCTACAAGACATTAATGTTGAACTAATATTATCACGGAGAGTTGATATGTCTTGATTTCGTGAAGTCTCGACCGGACCTTGCGAGTCATGTTCAGGCACATCTTGCAATATATCTGGAGGTATAAAATCCGGGTGTTGGTCGATGATTTTAAATTGAATCAATTGAAAAATAAACCAAACATAAATTAATTAGTGAAAAAAATCAAGGAAGACGTACCTTATAAGATGAATTATGAAAGTGAATGAAGAGAATGATGAAGGTAGAGTTTGATTGGCAAAGGGGTAAAGGAGGTACAAAAATAGAAATCATAATCTGCTAAGTGAATATGCTGCTACTAGCTTCACATTGCAAATTGGCGGATTGGACACGAATATGCCATTTCAATCTACCATTTACCAAACATCTAAATTGACGGATTTGGTGGTCAAACATGTTAATCCATCCAAATATGCTATTTTTTGGCGGATCCGCCGATAACCAAACACCCCCCCACATGTTTTACATAGAAGATATCACATACAATATTTAATATGGAATGTATGATTTAAAAAAGTATAAATATATTGTATTCCGTTTTAACCAAATAGTTGCATTATTTTTGTTAATAGGAGATTGCACTATCCCGTACAATATTTTACATAGAATATAAAATAGTTATGATTATTATTGTATTATCTTTCTGATCATATTCGAAAATCATATTCTTAACATCGATATAAAATTTAGTAACTATATAAAAATGGAATATATATTCTGATTGCTCTTACAAAGTCTAATACATAGTAAAACTCACCAAAAATTCTCAATATAATACTCTAAGACAATAACAGTTACTAACATTTTCCTCAAAAATACACTAATTTAAACTGAGAAGTTAAAGAATATTTCACTAATAAATTCGCAAACTATTCATTTTCATTAATGTTAAAGAAATTGACAAAAAAAACTTCTTTTTATGAAAATAATTAGATAAATTTTAAGATATCATGTCATTAACCTTGAGAAAAAAATCAGTTATCTAAAAATTTATTTTTTAAATGAGCTATTTACTTTAACTTTTACAAAGATATACTCTCCCCGTCCCAATGAATTCTTTGTCTATTCCATAGTGGGACGTCTCAATGAATTCTTTGCCTTTCTATTTTAGGAATTCTTTTTTATATATATGTAATTTGACCTCCTCATGAATTTGGCTTCACATGTCACTTCATCATTGGACCTTTTCCCCTTTGTGCCAAAAGTAAAGGCAAACAATTCATCGGGACGGAAGGAGTATATGCTCACTCGATACCACTAAGATCTTCTCATTTATTTAGATGTGAGGATTATAATTATCATATAGAAAGATTATTTTGGTACGGGAGAATACAAAATACAGAATATACTATTAAAATCCATATAAAAAAAGTTTCACAAATACCCCTTTCCACTAACCAAATAACACAACTCATATATTTTCCCGCCTAAAGCTATCTACAACAAAAATAAAAAAAATAGACAAAATGAGTTAGGTGCAAATCGAACCCTTGACCTCATGTGTGTGACCCTTCTCCTCTCCAACTACACTCTAACATCTTACTGATTTAAATATCACTACACATATATAAAGCTATACACCACAGAAATTATGTAATTGAGGAAATCTGATTGATTACATTGATTACGAAAATCACATGTTCTAAATGGAATATATCACATACAATATTTAATATGGAATGTATGATCAATTTTTTTTTAAAAAGTATAAACATATTGTATTCCGTTTTAACAAAATAGTTGCATTATTTTTGTTAATAGGAGATTGCTCTATCCCGTACAATATTTTACATAGAATATAAAATAGTTATGATTATAATTGTATATCTTTCTGATCATATTCGAGAAGGAATATTTGTAGAAAATTTAATTGATTGATTGATTAGAATATACTCCGTAATTGATTGGCTGATTGATTAGAATATGCAAATTTTTATAGAATTATACCGTTGATTAGTAGATTTTTATGATTGGTTGATTGATTAGAATATGCAAATATTTAGTCTCCGAAATATATGTATCGTGCCATAAATTCTCTTACCACTAAGAGATTAACTCTTACTAACATTTTTTTCCGTCTAAAGATATCCACTAACAAAAATTAAAAAATAGATCAAATGCGCAATGTGCAAATCGAACTCTTAACCTTATGTATGTCACCCACTCACCAATCTTCTTTCCAACTACAAACATCTTACTGATTAAAATATCACTAAATCACACATAAAACTATACACCACAAAAATTATGTAAATAAGAAAATTTGATTGATTACATTGATTAGGAAAATCACGTGTTTTACATATGACATGCAATATTTAATAAGGAATGTAACGTCAATTTTTTTTTAAAAGTATAAACATAATGTATATTCCGTTTTTAACCAAATAGTTGCACTATTTTTTGTTAATAGAAGATTGCACTATCCCATACAAAATTTTACGTGGAATATAAAATAGTTATGATTGTTATTGTATATCTTTCTTATCATATTCGAAGATCATATTCTTAACATCGAGATAAATTTAGTAACTATATAAAAACAGAATATATACCGATTGTTCATACAAAGCATAATATATAGTAAAATGGTTTTTCTAACGTGTGCCCACTGGGCACACGTTAAGATGCTAATTATAGCAAAAACTCACCAAAATACTCTATATACCACTCTAAGACAATAGCAGTTACTAACATTTTCCTAAAAAAATACACTAATTTAAATCAGGAAGTAAAAGAACATTTCACTAATGAATTCACAAACTATTCATTTTCATTAATGTTAAAGAAATTGACAAAAAATATTTATGAAAATAATTAGAGAAATTTTAAGATATGATGTCATTAACCATAGAAAAAAAACATGGTTCTATGAAAATTTTATTTTTGAAATGAGCTATTTACTTTTACTTTATTTTGAAATGAGCTATTTACAAAAATATATACTCACTCGAATACCACTAAGATCTTATCATTTACTATTCAAATATGAGGATTATAGCTATCATATAGAAAGATCATTTTGGTACAGGGAGTACAAAATATGGAATATACTATTAAAATCCGTATTAAAAAAAATTCAGAAATTAAATAATATAAGTCTTATGTCTGAGACAGGCCATTTACAAAAAAAAAATCTAATGAAAAATTGAATATTTTTTTTATACAAAGAGAATGTATCGGGGTGTGGTAACCATTAAAAAAGTTCATTATTATACAATTTTTGATAAATATTTATGTATTTTAAGCTATGTTAAAGATAGAAGTGAAGCATACAATTGGATTCGAAAATCTAGACCTAAAATTACTTGGAGATATTTGGTATGGAATAGAGTCGGGCTACCAAAACATGGCTTTATAGCGTGGCTAAGCTGTCAGGGGAAGCTGCTCACGAAGGATCGGTTAGCCAAGATGAGCATGGTGGTGGATAAAGGCTGTTTTTTATGCGGCATACATGATGAAGACCATGAACACTTGTTCTCACGGTGTGATTATGCACAGCGATGCTTTATGTTGCTGTCAAAGTGGTTAATGTGTCATATCCCGAGCGATGACACAGCTAATTGGTGGAGGACAATGCGCAAGAAATCCCTTCTGCTCAAGCACATTATAGCAGCGGCCATTGTGGCTGTTTGGTATCATATTTGGAGGAACAGGAATCAAAGCAGACTGTATCAAAAAGTGGAGAGACCGGAGATGGTTATTGCTACTGTCAAACATGAAATTGCCATTAGAATTAAAGGAATGAGAGAAAATGTAATTAGCAAATACCAAAGACATATTGATAGATTAATGTAGTTTAACGCACATAGGAAGGAGTAGAAGGTCTCTGTATTGGTGCCGAGGAAATTTTTACCCAATTAATATACATACTTACATTTGCACCAAAAAAAAAAGATAGAAGTGAGTATCTCGAAATGTGAGATGACATAAACAGGATATATAAAAAACATAAAAAATATTTTCATTAATTACACATTATTTAATACATTTCATGACATTACTCAAGTATTTTGATTAGTTTTGCGATTTAAAAAATATTTTCCTATATCTAAAGCACGCAGTCGATAAATAATAAATATAAAATAATGAATTTTTTATTTTAAATCTTAAATGAAATATTCTATAAGATATTTATATTATAAATACCGTGCATTGCACGGGGTCTACACTAGTAACCCATCAATCCTCAAACAAAAAACAACTTTTTTACGACTTTTCAATCACATTTTTCAGCCAACTTTACCTTCAAAAACCCTACATTTTTCATCCACATCAAGTTACAAATCATCACCATTTTCGACATCACCATATACACATCCGTCTACATGCATTCCGAGATCGAAACTCGTAAAAACTAAGAAAACAATTCTCCATACAAACCCTATACATACACACCATCAACTCTTCCTACGTCTCTCGACGATTCCTGTGCCATTGCCGCCATTTGACGAACCGTATCCCGAGAAGCAAGAGCATGTAGGTTGAGGGTGTAAAATTCAACACCAACATCTCCTTTCTTTTTTTCGTTTTTTATTATTATTTATGTTTGTATTAGTATCATAATTATGTCGATAATAACGACAATATTAACACTTACATCTAACATTTATTTATCGCATCTAACATCTAACATTTATTTATCGCATCTAAAAATCTAACATTTAATTTTCGTTATTTACATTTTGTCATAATATCACTACCGCGCATATATATATATTTACATATCATCAAAACTCGGATTTTAAAATAAAATCCGAGTTTTCTTTGGGAAGGAGGGACTGATTACAAACGTGCACCCCCGATTGCGTGGGAGAAGATTTGTAAACCGTTTAAAGAAGGCGGGCTTGGTATTAAAAACGATTCCATTTGGAATAAGGCAGCAATTGGTAAACTTGCGTGGTGGGTTTACGTTAAAGCCGATACTCTATGGGTTCAATGGGTTAACCAGATTTATCTTAAGGGGATTGAGTGGTTGGAGTATAACCCGTCACAGGACAGCCCGTGGACCTGGAAGAAGATATGTAAGGTGCGTGATGGCCTTCGTCCAGCCTACGCGTCTCAGGTTTGGTCCATCGATGGTCAACAGTATTGCATTAAATCGGGATACGATTGGATCAGAGATGTCAGTCCGACCGTGAGTTGGAGTCACCTAATCTGGAATGATTGGACGGCTCCCAAGCACAAGATTATTAATTGGATGTATCAACAGGATGCTTTCAAGACGAAGAATAAGCTTTTTGGCTATGGAGTAGTTCCCGATACAGCATGCTGTATTTGCGGTTCGGCCGACGAAGATGCGGACCATCTTTTCTTTTACTGTCCATACAGCAGTCAGGTTCTGTCATTGGTGAGCAAATGGGTCGGTATTTCTATCCCCATCTCTAATGTCAACACATGGAGATTGGCTAGAAGAGGATCCAAGCTTAGGAGAGGGGTGTTAAACGGCCTGATTAATGCTACGATTTACTACGTATGGATACAAAGGAATCGAGCTAGAGTTGAAAATAGCCTACTTAGACCCCAGCAGGTGCTGAAATGTATTAAAAATGATATGAACATTAAGATCGATACTAGTTGTAAGGGAGCTATCCATCAGAAGGATAGACTCTGGTTAGAAAAATTAATCATGTAAGGGACTCTCGTCCCATTGATTTTTGGTTACTAATAATAATATTTACATTTCACCAAAAAAAAAAAAACTTTCATTAATTTTAACATTTTGAGTTATAAATTAAAACTTTGTATTTCGTTTTTGTTTTATTTTTGGTTCCGTTTCAGAGGGTCTAAATAATTTATTTTAAGTATTTCGAAATTGTTTAAAATTTTAATTTTGATTTTCAAGTGATCGAGAATTTATGAAAACTTTCTTAATTGCAAATATTTTGATTTCTATGGGATTATTAAGTAAAATGGTTTAAAATTTTCGAAAAACATCGTATGTCAAAGTTTTTGTTTTATTGTCGATTGACTTTAAATCTGTTATCAAAAATGTTTGACGAGTGGTTCGATTTTTATTTTCTAACTAAAAAACTTGATTTCTCAAATTTTTTGTTTGGTCTTAAAACAAAATATTGTCGAATTTCTTAAACAAATGTTTTATTGTCGCTTTGAAAATATTTGGGTACTCCCCCTCGAGTTTGTTTACAAATATTATTTATCGTCATTATTTTATCGAATAATTTTAACTTACGATTTTATTAATTTAAATGATTTTAAACTTTGGATAGCTGAGCCCAACTCATCTTGAAATAAAATTTTGCCTTAAAATTTAATTTCATATCACGTTTGTAGTTGTAAAAATTTTAAAACCGAGATTGTGATGCGAGTTAAACATTCTCCTTTTGTTTAGTTGATATAACCTTGTTTTCCATCCTATTAATATGTTTATGTTAGTTTCGAGGACGAAAGTTCTTTTTAGTGGGGAAGATTGTAACACCCCTGATTTTATAAATTTAAATTAAATTAAAGTTATATTCGTATTTTTATTTTTACAATTTAACTCGTAATTCTTAAAATTATTATAAAATGAATTTATCGTTTAATCGTTTCAAACTCCTAAAATTATATTTGCCTCGAAAACTCTTCTTATATTTGAAACGTATTTTTATTTATATTTCGATTCATTTTATACATTTAATTTAATTCTTATCGAAAGTCTATTCCGACGATTTAAATTCTAAATTCTTTTTATTTTTTTATATTTAAGCTCGAGTTTCTCTTTTCGGCTCGAAGCTTATTTATTTTAAGTTTCGTTAAAATATTTATTTCCTTTCCTCGAGAAATCAATTTAATTCCTTTTATCGAATATTTATTATTTATATCGAAAAATACTATTTGATCGTCTAATTATTTATTTCTATCATCTCCGTTTTCATCTCGAGTACTTTATTTACTCATTTTATTTGACGGTCTGATTATTTATTAATTTTTTTAACTCGTTTTAACCCGATTCGTGGGTCTGTCAACTTATCGATTCGGAATTTGTTTAAATCCGTTTTCCGATCACTCTTTTTATTTTGTGGGATAGCTTGATTCAATTTTTGCTCTTGTTTTCCCAATGTTTACGTACACCCCCTCTTTCCTTTGGACTTTCCACCTCTTAATTCATCCCTTTGAGTCAACCTTTTCGTTTCCCTCCTTATTCCACCGCTTCCCCTGTTTCATCTCCCTTCACCTCATTTGTTCTCGCAATTCCCGATCCCCCTGCCTCTTGGCTTATCGATCTCCTTCTTCCCCGTCTCGTTTCGTAGTCCTTCCTCGCTCCTCCCCTTTTTTTTTCCTTGTCACGTTCCGGGTCATCTCTAGTCATTTGAAGACGAATATCAGAAGGGTCGAAGCTTGGGGAAATAGATTGAACGACAAGTGCTTTGACGATTTTTGCGCCAAAGGTAACTTTAGGACATTACTCGTTTTATATCGTATGCTTGAGTAGTAGTATGTAGTAAATATTTTCCCTTCGGTTTTCTATTTTTATTAGTTACGTATTATTTTGCTTAAAGTTTAATTATTTTTGAATCGTATGCCTAATAAACATTTTATGAGTTTTTGATATCGTTTTATAAATCGTTAGTAATTTTAATTATTTACGATCGTTATAATATTTTTTTGGTTATCGTGACACTAGTAACTAAATAACATCGATTCCATATTTCGTCATATTTTATTAATTTATAATTTTTAACTCAAAATCGTATTTTTATATTATAATCGAGATTTTGTATACTCGTTCAATAAATTAATTTCGTCCTACGAGTTATATGAATAAATGAGAAAATAGTCGCTTTTGTTTTAAATATATTTTTAGTCGAGACTATTTTCACTAATAATTTCTTATTTGTTTACAAATGAGTATTTTTAGTAAAATCCGTATTATTTACTAATAAAAGCTAATTGCTAAAAATAATTTGAAACCTTTGTAAAATTCATTTCATTTATAAAACCTGTTGACTCAATAAATTTTGATATCGTTTTTCCTAAAACACCTCATTTCTAAAATTATAGTTTTAACTCGATTTCCTAATTATTTTTAAATACTAAATATTGACTTATTATATTTATATTTTGAGTAACGAATTTAGAAATATATTAAAGTTACGATAACGACGATAATAATAAAATGTTAATTTCTTTAGAGATGCTATTTTTAATACATTTCACTAATTTTAATAACTTACGTATTTTCTATAAGACTTTCTATTTTAAGTAAGTTTCTAAAATGAGTAAGTTTCTATTTATAGAAATTTTCCCCTTTTAATATAAAATGTTTATTCCTTTTTCTCTTCATATCATTTATATTGATTATATTACTTTGAAATATCGATAATGGCTTGTTTTGGAGTTATGGAATAAAGTCAAGTGTGGGGTTAGAGTAATATAGTCTGGGATGTACGTTTTTGCCGTCAACTGTAAGGCTGGTGTGTCTTTATGGGGCACATTGGTTGTTGAACTGAGCATGATTTGTGTTCAGGAGAGTATATGTTTTGACCTTAAGGTAGATACCGCATCGTGTTAGTTGCAGTCAGCTGAACTAGACATATTTGTTGTCTAGGAGGGGTATGCACTACTTAAACCAGGACCTCGCTGCACGCAGTCCTGTTATAGTTGAGTTGCCTAGTTAGAGACTGGATTCTGTTATGAGTTAAGTCTACAGTTCTCGAAGCTAGTTTCCAGTATTATCCTAGTGAAAGTCTAGCCTTGTGCACACTGATCGGATTTCCATAACGTCATTTTTGAATATTATTATTATCGACTGATTTTTGGCTTGTAGGTTGACAAGTGCTTTAAGTTTCGTTGAAAACTTATTTTTATTATATTGTTTTAATGTTTTTCTTTTTAAATATTTTGTTATAATAATGCTATTATTTTTCCATATGATATATTATGGCTGGGAGAACGTCCGAGTTACTTCCCACTGACGTTGCTGTTATTTTTATAACATGACAAGTATTTGCTGCAGGGTTTTGGGTGTGAGCTAGCGAGCAGCGTGGATCCTACTCATTCTTCATTTATGTAATTTATGGAATTGTATAAACCCGTTTGGAGAATTTGCTTTTAGCCCTTTTGTAAAAAGAGGCCTTTGTATTGACTTACCATTTCTTTTAATAAGATATAGTTTGTCAGTTTGTTTTAATCTCAACTCTACAGTGTTTCCGCCACTGTATTACGTTAGAATTTCTAGGGGATTACAATAATAGAGGTATAAAGTTAAAAGCATAAGAGGTATAATAATTATTTGGACAATTATCAGAATAATAGAAAGTCTAAATAAGTAATACCTATCCTTAAGAGCATCCACTTTGGGAATATTAGGATTAACCTCAAAGGTTGCTGCGTTGTAGGTTGTGTGTAAACACTATTGAGCTACATAGTAATCGAACAAAAAATGGAAACATATTGTTAGAGAAGATTATCTAGAATAATAGTTTACAAATGGATTATAGGATAGGCAGCATACTATCATAGAATTTGGTTTCAAGACCACGGAAAACAATCGCTTTTTATTGCTTAGGATTTGGTAAGACATTTAAAACATCTAGCTGATCCGTAGCATGTGGAATCCATAATGTGCATGAAACGACAAAACCGCTGTAAAATTGTGCCTACATGCAAAATTTAGAATTAGTCGTTCGTTATTGCTGTAAGTAAATAAGGATATATCAAATACAAATATTTAAGGTACTTACTCAACGACTTCCAGGTTAATATTCTTGTACTCATAACCCTTCTTCGTGTCCATGAGTGGACGTATCTCATATAGCTTACCAACAACGTCTATATGAATAATAAAAAATTTCAAAATTAGGAGTAGTGAATAGATTAATTAAGAAATGCAAATGAGGACATACGGTTAGATGTACCTATATATTGACCGCCAGTAACATTTCCATTAATAATATCTTCAAATTTTTGGAATCGATAAATGTTCTTTGGTATGGTCACGTTTGGCAAATGCGTGATCCTTGAAGAATATTCAACGTGTAGCTTGCATTTATGAGTAGTAGCTTTGTCCTTTCCACTGTTGGAGCAACAGAAAGACTGTGAATGTTGTATGACTCACCGAGTATAAACTTATCCTTGAGGTGTATGACATCATTCTATTTTGTGGAAAAAGAAAAGTGATTAATAGCATGTGTGTTCAAAATATATAGTATATTTTTACATATATAAATCATAAAGATACTAACTTGAATGATTGTATGACACAGGACAAACAATTTTTTATACTACACGGCAACGAATTTCATTTGAAGTATAAAGATCATATTAAATTGACATGTATTCCCATGAATTCGAATTTTCTGTACGGATAGTTATTCAATTTTGTTAAAAGCATTCATTATTTTGATTAATTTCATTAAAGTTGACAGTTCTCAGACTTATATATTAACTGGAATATCAATACAGAGATGAGTGATTACTGTGATTTTGAGTATAGATCAGTGATTAGATTAATTATAAGTTGACTATGATTTTGATTACAGTCCTCAGCCTTTAATATTGAGTATAGATCAGTGATACTTTTTAATTAACAACAAAAATTTAATACTGTGGATGCTGACTATTGGAAGTATTCCAATAATAATACCAATTACAGTTAATCCCAGAATAATACATCGAATTGAAGTATTCTAATGTAATAGTACAGTGGAGGGGTTACCTGAATAACCTGAAGGAGTTATGTCCACTGTCCTACGGATTAACCCGCTTAAGTCTATGTATCCGATATGCCTTGCTAGAGGTCGATGCCGGGTTGACATGTAAATAGGTTACGTGTCTGGTAGTCTTAAGTGGGCCCATTGGGTCACACACAATATGTACGGGATATTATTAATATATATCGATATATTAAATATACATCGGGTCAGTAGTAATATTGACCCAACTGCATTGTCAGGTTATGGTAATTAGAGTTATACTAATAATCTAATTATGGTAATTAGGGTTATAGTAATAACCTAATTCTAGTTTCTCATCTCCTATATAAGGAGGCTCATATGATGAACCAAGATATGGAATTAAGAGTATTGACTCATAATATATATACGGAGTATTCTTCTTATAAAGAGTTATAAGAGAGATATAGAGAGAAGTTGTGAGACGGTCTCACATACCTTTATACTAGCATATACGTCGCAGTTCTGTACCCGTGTGGATACCAAAGGAGGCATCACGTTTGGGGTGCTTTATTCTGTCCGTGGAGATTATTTATTCTGTCCGTGGAGATTATTTATTCTTGTCCGTGAAGATTATTTATTCTGTCCGTGGAGATTATATATATTTCTGGGTTTATTATACTTCTTATTAATACGCTGTTCCGCTGCAAATAAGGTATAATTGTTATCCCTCTTCTTTTGTCCTTTTGGTTAATACTCGTAACAGGTCCTTGGGTTTAAGGGTTGTAACCCTACAGTGGTATCAGAGCCTCTGTTATGTAGTATTAATCATATCGACCTGAATCTTTGTCTCATAATTGGTTATGAGGGATTCTATTGCGTATTAATTTGATTATATGTTCCATCCTGCGAGAATTGTTCTCATGTTTCATCTATGCCGTGAGTAAATTGAATTAATAATGATTGTGACGCAATTTTATTATTCTCTGCCGCAATTTGTTTATGCTGATCTCATGCGTTAAATAAATAAGACATCATGTTATTTTGGCTATCTCATGGGTGACTTAGACGTCCTGTGAAAGTTTCACATGGGTTCAAGTTTAGGGTTTATTTTATTTCATGAGTTTAAAGTGTTAAATTCCGAAGTTGATTCGTAAAATTAATTTAAGATCTAATATTGATTATTTTTAATTTAATTTTGCCCTAATTTGACCCACTAATATAATCCTCAATTTCCTTGTTGACGATGAGACTAATTAGATTAGGTCAAGATTCGATTGAAATTGGGAACTAATATTATTAGAATTTTATTAACGATGAGTCCTAATATGATTAGGAATGGACTCGATTTTTGTAAGTAAGAACGAGTGTGACTCGGTTGGCACGAGCATGACTCGGTCGACACGGGTATATCCCGGTTGGAACGGGATGACCCGGGCGACAAAGGTTTGACCAAGACGACACAATATTTACTCGGACGACATGGTGTCGGGTCGAGCGACGCTTTTAAGAAAAATCGTTTTCTCGCATTTGTGTGTTGATTATGAATCAAACACGGATTATACTTTTATTTTTCCGAATCAATGAAAAATTAGTTTTCTAAATCGGCTAAATAATTTTATGCATTTTAATTATCATTTAATCATAAATGGGTCGGGAAAAGAGTTTCTCGGGTCCTATTTGATTTTGATGAAACGTTCATCTATATGACAATTATAAGTTGCAGATCGATTGTGAATCGAGTTTTGTATATCCGTTCAATTTTTCCGGGTGGAAAATTGTTCCCCGTAGTTGGAAAAATGAAAGATATTGGTGAAATTGTTCAAACCAAATAGCAATTATGAATTGTTATATGATTATGAATCAAAATATGGGATCTTTTAACTTGTTTTATGTGCAAATTACTAATAACAATTAAATAATTATGTCATATGATGCATAAATTTTAATGTTTAGACTTGTGACGTGTGTGCTTAGGTTGCCTTGTAAGTTGACCTAGCAACATGTTTAGGACCCATAATGTATTTAATCCCTCGCACAAATATTAAGTATTGCCTTTCCAGAATTGACCACTACAATAATTTCATATCATTGGTTGAAGTGACTGCCTAAGCAGTGCTTTGCCGATGTGTGTGAACTGAGTAGGTGGGTAACGGTTACCCACAGGTTCAGTCTGGTTTGCTTAACATTGCTATCAAGTCGGACTTGGGCTTTGAGGCAAATAGTTGGTGTCATATGATGACTAATTCCGACGAACCAAGAATTACATAGAGATGTAATTGACAAATTTGTTGTCTACCTTTACTTTTGAAGCTTGAGCAGTGAGCCCAAGTTCACTTGAGCGACAAAAGGTTTAGGAACTTGGAATATTATGCGAACTTGAGGGTAGTTTGCATGATTTTATCTTAAAATTGTTAAAGATTGTTAATATTAATTATCATTTTACTTTGCATATAGTTATAGTTGTAAGTTAGTCACCGTCATCACATTTATTAAAGATGAGTTTGAATTGTTCAACCTCGTCGATTGGTATCTTGAAAATTGTTTTCAAAATTAGAGATATGGATTTTTTCCTTGTGAAGGATAATTTCGACAAATTATAACCAGTGCTAATGTACAGTATAGACTGTATAATTAGAGTTATGGAGATGACTACTATAAGTACCAAAATCAATTGTTTCAATAAGGGAATCGTTCCCATTGAGTGAGAAAATGTTAAAGATGATACAATTAATCCATGTCATATGATGAATGATTATCTTGATAATCAGGAGAATTTTGGATGTTTCTTTCTAAAGAATTAGGAATTGAAATCGTTTCAATTAGTACTAAGTTTAGGTCACTTTATTATGAATAAACATGTGACTTAATAAAGTTTCTCACTTTTTAGCATGAGATGTTAAAAGACGATTGAACATTGTATCAAGAAGGCAAATAATACAAATGTTCTATGAGTTTATTAAGAAAATTGCTTGAGATAATGATTAATAAATCTAAGATGTTGGTTAAAGTAAGGGAAGGATAATTGTTATCATATCCAAACTTGTTGCCAAATTTAGATTAGGTACGATTTTATTAGTCATTAATGTAATGACAAATATATGACATTGGTAGATAGCTTTCTAGAAGTGTCTAGAAATTCTGCAAATCAATTGAAGTATGACTTCAGGTGTGTATGTTACTGAAGAAATAGTTACTTTCATTCCACTGTTTTGGTATAAGATACTAAATGCAACTATGACATTGTGGATGTGATGGCTCAAAGAGGGTGGAATAATGGTATATAAGTGAAGTGTTTTATGATGAAATAGACAAACGTTGTTGTTTCATATATAAAAGGAAAATCACTTAATTTTACCATAAAGCTGAATACTAGAATTGAATAATTGTTATTCTTGTACTAGTCATAAGCAAGGACATTGATTCTGTTTCATGTATGGGCATGAAAAGTTTTGATAAAAGTAGAACAATTGTTGCTCTATATCTTGCAAGAATATGAGGTACAATAAGGCTAAACATGATTGTTGAGCTCTACATTCCTAGTAGTGAATGCTTTTATTTGTAACATAACGACCAAAAGGTTCAACTCCCTCGACCTGAATTTTACCCATCACAGCATTGTCTTTAATCCATGAGACAAGAAACATAAGAATAAGTTTCATAATGATGATATTATTAACCTTATTGATAAAGATCAACTGAGGTGAATGGATCTTGTTAAGATGGATAAATGACATTAGAAGCAACTCCTATTATTTATAATGGGAGGGTACTTAGACTTGTTGGATCACACATATAAAGATACGTGTAAGTTTAACTAGTAGTGTTGCAAAAATGGGTAACATGTATGGTTTTGTTCATTTGATGAATTTTGAAACTGAATGCTTTGAATTGTTCAAGGAAATTCAGATAAAAGCACAAGATCAACTTGATAAGTTGATACGAGTCGTTCGATATGATTGAAACAGGGAGGAATTGAACTAAAAGATTGTGATCATCTTAGAAGTAGTGAAAAGTGTTTCAAACTACATCGAACCATATTTGATATGATTTGGTCTATGATGAGTTATGCAGATTTTATTGACTGTTTCGAAAGTTATGCACTATAAAAGTCTTTGTACGAATGTTGATGAGATTGTCCATGTAAGTTGGAGAATAGACACCATATGAGATATGGATTGAAAATGTTCTAAAAAGTCTTTTCTTAATTATCAAGTCTTGAAGTTTAAAGAAAATTGTTTTGTAGAACTCAGACTCGATTATGACGTGTGTTTTATTAGGGTATTATGTTAATTCTACAAACCATCCAAAGAACAAAACTGTTTTGTTGCATGGAGTGATATGTTTCTTTTAAAAATATGTGATTTCTAATAGAAACAGTGGGAGTAGATGCGACACTTGAATTGTTCAAGATTAACAGGAATTCTCTACAATTGTTGAAGAGGACATTGATGAATCCATGAAAAGTCATGATCATCTTACCTGCGAAATATTACCCTACACAGGTTTGACCTATGATGAAACAATAATGGGCAACGACTCCAAAATTCACATAAAATCTAATAGATTCTATATACCATAACTACCAAGTATAGACTTTGGTTAAATGGGTCTTATAGTGAAGAACAATCTTCAATATAAAGACGATATAGGTTGATATAAAAGTATCTATGAAGCATAGTTGGTAGTTAAGGAATGATCTCATAGTAGTGACTATGGAAAAATTCTTTTTACAACATTATGCTTAAGTCTATTAGGATTGATTTAGCATTTTGAATGTCATCACTCATATGATGAGTTTTGGACATATATATGTGAAATACATTTCTTGAAAGAGATGCAATATGATGTGTGTGCGACTCATCGTATGAAGTTCATATATTATCAAAATTGCTAGACAAATTTGAATGATCCAATTTGATTGGAGCAAGTATTATGGAGTAGTATCTTCGTTCTCAATGTGGTAATTCAAAGATGTTTGTTTTCCTTTAAGACGAAGAAAGACAGTGTGTACAAGAGGCTAGTGGGAGTGCATTTATCATTATGATTTGGTATGTATGTGACATACTTCTAACTAAACGACATTTGATTGCTTTGCAAGAAATGTGTTTATTATGTGCTCGTGTGACAAGTATATACTAATCTAGTGAGTGTCAATAGAATGCTATCTAAGAATTGTTCCTTTGCGCTTAAGAAGCAAAAAGGGAAATTATTTAAGAGATGCGCATGATGTGATAAGCGAATTATTGTAAACAAGTTACAACGATTCATATTTCCAAATAGACAAAGATGACATGAGATTGTAATCTCAGTAAATTTTGTTTTGGATGAGAAGTTGTGTATTGGAACGGTTCCAGATGACAACTTGGTGACTAGTACTATAACTAAAGTTGGTGTTCTATTGCTTTTGAAGCAAATAGACGTTTGGTTACGAATCAAACACGCACTCAACTTTAAAGTTTATGAAGCAATTTGTTGCTTATGAAACTAACAGTTTGCCTCAATTGAGAGAAGGTAGATTGGTCATATGCTTGTAAATAACCGATACAAATGTTGTATGTCCCGAAACCTCCTCTATATAAAGATCATATTGTTATGATTGGTTTAAGACGCATGGGCGAGTGGTCTTAGTAATTTTAGAGGTGTTTGGTTTAGTGGGAGTTATTTCGATAATTGATATATGTATGACATACTGTCATTTGGTTAATGTAACCGAGTTTTGTCCCTAAATAGTTTACATTGATGAAATAGATCACTAAGTACGTGACTTAGTCTTGGAACTCTATTTGGATGATGTAATTATTTTGTCTCTAGTCATGGTATTGTGTTGGGACATTTGAATACCTTTAAATGACTAGTGTGTGAGTTGGTTGATGACTAAGTTCCTTGAGTCATAAGTATTGAGATACTAAACCAGGCACACGGGTGTATGTTAAGAACATGCATTAGACAGACCCGCCAAAAAGGATTTTACTAAGATTTCGCTTAGTGTCAGTAAAGTTCTTTGCAAGTTATGAACTTGTACGGTCTTTAGACCTGAGTCTTTGACTATTCTGTACATGTGATGTGCATGCTTTGATACTATTCCTCGTCAGCTGTGAAAGGGGGCTATGGATGGTTATTGGGCATGCATGGATCATGTGATAGGATGTGGTTAGACAAGAAGGGATTTGCTCTTCCTTTATTGAAGGGACTTTATTGTTTCTTGGCCACTCGAAGAGTGTGACTTGTGCAAATGCGTGGCCGCGCTCAGATAGGATGATTGTCATCTATCTACTCTTTTAACAAGTCAACTCAAAGATTCGAGTAAAAGATTGAGATATGTGAGGATGACACTTCTTCTTACCTCATTCTCAATTGGAGACAATAGTAGCAAAGAGACTTAACGCCATTCTTGAGAGGACATGTACAAGTGGGAGACTGAAGGAGTTATGTCCACTGTCCTACGGATTAACCCGCTTAAGTCTATGTATCCGATATGCCTTGCTAGAGGTCGATGCCGGGTTGACATGTAAATAGGTTACGTGTCTGGTAGTCTTAACTGGGCCCATTGGGTCACACACAATATGTACGGGATATTATTAATATATATCGATATATTAAATATACATCGGGTCAGTAGTAATATTGACCCAACTGCGTTGTCAGGTTATGGTAATTAGAGTTATACTAATAATCTAATTATGGTAATTAGGGTTATAGTAATAACCTAATTCTAGTTTCTCATCTCCTATATAAAGAGGCTCATATGATGAACCAAGATATGGAATTAAGAGTATTGACTCATAATATATATACGGAATATTCTTCTTATAAACAGTTATAAGAGAGATATAGAGAGAAGTTGTGAGACGGTCTCACATACCTTTATACTAGCATATACGTCGCAGTTCTGTACCCGTGTGGATACCAAAGGAGGCATCACGTTTGGGGTGCTTTATTCTGTCCGTGGAGATTATTTATTCTGTCCGTGGAGATTATTTATTCTTGTCCGTGAAGATTATTTATTCTGTCCGTGGAGATTATATATATTTCTGAGTTTATTATACTTCTTATTAATACGCTGTTCCGCTGCAAATAAGGTATAATTGTTATCCCTCTTCTTTTGTCCTTTTGGTTAATACTCGTAACAGGTCCTTGGGTTTAAGGGTTGTAACCCTACATAACCGGTCCACCTCCCCTTAAACGCCTCATTTATTCCTACTGTCACCATTGCCATTTACTTCCCTATCCATTTACTTCTCACTCTCCCTTGAGAATGAATCTAGACCTGGTAAGAGGAAGAAATCTAGTACAGCAATTGTGAATGACAAAACAGATTTCACGAAACTTAGTGGACGGTTTATTAAAACATAAACATAAACTCCCGAATTGGACCCAGAAACCATATTCGAAAAACTAATCGAATAAATATAAACCAAAAAATAAACCTAATCAAAACAAAACCTCAAGTTGTCAAATTTGCAGAAAGATAAAATAGTATTTGATTGACCAAGTGAATTGTGCTAAAATTGGAAATTAGAAGCGAATCAAGTCCCGAATTGGACCCAGAAATCATAATCGAAACGGTAATCGAATAAATATGAACCAAGGAAAAAAACCCTAATTGAAACCAAAACCCCAAATTTGTACAAAATAAAACAAATTAGCAATTCTTAAAATCAAAAAGAGAGTAGCTGGGAGTTGAAGGAGACAGGGAATCAGAGATGGGACGATAATTAATTTTGATGGTTTGATTGATTATCACATTGGATAATGCTTCGTATGTCTTTTTTTTAATTAATGAAGATTATGTTTATGTCTTGATGGAGAGCCCATTATTAGATTTAATGAGGAGAGAAGGGTAATGGAAATAAGACTTTTTTAAATTTTTTGTAGAGTTGCCATTGAAGACAAGGATTTAAGTAGGAGAGAGATGAAGAAATAGGGTAAAGAAGAATGATGGGTATGGATTGAATAGATTGAAGTAGCAGGTTATTTTTCTGGAAGGTTACCTGCTGTTGCAGGTAACACATGCAACTGTACCATTATCATTAGAACACTACAATTCGATGTATTATTCTGGGATTATCTGTAATTGGTAATATTATTGGAATACGCTCAATAGTCAGTATTATTGCTATTAAATACCCTTTTTTTTATTAATTGTCCCATACATATTTTTCATAAATTTTATTAATCACAAACAATCACAGTATTACTACTTTTTATACTATTTTTTGGATATAAATAATATACTAATAACAGAAACTTTCGTTTTAATAATGATTCATAAATATCTTTTTAAAAAGTAACCGTTATAACTTTTTTTGGATATAAACAGATGTTTTTCTGTACAATTTTAAATTTTGATAATTTATTATTACATTAATTTCTAAGAAATTTAAGTACATAAACAATATACTAATTAAAAACAGAATACTGAAATTTGGATATAAACAATATACAAAATTTTTATTACAATCACAATATTACTACTTTGTGCAGAAATTTGTGCACTATACAGAAATATACTGACATTTGTGCAATACATTAAACGAAATGTTGATACAGAAATATAAAGTATTAATAACGTAAACAATATACAATAAAAAAAGAATGCTGAAAATTTGATATAAGCAATATACAAAAATATACAGTATATTGTGCATATAAATTTGCTGAATAAGACAATATACATAATATACAAATTCTGCATTAATATTCGTACTTATACAAATTCTGCACTCTTTTGTGGGGATTGCAGTGTTATTCGTACTTATACTAATTTGTGCAGTATACAGAAATATACAAAAATTTGCTTAAAATAAAAAATTTGTAAACCGAATCCTTATACAGAAATATACAAACAAACAAAATGCTTATACAGAATACTTTATATAAACAATATACAATAAAGTTTTAGATACAGAAAATACCTTTGAATCAATTAACAACAATTCAACGGCATCAATCTTTGATTTGTCATTTAATTCAGGCATCTGCCATCTATATATGACCTTTACATCCAAATTTGTTAGCTTGACGCCTTGACAAAGTGTTGTTATGATAGGATTAATGGCTGCAGACATTTTAGATGATTTGTTGAAGTGATATGATGGATGTATTGTTGTATTGACGTTTATGTCGTGTAGGCAGTGTCAAGGACTTGATTTGATATTGTATTAAGGTTTTTAATAGTTTAGGTTTTTGTATTGGATTAGGATTATAAGATTGAGGTCGTGCTTTTTTCTAACGAGCTTTTACTCAATTCTAACGATATTTTACTAAATTACCCTCCTCATTTCATCACATTATCGAAAGTTGATTTCAATCTTTCTCTAAAATATTCCCAAAATCAAACTCTATCATAAACAACCACAAACATTCAACATCGAAACCGTTCAGAGTGGCTGGGGAGGCATGGCTCGGGGTGGGTGGACAAGCATGGTCATACTTATGGATGGGTCGGGTTGGTCTAAGGCTCGGTGAGGGTCGGTTCTGGATGGTGGTTGGGTGAGGGTGGCTTAGGGCTGACGGGGTGGAGTGGGGGCTGGAGGTCGGTAGTCGTGATACGTGGGTGGGTCGAGTCGTTCTGATCCGAGGGTGAGTAAGGGTCGGATCTGGGTGGATGGGTGGGGTGGAGGGGTAGGCCGTAATCAACCATAGTAAAGTTTGATTTCTCTCTATTTTTTTTTTTGCTTTTTAACGTCAATTTCCTTTTTTTTACTTGCTTTTATATTTTTCCTTTTTAAATTTAATTTAGTGACTTTTTAAAAAAATTAAGTGATTTAATATATCATCTAAAAAAAAGTGATGTAATATACTAGGAATAATTGAAATTTTAGCTTCATTTAATTGTTGTATGTTTGTATTAATTAACAATAATAATAAATTCAAGTCTTTAAAATTCAATAATACTAACAATAAAAATAATACTACAAAGTATATACATAAAAATTAATTAAATAAGTAAACGATATTACGTCATCGATAATTGTATTAAAATTGATAATCGAATTCAGAAACATTATTGGTTATGTAAATTGATGAAGTAGAACGAACAAAAGTTTTGTTGAATCTTCTTAGCTGTGCAACGTCATTGGCAGCGGTGTCTGTTTTAATATATAAAGGATGTGGTAGCATTTGACTCGATTTAAAATTTATGACGGATGCGTCACGCCTACGATGCGCCACCGCCTCGGCCCTAGCTCGAGGAAGACACAACGTATTCCCAGCCCTAAGAGAACAGTGCTACACCGTCTGAGCCCCCCGCGTGGGAGCCGACGGGCTTCCCAGAAGGGCTCAAGACAGAGTAACAGACCTAAGGGAACATGAGCGGTCGACACGATCGCGCTCCGCCAGCCCCACCCATCACGGGTCTGTTTTCAACCGATTGACGCCGAGGTTCCCCCCAGAGGGCCAAAGGGAGGAGCCACCGTAGCCATAGAAGTATGACACCGGAATCCAAGACGCGATACTCCACCCGTGGAGAGCCTCCAAGGTCCAGGAAGATGCAGAAGGATAGTAGACATTGGCGGTTACCCCAAAGAGGACACCCCAAAAAGGATGACTCACCGCGTCACCCCCTACACCCAGAAGTTTTGGAATCCCTAGTCCCTAGGGTCAAAGTGCCCAACATCCAGTTCGACGGCACCACAGACCTAAAGGTCCATTTGGCAGTGTTTGAGAGTCATATGGCCATGTACGAGGTGGACGACGCCGTCTGGTGTCGGGTCTTCTCAACAACCCTCCCGGGATTCACAGAATCCTTGTTTAGAGGGCTGCCAACGACCTCGATCCAAACATTCATTGAGATCTGCTCGGCCTACGTCGATCAATACGTGGGCAGCGGCCGCAGACAGATAGTATTGGTGGACCTAATGACCATGCAACAAGGGCAGAAGGAAACGATCATAGAGTACGTCAGAAGGTTCGACTTGGAGTGTCAGCAGGCCAGGGCGGTCGACACCTCAACAACTGCTTGCGCTCTGACCCACATTTTGTTGGACGACCCTCTCAAAAGCAAGCTACTGCGAGACAGACCCTCCTCCTTGGTAGAGACCAGAAGGACGAAGGAGGGTATATGATCGAAGAAGAATACCGACGACGGCATAATGAACCCTCACCTCAGAAGGCCAGTCACAAATAGAGAGCCGGGAGTCCTGTAGAGGAGAAGGACGAGAAGAAAAATCGTAGTCGGTCAGAAAGGCGAAGGGACAAGTGTAATACCCTCTAATTTTCTAAGCACTGTTATCTATTCCGTTATGACTCCGTCATGACTCTACTATTATTCCTTCCTTATGTTTCTTTCATTTTTCTAAGCTTCATATTCATTTTGAGTAGAATTATTTTTTTTTATTTTAAAAGATTTTAAATCTTTTAATTTTTTTCGTTGTAAACTATTTATTTATTTATTCGCGAGGAATTCTATATCTCTACGAATTAACGTTAAGCTTTGATTTGAGTTATTTCTTTTTCTAAAAATGTCTAAACACATTTATATAATATTTCCAGCCAAGAAATATTTTTATTCATGAAAATTTAGCATTTAATGATTTTATTACGGAGTTTCTTAAATAATTATTTTCTAACGCGAGATTTACTCGAATTGCTTCAAAACACCTTCAATAATTTTACGATCTTCCTTTTTATCATCCTACAACCAATTTTGGACTCATATTTTCCTTGTGTGGACCATGACCCCCATGTCACACACCATTACATTTTTACTACATTTTATTTTATAACATGGATTAAGCTTTTAGATATTTTATTTCTTCTCATTTATTTTGGGTGAATTAAGAATAAATTTTTCATACTCCATACACACTTCATTTGGCTGGTTTTATCAAGTTAGTGTAGCTTCGTTTTCATCAATTTTAAAGTCTCATTTATGCATAAACCTTTCATACTTTTTATTCATTCATTCACCAATTTATTCAAGGCAAATACTCTTCCCTTTCCTCTTCGTTTGCTTGCTGATAAGTGATATTTTAGTAGTGATTTACCCCTACTTTTACCCGTTATTTAGTCCGGTTTTGTGTTTAATGACTATCATATAGCTCCTTATATGTTATTAAGTGTGAATTTGGGTTCGTTTGTTGTTTTAGTAATACTTGTAGAAATAATTGTTATTTTCCGGGGATTTGGTTTTCTTTGTCTCGTTTTTATTTTGTAGGTACCTCCTCGGGAATAACCGAGTAAAGACGGGTCAAGATGAGTTAAGATACAACGAGGAAACGCAAGGCTTAAGCGAGTTGAGACGGTGTGAGGAGGTCACGGTCAAATAAGACCAACCTGCGTCAATGTGCAAAGTGGAAGATGCAAACCCACGATTGAAGACGCACGATCCCCATTGAAACATAACGCACATCATGAGTATAAGAAGAGGAGGAAGTTTAAAGGGGATAGGGATTAATTTCCTCATCATTGTTTTTTCCTACTCCCTCCATCCCGGAAAGACTGTCCCATTAACTTTACCTCACAAATTAAATTGAGTATATATGATGACTCTCTTTAATTATAGGATGATTCATGTAAGGTTGTGTCTTGTGTGAATTAATTGAATGGCAATATGGTAAATACTTTAACTTAGTATGGATTGAATTGTAAAACATGATAGACTAAAAAAGAAAGTTGGGAAATGGGACAATCTTTAAGAACCTACCCAAAAAGGAATACGGGACAATCTTAGTGGGACGGAGGGAGTATTATTTTTATGAGAGATCTCCTAGTTCAAGGGGGATGGAAGACTCCTCCTTCACGTATTTTAGTATAGGAGTACAGCGGCGACCGTCATAGCGAATTTCAGTTTCGTTTTCTGGGTTTTCATTTTTTGTTCAATCAAATTATTCCAAGTTGAATCTTACGTAATGCTTTATTTCAATTCATTCCTGCCAAATCTAGTTCTCTTCTTTTTATTCGTATGTCTTCTTCACCCTTTTCTTAGATTTTTGTTATTTAAAATTCATTGTGTTAGTTGATTCTAATGGTTAATTCTATTAAAGTTTCAATCTTTGTCGTATAATTATGCTTATTTCATGTTTTATTTTATTCCGTAGATTAATTACTTTAGTTTCAATCATGATAGAGTAGAAATTTCTAGGGTTAGGGTTAGCACGGTTCGTCTTAATTGGTGTTTTGTCTCGAGTTGATTTAGTTGTTTATTAATCGTTATTAATTCCATTGAACGCTATATCTGTATGATTCACTTGTCCTGGCCAGATTAGTTAATCAATTTAGTTGACCTGAACTTAAGATAGAGAGCCAAGTTTAGGTTAGACTTGCGTTCATTGGAGTAGGTCGACCTAGTAAGTAACGAGAGCCCGCTAGGACCGTCTTATGGTAGATAGAGACTCGAGAGAGCCTATCTTATGCCTATTACAGACCTTAATCAACTTCTGTATGAGTCTGACAACTCCCTTGAGACTAACTTGTTTACCTTGACCCTAGTCCCTTTTATTATATTTGTTACCGTTTTCTTTTTTTGTTCGTTTAGTTCATTAGTTTAGACTTATTCAACCCAAACCGCATTTATACGACTAAAACTTTAACTAGACCGAGACTTTTAATTTAGCTCACCGTCCCTGTGGATTTGTGGACATGACATAGGTCCACCCTGACGCGGCAACGCGCGGGTTTGGGGATGGGAATGAATCCTATATGAGATGGATCGAACTGAAATTTAAATCGAAGTGAAGTCGCCACCGAACTTTGTGGGAGTTTGAGCCCGTTCGAACCCACTCTATATCTTAGTGGGCCATGCACAAAGTATGGCCCATTCGGATGTCACAGTTTATTGGGCTCGTCCCTTTGCATTATGATACCGATACCGATATTATCGGATACCGTGTATTGAAAGACTCTCGTGTGCCAATAGGTTCGGATATCCGGACACCATGGTTTTGAGTAAGGGGTGAGGGTACGTGTTGGGAAGTTCACAAAGAACACCCAACCTTGGCCGCACTTAGCGGCCTCTACTAGGATATCGTTTGATGTTTTAATATGCGCGTTAGTAATACGATGAAAATGATATGCAAACAACGTTTTGACTAAACATGCGAAGATTAGGATAAGTTGCTATGTCGATTTAATGCATCTAAAGTTAACGTCATAGTTGTATTTAGCATGCGAGATTCATTTTAGTACAATAAAATAAACAACGAAAATAAATCGACAAAAATAGAAACAAACGTGTTAGTAACGATAATACCGATTTGCAAATAATATAGAATGATGTAAACAACATGATGCATGGCTTTGAAAAATAGTACGACACGTGCTTGACTTGACACGTGTTGACCGAAGTCATAAAAAGAATTTATCGAGACTCGAAAGACGCTGTGGGACTCACGGATTTGACATGATAAGAGCCACTCGATCGAGTCATTGAGGGACTCGACCGAGTAGACCTCGGAAAAAGTTTCTGTCAAAGATCTTGAGGTGCCACTCGATCGAGTCATTGAGGGACTCGACCGAGTGAGCAGCCACTTGATCGAGTCATTGCGGGACTCGACCGAGTGGTTCTCAAAGAACCTTCTGCCTCGGTTTTTGGGGTGCCACTCGACCGAGTGGGCTAGGCACTCGATCGAGTGCCCCCTGTACGAACTAGGGTTCGTTTCGCAATTTATTATTGATTTCGAAATTACTTTTCGATTTTGGTAAATCGCTAATTTTGTCAAATCGGGCATAAATATTGCATGATTTGTGCTCGATTCAGATTTTGACACTCGTCGTATCCGATATTTAATTATTGAATCAATATCGAATATTTAGAGCGAAATTTAGAAAAGATATTGTAAGTCGTTTAAATTAAACTAAAACGAAATAAATTATCTCCGTGTTTATAGTGTCGTAATTAATTTTTTCGAATTGAAATCTATTTAAGCTTCAATGAATTCGTATTAGTTAGATTTATTGACTAATTCGTTTAGATACAACATCCAATTATTGAATTGGTATCGAATCTAAAGAATGAATCTTTATATTTGCTAGAATTAAAAAAGAACTTGATTCCCTCCGCATCTCGACATCGTAACGAATCCTTGCGGATTATGTGATGTTGGATCCGCATCAACGGGTCTCGACTCATTAAAAAAAGTGTGATTTGAAAAAGTTTTAAAAATCGATGCATGCGATATTGACGATGATGACGATAATGACGCGAAAAAATAAAAAACGATCTTGTTGACATTGACTCTCTTCAACAATCAAATACTCGGGGTGTCGGGATAAGCGACCGTCAACATCGGGTGCAATACCCTCGTATATTCGGATTTCCTTATCCCGTCATCCTTCGTATTCGACACGAATTAGCGAGTATTTTAGTGTTTTGATATTAGTAGTATTAATGATATTAGAGACGAGAAGAGGAAACAAACTAAAAACGCGATAACGACGAACGAAAAAGACGGACGAGACGAGGGAGAGAAGAGAAGAGAAATCGGCATTGTTGCACTCTCAACCTACATGTTTCGTGTTCTCGGACGGACTCGTTTAATGGTGGCTTGAGCACGGGAGTATCGAGGTTACGTAAGTCGAGTTATGGTGTTCTAGGGTTTGATAGTTTGCTAAACACTAGGGTTTTAGGTTGTAGAGATGTGAAGATTAGGGTTGTAAAGGGTGTGTAAAAGATGTTTAATTGCATGCAAAAGGGGTGTATATATAGGCAACGTCCTCCACCCTCGTCTAGGGTTACTCGATCGAGTCCCCTGCTGACTCGATCGAGTGGCCCAGTGAAAATGTAAAAACGGGCCTGTGGAACGCCCACTCGATTGAGTGGTCTGGCACTCGATCGAGTGGATCAGGCGAGCTGGATACTTTGCAGATTTAGTATTTTGGATTGCATTCTTGATATTTTGTATGGCTGTTTTGTGTCTCGGAAACGGCTTTGACCGGGGTTTGACTCGGTCGCTTAAAGTCGGTTTTGTTTCCGATGTCGGTTTTGACCCAAATTAGTTTTATTTGATTGGAAACGACCCGCTGGGCATGAATTTGAGGTCGGTTTTGTGAGATTTGTACTCCGTAAAAAGCCCAAGCGAACAACTAACAATTTTGAGCCTATATCCGAGCGCGTAGAAGCACGTTTGCGTCCGATCATCATCGGGTGTTTCTTGGAAACTTCTACAGACACCTAGCAGCCAAATGTGGGTGTCTACAGAGCCCCCACTCTGACTGAGGCTTGGAAATGGCGAAAGTCAGAGTAGCTCCAGGCCAATCAAATATTAAGACCTGACAGACTTACGATCGGGTCATTTATAGTCCATTAGACCTGCGTAAAGGGCTCGCCAGCCACAAGATAGAAATCATACCTGAGTTGCTGAGGATAAATTCCGCGGGGAATCAGACTTGTCGTATAAGTCCCGGGTGCGCCTTTAAATGGGCCCATCCCGTGCTATTCCGGGGAAATCCCGCCTCGGGCTTTCCGCTGGGGAGATATATGAGCTATGCGGGCTTGTTTCTGAAGCCTTGAGTTGTACCTGTATAAGTTACATAAATTTTTGCATGCAACACGTAGGTAAAACACGACTCGCGCTGGGGAATAAAAATTGCATTTTTCGAATTTTGGATTTTTTTAAAATCTTTGAATTTTTTGAAATTTTTGACTCCATAAAAATTAGAAATGGTCAGGATGACTAATTTCCGTGCTAGTACTGAGGAATTCGAGAGTAGGCCTGTATGTTTAAGCCTACTAGAATCAGGAAACTTTATGGAAGGAGGATATGGAAAGAGGGTTGTAGGGCTTGATGTTATAAATACCCCTCCTTTGTTTTATTTTCTTCACAACTTCCTCACAATTCTGTTTTCCTCAAAGAGAAAGATCCTTATTCCTTTCAAGAATTTTAGTCATGGGAATCGAGCGATTGACCGTGATGCTGCAAGAATGGTCCCGACGCTTTAGGGACACGGATAGGGTGGCTTTGAACCAGACGTGTATTACTCAGCTGTATACGTTCCGTCAGATGCAGGTGAACCGCTATTTTCTTGATGCTTGTCTGTCCTATTGGGACGACACATATCATGTCTTATCCTTTCCTCGGGGCAAAATCTGTCCTTTACCTGAGGAGATTGCTGCTGTGGGAGGATAGAACCCTATACTTCGTCCTGCTGTCCCATTTTCGGTTCATGAGCCAAGGAGGAAACTGTGGGAATTTTTAGGACTTTCCCATAACGAAGTATCTCGAATGGCTGAAGACGATACTATTTCTTTGATCGACCTGGCCGAGAAATTTATGAACCCACATGACGTCCGAGTCAGACCGATCCACAGCCGTAGGGCTTTTTCCTTTTGTATGCTCCATTTTTATGCTTTTGAAGGTCACATGGATTAGTTGTGGTGCATGGGTGATGTCCGTCTTTTTACCGTGGTTGATCTGATGGAGACGGAGCACAGTCCGGCTTGGCTGATTACGGGCGAAATTATCCAGGGTTTGGATAACCGTAAGAGGGATTCGTCGGTACGTCTGACCGGGAGCACCCGTTTATTGCAGGTATATCGCTTTGGATTTTTATGATTTTTCGATTTTTCATTTTTTTTTCATTTTTTGATTTTTTGCGATTTTCTGCTACAACGGGCACTCGATCGAGTCACCCTGGTACTCGATCGAGTGCCCTCGTAAAAACCTCATGTTTTGATTTCAGAGGTGCCACTCGGTCGAGTGACGCCTAGGCACTCGATCGAGTGCCCTTAGGCGGAGCCTATTTTGTCCTGAGAACTCGTATTTTTGTTTCTTTTCTCAGATTTGGCTATTTGAGAGGCTATCAGTCATAGATCCTCCCCTTGACTCGGGTAGATACCATCCTAATCAGGTGATGACAAGGAGACGGACTATTGATTTTTCTCGCCAGATTACCCAGAAATACTGGGACGAAGTATTATCTTTCCATAGTGGTCCGTTGATGATTCGGTGGGTAGTGCCATGGTGGCCCATTTATGTTTGGACAGGCTTGGCTCTGAGGGATAAGGTTCGCTACCAGGTAATCTTGTCTTTCAGGCAGACAATTCATCTTTACCCCGACCGCATACTAAGGCAGTATGGTTGGTCCCAAAGAATCCCGGAGGTTGAAGCAGTTGTGAGTGAATCTACCCAACTGACTGATGTGATGTGTGATACTTGGATGCAACGATGGTACACCCGACATACTTGGCCCATTCCCAAATCCCTTCATTCAATTTGGGTATACGATTCTTATGTGAGGTGGACCAAAGCAGATACTGCCAAAGCCAGAGCTGCTTTAAAGGTTGATGAAGCATTTGACCTGCTGCGAAGGGATCAAGTTAAAGATAATAGGGGCTTTTTCGACGAAGGCGACACTCCGGCTACACTGGTCCGTCTTATGTCAGGTCAAAGAGGGAGGACTAGGACTCAAGCTGAAGGGTCCAGTGGTAGAGGTGCGCGGGGGAGAGTGAGCCCCTAGACTGACTTAGAAAGGAGACTTGGCCCAAGACTGGTAGTTCAGGACCGACTTGGCCCGCGAGACAAACTACCCGAGCATGTACGGGCTCGTCTTGGACCAGTGAAAATGGCAGAAGACCCGTTGTCGAAGAAACAGGTTCAAGCAAAGGAGGTTCCCTTGGTTATTCGGGAACGCTCGCCCCCACCCCGGCGACATCGGGCTCCACGCGACCCGAAGGACAAAGGGAAAGGCAAAATGCCATGAATACTAGTCTCCTTAATTTTATTATTTAAGTATTACTACTATTTCTTGTGGTGTGCCATTTTTTTTTGTGTGATGTAATTTTTGGAATTCCAGAGTTTATCGGGTTTTTAATAAAAGGCATATTAGTGAACACCGTTTCCGTCTTTTCGTTATTGCAGCGGTTGTACCCTTTTGAGGGGTTGCCTACGTATCCACAATTAGCGGAATCAAACCAAACGTAGTTCAAACATAGATTTTTTCAATTTTGAAATGCATCAAGACTATTAGTTGGAGATGTGCGACAGTAGGATAAGTAACCCTAACTTATTGACTTGCTTATAATTTTTTTGAAAATTTATAAAAAGACAAATTTTTATAAACATTTTGCAAATGACATTGAGTAAGGTTTTCAGGGGTAGTAGCTCTTCAACTGGTCCAAGTTGGTTGGGTTGACAAATTCGTTCCCGTCCAGGTCTGTCAGCATCACCGCTCCTCCTGATAGGACCTTCTTTACCAAATATGGCCCAGCCCAGTTGGGTTTGAATTTTCCTCTTGGGTCGACAGGTAGTAATGCACGGACCCATTTCAGAACTAGATCCCCTTCTTTGATGTTTTTGGGCCTAACTCTTTTGTTGAAAGCCCGTTGTATCCTCTTCTGGTATATTTTGATATTGTTGAGGGCTCGGGACCGTCGTTCGTCCAAAAGAACTAGCGAATCACATCGGGCTTGGACCCAATCTGCTTCCGGCACTTGGCTCTCAAGTAAAATCCGAAGGGATGGTACTTCTAGCTCGACCGGTTGGACCGCTTCCATTCCGTATGTCAAGTAATACGGAGTTGCTCCGGTCGCGGTGCGAATTGACGTCCGATACCCCCAAAGGGCAAAAGGTATTTTATCAGGTCAGTCCCGGTAATTCTCAGCCATCTTTTTAAGTATGGTGACAATTGTTTTATTGGCAGCCTCTACCGCTCCATTTGTTTGGGGACGGTATGGCGAAGATGTATGCCGTTGGATTTTATATTTTGCTAGTAAAGCAGCGGTTTCAGCTTGGAAGTGGGTCCCGTGATCACTGATAAATTCGTGCGGGATCCCGTATCGACATGTAATCTTATTTTGGATGAATTTGGCCACGTGCTTGGCGTTCCAAATCCGATATGACTCGGCTTCGACCCATTTGGTGAAATAATCGATAGCTACCAAAATGAAACAGTGACCTCCCGTCCCGAAAGGGATGACCTTTCCAATTATATCAACACCCTACGTTGAAAACGTCCATGGCGATGTCATGGTGTATAGTAGGGACGACGGCATATGTTGCACGTTGGCGATGATCTGACAGTTATGGCAGTGTTTGACATATAACTGACAGTCGGTTTCCATGCTGTTCCAATAGTATCCGAGCATCATGATCTTTTGGGCTAGCATATTGGCATTCATATGCGGGCCATTTTCACCATCATGTACTTCGGCCATAATCTTATCGGCCTGCGTTTTGTCGACACATAGGAGGAGGGCCACCTGCGCCGTCTTTTTGTATAACTGACCGTAGTCCGTACGAACAAATTGGGTGGCCAACCTTCGTAGGGCTTTCTTGGCCCGGTGTTCAGTTCTCGGAGGATATTCTCCCGTTGTCAAGTAGGTTAGAACGGCCTGATACCAAGGTTCTGGCTCAGTTATTTCGATGGCTTGGATGGCGTGGATATATGCCGGCTCGGACCGTCTTTCGACGTAAATTGGCATGCTGGTTAGATGCTCCGGGATATTCAATAAGGATGCTAACTTGGAAAGTGCATCCGCAAATTGGTTTTCTTCCCGAGGTAAATAGATGTATTCTACCTTTTGGAATTGTTTCTCGAGAACCCTTACTCGCGCTTGGTAAGCCACAAAATTGGCGTTCCGAGTTTTCCATTTTGGAGAGCTTGCTTGATGACTAGAGATGAGTCACCGTGGACCCGGAGGTTCGTTATTCCTAAATCAGCGGTGGCTTGCAACCCGTGAATGCATGCTTCATATCCGGCTGCGTTGTTAGTCACGTCAAAGTCCAGTTTAATGGATAACGGGGTAAGCTCACCTTTTGGTGATATTAGCATAATCCCGACTCCGAATCCTCGGAAGTTGGACGCCCCGTCAAAATACAAATCCCATGTTTCGGTGTCGGTATGGAATATGTCTTCATCTGGAAAGGCCCAAGTATCGATGTGTCCTTCTTCAGATACCGGACTATCGGCAAGGAACTCTGCTACTGCCCGGCCTTTGATGACTTTTAAAGGTACGAACTTCAGGTCAAACTATGCTAGCATCAAAGTCCATCTGGACATCCTGCCGTTAAGGATGGGCTTCTCGAACAAGTACTTGATAGGATCCATTTTGGATAATACATGTACCTCGTGACTGAGCATATAGTGTCGAAGATTTTTGGTGGCCTAAACTAGAGCTAGGCATGTCTTTTCGAGCATTGTATACTTGCACTCGTATTCCAGGAACTTCTTACTGATGTAGTAAATAGCCCGTTCTTCTGAATCGACTATCAGGGCCAGTATAGCCCCCATGGCTGTCTCGGTCGTTGTTAGGTATAACGACAAATAAAGGCAAACCGGATTGAGGTGGCATTAATACTGGCGGTGCAGACAGAATCTCCTTGATTTTATCGAAGGCCGTTTGACACTTCTCGTCCCACAGTGTTCGTTCTCCTATCTTCAGTTTCTTGAAAATGGGCTCACATACCATGGTTAGCTTTGAAATGAACCGGTTGATGTATTGGATTTTCCCGAGAAACCCCCTTATTTCTTTTTCGGTCTTGGGTGGTTGCGTCTCGGTGATGGCTTTGAATTTAGCTGGGTCGACCTCGATGCCGCGTTGGCTAACGATATGGCCCAGTAATTTCCCCGATGTTACCCCGAAACTGCACTTTTGAGGGTTTAGCCTCATGTTGTACATGCGTAATCGGGTGAAGAATTTCCTTAGGGCCGCGATGTGCCCGCTTCATTCTTTGGACTTGACGATCATGTCGTCCACATAAACCTCCACTTCCTTATGCATCATATCGTGTAATAATGTAGTGGCGGTTCGTTGATAAGTGGCCCCGGCGTTGATGAGACCAAATGGCATAACGGTGTAACAGGAAGTACCTCAAGGTATAATGAAGGTGGTCTTACTCATGTGTTCTTCCGCCATCTTGATTTGATTGTATCCGGCATACCCGTCCATAAATGATAAAAGGGCATGATCGGTCGTGTTATCCACCAGTATGTCGATGTGTGGCAACGAATAATCGTCTTTTGGGCTGGCCTTATTAAGGTCCAAGAAGTCTACACATACCCGCACCTTACCGTCCTTTTTAGGTACCGGCACGATGTTTGCAACCCAGTCTGGATATTCAGAAACTTGTATTAAACCCGCTTTGAATTGCTTGTCGACTTCTTCTTTGACTTTGAGAGACCATTCGGGCCTCATTCTTCGGAGCTTCTGTTTTACCGGCTTACACCCATCTTTGATGGGTATACGATGTTCAGCTATTTCCCGATCTATCCCCGGCATGTCATTGTAGGATCATGCAAAGACGTCTTTGAATTCTTGGAGGAGGTCTGTTAATTGTTTCCTCTCCTCGGGATCTGGGGCTCTAAAGTGGTTCCCACGTTAATGGACTCGGTTTCCTCAATTACCGGATCTCGGGATTCCCTTTGTTCGAGATGCTCAATCAGATGCTGAGGCAGAGGTACATGTTTGTCGGGTTTCTCAATGTTATTGCAAGTAAAATTTTTGAAATTGAAAGAATTTTGGAAATAAGACAAGTCGTAAGCGGAACGGTTTTTGTTACTATTAATAGTAAATTTGGAAAACAGCTCGAAGAGAGCGGCTATCTGATCGTTGGTCAGAGGCGGGATAGGGAGTGCTCTCAGAACAGACCCCGAGACTCCAGTGGGAGTGACTAAAGGGATAGGAGTTACAGACCGGACTCTAGCACCAGACCCTCTAGACTCGGACTCTGACTCCGACTCAGACTCAGACTCGGTATCCGGCATGTCTCCTTCACCGGTGGTCATCTTGTAGACTCGACCCTGGCTGTCGGTCAACTTGATGGCCATCCTCCAGGCCCTTTTCCCGGCGTCTATACCAACTTCGGAGATCAGCTTTGTCGAGTCGAACCGGTTACTGCAGAGGATCAGGTTGACCAGATCTTCTTTAGGAGCGGGGATGGTCTTGTCTTCCCCGAATAGGAGCCCCATCACGGGCTCGGAATTTTCGGCGCCCTCTTTGGATCCTGTCCAGATGAGGGCAAATATGTCATCGGGGACGAAATTGCATTCTCGAGCCATTTTGGTATCGGGATATATGATGGTGGGTCGGTAGAGGCCCACTTGAATAGCCCCGAATACCGGAGTGAGTAAGTAGTCGGTTAGTTTCGGGCTATAAGGGCCCAAGTAGGTACCCTTGCTGACGTTTTGGGCTTCCTGAAAACCGGCTCGGACCATGTTTTCTGGGGTCGCAGCATGCCCTAGACCGAATCGCGATTCTCCATCGTCTAGAACTTCGATGATCTTCCCAGCCGCAAGATATAGTCTTGAGGTAGCCCGCGGTAAATAGCCCAAGTTTTGTAGCATCATGTTGATGCTAGTGGTAAAGTAGGGCCTAAAGAGATATTGTTCTTCGATCATTCCCATGAAATCAAATCCTCGTGGTTCGGTCCGGCCCGTGGCGTTGCAGCTTGCCACGGTTTTGGGAGTTGCCTCCAAAGTGATGATACCGTCTTGCATGGGCATCTTGACTTTTCTGTGGAGGGTAGAGGATACAGCCTTGACCGCATGGATCCAGGGCCTTCTAAGTAGTAGATTGAAGGACGAGGTGACATCAATCACCTGAAATTCTAGCTCTTTCTCAATTGGGCCCGTTATAATTGTCAGTTTAACGGCCCCAGCAACCAGTGTTGGGCTTCCATCGAAAGCCTGGATAGTCTGCGCGGTTTGAAGGTAGTCGGCCTCGATGATGCCGAGGGCTTTGGCGGTCCTTTAAGGAAGGACATTCACGGCGGATCCATCGTCGATCAGGGTCAATGGGAGATATTTGCCTCGGCAAATAACAGTGATGTATATGGCCAAGTAATGGGTAGCCCCGAATGGTGAAAGATCGGACTCGGAGAAGGTGATGATTGGGCCTTCTTCTTTGGACTTGCCCTTGAGATAGGGCATGATAGTGGCTACCATTTCAGCGGGGGTAACCTGCGAGTCGACCTTGATTTGATCGAGAGCCTTAGTCAGTGCTTCCCGATGTTCTTGTGATCTGACCAGAAGTTGCTATATGGTTAGATCAGCTCGAACTCTCTTCAATTGTTGGACCAACGCCGTGTCGTTGCTTGGTTCCTCAAGGGTAGATTCTGTCCTGGCAGGTTCAGAGACGGTTGTTGGGGTAGGACGTCCGGCGGTGGCGAGGTGGTTGGTGGCTAAGGCTTTAGACTTAGCTTTTCGAACCTCTTCAATGGTGATGGGGACAGATTCCCCCTTTAGCTAGGTAGACATCTTCTTCGTCGTCGAACCATATCCCGTTAATTTGCGGGATAAAAGGGGAAATGAGATGAGAACAGTCGACTACCTCTCCGGTAAAAATGGCGTGAGCACTGAACGGGTTTTCTTTGTTGCTAGGCTTGTCTCCGGGCAATGGTATTTTCCCGCTCTCGATCATATCTTGGATCAGGTGCTTCAATTTCCAACACTTTTCGGTATCGTGCCCATTACCACGATGATATTGGCAATAAGCTTGGGCATTACACCTCTTGGAACGTTTCTCCACCGGAACTTCTGGAGTTGGGCCAATCGGTTGGATTAGGCCCTTCGAAGATAGCCTTTGTAAGGCGTATGTATAGGTAGTCTCTCTATATCAGTGAATACCCGAGTTGGAGTATTCTTTTTGGATGAGGCATCTAGTAGATTAACCTCGTCGAAGATGTTGCGGGTTGCAGCTGCAGGTGTGGGCTTGCTGACGGATGAGCTGGCCTTTTAATATCCCTTGGTAGAGGCCTTAGTAAGGCTCTCTAACCTAAAGTCATCCTCGATCCTTGTCCCCATTTCAGTTACAGTGGCAAAGTTGGGTATGACAGCATACCGGAGATGGACCCGGTAGGAAGGGAGGAGGTTCTTGACAAAGGCCTCCACTAATACTTTCTCGTTGGGCTTATCGACCAACTTCACACTCTCGGCCCTCCAGCTTTGAAGGTAATTAGTGAAACCTTCTTTGGGCTCTTGGGACATGACCTCCAGAGTACGCATCGTAGTCTGGATCTCGGTATTATCAGCGTAATTCCGAGCGAATTCTGCTGCCACATCATCCCAAGTCTTGTACTTCTTGGAATCAAGCCTGTAGTACCAGGCTTTCAGGTGCTTCTCGAGGAAGGAAGTGAACAAATGCTTGAACATGGTGGACTTCACCCCCTTGACAGCCATGAATTCCTTGAAAGCCCAAATGTGATGGACCGGGTCTTCAGTACCCTCAAACATCGATATGCTCGTAAGGTTGAGGTTGGCAGGTAGCTCGTCATCAGTGGCGAATAGGAACGAGCAATTTCGGTATGGATCGAGTTGTTCGTTGACAAATGGACATGTTCTTCAAGCTTGCGAACGGCGCTGACCAGTTCAGCGATGGGCCCAGTGTCTTCGTTCCCGACCTTTGGAGTCCCTTACTCCACGACACTTAAACGAGTGGCAGGGGTGGTTTGGTCGGTCCTGATGGCTGTTAGTTGGGCCTCCATCTTAGCCAGCGAGGCTGCCAATTGGTCCAAGGTTTCTTGCATTTTTGTCGTCTGGTTACCGGTAGCCTTTCCGTAAGAAAACCGCGTAATCAGAAACTGACCCAAATCCTGGAATAAAAAGTACATCCCGAGCAAAGGAAAGGCTGAAAAGGAAATGACTCGGAAAAGACACCTAGACGGGTGACTTGTGAAAGGTGGACCTCCCTTAGGATCCGACAATGTGGGTCGGGTCCAGTTCAAAGGAAGGTCCACGTGAGACATCCCCAGACTTTAGACTCGAATGTGTAGACGGGTCCTCCTTGGTAGGAGTATGTCCTACGTAGGTGGGCCATGCCTTAGTCAAATAAGGCAGACTGGGATAGGGAGGAAACTCGTGATGTAAGATTGACAGAGTTTCAATGCTAAAGACTTCGACGACTTATGACACGACCCGACGCTGCTAAATATGGGAAGTCCTAAGGAGAGGAAGGTTTTGAAAGGATTTTTTTTTGAAAAATTCCGAAAAACTCGTTGGAGGGCCCGATTTTTCGACGATCGGAAAAGTGTATCGGGCCGCAATTTTGAAAGTTCGAAAGTATTTTCTGAGTTTTGAAATGGACAGCATACCGACTATAAATAGGCTATTTTTGAGTAAAATCATAAGTCCTAAATTCGGTATACTTCCCGGGTTTTGAAATTGGATATTTTGAAAAGGATGCGATTTTTGAAAATGACAGTTTTTGAAAAACAACCTTAGAAACCAAGTAGCACATAGTCACGCAAGCATAATAATGACACCATGTATGCTCTACACTAAGTCTCGGTCGGTCTATATAGGGTTTATATCAGTGCACATAGCCTATCCGAGAATCGGGACAGACTTCCTAAGTCGAGTTAAGCTTAGAACATGTCGCGAAACCCATACGAATCGACTATGGACACCTTTGACATATCCATGTTGAAGTATATCACGGTATAGTGGGACATCGATCACTAGTACCGACCCGGGAAAGAATAGGGTTATGCATGAACCGTAAAACTAAAACGCGTATTGTACTAGTCAAACGATTTCTATTCGAGTCTCACCCTGAGGATGCCGATGGTAAGTCACGCATCAGTTAATCCCCAGCGGAGTCGCCAAATTGTGGATATGACATAGGTCCACCCCGACGCGGCCACGCGCAGGTTTGGGGAGGCGAATGAATCCCATATGAGATGGATCGAATCGAAATTTAAATCAAAGTGGAGTCGCCACCAAACTTTGTGGGAGTTCGGGCCCGTTCGAACCCACTCTATATCTTAGTGGGCCATGCACAAAGTATGGCCCATTCGGATGTCAGAGTTTATTGGGCTCGTCCCTTTGCATTATGATACCATACCGACATTATCGGATACCGTGTATTGAATGACTCTCGTGTGCCAATGGGTTCGGATATCCGGAAACCATGGTTCTGAGTAAGGGGTGAGGGTACGTGTTGGGAAGTTCACAAAGAACACCCAACCCCGCCCGCACTTAGCGGCCTCTACTAATATGTCGTTTGATGTTTTAATATGCGCGTTAGTAATACGATGAAAATGATATGAAACAACGTTTTGACTAAACATGCGAAGATTAGGATAAGTTGCTATGTCGATTAAATGCATCTAAAGTTAACGTCATAGTTGTATTTAGCATGCGAGATTCATTTTAGTATAATAAAATAAACAACGAAAATAAATCGACAAAAATAGAAACAAACGGGTTAGTAACGATAATAACGGTTTGCAAATAATTAGAATGATGTAAACAACATGATTCATGGCCTTGAAAAAAAGTACGACACGTGATTGACTTGACACCTGTTGACCGAGGTCATAAAAAGAATTTATCGAGAATCAAAAGACGCTGTGGGACTCACGGATTTGACGTGATAAGAGCCACTCGATCGAGTCATTGAGGGACTCCACCGAGTAGACCTCGGAAAAAGTTTCTGTCCCAGATCTTGAGGTGCGACTCGATCGAGTCATTGAGGGACTCGACCGAGTGAGCAGCAACTCGAGCGAGTCATTGCGGGACTCGACCGAGTGGTTCTCAAAGAATCTTCTGCCTCGGTTTTTGGGGTGCCACTCGACCGAGTGGGCTAGGCACTCGATCGAGTGCCCCTTGTACGAACTAGGGTTCATTTCGCAATTTATTATTGATTTCGAAATTACTTTTCGATTTTGGTAAATCGCTAATTTTGTCAAATCGGGCATAAATATTGCATGATTTGTGCTCGTTTCGGATTTTGACACCGTCGTATCCGATATTTGGTTATTGAATCAATATCGAATATTTAGAGTGAAATTTAGAAAAGATATTGTAAGTCTTTTGAATTAAACTAAAACGAAATAAATTATCTCCGCGTTTATAGTGTCATAATTAATTCTTTCGAATTATGTGACATCTATTTTAGCTTCAATGAATTCGTATTAGTTAGATTTATTGACTAACTCGTTTAGATACGACATCCAACTATTGAATTGGTATCGAATCTAAAGATGACGCTTTATATTTGCTTGAATTAAAAAAGAACTTGATTCCCTCCGCACCTCGACATCGTAACGAATCCTTGCGGATTATGTTATGTAGGATCCGCAGCAACGGGTCTCGACTCGATAAAAACGTGTGGTTTGAAATAGTTTTAAAAATCGATGCATGCTATATTGACGATGATGATGATAATGACGCGAAAAAATAAAAAACGATCTTGTTGACGTTGACTCGCTTCAACAATCAAATACTTGGGGTGTCGGGATAAGCGACCGTCAACATCGGGTGCAATACCCTCGTATATTCGGATTTCCTTTCCCGTCATCCTGCGTATTCAATACGAATTAGCGAGTATTTTAGCGTTTTGATATTAGTAGTATTAATGATATTAGAGACGAGATTAGGGAAACAAAAAAAACGTGATAACAACGAACGAAAAAGACGGACGAGACGAGGGAGAGAAGAGAAGAGAAATCGGGATTGTTGCACCCTCAACCTACATGTTTCGTGTTCTCGGACGGGACTCGTTTAATAGTGGCTAGAGCACGGGAGTATCGAGGTTATGTAAGTCAAGTTATGGTGTTCTAGGGTTTGATAGTTTGCTAAACACTAGGGTTTTAGGTTGTAGAGATGTGAAGATAAGGGTTGTAAAGGGTGTGTAAAAGATGTTTAATTGCATGCAAAAGGGGTGTATATATAGGCAACGTCTTCCACCTTCGTCTAGGGTTACTCAATCGAGTCCCCTGCTGACTCGATCGAGTGGCCCAGTGAAAATGTAAAAACGGGCATGTTGAAGGCCCACTCGATCAAGTGGTCTAGCACTCGATCGAGTGGATCAGGCGGGCTGGATACTTTGCAGATTTTGTATTTTGGATTGGATTCTTGATATTTTGTATGGCTATTTTGTGTCTTGAAAACGGCTTGGACTGGGGTTTGACTCGGTCGCTAAAAGTCGGTTTTATTTCCGGTGTCGGTTTTTACCCAAATTAGTCTTATTTGATTGGAAACGACCCGCTGGGGATGAACTTGAAGTCGTTTTGTGAGATTTTTACTCTGTAAAAAGCCCAAGCCAGCAACTAATGGTTTTGAGCCCATATCCGAGTGCGTAGAAGCACGTTTGCGTCCGATCATCATCGGGTGTTTCTTGGAAACTGCTACAGACACCTAGCAGCCAAATGTGGGTGTCTACAGGATTCGATTCCCGACTTACACTAGCTACCTAGTTAGTAGAGTTAGGTACTTGTTTGATTGTGGGGATCCGTGACAAAATCTCTACGTCAAAATTGCGTCGTTGCTGGGGATGATGCTTAATTAAATATTAGTCTTGTTTTGGTTTTAGTATTAGTCGTTTTATTATTTTTTATATTTTTTTTATATTTTTTTTTGAATGTAAGTAAAAAAAGCATTATTTGTCTCCTGTACGTGCCACTTGTGATTGTTATTATTTTTATTTTTATCATTATGATTATTATTACTATTATTATATTATATTATTAGTAGGGGTAGTTTTTTTTTGTTTGTTTTCTTTGCTTGGTTTTTGTTTTTTTTCATCTTCTTCTCTAGTGTTGTTTATATCTATGTTCTTTTTGTTTCTCACCATGCCTACTATAGTCGACCATAATACACCAAAACCCGAGATGTTTGCTTCACCTATTAACCTTGGAAACTTGGAGGGTCTTGACTTCTATGTTGACCCGAGATTTATTGTGTTGGTGGAGCAGAATACTTTTCATGGGTTTGAGAGTGAGGATGTGTATAAACTTCTTAAGAGGTTTGTGGATTATTGTAGTTTTGTGAGGAGGGGTGATTTGCCTATTGAGACGATATTTCTTATGCTTTTTCCCTTTTTCCTTAAAGGCGAAGATTGGGAATGGTTATACTTACACCCTCCTAACACTTTCTTTTCTTGAGAACCATTAGCTCTAACCTTTCTTAGGAATTACATCCCTCCTGCTAAAACCGCCAAGTATAGACACAACATTCTTAACTTTAGACAGAGCGATTTTGAGAGTTTGAGTGATTCTTGGAATAGGTTTAGGAGCTTATTGAGAGCTTGTCCCCATCATGGCATCCCACTTTGGCTTACCACATTGACATTCTTTGATAACTTGCTTCCTTCTGATAGAGATTTGATACTTGTTGCATCTAACTAGAAATTCTATGATTTGGAAGTAGAGGAAGCACATTCTTTGATTGTGAAAATAGCCAGTGGGCATGACCATTGAGAATTTGGGAGAGGTCCACAACCTTGAGGTGACCCACATGCTACTTCTTTGTTAAGTGGGGGGATTGATTTCTACTCTCTTGATGATGTGTATGATGCTAGTGTATGTCATGTTTCTCCTCCCTGTGTCAATGTGAGTGTTATGCATGATATTCCATCTTCTCCACCCCTTGTGAACATAATTGATGATGAAGATGATGATTATGTGTATAATGTTCAATCACACCATGTTGACCTTGAAAGCGAAGTAGTGCATGATTTCTCATTAGGTAAAATTTCTGAGAACCCTGTGTTTGAGGATATAATTAATGTTGTAATGATCCAAAATCCTCTCTTTGATTTCATGGTGGTAGAGGGGGCTAGTGATAATAACGATGCTCTCTTTGATTCCTTACACTTTGACACTTCTCCTTATGAATCTGTGCTTGACGATACATGGGATTGTGATGGTTTATTTGAGAAAGCTGTATTAGAGAAATTTGTTGAGGATGAATCTCTTTTAGCTATCGATTGTCTTGACCTTGTTTCTCTTAGCCCTTCGTTTGAGCTCATGATAAGTGAGGAGGTGTAGACACCCAGATTTGGACCTGGTGGCTGCAGAAGTGCCCAACAAACACCCGATAACGATAGGACTGCAACGCGACGCGGGTTCGCGGTGTTCTAGATATTTTTTTATAGAATGAATCAAATAAATTACTCGGGTAAATTAAACTAACATGATGGCAGCCTTAGTCGTGTCGTTATGATCGCATAGACACTAATTAGAGTCAATTCTGACACCGGGACCCCGAGTCGGTCCCGAAACTCGAACCGAGTCAACACCGTGCCATGCGAACCTCGGGATGAACACCCGAGGCCCACTAAACCCACGGCGCTAGGTCAAACCCGAGGTAAACTTAATCCCCAAGAGTCATATCACACTCCTCCCTCTCGGTTTTGGAAAGCATCACAACTGTATTCTCAGAACTCCAACCGCACCACCTGACGCGCCTGGGTCTCCCCACACCCGGACCCAGGCGCCTGATTCTTAGTACGCCCCGGCTCGAGCGCCTATATGGTCAACGAGGGACGAAAACACCTATAAGTACCCCCTTTCACGCCCTCATTTCGACACAACCTTCAATCTTCTCTTCTCCCTCTAAACTCTCGCTAAGGGCTCGCACTCCGACACCAGAGGCAAACGATCCACTCGATCGTAGTTCCGATAATAAAAGCGACATCGATGCTACTCCTCATCTTCGAGCACTCCACTCGATACCGAGGTGCCTGTGATCGACTAGCTTAAAACTAGTACCCAGGTTCTGTCAGATTAGCCGCAGAACTAGTCTTTAGCAACGAAGATCTACCGGAATAGCCACGGGAAGGTCAAACGATAACGGAACTCTGCCGGAAGAACTGGTCAAGCTAGGAGGATCCGCCTGCCGAAGTTTTATCGTCACTAGGTTGTCATCCAAACAAAATTTTCCATATTCGCACTTTCTATTATTATGCACTACGACAACACTAGATGTGGGCACTAGGCCCACAAACATCTACTAAAATACGTAACGTCCCAACTTCAACCACAAACACTAAAACACACTAGATAGACCCGATTATTTCCGAGATCCGTTCTCAAACTATATGTGCATCGTGTCCCGTTTAGTGTATACTCCGAGGGTGCAACTCCTCACTATGTGATTTAATTACTTACATTCGCATTTACAGTTTTTCGTATGGTTTATTGCTTTTATGACCTTATAAAAGCATGCTAAATCATCTAACATGGAATTCAAAACGTAAAACAACTACAACTGAACAAAGTAAGGGTCGGGTTCCGTATTAATCCCGGTGCTCGCCTCATTACGTTCGACGCATCCCTATTAATACCGAGCCGACGCATCTTAAGCAGAATACCAGGTAAGGTATACCACGAGAATGAATAATATCCGTATTATCACGTTAAAACTGATTTGCTAATACGTACAATACTAGTACTCTCTACTCTCCTACGTGCATCTTTTCATGGCCTACTTGTCACGTGAAATCGCATGCAAAGAATATAAATACAACTACTTCGATGACAAAACTTACTTGTCCTTAAACAACCGACATAGCAAAAGGCTTAGGGTTAAAACAACGGATGTTACGGTACTTCCACCACTACAAAAGAACTAGGACATCAGCCCACCGATTGATTAGTAGAGGCCACTATAGTGCGGGCGGGATTGGGTGTTGACATCTATCGGATGTTGGCTTCCCAATACGTACCCTCACCCCTTACTCAGAATCGACGGATTTCGGATGTCCGAAACCATTGGCAATAAGAGTCATTCCCGGCATGGAGGGCTTAAGGGTACAAATCTTTATCCTTAAGTCCCGTGCCACTCAACTTTGAGCCGGAAAGGGGTCAAAGTTGACTTGAACGGTTTCTGAGTCCTCATAATTGACTCGGTGGCGACTCCACAAATCGGCAACAACTTCAGTTCACTAAAAAGGTCGCCTTACCCAAACAAAACGGCCTTTAAACATTTACAACCACGACTCGATCGATTCCCAAACGGAAACACGGGTGCCACACCTGTCTAGTATAAGTCCGGATCGTCATCCAAATCGCGGTCTGACACTTCGCGCCGTACGCGAGATCAGACCGGCCCCCGGCAGGGAGGGGGCCGCGTGGGTGGCCGCCGCCAAACGTTGAAAAACTGGGTCGGTCCCGCGCGGGGAGCCGTGCGGTGCGGACGGACGTCCACAATTTGGCGACTCCGCTAGGGAATTGGAAACTAGTTTCCATCAGTGGTGTAACTTGAACGAGGTCGGTGAAGCTCATCTCTTAGTTCCTAGTTGTGGTCACAACAGGTTTTGGCCCTAAAAAGTCCACCCTAACCGATATCAGGACCAATCGACCTCTTCGCAGTAAGATCTTTAATTAGGGACACGCGGAGAGATCCTCGATTGACGCTCCGATCGCCTAACGCGTACCTCGCGGCAATAATAAGCGGATAGTTCTGAATGGACGGTATGACACTCGTCTCCCCAGACCATTGTCAGTGCCTAAGTAAGGACTATTCGTGGGCGGTAGCCTACCCTAACCTACCCGAGTCTGCATCCTGCATGAGTGTACGCATTCCTAGTTATGTGTAGCGTGTTTGAAAACTCAACCCATTTAAAATACAAAAAATCTGAATTCAACCACGCCAACATATTCAACCGCACCCAATTCCGTTTTCGAAGAATGTCTCATATTTCCAAAACAAAATCTTAAACACCGATACTCCGGTCAAGTCAAGATTTTTAGAAAGAAAAAAAGAACAACACGTTTTAAGACGGCATTATCATGGTAAATTTTACACTCGACGTTATCAAAGAAAAAAGAAATACATTTTCGAACACTGTCTCATGGCTAAAATAAAACCCGTCAAACAACGAATATCGTTAATATTACCGAGACTCCCAATTAATGGGATCAAGGCACACCAAACGGTTACATTTTTTTTCAAAAAAAAAAAGTTTTTTTTACACACATACCGTTAACACAACTAAAAGCTTCAATTAATGAAGTCAAGGAATGCAAAACGGTTACATTCTCGAAACATTTTTCACAACACACCACCATCCATTGTCGAATGTTATTGCAACCGACAAACGTGGATCACTCGTTTTAAAATAAAATAAAAATATAATTTTAAAAAAAAAAACCATTCACTACCTAAATCCTTGACAAGGATTTAGTCATACCTTTAAAGCACCACACACATCCGCTATCGAACAAGCTAATTAATATTTATTGGTCTCGATAAAAACATCACTTCGTCATTTTCAAAACCGGTCCCCCTAAGGACTGTAGACACCCGCATTTTGACCGCCAGGTGTCTATGGCAGTTTCCAAAAAAAATACCCGATGATGATCGGACGTTAACATGCTTCTATGCACTCGAATACGAGCTCAAATCCATTAATCGTTGGCTAACACACTTACGGAGTACAAATCTCACCAAACGGACCTCAAATCCAGGCCCAGTGGATCATTCTGAGTCAAACAAGACTAATTTGGGCCAAAACCGACACCGAAATTAAAACCGACTTTTCACGATTGGGTCAACCCCGGTCAAAGTCATTTCCGAGAGACACAAAACAGCCATACAATCCTCAAAAGTCCAAGTCAAACACAAAATCCATCAAACATCCAAAGTCACGGTCCAAATAAACTGATCTGCGCGACCCAGCTGGGCCACTCGATCGAGTGACCCTCCCACTCGATCGAGTGGACCTATTTCGAGCCCGACGGCTGGCATAACGGGCCACTCGACCGATTTGGCCTCCTACTCGGTCGAGTAACCCTAAACCGGGTGCCCTAACTTTTTTTGTATAAACAACCCCCATGCACACATTTTCAACACTTTTTACACATCCTTTTACAACCCTAGCAAACCCTAGAGCAATCATACACACACTACGTCCCTACAAACCCTAATCAAGACCTAGTAATCCTACACTAGCAAAAACCCTAAACCTAGTTTTAGGAAATCAATCCCGAGCCACCATATCTTAATCTACATAAAACCTCGAACACTCTTGTGTTGAAGCCACGATTACGAGTCCACACCGAGACAAGAACATGTAGGTTGAGGGTGTCAAAACCCTTTCTCTCCTTCCTCCCTTTCTCACGTCATCTTCATCTTCCTTTCTTTGTTTTTTTTTTGTTTTTTTATTTATTGCACCGTAATATCGATAATACCATTATTATAAAGCATTAAAATATTTATCGATTTGTGTCGAATAAGAAGGATACCGGGATAAGGAAAACCGCATATACAAGTGTACTGCACACGCGTCGTCGGTCGCTTATCCCGGTACCCCGATTATTTGATTATTGAGATAAATCAACTTAAACAACAATTCGTTATTATTTCTCGTCGTCATCATCCATCTTGCAATTTTCAAACCAATTTTGATAAGGGTCGAAACCCGTTGACACGGATACGACATCACAATCTCTAGGGATTTATCGATGTCAGAGAAGTCGAGGGAATCATGTCTTTTTATTATTTATTTAATCAAAGAGTCAATTTTTCTAAATCGTATTAAATCAATTTAAGGCAATTTTCGTTGATGCTAAAATAATTGCCAAAACAATTCGTTAGAATTATGGCATTATTAAACGCGGAGAAAATTTAATCACATCACAACAATCAATTCAAAACAATTTAAAACGATTTTAAAATCAATGCAATTTTCATAAACGAATCGTAATTCGTACAGAGGGCACTCGACCGAGTGCCTAGCCCACTCGGTCGAGTGGCACCTCAAAACCGGATCAGAATGCTCATTACGACCCCCACTCGATCGAGTCTCACAATGACTCGCTCGAGTGGCCATGTACTCGACCGAGTTGGTCAATAACTCGGCCGAGTACGGTCTGCAACGCTAAACAGAATCGTTTTTTTAGGGTCCACTCGATCGAGTCCATCGACCACTCGATCGAGTGGCCTTGTAACGACTAAAACGCAAGTCGCACATTCTGCTATTTTCAAACTCGATAGTATTTTACTACTTAGGTCAACATGTGCTTAATTAATCACGTGTATACTATCTTTTCAAACCATGTATCTCATATTTGCATCTCGTTTACATCATTCAATTCAATTCATCATTTGCACAAACCGTTATTATTCGTTATATTATTACATTGTTACTAACGCGTTTGTTATTTCTTTTGTCAATTTAATTATTGTTCGTTTATTGTACTAAATGAACGCACATGCTAAAATTCCACTTTGACGTATAATTAATTGCATTAAATTGACTTAGAAACCCTTTTCAAATTCCATTCACATGTTTAGGGAAAATAAATCTTTGCATATCATTTTCCCGTTTTACTAACGCGCGTATTGTAAGTCATTCGAGTTCTTAGTAGAGGCTGCTAATGTACGGGCGGGGTTCGGTGACCTTTGTGGGCTTCCCAACACGTACCCTCACCCCTTACTCAGAACCTCGATTTCCGGATGCCCGAAACCGTTGGCGCACGATAGTCATTCAATACACGATATCTGATAATGTCGGCATCGGTATCAAATGCAAAGGGACGAGCCCAATAAACTCTGACATCGGAAATGGGCCGTATTTTGTATACGGCCCACTACGACATAGAGTGGGCTCGAATGGTTTCGAATAACCACAAAATTCGGTGGCGACTCCACACAGACCTAAATTTCAATTCGATCCATTCTCATATGTAGATTCATTCGCCTACCCAAACCCGCGCGTGGCCGCGTCGGGGTGGACCTATGTCATGTCCACAATTTAGCGACTCTGCTGGGGATTAACTGATGTGTGACTTACCATCGGCATCCTCAGGGTGTGACTCGAATAGAAATCGTTTGACAAATACAATACGCGTTTTAGTTTTACGGTTCATGCATAACCCATATTTTCCCGGGCCGGTACTCGCAACCGACGTCCCACTATACCGTTGATGTACTCCAATACGGATATGTCAAAAGGTGTCCATAGTCGATTCGAGTGGGTTTCGCGGCATGTTCTAAGATCAACTCAACTTAGGAAGTCCGTCCCGGTCAACGTCCAGACTATGTACACTTGTATAGACCCCTTACAGACCGACCGAGACTTAGTATAGAGCATACATGGCGTCGTTATAATGCTTGTGTGACTACGTGCTACTTGGTTTCCGAGTCGTTTTCAAAAAATCGTCAATTTTTCAAAATTGCATCCTTTTCAAACTATTCGATTTCAAAACCCGGGACACATACCGAATTTAGGACTTATGATTTTACTCAAAATAGCCTATTTTCTAGCGGTATGCTGCCCAAATCAAAACTCGAATTTTCAAAACCCGTGGCCCAATGACTTTTCGTCCTTTTTCGGAAATTTGGGCCATCCACCGAGTTTACTCGGTCCTTTTTTGCAAAAATCATCAATTTTCAAAACCTTCCACTTCTAGGACTTCCCGTATTTAGCAGTGTCGGGTCGTGTCTTAAGTTGTCAAGGTCTATAGCGTCGAAACTCTGTCGATCTTACATCACGAGTTTCTTCCCCTTCCTAGTCCGCCTTATTAGACTAAGGCAAGGCCTACCTACGTAGGACAAACACCTACAAAGGAGGGCCCGTCAACACAATCGAGTCCGTAAAGTCTGGGGATGTCTCACGTGAACCTTCCTTCGAACAGGACTAAGCCCACCCGCCGAATCCTAAGGAAGGCCCACATTTCACAAGTCACCCGTCTAGGTGTCCTTTCCTAGTCATTTCCCTTTTAGTCTCGTTAGGGATGTACTTTCTATTTCGGGATTTTGGGCTAGTTTCTGATTACCTGGTGTTCTTACAGACAGGCCACCCGAAACCAGACATCAACGCAAAATGGACGAGTTGAAAAATGCCTTGACCGAGATCGAAACTCAACTGGCCGCCATCCAAGCTAACCAAGCAACTTTGTCCACCCGCCTAAGCACCGTAGAGAAGACGGTCTCTAACGAAGGAGGTGAGCCCGCCGGGCCCATGGCCGAGCTGGTTAGTATCGTTCGTAGGCTCGAAGAACAGGTCCACCTATCGACGAACAACTCGATCAATACCGAGAATGCTCGTACTTTTTCACCTTTGGATAACGAGCTACCCGCTAACCTCAACTTGACGGGAATTCCTATGTTTGAGGGTACCGAAGACCCGGTCCACCACATCCGGGCTTTCAAAGACTTCATGGCGGTCAAGGGAGTGAAGTCAACTATGTTCAAGCACTTGTTCCCTTCTTCCTTGGAGAAACATCCTAAGGCTTGGTTCTACAATCTCGATGCCAAGAAATACAAAACTTGGGACGATGTGGCTACCGAGCATGCTCGGAACTACGCCGATAACACTGAAATCCAGACTACAATGCATACTCTGGAGGTAACGGCCCAAGAGCCCAAAGAAGGGTTCACAAAATATTTGGAAAGATGGAGGGCTGAGAGGGTGAAGATGGTCGAAAAGCCCAGCGAAAAAGTGCTGGTGGAGGCCTTTGTCAAGAACCTCCTCCCATCCTACCGGGTCCATCTCCGGTATGCTATCATCCCCAATTTTGCTGCCCTTACTGAAATGGGCACCAGGATCGAAGATGACCTAAGGCTAGAGAACCTGACTAAGGCCTCTACCAAAGGCTATCAAGGGGCTAGTTCGTCTACAAACAAGCCCACACCTGCAGCTGCAACCCGCAGCATCTTTGACGAGGTAAATCTGCTCGACACCTCATCCAAAAAGAATACACCAAATCGGGTATTCACAGATATAGGGACTACCTATACTTATGCCTTACAAAGGCTATCTTCTAAGGGTCTGATCAAACCAATAGGCCCAACTCCTGAGCCTCTAGTAGAGAAGAGGTCCAAATACCATAATGCTCAAGCCTACTGTAAGTATCACCGGGGTAACGGGCATGATACTGAAAAATGTTGGAAACTAAGGCATCTAATCCAAGATCTTATCGAGAGCGGGAAAATCTTGTTGCCCGGAGACAAGGCGAGCAACAAAGAAAACCCGTTCAGCGCCCATGCCATATTTACAGGAGAGGTAATTGACTGTTCCCACCTCATTTCCCCGTTTATCCCACAAATCAACGGGATATGGTTTGACGATAAGGATGACGTGTACCTTGCCAAAGGGGAAGCTGTCCCCGTCACCAGAGAAGAAGTCCGAAAAGCCAAGTCCAAGGCCTTGGCCACCAACCACCTCGCCACTGCTGGGCGCCCCACTCCAACATCCGTCACTGAACCTGCCAGGACGGAACCAACCCCCGAGGAACCAAGCAATGACATGGCCTTGGTCCAACAAATGAACAGGGTTCGAGCTGATTTAACTATATGGCAACTACTGGTAAGCTCACAGGCTCATCGGGAAGCACTGACTAAGGCTCTCGATGAAATCAAGGTCGACTCAGAAGCTACCCCCGCTGAAATGGTAGCAACCATTATGCCATACCTCAAGGGCAAATCCAAGAACGAAGGCCCACTCATAACCTTCGCCGAATCCGATCTGCCATCATTTGGGCCCAACCATAATCTGGCCCTATATATCATGGTCATCAGCAAGGGTAAGTACCTCCCGATGACCCTTATCGACGATGGATCGGCCGTGAACGTCCTACCCCTAAGGACCGCTAGGGCCCTCGGCATCACTGATGCCGACTATCTCCCGACAGCGCAAACTATCCAGGCTTTCGATGGAAGCCCAAAACCTATCGCCGGGGCCGTTAAACTGAAGATCATAACGGGCCCAATCGAAAAGGAGTTGGAATTTCAGGTGATAGATGTCACCTCATCATTCAATCTCTTGCTAGGAAGGCCTTGGATCCACGCAGTCAAGGCCGTATAATCTACCCTCCACCGAAAAGTCAAGATGCCACTCAAAGACGGTACCATCACACTGGAGGCGACCTCAATAAACGTGGCTAGCTGTAATGCCACGAACCGGGCCGAACCACGAGGATTCGACTTCGTGGGCATGATTGAGGAGGAATATCTCTTCAAACCCTACTTCGCCCCTAGCATCGACATGATCCTACAAAATCTGGGTTACCTACCCGGAGCTACCTCAAGACCATATCTTCCGGCAGGAAAGATCATTGAGGTCCTAGACAATGCAGAATCCCGACTCGGATTGAGATATACTATAAGCTCGGAGAATGTGGGCATGACCTATGCAATCAAATTTGTCACTCCAGTCTTTGGAGCTATTCAAGTGGGCCTCTACCAACACACCATCACATATCCCGAGACCAAAACGGCTCGGGAATGCAACTATATCCCCGATGATATATTCACCATCATCCAAGCAGAGTCGGAGAAGGGTGAAAGCCACTCCGAGCCCGTGCTGGGGCTCTTATTTGGAGAAGACAAGACCGTCCCTGCTCCAAAAGATGACCTGGTCAACTTGATCCTTCGCAGCGATCGGTTCGACCCAACCAAGCTAATCACCGAGGTCGGCGCCAACACTGAGACGAGGGCTTGGAGGAAGACGGGTCTACAAGCTGACCACCGGAGAAGGAGACATGCCGGATATCGAGTCTGAGTCCGAGTCTGAGTCTGAGTCTGAGTTCGAGTTTAGAGGGTCTGCTGCTGGAGTCGAGTCTTTAATCCCTCTTCCCTTAGCCACTGAGGTCACGGGGTCTGTCCCAAGACCTCTCGCTATCCCGCCACTGACCAACGATCAGATGGCCGCTCTATTTGAGCTATTTTCCAAATTTACCATCAATAATAATAACGAACACCATTCTGCTTACGACTTGTCTTATTTCCAAAATTCTCTCAATTTCAAAAATTTTATATGCAATGACATTGAGAAACCCGACGAACAGGTACCTTGACCTCCACATCTGGTCGAGCAGCTCGAGCAAAGGGAATCCCGAGATCCGGTAATTGAAGACACCGAGTCCATCAACGTGGGAACCACTTTAGAGCCCCAGATGCTTAAGTTGGGCCTATCTTTAGATCCAGAGGAGAAAGAACAGTTCGCAGACCTCCTCCTAGAATTTAAAGACGTCTTTGCATGGTCCTACAAGGACATGCCGGGAATAGATCGAGAAATAGCAGAACACCAAATACCCATCAAAGATGGGTGCAAACCGGTAAAACAGAAGCTCAGAAGAATGAAGCCCGAATGGTCTCTTAAAGTCAAGGAAGAGGTCGATAAACAATTCAAAGCGGGTTTTATACAAGTGTCTGAATATCCAGACTGGGTTGCAAACACCGTGCCGGTACCCAAGAAGGACGGCATGGTGCGAGTATGCGTGGACTTCCGGAACCTGAACAAGGCCAACCCAAAAGACGATCTTCCGTTACCACACATCGACATATTGGTGGATAACACGGCCGATCATGCCCTCCTATCATTCATGGACGGGTATGCCGGATACATTAAGATCAAAATGGCAGAAGAGGATATGGGTAAGACCACCTTCATCACACCATGGGGTACTTACTGTTACACCGTCATGCAATTCGGGCTTATCAACGCTGGAGCCACTTATCAACGGACCGCCACAACCTTATTGCATGACATGATGCATAAGGAGGTGGAAGTCTATGTGGACGATATGATCGTCAAATCGAAGGACCGAAGCGGGCACATTCCGGCCCTAAGAAAGTTCTTCGCCCGACTACGTAAATACAACATGAGACTGAACCCACAAAAATGCAGTTTTGGGGTAGCGTCGGGCAAACTACTGGGCCATATCGTTAGCCAACGCGGCATCGAGGTCGACCCAGCTAAAATCAAAGCCATCACCGAGATGCAGCCACCCAAGACCTAAAAGGAAATAAGGGGGTTTCTCGGGAAGGTCCAATACATCAGCCGGTTCATTTCAAAACTAACCATCGTATGTGAGCCCATTCTCAAGAAGCTGAAGATCGGGGAACGAGTACTATGGGACGACAAATGTCAAGCGGCTTTCAATAAAATCAAGGAGATTCTGTCTGCTCCGCCGGTACTAATGCCACCTCAACACGGTTTGCCTTTTTCGTTATACCTAACGACGACCGAGACAGCCATGGGGGCTATGCTGGCCCAGACAGTTGATTCAGAAGAACGGGCTATTTACTACATCAGTAAAAAGTTCCTCGAGTATGAATGTAAGTACACCATGCTCGAGAAAACGTTCCTAGCTTTGGTTTGGGCCACTAAAAAGCTCAGACACTACATGCTCAGTCACGAAGTACATGTTTTATCCAAAATGGATCCAATCAAGTACTTATTCGAGAAGCCTATCCTCAACGGCAGGATGTCAAGATGGACTTTAATGTTATCCGAGTTCGACCTCAAGTTTGTACCATTAAAAGCCATCAAAGGCCGGGTAGTTGCCGAGTTCCTCGCTGACAGCCAAATATCCGAAGAAGGCCACACTGATACATGGGCCTTTCCTGATGAAGACATATTCCATACCGATACCGAGACATGGGGTTTGTATTTTGATGGAGCATCCAACTTCCGAGGATTTGGGTTGGGAATTCTGTTAATCTCACCCCGAGGGGAACACACTCCCTTATCCATCAAGTTGGACTTCGACGTGACCAACAACACAGCCGAATACGAAGCATGCATTCACGGGTTGCAAGCCGCTGCTGATTTAGGGGTAACGAACCTCCGGGTCCACGGTGATTCATCACTGGTCATCTATCAAGCACTCCAAAAATGGAAAACTCGGAACGCCAATCTCGTGGCTTACTAAGCACGAGTAAGGGTTCTAGAGAAACAATTCCAGAAAGTAGAATACATCTACCTGCCTCGGGAAGAAAATCAGTCTGCAGATGCACTTTCCAAATTAGCATCTTTACTGAATATCCCGGACCACCTGACCAGCATGCCAATCTGTGTCGAAAGGCGGTCAGAGCCGGCCTACATTCATGCCATTCAAGATATCGAGATAACTGACCCAGAACCTTGGTATCAAGCCGTCCTAACCTACCTGACAACGGGAGAATATCCCGCTGGAGCTGAAAATCGGGCCAAAAAGGCCCTACGAAGATTGGCAACCCAATTCGTTCGTACTGATGACGGACAATTGTACAAAAAGACGGCACAGGGAGCTCTCCTCCTATGCATCGACAAGATACAAGCCGAAAAGGTCATGGCCGAGGTCAACGACGGTGAAAACGGTCCGCATATGAACGCCCATATGCTATCCCGTAAAATCATAAAGCTCGGGTATTACTGGAACACCATGGAAACAGACTGTCAGTTATATGTCAAGCACTGCCATAACTGTCAGATCTTCGGTAATGTACAGCATATGCCATCTTCCGTATTATATACCATGACATCACCATGGCCATTTTCGACATGGGGTATAGACATAATTGGGAAAGTGCATCCTTCCGGGACGGGAGGACATTGCTTCATCTTGGTGGCCATCGACTACTTCACCAAATGGGTAGAAGCCGAGTCATACCGTGTCTTGAACGCCAAGCACGTGGCCAAATTTATCCAAAATAAGTTCATATACCGATACGGGATCCCTCACGAATTTATCAGTGATCACGGGACCCATTTCCAAGCTGAAACTACCGCATTACTGGCAAAATACAAAATTCAGAGGCATACATCTTCACCTTACCGACCCCAAACTAATGGAGCGGTAGCAGCGGCCAACAAAACAATTGTCACCATACTAAAAAAGATGGCTGAAAATTACCGGGACTGGCCCGACAAGATACCCTTTGCCTTATGGGGGTACCGAACTTCAATTCGCACCGCAACCGGAGCAACTCCATATTACCTGACATATGGAATGGAAGCAGTCCAACCAGTCGAGCTGGAAGTACCATCCCTAAGAATATTGCTCGAAAGCCAGGTAACCGAAGCGGATTGGGTCCAAGCCCGATACGATTCGCTACTCCTTTTGGATGAACGGCAGTCCCGGGCCCTCAATAATATTCAAGTGTATCAAAAGAGAATCCAACGGGCTTTCAACAAAAGGGTTAGGCCCAGGAAAATCAAAGAAGGTGATTTGGTCCTAAAATCGGTGCGTGCCTTACTGCCGGTTGACACAAGGGGAAAATTCAAACCCAATTGGGCCGGGCCATACTTAGTCAAGAAAATCCTATCGGGAGGAGCGGTGATGCTAACGGACCTGGACGGTAACGAGTTCATCATCCCGACCAACTTGGACCAGCTGAAGCGCTACTACCCATAAGCCCAATCTCAATGTCATTTGCAAAAATTTATAAAACTTAGTCTTTTTATAAATTTTCAAAATTTTAGACAAGTCAATGAGTTAGAATTAATTATTCTACCGTCACACATCTCGAATTAATAATCTTGATTATTTCGAAAATTGCAAAAATCAAATTTCGAACTACGTTTGGTTTGATTCCGCTAACTGTGGATACGTAGGCAACCCCTCAAAAAGGTACAACCACTGCAATAACGAAAAGACAGGAACGGTATTCAATAATATGTCTCTTATTAATATCTCGATAAACTCGGGAGTACAAAAAAAAAAAAAAAAAAAAAAAAAAAAAAAAAAAACCAAAACGGCAAAATATACAAAAAATCACACCCAAAAAATAGTAATAATATTCAAATAATAAAATAGGAGACTAATATCCCGGCATCTTCCCCTATCCCTTGTCCTTCGGGTCGCGTGGAGCCCGAGGTCGTCGAGGTGGGGATGAGCCTTCCCTAATCACAAGGGGAACCTCCTTAGCACGAGCCCGCTTCTTTGACGACGGGTCTTCAATCACAGTCTTTGGCCCAAGTCGGGCTCGCACATGCTCGGGTAGCCTATCCCGTGGGCGAAGTCGGTCCTGCACGGCTAGTCTAGGGCCCAGTCTCCTTTCCAAGTCTGCCTGGGGGCTCACCTTCCCCCGAGCACCTTTAGCACCGGACCCTTCAGCTTGAGTCTTAGCCTTCTTCTTGTGTCCAGACATTAGACGAACTAGGGTAGCTAGAGTGTCTCCCTCGTCAAAGAACCCTCTGTTGTCTTTAGCTTGCTCCCTTCTCAGCAGGTCAAAGGCTTCATCAACCTTCAATGCAGCTCGGGCCTTGGCATCACCTTCTTTGGTCCACTTCACATATGAGTCCGAAACCCCGATCGAATGCCGAGATTTGGGAATGGGCCAAGTATGCCGGGTGTACCACCTTTGAGCCCAAGTATCGCACATCACGTCGGTCAATTGGGTAGGGTCACTCACAATTGCCTCTATTTCTGGTATCCGTTGAGTTCGTCCATACTGCCTTAGTATGCGATCCGGGTAATGGTGAACCGTTTGGTTAAAAGACAAGATGACTTGGTAGCGGGCCCTTTCCCTCGGGTTCAAACCTGACCAAACGTAGATGGGCCACCATGGAACGACCCATCGAATCAACCGCCCACCATGGATCGATAGCACCTCGTCCCAATATTTCTGGCTAATCAAGCGAGAGAAATCGATGGCCCGCCTCCTCGTCATCAACTGGTTATGGCGGTAATTGCTAGCATCAAGTGGGGGATCTATCACCGATAGCCTCTCATAAAGCCAAATCTGAAAAAGGAAACAAAAACATTAAATTCCAAGACGAAACAGACGACACTCGATCGAGTGCCAGGGTGACTCGATCGAGTGGCGTCACTGGAAGCAGACAGAAGCCTTTCTACGAAGGCACTCGATCGAGTGTCAGGGTGACTCGATCGAGTGCCCACTGCAGTAGCCAAATCCTCGAAAAAATTTAAAACATCGAAAAAAAAAAAATTCAACATACTTGCAACTAACGGGTGCTTCCGGTGAGATGAACAGATTGATCCCTCTTGCGGTTGTCCAAGCCTTGGATTATTTCACCCGTGATCAGCCAAGCCGGGCTATGCTCCATTTCCATTAAATCAACCACGGTTAGTAGACGGATGTGACCCATAAAAGACAATAAATCTATGTGACCCTCAAAGGCATATACATGGAGCATGCAAAAAGAAAAAGCACTACGGCTATGGACTGATCTCACCCGGACATCGTGTGGGTTCATAAACTTTTCGGCTAGATCAATCAAGGAGACCGTGTTGTCATCCTGAGTCATTCGAGACACCTCATTATGAGAAAGCCCTAAAATTCTCGAAGCTTCCTCCTCCGGTCATGGACCGAGTACGGGACGGCGGGCCGGAGCATTGGGTTCCATCCTCCTATCGCAACAATTTCTTCGGGTAAGGGGCAGATTTCGCCCCGAGGGAAAGCAAAGACATGATATATGTCGTCCCAATAAGCCAAGCAAGCATCAAGAAAATAGCGGTCAACTACCATCTGACGGAACGGGTACAGCTGAGTTATACCCGTCTGGTTCAGAACCACCCTATCGGCATCCCTACATTGACGGGACCACGCCTGCAACATAGCACTCAACCTATCGATTCCCATGATGGATTTCTTAAGAGGAGAAAGAGACTTTCTTTTTGCCTTAAGGGAAATAAAAGATTTTCTTGTGATGGAATTATGAAGAAAATCAAGAGTATAAGGGGCTATATATAGCATTAGCCTTGCAAATCTCTTTCCATATCACTTCTAGGAAAAGTTTCCTAATTCCAAAAGGAAATTAACCCACAAGCCTAGTCCCAATACTAGCAAGGAAATAATCATCCCGAACTTTCCTAATTTCTTTAGGAGTCGATTTCAACAATTTCAAAATTTCAAATTTTCAAATTTTCAAAAATTCAAAAAATCTTTTTCCCCAGCACGAGTCATTTTACTACCTACGTGTCGCATACATTTTATGTAACTTATACAGGTACGACTCAAGCAAAGACATGCAAGCAGTCAAATCTCCCCAGCAGCATTTTTTCGGGATATCACGGGATGGGCCAACACACTCGCACACCCAGGGCTTACGCGACAAGCCCAAATTCCCCACAGAGTACAATCATCCAGCGCAGGTATGATTTCTGTCTTATGGCTGGCGAGCCCCTCATGCGAGTCTAACGGACTATAAACGACCCGACCGGAAGTCTACCAGGTCTTAACGGGCTTGGTAGCTACTCTGACTGGGGAAGTCCAAGCCTCAGTCAGAGTGGGGGCTTTGTAGACACCCGCATTCTGACCGCCAGGTGTCTATGGCAGTTTAAAAAAAAAACACCCGATGATGATCGGACGTTAACATGCTTCTATGCGCTCGGATACGGGCTCAAATCCATTAATCATTGGCTAACACACTTACGGAGTACAAATCTCACCAAACTGACGTCAAATCCAGGCCCAGTGGATCATTCCGAGTCAAACAAGACTTATTTGGGCCAAAACCGACACCGGAATTAAAACCGACTTTTCACGATTGGGTCAACCCCGGTCAAAGTCGTTTCCGAGACACACAAAACAGCCATACAATCCTCAAAAAGTCCAAGTCAAACACAAAACCTATCAAACATCCAAAGTCAAGGTCCAAAAAAACTGATCTGCGCGACCCAGCTGGGCCACTCGATCGAGTGGGCCTATTTCGAGCCCGACGGCTGGCATAACGGGCCACTCGACCGAGTTGGCCTCCTACTCGGTCGAGTAACCCTAAACCGGGTGCCCTAACTTTTCTTATAGAAACAACCCCCATGCACACATCTTCAACACTTTTTACACATCCTTTTACAACCCTAGCAAACCCTAGAGCAATCATACACACACTACGTCCCTACAAACCCTAATCAAGACCTAGTAATCCTACACTAGCAAAAACCCTAAACCTAGTTTTAGGAAATCAATCCCGAGCCACCATAACTTAATCTACATAAAACCTCGAACACTCTTGTGTTGAAGCCACGATTACGAGTCCGCACCGAGACAAGAACATGTAGGTTGAGGGTGTCAAAACCCTTTCTCTCCTTCCTCCCTTTCTCACGTCATCTTCATCTTCCTTTTTTAGTTTTTTTTTCATTTTTTTATTTATTGCACCGTAATATCGATAATACCATTAATATTAAAGCATTAAAATATTTATCGATTTGTGTCGAATAAGAAGGATACCGGGATAAGGAAAACCGCATATACAAGTGTACTGCACACGCGTCGTCGGTCGCTTATCCCGGTATCCCGATTATTTGATTATTGAGATAAATCAACTTAAACAACAATTCGTTATTATTTCTCGTCGTCATCATCCATCTTGCAATTTTCAAACCAATTTTGATAAGGGTCGAAACCCGTTGACACGGATCCGACATCACAATCTCTAGGGATTTATCGATGTCGGAGAAGTCGAGGGAATCAAGTCTTTTTATTATTTATTTAATCAAAGAGTCAATTTTCTAAATCGCATTAAATCAATTTAAGGCAATTTTCGTTGATGCTAAAATAATTGTCAAAACAATTTGTTAGAATTATGGCATTATTAAACGCGGAGAAAATTTAATCACATCACAACAATCAATTCAAAACAATTTAAAACGATTTTAAAATCAATGCAATTTTCATAAACGAATCGTAATTCGTACAGAGGGCACTCGACCGAGTGCCTAGCCCACTCGGTCGAGTGGCACCTCAAAACCGGATGAGAATGCTCATTACGACCCCCACTCGATCGAGTCTCACAATGACTCGGTCGAGTGGCCATGTACTCGACCGAGTTGGTCAATAACTCGGCCGAGTACGGTCTGCAACGCTAAACAGAATCGTTTTTTTAGGGTCCACTCGATCGAGTCCATCGACCACTCGATCGAGTGGCCTTGTAACGACTAAAACGCAAGTCGTACATTCTCCTATTTTCAAACTCGATAGTATTTTACGACTTAGGTCAACATGTGCTTAATTAATCACGTGTATACTATCTTTTCAAACCATGTATCTCATATTTGCATCTCGTTTACATCATTCAATTCAATTCATCATTTGCACAAACCATTATTATTCGTTATATTATTACATCGTTACTAACGCGTTTGTTATTTCCTTTGTCAATTTAATTATTGTTCGTTTATTGTACTAAATGAACCCACATACTAAAATTCCACTTTGACGTAGAATTAATTGCATTAAATTGACTTAGAAACCCTTTTCAAATTCCATTCACATGTTTAGGGAAAATAAATCTTTGCATATCATTTTCCTGTTTTACTAACGCGCGTATTGTAAGTCATTCGAGTTCTTAGTAGAGGCCGCTAATGTGCGGGCGGGGTTGGGTGTCCTTTGTGGGCTTCCCAACACGTACCCTCACCCCTTACTCAGAACCTCGGTTTCCGGATGCCCGAAACCGTTGGCGCACGAGAGTCATTCAATACACGATATCCGATAATGTCGGTATGGGTATCAAATGCAAAGGGACGAGCCCAATAAACTCTGACATCGGAAATGGGCCGTATTTTGTATACGGCCCACTACGACATAGAGTGGGCTCTGATGGTACCGAATATCCACAAAATTTGGTGGCGACTCCACACAGACCTAAATTTCAATTTTATCCATTCTCATATGGAGATTCATTCGCCTACCCAAACCCGCGCGTGGCCGCGTCGGGGTGGACCTATGTCATGTCCACAAGGACCGTGTTCGATCCTTTCAAAAAAAACATTTGCACTTTTGCTATCGTCGGATTCCCGACACACACATAGCAACGCATAATTCACATCACTAACGATGATACACACCATCGTCACCCTAATTTTATGAAACCATCTTTCGAAGAAAAAGACTTTCCTCTGCGAGTATCGATCATTTTCAAAAATATCAAAATTCTTTGATCCTGAGCCGGGATCGCGATCAATTCCTTACGTCGTACAACCGAGTGTTTAACTGTCCGTGTTAGCTACTAGGATCGCCTCTACTCGAGGTCTTACATTTTGGGTCATCTTATTTCGAGAAGTCCTCTTTAAACCTCACCTACGAGGTTTGTGTCAAATCGTCTCATTACAGAGATTTTAAAATCCATTTGGCGTCTCACCGAGTACACCAAGAGTCTATAAATACCTAAGTCCCTAAATCAGTGACCGCATGCACACACGAGTCCAAGGTCTCGTTTCTGTGTCGCTCGGTTACGAGCACCCCTCAAGTCTTTAAAACACTGGGTGGATTCGACCTTACACTCTTATCTTGCTAGGCCCATGAATGGCACCAAGTAGCAACGAAAGCAGTACCGATAGTATCATCGATCTCCTCTTCCATCGACGACGTTAGACGTCACCTCGACACCTAGGAAGGCCCTAATAGGAAACCCCGGGAAGGATCGGTGAGCCGGGAGCTGGTGCTTAATAGGGATCCGTATGTCAAATACGCCAGACTTGCACGCCCTGTCGAACCTGCAAGCTTTCACCGTCCCTTCAGGCAGTACACTGAATTAGGAGAATCCTATGCTGAGGCCCTCCGGAAATTGCAGGAAGCCTGGCTATTATGGCCAGTAGGACCTACCCCAGACCCACCTATAGAAAAAAGGGGAGCAGGTTGGAATTCCAACGCCTACTGCCTATACCATCAGTGTCGGGGGCATGAAACCCAAGTGTGCACCGAGCTCATGCAGGAGGTGCAGGACCTGATCGATAAGGGGGTCTACGTCCCTGTACGAAGTCTTCAGAGAAGGACTGACTCCAGGTATCAAGGGTGCAATCCCTGCGAGCAACGAGAGCCCCATCAGCGCAGGTTCCTTTAGAGGCCGCATGACCAGTCTTAGTAAGAGTCTAGTTCTTCCTAGGGCCTAGACTAAATAATAATGATAAATGTTTTTCCTTCGTCCAGTCTAGGGAGATGCGAGGGACATGTCCTCCACCTCCCCCAAAAAACAAACCGCGGCCATCTAGCCCGCCATCTATTATTATCAATAAAACAATCTTCTTTTTTTTACAAACATGCCTCGACAATCGCTTAATTTTTTTTACTCAAAACGCTTAAGAACTCGGCTTTGTGCCAATTATTGATGACAACTAACTAAAATATAAGGGCTACAATGAGCGGCCCACTCAGCCTCCCCCTAAATCGAAAAAAACAACCTTGGACTTAACCCATCGTTGACACCATCACCCAAACAACAATATACCTGCGGCAACCGGACCTTCATCCAACTGATCAACTTCCCCAATGCGACCCTGCATAAGGCCTGCCTAATAGCTATAAAAGCAACTGTGTCTCTAGGAGTCAAAAACCTTAGGGTACACGGAGATTCATCCTTGGTAGTCAACCAAGCCACGGGAAACTGGCAGGTCTATAGCGAGAGCCTAACTCCATACCAAACAAAGGTAGAAACAATGTCCCAGGAATTTACCGAAATTGACTTCATACACATACCCCGTGAGGAAAATCAATTCGCTGATGTGTTGTCCAAACTAGGCTCACTAGTAAACATACCCGATCACCTATTCTCTATGCCCATTTGCGTAGAAAGAAGCTAACAACCGGCCTGCATCCATGGCCTCGAAACCGACGACACCCCCAAAGAACCTTGATACAAAGCGATCGTAGACTTTAAAACCCATGGGTCAAACCGGCCCAACACTAACACCAAGAACAAAAGAGCCCTGCGAATACAAGCAACCGATTACGTCCTGAATCAAGGGCTACTATACAAACGAACCCCACAAGGAGTCCTCCTTAGGTGCATAAACAAAAACCAATCTGAGAGAGTCATGGAAGAGGTGCATGATGGAGAATGCGGACCCCACGTGAGTGCACACCTACTAGCCCAAAAAATAATGAGGCTGGGCTATTACTGGGTTACCTTATAGGCAGATTGTCGACGTCATGTCCGACACTGCCACAATTGCAAAATATTCGCTAACGTCCAACACCTACCTCCATATCCTCTACACACCATAGCCACACCATGACCTTTCTCTACTTTGGGAATAGACATCATAGGAAAAATGCACCTGTTCGGGACCGGTGGACGCTGTTTTATACTAGTGGCCGTCAATTATTTCAGCAAATAGGTAGAAGCCGCCTCTTACACCGTGCTAACCTCAAAACAAGTAGTCAAATTCTTACAAAACAACATCATCTGCCGATACGGCATACCTCACGTGATCATCAGTGACCAGGGGGCTCACTTTAGGGCCAACACCCAGAAACTCCTCGACAAATACCAAATCCAAAGACACAAGTCATCACCCTGTAGACCACAAACAAATGGGGCCGTAGAGGCAGCCAACAAAACCATAACCACAATCCTTAAGAAAATGATAGACAATTACCGGGATTGGCCAAACAAGATCCCCTTCGCCTTATGGGGATACCAAACATCTTACAGAACACCCACTGGAGCCACATCATATTACCTAACCTACGGTTCCGAAGCCGTACAACCCGTAGAGCTAGAAATGTCGTCACTAAGGATATTAGCCGAGAGCGGTATTCCCGAAGAGGAATGGGACCAAAAACAGTATGACGAGCTAGTACTCCTGAACGAGCGTAGGATACATGCCTTATCCAACGTGCAAGTGTACCAACAACGCATCCAATGAGCCTTTAATAAGCGAGTGAAATCCTGAAACATACACGAGGGAGATTTAGTGATCAAGTCCATTAGAGCACCCCTTCCCGTCGACCCTAGAGGGAAATTCAAACGAAACTGGGCGGGCCCTTACCTTGCCAAGAAAATATCCGGTGGCACAGTGATCCTCACCGACCTAGACGGTCAACAATTCTCAACCCCAACCAACATGGATCAACTCAAACGATACTAGCCATAGACACCCTGCCAACCACATCCCAACCTCCGACTTAGGGGGAAGCAAAAAAAAACAAAAAAAAAAATTAATCAAGTTCGCATCGATAATTGGCATAGACGAGTCTAAAGCAAACTCACTCACATTTTTTTAAAGAACTACGAACATGGTTTGATTCCGGCCAAAAGCGGATACGTAGGCAACCCTTCTCCGGGTGCAACCAAACAACTAAACTAAACAGTCGATTAATCGATTCATGAATAAACCAGGATTCCTCTCACGACCTGGTCAATAAGTGAGTTAAAATGACGAAGCACAAACGACGAGCCGAGGACGGGGTGAAAACCCGATAGGGCGCCCCGAGCAAAATGAAGAAACGTGTTGCGGGCCGTCGTAAAAAAAAATCAAAAAAAAAAAACAAAAGAAAAGAAAAAATAAATGTGCTTCTCATTAAAAACAAAACTTGTTAAATCGATCCTTTGTCGAGGCATCTACATCAAACATCCAAAATCCGGACATCCCGGAAAATTTACAACGTGTCTAAGCTCCGCAAAAGCTAGTACTAATACGCCACATAATATCAACTAATACAACATAGTACTAAACGGCTGGGCTCTACAGGTCCAACCTTTCCTTACCCTCCCTATTCGGGTAAGACTGCTTGCGTTCTCCTCTTCGATTTTCCGAAAGCAAGCTTCTAACACCCTATCCAAACGTGAGTCCAGCAAATCCCACTTTCTTTGCTCTTTCGCAGCTTTAATATGGTTCTTGTCAGTCTTGGCCCGTTCAGATGAACTGACTAAACTAGGATCGGTCCCACTGTCTTTGGTTAGGCACTTAGTTTCTCGAGTCTCCTCTTCGCCTCTTAGCGGCGCAGTCTTCCTAACTTTTGAGTCGGTCTGTCCCGACGGGTGTCCACAAACTCTCTTCCGGACGGAAGTATTGTCGGTCGGTCAAGCAACAGGGTGCAAAAACTTCTTCTCCCAAGACACCCTGAACCCCTAAGCAAATCCTCGGTCCATGGATCAGAACTAGAAACGACCTTAACATCATCTGGAATAGGAGGTCGGACACCCATTTGATTTGACGACATGCTCGGGTAAATATAAACTTGATCCCTCATGGATAGTAGTAACAGAGCCCAAATCGAAGACGAAAATGGAAACCCGACACGCCCACTAATATTCCACCACGGGATGGACCACCTGATTACAACATATCCCCTAACCAAGTAGGAAAACCAATCCTCCTCTTCGGGACTTTTATTCCGCACCAACACCATCTTCCGGCCCGTGAAACCCCGGTTGTTGTAATCTTTGAAACACCGAGGAGGGTCAAATAAACCGAGCCGCTCTTGCAACCAAACCTGTACAAAAACACGACGAAGAATCGCACCTCCAAAGCGAAACCAACCACAAAACAAATAAAACCAAGCTACAAAAACATAACAAAAAAACAACACACCTGTGAAATGATCCTAAAACCCCGAGAAGGTGTCCCCTGTACCAGAATACTAGCGTCAAGACCCAAAACAAGCTCACCTAAAATGAGCAAAGAGGGTGATCGTCCATGCTCCATAGCCGCTACAACATCCAACACTCAAGTATTACCCCAACCTTCACGTGACCGCGCATCCTCAAAAAGATAATAGCAAGCAATAGCAATGTTAAAAGCATGCCTACATGCTAAGGTCGAAACATGACGAGAGCCAACCTGCGAGAATGTCCTAGAAAGCAACTCTAAGTTAAGACCATCCACGTCAAAGTAGCCTTTAGCCTCCTCTAATGAAGAAAGGTCCAAAAAGTGGTAAAGTCGCTCCACGTAAGCATCAACCCCACAAGGCACACAAGGTCGAACCGAGCTCCACCCGCCTATAGCATCTATCTCTTTAGGCAAAGGGCAAACTTTACCCCGGGGGAAAGCAAAAACATGATATTTCGAGTCCCAAAATCTAGAGCATTCCCGTAGAAAATCATCATGTACCTTGATTCGACTCAGTGCAACAACCGTCGACAAACCATCGTTTGAACTAACCTCGGAATGACATTTCTTAAATAAACCCGCCCACTCGGCCCGGACAGTCCCGAAACCCGACATGACCCTAGATATGGTTCTATACCTAACGGATATCCTAGTATGTCTAGAACATGCACCCACAACTCGTATATATAGCCCTAATCCCATGAGAATTAGGAAACAACGAACAACCCAAGACTGAGTCTCCCACGCGCCTGAGTCTCCGGCCGCCCAAGCCCAGGCGGCCCGGGACCCTACTGCATCAGTCCGAGCGCCTGAAGCCAGGCATGACTCAACCCGAACAGCCCAAGGATAGAAATTTGAACCCCCGTGATCACCATAGCTATCATCCTATACCTTAGACACCGAGAACGGCCTCCCAAAGTCACTAGGGCCCACCCCGAGAACCGAGATATCCATGCTGAAGCTGCAGGGACGCGAGTTCACCCGTCGGACGCACGAGACTTAGACGTTTTTTTATTCTTTTTTTAGGGGGATAAGCTACCCCACCTAGGCGTGTCGTAGCCTTTTAACGGTCATCGTCAAGTCGCGTCTGTAGCCCGACAAGGGGGTTTTACGAATGTATAAAAAGTGGTCTAACCTTTTTTTTTCAAAAGTCGCCCGAATTTCAAACTTCGGCCTCGTTCTGAATGTCCACGCTCATTTCTTAACGCACCCGGTCAAAGCACGTTAATAATAAGCAGGGTCCATAACTGCTCGCTAGCCCACCCGAAGAAAAACACATATACCTGCCATGTTAAAAACATAACAGCCACAATCAGTGGGGAGCAACGTAAACGTTCTCCCAGCCGTGTAACATGATTTTAAAAATGTAATTACTATTATATGAAAATAGTAAAAATAAAAATCATTAAAAGATTATAAGGAAAATAAGCTTTCAATGAAAAACTTCACGTAACGAAACAATATAATAAAAATGAGTTTTCCGAAGAAAACATAAAACATTTGCCAACCTTCAAATCAAAATTATATCGATAATAATAAAAGTAATCAAAATGGCGTTATGGATAGGATTAATGTAGAATCTAGACTTTCACTAGGACAATACTAAAATCTAGTTTCGAGAAGTTAGTCAAAACAAATCAGACTTTGGTCTCTAACTAGGCAACTCAACTATAACAGGACTGCGTGCAGCGAGGCCCTGGTTTAAGTAGTGCACACCCCTCCTGGATACAAACCATACCCAGTTCAACCCGACGCGACTTACACGATGCGATATCTAAGTTTAAGGTAAACATACACTCTCCTGAACACAAACCATGCTCAGTTCAACGACCAATGTGTCTCAACATAGACACACCAGCTTTATAGTTGATGGCAAAACGTACACCCCAGACTATATTACTCTAAACCCACACTTTTCCTTATTCCATAACTCCAAAACAAAGCCATTATCGATATTCAAAAGGATATAATCATTGTAAATAATATGAGAACAAAAGGGAAAACAGATCGCCTTCCAAAAGAGGAAACTTTCTATTTTAGGAAACTTTTATATTTAGAAACTTTACAAAAATTCCATCATATCAAAATAGCGAAAATATTAGTTCATACTAATAAAAAAATTTTAGTAAAAGATATAGATTTATAAAACTAATACTTTCGGCCAAAATGATATTAATTGTTAAAGTGAAAACATTTGAGTTCATGAAATTATTAAAATACCATACAAGTGTTTATAAAATGATATAAAAATGTCTTAAACATTTTAATACTACTAATTAGGATGTTTCCAAAATTTATAAAATTAAAATTCCCCAATTATTATTAGTTTCGACAATACGAACATAAATAGGATTTTACGGCAAATGTAAAAATAAATCTTTTAACGTGTTTTATTTAATTAAACCATTAAAAAAAATTTAGAATATGATAAGGGGTGATTTAAATATCAAAGTTTCAGATTTAAATATTTTCAAAATTGCTGGAAAAATAATTCTTTTAGGTAAGACGAAGCATTTTAACGATAAATCGAAATTTTGTCCAAAAATCATTACTATTATTTAAAGACATTAATAAATAGTACAAAAATTACGTAAAATAGCTAAAATATATTTTTGGACATTCTGTCCGAAAAGAGAATTTTCCAGAATCCTTAAACTTGGTTTTTAAAGGGTTTTCTCGTTAATCGTCTAATCTCGACAATAACGATTAATAAAAATAGTAATTACAAAACGATTTAAGTATTAATATCCAAAAATTATTATTAAACTTTAAAATAATGATTTTCCAGAAACTACTATTTTTCCAGATTTTAAAAAAAAAAAACGGAAATCGAGAATTTAAACGACAAACACGGTTTTAACGATGAACGATGATTTAAAGTGATTAATTAATTCACCCACTTAATAATTCCGAAAAATTATGAAAAAATTCAGAAAATGATTTTTCATCAGAAAGATTATCCATGTCAAATTTCAGATTAAAATAAAATGTTTAAGTGCTAGAAATAAAAATCGGTTTTTAATCGTTTTTGTTCGTAAACGGTAAAAATTCAATAATCGATATCAAAAATATCAGAAAAATACCAAATTATTAAAAATCATTAAAAACTTCATTTTTAAGAATTTAATCATATATTACAAGTTTAGGCCGAATATTACGATTTTACAAATTAGTACAACAATTTAATCGTTAATCTCGTAAAAGCGATAAAAATATCAAACATGCAAATTTTTAACTTTTAAAAATTTTCAAGATTATATGACATAAATATATTGTCAAAAATGAAATATAAAAATATACATGCAATTACACAATTAAAATCACGAAATACCGAGTAACATCGACGTTACCTCTAATCCAAATCGGAATCAATAATATACTCGTCGACCTCGGGATCGTCCACGAAACCTACCATACACGAAATTCATGGCAGAAAAATACCATGAGAAAAACTAAGAAAATCAAGGTGAATAACGATCGAAAACAACATCGATTATTACCTTAACGAAGGAATTGGAAAGAGGATTGATTCGACGATGAATATGAGACGATTAGGACTCGAATTAAACAAAAATATGCCTAGGTAGGAGGGAGAAAGTGCTCGGCCACAAGGAAAGAAAAAAAGATGTTGTAACAACAATTTTTTGTAAATGCACAAATGAATGTAAATGAGAAGGAGGTTACTAAAGTTAAATGAGCATAAAAGAAATTAAGGTGGATGAAGAATCCAATGTGCTTATTAGCATAGGTTGACCGGCCAAAAAGGATATGGGAAGGAATGAAAAGTTTGAGTATTAAAGCCTCAATTCAATGACAAGAAAAGAATGTTTACGGTTTAAAGTGATAAAATGAAACGTGTTAGTAAAACGTAGTTAAATTGCGACAAGAAGCTTTGTCGGTCCAAAATATGAGGAAAAGGTTTCAAATAATTTGTAAGTTGATAAAAAGTATAATCGTAAAATAGTTAAAGGCATTTCAAAGTAATTCCAGTAAACCTCGCGTAAGAAAATAATTATTTACGAAACTTCGTAATAAAATCATTAATGGCTAAATTTTCGTAAATAAAAATATTTACTAGTTGAAAATATTATAAAAATATGTTTAGACATTTGTAGAAAAAGGAATAACTCAAATCCGAGCTTAAATACGATGGGTAATAAAATTCCTCGCGGAAAAATAAATAGTTTACGAAGAAAATTAAATAAATAGATTTAAAAGAATTAAAATCCTTTAAAATAAAAATAAATATCATTAAACCCAAAAATGAAAATAAAGCTTGGAAAAAGATGAAACATAAGGTCAAAATGTGACAGAGTTATGACGAAGTCATAACGGGGAGGATAAAAATGCTAGGAAAAATAGCGGGTGTTACAGTTAGGATGTTGGAATGATCCTCGACAACCTTCTCGGTAACCATATGGAGGGCGTTCGTGAGATTATTGATGAGGTTGATATGGTTGGTGAGATTTCGGGACTTGGCCATTTGCCCCAAAGTTGCCCCGTGACGATTGATGGTAGCTTGGACGCGCCATGTCCATAACGTTGCTTTGGTACCTAGGATGAGCTAGAAGCACTTGAGCAAACGTTAGTATCCTAGTGCTTTTGAGGCACTAGGAGGGTGGAATAGCACACAAGAAGAAAATCAGAGATACACAAGGAGAAGAGAACACAAAAGTCAAGAACAAAGTCCAAAACTAAGCAAACAAAAGTCTAAACTACGCCGTCCCCGGCAACGGCGCCAAATTGATGGGAGGGATTTGTCGTGGATCCCAACCTTCAAATAAAACCGGCAAAACCTAACTAGGGTAGTTAGGGTAAGTCGGGTCGAATCCACAGGGACGGAAGGTCGGACTAAGGTATGCTACGGTCAAGGACTATGTTCGAGACAAGCTATTCTAAGGGGGAGGCTAAGGACAAAACTAGGTCTAAAACTAGGTCTATGGGAAACTAGGATAACACTAAGAAGGAAGACTAGGGTTAGGTCGGGGTCAAAGGGGTAATGGAATGGTCGAAGGAGAACTAGAGTGACGGAGGTAGTAGGGTAATCTAGGTAATGCCCAGGCTCTCACAACTTAGACTCACCTAGAGGTTCATCCTAAAACCCACCTTGGCGACACAAATGACAAACGGAGTACTAGCATGCTATAGGCCTAGGTCGCATCCGGGCTCTCACAACATAGACCGACCTAGGGGTCGTCCTCACCAGGCTCTCGCAACTTAATGAGGGAACCGAACCCACAAACAAACTATCACCCACAAGAGAAGGGCAAGAAAAACAAGCATATGCACATACTAGTCATTCAAGCATTTCAACAAACATGTGATATGCATCAAACCAAGGGGAAACCCAAATCTCCCACCAACATCTCCAACAATCCCTTAATCATCCAATTAACACCCTAATCACCTTACTAACCCTAGCAAGAGTCTACTCTAACATATCTAATCTAAGACTAACACTAATAAGATGAAAGAACATAACAACCAAAACAAACATGAAGAAACTAACAAGAACTGTGAACTATGAACAATAACAAGAACAAAGAATCAAACTTTAATGATAAAACAAAGATTAGGGAAGAGAAAAGAAGATTATACCAAACTAGAGATGAAAGGAAGAATGAAACTTGTATAAATGGAAGAACCCAAAACATTCACCCAAGGTTGTTAATCTTGGTGGAGATATTGAAGAATTCCCAAATTATAAGCACTAATCTAAGATTAACTACTAATTACAGACTAATCTACACTAATCTATGCTAATCTATGCTAAAATAATCTAGGGTTTAAGGGGAAATGCCTAACATGAGCTTAACAAAACAAGGGAAGAGTATATATAGGGTTACAAGTGGAAAGGAATTGAAAGGAAACAAGGCTATCTCGCTTCAAGCTTGATAGAACCGCATGGTAGAGGTAGTAATGGTGTGAGGGGGTGGGATTTGATGTGAATATCGGTCTAAAGTGAGGAGGAAATGAGGTTAAGGTATGTAAATGAGGTACATGGGTGGTATGATATGAGAAAGGAAGGTAGGGAGGTTGGGTGGGGGTATATAATGGTTGGGTGGGCTCAAATGTCGAAGAAGAAGCACCAAAAAGGAGTAGGGGACCATCCCGGTCGGGATGGATGGTCCCGATCGCATTGATAAACCCTTCCCGGTCGGGAAGCCTCCTTCCCGGTCGGGAAGCCTCCTTCCTGGTCGGGATGACACTCCAGTGGACTCGATTTTTGGCACCCTCATCCCGATCGGGACGGCCCCATCCCGGTCGGGATGACACACCCTTCCCGGTCGGAAAGGGTCTTCATGACTCCCATGACCCCAAAAATCGACTCCCCTACTCACATTCCAAGCTCTATCGATAACCAATCCTTTCAAGGAGTCATCTTCACTTCACCTATCACAATAAACTCAAAATACACATCAAATTCACTCCCTCACATCGCTCATCAAAATATCAAAACAATTACAAGAATTCCACAAAAACAAACAAATCCAAGAAACAAAACACACAAATACAAGCACAAGTACTCTAAGGAAGAGGGAGGGGGAATATACAACATGACGGTTCTTTAGGAACTCCGTCAAACATAGGATGGTGGACTCTTCTTCAACCGTAGCCCTCAAGGGCATGGAGGAGCAAGTCGAACGCGCTACCAACATCATAATGAAGGCCCAAGAAGTGCTCGAGCCTAGCTAACCTCCACGGCCTCCAAGGTGGAGGCAAGAAGTAGGAATCCCAAGACCCAACGTCATCATCAAAGTTGTCTCCGGGGTCTATCAATCCTACGAGCTTCACCGACCTCTTCCTCCCTAAGCATTGCCTCCAATCACAAGCAAGCTTCATCTCCAAGAAACAAGGCACAAAAAGCGGCTTTGGCCCCATTTCCTTGTTGCACACCCCCACACTTTCCTCAAGTTGTGGTTCCCCATCTTCATCACTTGGCCCCACATCATCTTGGAGGAGAGGATCGAAACTTCTACCGGCGGTTTCGATCTCTTCCAAACCATCTCTCGGTGTACTAGCAAGGGGCTCTTGATGCGTAGTCTCATTATCGCACAAGGGCAACTCGAGGCTATCAATCTCACCTAACAACCTCACGAATTCTACCAACCCATCCAACTTACTATCCTCCTCCAATTCCTCACCAATGTTGCCTTCACCAAAGGTCATATCCTCATTCGTCTCTTTTTGGGTAGACGATTGAGGTTCTTCAAAGCAAACTTCTCTATCAAATGGAACTACATTGGCGGCTTCATGGTTAGGATGCTCCTCTTTCTCAAGTGGGCACCCTTCATCTAATTGTGATGCTCGGGATAAAAACATTACGGTTTGAACCGATAACGCATTTAATTGAGCATTCCTCGCCTCGTTTCCCCTTTGAATTTGGGCCATTAATTCCTCTTGTTCTTTTTGCAATTGAATGGCCGTTTCTTGGATGCTCCTTTGCATTTGAAGCATAGATTGAAACACCTCCGTGTCGGGTAATTGGTGATCATTGGGGTCTTTTAAAGCTCCTTGAAAATCTTGATAATGCCAAAGGGGTGGGGCATCATATTGTTGGTAGCAAGGTTGGGGTGATTGGTAGTATTGTGGGTCATGGGGTTCATATTGTGGTTGGGATGGAGGGTAATATGGTGGGTTTTGGGGGTATTGGCTTCCATAAGGTGAATCTTGATTGAACATGGTGGGTTCACATTGATAACTCGAGTAATAGTCACCATGATCGTATGATTGGTAATCGTTCACTTGTTGGTAGCCGTTTTCATAACCTTGAAGTTCATACCCGTCTTGATTACCCCAAGAAGCTTGATTATGGTAGGGGGACGTCATGTCATACCCTTGGTTCATGGAAGAAGAGGAGTAGCTCATATCGGGTTCCGAGTGTGGGGAGTTTAGATCAAACCCCATGCTTGCTCGAAAATCGTAGCTCATACCCGGTTGGAAACCTCTCACCCTAGCAACCGTCCGTTTAAGCGGCTCTAAGTTGCAAGAAGAAGATAGTCACCACCTCTAAGCACAAACTGTAGACTAAGAACAAACGTGAGAAGTCTAGTGCTTTTTGGGCACTAGACAAGAGAGAAATAAACCACACACACACAAGAAGCAAAGTAACAAAAAAGAAAAAAGAAAAACAGAAACACAAAGACAAAGTCAAGTAACTAGGAAAACAAAGTCCAAACTAGCACCGTCCCCGGCAATGGCGCCAAATTGATGGTAAGGATTTGTCGTGGAATCCCAACCGTCAATAAAATAACCGGCTATTCCTACGGTAGATAGGGCAAGTCGGGTCGAATCCACGGGGACGGTAATGTATAGCCTAGACTAGGTCGGCCTAAGAACGAGACTAAGTCAACGGACTAAGCTAAACTAGAGAATGATAGAAGGGGAGAAAGCTAGACTAAGACTAAGGTACCGGAGAAACAAACAAAGAAACGGGCTAGGATTAGGTCGGGGTCAAAGGAGTAACGGAATGGTCAAGGGAGAACTAGAGCGAAGGAGGTAGTAGGGTGATCTAGTTTGGTCCGGGCTCTCGCAACTTAGACCCACCTAGAGGTTCCACCTAGAACCCATCTCGGCGACACACATGACAAACGGGGTTCTAGCGCGCTATGGTGGCCTAGGTCGCATCCGGGCTCTCGCTACTTAGACCGACCTAGGGGTCGTCCTCACCGGGCTCTCCCAACTTAGTGAGGTAACCGAACCCACAAACAAACTAACACCCACAAGAGAAAGGCAAGAAAAACAAGCATTCGCAACTACTTAGTCATTCAAGCATTTCAACAAACATGTGATATGCATCAAACCAAGAGGAAACCCAAATCTTCCACCAACATCTCCAACAATCCCTTAATCATCCAATTAACACCTTAATCACCCTACTAACCCTAGCAAGAACACTACTCTAACATAATCGAACTATAACTAACAAGAACAAGATGGATCAACATAAGAAAACAAAACAAACATAAACAAACTAACAAGTATGAAGAACAAAACAATAATCTAGAACTAAAGATTGAAACTTGAAAAACATAAACAAAGATTAAGAGAAGAGAAAAGGATTATACCATACTAGAGGATGAAAGGAAGAATGAAAACTTTTATAAAAGAGAAAACACAAAATAATCATCCAAGGTTGTCAATCTTGGTGAAGATCTTCAAGAATTCCTTAATACAAGGGCTAATCTAAGATTAATAACTAATTACCGACTAATCTACTCTAATCTAATCTAATCTATGCTAAAATAATCTAGGGTTTTGTGTCTAATGAAGTGCATAGGCTTTACAAAACAAGGGAAGAGTATATATAGGGTTACAAGTGGAAAGGAGAAGAAAGAAAGGAAGGCGTGCAGCAGCAGCACGGTCCCGACCGGGACGGGCTGTCATCCCGACCGGGACGGGTTGGTCCCGACCGGGACGGACCCACAGCAGCCATCCTTCTTGCGCACCTCATCCCGAACAGGATGAGGCCATCCCGAACGGGATGGGTCTTGTAGGCTTCCCTTAAGAGGTTTTTGGTCCCTCCTTGCCTCTCATGGGCTTCCCATCGAATCTCGGGACTCAGGGTCGGGTCTCGAAGGCTCGGGATTGGGCCCCAAGGTCTCGGGATCAATTCCAAGGCATCGAGTCATCCTTCCTTTACTCCATTGGCTCCAAAATGTGTATGTATCGAGTCGGAATCGCTCCAACTCTTCCAAATCGGTCTCGGGAACCTGAAACGAACTAAAGGAAGCATAAGAAGCCCCTAAAACGCTCCCAAGGAGCGATTCTACAAGGAAAATGGGACCAAAACACAACAAAATAGGCACTACAAACCACACTTATCAGAAGCCTGCGCTGGGTCGCCTGCCCAGCAGGCCCCAAGGCGACCCGACCCGAAAAACCAGAGAGTCTGCCCAGCAGGCTGTCAAGATGAATCACCAAAAGAACCCCCAAGGGGTAGCTTCAGGCAATCGCCTGCCCAACAGGGCGATGCGGCCCGCCGAGCAGGGCTTCAAGACCCCCTGCCCGCCTGCCTCCAGGGGACTTCTCCCCCAGGTAGGGCAGGGGTTACCGGGGGCCCCTCCGTCATTTCGCCTAAGGTAAGGGAGAATGGGTGGACAGAATGGATCCACGTGTCGCTTTACCATCTACCCATTCTCCCGCTCCTTTTCCGCTCTTCCTCTCTCTTGTGGGAAGGTATATATACTCTTCCATTTCCCACTTGAAGGAGGTTGGATTTTCTCTCTCTAGATCCTTACTCTAAAAAACGCCACCTAGCTCCTCACGAACTAGGTTCATCAAGGCATTCACGGACTGACTTAGGCATCGGAGAGGGTTTCCTCGGACAACCTCCGAGGCCCTGTGCGTTCCTTGTGTAGGGAGCAGGCTCACTCCGCCGGGAAGTATCCGACCCGTGGAGTAAGGAGAAGGAGAGAATCGAGATATCATTCAAACAATATTTGAACAATAAGAGCCCGAATTCGCAGTCGGGTTGACTGATTCCGATACCGGAACAAAAGGAATTCAAACAATGATTATGTCAACTAAGTTCAAATTCATTTCTGGTAGCTGGGCATAAGAACTCCACAGTTAAGCGTGCTTGAGTGAGAGTAGTGTTAAGATGGGTGACCTCCTGGGAAGGCTCTTCGATGCGTGCGACTGGTGAAATTAAATGATATTGAAATGAATCAGATGTGAGTATAAAGGTAGTAACCGTTTTAGATGTGACTACTCTAGAGGTAGAGAATTATTACGGTTATTAATTAATTAATTAATTATATATTTTCACCGAAATAAATGTTTTGTCACAAGCGTAATTAGCCACGGGGTAACCCGTGGCAAAAATTTAATTGTAGCCACGGGAGACTCTGTGGCAATAAAATCAATACTTGCCACGGGTTTTTTTTTTTCGTGGCTATTTGTTCGCCACGGCCACTTGCGCCACGTATGATTTTTCCGTGGCAAAGTACTTTAGCCACGAAAATTTAGCACTTTTGCCACGAATTTAGCCGTGGCCCAAGTGCTCATTTGTAGTAGTGAGTGGAGACTGACGCCCTCGAATAGTTTTATATCATTTTATCTTGTCTTAGAGATCAGAAGCATCCCGAAAGACAGCTATCCAAGTGGAGACTGACGCCCTCAGGTAGTTTTATATCATTTTACTTTGTCGTAGGGGTCATAAGCATCCCAAAGACGACCATTCGAATGGAGACTAACGCCCTCGAACGTTTTATATCATCAAGGGTTCATAAGCATCCCAAGGAAAAGCCAAATGCATTTACACCTAACACATAAAATCGCTTAAAATTAAACAAAACCTTAAATAAACCGAAGGAGACAAAGCGCGCGCACAAGGACTCAAAAACAAGATAACAAGCAACGGCCCAGGGCCAAGCAAACAACCACAAGCGAAGACGACATGTATGACTTCTAAACCTTGGCTGGCGATCCTCAATGCACAGTCTAACGGACTTAAAATGACCCGACCGGACAACCACCAGGTCGTAATCTTCGATTGACCTGGGCGGCTATACTTTGACTTTCGCCTTGACCAAGCCTCAGTCAAAGTGGGGGCTTCTTTAGACACACAGATTTGGACCTGGTGGCTGCAAAAGTGCCCAACAAACACCCGATGACGATAGGACTGCAACGCGACGCGGGTTCGCGGTGTTCTAGATAGTTTTTCTATAGAATGGATCAAATAAATTACTCGAGCAAATGAAACTAACATGATGGCAGCCTTAGTCGTATCGTTACGATCGCATAGACACTAATTAGAGTCAATTCTAACACCGGGACCCCGAGTCGATCTCGAAACTCGAACAAAGTCAACACCGTGCCAAGCGAACCTCGGGATGAAACAGGCCCACTAAACCCACGGCGCTAGGTCAAACCCGGGGTAAACTTAATCCCCAAGAATCATATCACACTCCTCCCTCTCGGTTTTGGAAAGTATCAAAACTGTATCCTCAACCGCACCACCTGACGCGCTTGGGCCTCCCCACGCCCGGACCCAGGCGCCTGAGTCTTAGTACGCCCCGGCTCGAGCGCCTATATGAGCAACGAGGGCTGAAAACACCTATAAATACCCCCCTTCACGCCCTCATTTCGACACAACGTTCAATCTTCTCTTCGCCCTCTAAACTCTCGCTAAGGGCTCGCACTCTGACACCCGAGGCAAACGATCCACTCAATCGTAGTTCCGATAATAAAAGCGACATCGACGTTACTCCTCACCTTCGAGCACTCCACTCGATATCGAGGTGCCTGTGATCGACTAGCTTAAAACTAGTACCCAGGTTTTGTCGGATTAGCCGCAGAACTAGTCTTTAGCAACGAAGCTCTGCCGGAATAGCCGCGGGAATGTCAAACGGTAATGGAACTCTGCCAGAATAACTGGTCAAGCTAGGAGGATCTTCCTGTCGAAGTCGTATCGTCACTAGGTTGCCATCTAAACAAAATTTTTCATATTCGCACTTTCTATTATTATGCACTACGACAACACTAGATGTGGGCACTAGGCCCACAAACATCTACTAAAATACGTAACGTCCCAACTTCAACCACAAACACAAAATAACACTAAATAGACCCGAGTAATTCCGAGATCCATTCTCAAACTATCTCTGCATCGTGTCCCGTTTAGTGTATACTCCGAGGGTGCAACTCCTCACTATGTGATTTACTTACATTCGCATTTAAAGTTTTCCTTATGGTTTATTGCTTTTATGACCTTATAATCGCATGCTAAATCACCTAACATGGAACTCAAAACGTAAAACAACTAAAACTGAACAAAATGATGGTCGGGTTCCGTATTTGTCCCGGTGCTCGCCTCATTAGGTTCGACGCATCCCTATTAATACCGAGCTAACGCATCTTAAGCAGAATACAAGGTAAGGTATACCACGAGAATGACTAATATCCGTATTATCACGTTAAAACTGATTTGCTAATAGGTACTCTCTACTCTCCTACGTGCATTTTTTCATGTCTTGCTTGTCACGTGAAATCGCATGCAAAGAATGTAAACACAACTACTTTGACGACAAAACCTACTTGTCCTTAAACAACCGACATAGCAAAAGGCTTAGGGTTAAAACAACGGATGTTACAGTACTTCCACCACAACAAAAGAACTAGGATATTAGCCCACCGATTGATTAGTAGAGGCCGCTATAGTGTGGGCGAGATTGGGTGTTGACATCTATCGGATGTTGGCTTCCCAATACGTACCCTCACCCCTTACTCAGAATCGACGGTTTCTGGATGTCCGAAACCATTGGCAATGAGAGTCATTCCAGGCATGGAGTGCTTAAGGGTACAAGTCTTTATCTTTAGGTCCCGTGCCACTCAACTTTGAGCCGACAAGGGGTCAAAGTTGACTTGAACGGTTTCCAAGTCCCCATAATTTACTCGGTGGCGAATCCACAAATCGGCAACAACTTCCGTTCACTAAAAAGGTCGCCTTACTCAAACAAAACGGCCTTTAAGCATTTACAACCACGACTCGATCGCTTCCCAAACGGAAACACGGGTGCCCACACCCGTCAAGTACAAGTCCGGATCGTCATCCAAATCCAGGTCCGCCCCGTACGCGAGATTGGACTGTCCCCCGGCAGAGAGGGGGCCGCGTGGGTGGCCGCAGCCACACGTTGAAAAACTAGGTCGGTCCCGCGCGGGCGCGCGCGGGGCGCCAGGCGGTGCGGACGGACGTCTATAGGAGGACTATGACAGTTCTTTCCACATGATACTGTGATGGAGAGCATTGAAGACGAAGATATTACCACCTCTCCCAGGAGGAGTGAGAGTGGTAAGATAGGTTTTTTGAGTGGTTTTAGGGTTTTAGACCCTCCTCATGTGCAATTTGAATCTTACGATGAGCCTTGTGGTGAAATTGTGATTTTCAGTATGCACATCTTGCCTCACAAACCACTTATTAGCCTTCTTACCCGTTTTATCTACTATGGGTCATGCTTATTAATGTTGATTCATTATGACCATTTTTCTGATGACTGGTGTAGCTTGTTTGACAAGCCAATGAGGTCCTTGACTAGTTTTTTAAACAGTTAATTTGTTTGCTGAGAAGTGAGTACAATTTGTGCATATCTCGTTGCTTGCTTGTGTGTTTTTGTTTTATGTGTTGGTAAATATTTTGTGAGCTCCAAGAAATCGACAAGAGATACGATGGGTACGAGAATAAGTATCAAGTATCAAGCATCAGTTCACTACTTCACTTGGTAATTCCTTTACCCACCTTCCCTTTATCTCCCTAGTTCTTGAACATTGAGGACAATGTCCGATTTAAGTGTGGGGGAAGATTTGTTGTTGGTTGATTGGAGTATTTTGTGTCGGTTTGTGTTTTTTGAGTCGTAGTTTGGTTTTTTTTTCTGTTTAAAAAAAAATGCCAAAAATACATTTTTTTTCATTTTCTTCACTCGTTTTCTTTGATTTAGTCCTTTTTCTAACTTTTAATTTTTGTGTAAATAATGATTTTTAGACACTCGATCGTTGCAATTGTTCGCTATATATCAATCGGTCCTCCTATTGTAAGTCGCTCGAGTGTGTGTACTTCACTTGTTCCATTTTCCACCTCCTGCGATGTGATATGACTTTAGTTAACTTGTCTAGGTGACGGTGATCCAAATGACTTCCTTTTTGCGATCCATTATACTTATCATCTTTTATCAGGAAGAGAACGGCGTTACAAATTCTGCTCGATCTTTCCACAAAAATAAGTGCATGTTTGTAAGCACCGGAAAAAAAATCACAAAAATATCAAAAAAAGACAAAAATTAGGGGGAGATGAAAAAAAACTGAAAAAGAAAAAATTGAAAAGAAAAAAAAATTTGTTTAGTGATAAGGATAGAAATTTTATCATGAGCCTCGTAAGGCACTCGATGTAATGATATTATTATTCTTTTATTAATATACTTACCCTTTATCAAAAAAAAAAAAAAAGGAAAAAAAAAAGAAATTGAAAAGGAAAGAAAAAAAAAGCACATTCCTCCCCGAGTTATCTATTTTTAATCATATTTTCCAATTTTGGATCGTTTACTCTTTCACTTGGATCATTAGGATGATCCTTGACTCTTTGAGTCTAGACATGTTTTTCTACTGTCAATAACTTCATGGGAGTACTCATTCCGCCTCCATCTCATACCCTTAACATAGCATGGACCAAACCGATGGATGTACAGTGTTGATTGAAACTTCTTGAGTATCTGATTATCATTGTTTATACTTGAGTTGAATTTTAGAATTTTGACTTCAGATTAGAAAGCTTATGTTTTGTGTAATTAGTTTGTTTCTGTTTGCTTTTCTAGTGTTTTTCGTTAAGGGTCGTTAATTTGGTTTAGTGAGCTTACTCGAGGACGAGTAAGGGTTAAGTGTGTGGGGGAATTTGATAAGTGATATTTTAGTAGTGATTTACCCCTACTTTTACCCGTTATTTAGTCCGTTTTTGCGTTTTATAACTATCATATAGCTCCTTATATGTTATTAAGTGTGAATTAGGGTTCGTTAGTTGTTTTAGTTATACTTATAGAAATATATAACTGTTATTTTCCGAGGATTTGGTATTACTTTGTCTCGTTTTTATTTTGTAGGTACCTCATCGGGAATAACCGAGTAAGACGGGTCAAGATGAGTTAAGGTACAACGAGGAAATGCAAGGCTTAAGCGAGTTGAGATGGTGTGAGGAGGTCACGGTCAAATAAGACCAACCTGCGTCAATGTGCAAAGTGGAAGATGCAAACCCACGATTGAAGACGCACGATCCCCATTGAAACATAACACACATCATGAGTATAAGAAGAGGACGAAGTTTAAAGGGGATAGGGATTAATTTGCTCTTCATTGTTTTTTCTTATTATTTTTATGAGAGATGACCTAGTTCAAGGGGATGGAAGACTCCTCCTTCACGTATTTTAGTATAGGAGTACAGCGGCAACCGTCATAGCGAATTTCAGTTTGGTTTTATGGGTTTTCATTTTTTGTTTAATCAAATTATTCCAAGTTGAATCTTACGTAATGATTTCAATTCATTCCTGCCAAATCTAGTTATCTTCTTTTTATTCTTATGTCTTCTTCACCCTTTTCTTTGATTTTTGTTATTTAAAATTTATTGTGTTAGTTGATTCTAATGGTTAATTCTGTTAATGTTTCAATCTTTGTCGTATAATTATGCTTATTTCATGTTTTATTTTATTCCGTAGATTAATTACTTTAGTTTCAATCATGATAGAGTAGAAATTTCTAGGGTTAGGGTTAGCACGGTTCGTCTTAATTGGGATTTTGTCTCGAGCTGATTTAGTTGTTGATTAGTCGTTATTAATTTCCATTGAACGTTATATCTGTATGATTCATTTGTCCTGGCCAGATTAGTTAATCAGTTTAGTTGAGCTGAACTTAAGATCGAGAGCCGAGTTTAGGTTAGACTTGCGTTCATTGGAGTAGGTCGACCTAGTAAATAACGAGAGCCCGCTAGGACTGTCCTATGGTAGATAGAGACTCGAGAGAGCCTATCTTATGCCTATTACAGACCTTAATCAACTACTTTATGAGTCCGACAACTCCCCTGAGACTAACTTGTTGACCTCGACCCTAGTCCCTTTTATTATATTTGTTACCGTTTTCTTTTTTTGTTAGTTTAGTTCATTAGTTTAGACTTATTCAACCCAAACCGAATTTATACGAGCAAAACTTTAACTAGACTAAGACTTTTCATTTAGCTCACCGTCCCTGTGGATTCGATACCCGACTTACCCTAGCTACCTAGTTAGTAGAGTTAGGTTCTTGTTTGATTGTGGGGATCCACAACAAAATCTCTACGTCACTTGCCAGCAGCAGCAAAACTCAGCACTTTTCTGCTCTAAATCATGTCCTCGATCATCCATTTCCGTCTCTTATTTTTCTCTTGTTTCGATCCTCTTTCCATCTCCTTCGTTAAGGTATTAATCGATTTCATTTCCAATCGTTGTCACCTTGATTTTTCAGTGATCTTGTGGTATTTTCATACCATGGAATTCATATTTTTTTTAGGCTTTTGAAGCGATCTCGCAGAAGACGAGTATATCGTAGATTCGGATTTGGATTAGAGGAAACGTCGATGTTACTCGTTATTACTTGATTTTATTTGTGTAACTTCATATGTGTGTAAGTGTGTCACGTAATCTGGAAAAATTTTAAAGTCGTAAAATTTTGCATGTTTCATTAATTTTTTTTGGTTGAAATGTAAGAATTATATTACCACACCAAAACATTACAAATTAGGCTTCTCGGCCGACAAGTCAACAAACTTACATCTATTTAAAATTATAGCATACTCGTAGCTTCTTCATCTATTAGGAAAAATCTTCAAGCGGTTCTTCACTTCAAGTTGTATAACTTTGCACACTTTCCTTGGATGATGTAGAACACCATCATGCACACTCCTATTTCGTTCCTTCCATATATGATAGATAAGGGCACTCAACACCATCCCGAGAATCTGCTTTTTCGTACTATCCAATCTCCCCAAATCAATCCACCAAGTGATGCAGTTAGCACTTGGAATATCAGCATGAATCCACTCATTAATAGCAGTCAGGCAGGCATTGTTGTACGCGCATTCGAAGTATAAATGCTGCTGCGTTTCACTTTGAACTGCACATATCCCACACTTATCATTGGTAATACCTCCCCATTTAAGCATCCTTTCCTTAGTCAATAATCTACCTTTCATGTAGAGCCAAGACAAAAATCTATGCTTGGGTAAACTAAGGTCATTCCAGACAAACTGCGCTGCTACAACTTTTGGTCCAGATTGTAATAACCATTCATACCCAGCCTTCACCGTGTACTCTTCCCCACCATCCCTCCAATGTCCAACTGTAAAGCCTAGCTTCATTTCCTCCCTGATTTGGCATATTTTCCTCCAAGTCCAACTCGATAAATCATTCGGTTTATAATCCATCCATTGTTCTCCTTTTATATTATTTGTATGCACCCATTTAACCCACAGTGAATTCGCATCACTCTGTATCCACCAACAATATTTTCCAACACACGCTTTATTCCACAATTTTAAGTTCATCAGTCCAAGACCACCTCTCTCTTTTCTTTGACAAATGTCCTGCCAAGATACTAAAGCCACCTTTCCTTCCATAGAGTTCCCACTCCACAAAAAGCATCGACATATGCTATCAATTTTCCTGATAATAGTGGAGGGAAGGATTAAAATCCTAGCCCAGTAGCTGTGTAGTTTACTCAAAACTGACTGGATTAAAGTCACCCTCCCCGCATACGATAGATGCTTCGTGCCCAGCCCTCTAATTCGTTCAAAAATCCTTTCAATAAGCAGCTCACAGTCCAACACACTCAAACGTTTAGGAGAGATGGGAACTCCTAAATATCTGAATGGCAGTGTTCCATTTCTCATACATGTCATAACCAGACATTCTTGTCTATCTCCAAGAGACATTCCATTCATATAAACATTAGATTTCTGCACATTCATACTTAATCCCGAGGCTTTAGAAAAGGTTAAAAAACCCCTAAGCAACAGTTTAACAGAAGCAATGTCTCCTCTACTAAAGAGCATTAAGTCATCCGCAAAACAAAGGTGTGTAAGCTTTAATTTATGGCACTTAGGATGATACCTAAACTGCGTTTCTTCCTGCACCACATTTAGGATTCTCGTGAGATACTCCATCCCAATGACAGAGAGCAAAGGCGACATAGGATCCCTTTGTCGTAAGCCTCGGGACCCTTTAAAATACCCAAACGTATTCCCATTCAAGGCAATAGAGTATGAAGGTGTACTCACACATTCCATCACAAGTTGGACAATATGTGAAGGAAAATCTAAAGTGACCATCATATCCTCAATGAAGCTCCATTCCACCGAATCATAGCCCTTTTGAAGGTCTATTTTCATCATGAGCCTAGGTGAACACGCTTTCCTGTTGTACAATTTGACGAGATCTTGACATATCATAATGTTTTCTACTATATCTTTCCTTTGATGAATCCCGCATGATTGGGGCTAATGATGTCAGGTAACACATTACCCATTCTCTTTGCTAGTATCTTCACAATGCACTTATATATGGTATTACAACACGCAATTGGGCGGAATTGACCAACATTCCTGGGCACATCCACTTTAGGAATCAGTGTTAAAATTGAATGATTGATTCGCTTTAACATCCTACCGTGGACAAAGAAATTCTTCACTACTGCAATCACATCAGTCCCAATTATATGCCAGGTATCCTTAAAGAACTTGGAACCATACCCATCAGGTCCAGGACTCTTGGAATCATGAATCTCGAACATGGCATCTTTTATCTCCTCACCAGTGACAGACTGTAGTAAGCCAACTTTGTGAGCATCATTAAGAATCAGTCCTTTACGAACCATATCTCTATGTACTCTCCTGACTTGCTTTCGATTACCCAATAAATTCTGATAAAAGGTCTCAAAGACCCCATTGATGTCAGTAGCCTTCTCATATTCAATACCATCCATATCAGATATAGTGAAAACCTTCAATTTAGCTCTCCTCTTATTTATAACACTATGAAAATACTTAGTATTCTCATCTCCCTCTTGCATCCAATCAATTTTGGCTTTCTGTTGCAGGAAGTCAACATAAGCCTTGTTTAACATGTGATAGTCATCTACCAAGGTCTTTTCCAAAGCAAATAGCTGGACATTCTGTGGTTCTCTGTTCATTTTCATTTGTAGCTCATCCAAAGCTTTCTTAGCAATCTTGTGAAATACCTCCTTATTGAAAGTACGAAGGTATTGTTTCAGGTTCTTCATTCTTCGTATGAGTTTATACATAGGCGTCCCATGTATATTAAGGGGCCAATGCTGCACAATCAAGGGTAGAAATTCAGAAGATTGTGCCCACATGTTGAAGTATCTAAAAGAATTATTTCTTCTATCTTCAGTACTACCCTCATTCAAGAGACAAGGACAATGATCGAAGTCTCCCTCAGGAAGGAAATGAGCTGCTATAGATGGAGAATCATTCAGAAACTCAGCATGAGATAACACCCTATCAATGCGACTGAACACTCGAGTACTGTCTTCATGCTTGTTATTCTAAGTATAAAAAGAACCATTACTTTTCATATCTTGCACCTGGCAGTCCACAGTGCACTCCTTAAAGTCCCTAATGTCTGCCCAGGTAACAGCTGCACCAATTCTTTCATCAACATTCAAAATATTGTTGAAATCTCCTACAATCACCCAAGGCCCAACATACCAGCCAACATATTTTCTTAAATTCTGCCACAATGACCTTCTCTCACTCTGCTTATTTAAGCCATAGACATAAGTTATCCAGAACCTCTTCTTCCTAGAAGCATCATACACAAGAGCACAAATCATCTGATCTGTAACATCCCTAATTTCCACCGTAAAGATGGTAGGATCCCAAATCAACCATATTCGCCCTCCTTCATGCTGAGCATTATTAGTGAAAATAGACCAATTTGCACAAATATTATTCTTAATACCATACCAATTCCTAGCCTTGACTCTAGTTTCCAACAAAGCAAAAAGTCCTACATTATTCTTATGCAAGAACCATTTAACATCTCGCTGTTTATTTCTACTATTATGCCCTCTTATATTCCAAAAACCAAAACTAACCATTGTCAATTGTAGAGATAATCACATTACCCATCATAGCATTAGTTCGTTGCAGTGAGGCTGCAAAGATATCAGCAAAGTTAAACCCCTGCATTCCATGACTCCCACTTCCTCGTTCATACCTTGTAGCTCGAGATATCATCCGTGCTAGAGAAGGATGAGCACTAGAGTTTAATGGTGGGAACATTTGTGGAGTCCGTATGGGTATGATTTCCGTGTCCACAGCTGCTGGTGCCTTAGGTTCAACCGATTCCCCATCTGCTGCAGGTACTATAACCATCCGCTTTTCCTTCCATTGTTTCTTTGGTTGTCCTTTCCTGCAGTATTTCTCTTCATGGCCCATTCCACCACACTTTAAGCATTTAATTGGCAACCATTCATACTCAACCAAAACCTCTTGCTCCAGGCCTTTTTCATCCAAAAACCTGATACTTCGTGGGAACTTCTGCTCAATCTGCACAGAAGCCATCACACGAGCATATCCCAGGAACGTCTTAAACCCTGTATTTGCATCACACTTAATAAATTGCCCAATTCTGCTAACAATTTTTGTCAGACTCTCCTCCCCCCAAAATCGTACATTCAGATCATGTAGCTTCACCCATATTGGCACTTCCACTGCCTCTTTCTTTGTTAGATCAATACCATCTTCCCAAGGCTTAAGGATGACTGGCTTTTTGTCAAATAAAACCCACTGACTGAGAGCTTTCTGTTGTTCTTCTTTAGTTTTGAATCGAACCAAGAAAACTCCATTCTTCATAAAAGAGATCTTGTCCAATCCATTACTCTTCCATAGTCTCTCCAGAAACCCCTGTACCACCTTCCATGGCGTATGAGCTCCAAGAATGTAACCATATATAGCATGTTTCATTATTTTTATAGCTTTTACGAGATTAACGAGTAAATTGTTGTATTGTTTTGTAAAATCGTAACATTCGGCCTATACATATAAAATATATATATATTCTTTAAAAGTGATGTTTTTCATGATTTTTATAATTTTTTATTTTTCTGATATTTTAAGAATCGATTATTGAATTATTATTGTTTTCGGACAAAAATGATTAAAAAGCGATTTTTAGTTCTTATACGTAAACATTTTATTGTACTCTGAAATTTTCGGTGGATAACCTTTCTGATGAATTTTTTTTTTCTGAAATTGTTCATAATTTTTCGGAATTGTTAAGTGGGTGAATTAATTAATCAATTTAAATCGTCGTTTATCGTTAAAACCGTATTTGTCCTTTTGATTTCTAATTTTTGGTTTCTATTTTAATAAAATGTTCCTGATATTTTATTGAATAATATATATATATATATATATATATATATATATTAATGATTTAATAAAAGAAATTAGAAACAACAATTTTATTAAAAGATCGTTAATCGTCAGAACGGGCTTATAAGACGGCGGTTTTACTTAATTTTATGAATTATGGAATTTTGACATTTTGAGAAAATTGAAAGTTTATGGAAAATCTCAAATTTTAGATTTAATAATAATTTTTGGATATTAATACTTAAATCGCTTTGTAATTACTATTTTTAATCATCGTTATGGTCGAGATTAAACGATTAACGTGGAAACTCTTTAAAAACAGAATTTACAGATTCTGGAAAATTTATTTTTCTGGACAAAATATCAAAATATTTATTTTAAATATTTTACATAATTTTTATACTATTTATTGAAGCCCTTAAATGATAGCATCGATTTTCGGCCGAAGTTGCGAATTACCGTTAAAATATCCCATTTTGACTTTAATAAATAATTTTCCAACTATTTTGAGATTTCTGAAATCTGAACTTTTATAACTTAAATCACCCCTTATGATATTCTAAAGTTGTGAAAATCTTTTAATAAATAAAACACATTAAATTATTTATTTTTTATATTTGTCGTAAAATCCTATTTATACTAGTTTTATCGGAACTATTAACAATCATGGAATTTTAGTTTTATACACTCTAAAAAACCCTAATTATTAATAATAAAATATTTAATACATTTTAATAATTTAACAAACACTTGTGTGATATTTCAATAATTTCATAAACCCATTTATCCTTACTTTAGAAACTAGTATCGTTAAGGTTGGGAGTTTGTAGACACCCGTATTTTGCAAGCTAGTGTCTATAGCAGTCTCCAACAAAACACCCAATGATGATCAGACGTTAACATGTATCAATACGCTCGAATGCGGACTCAGAATCAATAGTATCCGACGTGAGAACTTAGCGGAGTACAAACCTCTCAAAACCGACCTCAAATTCGGACTCAATGGGTCGTATCCAATTAAATAAAGCTACTTTGAGCCAAAACCGCCACCAGGGGCAAAACTGTCTTTTGCGACCGAGTCAAAACCCGGTTAAATTCAAAACCCGAAAACGAAACAAATCAAAATCCGTCCAAATACACTCAATAACTAATTCCAAACCGCATCCGCATTTACCTCAAATAACACGGATATCAATTCGTATTTTGAGTAACTTCCGATACGACCGACTTCAACTGTCCGCATCCGGGCGCCCCAGAACTGAGTCGCCTCAGGTGGAGCGTCCCAGTATTCAACCACTCCCCTTCGGGCGTCCGAGTCCTGAGCCGAAGTATTTCGCAAAACCTTATAAATACACCCCCATGTCCATCGTTTCGGGGGTCACATTTTTAATTCTCGAAACCTTACTTTCAGAAAACCGAGAGCATCATCAACCATATACACACCTTACTCACCTACATATACTGAACCGCTCCCCGTGTCTACGACGATACTCCGCGAGCATGTATTTCGAAACATTGACATGTAAGTTGAGGGTGTTCAAATCCCGCTTTCTAATCCTTAAACTCGTTTATTTCTCGTTTTATTAACACTACTAACTTTGCTAACATTTTACTTTTCGCATCTAACTTTTTATTTTTCGTTCCTAACATCTAACTACTAACTCGACTATAACATACTCACCTTTAACGTACCTAATACAAAGGGTGACGAGATAAGAAAACACGGACACAAGAGTATCGCATTCGCGTCGACAGTCGCTTATCTCCCTACCCTGCGTAATTAGTTGTCTACGGTGAGTCAACCCGCTAAATCGTTTTTTACATTTCCGTCATATTAATACCGCGTATACTACTGTAAAACTACATTCAAAATCGATTTGAGAAAACGTCCGATGACGCTAAATCGAGCGTCGTAGGCCTTATATGTCACGCTACGACGCCAAAATGCAAATAGCCTAACGTTTGCGATGACAAATCGATCTTTCATATCGAACACATCCGATTATTAACACTGCTTAAAGTCTGTATAACCCCTCATACAGGCCGCACCAGAGGTGGCTCTCCAATCTTAAGGCGCGCCGCCCCAGGCGCCTTAGGGTCAGGGCGCCTTATAGCGTGCACCTAACCCATCGGGTTACAACGCGATCGCAGTGGTTCTTTGTCGGGCGTTTTGTATATCATGTTCAAATATCGCTCTAAATGCCCGATGTCGATTCCGTAATCGAATGTCGTGCATAAAAAGTTTTCGACAATCGAAGTAATATGAAACCTCATGATGCCAATCCGAGAGTTGTACGGTCTACGCGACCCGATAACGACATCGCGATACAGAGGACTCTGATATTCGTATTAAGTCGATATGGTCGATTTATAATAAATCGAGACGGTTAAGGACAAGTACCCCATTATGGTCGAAATGAGATATCGTAGACTTCCAATATAGTCCGCAACGATACGAATTTTGCCTAGGGAATAATACTTGCGACGTTAGTTGACGTGCGTTAATCAATCACACGTCTCCTTTTCAAATCCACGTTTTATAATCATTTTTGCCCTTTTACGACTTTGAGCGAACGTCTTATTACGTTAGACTTATATCGACGACTCATTAGTCGGGCTCGATATATGACGAATCGAGACAGTCAGTTTTCGCTATAATAAGTCGGGACGAGACATCGAGGCTTCGGGATCAAGCTAGCATCACACTCTGGTCCCGAACACCGCCTGTCTGGACGCCCAAGGTCAGGCGCCTAAACATCAAGCCGCCTCACTCCAGGCGCCTGAGTACCAGGCCGCACCATTTAGTGTATCCGAGCCTCCGTCCTCTAGTCAATACATAACGCACTGCGTAGCTGATTAGAGTCTGTCCAATTATTTGGTTTACGGTTTCAATTTATGTTTTTTATTTACGAATCCGTTTATAGTTTACGTTACCGTTTCTAACCTGATAATTTTATAATTTCGCTTGTTGTATTGTGAATCCCGGGTGTATTCCGTCCGTGTAATTTGTAATTTACTTTTAAGTTGCTTATTCTTTTCGTTGCGTGGCACTTACCATTTATTAAATGAACCCACATGCTAAATACAATTTCGACATTATTTAAGATGCATTAAACGACGTAGCTAAACACGTATTTCGCATGCGTAGCTAAAAACGTTGTTTGCATATCATTTCACCATCTTACTAACGCGCGTACGTGAAAACCGAACGATATCCTAGTAGAGGCAACTAAGTGCGGGCGGGGTTGGGTGTCCTTCGCGGGCTTCCCAACACGTACCCTCACCCCATACTCAGAACCTTTGGTTTCCGGATGCTCGAAACCGTTGGCAAACGAGAGTCATTCGATATACGATATTCGGTAATCCGATATCGATATCCTTATGCAAAGGGATGAACCCCCATGATCTCTAGTACTAAAGCGGGCCGTGCTTTGTGCACGAAACGCCTAAGTATAGAGTGGGATATTAACGTGCACGTTTTAGTTCGATGGTTCATGCATAACCCCAATTTTGCCCGGGCCGGTTACTTGTGACCGATGTCCCACTATACCGCGGTGCATTCCTTCATGGGTGCACTAAAGACATCTATGGCCGAACTTGTAGGGGTTTCACGGCATGTTCTAAGTCCAATTCGGCTAAGTCCGTCCTGATTTACGACAGAGCCATCGGTGTTGGTATAGACCCTACTTTGATCGACCGAGACTTAGCGTATAGCAAACATGATGTCATCATAATGCTTATTTGACTACGTGCTACTTGGTTTCTGGGTCATTTTTCAAAAACCCTCATTTCAAAATGCATCTTTTCAAAATATCTAGTTTTGAAATACCCGAAAATGCTACCGAAATTTAGACTTATGATTTGACACAAAAGTAGCCTATTTTTAGCCGGCATGCTGCCCATTTCGGAACTCACGTAATTTTCAAAATGTCCAATTTTCAAAATTCGGAATGCTGCCGAAATTTAGACTTATGATTTGACACAAAAGTATCCTAGTTTTTTAGCCGGCATACTGGCCAATTCGAAACCCAAATGCTGCCCGTTTAGATAAGTATGTGAGACTTTGTTTTGGAGGTTGTAGACTAAGTAAGACCAACTTATGCTTGATATTGGACTTAACGTTATTTGGGAGTTAGGAACCCATGTTTGTGGAAGTCGTACTAAGAATCACGAGATGGTTATTCTCTATAATCCTTGAGAGCTCGATTTGACTCTCAGTTTATTCCTCCCCTATTCTTCTCTTGATTTTCGCTATTGAAACTGATCCAATCCCTTTGACCCTTATCGAGTTTGATAACTTTTGTTTTGATTTATCATTTACCGTTGTTCTCTTTTTCCATTAACTTTTGTTTTTTTCCCGAACTCCCTATTTCATGAAATATCTGACTAATTTTAAATTCTAGGACACCGTGAAAATTTAACATTTTGAAATATAATTTCAAAATTTGAAACTACCCATTTTGGTAAAACGTTTGACTCACTTAAACTTTTCGGATATCGTGAAATTTTACATTTTTGAATTATAATTTAAGAACTTTATACTTGATTTTGTTTTATTTTTGGTTGATATTTATATTAAGTTCTGTTCAAAATGCCTTAATAATTTATTTTTAAAGTATTTCGAAATTGATTCAAATTTTGATTTTCAAGCGATCGAAGTTTTATGGAAACTTTCACAATTATTGCAAACATTTTGATTTCTAAAAGATTATTATGTAGACGGTTTAATATTTTTGAAATAATTTCGCATGTGCGTGTCTTCATTTTATGGTCGGTGGACATTGAAATTGTTATTGAAAAACGTCAAACGACTAATTCGATTTAACAAACTACAAAATTTGATTTCACCGAACTAAATTTAGTTTCGTCACAAAACGAAATGTTATCGAATTTCTTAATCAAATTTTTTTACTTTTGTTTCGAAAATGTTTTGGTTACCCTTTTTCCTTCGAGTTCGTTTACAAATGTTATTTAACGTCTTTATTTTATCAAATAACTTTAATTTATGATTTCATTAATTTAAAAGATTTTAATCCTCTTTGAATAAATATTTGTATTCGATTTCGTATCATTTTGAAAGTTGTAAAACTCTCTTTTAAAATCAAAATTGTTTTTATGTGAAATAAGTATTCTCATCTTTTCGAGTAAGGTAGGCTCGATTTCCTTTCTGCTTGTGGGCATGACATAGGTCCAGCACAACGCGGCCACGCGCGGCTTTGGGGAGGCGAATGAATCTCTTGTGAGATGGATCGAATTGAAAATTAAATCCAAGTGGAGTCCGCACCGAAGTTTGTGGGAGTTCGGGCCCGTTTGAACCCACTCTATATCTTAGTGGGCCATGCACAATCTATGGCCCATTCGGATGTCAGAGTTTATGGGGTTCGTCCCTTTGCATTTGATACCGATACCGACGTTATCGGATACCGTGTATTGAATGACTCTCGTGTGCCATTGGGTTCGGATATCCGGAAACCATGGTTATGAGTAAGGGGTGAGGGTACGTGTAAGGAAGTTCACAAAAAACATCCAACCCCGCCCGCACTTAGCGGCCTCTACTAAGATATCGTTTGATGTTTTAATACGCGCGTTAGTAATACGATGAGATGATATGCAAACAACATTTTGACTAAACATGAGAATATTTGAATAAGTTGCTACGTTGATTTAATGCATCTAAAATTAACGTCAAAGTTGTATTTAGCATGCGAGATTCGTTTTAGTACAATAAAACAAATAACGAAAATAAAATGCCAAAAATAGAAACAAACTTGTTTGTAACGATAATAACGGTTTACGAATAATATGGAATGATATAAATGCCATGATGCATGATTTTGGAAAGTCGTGCGACACGTGATAGACTTGACACGTGTTGACCGAAGTTATGAAAAAAAGTATTATCGAGACTAGAAGGGCGTTTGTGGGACTCACGGTTTTGACGTGATAAGGCCACTCGATCGAGTCATTGAGGGACTCAACCGAGTGCACCTCGGAAAAAGTTTCTGTCCCGGTCTTGAGGTATCACTCGACCGAGTGGGCTAGGCACTCGATCGAGTGCTCCCTGTACGAATTAGGGTTCGTTTCGCAATTTGTTATAGATTTCGAAATTGCTTTCCAATTTTGGAAAATCGATTATTTTGTTGAATCGGGCAGAAATATTGTATGATTTGTGCTCGATTCGATTTGCGATACTCTTCGTATCCGATATTTGATTATGGAATCAATATCGAATACTTAGAGTGGAATCTAGAAAAAGATGTTATGAGTCGTTTAACTCGAAGTAAAATGAAATAAATTATCTCCGCTTTATAGTGTCGTAATTAATCCTTTCGATCTACGTGACAACTATTTTAGCATCAACGAATTCGTATTAGTTAAACTTATTGACTAGTTCGTTTAGATACGATATCCGACTATCGAGGTGGTATCGCATTTAAAGAACGACGCTTTATATTTCCTTGAATTAAAAAGGACTTGATTCCCTCCGCATCTCGACATCGTAACGAATCCTTGCTGATTATGCGATGTCGGATCCGCATCAACGGGTTTCGGCCTAACTTAAATAAAAGTGTTTGATTCGAAATAGTTCTGGAAAATTGATGGTGATATTAACGATGATGCGAATAATAAAATGTGACTAACGGCGCGACAAAATAAAAAAACGCTATTATTAATGTTGACTTGCTTCAACAATCAAATACTCGGGGTGTCGGGATAAGCGACCGGCCACATCGGGTGAAACACCATTGTGTTCGGATTTTCTTATTCTGTCATCCTTTGTATTCGACACGAATTAGCGAGTATTTTAATGTTTTGATACTAGTATTATTAACGATATTAGAAACAAAAAAAAAAGATGAGGAAGACGACGAAGATGGACGAGAAAAGAGAAGAGAGAAAAGGGGAGAAATCGGGTTTGTATGCACCCTTAACCTACATGTTTCGTATTCTCGGTATGTAACTCGTCTAGTTGTGGATTAGGCACGGGATTTCGAGATTATGTAGATGGAGTTATGGTGGTTTAGGGTTTGCTAGGTACCAGGGTTGTAAGTTGTATGTGAAAGTTGTAAAGGTGAAAAGTTAGGGTTGCGAAAAGTTGTTTAAAGAGGTTGCAAAGGGGTGTATATATAGGAATGCTCCCCCACCCCCATCTAGGGTTACTCGATCGAGTGCCCCTGTTGACTCGATCGAGTGGCCCAATGAAGATGTAAAAATGGGCTTGTTGAAGGCGCACTCGATTGAGTGGGATGACACTCGATCGAGTGGATCAGGCGGGCTAGATATTTTGCATATTTTGTATTTGGATTGGATTCTTGATATTCGCATGGCTGTTTTGTGTCTCGGAAACGGCTTTGACCGGGGTTTGACTCGGTCGCTAAAAGTAGGTTTTATTTCCGGTGTCGGTTTTGATCCAAATTAGTCTTATTTGACTGGAAACGACCCACTGGGCCTGAATTTGAGGTCTGTTTTGTGAGATTTGTACTCTGTAAAAATCCCAAGCCAGCAACTAACGGTTTTGAGCCCATATCCGAGCGCGTAGAAGCTCGTTTGCGTCCGATCATCATTGGGTGTTTTTTGGAAACTGCTATAGACACCTAGCAGCCAAATGTGGGTGTCTACAAAGCCCCCACTCTGACTGAGGCTTGGACAAGGCGAAACTCAGAGTAGCTGCGAGGCCAATCGAGGATTAAGACCTGGCAGACTTCCGGTCGGGTCGTTTATAGTCCATTAGACTTGCGTGAAAAGGCCCGCCAGCCATAAGATAGAAATCGTACCTGAGTTCTGTTGTCGGGAGTAGCTCCGTGGGACCTGTTATTTTAAACCCTGGGTGTATCTGTATGCAGATACATCCCGTCTTGGAGCTGCGTGGGAGCTTGCCTAAGAAGCCCTGGGTGTGTCCGTTTGCAAACACATCCCATCTCAGAACTATGCGGGAGCTTGCCTAAGAAGCCCTGGGTGTGTCCGTTTGCAGACACATTCCGATCCGAAACTACGCGGCAGCCTGCCTAAGAAGCCTGGGTGTGTCCGTTTGCAGACACATCCCAACTCAGAATTACACGGGAGCCTGCCTAAGAAGCCCTGGGTGTGTCCGTTTGCAGACAAATCCCCACCCAGAATTATGCGGGAAATCGGACTTGTTGTATAAGTCCTGGGTGCGCCTATATATGGGCCCATCCCGTGCTATTTCGGGAAAATGCCGCCTTGGGCTTTCCACTGGGGAGATAAGTGAGTGATAAGTGTAGTTTGTAGTTGCTCGGGTGGAGCTTTGTAAAGTTTGCGGTTGATTTGGATGCTTGTTTGGATGTTCGGGGTGGTGTTTGTTTTGTTTGTGTGTTTGTTTCATTTTGTTTCATTTTGTTGTCTTTTGTCTTTTTTTCTTTCGTTTTCGCCATGTCTTCGTTTTGTGTTGTGTTAGTTGTGTATTTTGTGTAGAAAGGTTTTCGAAAACCCGGTTTAGAGGCTAGTCTGCAAGCGTTTACTTTCCCTCCCTAGTAGTATAAATCGAGTCTTGGACTTTAGTCTAGTACAATGACCCTAAATCAATGAATTCGTTGGTCCTTTACCTTGAGTCCACCTAGCTTACTAGGGATTTACTGCGGGATTTGCACTTTTGACCATTATGACCACCCACGGTGTGAAAAGGCCTTGGTTGCCGAGTCTCGTCCCTTAGGTGACCGTGTTTAGGATTGTTTGATTAGTCCAAGTTTTTCCCCTTTTTGTGGGTTAGAAGGGAAGGGCCCGTCCCGACTTACCTATTACCCTACCTCCTACACATATCCACACAATAAATTGCAATTTGTTGAATTCTCTCTTTCATGTTACACAAAGAAATGCCAAAAGCCAAATCAAGCCAAAAAGGGCAAAGAATAGAAAAAGAAACAGAATGAAAGAAAGAAAAGAATGAAGAAAAAGAAAAGGCACAAAAGCAAAGAAAAAAAAAAGAAAATAGAAAAGAAGAAAAAGAAATGGCATGGCAACGAACAAGGCAAAAATGCAAAAAGAAAAGAATGCCAAAAGAAAACCCGTCTCACAAAAAGAATCCATACATCTCAAAATAAGCCTTTTACCGACTATTATCGTGAAGAGCCTACCAAAGGACCGAGTCCCTAGGAAGGATGATAGCGGTGATGGTCGGTCTTCCCTCATTTTGCATTCTATCCACCTTTTTACTTGGACTAGTTAGGCGGTTTTGGGCACGGGACGACTCTCTTGGCTCATCGCTAAAGGGGGCGGGGTCTCACTTACCTACAGTGTCGACTAACACCGTGGTTCATCACTTTCCATCCCGCCGATCGTCCCGTAGTACGTTCTTAGAAAGTTAGGAGGAATCTAGGTAAGTTACCAACGTTTTTGTTGCTTTATCGTCATACTATTAGGGTTTAGTTCACCTTGGTTTGTATTGTTAGCTTGGGAACGTTGTCACTTGCCTCGTGTCCTAAACCGGTGTCTTTTCACCGCTTTGTTGAGGGAAGCGGTATTTGTTTTCTTTTGGGTGCAACCGATTATTTGTTTGTTTGTGTGATTATTTGTTTGTTGTGTCCGGTTGCATCCACAGTTTTGTCGCAAGACCCCACTTGCCTTGCGGAGTGCACTTTTCCTCTAAGTGCACTCGCGTGAGTTGAAAGGGCGTAGGGTGCGCTAATACCCACTCGGCTAGTTTAGTAGTTAGTATGTGCTTACTCGAGGGCGAGTAAGGGTTAAGTGTGGGGGAGTTGATAAGTGTAGTTTGTAGTGCCTATTTTACTGTGTTTTGGTCCCATTTTCCTTGTGGAATCGCTCCTTGGGAGCGGATTATGGGCTACTTATTCTTTCTCTAGTTCGTTTCAAGTTCCCGAGACCATTCTCGAAGAGTTGGAACGATTCTGGCTCGATACATACACATTTTGGAGCCAACGAAGTGAAGGAACGATCACTCGGTGCCTTGGATTCGATCCCGAGACCTCGAGACCCGATCCTGAGCCTCCGAGACCCAATCCCGAGTCCCGAGAATCGATGAGAAACCCATGAGAGGCAAGGAAGGACCAAAAGGAGCTTAAAGGAGGCCTACAAGGCTCAACCGGGTCGGGATGGCCTCAACCGGTCCCGGTTGAGGTGCACAAAAGACACACCTACTGTCCTGGGTCCGTCCCGGTCGGGACCAACCCGTCCCGGTCGGGATGAGCCCGTCCCGGTCGGGATCGATCCGTCCCGATCGGGACGGTGGTGCTGCAGCCGCGCTTCACTTATTTCTTCCTCCTTCATTCTTGTACCCATATAAATACTTCCCTCTTGTATTGTTTACATATCTGATCTTACCCTAGACTCTCTTAGGCCTCCATTAAACATTCATAACCCTAGATTAGTGTTCCTCTCATTAGCTTAATTCTCTATTTAATCTTTAGTTAATTATTGTAATTAGTGTTGTATTAAGGAGATTCTTGAAGATTATTCCAAGCTTGACAACCTTGGAGTTTTATTTGGGTTTCTTATTAATTCAAGTTCTCATCTTTTTCATCCTTGTTAGTTTGGTATAATCCTCTTCTCCCTTTTACTTTTGTTCTTTGTTTATTGTTCAAGTTTGAATCTTTATTTATTGTTATTGTTGTTAGTTGTTCATAATGAATGTTTGGATGCTTGGTTTAGTTTTTCTTGTTTATGTTGTTGTTAGTTTAATAATGAGTGAGTAGTTCTCTTGTGGGGTTAGTTGGGGGATTAGGGGTAGATTATGGGTGATTAGGGTTGATTAGGGGTAAAGGTTGAATCTTTGTTGTTAGTCACATATTGGGCACTCTATGTGTTTGTTGAATTGCTTGTGTGAGTTGTAGTGGCCAATGCTTCCCATACTTGTGCTCATCTTCTCATTGCCTGTCTATTATGTGATTGTGTTGAGATTATTCATAGTCACGAAAGTGCGGACTATGGTCTACGTAGCGAGAGCCCGGACCAACCTCGACATCGGTCTACGTAGCGAGAGCCCAGACCGACTCTAGCAACTAGGAGACATCTATACCCTTGATCACCCAATTACCCATCTACACTTATTGATGGTAGGGATTTGTCACGTCCCTAGCCAACAATAAAACACCGACTAACCTAGTGGGTAGCTAGGGCAAGTCGGGATCGTATCCACCAGGACGGTATATCAAGGTTTAGACTAGGTCTACCTACAACGAGACTAGGTTACCAAAACAAACACAAAGAAGCGATAAATGGAAAACTATGATGAAGGAGGAGTAAGAACTAAACTAACACTAGAGACTAACTAAATAATGAAACTAACGAAAATAATGACTAACTAAGAGGTGAACTCAAATATGGAAGAAAAGTGGGGTAGGTCGGGTTCATAGGAGTAGAAGGGTAATTGTGGTGATCAAGGGTATAGGTGTCTCCTAATCGCTAGAGTCGGTCCGGGCTCTATCAACTTAGACCGATGTCAAGGTGGGTCCGGGCTCTCGCAACTTAGACCCTAGTCCGCGCTCTCGCGACTAAACTATTCTCAACATTTCCACAAAATAAACAATCAATGAGAAGATGAACACAAGTATGGGAAGCATGGCCACTACAACTCACACAAGCATATCAACAAACACATAGAGTGCCTACAATGTGACTAACAACAAAGATGTAACCTTTTCCCCTTAATCAACCCTAATCATCCATAATCTACCCCTAATCCCCCTATTAACAAAAATGTTGCTAACTTACCTAGATTCCTCCTAACTTTCTAAGAACGTACTACGGGACGATCGGCGGAGTGGAAAGTGATGAACCACGGTGTTAGTTGACACTGTAGGTAAGTGAGACCCCGCCCCCTTTAGCGATGAGCCAAGAGGGTCGTCTCATGCCCAAAACCGCCTAACTAATCCAAGTAAAAAGGTGGAAAACATGCAAAATGAGGGAAGATCGACTAATGCCGCTATCAACCTTCCTCGGGACTCGGTCTTTTGGTAGGCTCTTCACGGCAAAAGTCGGAAAAAAGCTTATTTTTGTGGGGATTTCTTTTTGTGAGACGGGTTTTCTTTTGGCATTTTCTCTTTTCTTTGCATTTTTGCCTTGTTTGTTGCCATGCCACTTCTTTTTCTTCTTTTCTATTTTCTTTTTGGCTTTTTTGCCTTTTCTTTTTCTTCATTTCTTTTCTTTCTTTCATCTTCATTCTTTTTCTTTTCTTTGCCCTTTTGGCTAGATTTGGCTTTTTGGCTTTTCTTTGTATGACAAGAAAGGGAGAATTCAACAAATTGCAACTTATTGTGTGGATATGTGTAGGAGGTAGGTAAATGGGTGAGTCGGGGAGCGTCCTTCCCTTCAAACCCACAAAAAGTGGAGAACTTGGACTAATCAAACAATCCTAAACACGGTCACCCAACGGACGGGACTCGGTAACCAAGGCATTTTCACACCTTGGGTGGTCATAATGGTCAAAAGTGCAAATCCCGTAGTAAATCCCTAGTAAGCTAGGTGGACTCAAGGTAAAGGACCAACGAACTCATTGATTTAGGGTCATTCTACTAGATTAAAGTCCAAAACTCGATTTATACAACTAGGAAGGGAAAATAGACACTCACACGCTAGCCTCTAAACCGGGTTTTCGAAAACGGTTTACGCATAAGAAACACAACACAACATAAAACAAAGACACGACGAAAACGAACGAAAGAAAAAGAAGCAAAAGCAACAAAACAAAAACAAAATAAAACGAACACATAAACAACACAAACACCACCCCGACCGTCCAAACAAGCCACCAAATCAACCACAACTTTACAAAGCTCCACCCGAGCACACAACATCACAATCTCCTCCAAACTCCGCAAGAGATAAAGAAGAAAAAGGGATAAAGATGTTACCGGAAGTCTTGAAAACTCTCCAAAGCTATTGGTGATTTAAGCAACCTATAAGGAAAGAGGGAGGCAAACACGCACAATACGACAAAAACACGACACAAGGACACAAAGGGAAAACACACAAAAGAAAAATCTTTTTGATTTTTGTGAAAATTTTTCAAATTTTTAGGATTTTTTCAAGATTTTTTCGAAAAAGATAAGAAAATAAAACTAACTATGCTAGAATATCGCTCCCCCACACTTAAACCAAGCAATGTCCTCATATGCTCAATTGTAGTGTGCGGAGAGACAAAAGAAAAAGAAAAGAAACTACGAAAATAAAGCTAAAAATCACAGAATAAGGTGAAGAAAAAGGTAGAAGGTGTCCGGCCGGTGTGTAGTCAAGTCACCATGGGCCGAGACGAGAAAAAGGTATGGATGGGGGAAGAAAATAAAAAGAAGGAAATAAAAGGAAATGGGAGGGGAGGGCTAGGTGTAATCAAGTCACCTAGCCCGGATTCCGCCTAAATCCGACTAAATCCTATGAAAAAGGGTGAAAAACTTGTAAAATTTTGGATTTTGAAATGACTCTCAATGTAGTCACGTCATCGAGAGTCGGGAGCAACATATACCAAGGCCCCGAGGGCCACCATGACACAAAATAATGGGAAGGGGAACATGCAAAGGGAGATAAGCTATAAAAGACGGAAAAGAAAGGATAGTTGCCATACCGATTGGTTGGCAACTCACTCCATCGTCTCAAAGATCAATGTTAGCACATAGCTAGTCTTCATCATTGCTATTCCTCTTCAAACTCGATAAGTACGCATGGTTAAGGTATTAATGGTGTGAGGGGTGGAAATTGATGTGAAGGTCGGTGCCAAGTGGATAGAAGATGAAGTAAGGGTATGAAAATGTAGTATATGGATGGTATGATATGAGAAAGGATAAGTAGGGAGGTTGGGTGGGGGTATACAATGGTTGGGTGGGCTTAAATGTCGAAGAAGAGGCACCAAAAAGGAGTAGGGGACCATCCCGGTCGGGATAGATGATCCCGATCGGGATGATAAACCCTTCCCGATCGGGAAGCCTCCTTCCCGGTCGGGAAGCCACTCCAGAAATCTCGAAATATGGCCCCATCATCCCGATCGGGATGGCTCCTTCCCGGTCGGGATGACACACTCGTCCCGGTCGGGAAGGGAGCTTCCCGCCCGGGATGGGTCTTCTTGACCTCCAAAACCCCAAAAGCTTTACCAAAGCTTCAAAAACCGATTCCCATACTCACGATCCAAGCTCTATCATTAGCCATTCCTTTCTAGGAATCGCCTTCACTTCACCTATCAAACAAAGCTCAAACACACATCAAAATCCCTCCCTAACATCGCTCATCAAAATACCAAATCAATTATAAGAGCTCCCAAAAGCTAACAAATACTAGAAACCAAACTATCCAAACATAAACACAAATACAAGCACAAAAGAAAGGGAAAAGATATTTACACTAACTACCCTCACCAACAACGCCTCCATAGCCATCAAGAGCTCGGAGTAGTAAGTCAAATGCCTTAGCAACATCTTCATTGAAGCTCACATGGCTGAGCCTAGCCACTCCTAAGAGCTTCCAAGTCGGAGGGAAGAAGCGATCATCTTCATTATGCTCGGGGTTATCGTGATCTTCCGGGTCTTCGGAAGCAACATAGCTACGACTCTTATGACCATCCGGTAGGTATAGTGGTCTAGAGTCGTGCTCGGTGTCATGATGTGGGAGATCACACCCTAAGGGTGTCGCTTCTTCTACGGGGTCAAGAGTGGAATTCTTTTCCACCGCCCGACAAGGATCCTCTTCACCAATCGTCTCACAAGACAAGGGAATAGACATCGAGTGCGGTAGAAGAGGATAAGGCATCAAGTTTTCTTCATTGGAGGGTTTAGGATCCTCCAATTTCCCGTTCAAGGCAAGTTCCAAGGCATCTACTTCTTTTTCCCAAGTATTGCGCTCCTTTTCACTCACCTTGTCTATATGGCCTAGAGGAGGTATGTCTTCACTTGGCTTTGGATTGTCTAGTGGTTCATCACGAAGAAAATCGAACAAATCCAATTTTATCGCCAATACATTGGCTCCCAAAGAGTTATCTCGAGAATCATGTTCACTCCCCTCCCCATTGTTGGCCCTTGAAGCTTCAACTTCCTCTATTCTCTCCCTATCTTCACCACCCAAGCAACACTCAACAATGGTCTCTTGATCGACCCTCTCTTCTTCATTTGTAGCTTCAAGGTTGGGTTGACTTTTTTGTGGAGGCACACGACCTTCTTGCCCAAATGAACCTTCCTCAACATGTAGTGGAGCTCGAGTGGCCAACATCGTGATATGAGCCATGAGTGCATTGATGCGAGCATCTTGCACCTCTATTTGGGCCTTGAACTCCTCCCTAACCCCTTGTATTTGAGTCAACATCAATTTTTGACCCTTTTGCAATAACATCATCATCTCATGTTGGCTCCCTTGTGTTTGGACCAACATTTGACAAGTCTCAAAGTTAGGGATATTTGGTTGTGGGTTATGTGAGGGTGTTTGGTAGTTGTTAGGATGTGGGAATGATCCTTGACAACTTTCTTGGTAACCATAAGAAGAGGGTTCATAAGATTGTTGATGAGGTTGATATGTTTGGTAAAGTTGTGGGTTTTGGTAATTCGCCCCATAGTTGTCCCGTGATGATGGATGGTAGCTTGGACGCGCCATGTCCATAACGTTGCTTTGGTACCTAGGATGAGCTAGAAGCACTTGAGCAAACGTTAGTATCCTAGTGCTTTTGAGGCACTAGGAAGGGAGAGTAACACGCAAGAAGAAAAACGGAGATACACAAGGAGAAGAGAACACAAAAATCAAGAACAAAGTCCAAAACTAAGCAAAAAAAAGTCTAAACTACGCCGTCCCCGGCAACGGCGCCAATTTGATGGGAGGGATTTGTCGTGAATCCCAACCGTCAAATAAAAACGACAAAGCCTAACTAGGGTAGCTAGGGTAAGTCGGGTCGAATCCACAGGGATGGCAGGTCGGACTAGGGTATGCTACGGTCTAGGACTAGGTTCGAGACAAGCTATTCTAAGGATGGGGAGACTAGGACTAAGCTAGGTCTAAAGCAAGAAAACAATCAAAGGAAACGGGCTAGGATTAGGTCGGGGTCAAAAGGGGTAATGGAATGGTCAAGGGAGAACTAGAGTGAAGGAGGTAGTAGGGTAATATAGGTAATGCTCGGTCTCTCGCAACTTAGACTCACCTAGAGGTTCCACCTAAAACCCACCTTGGTGACACAAACGACAAACTGGGTTACTAGCGTGATATCGGGGCCTAGGTCGCATCCGGGCTTTCGCAACTTCGACCGACCTAGAGGTCGTCCTCACCGGGCTCTCGCAACATAATGAGGGAACCAAACCCACAAACAAACTATCACCCACAAGAGAAAAGCAAGAAAAACAAGCATATGCACATACTAGTCATTCATGCATTTCAACAAACATGTGATATGCATCAAACCAAGGGGAAACCCAAATCTTCCACCAACATCTCCAACAATCCCTTAATCATCCAATTAACACCCTAATCACCTTACTAACCCTAGCAAGATACTACTCTAACATATCTATACTAAAACTAAAACTAAGAAGAGAAATTAATTCAAACAACCAAACTACCATAATGAAACTAACAAGAACTATGAACTATGAGCAATCCACACAACAAAGAATCAGACTTTAATGAAAGAACAAGATTAAGAGAAAGGAAAAGAAGATTATACCTACTAACAAGATGAAAGGAAGAAGGAAACTTGCATAAATGAGAAAAACCCAAAACAAACATCCAAGTTTGTCAAGCTTGGTGGAGATCTTGAAGAATTCCCAAATTACAAGCATTAATCTATGATTAAAGACTAATTACCAACTAATCTACACTAATCTATGCTAATCTATGCTAAAATAATCTAGGGTTTAGTCTAATATGAAGTGCATATCATAAGATGATGTCTTAATACAAGAGGGGGGTATATATAGGGTTACAAGTGGAAAGGAGAAGAAAGGAAACAATGTGGGTAAGCTGTAGCCCATCCCGGCCGGGATGAGGTGGTCCCGGTCGGGACGGGGTTGGTCCCGGCCGGGAAGGGTTGCTCCCGGTCGGGAAGGACCCTCAGTGGCCTCTCTTCTTGCGCTTCTCAACCGGAACCGGTTGAGCCTTGTAGGCCTCCTTTAAGCTTCTTTGGTCCCTCCTTGCTTCTCATGGGTTTCTCATCGATTCTCGGGACTCGGGATCGGGTCTCGGAGGCTCGGGATTGGGTCCCAAGGTCTCGGGGTCAATTCCAAGGCATCGAGTTATCGTTCCTATACTCCGTGGGCCCCAAAATGTGTATGTATTGAGTCGGAATTGCTCCAACTCTTCCAAATTGGTCTCGGGAACCTGAAACGAACTAAAGGAAGCATAAGAAACCCATAAATCGCTCCCAAGGAGCGATTCCACAAGGAAAATGGGATCAGAACACAACAAATAAGCACTACAAACTACACTTATCAGGTCCACTAAAAACTAGGCTAAGTCACAAACAAACACAAGAGACTAGAATTGATTAACTATGATGGTAAAAGAGGTATGGACTAGACTAACAATGAATTAACTATTAAATGAGCTAAATGAAATGACTAAAACAAACTAAACAATGAACTAGAGAAATTATAACTAACAAGAAGGATGAATCAAATATGGAAGGGAGTAGGGTTAGTTCGGGTTCTTAAGTGTAGGAGGATAATAGGATGATCAAGGGTGTAGGTGCCTCTTAAGTTACTAGAGTCGGTTTGCGCTTTCGCGTCTAAACCTAGGTCAAGGTCTGTTTGCGCTCTCGCGTCTAAACCCAAGTCTGCACTCTCGTGTCTAAGACTATACCCGAACATAATCACACACTAGTCAAAAAATGAGAAGATGAGAACAAGTATGAGAAGCATTGGCCACTACTACCCACACAAGCAATTCAACAAACACATAGAGTGCCCAATATGTGACTAGCAACAAAGATGCAACCTTTTCCCCTAATCAACCCTAATCACCCATATTCCACACTTAATCCCCCTACTAACCCCACAAGAAAACTACTCACTCATTATCCAACTAAGATTAACATAAACAAGAGAAATCAAACTAAACATCCAAACATCCATAATGAAGAAACAAGAACAATAAAGAACAAGTAAAGATTCAAACTTGAATAAATAAACAAAGAGAACAAGAGAAAAGAGATTATACCCACTACAAGATGATGAAAAAGATGAGAACTTGTATAAATAAGAAACCCAAAATAATCTCCTAGGTTGTCAATCTTGGATGAGTCTTCAAGAATCTTCTTAATACAAGACTAATTAAACTAGGAATAACAAAAGTTTAAAGGAAGATTAAGCTAATGAGAGGAGAATTAAATCTAGGGTTTAAACAATGTAGAGAGGCTTAAGATAGTCTAGGGTAATGTAAGATAGTTAAATAATACAAGGGGGAAGTATTTATAAGGTTACAAGAGTGAAGGAGAAGAAAAGAATCAATTGCGTGCAACAGCTGGTCCATCCTGTCCGCGACGGTTCGGTCCCATCCGGGACGGAATGGTCCCGACCGGGACGGGTTGGTCCCGACCGGGACGGCCTCAAAACAGGAGCATCTTATTTTGTGCACCTCATTCCGGACGGGATGAGGTCCTTCCCGACGGGGATGGGTCTTGTAGGCCTGCAATATGATCTTTAAGGTCCCTCCTTGCTTCTCATGGGTTTCTCATCGATTCTCGGGGCTCGGGATCGGGTCCCAAGGTCTCGGGATCGACTCCAAGCCATGGAGTGCTCGTTCCTTCACTTCGTTGGCTCCAAAAAGTGTATGAAACGAGTCGGAATCGTTCCAATTCTTCATGAATGGTCTCGGGAACCTGAAACAAACTAGAGGAAGCATAAGTAACCCATAAACCACTCCCAAGGAGCGATTCCACAAGAAAAACGGGACCAATACACAACAAATTAGGCACTACAAACTACACTTATCAGAATACTAAATTTTTTCACAGTACAGTCAAGGCTAAGAGTGTTAAGAATAAGGTGATGTGGGTAGAGGACAAACAAGGGGTTTTGGTTTTTGAACCTATGAGCATTAAAAGGGCTTTTGAAGATTATTATCATATTATTCTTCTTGGGCAGGAAAGTAGTGTTACCAGGGTACATAAACATACAGTAAGGAAGGGGAAAGTGCTTTCGCAGGAGCATCATTTAGCATACCTAATCATAAGAGTCCTGGGCCCGATGGTTATGGAAGCAAGTTTTTTAAAGACACCTGGGCTGTTACTAGCAAGGATGTGATCGCAGTAGTACAAGATTTTATGAAGAATGGAAGACTATTAAGGCAGATCAATCATACTGTGTTAACATTGATTCCTAAGGTGGAACGGCTCACATCAGTGACACAATTTAGGCCTATCGCTTGTTGTAACACGGTGTATAAGTGCATCGCAAAGATTCAAGCAAAACGAATGGGGAGTGTCCTTCCTGATGTGTTAAGCTCTAACCATAGTGGATTCATTAGAGGGAGAGATATTGTTGAAAATATCATGGTTTGTCAAGATCTTATTAAGCTTTATAATAGGAAATCATTTTCTCCTAGAGCACTGATGAAGCTTGACTTAAATAAGGCCTGTGACTCAGTTTCTTGGAGTTTTATTGGAGACATGATGGAGGCTTTGAATTTTCCTGTCAAATTTAAGAAATTAGTAATGGAATGCATCACTACTACATCATTTTCGCTTTCCTTGAATGGGGAAGTATTTGGGTTCTTTAAAGGTAAGAAAGGGCTTCGACAAGGAGACCCAATGTCACCTTTGTTTTGCTAACGACCGGATTATGTTCAGTAGAGGTGATATAGATTCCATCAAACTGTTGCTTAGTGGGTTCTATACCTTCTCTTATGCTTCTGGATTATCTATGAATGTGGAGATATCTAATATATATTTAAATGGGATGAAAGTTAAAGAGAAGCAGGAATGCTTGAATGTCACAGGAATGAATCTTGGTACGTTGCCCTTCAAGTATCTTGGTGTTCCAATTTCGCCAAAGAAACTGTCCATGAATGACTTTGCTATATTAACTGAGAAGATAGTGATGCGAATTCGGAGTCTGGGGCTAGGCATCTGTCTTATGCGGGGAGACTGGCACTCATTCAATCAGTAATTAGTCATTTACACAGCTACTGGGCATGCATTTTTATGCTGCCAGCGACTGTGATCAGGAAGATTGAGGCGATTTGTCACAGTTTCTTATGGAGTAGTAGTGAATACCATTGTTCTGCTCCTTCTGTGGCGTGGGAAAAGGTGTGCAGTGGGAAGAAGAATGGTGGTCTAGGCCTTCAAAATTTGGCGAACTGGAATGTGGCTTTCTTGGGTAAATTTAGCTGGTGGCTGTATAGTATGGCGGATTCCTTGCGGGTCAAGTGAATTAATGCAGTTTATTTGAGGAGAAAGAAGTGGGAAGATTATCAACCTGGGGTGAATTCCAGCTGGACCTGGAGGCAATATGCAAGACTAGGGACAAGCTTCAAATTGGCTTCCAACTATCTGATTGGAAGGAGAGGTATACTGTGAGAACCGGGTATGCGTGGCTGCAACCGGTAGAGACTAAAAGCAGGTTTGCTCCTTTGGTTTGGGATTCTTTGTCAATTCCGAAGCATTCTTTTATGAGTTGGCTAGCAAGTAAAAGTTGACTTATGACGAGAGAGGGAGAGAGGATAAGTAAATGGTATATGGATGCGTAGAGGAGGTGTGGAATATGTGAGAATGATGTGGAGACACATGACCATCTTTTCTTTAGGTGTTCTTATAGCAAGCAAATTCCTATGGGGGTGAACTCTTGGTTACAAGTTTAGATCCCTTCCACTGGTTTTTTTGAATGGTGATATATGAAGAGAGAGAGAGATTCTATAGCCACAAGAAAGTTTGGGCCGCTAGTATTAATGCCATGATATACCATATATGTTGGGCAAGGAACCAAAGTGTACATGATCAAATTCTCCCTATGCCTAGTAGAGTTTGTCGGTTAATTAAAAAGTATGTAAGTAGTAGACTATTAGGACTTAATTCTAATATGCAACAACAAATTAGGTGTTTCCTATGTTAGTCTATCATGTAGTGATGTTAGTATGGTTGGGTTGTGAACAAGATTTAATGTTTTTGGTTGAAATGAAATTACTTACATTTTACCAAAAAAAGATAAATAAACACATACAATCCAGTTGTGATATAAATCTATGATAATTGCTCCTAAGTCTTAATATCAACGAATCCCGTTCAATAATTAAGTCTTAGATGTTACTCAAGTCAAGTTAATCAAAAAATCCTGTTCAATTAACAAAACTAACAGTAGAACGATGAAATAGAAAACTAGTTGATCACTCTAGAAATCAATAACAACATTCATATAATTAAACTGAGCAATTAATCAATAATCAAGAATAAAGATTAGAACTTTCAAACTCACAACTGATAATTAAGTGACTCATTGTCTTGAACCGAGAAAAGAAATTAGTTACACATATTCTTGAGAAAATTAGGGTCTTCTAGTGAACGTACAGCTGATGATACAAAGATGCATCATAAAACTAATACTACTAATGACTATATAAACTAATAATAATAGTGGTCTAATAATAATAGGAAAGTCTAATAATTACCAAAAGCTAATAATAAAATAAAATAATAAAATATAATAATCCTAATAAATACTAAGCTGTCAAGGAACCTAAAGCATCTTAAGTTCCGTCTTCAATTCCCGAGCTTCGTAAGACTGTCGGTTCTTCGGCTTCGATTGGGCTTGTTCTTCTCCATCTTTGTCTCAGGCCGAATCAACTAAATAAATCATTTCGTACTCTAAAATCCTCAAACACTTTCGCTTCTCATCGTCGGCGATTTACTTAAAATCGTCGACAATTTTACATATTTTACCTATTTTACCCATTACTCCCTTTTCCCTCCTTAAGTAAACAAAACAAAAATTACTTTAAAACAAAAACGATCAACCCAACAAAACGAAACTAAAACAAAACAAAAACATCAAAACAAAACAAAACAAGTTACTACATCTCTATCCGATCAAAACAAAGACGATCAATAAGAAAACTCAACTTTTGAAGATTCCCCAAATTCTCAGGAATCACATCAGTCAAGTTATTTGAAGTCAAATCCAAATACTCCAGATTCTCACAATTAGAAATCTCAATTGGAATGCCCCAGAAATCATGTTACTACTGAAATCAATGGAGTTCACATAAGACAATCGAGCATCAAGCATCCACAACAATTTCCCGTCAATTGAAGTAGGTAATAGCATAGACGTTGAAACACGAAGACTACGTCTGGGCATAGATTTTAAAACTCGAAGTCTACGCCTGAGCATAGACTTTAAGACTCGAAGTCTACGCCTGGGCATAGACTTTAAGACTCGAAGTCTACGCCTGGGCATAGACTTTAAGACTCGAAGTCTACGCCTGGGCATAAACTTTAAGACTCGAAGTCTAGGCAAATTGTTAACCAAGTTCCAAATTGTTGTCGGTATACGGTAAATTTAAATCAAAAGGAAAATTGTTAACCGTGTTCGATATTCCGGACAATTGTCAACGTTATTGGAAAAATGAAAATATAATCGTTTCGATGTTATTCCGATGATGATTCGGTTAAATTTAAATATAATAGTGCTACTTTCGGACTTTGTAATTTCCTTAGGTTAAGTACTGGTTGGTTAAATAATAGTAATTACAGTAAATCGTGATAATATAACAGTAGTTAGGTTAAATATAATTTAGTTAGTTTAGTTTAGATTTTGTTTAGTTAGTAATTAAATAGAGGACGATTCGGTCATTTACTATCATATTTGCCAACGATTTTAAGTAAATTGCCGACGACGATGAGTAGTCCCCATCCTCAAATTAGTTTATATGATAATCACACGGACATTACACAAATACGACAAAATAACACCAATTTATTTGACCGAATTATCCATAAATCACCGTTATAGCCATGACTAAATGCGACCTATCAAATATCCCCACGCTTGAACCTTTACTCGTCCTCGAGTAAAACTTGAAGAACGCAATAATAACAACCATCACTAGTCCAAAACACACGGGAAAAACGTTACCCTCACGGCTCTTCGCTCACCTTCCTTCAAACTCCCTCGGGACAAGACAACATCACCAGCAAGTCTTGCCAAGAATCGAACTATCATCACGACAAAAGGATATCAATATATCAATAAAAGTTAATACCAAATTCTAACGCCCCTTATCGCTCCGATCATAAAATGGATCACATGCGCTACAAATGTCACCGGTGGTAAAAGATGTATACCACAATATTACACAACCCGCACATGTGATCAATCCTAAACACATTCTAATCGCCAAATCAAAACAATTACACCCAATCGCATAAACAAGGTGCAATCACTCCACTCCGCATCACGATTTTTCTCACCTTGACCAACTATCATACCCGACTGACCTTCTATGTCACCCTTCTTATGACGCCAACACCAAGAAATGGAGAAAGTAGTAGTGATTTTTTTCCCTAATTCCCTCATTTTGCCTAAAGCGTTCGCCCTTGCTGATTTTCACTCTAGCTATTCTTTTTTTTTTCAACTCAGACTACTCTCGTGGCACGCAACTCGATTTTTCTTTTTACCCGGAGCGCCTTTTCGGGTTTTCACTCCGTCATCAGCCACATTTCCCATTCTTGCCTAGGCGCCCTTTCGGGTTTTCACCTAGCCGGGTATTTATTTTTCACATTTTTCTTAATTTTTTTTTGGGAAAGTGTATGTGGTATATTAAATAATGAATCAATCAAATTACATTATGTATCCATCAATCTGGGGATGAATGTGTCATCCCTATTGGACAGTTTCCCTTTCCGAACATTACTAAAATACATTTTCATCTCTTTAATAATGTTCCTACTTATTATTTGAGGCCTTATAAGAACGCCTTCCAATCTACATTTGTTTCTTTGTTCCCAAATGTAGTACCCGGCTGCATTTATCACGCTATTGAAAACTGCACGCTGGAGTCTGCTGCCTTTCATCCTATCTCGCTGATCAGTACCGCTTGTGTTACTTAAATCGTGCTTCATCCAATTACCCAAGCATTTCATTATTATGTTACTGTATTCACACTCCCAGAAGAGATGCTTCCTGTCCTCCGGTCTCTCATTGCACACACCACATAAGTCATCGCTAGTCACGTTGAGACAGTGCAATTTGGTCTTCAAGTTCATAGCGTTATGCTGATAAATCCATGCGATAATGCGATGTTTCGGTATGGTCCATTTGTTCCACACAAGCCTGTACCAATCCACTTCTATTTCCTTATCTCGAATCCAATTGTACCCCTTGGCCGTAGTATACCGGCTGTCTCCATCCCATTCGCCTCTTTCGATGCCTTCTTTGAATTTATCTTTAATTTTGCAAATACGTCTCCATCCCCATCCCACATCGGCCGGAGGACAATACTGCAACCACGGCTGTCCTTTCAGATATATCGACTTTACCCAAGACACCCAAAGCCTGTTAGGATCCTTCGCAACCCACCAAACCAATTTTCCAATCGCAGCTTTGTTCCAATTCGAGCATTGTGTCAAATTCAGCCCTCCCTCTTTATACGGGACACAAATCTTCTTCCAAGCAACAAGGGGTGATCTATTATAAGTCGTTCCACCCTCCCAAAGGTAAGTCCTGCATAGACTTTCAATTTGCTTAATAATTCCGGTTGGCAGAAGGAAGATACTTGCCCAATAGTTATGGAGAGTGGACAGCACGGACTTAATCAAGACTAATCTTCCGGCATATGACAGCTTTCTTGCCCCCAGACGTCTAATTCTTTCAGTTATATTATGCACCAGCAGCTGACAGTCATGAATAGTAAGCCTGGATGCCTTAATCGGGACACCCAAGTACTTGAACAGAAGCGCCCCTGGATTGCAGCCTGAAACAGCTAAAATATCCTGCCGTGTCTCCTTCTTCACTCCATTAAAATAGATATTCGATTTTCCCTTACTGAGTTGCAGTCCCGAGGACTTTGAAAATGTCGCGAAGGTGCGTTTTTTTTTTTCATTCAATCTTTATTGTCCTCAATGTGAGATAAAGGACATAGATAAAACCAATAAACGGGGAAAAGAACTTGAAATTGGATAAACAACCCGTCACAAGTATCATAACGTTATATTATATGTGACATTCCAAAGCATATCCCGAAAGTAGACCTCCGTCTCACGAATACTAACACACTTCTTTCATCTTGCCTCAGCTCTCAAGATAGTACCCAATCAAATTACTCCATAAAATCGATAATTAGACCCCACACCACCATCCACCAGTAAGCAATATTAGAATCAGGCCTTCAGCCAACGCAACTCCGAAACGTAATCAACGGAACTCCTACCAACTCTAAAACGAATGGACTCAGCTACTTATCCCTCGATAACAATATGGATAGACACTACTAAGCCCAGCAACGAATACCACCAGAAGTCAGCCATAATCAACAATGTAGCCCAACCGAAAACAACAACTCAGTATCAATGATCTCTGCCATGACAACTAAGTAACCGAGACAGCCGACACCAACTCAACTAGTAGCAGAACTCTGTAGGACGGACTGGCTACTGACTCGACTATGAACAAAGTTGTTCGCTATGATTTGACAGACCCAGAACACGACTCCGTGAACTGACCGGCAAGCTGACATAGACTTAGACGAACCAGACTAACAGACACACACCACGCGCACGAACTGAAGTTACTGGAGGGTGGAGGGAAATGAGGATGAAAGAATGGAGATGATGAAGACGATGTACAGAAGATTTGGAGAGTTGGAATAAGAAATTAATTAATTGGATTTCGGAATTAGGTGGAGGAATGAATCTGGGAGATTGAATAATCAAAAACGGGTGAAGAAGATGGGTTTAATAGGAAGAGAAGGGTATACAAGTTTATGGGGTGAGATTGAGATGTGGATTAAGTGGAATTGAAGATGGGGATTGAAGAGGAAGAATGAAGGTGGAAGAGGAAGACTGCGTTTGTGTTCTGTATTCTTTAGTTATTTTTGATTTTTTTATTTTATTTTAAAATTCAAGAAATCAGACCTGATAGTGGATTGAGGCGCGCGACTCGCATGATAGCCAAGCGACTCGCACGGATCGCTGGAGTTTCGTCCCCGAAGGCGAATTTCTTCAACTTTCCTTTGATTTTTAGTACTCCATCGCGCTAGTCGCCCCACACTCATGCTAGTCGAACGAGATTATGAAAAATCCGTCTTTCTCCTTCTTACAAGTACTAAAAACTAGGACTCGACTTAAAATTAGAAATAAATATGTTTATGACTTATTCTACGAAAAATACGAAAACGATTATTAATCTAATATTATAAAAAAATGACCCTTAATAAAATTTGAAAATAAATAAATAAAAATAAAATAAAAACATACCAGACCTAGGTTGCCTCCCGGAAGCGCTTTTGTTAAATGTCGTTCGCTCGACTTCTAGCAGAAAAATGACCCAAATTAAAATAGTACTAAATTACTTACCTCTACCGACAATAGAGCAATCGAGCAGAATGAATGTATGGAACAACTCAATGCCCTTAGCAATCGATCAAAAATACTCGCAAATAGATTATAATAGTGACGATAAGAGATACAAATCAATTGACATCACCTATAAATAAGTTCATCATAATAATCATGCAATGAACATCTTTTCGACCCTCTATGCTCAAAAAATGAATTAAAGTCAATGTACTCCTCTTTATAAGATGGATTTTTCATAGGTAGAGTCAAATAGGCTCGAGGGTGAACATAAAACTTTCTTGGAATTAACACCGAAGAAGACTCGATAGGTATTATTTGTGGTTCTTCCTTGTGAATATAAAATTCAGTAAATATGTCCCCTATTTCTCCCATAATGTCATGTCAGTTCAGGCTCACTAATTCAATTTTCTCACAGAAATCGTCTTCCACCTCATCAAAAACAGTTATCTCTTCTTCTCCTACTTCGACTTCCTATGGACGTTCGTCCGCCCCGCCTTGCGCCACACGCGGGACCGACCTGGTTTTTCAACGTGTCGCGGCGGCCACCCACGCGGCCCCCTTCCTGCCGGGGGCCGGTCCAATCTCGCGTACGGGGCGATGTGTCAGACCTCGATTTGGATGACAATCCGGACGTGTACTAGATGGGTGGGGGCACCGTGTTACCGTTTGGGAATCGATCGAATCGTGGTTGTAAATGTTTAAAGGCCGTTTTGTTTGGTAAGACGATCTTTTTAGTGAACTGAAGTTGTTGCCGATTTGTGGAGTCGCCACCGAGTCAATTATGGGGACTCGGAAACCGTTCAAGTCAACTTTGATCCCTTGCCGGCTCAAAGTTGAGTGGCACGAGATCTAAAGATAAAGACTTGTACCCTTAAGCACTCCATGCCTGGAATGACTCTCATTGCCAATGGTTTTGGACATCCGGAAACCGTCGATTCTGAGTAAGGGGTGAGAGTACGTATTGGGAAGCTAACATCCAATAGATGTCAACACCCAATCCCGCCCGCACTATAGCGGCCTCTACTAATCAATCGGTGGGCTGATATCCTAGTTCTTTTGTTGTGGTGGAAGTACTGTAACATCCGTTGTTTTCCTAAACCTTTTGCTATGTTGGTTGTTTAAAGACAAGTAAGTTTTGTCGTCGAAGTAGTTGTGTTTACATTCTTTGCATGCGCGATTCCACGTGACAAGCAGGCCATGAAAAGATGCACGTAGAAGAGTAGAGAGTACTAGTATTATACGTATTAGCAAATCAGTTTTAACGCGATAATACGGATATTAGTCATTCTCGTGGTATACCTTACCTGGTATTCTGCTTAAGATGCGTCGGCTCGGTATTAATAGAGATGCGTCGAACCTAATTAGGCGAGCACTGGGACTAATACGGAACCCGACCATCACTTTGTTCAATTTTAGTTGTTTTACGTTTTGAATTCCGTGTTAGGTGATTTAGCATGCGATTATAAGGTCATAAAAGCAATAAATCATACGAAAAACTGTAAATGCGAATGTAAGTAAATCACGTTATGAGGAGTTGCACCCTCGGAGTATACACTAAACGAGACTCGATGCATAGATAGTTTTGAGAACGGATCTCGGAATTACTCGGGTCTATTTAGTGTGTTTTAGTGTTTGCGGTTGAAGTTGGGACGTTACGTATTTTAGTAGATGTTTGTGGGCCTAGCGCCCACATCTAGTGTAGTCGTAGTGCATAATAATAGAAAGTGCGAACATGAAAAGTTTTGTTTAGATAGCAACCTAGTGACGATACGACTTCGACAGGCGGATCCTCCTAACTTGACCAGTTATTCCGGCAGAGTTCCGTTACCGTTTGACCTTCCCGCGGCTACTCCGGCAGAGTTTCATTGCTAAGGACTAGTTCTGCATGCGGCTAATCCGACAGAACCTGGGTACTAGTTTTGAGCTAGTCGATCACAGGCACCTCGGTATCTAGTGGAGTGCTCAAAGGTGAGGAGTAGGGTTGATGTCGCTTTATTATCGGATACGATCGAGTGGATCGTTTGCCTCGGGTGAGCGGCTAATCCGACAGAACCTGGGTACTAGTTTTGATCTAGTCGATCACAGGCACCTCGGTGTCGAGTGGAGTGCTCGAAGGTGAGGAGTAGCGTTGATGTCGCTTTATTATCGGAACTATGATCGAGTGGATCGTTTGCCTCAGGTGTCGGAGTGCGAGCCCTTAGCGAGAGTTTAGAGGGAGAAGAGAGAATTGAATGATATGTGTTGAAATGAGGGCGTGAAGGGGGTATCTATAGGTGTTTTTGGCCCTCGTCGCCCATATAGGCGCCCGAGCTGGGGCGTGCTAAGAATCAGGCGCCTGGGTCCGGGCGTGGGGAGACCCAGGCGCGTCGGGTGGTGCGGTTGGAGTTTTGAGGATACGGTTTTGATACTTTCCAAAACCGAGAGGGAGGAGTGTGATATGATCCTTAGGGATTAAGCTTACCCCGGGCTTGACCTAGCGCCGTGGATTTAGTGGGCCTCGGGTGTTCATCCCGAGGTTCACTTGGCGCGGTGTTGACTCGGTTCGAGTTTCGAGACCGACTCGGGGTCCCGGTATCAGAATTGACTCTAATTAGTTTCTATGCGCTTGTGACGACACGACTAAGACTGCCATCATGTTAGTTTAATTTGCCCGAGTAATTTATTTGATCGGTTCTATAGAAAAACTATCCAGAATACCGCGAGCCCTCGTCGCATTGCAGTCCTATCGTCATCGGGTGTTTGCTGGGCATCTCTGCAGCCACCAGGTCCAAATCTGGGTGTCTACAGAAGTCCCCACTTTGACTGAGGCTTGGACAAGGCGAAAGTCAAGGTATAGCCACCCAGGTCAATTGAAGATTACGACCTGGTGGCTGTCCGGTCGGGTCGTTTTAAGTCCGTTAGAATGTGCGTTGGGGCTCGCCAGCCAAGGTTTAGAAGTCATACCTGACGCCTTCGCTTGTGGCTGTTTGCTTGGGCCCGGGCCGTTGCTTGTCATCTTGTTCTTGATTCTTTGTGCGCGCGCGCTTTGTCTTCTTTGATTTATTTAAGGTTTTGTTTAATTTAAGCGCTTTTATGTCTTAGGTGTAAATGTATTTGCTTTTACTTGGGTTGCTTATGAACCTGTAGACACCCGCATTTTGACTGCCAGGTGTCTATGGTAGTTTCCAAAAAAACACCCGATGATGATCGGACGCTAACGTGTTTCTACGCGCTCGGATACGGGCTCAAAACTATTAGTTACTGGCTTAAGCACTTATGGAGTACAAATCTCACAAAATCAACCTCGAATCCAGGCCCAGTGGATCAGTCCGAGTCAAACAAGACTAATTTGGGTCAAAACCGACACCGGAAATAAAACTGACTTTTAGCGACCCGATTAAAACTCGGTCAAAGCCGTTTCCGAGTAGCTCACCCACGGTCCACCTCCAAAAGGGCCATCAAATCAAGTACGTGAAGGCACAAAACCCTAGACACCAAGGTGCCCTTGCCTTTGCCTATATAAGCAACCCCATGCAACACACATTAGACATCTTTTACAACTTCAAAAAACCCTAATCAACACATCAAATTCAACCCTAGTCTACACTAGTCTACATACATTCAAACCCTAATACTACAAACCCTAAACCTAGCTTTAGGAAAGCGAAACCCTAACCACCATAACTCAACCTCCATAAACCTCGAAACTCCCGTGTTAAAGCCACGACTACGAGTCCGATCCGAGACAAGAACATGTAGCTTGAGGGTGCCAAAACCCCTTTCTTTCCTTCTTCTTTTCCTCTCGTCATCTTCCTCCGTTTCCCATGTTTTTTTTTCATTTTTTTTATTTTCTTTATCCCATTATAATATCGATAATACCGCTAATATTAAAACATTAAAATACTTGTCGATTTGTGTCTAGTATGAGGGATGTCGGAATAAGGAAACCCGAATATACAAGTGTACTGCACACATCGTTGTCGGTCGCTTATTCCGACACCCCAATTGCTTGATTATTGAAACGAGTCAACCTAAACAATAATTTGTTTATTTTTTGCATCGTTATTCAAATCGCATATTCGCAATCGATTTTCAAAACAAGTATTGTATTTTAATAAGGGTCGAAACCCGTTGACACGGATCCGACATCACAATCCCTAGGGATTTATTTCGATGTCGGAGAAGTCGAGGGAATCAAGTCCTCTAATTCAAGCAAAGCGTCGATCCGTTAGATTCGATACCAATTCCATAATTGGATGTCGAATCTAACGATCTAGTCAATTTAATTAACTAATGCGATTTTTATCGTTGATGCTAAAATAATTGTCATACGATTCGCTAGAATTACGACATTATTAAACGCGGAGAAAATCTATTCATATCGCGACAGTTAATTTAAAACGACTCAAAGCAAATTTTCTTTTATTTTCACTCTAGTATTCCATATCGATTCAATAATCGAAAATGGGATATGACGAGTATCAAATTTAAGTTTCGAGTATAAATTCCACGATATTTATGCCCGATTCAACAAACTCATCAATTTATCAAAAATCAAAAGCAATTTCGAAATCAATGCAAAATTGCGAGCGAACCCCATGTTCGTACAGGGGGCACTCGACCAAGTGCCTAGCCCACTCGGTCGAGTGGCACCCCAAAAATCGAATCAGAATGTTTTCACGACCCCCACTCGGTCGAGCCTCACGGTGACTCGGTCGAGTGGCTACATACTCGATCGAGTTTGCCAATAACTCGACCGAGTAAGGTCTAAAAATTCGAAACAGAAACCTTTTTAGAGGGTCACTCGATCGAGTCCATCGACCACTCGATCGAGTGACCTCATCACGACCAAAACCGTGAGTCGTACATTCTTCTTTCTAAAATTCGATAGTATTTTATGACTTAGGTCAACACGTGCCTAATCAATCACGTGCATTACTATCTTTTCAAACCATGCATTATGTTATCTCATCTCATTCAATAATTTGCAAACCGTTATTATCGTTATACCGTTACTAACCGTTTGTTGTTTCTTTTGTCAATTTTGGTTGTTTATTTTATTGTACTAAAATGAACCCACATGCTAAAATTCAACTTCGATGCTAAATTTGAAGATGAGATTCCGAAGATTTGAAAATCGAAAACGGCATCTCGGAGATTTGAAAATCGAGAATGGCATCTTGAAGATTTGAAGAGTGAAGCTGAGATTTTGAAAATTCGAATATCGAAAAAAGAATTTCCGACAATTTGAAAATTGAAGATGATTCTTTTTTTCGACATTCAAATTTTCAATTTTCAAGATATCCAATTTCAAAACCCGTGACACATATCGAATTTAGGACTTATGATTTTACTCAATATAGCCTCTTTCTAGCCGGTATGCTGCCCAATTCAAAACTCGAAAATATTTTCGAACTTTTAAAACCGAGGCCCGATACACTTTCCGATTTTCTCGAAAAATCGGGCCTTTCCCCGAGTTCTCTCGGACTTTCCAAAAACAATAAATTTTCAAGACCTTCCTCTTCTTAGGACTTCCCGTATTTAGCAGTTTCGGGTCGTGTCTTAAGTCGCCAAGGTCTTTAGCGTCGAAACTCCGTCGATCTTACATCACGAGTTTCTTCCCTACCCCAGTCCGCCTTATTAGACTAAGGCAAGGCCCACCCACGTAGGACATATTCCTGCAATGGAGGGCCCGTCTACACAATCGAGTCCAAAGGATGGGGATGTTTCACGTGGACCTTCCTTCGAACAGGACTCGGCCCACCCGCCGAATCCTAAGGAAGGCCCACCTTTCACAAGTCACCCGTCTAGGAGTCTTTTCTGAGTCAACCTTTTACAAGACATAGCCCTATAACAAAAGGTTCACAGTCCTTACGTCTAAGGGTCACTCGTCCGACACTCGAGTCTTAACAAAATCTTCAATCCCACTCGGGGGCTACCCCTTAGCAGAACGATCAATCACAGTTGCTCTAAGGGTCATGTCTTACAAGTGTCTCACGTACCCCACTTTCGAGTCACTTAAGAATTAAGATGCCACCATCATCTAAGTCCTTAGTTTCACATTGGGGGCTATTCTCCGACAGAGTGATTAATCACAGTCACTCCGAGAATCGTACCCTACATATTTGTCTTAGGAGGGTCTAACCCGAGTCAAACATGGTCGCCCCATTTTCGAACTCACCCTTCTGCAGCTCGAGTCTAATTTGCGGTCGTTACCTCGTCTAGGTAGGGATTCGAGTATCCCGGTCCGAGAGTCTTTGTCGACCCGTCACCCCGGGTCGTGTCTAGTTTGACTCCCTCTCTTGCATTTGCGCAAAGCCGAGTTTAGGCGAGTCGTGGCACTTGTCGTTCTCTCCAATCAAGGACTTTACCAAAAAAAACGAGCATCCTTTAGTCTGGATTCGATTCGAGTCTAAGTCTGAGTCCGAGTCTAGGGTACCCTACATCCTAATTTCCAGATCAGAGTCAGAGTCAGCTGTATTCTGTCCTCTTTTTCAAAATTCGATAAAATCAGCTTTTCTGTTTCTCACATATACTTTCCTTATGTGTTTCCGAGAACATGATGAACACCATCATACACTGTGAGCACATGCACGTGACTATTATAGGCACATCTATAATGACTGCAGGAAACCGAGCCCATGTTTTCCTTTTACCTATTCCATGTCTGGTATAGAAAAGCCACATAACTACCCTTAGCAGAAGCATATCGAATTCTACGACAAATCTTGGTAGTCTCCTAGTTTGGGTCCAAGACGGGAGGCAAGCTCATTTCCCACAACAAACACCCATCCGGTAAGACCAACCGATCCTTACCTTTGGTGTTAGTCTGACCAACAAAAAAAAACTGGACGAAAAAAATAAAAAACCCATGACCGGGGCTGAGAGGTCAACCAACATTTAAAAAACCCATGACCGGGGCTGAGAGGTCAAACAAAATTCAAGAAACCCATGACCGGGGCTGAGAGGTCAACCAAAATTCAAAAAACCCATGACCGGGGCTAAGAGGTCAACCAACATAAATTCAAAAAACCCATGACCGGGGCTGAGAGGTCAACCAACATTCAAAAAACCCATGACCGAGGCTAAGAGGTGAACCAGCAAAAATTCAAAAAACTCATGACCGGGGCTAAGAGGTCAATCAAAAAAAATCAAATACCCATGACCGTGGTCAACGGTCAACTCAAGTGAAAATCCTTTGACCGGGGTACGGTCAAATTCAAAATTATCAATACCATCCAATAGGGGAGTAACAATCAAGTTGGTTAGCTAACACCACACTCAGCTTTCCCACATTACAACCCTCAAGCCTCCTCGAGACCTAGGCTTGAGACAGCCTGGAATTTTGAGGATTCAAGCTCCATAGGATACCCCTAACCATTAGGGCCAGACATGGAAACCAGATCCCGCATTATCAAACCAGCCCAATCGAAGTTCGAGCCATCATTACTCGACTTCCCCCTTTCCTACCACATTGCAATACCTTACCCTCGAAGCCTCAGCTCCACAAAATCGAGCTCCAGATTTCGAATCATCAAAGCCACTTACTTCCTAGCCCCACATTTCCAAAAACATCCAATCCAGTTACCAACCCCAAACACGGGAACTCAACTTGCGGTTGGCATAGAACATGCCCAAATAGTTCACACCACCTCTGGGGGCTACCTCAGAGAACGCTCACAGTCACAGGATCAACATCCTAACCATTCTAGCCCTTTGATCAAGACATCATTGGGAATGCACCTAGCCTACACCGTCAATATGACTAGTTACACACAAAGTCCTATTAGACTAGGCACCATAATATATCTTCCAATCCACTGAACTACGGCTTGGTTTGATTTCACTACACGTGAATACGTAGGCATCCTTTCAACAGAGGCACAACCACCCACATTAACACACACCCACAAAGCACCATCATTCCGGTCACGACACTGTCATGTTCTCAACAGCTAGCTTTGTCGTCCTAGGGTCTTCTCTTAGGCAGAAAACCTCCATCCACTCCCAAAATCCAGATAAGTTCAAAAAAAAATCTAGCCTCCTTTCTACAGTGTGTTCGAGTACTCGGCTCAGTCAAAGACGAGAATTTGTCAGGACTCGGAGCAATACCCATTTGCACTGTACCCTAAAATCAGAAATCCAGAAGGGCACCAGACTAAAACTGTCTCATTACAGACTACTGCAATCCCCCTATGACAGATCGTTCCCATGTTGCCACTCGCCTAGGCTACGGAATAGCGCAACTCAAGAGCCTTGTTAGGTGGCCCACCCCCTACCGGGTCACAGTCCAACCCCTTGAGAGTCCAGTCGTGTCTGTCAACTCGTCCGGTCACGTCCAGAGTCGAGTCTGTCGTAGGCCCCTCTCTTCAAATTCCACTTTGAAATTTGCAAAATTTAGCCATTTGAAAAAAGATCCTTTTCGACAAGGTCAGATTTCAGTCTATTTAAACTGCAAATTTCTTTTCTACCCCTTTCCATTTTGAAAACCTAGCTCGTGAGTGCTTTCAGGATTTCAATTTCGAAAATTTCAAAAATTCAAAAATCATTTTCCCCAGCTCGAGTCATTTTACTACCCACATGTTGCATGCAAATTTTATGTGACTTATACAGGTACGACTCAAGTAGGGACATGCAACCCACTGTATCTCGCCAGCAGAAAGCCCAAGACGGCATCTTCTCTCGAATCAACACAGGATGGGCCCATATACAGGCGCAACCGGGACTTATACGACAAGTCCAATTCCCCAGCAGATAGCCCGAGGCGGTATTTTCCCCGGAATAGCACGGGATGGGCCCACACATAGGCACACCCAGGACTTATGCTACAAGTCCGATTCCCCATGGAGGTATTATCTGCAGCTCAGGTATGACTCCTCTCTTATGGCTGGCGAGCCCTTCATGCGACTCTAATGGACTATAAACGACCCGATCGGAAGTCTACCGGGTCCTAATTGACTTGGTAGCTACTCTGACTTTCGCCTTGTTCAAGCCTCAGTCAGAGTGGGGGCTCTATAGACACCCGCATTTTGACTGCCAGGTGTCTATGGTAGTTTCCAAAAAAACACCCGATGATGATCGGACGCTAACGTGTTTCTACGCGCTCGGATATGGGCTCAAAACCATTAGTTGCTAGCTTAAGCACTTATGGAGTAAAAATCTCACAAAATCAACCTCGAATCCAGGCCCAGTGGATCATTCCGAGTCAAACAAGACTAATTTGGGTCAAAACCGACACCGGAAATAAAACCGACTTTTAGCGACCCGATTAAAACCCGGTCAAAGCCGTTTCCGAGTAGCTCACCGACGGTCCACCTCCAAAAGGGCCATCAAATCAAGTTCGTCAAGGCACAAAACCCTAGACACCAAGGTGCCCTTGCCTTTGCCTATATAAGCAACCCCATGCAACACACATTAGACATCTTTTACAACTTCAAAAAACCCTAATCAACACATCAAATTCAACCCTAGTCTACACTTGTCTACATACATTCAAACCCTAGTACTACAAACCCTAAACCTAGCTTTAGGAAATCGAAACCCTAACCACCATAACTCAACCTCTATAAACCTCGAAACTCCCGTGTTAAAGCCACGACTACGAGTCCGATCCGAGACAAGAACATGTAGGTTGAGGGTGCCAAAACCCCTTTCTTTCCTTCTTCTTTTCCTCTCGTCATCTTCCTCCTTTTCCCACGTTTTTTTTCGTTTTTTTTATTTTCTTTATCGCATCATAATATCGATAATACCGCTAATATTAAAACATTAAAATACTTGTCGATTTGTGTCGGGTATGAGGGATGTCGGAATAAGGAAACCCGAATATACAAGTGTACTGCACACAGCGTTGCCGGTCGCTTATTCCGACACCCCAATTGCTTGATTATTGAAACGAGTCAACCTAAACAATAATTTGTTTATATTTTGCATCGTTATTCAAATCGCATATTCGCAATCGATTTTCAAAACAAGTATTGTATTTTAATAAGGGTCGAAACCCGTTGACACGGATCCGACATCACAATCCCTAGGGATTTATTTCGATGTCGGAGAAGTCGAGGGAATCAAGTCCTCTAATTCAAGCAAAGCGTCGATCCGTTAGATTCGATACCAATTCCATAATTGGATGTCGAATCTAACGATCTAGTCAATTTAATTAACTAATGCGATTTTTATCGTTGATGCTCAAATAATTGTCATACGATTCGCTAGAATTACGACATTATTAAACGCGGAGAAAATCTATTCATATCGCGATAGTTAATTTAAAACGACTCAAAGCAAATTTTCTTTTATTTTCACTCTAGTATTCCATATCGATTCAATAATCGAAAATGGGATATGACGAGTATCGAATTTAAGTTTCGAGTATAAATTCCACGATATTTATGCCCGATTCAACAAACTCATCAATTTATCAAAAATCAAAAGCAATTTCGAAATCAATGCAAAATTGCGAGCGAACCCCATGTTCGTACAGGGGGCACTCGACCAAGTGCCTAGCCCACTCGGTCGAGTGGCACCCCAAAAATCGAATCAGAATGTTTTCACGACCCCCACTCGGTCGAGTCTCACGGTGACTCGGTCGAGTGGCTACATACTCGATCGAGTTTGCCAATAACTCGACCGAGTAAGGTCTAAAAATTCGAAACAGAAACCTTTTTAGAGGGTCACTCGATCGAGTCCATCGACCACTCGATCGAGTGACCTCATCACGACCAAAACCGTGAGTCGTACATTCTTCTTTCTAAAATTCGATAGTATTTTATGACTTAGGTCAACACGTGCCTAATCAATCACGTGCATTACTATCTTTTCAAACCATGCATTATGTTATCTCATCTCATTCAATAATTTGCAAACCGTTATTATCGTGATACCGTTACTAACCGTTTGTTGTTTCTTTTGTCAATTTTGGTTGTTTATTTTATTGTACTAAAATGAACCCACATGCTAAAATTCAACTTCGATGTTAGAATTAATTGCATTAAATCGACGTAGAAACCCTTTTCAATTACATTCACATGCTTAGGGAAAATAATCTTTGCATATCATTTTCCCGTTCAACTAACGCGCGTATTAGAAAGTCATTCGAGATCTTAGTAGAGGCCGCTAGTGCGGGCGGGGTTGGGTATCCTTTGAGGGCTTCCCAACACGTACCCTCACCCCTTACTCAGAACCTCGGTTTCCGGATGCCCGAAACCGTTGGCGCACGAGAGTCATTCAATACACGATAACCGGTAGTGACGGTATCGGTATCACAATGCAAAGGGACGAGCCCAATAAACTCTGACATCGAAAATGGGCCGTAGTTTGTATACGGCCCACTACGACATGGAGTGGGCTCGAACGGGTCCGAACTCCCACAAAGTTCGTTGGCGACTCCACTTCGACCTAAATTTCAATTCGATCCATTCTCATATGGAGATTCATTTGCCTACCCAAACCCGCGCGTGGCCGCGTCGCGGTGGACCTATGTCATGTCCACAGAACCCATAAAAACATTCGAGGGCGTTAGTCTCCGCTCGAGCGGTCGTCATTCGGGATGCTTATGACCCCTAGGACAAGGTAGAATGATAAAAAGAAAAAAGAAACTACCTTAGGGCGTCGGTCTCCACTCGGATAGCTGTCCTCCGGGATGCTTCTGTCCCCTAGGACAAAATATGTTGCGCCTTCGGGATATCTCTGACCCTCGGGCGAAATTGTTGTGCCTCTGGGATCTTAGATCCCTCGGGCAAATTGTTGTTGTTGTGCCTCCGGGATCTTAGATCCGTTGGGCAAATTGCAGTTGCTGTTCCTCCGGGATCTTAGATCCCTCGAGCAAATTGCTGTTGCTGTGCTTCCGGGATCTTAGTTCCCTTGGGCAAAATTGTTGTGCCTTCGGGATAACTCAGACCCCTTGGGCAAATTGCCGTGCCTTTGGGATAACTCAGACCCCTCGGGCAAAATTGTTGTGCCTTCGGGATAACTCGGACCCCTCGGGCAAATTTCTGTGCCTTCGGGATAACTCGGACCTCTCGGGCAAATTGCTGTGCCTTGGGGATAACTCAGACCCCTCGGGAAAATTGCTGTGCCTTCGGGACAACACAGACCCCTCGGGCAAATTGCTGATGCTGTGCCTCCGGGATAACTCAGACCCCTCGGGCAAATTGCTGTTGCTGTGCCTCCAGGATAACTCGGACCCCTCGGGCAAATTGCTGTTGCTGTGCCTCCAGGATAACTCGGACCCCTCGGGCAAATTGCTGTTGCTGTGCTTCCGGGATAACTCCGACCCCTCGGGCAAATTGTTGTTGCTGTGCCTCCAGGATCTTAGATCCCTCGGGCAAATTGCTTTTGCTGTGCCTCCGGTATCTTAGATCCCTTGGGCAAAATTGTTATGCCTTCGGGATAACTCAGACCCCTTGGGCAAATTGCTGTGCCTTCGGGATAACTCAGACCCCTCGGGCAAAATTGCTGTGCCTTCGGGATAACTCAGACCCCTCGGGCAAATTGCTGTTTGTTTATTTGTTTTAGTAAAATGCTGGTGTCGTGAGTTTGTCTTAGTTGATTTTGTCTTGCAGTCTGGTCTTGGTTTGTTCGGGTTTATTCTTGCTTTTGTTTTGATCTTGGGTTTGTCGAGTTTGCTCAGGGTTTGCTTATGTTAATCTCGGTTGTTTTTGTTACGCGTCCGGATGCAGCGTTAAATGCTTGTTTTATTAGTCGACAGTGTATTGTCAATGTTAATTAGTAGTCGTCCCATTATTGCTATTTTGCTTGTCTTAGTAGGTGCATGTGTATTGTCTTTGAGTTGCATTTGTTTTGCTTTGTTTTAGTCTGGGCTAGGTAGCTTAGGCGCGCGTCCTTCAACGCTCCAAGATACAATCGCTCAGCCCCCAGCGCGCTAGAACTCGAGCGCGTCAGCTTGATGGGAAGGATTTGCCGTCAATCCCTACCAACAAGTAAAACCAACTAATCCTAACTGGGTAGATAGGGCAAGTCGGGTCGAAATCCACGGGGACGGTAATGAGGTTTCTAGACTAAGGTCACCTGAATACAAGACTAGGTCAACAAGCTAAACTAAGATAAAACTAAGAAGGGAGAGAAGAACATAACTAAGAGTAAACTAAGCATGACAACTAAAGCTAAAAGATTCAACTAACTAGAGGAACGAATGCTAACAAGATGGAGAAATCAAATAAGGAAAGAGTAGGGTTATGTCGGGTTCATAAGTGTAGTAGGATAGTTGGGTAATCGAGGGTGTAGGTTTCACCAAGTCACTAAGGTCGGTCCGCGCTCTCGCGTCAAAGACAAACCCGAATACTCATGCAAGATGCTACTATAAACAAGAGGATTCAATCACCAATCAACCAAACAATGAGAAGGAGGAAACAAGAGAAGTATTTGCAACTACTACTCTAACAAGCAATTCATCAAACACATGATATGCATAACTAGTGACTAGCAATAAAGAATCAACCTTTACCCACAATCAACCCTAATCACCCATAGTCAACAAATAATCCCCTTACTAACCCCCCACGAGTCTACTCAATCATATCTAAACTAACAATAACCAAAACAAGAGGAAACATCAACATATCCATAACATTCATTATGAAGATGAGACTAACAATAACAATGAACTATGAACAAAGATTAAAACTTGAATAACAAAGGAAGATTAAGAGTAAAGGGAGAAGAAAGATTATACCAACTAAATAAGAGAAGAAAAGATGAACACTTTCATAGAAGAAAACCCAAACATCCACCAAGGTTGTCAATCTTGGTAGAGATCTTCAAGAATTCCAATAATACAAGGATTAAACTAAGATTAAGGAAAGATTAAACTAAGATTAAGCTAATCTACACTAATCTAAGGTAAAGTAGTCTAACGTATGTCTAGGGTTTCATAAGATATCCAAGATAATGTATGGTTTACAAGAGGGGGGGGGGTATATATATGGTTACATACGCAGAGGGGGAACAATGAAACACGGGCATAGCTGGGTCCTTCCCGGTCGGGAAGGCAGTGATCCCGGCCGGGAAGGCCTGTCAGCAGCTCTTCTCTTCTTTGCTCTTCATCCCGGTCGTGATGGATATATTCCCGATCGGGATGGGTCTTGCAGGCTTCAAATATGGTCCCATAGGTCCCTACTTGCTCTTCTTAGTCTTCTTATTGATTCTTGGTCCTCGAAAATGGGCCCCAAGGGACTCGGAATCGAGTCTAAGCTACCGAGTGATTGTCGCTTCTCTTCGTTGGCTCCAAATGTGCCGGAAACGAGTCGGAATCGTTTCATTTCTTCAAGATACGCCCTAGGAACCTAAAACAAGCTAGAAGAAGCGTAAGTAGCCTCGAAAACCGCTCCAAAGAGCGATTCCACAAGAGAAACCGAGACTAAACACAAGAAATAAGCACTACAAACCACACTTATCAACTCCCCCACATTTAACCCTTACTCGCCCTCGAGTAAGCATAAACTAATTAAAAAAACTAAAAGAAACTAGACTAATTACCGAGCGGGTATTAGTGCACCCTACGCCCCTTCAACTCACGCGAGAACACTTAGAGGAAAAGTGCTCTCCGCAAGGCAAGTGAGGTCTTGCGACAAAACTGTGGATACAACCGAACACGAAAACAAACAAACAAACAAGCAAGCAAGCTAACAAACAAACAAACAATCGGTTGCATCCAAAAAAAATTAAATACCTCTTCCCTCAACAAAGCGGTGAAAGAATCACCGGTTTTGGACTCAAGGCAAGTGACAACGTTCCCAAGCTAATAACACAAATCGATATGGACAAAACCCTAATAGTATGACAACAAAGCAATAAAAACGTTGGTAACTTACCTAGGTCCTCCTAACCTTTAAGAACGTACTACGGGACGATATTCTGGATGGAAAAACGGTGAACCACGGAGTTAGTCGACACTGTAGGTAAGTGAAACCCCGCCTCCTTTAGCGATGCGCCAAGAGGGTCGTCCCATGCTCAAAAAGCGCCTAACTTGTCCAAGTAAAAAGGTGGATATGGTTGTAAAATGAGGGAAGACCGATCATTACCGCTATCACCCTCCCTAGGGACGCGGTCCTTTGATAGGCTCTTCACGGTAACGATCGGAAAAAGGCTTATTTTTTAGAGGGTGAGAATCTTTTTGTGAGATGGTTTTCTTTTGGCATTTTTCTTTTGCATTTGGCTTTTGAGTTGCTATGCCATTTCTTTTTCTTCTTTTGTATTTTCTTTTTGATTTGTTGTGCCTTTTTCTTTTTCTTATTTTTTTCTTTCTTTCTTTTTCTTTTTCTTCTTTTGACTTGGCTTGCCTTTTGGAAAATTTTGTTTTGTAGGCATTTCTTGCAACCAAGTAAGAACTTAGACAATTTGCAACTTATTTGTGGAAATGTGTAGGAGGTAGGGAAATAGGTAAGTCGGGACGGACCCTTCCCTTCAAACCCACGAAAAGGGGGAAACTTGGACTAATCAAAGCAATTTCGAGCACGGTCACCTAAGGGATGGGACTTGGCAACCGAGGCCTTTTCACACCGTGGGTGGTCAAAATGGTCAAAATGTAAATCCCGTAGTAAATCCCTAGTAGACTAGGTGGACTCAAGGTAAAGGACCAACGAAACTATTGATTTAAAGTCATTCTACTAGACTAAAGTCCAAGACTCAATTCATATCACTAGAAAGGGAAAGTAAACACTTGCTCACTAGCCTCAAAACCGGGTTTTCGAAACCCTTTTTACACAAGACACAAACTACACATCACAAAACGAAGACGCAACAAAAAAAATGAAAGAAAAATGAGAAAAACACAACAAAACAAAACAAAACGAAAGAAAAGAGGGCAAACACACAAGGAAAACAAGCACCACCCCGAAACTTCCAAGCAAGACACCACACCAACCACAAACTCCAAGAAGCTCCACCCGAGCACACATCATCACAAAATCTCCTCCAAACTCCACAAGAGACAAAGAGGAAAAGGGATAAAAATGACGTTACCGGATGTCTTGAAAGCTCTCCAAAGTTAACGGTGATCAAGCGACCTATAAGGAAAAAGGGAGGCAAAACACACACAACACAACAAATATACGACACAAAGACTAAAAAGAAAAAGATACAAAAGAAAATATTTTTGGTTTATTTTATGAAAATTTTCAAATTTTTAGGAATTTTTAAGATTTTTCGGAAAAAAATACGAAAATAAAACAAACTAGACTAGGATATCGCTCCCCCACACTTAAACCGACCAATGTCCTCATGCTCGATCGATAGTGTGTGGAGACACTAAAAAGAAAAGAAAAAGGAAAAAAATAAAGCTAAAAATCGAAAATGAAAGTGAAGAAAGGATAGAATGTGTCCGGCTGGGGTGTAATCAAGTCACCAAGGGCCGAGAAAAGAAAAGATATGGATGGGGGAAGAAATAAAAAGAAGGAAATAAAAGGAAATGGGAGGGGAGGACTAGGTGAAATCAAGTCACCTAGCCCAGATTCCGCCTAAATCCTACCAAAAGAAATTAAAATTAAAGGAAAAATGAAAATACTTGTAAATTTTGATATTGAAATGATTCTCGATGTAATCACGCCATCGAGAATCGGGAGCAATACTACCAAAGGCCCCGAGGGCCAACAAAACACTCATAACAAGGGAGAAATAAAATGGACGAGCATCAAAAACGGAAAAGAAAAGAAAGTCGCCATACCAAACGGTTAGCAACTAACGCATCTCCATCGTTTCAATAATCAATAATCACCATGCTCGTCATCATTATTATCGGTTTCATCCCCCTCCTCATCATCATTGTTATCATTCTCATCTTCATCATCATTTTCATCTTCTTCTTCACCGGCTTCATCATTCCCCACCCCCATATTTACATCGAAGGCATCCTCGCCTCGTACTCCTCGTCATCCATCATAGCACCACTACTACTAGGATTACCGTGGTTAAAAAAGTACTCGGGCCTATACCATGATGGAAGGTTGCCTCGCGGATCAATATACCCCTGTTGTGGTAGAAGGTGATAGCCGGGGTACTGGGTGTAACAACCCGGATTTTCGATGACTTAAATTAATATATAATGCGGAAAATTATCTAAGTCATTTAATTAAAATTATATCAGAGTGTAAATAAATCCGGATCGCTACGGATCCTTACAATAGACGACTATTAATTACATAGTCTTGATTCACTTAGTACAAAATATAGATTGTATTTTATGCAAAACATGTTTTTAAATCTCTCTCGCTCGATTCCCCAACGTATTAGACCTGCAAAAAATTAAACAGTGGACGCTGAGCGGGACAACAACCAAGCTGTTCATCTAACATCACCTCAAACACATAAGACAATCATGTAAATAACAAATAACATGCTTACAAAAATATTAAAGGATATCACGTAACAGATGATTTTCTTTATTTCAATTAACAAACATGTGAGGTGATGAATTGAAAACGATAAAGGTTAAAAGATGGGCCATTGGCAGCCATTTGATTTTAAAAATCATTTTTCACGTAAAGAGAGAATAAACACACGAGTCGTGGCTCCTAGTATCACCGCTACATCCTATTGGCTTGCATCTCACCAATAGAAGTAACCGTGTTACCGACTCGTAGACCGAACCGATCTTATGAGGTTTACATCTCACCCATAAGGCTCAATTGGGCCCGAACTTCTATTATATTATACGTTTATTCAGACGGGGCTCTGGGCTGAAATGAATGCTGATGATTACATTCTCTGCATCACCAAGAGGGAACCCGCAGTTTTCAGAATCCTGTTCTGCCCCCATAACCTAGGTGGTAATACTGATCAAGTACTTGTCTATACGTGCGCCACATACCCTACGCAGACTCTTGAACCGCAGCTCTCACTGCCGTAGGACGACTACCTTAAACACTAGGTCGACTCTCGGACCGCAGCCTCCGAGTCTGCTTTTCATTACAAGTGCAGTCGAAACACCACGCATGGTAGGATCCAACACAAGCTATTCGTTCCAGACTTGCATCGTAAACTTTATATAAAAGTCTCCCGTGAACAAGTAGTATTTTATTTAGTGACCTTCAATAATTGGTCGGCCTCATTTGAAACAGTCAATTCCTCAAATACTTACTTTCAGTGTCACAACGTTGTACTTTAATCCTCAAGTGTCACCCGAAACATTATATCCCAAATATCGTATAATATTTTTAAAATAGTAAATTCTTTAAAATGAAGTTTTATATAAAAATAAAATTTAAGGTATAATAATAATAAAATAATATTTTAAAATTTATAGTTTCTGAAAAATATAAAAGTTTATGAAAATATAAATTAAGTCGTACTTAATCGATTTACAAATTTGACGTAAAATCATTTTTTTTAAATATTTATACATGTCATGTAACAGTTTTGGAATCAAATAAATCTATTTATTATAGAAAATGAAATTTATAAATTTGTACCTATATAAAATAATAAGTGAAATTTTATTAAAATAAGATTTTGTAGGTTACTAATTTACTCTATGGTTATAATATATAAACCAATGTAAAAGTACTAAATAAAACTGCTGATGTACAGCCCATCAACTGATGTACCATGGACTTGGAAGAAGGTTTGTAAGATCAAAGACGAGATCAAAATTTGGCCCCAAATCTGGAATGTAGGACTGCTGCAGGAATACTCCACCAGCAAAACGTATGAATGCTTGAGGGGGGTAGCTAACAAGGTTCAATGGACATATCTCGTGAGGAATGAGTGGACTATTGATAATTGTCGTTTGTAGTGCCTATTCTGTAGTGTTTTGGTCCCTTTTTCCTTGTGGAACCGCTCCTTTGGAGCGGTTTATGGGCTTCTTATGTTTCCTTTAGCTCGTTTCAGGTTCCCGAGACCGTTCATGAAAAGTTGGAGTGATTCCGACTCAATACGTATGCATTTTGGAGCCAACGAAGCTAAGGAACGATGACTCGATGCCTTGGAATCGACCCCGAGACCTTGGGACCCAATCCCGAGCCTCCGAGACCCGATCCCGAGTCCCGAGAATCGATGAGAAGGCCATGAGAACCAAGGAGGGACCGAAAAGTTCATATTGGAGGCCTACAAGACTATTCCCGATCGGGTATGGCCTCATCCCGATCGGGAATAAAGAGGAAAGCAAGGAGCGACTACTGTGGGGTGTTCCCGATCGGGAACATAAAATCCCGATCGGGATTCTCCACTTTCCCGATCGGGATTTCCTTTCCCGATCGGGATTGTCCCAGTTCAGCCCGTGTTCATTTCCTTTCAATTCCTTTCATTCTTAAACCCTTTATATACCCTTCTCTTGTAAGAAGACACGAACTTACCATACCCTAGACTAGTTTAAGCCTCAAAAACCCTAGATTGATTCTCACTCATTAGCTTTAATCTTCTCTTAATTCTAGTTAATCTTTAGTTAATCCTTTGTAATTAGTGCTTGTATTAAGGGATTCTTGGAGATTGTCTCAAGCTTGACAACCTTGGGATTGTATTTGGGTTTTTCATTAATGCAAGATTGTTCCTTTTCTTCATCTAGTGTTGGTATAATCCTTTCTCATCCTTGTTCTTTGTTATTTATACAAGTTTGAATCTTTTCTTAGTGTTATTGTTATTGTTCTTGTTTGGATTTGTCATTATGGATGTTTGGATGTTTGTCTTAGTTTCTCTTTTGATTGTTATTCTTCCTTTCATCATGAGTGAGTAGTCTTCTTGTGGGGTTAGTAGGGGGATTAGGGGTAGATTATGGATAATTAGGGTTGATTAAGGGGAAAGGGTGAATCTTTGTTGCTAGTCACATTGTGAGCACTCTATGTGTTTGTTGTTATGCTTGTATGAGTAGTAGTGGCCAATGCTCCTTGTGCATGTGTTCATGAATCCATTGTTTGCCTATGATGTGGGAATGTTGAGAATAATCGTGGTTGCGAGAGCACGGATTAGGGTCTAAGTTGCGAGAGCCCGGACCCACCTTGACATCGGTCTAAGTTGCGAAAGCCCGGACCGACTCGAGACACTAGGAGGCATCCATACCCTTGATCACCCCAATTACCCTTCTACCTCTATGAACCCGACCTACCCCACTTCTTTCCATATTTGAGTCATCTTCTAGTTAGACATCTTTTACTCTAGTTTTCTAGTTAGACCGATCATTAGCATTGTTTAGCATCATTAGTCTAGTTCTTTACTCCTCCTCAAGTGTTTCCTTTTATAGCTTTCTTTGTGTTTGTTCGTGTGACTTAGCCTAGTTTTAGTGGACCTAGTCTAGACCTTACTCTACCGTCCCTGTGGATATCGACCCTACTTGCCCTAGCTACCCACTAGGAATAGTCGGTTTATTATTGACGGTTGGACTCACGGCAAATCCTTACCATCAATTTGGCGCCGTTGCCGGGGACGGTGCATTGTTTAGACTTAGTTTGCTTATTTCTAGACTTAGTTACCCCTCTTTGTGTTCTCCCATCTTCTCTTGTGTATATTCTCTTGATTTTTCTTCTTTCTTTAGTGTTATCTCTTCTTTTTCTCTTTGTCTCTAGTTGTGTTTGTTATTGTCGTTGCCTAGTGCCCATAAAGCACTAGGTATTCTTACGTTTGTTCTAGTGTGTAGTGTATGCCTAGGAGGGGAGGCGACTTCTATCTCTTTAATCCAGAGCCGGAGAGACTCTTTCGAGCCTTTCGCCAACGGACGATTAATCGGGTTAGGATCTCTCAACCAAGTGCAAGCACCACTCATCAAGGGCAAGCCCAAAGAGCCGACTTGAGCATTTCACCTCGAGAGACGGCCGGAGGGACCTTCATCAATCCCTTCGGTGATTCTTCTCCTAATTCTCCCTCTTCCTCTACATCAACACTCTCTACACCCCCATCCTCTCCCTTACATCCAAGAATGCCTAAGTTATCCTCTCACTCCACATTCACCGAGGATGTCTTGCCGGGACCGAGTGCATTACCGGAAGCTTATACCGGAAATTTTGTGGCAAAGACTCAATTCATCCAACTTGTGGAGAGGAGCCCATTTAGTGGTTTGCCCACCGAAGACCCGCATCAACATATGGAGACCTTCTCCGATTATTGTGACGCTATATCTCAAACCGGGGTTACTCAAGACCAAATTCGTTGGGTACTCTTCCCGTTTTCTCTTATTGGAAAAGCGAAGCAATGGATTAAGAGTCTCGATAGGGCAACCATGGGTGTCGACACTTGGAAAAAACTTGCCTTGGCGTTCTACCAAAAGTTTTACCCTCCGGAAAAGACCAATATGCTTAGGGCCTCCATCACCGGTTTCGAACAAAGGGATGAGGAGAGTCTATATGAAGCTTGGGAGCGGTTTAAGTCTTTGGTAAGATCGTGCCCTCACCATGGACTCTCACAATGGTTCTTAGTACAACAATTTTGGAATGGACTTTATGAGGATTCGAGAGCCATTCTCAACATGGGCTCCAATGGTAGGTTTACCGAGGTCGATGACGACCAAGCATGGACGAGAATCGAAGAGATGGCGGTGCATAATTTGCAATACTCTAGGCCTAGGAAGGCAAATCGGGGAGGTAGGCACGAGGTTGATGCTATCACTCAATTGAGCATTGACCTTGGAGCTCAACTAAAAACGCACATGGAGACTATTGACAAGAAGCTCCAAAGCCACCTCAACCAAGTCCAAGGCTCTAGTTCATCCCACCATCAACCGATTCAAGAAGTGAATGCTTTGGGGTTCGCACCTCCTACACCTTACTTTGGGATGTGTGACACTTGTGGAATCGTTGGCCATGACCCTATGAGTTGTAGAGGGAGTATTGAGCAAGTGAACGCCTTTCAAGCGTTCAAGCAAGGTGCTTCTTTCTCTAATCAATACCAAGCTTCCCAACAAGTCCCCCAACAACAAGCGTTTCACCATCAACAACAACATCGTCCCTATGTTCCACTTCCCTTAAGGGACAACGATCAAAGTTACCAAGGTTATGTGGGTAACCAAAGACCCTTCAACAATTTCAAGCAAAATAACCAAGGCAACTTCAACAATAAGCAAGGGTTCCAACAAGGGAACTTCAATCAAGGATATCAAAACCACAACCAAGGGTTTCAAAATCACAATCAAGGAAAATCTCATGGGTTCCAAGGGAACCGTCAACAAGCAACTCACAATCAACAACAACAAAGCAAGCCTAGGAGCCGGTCTCCAATCCACGATTACGGTACCCCATTAGCCCTTACCGATACTCCGCATAATCCATCATCTCCACCACGTGATTTTGACATACAAAAGACTATGATGGATTTGCAAAAGAGCAATCAAGAAGTGAAGAACAATCAAATGGACATGTCAAGAAATCATCAAGAGCTCTTTACTTATGTTCGAGGGGAAAACGCTAGGAGAGATACCCGGATGACGATACTCGAGAATCAAATAGCTCAACTTGCATCGGGAAGTTCCTCAAGGCAAAAGGGACAATTACCTTCTCAAGGCCAAGCACCGTCATATGAGCATGTAAATGCCATCACCACAAGGAGAGGTACATCCTATGACCCCCCTCCCTTCCCTAATGATCAAGAGCCAATGCATGAACCAACAAAGAAATTGGCATCTCCAAGTCAAGAAGACTCAAGCTTTGATCGTCCAATTGAGGAACAAGTCTTATGGGAGGTCGAGAAGCCCCAAAAAGACAACCCTCCACCACCTCAAGAGAAAGAAAAAGGCAAAGGGAAAGTGTCGTTTGAGAAGTCTATCCCCATGGAGCAAAACAAGTACCAAGTGCAATTGCCTTACCCATCAAGGCAAATGAAGAGTAAGGAGGACTCTCAATATGACAAATTCCTTAATATCATGAAGAAGTTGGATGTCAATGTCCCATTCACCGAGTTACTTACCCAAATCCCGGCATACGGAAAATTCATGCGGGAAATCCTAGCAAGGAAAAGATCTATCGACAAGGAAGAGACGGTAGCGTTCACGAGGGTGGTGAGCGAGCTCATTCAAGGGTCCACGCTTCCGAAGTTGAAAGATCCGGGTAGTTTCTCAATCCCTTGCACCATTGGCAATTTTATGATCAACAATGCATTATGTGCCTTGGGTGCGAGTGTGAGCGTCATTCCCTACACTATTTGTTGCCGACTTGGGATGAAGGAGTTGAAATGCACATCCATTACGCTCCGAATGGCCGACAAGTCTATTAACCGACCATTGGGAATGCTTGAGGATGTGCCGGTGCGAATAGGGAAATTCTTCATTCCGGTCGACTTCATTGTGCTCGATATGCCGGAAGATGCAAGCACTCCCATTATTCTTGGGCGCCCATTTCTACACTCCGCCGGTGCCATGATCGATGTGAAGAGGGGTAAGATCACATTTGAGTTGGGCGAGGAAAAGATAGTGTTCGACCTCCAAGGCAACACTCCACCCACTAGTGATGAAACCTGTAAAGTGATCCATACCACGGAAGACATCGATCGAGGGAGAGACCCGGGACAGAGCTTGAAGAAGTACTCATATGTACTTGAGGATTCCGATAGTGAGGAAGATGAGTCCCCGAATCATGGGCTTGATGACAAGTTGCAAAGCGAGGAAAAGAATGATGAGCCGCCCTTGGGGCCGCATGAGGACCGGTGGACATTTGGGTATATCCCAAAAGACCGAAAGTACAAGTTCAAGCCATTGAACTTGGAAGATCGGGATGCCCCGGGAACGTCTAGGCAAGGCCATGAAGAGCCTTGGTTTGTGGAGGGCTATATTTCTAGTATGATTGAAGACATCTCTAGGGCCTTCGACTTGTTCTTACGTGCCCTTGATCGAGATGGAGCCGGTTGGAGAGTGATGAAAAAGAATGAAGATTTGCACCACCTTGGTTTGACGGAGTTCCACAAAAACCGTCGCATTGTGTATATTTCTTACTCTTAGTTAGTTTGATTTTGGTGATATTCGTGTTGTTTAGACTATTTGATGAGAGTTGTGAGGAAGAGAATTTTATGTATGCTTGAGTTTTCTTGATAGGTGAAGTTGATTTGAGCCCTAGAAAGGGTGGATTGTTGATAAGGCTTGGTTTGTGAGCGAGGAAGTCGGTTTTTGAAGCTTATATCAAGCTTTTGGGTTCATGGAAAGTGAAGATGAAGAATCCCGATCGGGAAAGCCTTATCCCTATCGGGAATGTTAATGCCAAGAATTCGGACTCACTGGAAGGTGATCCCGATCGGGAACACAAAATCCCGATCGGGAATTCACATACTCCCGATCGGGAATTCCCTTCCCGACCGGGAAAGTCCTCTTCCCCATTTTGAGTCTTTTTCCTAGGCATTTGATTTCACCCATCCATAACACCCCCTCCCAACCTCCCTACTCCACTCTACTCCTATCACATGACCATACACCTCACCTTACATCGAAACCCGCACACCCCTTACACCATTACTACCCCGACCATAAGCTCTTGAATATGAAGCGAGATGGCAACTATGGAGACAAGCAACAAGGCCCTCATGATCATCGAGACGATGGAGCAAGTGAGTTACTAGCCGCTCGGTTTGGGTAACTATCCTTCCTTTTCCGTCTATTATCGCTTGCCTTTCCTTGTTTGCCCCCTTCCCTCGAGTCATGGAGTCTTAGTGGCCTTCGAGGCCCTAGTATGGTTGCTCCCGACTCTCGACGACGTGATTACATCGAGAGTCCATCGAAAAATCCAAATTTACAAGATTTTCACCGCTTTTTAGGAATCAGACGGATTTAGGCGGAATCCGGGCTAGGTGACTTGATTACACCTAGCCCTCCCCTCCCATTTCCTTTTATTTCCTTTTTTTTTTTTTTTTTTTTATTTTCTTCCCCCATCCATATCTTTTTCTTGTCTCGGCCCTTGGTGACTTGACTACACCTCGGCCGGACACCTTCTACCCTTTTCTTCACTTTATTTTTGATTTCTAGCTTTATTTTCGTAGTTTCTTTTCTTTTTCTTTTGTCTCTCCGCACTCTACGATCGAGCATGAGGACATGGCTCGATTTAAGTGTGGGGGAGCGATATTCTATCGTAGCTTGTTTTATTTTCTTTTTCTATCGAAAAATCTTGAAAAAAATCCTAAAAATTTGAAAATTTTTCACAAAATCCAAACAGATTTATCCTTTTGTATGTTTTACTTTTGGGTCTTTGTGTAGTATATATGTTTTGTGTGTGTGTTTTGCCTCCCTCTTTTCCATATAGGTTGCTTAAGTTGCCGCTAACTCTGGAGAGCTTGCAAGAATCCCGGTAACCTCTATCCCTTTTTCTTCTTTATCTCTTGCGGAGTTTTGGAGGAGATTGTGATGTTGTGTGCTCGGGTGGAGCTTTGTAAAGTTGTGGATGATTTGGTGGCTTGTTTGGATGATCGGGGTGGTGTTTATGTTGATTATGTGTTTGTGTTGTTTTATTTTGTTTGTTGTTTCCTTCTTCTTGCTTTCTTTCTTGTTAAGCCTTTGTTTTGTGTGTAGTTGTGTTTTGTGTGTAAATGTTTGCGAAAACCCGGTTTAGAGGCTAGAGCGTGAGTGTTTACTTTCCCTTCCTAGTAGTATAAATCGAGTCTTGGACTTTAACCTAGTAGAATGACCCTAAATCAATGATTTCGTTGGTCCTTTACCTTGAGTCCACCTTTCTTACCAGGGATTTACTACGGGATTTGCATTTTGACCATTATGACCACCCACGGTGTGAATAGGCCTTGGTTACCGAGTCCCGTCCCCTAGGTGACCGTGTTTAGGATCGTTTTGACTAGTCCAAGTCCTCCACTTTTTGTGGGTTTGAAAAGAAGGCGCCGTCCCGACTCACCCATTTACCTACCCCTACGCACATTCCACACAATAAAATGCAATGTGTTGATTCTCTCTTTCTTGTCATACAAAGATATGCCGAAAATGCAAAATCTTGCCAAAAAAAGGGGCAAAGAAAAGAAAATGAAAGAAAGAAAAGAAATGAAGAAAAAGAAAAGGCACAAAAGCCAAAAACAAAGTAGAAAAGAAGAAAAAGAATTGGCATGGAAAAAACAAAGAAAAAATGCAAAAGAAAAGAGAAAATGCCAAAAGAAAATCGTCTCACAAAAATAACTCCTACCTCTCAAAATAAGCCTTTTTCCGAATTTTGCCGTGAAGAGCCTACCAAAGGACCGAGTCCCGAGGAAGGATCATAGCGGCATTAGTCGGTCTTCCCTCATTTTGCATATTTCCACCTTTTTACTTGGACTAGTTAGGCGGTTTTAGCCATGGGAAGACCCTCTCGGCTCACGCTAAAGGGGGCGGGGTCTCACTTACCTACAGTGTCGACTAACACCGTGGTTCATCACTTTCCATCTCCGCCGATCGTCCCGTAGTAAGTTTTTAGAAAGTTAGGAGGACCTAGGTAAGTTACCAACGTTTTTTTTGTTGCTTTATCGTCATACTATTAGGGTTTAGTCCACCTTGGTTTGTATTGCTAGCTTGGGAACGTAGTCAATTACCTCGAGTCCTAAACCGGTGCCTCTTTCACCGCTTTTAGAGGGAAGCGGTATTTCTTTTGTTTTGGGTGCAACCGATTATGTGTTTGTGTGTGTGTTTGTTTGTTTATGTGTTTTGTGTCCGGTTGCATCCACAGTTTTGTCGCAAGACCCAACTTGCCTTGCGGAGTGCACTTGTCCTCTAAGTGCACTCGCGTGAGTTGAAGGGGCGTAGGGTGCGCTAATACCCACTCGGATAGTTTAGTAGTAGTATGTGCTTACTCGAGGGCGAGTAAGGGTTAAGTGTGGGGGAGTTGATAATTGTCGTTTGTAGTGCCTATTCTGTAGTGTTTTGGTCCCTTTTTCCTTGTGGAACCGCTCCTTTGGAGCGGTTTATGGGCTTCTTATGTTTCCTTTAGCTCGTTTCAGGTTCCCGAGACCGTTCATGAAGAGTTGGAGTGATTCCGACTCAATACGTATGCATTTTGGAGCCAACGAAGCTAAGGAACGATGACTCGATGCCTTGGAATCGACCCCGAGACCTTGGGACCCAATCCCGAGCCTCCGAGACCCGATCCCGAGTCCCGAGAATCGATGAGAAGGCCATGAGAACCAAGGAGGGACCGAAAAGTTCATATTGGAGGCCTACAAGACTATTCCCGATCGGGTATGGCCTCATCCCGATCGGGAATAAAGAGGAAAGCAAGGAGCGACTACTGTGGGGTGTTCCCGATCGGGAACATAAAATCCCGATCGGGATTCTCCACTTTCCCGATCGGGATTTCCTTTCCCGATCGGGATTGTCCCAGTTCAGCCCGTGTTCATTTCCTTTCAATTCCTTTCATTCTTAAACCCTTTATATACCCTTCTCTTGTAAGAAGACACGAACTTACCATACCCTAGACTAGTTTAAGCCTCAAAAACCCTAGATTGATTCTCACTCATTAGCTTTAATCTTCTCTTAATTCTAGTTAATCTTTAGTTAATCCTTTGTAATTAGTGCTTGTATTAAGGGATTCTTGGAGATTGTCTCAAGCTTGACAACCTTGGGATTGTATTTGGGTTTCTCATTAATGCAAGATTGTTCCTTTTCTTCATCTAGTGTTGGTATAATCCTTTCTCATCCTTGTTCTTTGTTATTTATACAAGTTTGAATCTTTTCTTAGTGTTATTGTTATTGTTCTTGTTTGGATTTGTCATTATGGATGTTTGGATGTTTGTCTTAGTTTCTCTTTTGATTGTTATTCTTCCTTTCATCATGAGTGAGTAGCCTTCTTGTGGGGTTAGTAGGGGGATTAGGGGTAGATTATGGATAATTAGGGTTGATTAAGGGGAAAGGGTGAATCTTTGTTGCTAGTCACATTGTGAGCACTCTATGTGTTTGTTGTTATGCTTGTATGAGTAGTAGTGGCCAATGCTCCTTGTGCATGTGTTCATGAATCCATTGTTTGCCTATGATGTGGGAATGTTGAGAATAATCGTGGTTGCGAGAGCACGGATTAGGGTCTAAGTTGCGAGAGCCCGGACCCACCTTGACATCGGTCTAAGTTGCGAAAGCCCGGACCGACTCTAGACACTAGGAGGCATCCATACCCTTGATCACCCCAATTACCCTTCTACCTCTATGAACCCGACCTACCCCACTTCTTTCCATATTTGAGTCATCTTCTAGTTAGACATCGTTTACTCTAGTTTTCTAGTTAGACCGATCATTAGCATTGTTTAGCATCATTAGTCTAGTTCTTACTCCTCCTCAAGTGTTTCCTTTTATAGCTTTCTTTGTGTTTGTTCGTGTGACTTAGCCTAGTTTTAGTGGACCTAGTCTAGACCTTACTCTACCGTCCCTGTGGATATCGACCCTACTTGCCCTAGCTACCCACTAGGAATAGTCGGTTTATTATTGACGGTTGGACTCACGGCAAATCCTTACCATCAACTATCCCTAAGCATAAGTTCGTGAATTGGATATACCAACATGGGGCAATGAATACTAAAATAAAACTACTCATAATTGGTGTTGTTCATGAGGATATGTGTTGTTTATGCGGGATTAAAAGTGAGACCCTAGACAACCTATTTTTTGGCTGTGATTACAGCTCGCAACTGCTGGGGCTGGTGAACGAGTGGTAAAATCAGAAGATACCTGTAGGTGGAGCTACGGTCTGGCGTTTGGCGAGAAGAGGGAGTAAGCTAAGGAGGGGGCTGATAAATGGAGTTACTAATGCCATAATCTATCACGTATGCAATCAACGAAACAAGGCAAGAGTTGATCAAATTGTAACGAGGCCTAGCATTGTTCTGAGACAAATTAAGGAGGAGTTTAGACTGAGATTGAGCACATCTTGTAAACATTTAGACTCTAGTAAAGACAAGGGTTGGATTCATAGCTTGATGATGTAAGGAAGACAACTGTTACCCTTTAATAAAAAATTTACATTTCACCAAAAAAATAACAAAAAAAAAAGTACTAAAGAAAATTAAATATTACCAGAATTACAATTAACAAAATATAAAGTACATAGAATAAACATACATAGCAAATAGAAGTAAATAAATAAAATACAATGAAAATGATATAAGTAAATTTTATTAATTTAAGTTCTTTTATTCATTTTCTCAATTTCTAATATAAATAGAAATGTAAAGGTAATACATAAAGAAATTAAACAAGTGATAATTTAGTCGGGTTGAATTTAGTCATAATAAAATATCACGTAATATTTTTATATATAACATAAGTTTTTTAGTCATACAAATAAGCCTAAATATTTAAATAAGCAATTTATTAAATTACTAACATAATATACTTATATATAAGAAATGTTGTTAGAAGAAAAGTTTGGTTACCTTAATAAACTATTATGGATATTTATTAAAGTTATTAAGAATAGAGGTCGTCAGGTCAATAATATTGTCTACGTTAGAAAAGTTGTCTTTTTCCTCCTTTTCAAGAAATTTTCGGGTCGAAATGATTTGACCCAAATACGGTACTAGAAAAGTGATCCCTCCAAATACTGAGCAGCTCATTATTCCCGATGCTCCAATTATATAGAGAAGGACGAAAGAATAAATATAGTATATAGTATGGATTATATAGTATAGTAAATAGAAGTAGTATGTAATAACGTAGTACAGAGAGAATGTAGTAGTAGTAACATACGGAGTATATAGTAGGACGTATGTATCAAAATTACATGCAAGAACTTATGTTGTATGAGGTCTTACTACAACTATTTATAGGTGTAAATTTATTCCTATAGGCGGCCCAACTACTCATCACTCTAATATCATACTTTAGTGCTGATAAGTGTAGTTTGTAGTGCCTAATTTGCTGTGTTTTGGTCCCGTTTTCCTTGTGGAATAGCTCCTTGGGAGCGTTTTATGGGCTACTTATGCTTCCTCTAGTTCGTTTCACTTTCCCGAGACAATTCATGAAAAGTTGGAGCAATTCCGACTCGATACATACACTTTTTGGAGCCAACGAAGTGAAGGAACGATCACTCGATGCCTTGGATTCGACCCCGAGACCTTGGGACCCGATCCCGAGCCTCTTAGACTCAATCTCGAGCTCCGAGAATCGGTGAGAAGCCCATGAAGAACCAAGGAGAGACCAAAAAGATCATAATAATGGAGGCCTACAAGGTCCTTCCCGGACGGGATGATGCCTTCCCGACCGGGAAGGAGGGTGCAATTGAAGCGGGTTCTGTCTTGAGTCCTTCCCGACCGGGAAGGGGCCCTTCCCGACCGGGACCAATCCTTTCCGACCGGGAAGGAGCACCTGCTGCGCGTGACTACTTCTTTTCTCCTCCTTCATTCTTGTAACCTTATAAATACTTCCCTCTTGTATTGTTTATGTATGATACATTACCCTAGACTCTCTTAGGCCTCTATTAAGCTTTCAAAACCCTAGATTAGTGTTCCTCAAATTAGTTTTAATCTTTAGTTAATCATTGTAATTAGTCTTGTATTAAGAAGATCCTTTAAGATTCATCCAAGCTTGACAACCTTGGAGTTGATTTGGGTTTCTTATTTATACAAGTTTTCATCTTTCTCATCCTTGTTAGTTTGGTATAATCTTCTTCTTCTTTTTACTCTTGTTCATTGTTTATTTATTCAAGTTTGAATCTTTACATATTGTTATTGTTATTGTTTGTTTATTATGGATGTTTGGATGTTTAGTTTGATTTCTCTTGTTCATGTTAGTTTCATCTTGATAATGAGTGAGTAGTTTTCTTGTGGGGTTAGTAGAGGGATTAAGGTTAGATTATGGGTGATTAGGGTTTGATTAGGGGTAAAGGTGAATCTTTTGTTGTTAGTCACATATTGGGCACTCTATGTATTTGTTGAATTGCTTGTGTGGGTAGTAGGGGCCAATGCTTCTCATACTTGTTCTCATCTTCTCATTGTTTGGCTAGTGTGTGATTGTGTTGGGAATAGTCGTAGACACGAGAGTGCTGACTTGGGTTTAGACGCGAGAACGCGAACCTACCTTGACCTTGGTTTAGATGCGAGAGCGCAAACCGACTCTAGCAACTAGGAGACACCTACACCCTTGATCACCCAATTACCCTTCTACACTTAAGAACCCGACCTAACCCTACTCCCTTTCTTATTGATTCATCCTCCTAGTTAGTTGTCATTTCTCTAGTTTCATTGTTTAGTTAGTGTCTAGTTATTTCTTTTAGTCTTGTTATAGCTAGTTCATTGTTAGTTTAGTTCATACTTCTTCTCCCATCATAGTTTGTCAATTATCACCATCTTTGTGTTGTTTTGGTAGCCTAGTCTCGTTTTTAGGTTGACTTAGTCTAAACTCCACCATACCGTCTCTGTGGACACGACCCGACTTACCCTAGCTACCCACTAGGATTAGTTGGTTATTTATTAACGGTTGGGGACACGGCAAAATCTTACCATCAATTTGGCGCCGTTGCCGGGGACGGTGCATTGTTTAGACTTAGTTTACTTCTAGCTTGACTTAGTTACCCTTCTTTGTGCTCTTCTATCATCTCTTGTGCATTTTTTAGGTTTTTATTGTTTTCTTAGCTTCCTTTTCTCTTTGTCTTTCGATTGTGTTCGTTTATTGTCTTTGCCTAGTGCCCATAAAGCACTAGGTGATCTTACGTTTGTTCAAGTGTGTAGTGTATGCCTAGGAGGAGAGGCGACTTATTTCTCTTCAATCCAGAGCCGGAGAGACTCTTTAGAGCCTTTCGCCAAAGGAAGATTGACCGGGTTAGACACTCTCAACCGGGTACTAGCAATACCATTGAAGAGCAAGCTCAAGGATCCGACTTTAACGAGTCACCTCGAGAGACGGCCGAAGGGATCTTCATAAATCCCTTTGGTTCATCTATCCATTCTTCTTCACCTAGTTCCCCGTCTAGTTCTACATCAACACCGTCTACACCATCTTCTCCCACATATTCAATCATGCCGAAGTTCTCATCTCACTCCACTTTTACGGAAGATGTCTTGCCGGGACCAAGTGCTTTACCTAATACATATACTGGGAATTTTGTGGCAAAGACACAATTCATCAAACATGTGGAGAGAAATCAATTTAGTGGTTTTCCCACCGAAGACCCGCACCAACACATGGAGACTTTCTCCGATTATTGCGATGCTATCTCTCAGACCGGGGTTACTCAAGATCAAATCCGTTGGGTACTCTTCCCGTTCTCTCTCATTGGAAAAGTAAATCAATGGATCAAGAGTCTCGATAGGGCAACCATGGGTATCGATACTTGGAAGAAACTTGCATTGGCATTCTACCAAAAGTTTTACCCTCCGGAGAAGACAAATTTGCTAAGGGCCTCCATCACCGGTTTCCAACAACGGGATTAGGAGAGCCTTTATTAAGCTTGGGAACGGTTCAAATATTTGGTTAGATCATGCCCCCACCATGGACTTTCAAAATGGTTCTTAGTCCAACAGTTTTGGAACGGTTTATATGAGGACTCAAGAGCTATACTCAACATGGGCTCCAATGGTAGGTTTACCGAGGTCGATGACGATCAAACTTGGGTGAGAATCGAAGAGATGGCAGTGCATAACTCCCAATACTCAAGGCCTAGAAAGGCGAATCGAGGAGGTAGGCACGAGGTCGATGCCATTACACAACTAAGCATTGACCTTGCGGCTCAATTAAAAACTAACATGGAGACTATTGACAAGAGGCTCCAAAGCCACCTCAATCAAGTTCAAAGCGCTAGTTCCTCCAACCAACACTCGATTCATGAAGTTAATGCTTTGGGAGTTGTGTCTCCTACACCTTATTATGGGATGTGCGATACTTGCGGGATACTTGGACATGAGCCTATACATTGTCGGGGAAGTATTGAGAAAGTGAACGCCTTTCAAGCGTTCAAGCAAGGTTCCCCCTATTCTAATACGTTCCAAGATTCCCATCAAGTCCCTCAACAACAAGCTCTACAACATCGTCCCTATGTTCCACCTCCCTTAAGGGACAACAATCAAGGATACCAAGGTTATGTGGGTAACCCAAGACCATTCAACAATTTCAAGCAACGTAACCAAGGTAAATACAACAACAATCAAGGGTTCCAACAAGGGAACTTCAATCAAGGAGGTTTCCAAGGAAACCAAAACCACAACCATGGGTATCAAAACTACAACCATGGCAACAATCAAGGCCTTAATCAAGGCAACTCTCATGGGTTCCAAGGGAACCATCAACAACAACAAGAAACTCAAGGTAATAGACAAGAAAGCAAGCCTAAGAGCCGGTCTCCTATTCATGACTATGGTACTCCATTAGCCCTAACCGATACTCCGCACAATCCAAAATCTCCACCTCGAGATTTCAACATGCAAAAATCTTTGATGGAAATGCAAAGAAGCCAAATGGAGATGGCAAGAAACCAACAAGAGTTCTTTGCTCATGTTCAAAGGGATAACATAGCAAGAGATGCTCATATGAAGATGCTTGAGACTCAAATATCTCAAGTTGCTTCGGGAAGCTCTTCAAGACAAAAGGGGCAACTACCTCATCAAGGTGAAACACCGAAATTTGAGCATGTAAATGCTATTACCACGAGGAGTGGTACATCTTATGATTCCCCCTTATTCCCTAGTGAGCAAGAACCAATGCAAGAAGTGACACCCCCCTCTCAAGACAATTCAAGCATGGAAAATCCAATAGAGGAGCAAGTCTTATGGGAGATTGAGAAACCCCATGAAGACAAGCTCCCCCACTTCAAGGAAAAGACAAGGGTAAAGGGAAAGTGTCATTTGAGAAGTCCACCCCTATTGAGCAAAACAAGATTCATATCAAGTTGCCTTTCCCAACATGGCAAATGAAGACTAAGGTGGATGCTCAATACGACAAGTTCCTTAATATTGTGAAGAAATTGGATGTAAGGGTCCCATTTACCGAGCTACTTACCCAAATCCCGGCATATGGAAGATTCATGAAAGAAATCTTGGATAGGAAGAGATCCATCGACAAGGAAGAGACGATAGCGTTCACGAGGGTGGTGAGCGAGCTTATTAAAGGTTCTACGCTTCCCAAATTGAAGGATCTGGGTAGTTTCTCGATCCCATGCACCATAGGCAACTTCAAGATCGAGAGAGCATTATGTGATTTGGGTGCGAGTGTAAGCATCATTCCCTACTCTATTTGTGAGCGACTTGGAATGAAGGAGCTCAAGTGCACTTCCGTTACACTCCGAATGGCCGATAGTTCACTCAACCGACCATTGGGGATATTAGAAGATGTGCCAATAAGAATCGGGAAGTTCTTTGTTCCGGTCGATTTTCTTGTACTTGACATGCCGGAAGATGCTATCACCCCTATTATCCTTGGGCGCCCATTTCTACATACCGCCGGTGCCATGATCGATGTGAAGAACGGTAGGATCACATTTGAGTTAGGCGAAGAAAAGCTCGTGTTTGACCTCCAAGGCAACACCTCGCCTACTAATGATGAGTCTTGTAATATGATCCACGCCACGAAAGACATCGATCTAGGGGATGAGTCGGGACAAAGCGTGAAGAATGACTTCTATGAGCTTGAGGATGATGATTCCGAGCTTGGGGCGGATGAATGCCCATATCATGATGTTGAAGACAAGTTGCAAGACAAGGAGAAAGATGAGCCTCCCTTGGGGCCACATGAGGATAGGTGGACGTTTGGGTATATCCTGAAGGATCGCAAGTATAAGTTCAAGCCGTTGAACTTGGTGGATCGGGATGCCCCAGGAACGTCGAGGTTAGGAGGCGATAATCCTTGGAGTGGAAGTTGGTATTCCACTAGCTTGATTGAAGACTTTGCTAGGATCTTCGATTTGTTTCTTCGTGCCCTTGATGGCGATGGAAGTGGTTACAAGGTTGTAGAAAAAGAATTGAAGAAAGCACCATCCATGGTTTGACGGAGTTCCAAAAGAACCGTCTCATTGTATATATCTCTTTCTCTTGTAATTCCTTTTAGTTTTGTGATATTCTTGATTATTTGGATTGTTGATGAGCGATGTAAGGGAGGGAATTTGATGTTGATTTTGAGTTTGTTTGATAGATGTGAAGTGAAGGTGATTCCTAGAGAGGAATGGCTATTGATAGAGCATGGATTGTGAGCAAGAGGATTGGTTTTTGAAGCATTGGATGAGCTTTTGGGGTTATGGAGTTCATGAAGACTCTTCCCGGGCGAGAAGAAGGCATCCCGACCGGGAAGGGTGAGGCATCCCGACCGGGAAGGAGCCGTCCCGATCGTGATGAGGGCGCATAATTTCAAGTTTCCTGGAGTGCCTTCCCGACTTGGATGAGGGCGTCCCGACCGGGACGGGTGAGGCATCCCGACCGGAACCATCCATCCCGACCGGGATGGTCCCCTACCCCCCTTTATGCCTCTTCTTCGACATTTGAGCCCACCCAACCATTGTATACCCCCTCCCAACCTCCCTACCTATCCTTGCTCATATCATACCACTCATTTACTTCATTTTTTCCCTCACTTTACACCAAGATTTACATCAAATCCCGCTCTCCTCACACCATTGCAAGCTTTCTACCCCAACCATGCGTTGCTATCAAGTTTGAAGTGAGATGACAATGAAGAAGACAAGCAAAGTGCCTATATTGATCATTGAGACGATGGAGCGAGTGAGTTTCTAACCGATGGGTACGGCAACTATCCTTTCTTTTCCGTCTTTTATTACTTATTTTCCCTTGTTTATCCCCTTCCCCTTATATACTTTTGTGTCATGGTGTTACAGTGGCCTTCGAGGCCTTGGTAGATGTTCCTCCCGACTCTCGATGATGTGACTACATCGAGAGTCATTTGAAAATCCAAATTTACAAGATTTTCACCCTTTTTTAGGATTTAGTCGGATTTGGACGGAATCCGGGCTAGGTGACTTAATTACACCTAGTCCTCCCCTCCCATTTCCTTTTATTTCTTTCTTTTTATTTTCTTCCCCCATCCATATCTTTTCTCGTCTCGGCTCATGGTGACTTGACTACACCCCGGCCGGACACATTCTACCCTTTCTTCGCTTTTCTTTTTGATTTTTAACTTTATTTTCGTAATTTCTTTTCTTTTCTTTTGTGTCTGTATACACTACGATCGAGCATGAGGACATTGCTCGGTTTAAGTGTGGGGGAGCGATATTCTAGTATAGTTAGTTTTATTTTCGTAGTTTCTTCGAAAAATCTTAAAAATCCCTAAAAATTTGAAAAATTCACAAAAATCAAAAAAAAATTCTTTTGTGTGTTTTCCTTTTGTGTCATTGTGTCGTATATTTGTTTTGTGTGCGTGTTTTGCCTCTATTTTTCCTTATAGGTTGCTTAATCACCAATAGCTTTGGAAAGCTTTCAAGACATCTGGTAACATCTCTTCACCCTGATAAGTGTCATTTGTAGTGCCTATTTCGTAGTGTTTTGGTCCCATTTTCCTTGTAGAATCGCTCCTTGGGAGCGGTTTAGGGGCTTCTTACGCTTCCTTTAGTTCGTTTCACGTTCCCGAGACCGATTTGGAGGAGTTAGAGCGATTCCGACTTTATACATACACATTTTGGAGCCAACGGAGTAATGGAACGATGACTCGATGCCTTGGAATCGACCCCGAGACCTTGGGACCCAATCCTGTGCCTCTGAGACCCGATTCCGAGTCCCGAGAATCGGTGAGAAGCCCATGAGAACCAAGGAGGGACCAAAAAGATCATAATGGAGGCCTACAAGGCTCATCCCGTTCGGGATGAGGTGCACAAACAAGGAGGTTACTGACCAGGGCCCATCCCGATCGGGAAGGTGGAGTCCCGACCGGGACCGACCTCGTCACGACCGGGACCACCCCGTCTCGGCCGGGACGGGCTAGCTGTAACCCGCGCCTTGTTTTCTTTTCTTCTCCTTCCATTTGTAACCCTATATATACCCCCCCTCTTGTATTAAGACACCATCTTATGTTATATCCTTAAAACCCTAGACTACTTTAGGTTAGATTAGATTAGATTAGTGTAGATTAGTCGGTAATTAGTAGTTAATCTTAGTTTAAGCTTGTAATATTGGATCTCTTGAAGAATCCATCCAAGATTGACAACCTTGGTGGATGAATTTGAGTTATCTTCTATGCAAGTGTTCTCCTTTTCATTCTCTTGTTAGTTTGGTATAATCTTCTTCTCCTTTTACTCTTAATCCTTTATTATTCATCAAGTTCTCATCTTTTGTTCATAGTTCATCATTTTCACTAGTTTGTTTATGTTTGTTTTGATGTTTGAGATGATTCCTCTTGTTTGTGTTAGTTGTAGTTTAATTATGTTAGAGTAGTGTTCTTGCTAGGGTTAGTAAGGTGATTAGGGTGTTGATTGGGTGATTAAGGGTTTGTTGGAGTTGTTGGTGGAAGATTTGGGTTTCCTCTTGTTTGATGCACATCACATGTTTGTTGAAATGCATGATTGACTAGTAGTTGCAAATACTTGTTTTTCTTGCCTTTCTCTTGTGGGTAATAGTTTGTTTGTGGGTTCGGTTCCCTCACTAAGTTGCGAGAGCCCGGTGAGGACGAGCCCTAGGTCGGTCTAAGTTGCGAGAGCCCGGATTCGACCTAGGTCTATAGCGTGCTAGTAACCCCGTTTGTGTTGTGTATCGCAGAGTTGGGTTTTAGGTGGAACCTCTAGGTGAGTCTAAGTTGCGAGAGCCCGGGCATTACCTAGATTACCCTACTACCTCCTTCACTTTAGTCCTCCCTTGACCATTCCGTTACCCCTTTGACCCCGACCTAATCCTAGCTCGTTTTCCTTAGTTGTTCTTCTTAGTCGTAGTCTTAGTCTAGCTTTCTCCCCCTTCTTATCATTTTCTAGTTTAGCTTAGTCCGTTGACTTAGTCTAGTAATCGGGTGACCTTAGTCTAGACTTTACATTACCGTCCCCGTGGATTCGACCCGACTTACCCTATCTACCCTAGTTAGGATTAGCCGGTTATATTATTGACGGTTGGGACGTTACGAATCCCTACCATCAATTTGGCGCCGTTGCCGGGGACGGTGCTAGTTTGGACTTTGTTTTCCTTTTTGCTTGGTTGTCTTTGTGTTGTGTTTTCTTTTTTTCTTTTTGTTACCTTGTTTCTTGTGTGTGTGAAGTTTATTTCTCTCTTGTCTAGTGCCTAAAAAGCACTAGGCTTCTCACGTTTGTTCTTAGTCTACAGTTTGTGCTTAGAGGTGGTGATTATCTTCTTCTTGCAACTTAGAGCCGCTTAAACGGACGGTTGCTAGGATGAGTGGTTTCCAACCGGGTATGGACTACGATTTTCGAGCAAGCATGGGGTTTGATCTAAACTCCACATACTCGGGAGCCGATATGAGCTACCCCTCTTCTTCCATGAACCAAGGGTATGACATGACGTCCCCCTACCATTATCAAGCTTCTTTGGGTAATCAAGATGGGTATGATCCTCAAGAGTATGAAAACGGCTACCAACAAGTGGACGATTATCACTCCTACGATCATGGTGGCTATTACTCAAGCTATGATTGTGAACCCACCATGTTCAATCAAGATTCACCTATTGGAAGCCAATACTCCCAAAACCCACCATATTACCCTACACCCCAACCACAATATGAACCCTATGACCCACAATACTACCAATCACCTCAACCCCACTACCAACAATATGATGCCCCACCCCTTGGGCATCATAAAGATTATCAAGGAGCTTTACAAGACCCCAATGACCGCCAATCGTCAAACTTAGAGTTACATCAATCGATGCTTCAAATGCAAAGGAGCCTTCAAGAAACGGCCATTCAATTGCGAAAACAACAAGAGGATATAATGGCCCAAATTCGAAGGGGAAACGAGGCGAGGAATGCTCATTTAAATGCATTAGCGGTTCAAACCGTAAAGTCTTTATCCCAAGCATCACATTTAGATGGAGGGTGCCCGCTTGAAAGAGAGGAGCAACCTAATCACGAAGCCGCCGATGTAGTTCCCTTTGAGAGAGAGATTTGCTTTGAAGAACCTCAATCGTCTACACAAAAAGAGACGAATGAGGAGATGACTCTTGGTGAAGGCAACATTGGTAAGGAATTGGAGGAGGATAGTGAGTGGGATGGTTTGGTGGAGTTTGTAGAGTTGTTGGGTGAAATTGTTAGCCTCGAGTTGCCCTTGTGCGATAGTTTGGACAAGCATCAAGAGCCCCTTGCTAGTACACCGAGAGATGACATGGAAGAGATTGAAACCGCCGGTAGAAGTTTCGATTCTCCTCTCCAAGATTATGTGGGGCCGAGTGATGAAGATGAGGAACCGCAACTTGAGGCAAGTGTGAGGGTGTGCAACGAGGAAATGAGGCCAAAACCGCTTTTTGTGCCTTGTTTCTTGGAGATGAAGCTTGCTTGTGATTGGAGGCGATGCCTAGGGAGGAAGAGGTCGGTTAAGCTCGTAAGATGGATAGACCCCGGAGACGACTTTGGAGATGATTTTGGGTCTTTTGATTCCTACTTCTTGCCTCCTCCTTGGAGGTCGTGGAGGTCGGTTAAGCTCGAGCGCTTCTTGGGCCTTCACTACGATGTCGGTAGCGCGTTCGACTTGCTCCTCCATGCCCTTGAGGGCTACGGTTGAAGAAGAGTCCACCATCCTAGGTTTGACGGAGTTCCTAAAAGAACCGTCATGTTGTATATTCCCCTCCTCTCTTCTTTAGATTACTTGTGCTTGTATTTGTGATTTTTGTTTCTAGGACTCTTTTGTTTTGTGATATTCTTGTAATTGTTTTGTTATTTTGATGAGCGATGTGAGGGAGCGAATTTGATGTGTACTTTGAGTTTATTATGATAGGTGAAGTGAAGGTGACTCTTAGAAAGGAGTAGTTGATGATGGAGTTTGGTTTGTGAGCAAGGAAGTCGGTTTTTGAAGCTTATGATAAGCTTTTGGGCTTGGGGAAGACAAGAAGACTCATCCCAACCGGGAAGAGGGCTTCCCGACCGGGAAGGATGAGGAATCCCGACCGGGAAGGAGCCATCCCGATCGGGATGAAGATGCAGAAATTCGGACTTACTGGAGTGTGTTCCCGAACGGGACGAGAGCTTCTCGATCGGGAAGGGTTTATCAACCCGATCGGGACCATCCATCCCGACCGGGATGGTCCCCTTTGACTCCACCCATCCATTATACCCCCTCCCAACCTCCCTACTCCTCCTTGTTCCTATCATATGACCCATAAACCTCGCTTTTCACACCGAGATCCACATCAAATCCCACCCCTCGCACCATTACTACCTCTACCATGCGGTTCTATCAAGCTTGAAGCGGGATAGCAAAGATGAAGACAAGCAATTGCCTATATTGATCTATGAGACGACGGAGAGAGTGAGTTGCTAACCTATGGTACGGCAACTATCCTTTCTTTTCCGTTTTTGTTGTTGCTTGTTTTCCTTTGTTTATTCCCTTCCCCTTGTACACTTATGTGTCTTGATGTCGTGGTGGCCTTCGAGGCCTTGGTATATGTTGCTCCCGACTCTCGATGATGTGACTACATCGAGAGTCATTTCAAAATCCAAATTTTTACAAGATTTTCACTTTCTTTTTTGAGGATTTAGTCGGATTTAGGCGGAATCCGGGCTAGGTGACTTGATTACACCTAGCCCTCCCCTCCCATTTCCTTTTATTCCCTTCTTTTTATTTTCTTCCCCCATCCATATCTTTTTCTCGTCTCGGCCCTTGGTGACTGATTACACTCCGGCCGGACACCTTCTACCCTTTTCTTCACTTTATTTTTGATTTTTAGTATTATTTTCGTAGTTTCTTTTTCTTTCTTTTGTCTCTCCGCACCCTACGATCAAGCATGAGGACATGGCTCGATTTAAGTGTGGGGGAGCGATATTCTAGTATAGTTAGTTTTGTTTTCTTAGTTTTTCGAAAAAATCTTAAAAATCCCTAAAAAATTTGAAATTTTTTCACAAAAATCAAAAAGATTTTTCTTTTGTGTGTTTTCCTTTTGTGTCATTGTGTCGTATATTTTTTTTGTTGTGCGTGTTTTGCCCCCTCTTTCTTTATAGGTTGCTTAATTCACCAAATGCTTTGGAGAGCTTTCAAGACCTCCGGTAACATCTCTTCACCCCTTTTCTTCTTTATTCCTTGTGGAGTTTGGAGGAGATTGTGATGATGTGTGCTCGGAAGGAGCTTTGTAAAGATTGTGGTGGATTTGGAGAATTGTTTGAAGATCGGGGTGGTGTTTGTTTTGTTTATGTGTTGTTTCTCTTTGTTTTGTTTTGTTTTGTCTCTTTTTCTTTCACTTTCGTTGTGTCTTTGTTTTGTGTTTTGTTGTGTGTCATGTGTGTAAACGTTTTCGAAAACCCGGTTTAGAGGCTAGTGTGTGAGTGTCTATTTTTCCCTTCCTAGTTGTATAAATCGAGTCTTGGACTTTAGTCTAGTAGAATGACCCTAAATCAATGATTTCGTTGGTCCTTTACCTCGTTTCCACCTAGCTTACTATGAATTTACTACGGGATTTGCACTTTTGACCATTATGACCACCCACGGTGTGAAAAGGCCTTGGTTACCGAGTCTCGTCCCTTAGGTAACCGTGTTTAGGATCGTTTGATTAGTCCAAGTTCTCCACTTTTTGTGGGTTTGAAGGGAAGGACCCGTCCCGACTTACCCATTCACCTACCTCCTACACATTTCCACACAATAAATTGCAAATTGTTGACTTCTATCTTTCTTGTTATACGATGAAAATGCCAAAAAACCGAATCTTGCCAAAAAGGGCAAAGAAAAGAAAAGAAATAAAAATGAAAGAAAGAAAAGAATGAAGAAAATGAAAAGGCACAAAAGCCAAAAAGAAAATAGAAAAGAAGAAAAAGAAATGGCATGGCAACAAACAAATCAAAACGTCGAAAAGAAAGAAAATGCCAAAAGAAAACCCGTCTCACAAAAAGAAATCCTCACAAAAATAAGCCTCTTTCCGACTTTTGCCGTGAAGAGCCTACCAAAGGACCGAGTCCCGAGGAAGGATGATAGCGGCATTAGTCGGTCTTCCCTCATTTTCCATGTTTCCCACCTTTTTACTTGGACTAGTTAGGCAGTTTTGAACACGGGACGACCCTCTTGGCTCACGCTATAGGGGGCGGGGTCTCACTTACCTACAGTGTCGACTAACACCGTGGTTCCTCACTTTTCCACTCCGCCGATCGTCTCGTAGTACGTTTTTAGAAAGTTAGGAGGACCTAGGTAAGTCACCAACGTTTTTGTTGCTTTATCGTCATACTATTAGGGTTTAGTTCACCTTGGTTTGTATGTATAACTTGGGAACGTTGTCACTTGCCTCGAGTCCTAAACCGGTGCTTCTTTCACCGCTTGTTTGAGGGAAGCGGTATTTGTTTTCTTTTTGGGTGCAACCGATTATGTGTTTGTTTGTTTGTGTGTTTTGTGTCCGGTTGCATCCACAGTTTTGTCGCAAGACCCAACTTGCCTTGCGGGGTGCACTTCTCCTCTAAGTGTACTCGCGTGGGTTGAAGGGGCGTAGGGTGCGCTAAAACCTACTCGGATAGTTTAGTAGTAGTTTGTGCTTACTCGAGGGCGAGTAAGGGTTAAGTGTGGGGGAGTTGATAAGTGTCATTTGTAGTGCCTATTTCGTAGTGTTTTGGTCCCATTTTCCTTTTAGAATCGCTCCTTGGGAGCGGTTTAGGGGCTTCTTACGCTTCCTTTAGTTTGTTTCAGGTTCCCGAGACCGATTTGGAGGAGTTAGAGCGATTCCGACTCTATACATACACATTTTGGAGCCAACGGAGTAATGGAACGATGACTCGATGCCTTGGAATCGACCCCGAGACCTTGGGACCCAATCCCGAGCCTCCGAGACCCGATCCCGAGTCCCGAGAATCGGTGAGAAGCCCATGAGAACCAAGGAGGGACCAAAAAGATCATAATGGAGGCCTACAAGGCTCATCCCGTTCGGGATGAGGTGCACAAACAAGGAGGTTACTGACCAGGGCCCATCCCGATCGGGAAGGTGGCGTCCCGACCGGGACCGACCTCGTCCCGACCGGGACCACCCCGTCTCGGCCGGGACGGGCTAGCTGTAACCCGCGCCTTGTTTTCTTTTCTTCTCCTTCCATTTGTAACCCTATATATACCCCCCCTCTTGTATTAAGACACCATCTTATGTTATATCCTTAAAACCCTAGACTACTTTAGGTTAGATTAGATTAGATTAGTGTAGATTAGTCGGTAATTAGTAGTTAATCTTAGTTTAAGCTTGTAATATTGGATCTCTCGAAGAATCCATCCAAGATTGACAACCTTGGTGGATGAATTTGGGTTATCTTCTATGCAAGTGTTCTCCTTTTCATTCTCTTGTTAGTTTGGTATAATCTTCTTCTCCTTTTACTCTTAATCCTTTATTATTCATCAAGTTCTCATCTTTTGTTCATAGTTCATCATTTTCACTAGTTTGTTTATGTTTGTTTTGATGTTTGAGATGATTCCTCTTGTTTGTGTTAGTTGTAGTTTAATTATGTTAGAGTAGTGTTCTTGCTAGGGTTAGTAAGGTGATTAGGGTGTTGATTGGGTGATTAAGGGTTTGTTGGAGTTGTTGGTGGAAGATTTGGGTTTCCTCTTGTTTGATGCACATCACATGTTTGTTGAAATGCATGATTGACTAGTAGTTGCAAATACTTGTTTTTCTTGCCTTTCTCTTGTGGGTAATAGTTTGTTTGTGGGTTCGGTTCCCTCACTAAGTTGCGAGAGCCCGGATTCGACCTAGGCCTATAGCGTGCTAGTAACCCCGTTTGTGTTGTGTATCGCCGAGTTGGGTTTTAGGTGGAACCTCTAGGTGAGTCTAAGTTGCGAGAGCCCGGGCATTACCTAGATTACCCTACTACCTCCTTCACTCTAGTCCTCCCTTGACCATTCCGATACCCCTTCGACCCCGACCTAATCCTAGCCCGTTTTCCTTAGTTGTTCTTCTTAGTCATAGTCTTAGTCTAGCTTTCTCCCCCTTCTTATCATTTTCTAGTTTAGCTTAGTCCGTTGACTTAGTCCAGTAATCGGGTGACCTTAGTCTAGACTTTACATTACCATCCCCGTGGATTCGACCCGACTTACTCTATCTACCCTAGTTAGGATTATCCGGTTATATTATTGACGGTTGGGACGTGACGAATCCCTACCATCACACCCCTTTTTCTTCTTTGTTCCTTGTTGAGTTTGGACGAGATGTGTGATGTTGTGTGCTCGGGTGGAGCTTTGTGCATATTTGTGGTTGATTTGGTGACGTGTTTGGAAGTTCGGGGTGGTGTTTGTTTTGTTCATGTGTTTGTTTTACTTTGTTTAGTTTGGTTGTCTTTGTCTCTTTTTCTTTCGTATTTGTCGAGTCTTTGTTTTGTGTGTGTAGTTGTGTCCTGTTTGTAAAAAGGTTTTTCGGAAACCCGGTTTAGAGGCTAGTGAGCAAGGGCTTACTTTCCCTTTCTAGTAATGTAAATCGAGTCTTGGACTTTAATCTAGTAGAATGACCCTAAATCAATGATTTCGTTGGTCCTTTACCTTGAGTCCACCTAGCTTACTAGGGATTTACTACGGGATTTGCATTTTGACCATTATGACCACCCACGGTGTGAAAAGGCCTTGGTTGCCGAGTCCCGTCCCTTAGGTGACCATGTTTGGGATTGTTTGATTAGTCCAAGTTCTCCCCTTTTTGTGGGTTTGAAGGGAAGGACGCTCCCCGACTCACCCATTCCCCTACCTTCCACACATATCCACCAAATAAATTTGCAAATTGTTGAAATCATCTTTCTTAGTTGCAAAGAAATGCCTATCACTCAAATCAAGCAAAAAGGGCAAAACAAAAAAAATGAAAGAAAATGAAAGAAAGAAAAGATTGAAGAAAAAGAAAAGGCACAAAAAGCCAAAAAGAAAATACAAAAGATTAAAAAAAATGGCATGGCAACACAAATAGCAAATATGCAAAAGAAAGAAAAATGCCAAAAGAAAACCGTCTCACAAAAAAAGAATCCCCTCTCAAAAATAAGCCTTTTACTGACTATTACCGTGAAGAGCCTACCAAAGGACCGAGTCCCTAGGAAGGATGATAGCGGCAATGGTCGGTCTTCCTTCACTTTGCAAATATTTCCACCTTTTTACTTGGACTAGTTGAGCGGTTTTGAATATGGGACGACCCTCTTGACTCATCGCTAAAGGGGGCGGGGTCTCACTTACCTACAGTGTCGACTAACACCGTGGTCATCCCTTTTCCATTCCGCCGATCGTCCCGTATTACGTTCTTAAAAACTTAGGAGGACCTGGGTAAGTTACCAACGTTTTTATTGCTTTATCGTCATACTATTAGGGTTTAGTTCATCTTGGTTTGTACTATTAGCTTGGGAACGTTGTCACTTGCCTTGAGTCCTAAACCGGTGTTTCATTCACCACTTTTTAGAGGGAAGCGGTATTTATTTCAATTTGGGTGCAACCGTTTATTTGTTTGTTTGTGTGTTTGTTGTTTATGTGTTTTTGTGTCCGGTTGCATCCACAGTTTTGTCACAAGACCTTACCTTGCGGAGTACACTTTTCCTCTAAGTGTACTCGCGTGAGTTGAAAGGGCGTAGGGTGCGCTAATACCCACTCGGCTAGTTTAGTAGTTAGCATGTGCTTACTCGAGGGCGAGTAAGGGTTAAGTGTGGGGAAGTTGATAAGTGTAGAAAGTAGTGCCTAATTTGCTGTGTTTTGGTCCCGCTTTCCTTGTGGAATCGCTCCTTGGGAGCGGTTTATGGGCTACTTATGCTTCCTCTAGTTCGTTTCAGGTTCTCGAGACCATTCATGAAGAGTTGGAGCGATTCCGACTCGATACATACACTTTTTGGAGCCAACGAAGTGAAGGAACGATCACTCGATGCCTTGGATTCGACCCCGAGACCTTGGGACCCAATCCCGAGCCTCTTAGACTCGATCCCGAGCCCCGAGAATCGGTGAGAAGCCCATGAGAACCAAGGAGAGACCAAAAAGATCATAATGGAGGCCTACAAGGTCCTTCCCGGGCGGGAAGATGCCTTCCCGACCGGGAAGGAGGGTGCAATTGAAGCGGGTTCTGTCTTGAGTCCTTCCCGACCGGGAAGGGGCCCTTCCCGATCGGGACCAATCCTTCCCGACCGGGAAGGAGCACCTGCTGCGCGTGACTACTTCTTTTTTCCTCCATTCTTGTAACCTTATAATCACTTCCCTCTTGTATTGTTTATGTATGATACATTACCCTATACTCTCTTAGGCCTCTCTTAAGCTTTCAAAACCCTAGATTAGTGTTCCTCACATTAGTTTTAATCTTTCTTTAATCTTTAGTTAATCATTGTAATTAGTCTTGTATTAAGAAGATCCTTGAAGATTCATCCAAGCTTGATAACCTTGGAGTTGATTTGGGTTTCTTATTTATACAAGTTTTCATCTTTCTCATCCTTGTTAGTTTGGTATAATCTTCTTCTTCTTTTTACTCTTGTTCATTGTTTATTTATTCAAGTTTGAATCTTTACATATTGTTATTGTTATTGTTTGTTTATTATGGATGTTTGGATGTTTAGTTTGATTTCTCTTGTTCATGTTAGTTTCATCTTGATAATGAGTGAGTAGTTTTTTTGTGGGGTTAGTAGGGGGATTAAGGGTAGATTATGGGTGATTAGGGTTTGATTAGGGGTAAAGGTGAATCTTTTGTTGTTAGTCACATATTGGGCACTCTATGTTTTTGTTGAATTGCTTGTGTGGGTAGTAGTGGCCAATGCTTCTCATACTTGTTCTCATCTTCTCATTGTTTCGTTAGTGTGTGATTGTGTTGGGAATAGTCGTAGACACGAGAGTGCGGACTTGGGTTTAGACGCGAGACCGCGAACCTACCTTGACCTTGGTTTAGACGCGAGAGCGCAAACCGACTCTAGCAACTAGGAGACACCTACACCCTTGATCACCCAATTACCCTTCTACACTTAAGAACCCGACCTAACCCTACTCCCTTTCCTATTGATTCATCCTCCTAGTTAGTTGTCATTTCTCTAGTTTCATTGTTTAGTTAGTCTCTAGTTATTTCTTTTAGTCTTGTTATAGCTAGTTCATTGTTAGTTTAGTTCATACATCTTCTCCCATCATAGTTTGTCAATTATCACCATCTTTGTGTTGTTTTGGTAGCCTAGTCTCGTTTTTAGGTTGACTTAGTCTAAACAATACCATACCGTCTCCGTGGACACGAGCCGACTTACCCTAGCTACCACTAGGATTAGTTGGTTATTTATTGACGGTTAGGGACACGGCAAAACCTTACCATCAAGTGCCACCCTTAATTTTTCCATGCATACTCATATGCATGTTAACACATGCTTACACGTAGAAAAAGAAGAAAAATTAGGACTCATCTTCTCAGTCCATTTTTCGTACAAACGTTTTTCTTTCTTTCTTAAAAAGTTGAAATGTAAGATTACTGGATTAAAATAATATAAACCGTAAAATTTTATTTTTTTTGAAAAGAAACTTGTGAGACGGTAAGTAAAATAGACGGTAAATAGTATTATGACACAAAAGTTATAAGGAATCACTTTTTTAAGAATTCGATAAATTATTAACTTTTTACGAGACGGGAAAACGTTAAAACGACAGGTCAATATTAAAAATATTTTCGAGTTATAAACTTTATTTAACGAAAGATAAAAAATTTATAATTCGGTAAATAATTTCTCCTGTTTTTATAATGGAATAATTTTTAATTTAACGAAAATAAAATATTTTATTTACGAAAATAACTTTTTCAAACGTTAAACTTGGTTTAAATAAATGTTTAAAAATTTTAACACTATTTGAAAAATACGGGGTATTACACAGGGCATAGTAGTTGTCTCTCCGCTCCTCATACTTCCCAAGATGTAGTGCATTAAGCATTGCGGCCATGGATGCATCGGCCGGGGGCTGAGGATAGGCGAACGGAGTGTAAGGGGTGTACGGAGGTACGTACACATACGCCGGGGGTGTAGGATAAAAGGGGTGTGGTTGGGTAGCTTGTTGTTGCTGTTGCTGTTGTGGTCGCTATGGGGTCTCGACATTAACATGTGGATGCGGCGTACGGGAGGAAGAGGCCCCATGATCACCTCCCGCACCGGGCATTAAAAGGTTAGGCTCTTGGACCGGGACGAGGGAGTGTCGCAAAGGCACAAGGGTCGGGAGCGTAGCGCATGGCAAAGTGGAGTGTGCCCGACCCGAGGTATTCCATTGATACCTCTTACGCTCCCTATCATAGGCAATCCATTTATGGAAACTAGTCAAACGGTCCTCATCTATGGTCGTGCCCCCCAGTACAAAGGTCAACTCTTCCTCAAGAAATTTCTCATCAACCGCCTTACCTACATGCGTTATGAGCCCCCCAAGAATAATCTCACTCACATTTTTCCCCGCCTTACTTATCTTTTGAAAATGCTTAGCCAAAGCAAGGGGAAGGTCGGTGGTAAACCTAGGTTGGCTCTTGACATTTAAATAAGCCCCGAGTATGGTTAACTCTTGTTGTGTGAGAGTGCTCATTTCGTTCCTCCCAAATATTGTACCCGCAGTTAAGCGATGCCAAATACGTAAAACCGGGTGGTGGGCATGACGGCTAGACAACCGTCGAAAGTCGACAAGGGTAAGACCGATTATGCTTTTCCAAACATCGGCCTCATTAAAACCGGCGGGTACGTTACAATTAGAAACGAGGGGGAGACCAAAAATAGCACCAAATTGGGGGAGGGTGAAGTTGTAATCACCATTGTTTACTCGAAAAGCAACTCGGGGTGGATCGACTCTAGCATTTAGAGTAAAGCTACTAAAGAACTCTAGAGTGAGTTGCTTGTATGTAAGCTCATGCATATTAAATAACAATTCCAACCCCATACCCACAAATAACTCCCTACTTTTCTCAAGAATGTCAAGTTTTCTAAGTATAATCTTGCAAAGAAAACGAGTTGGCTCAAGAGGCTTACCAAGGAGCTTGGAGAATTGCTCCTTTTGCGACTCCGAACCAAAGGTAAGGGTAGGAAAACCCGGATGACAAGGAATTTCCGGTTCTTCGGCCTCGACCTCGGGCTTGACTTCGGCTCTTGAAGTTGAAGCACTCTTCCTTTTCTTGCTTGCTAGCACATTCCCTTTCTTCTTTGGAGCCATTTTTAGATGAAGAAGCTTCAAAAATGCTAAACACCCAAACTCGAATTTTACTCAAAAACACTAGCTAGAACCCACAAAAACACCCAATAGAAGCTTAAAATTGGTGTAATAAGCTTCCAAAACCAACTCCAACAAGCTAAATCGAGTTTTGAAACAAAACCCCAAACTCGGATTTTGGAAAAAATGGTGACAAAAAACTTGATTTTTTTTATTATTATTTTTTTGTTTTTGAGGTTTTAGATTGTAGAAAATGGGCCAAGGATAGTTATTAATGTGATAGAAACTGATTTTGGGGTGTTTAGAAGTGATTTGATGAGATTTGGTGGACTATTTGAGGATTTATGGTGTTCTGGGGGTTTTGTTTGAAGTTGGGGTTTTATTTGATGTTATGGAGGTTGAAGAAGGTTGAAGATGAATTGTGAATGACTTAGTAATGAGGTGGGATGGGTTGGGTTGGGGTTGGGTATTTGTGTGAGAGGGGAGTGGGGCGGGGCGGGCTGGTTAAAGAAGGGAGGTTCGGGCTGGGCTGCTAAAATGGCGAACTGCGCTTGAAGTGGCTCCGTCCCGACCGGGAAGAAACGGTCCCGCCCTGGAAGCCATGCCGTCCCGACCAGGAAGAAGCGGTCCCGCCCGGGATGGCATCATAGAAGCTCGGTTTTTGCACCAACTCGTCCCGACCGGGAAGCTCATCCGTCCCGACCGGGAAGCTTTGATCCCACCCGGGATAGGCTCACAGTACTTGGGAATTTACCTCATCACGTTCTGACGGAGAAGGCTTGGTCATGGCCTTAAAGCTTACCTTCATTAATAGAATACCGAATCTTCCGCCCAAAAGACAAATAACACCTCGGGATCCGGAATCCCGTCCCCAAAACCTTATGCTAAGCTCAAAAACGACCTTCAAGCTCCCGTTTTCAAATAAAAATCCCACCGAGCCGTAACTTGTAGGAAAAATAGGAAACCGAGCAATAAATTCTTGATGTTCATCATGGGAGATAATAGTGGAGCTTCTCTTGATTTGTAAATATTCACCTAAGCATTAAAACTTCATCAAAGCTCCGTAAACCAATAGTCAAATCGCTCCCAAGATCGCTTTAAGCATTCACCTCCAAAAAATCAACATAATAACCCATCAAACTTCAATCATCCTTCACAACTTCATAATAATCTTTAGAATCCCCTCCCTCACATCACTCAACAAAATTCCAAATTAAAAGAATTCCACAAAACAAAACAAATCCTAGAATCAAATAATCAAACCACACAAACACAAATACAAAAACTCAAGAGAAGAGAAAAGAGGAATATACAACATGACGGTTCTTGAGGAACTCCGTCAAACCGAGGATGGAGGACTCTTCCTTCTTATCCATAGCCATAAAGGGCTCGGACGAGCAAGTCAAATGCTCGAGCCACATCATATTGAGGGCTCTTTGAGTACCCGAGCCAAGCTATCCTCCAAAGCCCCCAAGTCGGAAGCAAGAAGTAGTCATCAAAAGACCCAACGTCATCTTTCATGTTGTCTCCGGGGTCTTTCCATCCTACAAGCTTTAACGACCTCTTCCTCCCTAAGCACCGTCTCCAAACACAAGCAAGCTCCACATACTTAAGTTGTGGGTCTCCATCTCCAAGCCTCATGTCATCATACGTCCTCATATCATCTTGAAGGAGAGAATTGAAACTTCTACCAGCGGTTTCAATCTCTTCTAAGCCAAGATTTGGCTCACTTGCAAGAGGCTCATGATACTTTTTCTCATTATCGCACAAAGGCAACTTGAGCTCATAATTTTCACCCAATGACTCCACAACTCCTACTACTTCATTCAACTCACTAACCTAGTCCAATTCTTCACCAACCATGCCTTCATCAAAGGACATCTCCTCGTTCGTCTCTTCTTGGGTAGGCAATTGAGTTTCTTCATAGCAAGTCTCTCTTCTCAAAGGGACTTCATTGGCGGCTTCATGATTGGGTTGCTCCCCTTGCTCAAGTGAGCACCCATCATCAAGTTGTGACGTTCGAGTTAAAAACATTACGGTTTTAGCCGCTATAGCATTTAATCGAGCATCAATCGCCATCCCTTCCCTTCGATAATGGGCCATGAATTCATCTTGTTCCTTTTGCATTTGGATGGCCATTTCTTGTTGGCTTTTTTGCATTTGAAGAATAGATTGAAATAGCTCCAAGTTGGGCATTTGGTGGTCATCGGGGTCTTGTACTGCTCCTTGAAAATATTGATGATGCCCAAGTGGTGGGGCATCATATGGTTGGTAGTGAGGTTGATATGATTGGTGGTATTGTGGGTTTTGGTCATAATGAGGTAGGGGTGATGGGTAATATGGTGGGTCATGGGGATATTGGCTTCCATATGAAGAATTATGATTAAACATGGTGGGGTTAGGATGGCGAATTGAGTAATAATTACCAAGATCATAAGATTGATGAGCATTTACTTCTTGGAAGCCATTTCCATAACCTTGAAAATCGTACCCACGGGTCTCTTGATTACTCCATGAAGCTTGATAATAGTGGGGAGACGAATTGGCATATTCTTGATTCATAGCAGGGGAAGAAGGATACATGGTGGCCTCTATAGGTGGGGAGTTTAGATCAAACCTCATGTTTTGCTCGGAAATCGTGGCTTGTACCCGGTTGGGAACCTCTCAATCTAGCAACCGCCTGTTAATGCGGCTCTGAGTTGTAAAGAAGAGGATGGTCACCACCTCTAGGCACGAACTGTAGACTAGGAGCAAATGTGAGAAGTCTAGTGCTTTTTGGGCACTAGACAAGAAGGAAATAAACTTCACACATACAAGAAGCAAAAGAAAACAAAGAAAAACACAAAAACAAAAACAAAGTCAAGTAAATAGGCAAACAAAGTCTAAACTAGCACCGTCCCCTGCAACGGCGCCAAATTAATGGGAAGGATTTGCCGTCAATCCCTACCAACAAGTAAAACCAACAAATCCTAACTGGGTAGACAGGGCAAGTCGGGTCTAAATACACAGGGATGGTAATGAGGTGTATAGACTAAGGTCACCCAAATACAAGACTAGGTCAACAAGCTAAACTAAGCTAAAACTAAGAAGGGGGAGAAGACTATAACTAAGAGTAAACTAAGCATGACAACTAAAGCTAAAAGATTCAACTAACTAGAGGAACAAATGCTAACAAGATGGAGAAATCAAATAAGGAAAGAGTAGGGTTAGGTCGGGTTCATAAGTGTAGTAGGATAGTTGGGTAATCGAGGGTGTAGGTTTCACCTAGTCACTAAGGTCGGTCAGCGCTCTCGCGTCAAAGACAAACCCGAATACTCATGCAAGATGCTACTCTGAACAAGAGGATTCAATCACCAATCAACCAAACGATGAGAAGGAGGAAACAAGCAAGAGAAGTATTTGCAACTACTACTCTAACAAAGAATTCATCAAACACATGGTATGCATAACTAGTGACTATCAACAAAGAATCAACCTTTACCCACAATCAACCCTAATCACCCATAGTCAACACATAATCCCCTTACTAACCCCCCAAGAGTCTACTCAATCATATCTAAACTAACAATAACCAAAACAAGAGGAAACATCAACATATCCATAACATTCATTATGAAGATGAGACTAACAATAACAATGAACTATGAACAAAGATTAAAACTTGAATAACAAAGAAAGATTAAGAGTAAAGGGAGAAGAAAGATTATACCAACTAAATAAGAGAAGAAAAGATGAACACTTGCATAGAAGAAAACCCAAACATCCAACAAGGTTGTGAATCTTGGTAGAGATCTTCAAGAATTCCAATAATACAAGGATTAAATTAAGATTAAGGAAAGATTAAACTAAGATTAAGCTAATCTAAGCTAAAGTAGTCTAAAGTATGTCTAGGGTTTCATAGGATATCCAACATAATGTATGGTTTACAGGGGGGGTATATATAGGGTTACATAAGCAGGGGGGGAACAATGAAACACGGGCATAGCTGGGTCCTTCCCGGCCGAGAAGGGATGATCCCAGTCGGGAAGGGGCCCATCCCGGTCGGGAAGGCAGTGATCCCGGACTGGAAGGCTTGTCAGCAGCTATTCTCTTCTTTGCTCTTCATCCCGGTCGTGATGGATATATTCCCGACCGGGATGGGTCTTGTAGGCTTCAAATATGGTCCCATAGGTCCCTACTTGCTCTTCTTAGGCTTCTTATCGATTCTCGGTGCTCGGGAATGGGCCCCAAGGGACTCGGGATCGAGTCTAAGCTACCGAGTGATCGCCGCTTCTCTTCGTTGGCTCCAAATGTGCCGGAATTGAGTCGGAATCGTTTCATTTCTTCAAGATAAGCCCTAGGAACCTAAAACAAGCTAGAAGAAGCGTAAGTAGCCTCGAAAACCGCTCCAAAGAGCGATTCTACAAGAGAAACCGAGACTAAACACAAGAAATAAGCGCTACAAACCACACTTATCATCAGCTGGGGCCGTCGGGTTTTCGTGGTCCGGGTCTGTTTAAGTAAACGAAAATTGGGGCGATCGTTTTGTTTCTCAAAAATCGAACGCGTCGCCCCTTTCGCCTCAAGATCGTCTTTTCGAATTTTCTCGCCAAATTTCGTCTCGATTTCCGTTATTTACGACAATGTCGACTTCGGGTAAGTGTTCCTTACTTGTTTATTGTCGATTTTGCTTGATTGAATTGACTATGAATTAGTTTGTTGAAAACCCTAGAAAATCGATTTGGGTGTTTTTTATTTGTTAAGTTTCGATGCTTGTGCTTGATTTCATTGTTAAATTAAGGTCGATTAGAGCTTGTTAAAGTAGTTGTAAGCTTGATAAGGATGTTCGAGGTGCGACAATGGCTCTTTTATGGAAATGTGTTTGGAAAGCTAGGGTTACGGACCGTTCTCCGATTATTCCCATGTTTATTTTTCATAATTTTGCTCAAATAGCGCTTGTGACGATACGGGTAGCTCTATTATCGATTGCTAGGGCTAGGATGACCTTTAGGACCCTCCGTGAGGTTTTGTGTGTCTTGAGACGTGATAAGTGTAGTTTGTAGTGCCTATTTGTTGTGTTTGGTCCCGGTTTCTCTTGTGAAATCGCTCTTTGGGAGCGGTTTCTGGGCTACTTTTGCTTCTTCTAGTTCGTTTTAGGTTCCCAAGACCATACATGGAGAATTGGAACGATTTTGACTCCTTTCCTACACATTTGGAGCGAACGAAGAGAAGGAACGATCACTCGGTGCCTTAGATTCGATCGCGAGTCCTTGGGACCGATTCCCGAGCCCCTTAGACTCAATCCCGAGCGCCGAGATTCGATGAGATGCCCATGAGAAGCAAGGAGGGACCTTTATGATCATATTGGAGGCCTACAAGACTCATCCCGGGCGGGAAGAGAAGCGTTCTCGGTCGGGAAGGAGTGCAAGCAAAGACGAGCCACTGATGGGCCGTCTCGGGCGAGAAGGGGGTCTTCTCGGCCGAGATGGGTCCCATCTTGGGCGAGACCATCTCATCTCGGCCGAGATGGGCGACCTGCAGCTCCGCCTCACTTCTTTTCTTCTCCTTATTCATTGTAACCCTATATATACCCCCCCTCTTGTAATCTTATGTTATGTTAGACATTACCCACTAAACCCTAGACTACTTTATGTTAGATTAGCTTATATTAGTGTAGATTAGTCCTTAATTACTCCTTAATCTAGTGATTACTCTTGTATTATTGGATCTCTTGAAGAATCTACCAATATTGACAACCTTGGTGGAATTCTTTGGGTTTTCTTTTATGCAAGTGTTCATCTTTTCCATTGCTTTCTAGTTGGTATAATCTTTGTTCTCCTTTTACTCTTAATCTTTCATAGTTAATCAAGTTTTTATCTTTGTTTATGATTGTTGTTCATCCCTTTTGTTCTTCATAATGGATGTTGTTGTTCTTGTGCTTGTTTCTCTAGTTATTGTTAGTTTTCCATTAGATATGTTTGAGTAGATTCTTGCTAGGGTTATTAGGAGGATTGGGTGTGATTAGGGATGATTAAGGTGAGATGGGTGGTACTAGATGTTGTTTTTATTGTTTCCCATTTACCTTGCACTCCACATGTTTGATGAAATGCTTGTGAGACTAGAGATGATCAATCTTTGTTTTCCTTGTCTCTTCTCTTGTATGTGTTTGTTTGCTTGGTTGGTTTGGTTCCCTCACAAGTAGCGAGAGCGTTGTGAGGATGACCCCTAGGCCGTTTAAGTAGCGAGAGCCCGATCGGAACCTAGGCTGCGAAAGCACGCTAGTAACCCCGTTTCCCTCTTTTTATCTCCTTTATATCCATGAACCCGACCTAGCCCTAGTTTCTTCTTATCGATTTATTAGCTTCCTTTTTGTCATTAGTTGCTCGTTTAGTCTTGTTAGTTCATGTTATAGACCTTAGCTTAGTCTACATTAGCCTTCCCCTAGATTAGCTTGTCTTGAACCTAGTCCTAAACCGTAGCACACCTAGGTCCGACACCCTGTCCCTGTCGATCGACTCGACTTGTCCTAGCTACCTAGTTAGAAATAGTTGGTTATTATTTGACCGGTAGGATAGACGACAAACACTACCATCAATTTGGCGCCGTTGCCGGGGACGGCGTAGTTTAGACTTTTGTGTGCTTAGTTTTAGAGTTTGTTATTGATTTTTGTGTTTTCTTCTCCTTGTGTATATCCGTTCTACTTCTTGTGTGTTATTCTCTCTTCCTAGTGCCTCGAAAGCACTAGGCTTCTAACGTTTGCTCAATTGCTTCTAGTTCATTCAATGCATCAAGGCAACGTTATGGAAATGACACGTCCTAGCTTCCATCAATCGTCATGGGACAATCATGAGGCAAGTTACCAAAAACCACAACTTTACCAACCATACCAATCTCATCAACAATCTTATGAACCCCCTCCATATGGTTATCATGAAAGTTTTCAAGGATCATTCCAAGATCCTAACAACTACCAAATACCCTCACACAACCACAACCAAAAATCCCCAACTTTGAGCTTTGTCAAATGATGATTCAAATGCAAAAGAGTCAACAATAGATGACGGTTCAATTGCAAAGGAATCAACTAGAGATGATGATTCAAATGAAAAGGGATAAAGAGGAGTTCAAGGCCCAAATAGAGGTGCAAGATGCTCGAATCAATGCACTCATGGCTCGTATCACGATGTTGGCCACTCGAGCTCCACAACTTGTTTAGGAAGGTTCATTTGGGCAAGAAGGTCGGGTGTCCCCACAAGAAAGTCAACCCGATCATGAAGCCACGAATGAAGAAGAGAGGGCCAATCAATAGATCATTGTTGAGTGTTGCTTGGATGGTGAAGATATGGGAAGAATAGAAGAAGTTGAAGCTTCAAGGGTCAACGATGAGGAGGGAATTGATCGAACATGATTCTCAAGGTAACTCTTGGGGAGCCAATGTATTGGCTATTAAATTGGATTTGTATGATTTTCTTCGTGATGAACCGGATCTTGACAAACCAAAGCCAAGTGAAGACATACCTCTTATAGGCCATATTGACAAGGTGAGTGAAAAGGAACGTAATACTTGGGAGAAAGAGGTAGATGCCTTAGAACTCGCCTTGAATGGGAAATTGGAGAAGCCTAAAGCCTGCAATGAAGAAAACTTGATGCCTTCACCTCCTATATCGCACTCGATTTCTAGTCCCTTGTCTTGTGAGACGGTTGATGAAGTGAATCCTTGTCGGGCGGCGGAAAAGAGTTCCACTCTCGACCCCGTAGAAGAAGCAACACCCTTGGGGTGTGATCTCCTAAATCACAACGCCAAGCATGACTTTAGACCACAATACCTACCGGATGGTCATAAGAGTCGTTGCTATCGTTGTTCGGAAGACCCGGAAGATCACGAGAACCCCGAGCATAATGAAGATGATTGATTCTCGACTCCGACTTAGAAACTCTTGTTGATGGCTAGGATAGGTCACATGAGCGTTAATGAAGATGTTTCTAGGGCATTTGACTTACTCCTTTCAGCTCTTGTTGGCTATGAAGGCGTAGATGGTGAGAGTATCTTAGTGTAAATATCTTGTTCCTTTTCTTTTGAGCTTGTGTATTTGTATATGTTTGTTTGGATAGTTTAGTTTCTAGGATTTGTTAGTTTTTGTGAAATCTTGTAATTCGGTATTTTGATGAGCCATGTGAGGGAGGGATTTGATGGTGTTTATTGAGTTTATTTGATAGGTCATAGTGAAGATGAAGCTTTGAGAGAGGTAGTTGATGATAGAAGCTTGGAGTTTGGTGGAGGAAGTCGGTTTTTGAGCTTTTGACAAGCTTTTGGGTACGAGATTTTAGATCTTGATGTATTGGATGACTTGTGGGTGATGCTATCAAGAGAATGAAGAGCTAGAAGACTCATCCCGACCGGGAAGGATGTCATCCCGATCGGGATGAGTGTGCTGAAAAGTGGGTTCACTGATGTGCCATCCCGACCGGGATCAAGTCCGTCCCGGTCGGGAAGGAACCGTCCCGACCGGGAAGAAGTCCATCCCGACCGGGATGGTGCCCTACTCCTCCTTTTGCCTCTTCTTCGACATTTGAGCCCACCCAACCACACCCCTTTCCAACCTCCCTACCTACCCTTGCAACTATCTATGACCCATATACTTCATATATACACCTTCACCTCATCTTGTCTTCACTACACACCGAGTTTCACATCAAATCCTACCCTCATTATACCATTGTGAGCCTAGTACTTCAACCATGCGACCATATTGAGAATGAAGAGGAATAACAATGATGAAGACAAGTAATGTGCCGATATCGAACATTGAGACGATGGAGTGAGTGAGTTGCTAACCGATTGGTACGACAATTATCCTTTCTTTTCCGTCTTTTATTGCTTGTCTCCCTTTGTTTGTTCCCTTCCACTTTTTTGTGTCATGGTGGCCCTTGGGGCCTTGGTGGTCATTCCTCCCGACTCTCGATGACGTGACTACATCGAGAGTCATTTCAAAAATCCAAATTTGCAAATTTTTCACTTTTTCTTTATTTTTCACTTTTTGGTAGGATTTAGTCGGATTTAGGCGGAATCCGGGCTAGGTGACTTGATTACACCTAGCCCTCCCCTCCTATTTCCCTTTATTTTCTTCTTTTTAATTCTTCCTCCATCCATATCTTTTTCTCGTCTCGGCCCATGGTGACTTGACTACACCCCGGCCGGACACATTCCTTTTTCTTCACGTTTATTTTCGATTTTTAGCTTTATTCTCGTAGTTTTTTTTCTTTTTAGTGTCTCCGCACACACTACCAATCGAGCATGAGGACATTTCTCGGTTTAAGTGTGGGGGAGCGATATCCTAGTGTAGTTTAGTTTTATTTTCGTAGTTTTTTCGAAAAAAATCTTAAAAATTCCTAAAAATTTGAAAAATTTCATAAAAAAAACAACAAGATTTTCTTTTGTGTCTTTTTCTTTTGAGTCTTTGTGTCGTATATTTGTTGTGTTGTGTGTTTTGCCTCCCCATTTCCTTGTAGGTTCCGCGATCGTCGTCAGGTTTCGAAAAGCTCAAGACATCCGGTAATATCCCTTCATTTCTTTCTCCTTTTTTCCTTTTGTGGAGTTTGGAGGATGTGTTATGATGGTGTGTGCTCGGGCGGAGCTTTTTGAAGTTTGTGGTTGATGTGGTTGCTCGTTTGGAAGTTTCGGGGTGGTGATTGTTTATTTTGTGTGTTTGCTTGTTTGTTTGTTTTGTTTTGTGTTGTTTTGTTTGACTCTTTTCCTTTTGTTTTTGTCGTGTCTTTGTTTTGTCTTGTTTAGTTGTGTCTAGTGTGTAATAAAAGGTTTTCAAAAACCCGGTTTTGAGGCTAGTGCGCAAGTGTTTACTTTCCCTTTCTAGTGATATGAGTCGAGTCTTGGACTTTAGTCTAGTAGAATGACCCTAAATCACTAGTTTCGTTGGTCCTTTACCTTGAGTCCACCTAGTCTACTAGGGATTTAGTACGGGATTTGCATTTTGACCACTATGACCACCCACGGTGTGAAAGGCCTTGGTTGCCGAGTCCCGTTCCTTAGGTGACCGTGGTCGAAATTGTTTGATTAGTCCAAGTTTTCCACCTTTTTGTGGGTTTGAAGGGAAATCGCGACCCCCGACTTACCCATTTCCCTACCTCCTACACATCTCCACAAATAAGTTGCAAATTGTTGAAATTCTCACTTGGTTGCAAGAAATGCCTACAAATCAAAATCATCCAAAAGGCAAGCCAAGTCAAAAGAAAGAAAAAGAGAAAAAGAAAGAAAGAAAAGAAAGAAAATAATGAAGAAAAAGAAAAGGCACAACAAGTCAAAAACAAAATACAAAAGAAGAAAAAGAAGTGGCATAGCAACTCAAAAGCCAAATGAAAAAGAAAAAAAAATGCCAAAGAAAATCATCTCACAAAAAGATATCTCACCCCTCAAAATAAGCCTTTTGCCGACTATTACCGTGAAGAGCCTACCAAAGGACCGAGTCCCTAGGAAGGATGATAGCGGTAAATAGTCGGTCTTCCCTCACTTTGCAACCTTATCCACCTTTTTACTTGGACTAGTTGGGCGATTTTGGACATGGGACGACCCTCTTGGCTTAACGCTAAAGGGGGCGGGGTCTCACTTACCTACAGTGTCGACTAACACCGTGGTTCATCCTTTTTCCATCCCGCCGATCATTCCGTAGTACGTTCTTAGAAGGTTAGGATGAACCTAGGTAAGTTACCAACGTTTTTATTGCTTTGTTGTCATACTATTAGGATTTTGTCCATTTCGATTTGTGTTATTAGCTTGGGAACGTTGTCACGTGCCTTGAGTCCTTAACCGGTGTTTCTTCACCGCTTTGTGGAGGGAAGCGGTATTTGTTTCTTTTTCGGTGCAACCGATTGTTTGTTTGTTTGTATGTTTGTTTGTGTGTTTTCGTGTCCGGTTGCATCCACAGTTTTGTCGCAAGACCTTACTTGCCTTGCGGAGTGAACATTTCCTCTAAGTGTGTTCGCGTGAGTTGAAAGGGCGTAGGGTGTGCTAATACCCACTCGGCTAGTATTTTAGTTCTTATTAGTTTAGTAGTTAGTTAGTGTTACTCGAGAGCGAGTAAGGGTTAAGTGTGGGGAGTTGATAAGTGTAGTTTGTAGTGCCTATTTGTTGTGTTTGGTCCCGGTTTCTCTTGTGAAATCGCTCTTTGGGAGCGGTTTCTGGGCTACTTATGCTTCTTCTAGTTCGTTTTAGGTCCCCAAGACCATTCAAGGAGAATTGGAACGATTCCGACTCGTTTCCTACACATTTGGAGCTAGTGAAGAGAAGGAACGATCACTCGGTGCCTTAGACTCGATCCCGAGACCTTGGGACCCATTCCCGAGCCCCTTAGACTCGATCCCGAGCACCGAGAGTGGATGAGATGCCCATGAGATTCAAGGAGGGACCTTTATGATCATATTGGAGGCCTACAAGACTCATTCCGGGCGAGAAGAGTAACCTTCTCGGTCGGGAAGGAGTGCAAGCAAAGACCAGCCACTGATGGGCCGTCTCGGGTGAGACCATCTCATCTCGGCCGAGATGGGCCACCTGCAGCTCCGCCTCACTTCTTCTTCTCCTTATTTATAGTAACCCTATATATACCACCCCTCTTGTAATCTTATGTTATGTTAGACATTACCCACTAAACCCTAGACTACTTTAGGTTAGATTAGCTTAGATTAGTGTAGATTAGTCCTTAATTACTCCTTAATCTAGTGATTACTCTTGTATTATTGGATCTCTTGAAGAATCTACCAAGATTGACAACCTTGGTGGAATTGTTTGTGTTTTCTTTTATGCAAGTGTTCATCTTTTCCATTCCTTTCTAGTTGGTATAATCTTTCTACTCCTTTTACTCTTAATCTTTCATAGTTAATCAAGTTTTCATCTTTGTTTATGATTGTTGTTCATCCTTTTTGTTCTTCATAATGGATGTTGTTGTTTTTGTGCTTGTTTCTCTAGTTATTGTTAGTTTTCCATTAGATATGTTTGAGTAGATTCTTGCTAGGGTTATTAGGGTGATTGGGTGCGATTAGGGATGATTAGGGTGAGATGGGTGGTACTAGATGTTTTTATTGTTTCACATTTACCTTGCACTCCACATGTTTGATGAAATGCTTGTGAGACTAGAGATGATCAATCCTTGTTTTCCTTGCCTCTTCTCTTGTATGTGTTTTTTTGGTTGGTTGGTTGGTTTTGTTCCCTCACTAGTAGCGAGAGCGTTGTGAGGATGACCCCTAGGTCGTTTAAGTAGCGAGAACCCGATCAGAACCTAGGCTACGAAAGCACGCTAGTAACCCCGTTTCCCTCTTTTTATCTCCTTGACATCCATGAACCCGACCTAGCCCTAGTTTCTTCTTATTGATTTATTAGCTTCCTTTTTGTCATTAGTTGCTCGTTTAGTCTTGTTAGTTCATGTTATAGACCTTAGCTTAGTCTACATTAGCCTTCCCCTAGATTAGCTTGTCTTGAACCTAGTCCTAAACCGTAGCACACCTAGGTCCAACACCCCGTCCTTGTGGATCGACTCGACTTGCCCTAGCTCGGGGTTCTAGTGTTCCGGTACAAGGGATACCTTCTCGGGGTTCTAGGGTTATCCTACAGGTGTGTTGCTTTGTTTCCTTTTATTGCCATGTTTTTGTAGCTTGGTCTTATTTGTTTTTTGTGGTTGCTTTGACTTTTGAGGTGCGATGCTTTGTCGTGTTTTTGTATAGGTTTGGTTGCAAGAGCGGCTCGGTTTAATCGATCCTCCCCGATGTTTCAAAGATTACAACTACAGGGGTTTCACGGGCTGGAAGATGGTGTTGGTGTAGAGCAAAAGTACCGAAGAGGAGGACCGGCTTTCCTATTTGGCTAGGGGAGATGTTGTCATCAGGTGGTACATTCCGTGGTGGAATATTATTGAGCATGTCGGGTTTCCATTTTCGTCTTCGACCTGGGCATTGTTACTACTATCCATGAGGGATTAGATTTATATTTACCCGAGCATGTTGTCAAATCAAATGGGTGTCCAACCTCCTATTCCAGATGATGCTAAGGTCGTTTCTAGTTCTGATCCATGGACCGAGGATTTGCTTAGGGGGTTCAAGGTGTCTTGGGAGCAGAAGTTTTTGCACCCCGTTGCTCGACCGACTGACAATACTTCCGTCTGGAAGAGGGTTTGTGGACACCTGTCAGGACAGACCGACTCAAAAGTTAGGAAGACAGCGCCGCTAAGAGGCGAAGAGGAGACTCGAGAGACTAAGTGCCTAACCAAAGACAGTGGGACCAATCCTAGTTTAGTCAGTTCATCTGAATGGGCCAAGACTAACAAGACCCATATTAAAGCTGCGAAGGAGCAAAGAAAGTGGGATTTGCTAGACTCACGTTAGGATAGGGCGTTAGAAGCTTGCCTTTGGAAAATCGAAGAGGAAGAACGCAACCAGTTACACGCGAATAGTGAGGGTAAGGAAAGGTTGGACCGGTAGAGCCCAGCCGTTTAGTACTATGTTGTATTAGTTGATATTATGTGGCGTATTAGTACTAGTTTTTGTGGAGTTTAGACACGTTAATTTTCCGGGACGTCCGTATTTTGGTTGCTTGATGTTGATGCCTCGACAAAGGCTTGATTTAACGAGTTTTGTTTTTAATGAGAAGCACATTTATTTTTTTACCTTCTTTTTTTTTGGTGGCTCGCAACTCGATTCTTTATTTTACCCGGAGCGTCCTTTCGGGTTTTCACTCCGTCCTCAGCTCACCTTTTTTTTAGTTTTTTTTCTTTTTTTTAATTTTTTTTTACGGCTCGCAACTCGTTTCTTCATTTTGTCCGGAGCGCCCTTTCGGGTTTTCACCCCGTCCTCGGCTCGCCAATTTTTTTTTCTCTTTATTTTTTTAACGACGGCTCGCAACTCGTTTCTTCATTTTTCCCGGAACGCCCTTTCGGGTTTTCACCCCGTCCTCGGCTCGTCGTTTGTGCTTCGTCATTTTAACTCACTCATTGACCGAGTCGTGGGAAGAATCCCGGCCCATTCATGTATCGATTAATCGATTTTTTTTTGTTTAGTTGTTTGGTTGTACCCGGGGAAGGGTTGCCTAAGTATCCGCTTCTGGACGGAATAAAACCATGTTCGTAGTTCTTTTTATAAAAATATGTGAGCGAGTTTGCTTTAGACTCGTCTATGCCAATTGTCGATGCGAACTTGATTGATTATTTGATAAGTGTGATTTGTAGTGCCTATTTTGTAGTGTTTTTGTCCCATTTTCCTTGCAGAATCGCTCCTTGGGAGCGGTTTAGGGGCTTCTTATGCTTCCTTTAGTTCGTTTCAGGTTTCCGAGACCGATTTGGAAGAGTTGGAGCGATTCCGACTCTATACATACACTTTTTGGAGCCAACGGAGTAAAGGAACGATGATTCGATGCCTTGGAATCGACCCCGAGACCTCGGGACCCAATCCCGAGCCTCCGAGACCCGGTCCCGAGTCCCGAGAATCGACGGGAAGCCCATGAGAAGCAAGGAGGGACCAAAGAGCTCTTAAGGGAGGCCTACAAAGACCCATCCCGTTCGGGATGGCCTCATCCCGTTCGGGATGAAGGGAACATGAAGCACAGCTAATGTGAGCCCATCTTGATCGGGAAGGTCCTTCCCGACCGGGAAGGATGACCCATCCCGATCGGGACCAAGCCTTCCCGACCGGGAAGGGTCAGTTACAGCCCGCATTGTTTCCTTTCTTCTCCTTTCCACTTGTAACCCTATATATACCCCCTCTTGTATTAAGACACCATCTTATCTTATGTTAGACATTAGAGACTAAACCCTAGATAGTTTTAGCATAGATTAGTGTAGATTAGTCTTTAGATTATCGTTAATCTTAGATTAGTACTTGTAATTTGGGAATTCTTCAAGATCTCCATTCAAGCTTGACAAACTTGGATGTTTGTTTTGGGTTCTTCCATTTATGCAAGTTTCTTTCTTCCTTTCTTCTATAGTATGGTATAATCTCCTCTTCCTTCTTCTTAATCTTGTTTTTATCATTCAAGTTTGATTCTTTAGTTCTTGTTTAGTGTTTTGTTCATTGTTAGATTAGTTTCTTCATGTTTGTTTTGATTGTTGTTTTGATTCCTCTTGTTAGTGTTAAATTCTAGATTAGATATGTTAGAGTAGTGTTCTTGCTAGGGTTAGTAAGGTGATTAGGGTGTTAATTGGATGATTAAGGGATTGTTGGAGATGTTGGTGGAAGATTTGGGTTTCCTCTTGTATGATGCACATCACATGTTTGTTGAAATGCTTGATTGACTAAGTACGTACGAATGCTTGTTTTTCTTGCTTTTCTTGTGTGGGTGATAGTTGTTTGTGGGTTCGGTCTCCTCATTAAGTTGCGAGAGCCCGGTGAGGACGACCCCTAGGTCGGTCTAAGTTGCGAGAGCCCGGATTCGACCTAGGCCTTTAGCGTGCTAGTAACCCCGATTGTGTTGTGTATCGCCGAGGTGGGTTTTAGTTGGAACCTCTAGGTGAGTCTAAGTTGCGAGAGCCCGGGCATTACCTAGATTACCCTACTACCTCCTTCACCTCCAGTTCTTCCTCGACCATTCCGTTACCCCTTCGACCCCGACCTAATCCTAGCCCATTTTCTTTGATTGTAGTCCTAGTTTTAGACCTAGTTTAGTCCTTAGCCTCCCCCATAGAATAGCTTGTCTCGAACATAGTCCTTCACCGTAGCATACCTTACTCCGACCTCCCGTCCTTGTGGATTCGACCCGACTTACCCTAGCTACCCTAGTTAGGTTTTGCCGGTTTTGTTTGACGGTTGGGATCCACGACAAATCCCTCCCATCAAATTGGCGCCGTTGCCGGGGACGGCGTAGTTTAGACTTTTGTTTGCTTAGTTGTGGACTCTGTTCTTGATTTTTGTGTTCTCTTCTCCTTGTGTATCTCCGTTTTTCTTCTTGTGTGTTACTCTTCCTTCCTAGTGCCTCAAAAGCACTAGGATACTAACGTTTGCTCAAGTGCTTCTAGCTCATCCTAGGTACCAAAGCGACGTTATGGACATGGCTTGTCCAAGCTACCATCAATCATCACGGGACAACTACAGGGCGAATTACCAAAACCCACAACTTTACCAACCATATCAACCTCATAAACAATCTTATGAACCCTCTTCTTATGGTTACCAAGAAAGTTGTCAAGGATCGTTCCCACATCCTAACAACTACCAAACACCCTCACATAACCCACAACCAAATATCCTTGAGACTTGTCAAATGTTGGCCCAAACACAAGGGAGCCAACATGAGATGATGATGTTATTGCAAAAGGGTCAACAATTGTTGTTGACTCAAATACAAGGGGTTAGGGAGGAGTTCAAAGCCCAAATAGAGGTGCAAGATGCTCGCATCAATGCACTAATGGCTCATATCACGATGTCGGCCACTCGAGCTCCACAACATGTTGAGGAAGGTTCATTTGGGCATGAAGGTCGGGTGTCTCAACCCAATCTTGAAGCTACAAATGAAGAAGAGGGGATCGATCAAGAGACCATTGTCGAGTGTTGCTTAGGTGGTGAGGATAGGGGAAGAGTAGAGGAAGTTGAAGCTTCAAGGGACGACAATGAGGAGGGAGTTGAACATGATTATCAAGATAGCTCTTGGGGAGCCAATGTATTGGCTATCAAGTTGGATTTGTTTTATTTCCTTCGTGATGAACCGGATGCTAACAATCCAAACCCAAGTGAAGAGATGACCCCTCTAAACAAGGTGAGTGAAAAGGAGCGCAATACTTGGGAAAAAGAAGTAGATGCCTTGGAACTTGCCTTGAACGGGAAATTGGAGGATCCTAAAGCCTCCAATGAAGAAAACTTGATGCTTTCTCCTCCTCTACCGAACTCGATGTCTAGCCCTTTGTCTTGTGAGACGGTTGGTGAAGAGGATCCTAGTCGGGCGGTGGAAAAGAGTTCCACTCTCGACCCCGTAGAAGAAGCGACCCATTTAGGGTGTGATCTCCCGCATCATATTGCCGAGCACGACTCTATACCACTATACCTACCGGATGGTCATAAGAGTCGTAGCTATGTTGGTTTGGAAGACCCGGAAGATCACGAGAACCCCGAGCATATTGAAGACGATCGCTTCTTCCCTCCGACTTGGAAACTTTTGGGAGTGGCTAGGCTCGGCCATGTGAGCTTAAACGAAGATGTTGCTAGAGCATTTGACTTACTCCTTCGAGCTCTTGATGGCTATGGAGGCGTTGTTCGTGAGAGTATTTATTGTAAATATCTCCTTTTCTTTTCTTTTGTGCTTGTATTTGTGTTTATGTTTAGTTTGGTTTCTAGGGTTGTTAGTTTTTGTGAAATTCTTGTTTATTTGGATTTTTTGATGAGCGATGTGAGGGAGGGAGTTTGATGTTGTATTTGAGTTCATTGTGATAGGTGTGAAGGAAAGGTGATTCCTAGAGGAGAGTAGATAATGATAAAGCATGGATCGTGAGTATGGAAGTCGGTTTTTGAAGCTTCGGTGAAGCTTTTGGGGTTTTGGAGGTCAAGAAGACCCATCCGGGGCGGGAAGGGAGCTTCCCGACCGGGACGAGTATGTCATCCCGACCGGGAAGGAGCCGTCCTGATCGGGATGGTGGTGCCATATTTCGAGATTTCTGGAGTGGCTTCCCGACCGGGAAGGAGGCTTCCCGATCGGGAAGGGTTTATCATCCCGATCGGGACCATCCATCCCGACCGGGATGGTCTCTTTTCTCCTCTTTTGGCCTCTTCTTTGACATTTGAGCCCACCCAACCATTGTATACCCCCACCTAACCTCCCTCACCCATCCTTGCGCATGTCATATGACCGTTACACTTCATTTACATACCCTCACTTCATTTCTCTTCCCTTTACACCGAGTTTCACATCGAATCCCACTCCCCTCACACCATTACTACCTCTACCATGCGTACCTATCGAGCTTGAAGCGGGATATCAATGATGAAGACGAGCAAGTGCCTATGTTGATCTATGAGACGATGGTGAGAGTGAGTTGCTAACCTATGGTACGACAACTATCCTTTCTTTTCCGTCTTTTATTGCTTGTTTTCCTTTGTTTACTCCCCTTCCCCTTGTACACTTTTGTGTCATGGTGTCATGGTGGCCCTCGGGGCCTTGGTATATGTTGCTCCCGACCCTCGATGATGTGACTACATCGAGAGTCATTTTCAAAATCCAAATTTTACAAGTTTTTCACTTTCTTTTTTGAGGATTTAGTCGGATTTAGGCGGAATCCGGGCTAGGTGACTTGATTACACCTAGCCCTCCCCTCCCATTTCCTTTTATTTCCTTCTTTTTATTGCTTCCCCCATCCATATCTTTTTCTCGTCTCGGCCCATGGTGACTTGACTACACCCCGGCCGGACACCTTCTATCTTTTCTTCACCTTTTTTTTTGTTTTTGTTTTTTTAGCTTTATTTTCGTAGTTTCTTTTCTTTTTCTTTTGTCTCTCCGCATCCTACGATCGAGCATGAGGACATGGCTCGATTTAAGTGTGGGGGAGCGATATTCTAGTATAGTTAGTTTTATTTTCTTATTTTTTTCAAAAAAAAATCTTTAAAAACCCTAAAAATTTGAAATTTTTTCACAAAAATCAAAAAGATTTTCTTTTTGTGTCTTTTTCTTTTGTGTCGTTGTATCGTGCATTTGTTTTGTATTGTGTGTGTTTGCCTCCCTTTTTCCTTATAGGTTGCCTAACCTCCGGTGTTTGGAAAGCTTTGAAGACATCCGGTAACATCCTCTAACCCTCTTTCCCTCTTTATTCCTTGTGATGTTTGGTGAAGGTTGTGTTGAGGTGTGCTCGGGTGGAGCTTGTACATTCTTGTGGTGGATTTGGTGACTTGTATAGATTATCGGGGTGGTACTTTTTATTTGTTTGTTTTGTTTTGTTTTATTTTGTTGCCTTTTTGTTTCTTTTCTTTTCGTTCGTTTTCGTTGAGTCTTTGTTTTGTGTGTGTATTTGTGTCATGTGTGTAAACCAATTTCGAAAACCCGGTTTACAGGCTAGTGTGTGAGTGCTTACTTTCCCTTCCTAGTAGTATAAATCGAGTCCTGGACTTTAATATAGTAGAATGACCATAAATCAAGGATTTCGTTGGTCCTTTACCTTGAGTCCACCTAGCTTACTAGGAATTTACTACGGGATTTGCACTTTTGACCATTATGACCACCCACGGTGTGAAAAGGCCTTGGTTACCGAGCCTCGTCCCTTAGGTGACCGTGTCTAGGATTGTTTGATTAGTCCAAGTTATCCACTTTTTGTGGGTTTGAAGAGGGATCGCGACCCCCGACTTACCCATTTACCTACATCTCACACATATCCACACAATAACTTGCAATTTGTTGATTCTCTCTTTCTTAATTGTCAAGAAATGCCAAAAATGCCAAATCTTGCCAAAAAAGGGCAAAGAAAAGAAAAGAAGAAAAAAAAATGAAAGAAAGAAAAGAAATGAAGAAAAAGAAAAAGCACAAAAGCCAAAAAGAAAATAGAAAAGAAGAAAGAAGAATGGCATGGCAAAACAAAGCGAAAATGCAAAAGAAGAAAGAAAATGCCAAAAGAAAACCCGTCTCACAAAAAGAAATCCCCACAAAAATAAGCCTTTTTCCGATTTTTGCCGTGAAGAGCCTACCAAAGGACGGAGTCCCGAGGAAGGATGATAGCGGCATTGGTCGGTCTTCCCTCATTTTGCGTATTTCCACCTTTTTACTTGGACTAGTTAGGCGGTTTTGGACATGGGACGACCCTCTTGGCTTACGCTAAAGAGGGCGGGGTCTCACTTACCTACAGTGTCGACTAACACCGTGGTTCTTCACTTTCCACTTCGCCGATCGTCCCGTAGTGCGTTTTTAGAAAGTTAGGAGGACCTAGGTAAGTTACCAACGTTTTTATTGCTTGATCGTCATACTATTAGGGTTTAGTTCACCTAGGTTTGTATTGCTAGCTTTGGAACGTTGTCACTTACCTCGAGTCCTAAACTGGTGCTTCTTTCACCGCTTTTAGAGGGAAGCGGTATTTCTTTTGTTTTGGGTGCAACCGATTATGTGTTTGTTTGTATGTTTGTTTGTTTATGTGTTTGGTATCCGGTTGCATCCACAATTTTGTCGCAAGACCCAACTTGCCTTGCGGAGTACACTTTTCCTCTAAGTGCACTCGCGTGAGTTGAAGGGGCGTAGGGTGCGCTAATACCCACTCGGTTAGTTTAGTAGTAGTATGTGCTTACTCGAGGGCGAGTAAGGGTTAAGTGTGGGGGAGTTGATAAGTGTGATTTGTAGTGCCTATTTTGTAGTGTTTTGGTCCCATTTTCCTTGTAGAATCGCTCCTTGGGAGCGGTTTAGGGGCTTCTTATGCTTCCTTTAGTTCGTTTCAGGTTCCCGAGACCGATTTGGAAGAGTTGGAGCGATTCCGACTCTATACATACACTTTTTGGAGCCAACGGAGTAAAGGAACGATGATTCGATGCCTTGGAATCGACCCCGAGACCTCGGGACCCAATCCCGAGCCTCCGAGACCCGGGTCCGAGTCCCGAGAAACGACGGGAAGCCCATGAGAAGCAAGGAGGGACAAAAGAGCTCTTAAGGGAGGCCTACAAAGACCCATCCCGTTCGGGATGGCCTCATCCCGTTCGGGATGAAGGGAACATGAAGCACGGCTACTGTGAGCCCATCCCGATCGGGAAGGTCCTTCCCGACCGGAAAGGATGGCCCATCCCGATCGGGACCAAGCCTTCCCGACCGGGAAGGGTCAGTTACAGCCCGCATTGTTTCCTTTCTTCTCCTTTCCACTTGTAACCCTATATACACCCCCCTCTTGTATTAAGACACCATCTTATCTTATGTTAGACATTATAGACTAAACCCTAGATAGTTTTAGCATAGATTAGTGTAGATTATTCTTTAGATTATCGTTAATCTTAGATTAGTACTTGTAATTTGGGAATTCTTCAAGATCTCCATTCAAGCTTGACAAACGTTGATGTTTGTTTTGGGTTCTTCCATTTATGCAAGTTTCTTTCTTCCTTTCTTCTCTAGTATGGTATAATCTCCTCTTCCTTCTTCTTAATCTTGTTTTTATCATTCAAGTTTGATTCTTTAGTTCTTGTTTAGTGTTTTGTTCATTGTTAGATTAGTTTCTTCATGTTTGTTTTGATTGTTGTTTTGATTCCTCTTGTTAATGTTAATTCTAGATTAGATATGTTAGAGTAGTGTTCTTGCTAGGGTTAGTAAGGTGATTAGGGTGTTAATTGGATGATTAAGGGATTGTTGGAGATGTTGGTGGAAGATTTGGGTTTCCTCTTGTATGATGCACATCATATGTTTGTGGAAATGCTTGATTGACTAAGTATGTACGAATGCTTGTTTTTCTTGCTTTTCTTGTGTGGGTGATAGTTGTTTGTGGGTTCGGTCTCCTCATTAAGTTGCGAGAGCCCGGTGAGGACGACCCCTAGGTCGGTCTAAGTTGCGAGAGCCCGGATTCGACCTAGGCCTTTAGCGTGCTAGTAACCCCGATTGTGTTGTGTATCGCCGAGGTGGGTTTTAGGTGGAACCTCTAGGTGAGTCTAAGTTGCGAGAGCCTGGGCATTACCTAGATTACCCTACTACCTCCTTCACCTCCAGTTCTTCCTCGATCATTCCGTTACCCCTTTGACCCCGACCTAATCCTAGCCTGTTTTCTGTGATTGTAGTCCTAGTTTTAGACCTAGTTTAGTCCTTAGCCTCCCCCTTAGAATAGCTTGTCTCGAACATAGTCCTTGACCGTAGCATACCTTAGTCCGACCTCCCGTCCCTGTGGATTCGACCCGACTTACCCTAGCTACCCTAGTTAGGTTTTGCCGGTTTTGTTTGACGGTTGGGATCCACGACAAATCCCTCCCATCATTATTGTTTTGTTTTTTTTTGTTTCCCCCCCTAAATCGGAGGTTGGGATGTGGTTGGTAAGGTGTCTATGAGTAATATCGTTTGAGTTGATCCATGTTGGTTGGGGTTGAGAATTCTACACCATCCAGGTCGGTGAGGATCACTGCGCCACCGGAAAGTATTTTCTTGGCGAGGTAAGAGCCCGCCCAGTTTGGTTTGAATTTCCCTCTAGGGTCGATGGGAAGGGGTGCTCTAATGGACTTGAATACTAAATTTCCCTCGTGTATGTTTCGGGATTTCACTCGTTTATTAATGGCTCGTTGGTTGCGTTGTTGGTAGAGTTGTACGTTGGATAAGGCATGTATCCTATGCTCGTCTAGGAGTACTAGCTCGTCATACTGTTTTTGGTTCCATTCTTCTTCGGGAATACCGCTCTCGGCTAATATCCTTAGTGACGGTATTTCTAGCTCTACGGGTTATACGGCTTCGGAACCGTAGGTTAGGTAATATGGTGTGGCTCCATTGGGTGTTCTATAGGATGTTCGGTATCCCCATAGGGCGAAGGGGATCTTGTTTGGCCAATCTCGATAATTGTCTATCATTTTCTTAAGGATTGTGGTAATGGTTTTGTTGGTCTGCCTCTATGGCCCCGTTTGTTTGTGGTCTATAGGGTGATGACTTGTGTCTTTGGATTTTGTATTTGTCGAGGAGTTTATGGGTGTCGGCCCTAAAGTGAGCCCCCTGGTCGCTGATGATCTCGTGAGGTATGCCATAGCGGCAGATGATGTTGTTTTGTAAGAATTTGACTACTTGTTTTGAGGTTAGCACGGTGTAAGAAGCGGCTTCTACCCATTTAGTGAAATAATTGACGGCCACTAGTATAAAGCAGTGTCCGCCGGTCCCGGATGGGTGCACTTTTCCTATGATGTCTATTCCCCAAGTAGAGAAAGGCCAGGGTTTGGCTTTGGTGTGTAGAGGATATGGAGGTAGGTGTTGGACGTTAGCGAATATTTGGCAATATTGTGGCACTGTCGGACATGATATCGACAGTCTGCCTCTAAGGTAATCCAGTAATAGCCTACTCTCATTATTTTTCGGGCTAGTAGGTGTGCACTCATGTGGGGTCCGGACTCTCCGTCATGTACCTCTTCCATGACTTTCTCGGACTGGTTTTTTTGTTTATGCACCTAAGGAGGACTCCTTGTGGGGTTGGCTGGTATAGTAGTCCTTGATTCAGGACGTAATGGGTGGCTTGCTATAGTAGGGCATTTTTGTTCTTGGTGTTAGTGTTGGGTGGGTATGACCCGTGGGTTTTAAAGTCTAGGATTGGTTTGTACCAAGGTTCTTCGGGGGTGTCATCGGTTTCGAGGCTATGGATGTAGGCCGGTTGTTCGCTTCTTTCTACGCAAATGGGCGTAGTAAAGAGGTGATCGGGCATGTTTACTAGTGAGGCTAGTTTGGACAATGCGCCAGCGAATTGGTTTTCCTCGCGGGGTATGTGTATGAAGTCGATTTCGGTGAACTCCCGGGACATTGTTTCTACCTTGGTTTGGTATGGGGTTAGGCTTTCGCTTTAGACCTTCTAGTTTCCCGTGGCTTGATTGACTACTAAGGACGAATCTCCGTGTACTCTAAGGTTTTTGACTCCTAGAGATACGGCCGCTTTTAGACCTATCAGGCAAGCTTCATATTCGGCTGCATTGTTGGTAACGGGAAAGTCTAATTTGACTGATATGGGTATATGGTCACCTATTGGGGATATTAGGAGGATTCCTACACCGCACCCTCTCATGCTCGAGGCACCATCAAAGTATAAGTCCCATGATTCGCTTTCGGCGGACAAAATGTCCTCATCGGGGAAGGACCAGGTGTCGGTTGTTCATTTTTCCTCTATCGGGTTTTCGGCTAAGAAGTCGGCTACGACTCTTCCTTTGATGACCTTAAGGGGTATGTATGTTAAGTCAAATTCTGCAAACATGAGCGTCCATCGGGCTAGTTGTCCGTTGAGGACAGGTTTCTCGAAGATGTATTTGATGGGGTCCATTTTTGAGTATACGTGTACGGTATGGCTGAGCATGTAGTGCCGGAGTTTTTTGATTGACCATACTAGGGCAAGGCAGGTCCTTTCTAGGGGTGTGTATTTGGTTTCGTACTCGAGGAATTTTTTGCTAATGTAGTAAATACCTCTTTCTTCTTTGTTAACGGTTTGTGCTAGCATGGCCCACATTGCGGTTTCAATTACAGTAAGGTAGAGGGAAAGTGGTAGTCCTTTTTTTGGAGGCATTAAGACCGAGGGTTGTGCTAATATTTCTTTCACCTTATCAAAGGCCCTTTGGCATTTATCGTCCCAGACGTGGGTTCGGTTATTTTGAGTTTTTTGAAGATGGGCTCACAGACCATGGTCAGTCTGGCAATGAAACGGCTAATGTATTGAACCTTACCTAGAAACCCTCTAATCTCCTTTTCATTTGAGGGTGCGGGCATATCTAACATGGCTTTTATTTTGGAGGGGTCTATCTCAATTCCTCGCTGGCTCAGTACGTTACCTAAAAGTTTCCCCGATGTGACTCCAAAGGCGCATTTTTGTGGGTTAAGCCTCATATTATACTGGCGTAGGCGTTTGAAGAATTTTTCGAGTGCCGGGACGTGCCCTTCTCGATCTTGGGATTTAACTATCATGTCATCTACATACACCTCAAAATTCTTTGTGTATCATGTCGTGTAAAAGTGTGGTTGCGGTTGTTTGGTAGGTTGCCCCAGCATTTTTATGTCCAAAAGGCATTACCGAGTAACAATAGGTTCCCCAAGGTGTGGTGAAGGCTGTTTTCGACATGTCCTCTTTTGCCATTTTTATTTGATTATACCCGGCATACCCGTCCATGAAAGAGAGTAGGGCGTGATCGGCGGTATTATCTACCAGGATATCTATATGAGGTAAGCGGAAGTCATCCTTTGGGCTGGCTTTGTTAAGGTCTCGGAAGTCTACATAGACCCGAATTCTCCCGTCCTTTTTGGGGACAGGACTATGTTGGCCACCCAATCGGAGTATTCGGAAACGTGTATGAACCCAGCCTTGAATTGTTTATCCACTTCCTCTTTGACCTTAAGGGCCACTCGGGTCGCATGCGGCGTAACTTTTGTTTTATTGGTTTATACCTGGGCTTCATTGGGATTCGGTGTTCGGCTATATCTCTGTCTATGCCAGGCATGTCTTTGTAAGACCAGGCGAACACGTCCTTGTATCGCGTCAGTAAGTCCGTGAGTTGTTCTTTCTCAGTAGGGTCTAAGGAGGTTCCTATTATCAGGATTTGGGTTTCCGAGGGAGTTTCAACGTTTATGGATTCGGTGTCTTCGATTACCGGGGCTTCTAACTCTTGTCTGGCCAACTCTCTTAAGGTTTCTGGTGGGAGGTGAGTGTCGTAAGAGTCGTTTTTGCCACTTTTATTTTGTTCGTTATCGATAATGGCATTGCATGTTAAGTGCGACGAATCATAAGCGAAATTATCTTTATTATTAGTTAAATCGAGCATGTCGAGGACTTTGGATAAGGAGACTCTCTGTTCGTTTGACAAAGATAACATTACCGGGATTTTCGGGACAGGCCCCGTTTCATCCTGAACAGACACAGATGTAGATGGGAGACAAACGATACTAGACTCTTGGCCAGCTTCAGACCCATACTCGGACTCAGACTCGGACTCTGTTTTGGATTCGGACTCGGAATATTCGAACATCCTTCCCTCTCCCGTGGTTAGCTTGAACCTCCTACCATTCTCGTTGGTCCATGTGACGGATTTCCTCCACAACCCTCTTGACTTTTGTCGGTATTGACGATGAAGGCGATGGGGTCGAATTGTTTGTTAGTCATGACCACATTGACTAACTCACTGTGATTGACGGGCACGAAACGCTCTTCCCCGAATAGGAGACTATTGGCCAAGCCGTCCATACAAGGTGCGTGTTTGGATTTTGAGGTGTTGGGTATGGTTTCCGGGATGAAGTAACTATCTTGGAATATTTCTATTCCAGGATGTCGAATGCCCTTGATATAGGTTGGTTCGGGAAATCCCATGTAAGGCTCGTGGTCGCCTTCCTTTACGAAACATCCATTTAGAGTGAGGTCATATGGCGGGATTTGGATGCCCTCAGTTTTTCGTGTGCGCATGATAGCCATGCGTTCACGGATTTCGCCTTCGGTTGCGGGGTACCCAAAGCCTATCGTGTGGGTTTGTCCGATGGGATAACGGAGTTTACTTGCGGTGCTGGGGTTTTTTCCTAGTGACAACCCCAGGAAATGCCCCTGCTGTCTCATCATAAAATTGATGACTAGGTTTGACTTCTGATCGAAGTCGAACAGGGCTAGATCTTGTTCTAACAGGTTTACTACATGAAATCCCCTTAACTCGGTATCGGGATCTTCTGTGACTTGTGAGGTGGTGGCTTTTTCTACAAAGGCTCTGATGGGGGAAGCATGAATGGTGACTATTTCACCGTTGATGGGAACTTTGACTTTTTGGTGTAGGGTGGATGGCACGGCTTTAAGGGCATGGATCCAAGGGCGCCCTAGGATCATATTGTAAGATCCGGTTTTGACGTCTAAAACTTGAAAGTCCATTTTCCTTTCTATGGGCTCTACAATGGTATTAAGGGTGGCGACCCCTGCGACCGGACACCTTGTACCATCATAGACGCGCACTCCAAACTCGGTGGGTACGAAATCGGTGTCTGACATTCCTAAGGCGCGGGCGGTTTTGAGAGGGATTACGTTTACGGCGGAACCGTCATCCACAAGGGTCATAGGCACCCTCTTGCTTAGACAGGTTACTGTGACGTAAAGGGCTAGATTGTGTTTTGGTCCAAAGGGTGGGAGGTCTTCGTTGGAGAAGGTTATAAGATCCTTTAGTTCATTGGCTTCCTGAAGAACATGTCCTATCTAGGGATGTCAACGGGTCGGTTTCGGGTCGGGTGGAGCCTCACCCGAATCCATCACCCGAATCCGCATACTCCACCTGATCCATCCGTCACCCGATTAACCCTCCACCCGGATCCATTCCATCCGTCATCCGCGGGTGATTCGGGTGGATCGGCTGCTTAGCGGATGAAAAATATTTTTTAAAAATACAATAACAAATATACAAATTATAAGATGCGTAAAGTTTTCTGGGATTTTTTGGTGGTCGGAAATTAAGACGGGGAAAGAAAATCTAAAATGGTGGGCGCCAAAGTGATTACGGAAAATATTTTCTCAGGGTTCTAAGAAAAAAAAAGGATAATGAGTATACAAATAGAGTGAAATTAATTATTTTTTTGATATATTCATAATTTTTTTTTTTTAAAATCTATAAACGGGTGAACGGATCGGGTGGATGGATCGGGTGACGGGTGAAAAATCTCCACCCGAATCCGACCCGATCCATCACCCGATTCATCCGTCATCCGCTTAAAATCCATTTAGTTCGGGTTTTCGTCCATTAATTTTATTCGGGTGGGTGGATTTTGAACGGATTAGGGTGAAATTGACATCCCTAGTCCTATCATGTCTTCGGGTGTAACAGTTGAGGATATATTCATTCTTCCTAAGGCTTAGACTAGAGCCATGCGGTGATTATAAGAGCTAGCTATGAGTTGCCATATGGAAATGTCGGTTTTGGCCTTTTGTAGTTGTTTGACTATCTGTACCTCAGGAGTGGAAATCGGGATTTCGTCGGTGGTTGGGGTGTTTTCATAAGCGTGATTGGTGTTTGGTATGTCGATCGTGACATTTTGGTAGGGTCGCCCAGATCTATGATAAGTGTAGTTTGTAGTGCCTTTTTCACTATGTTTTGGTCCCATTTCCTTGTGGAATCGCTCCTTGGGAGAGATTTATGGGCTTCTTATGCTTCCTTTAGTTCGTTTCAAGTTTCCGAGACAGATTTGGAAGAGTTGGAGCGATTCTGACTCTATACATACACATTTTGGAGCCAACGGAGTAAAGGAACGATGACTCGATGCCTTGGAATCGACCCCGAGACCTCGGGACCCAATCCCGAGCCTCCGAGACCCGGTCCCGAGTCCCGAGAATCGGCGAGAAACCCATGAGAGGCAAGGAGGGACCAAAGAGCTCTTAAGGGAGGCCTACAAGAACCTTCCCGTTCGGGATGGCCTCATCCCGTTCGGGATGGGGTGCGCTTTTGAGGAGGCCACAGTGAGCCTATCTCGGTCGGGACCAACCCGTCCCGATCGGGATGACAGGGCCGTCCCGGTCGAGATGATCCGTCCCGGTCGGGATGGGCTACAGCTCACCCGCATTGTTTCCTTTCTTCTCCTTTCCACTTGTAACCCTATATATACCCTTCCCTTGTTTTGTAAAGGATATGCACTTCATTAGACATTAAACCCTAGACTACTTTAGGTTAGATTATATTAGATTAGTGTAGATTAGTCGATAATTAGTAGTTAATCATAGATTAGCTCTTGTATTAAGGAATTCTTGAAGATCTTCACCAAGCTTGACAACCTTAGATGATTATTTTGGGTTTTCTCTTTTATACAAGTTCTTATTCTTCCTTCCATCCTCTAGTTTGGTATAATCCTTTTCCCTTTCTCTTAATCTTGTTTATGTTGTTCAAGTTTGAATCTTTAGTTGATTGTATTGTTCTTGTTCATTGTTATTACTAGTTTGTAGATGTTTCTTTTGTTTCTTTTGTTAATCCATCTTGTTCTTGTTAGTATTAGTTTGATTATGTTAGAGTAGTGTTCTTACTAGGGTTAGCAGGGTGATTAGGGTTTGATTGGGTGATTAAGGGTTTGTTGGAGATGTTGGTGGAAGATTTGGGTTTCCTCTTGGTTTGGTGCACATCACTTGTTTGTTGAAATGCTTGAATGACTAAGTAGTTGCGAATGCTTGTTTTTCTTGCCTTTCTCTTGTGGGTGTTAGTTTGTTTGTGGGTTCGGTTCCCTCACTATGTTGCGAGAGCCCGGTGAGGACGACCCCTAGGTCGGTCTAAGTAGCGAGATCCCGGATTCGACCTAGGCCACCATAGCGCGCTAGAACCCCGTTTGTCATGTGTGTCGCCGAGATGGGTTCTAGGTGGAACCTCTAGGTGGGTCTAAGTTGCGAGAGCCCGGACCTACCTAGATCACCCTACTACCTCCTTCACTCTAGTTCTCCCTTGACCATTCCGTTACCCCTTTGACCCCGACCTAATCCTAGCCCGTTTTCCTATTTGTTCTCCTTAGTCATAGTTTAGTTTTCTCCCCTCTTATCATTCTTGTTTAGCGTAGTCCGTTGACTTAGTCTCGTATTTAGGCGACCTTAGTCTAGGCTTTACATTACCGTCCCCGTGGATTCGACCCGACTTGCCCTATCTACCGTAGGAATAGCCGGTTATTTTATTGACGGTTGGGATTCCACGACAAATCCTTCCCATCAATTTGGCGCCGTTGCCGGAGACGGTGCTAGTTTAGACTTTGTTTACCTAGTTACTTGACTTTGTCTTTGTGTTTGGGTTTTTCTTTTTTTTCTTTTTGTTTCTTTGCTTCTTGTGTGTGTGAAGTTTATTTCTCTCTTGTCTAGTGCCCAAAAAGCACTAGGCTTCCCACGTTTGTTCTTAGTCTACAGTTTGTGCTTAGAGGTGGTGATTATTTTCTTCTTGCAACTCAGAGCCGCTTAAACCGACGATTGCTAGAATGAGTGGTTCCCAACCGGGTATGAGCTACTATTTTCGAGCAAGCATGGGGTTTGATCTAAACTCCCCACACATGGAAGCCGATATGAGCTACCCCTCTTCTTCTTTGAACCAAAGCTATGACATGACGTCCCCCTACCATAATCAAGCTTCTTGGGGTAATCAAGACGGGTATGATCTTCAAGAATATGGAAATGGCTACCAACGAGTGAATGACTATCAAACCTACAACCATGGTGGCTATTACTCGAGCTATGATTGTGAACCCACCATGTTCAATCAACATTCACCGTATGGAAGCCAATTTCCCCAAAACCCACCATATTACCCTACACCCCAACTACAATATGAACCCCATGACCCACAATACTACCAATCACCCCAACCTTGCTACCAACAATATGATGCCCCACCCTTTGGGCATCATCAAGATTTTCAAGGAGCTTTAAAATACCCCAATGATCACCAATTGCCCGACATGGAGGTGTTTCAATCCATGCTTCTAATGCAAAGGAGCCTCCAAGAAACGGCCATTCAATTGCAAAAAGAACAAGAGGAATTAATGGCCCAAATTCGAAGGGGAAACGAGGCGAGGAATGCTCAATTAAATGCATTAGCGGTTCAAACCGTAATGTCTTTATCCCGAGCATCACATTTAGATGGAGGGTGCCCACTTGAGAGAGAGGAGCAACCTAATCATGAAGCCGCCGATGTAGTTCCCTTTGAAGGAGAAATTTGCTTTGAAGAACCTCAATCGTCTACCCAAAAAGAGACGAATGAGGATATGACCCTTGGTGAAGGCATCGTTGGTGAAGAATTGGAGGACGATAGTGAGTTGGATGGGTTGGTAGAATTCGTGAGGTTGTTAGGTGAAATTGTTAGCCTCGAGTTGCCCTTGTCCGAGAACGTGGATAGGCATCATGAGCCCCTTGCTAGTACACCGAGAGATGGGTTGGAAGAGATTGAAACCGCCGGTAGAAGTTTCGATCCTCTCCTCCAAGATGATGTGAGGCCAAGTGATGAAGGTGGGGAACCACAACTTGAGGAAAGTGTGGGGGTGTGCAACGAGAAAGTGAGGCCAAAACCGCTTTTTGTGCCTCGTTTCTTGGAGATGAAGCTTGCTTGTGATTGGAGGCAATGCTTAGGGATGAAGAGGTCGGTGAAGCTCGTAGGATGGATAGACCCCGGAGACTACTTGGAAGATGATTTTGGGTCCTGGGATTCCTACTTCTTGCCTCAACCTTGGAGGCCGTGGAGGTTGGCTAGGCTCGAGCGCTTCTTGGGCCTTCACTATGATGTTGGTAGCGCGTTCGACTTGCTCCTCCATGCCCTTGAGGGCTACGCTTGAAGAAGAGTCCACCATCCTAGGTTTGACGGAGTTCCTAAAGAACCGTCATGTTGTATATTCCCCTCCTCTCCTCTTTAGAGTACTTGTGTTTGTATTTGTGTGATTTTTCTCTTGATTTTTGTTGTTTTGTGAAGCTCTTGTAATTGATTTGGTATTTTGATGAGCGATGTGAGGGAGTGAATTTGATGTGTACTTTGAGTTTATTGTGATAGGTGAAGTGAAGGTGACTCCTAGAAAGGAGTGGTTAGTGATAGAGCTTGGATCGTGAGTAAGGGAGTCGGTTTTTGGGGTCATGGGAGTCATGAAGACCCTTCCCGACCGAGAAGGGTGTGTCGTCCCGACCGGGATGGGGCCGTCCCGATCGGGATGAGGGTGCCAAAAATCGAGTCCGCTGGAGTGTCATCCCGATCGGGAAGGAGGCTTCCCGACCGGGAAGGGTTTATCAATCCGACCGGGATCATCCATCCCGACCGGGATGATCCCCTGCTCTTTGGTGCTTCTTCTTCGACACTTTAGCCCACCCAACCATTGTATACCCCCACCCAATCTCCCTACCTTCCTTGCTCATATCATACCACCCGCATACTTCATTTCCATACCTTCACCTCATTTCCTCCTCACTTTAGACCGATATTCACATCAAATCCCACCCCCTCGCACCATTACTACCTCTACCATGCGGTTCTATCAAGCTTGAAGCGGGATGGCAACAAAGAAGACAAGCAAGTGCACCTATTGAATCATTGAAGGCGATGGAGTTCGCGAGTTGCTAGCATGTTGGTAAAGCAACTTTCTTTACTTTTCCGTCTTTAGTAGCTTGTTTTCTCTTGTTTGTCCCCTTCTCCTTGAGTCATGGTATCTTGGTGGCCTTCGAGGCCTCGGTAGTTGTTGCTCCCGACTCTCGATGATGTGACTACATCGAGAGTCATTTCAAAATCCAATTTTTACAAGATTTTCACTTTCTTTTTTGAGGATTTAGTCGGATTTAGGCGGAATCCGGGGTAGGTGACTTGATTACACCTAGCCCTCCCCTCCCATTTCCTTTTATTTCTTCCCCCATCCATATCTTTTCTTGTCTCGGCCCATGGTGACTTGACTACACCCCGGCCGGACACCTTATACCCTTTTCTCCACTTTTCTTTTTGATTTTTAGCTTTATTTTCGTAGTTTCTTTTCTTTTTCTTTTGTCTCTCCGCACACTACGATTGAGCATATGAGGACATTGCTCGGTTTAAGTGTGGGGGAGCGATATTCTAGCATAGTTAGTTTTATTTTCTTAGTTTTTCGAAAAAAATCTTAAAAACCCTAAAAATTTGAAATTTTTTCATAAAAATCAAAAAGATTTTCTTTTGTGTGTTTTCCCTTTGTGTCTTTGTGTCATGTATTTGTTGTATTGTGTGTGTTTTGCCTCCCTTTTCCTTATAGGTTGCTTAATCACCGTTGTTTGGAAGGCTTTGAAGACATCCGGTAACATCTTCTAACCCTCTTTCCCTCTTTATTCCTTGTGATGTTTGGAGAAGGTTGTGTTGAGGTGTGCTCGGGTGGAGCTTGTTCATACTTGTGGCTGATTTGGTGATATGTTTGGAAGTTTGGGGTGGTGTTTATTTGTTCATGTTTTGTTTTTGTTGCCTTTTGTTTCTTTTTCTTTCGTTTTCGTTATGTCTTTGTTTTGTGTGTAGTTGTGTCTTGTGCGTAACCGTTTTCGAAAACCCGGTTTAGAGGCTAGTGTGCGAGTGTCTACTTTCCCTTCCTAGTAGTATAAATCGAGTCTTGGACTTTAATCTAATAGAATGACCCTAAATCAATGAATTCGTTGGTCCTTTACCTTGAGTCCACCTAGCTTACTAGGGATTTACTACGGGATTTGCATTTTGACCATTATGACCACCCACGGTGTGAAAAGGCCTTGGTTACCGAGTCTCGTCCCTTAGGTGACCGTGTTTAGGATTGTTTGATTAGTCCAAGTTCTCCACTTTTTGTGGGTTTGAAGAGGGATCGCGACCCCCGACTTATCCATTCACCTACCTCCTACACATATCACACAATAAATTGCAATTTGTTGATTCTCGCTTTCTTGTTACACAAGGAAATGCCAAATCAAGCCAAAAGGGCAAAGAAAAGAAAAGAAAGAAAAATGAAAGAAAGAAAAGAATGAAGAAAAAGAAAAGGCACAAAAGCCAAAAAGAAATTAGAAAAGAAGAAAAAGAAATGGCATGGCAACAAACAAATCAAAACGTCGAAAAGAAAGAAAATGCCAAAAGAAAACCCGTCTCACAAAAAGAAATCCCCACAAAAATAAGCCTTTTTCCGACTTTTGCCGTGAAGAGCCTACCAAAGGACCGAGTCCCGAGGAAGGATGATAGCGGCATTAGTCGGTCTTCCCTCATTTTGCATATTTCCATCTTTTTGCTTGGACTAGTTAGGCGGTTTTAGACATGGGACGACCCTCTTGGCTCACGCTGAAGGGGGCGGGGTCTCACTTACCTACAGTGTCGACTAACACCGTGGTTCTTCACTTTTCCACTCCGCCGATCGTCCCGTGGTACGTTTTTAGAAAGTTAGGAGGACCTAGGTAAGTTACCAATGTTTTTTGTTGCTTTATCGTCATACTATTAGGGTTTAGTCCACCTTGGTTTGTATTGCTAGCTTGGGAACGTTGTCACTTACCTCGAGTCCTAAACCGGTGCTTCTTTCACCGCTTTTAGTGGGAAGCGGTATTTCTTTTGTTTTGGGTGCAACCGTCTAAGAGTTTGTTTGTGTGTTTGTTTGTTTGTGTGTTTTGTGTCCGGTTGCATCCGCGGTTTTGTCGCAAGACCCGACTTGCCTTGCGGAGTGCACTTTTCCTCTAAGTGTACTCGCGTGAGTTGAAAGGGCGTAGGGTGCGCTAATACCCATTCGGGTAGTATAGTAGTTAGTATGTGCTTACTCGAGGGCGAGTAAGGGTTAAGTGTGGGGGAGTTGATAAGTGTAGTTTGTAGTGCCTTTTTCACTATGTTTTGGTCCCATTTCCTTGTGGAATCGTTCCATGGGAGCGATTTATGGGCTTCTTATGCTTCCTTTAGTTCGTTTCAGGTTCCCGAGATCGATTTGGAAGAGTTGGAGAGATTCCGACTCTATACATACACATTTTGGAGCCAACGGAGTAAAGGAACGATGACTCGATGCCTTGGAATCGACCCCCGAGACCTTGGGACCCAATCCCGAGCCTCCAAGACCAGATCCCGAGTCCCGAGAATCGGCGAGAAACCCATGAGAGGCAGGGAGGGACCAAAGAGCTCTTAAGGGAGGCCTACAAGACCCATCCCGTTCGGGATGGCCTCATCCCGTTCGGGATGGGGTGCGCTTTTGAGGAGGCCACTGTGAGCCCATCCCGGTCGGGACCAACCCGTCCTGATCGGGATGACAGGGCCGTCCCGGTCGGGATGGGCTACAGCTCACCCGCATTGTTTCCTTTCTTCTCCTTTCTACTTGTAACCCTATATATACCCTTCCCTTGTTTTGTAAAGGATATGCACTTCATTAGACATTAAACTCTAGACTACTTTAGGTTAGATTAGATTAGATTAGATTAGTGTAGATTAGTCGATAATTAGTAGTTAATCATAGATTAGCTCTTGTATTAAGGAATTCTTGAAGATCTTCACCAAGCTTCACAACCTTGGATGATTATTTTGGGTTTTCTCTTTTTTACAAGTTCTTATTCTTCCTTCCATCCTCTAGTTTGGTATAATCCTTTTCCCTTTCTCTTAATCTTGTTTATGTTATTCAAGTTTGAATCTTTAGTTGATTGTATTGTTCTTGTTCATTGTTATTACTAGTTTGTAGATGTTTCTTTTGTTTCTTTTGTTAATCCATCTTGTTCTTGTTAGTATTAGTTTGATTATGTTAGAGTAGTGTTCTTGCTAGGGTTAGCAGGGTGATTAGGGTGTTGATTGGGTGATTAAGGGTTTGTCGGAGATGTTGGTGGAAGATTTGGGTTTCCTCTTGGTTTGGTGCACATCACTTGTTTGTTGAAATGCTTGAATGACTAAGTAGTTGCGAATGCTTGTTTTTCTTGCCTTTCTCTTGTGGGTGTTAGTTTGTTTGTGGGTTCAGTTCCCTCACTAAGTTGCGAGAGCCCGGTGAGGTCGACCCCTAGGTCGGTCTAAGTAGCGAGAGCCCGGGTTCGACCTAGGCCACCATAGCGCGCTAGAACCCCGTTTGTCATGTGTGTCGCCGAGATGGGTTCTAGGTGGAACCTCTAGGTGGGTCTAAGTTGCGAGAGCCTGGACGGCCCTAGATCACCCTACTACCTCCTTCACTCTAGTTCTCCCTTGACCATTCCGTTACCCCTTTGACCCCGACCTAATCCTAGCCCGTTTTCCTATTTGTTCTCCTTAGTCATAGTTTAGTTTTCTCCCCTCTTATCATTCTTGTTTAGCGTAGTCCGTTGACTTAGTCTCGTATTTAGGCGACCTTAGTCTAGGCTTTACATTACCGTCCCCGTGGATTCGACCCGACTTGCCTTATCTACCGTAGGAATAGCCGGTTATTTTATTGACGGTTGGGATTCCACGACAAATCCTTCCCATCAATCTAGTAACGTGGCTTATGTCCTTGGTTTGGGTGGTCGTTGGGGGGATAGAGACTATTGGTTCGTGGATATAGACATCATCATCGTCATCCACCCATACCCCATGTATGGTGTGATCGCGCCGGTATTGTTCATAATTGATCGTGCCAAATTGAATGTATGATGGCTTTTCGGGAGGGGGAAAGGCTCCCTTTTCGATTAGATTTTGGATGGTGTGCCTTAGTTTGGTGCAGGATTGGGTTTTATGTCCTGGTCCCTGGTGAAAGGAGCAGAAAGCTTTGGGATGCCATGATTTGCTTCTTTGTCCTAGAGAGATTTCGGGTATAGGTTATAGAGGGGATAGTAGACCATGTTGGATGGCGATGGCTAAAGCTTCGTCATGGGGGATATCTAAGTGGGCAAACTTTCTAGGGGTTTTCTTCTTTTGGGGAGCGCTACTCTTGCCTACTTTGATTGGCGGGCGATTTTGGGTTTTGGTCGCAAGGGAGTCCATCCGCTCGTTGAGGTTATGAATAGAGGTCTCAATAAAGGTTATGAAGGTTACGAGATTGTAAAACATATGAGTCAGATCCTTGACACTGAAATTTGGGATTGTAGTCATGGCGAAGGATGATCTCTGCAAGACAACATCAGGGATCAGGGGAATTTCGTCGGACGCGTAGAGACTCGAAGGATACTCGTGACATGAGCGATGCAGAAATGAGACCCTTGACCTGCGGGTGTGTGCGGTCACTAACTTAGGGACTCGGGTGCTTTTAGACTCTTGGTGTGCTCGGCGAGACGCCTAACGAATCTTAAGAGACGATATGACACAAGCCTCGTAGGTGAGGCTTAAAGAGGATCTCTCAAAAGGAGACGACCCAAAACGTAAGACCTCGAGTAGAGGCGATCCTGGTAACTAGCACGGACAATTAATCACACAGTTGTACGACGTAAGGAGTTGATCGCGATCCCGGCTCAGGATCAAAGAATTTTGACATTTCTGAAAACAACCGATACTCGTAGGGGAAAAGTTTTTCTCTTTTTTTTTTAAAAAGTGATTTTGCAAAATGATGGGAAAGGATTTGCCGTGGATCACAACCGTCAAATAAAACCAACTATACCTAGTGGGTAGCTAGGGTAAGTCGGGTCGAATCCACAGGGACGGGAGGTCGGACTAAGGTATGCTACGGTCAAGGACTATATTCAAGACGAGCTATTCTAAGGGGGAGGCTAAGGACTAAACTAGGTCTAAAACGCGGGAAAGGAAGACAAAAAGATAACTAAAGAAGGGAGACTAGGGTTAGGTCGGGTTCATGGAGTGATGGGATGGTCGAGGAAGAGCTAAGGTGAAGAGGTAGTCGGGTAATCTAGGTGTAGTCCGGGCTCTCGCTACGTAGACCGACCTAGAGGTCCTTGGTAGAACCCATCTCAGCGATACACAAGACAAACGGGGTTACTAGCATGCTATCGGGGCCTAGGTCGCGTCCGGGCTCTCGCTACGTAGACTGACCTAGGGGTCGTCCTCACCGGGCTCTCGCTACGTAGTGAGGGAACCAAACCCACAAGAGAAACTACCACGCACAAGAGAAAGGCAAGAAAAACACAAGGATTTGCATCTATATGTCATTCATGCATTTCATCAAACATGTACCATGCATCAAACCAAGAGGAAACCCAAAACTTCCACCAACATCTCCAACAAACCCTTAATCACCCACAATCACATCCAATCACCCTAATAACCTTACTAACCCTATAAAGAACACTAATCTAACATAATCAAACTAATACTAACAAGAACAAGATGGATCAACACAAACATCAAAACAAACATAAACAAACTAACAAGTATGAAGAACAAAATAATAATCTAGAACTAAAGATTGAAACTTGAATAACTTAAACAAGATTAAGAGAAAGGAAAAAGGATTATACCATACTAGAGGAGAAGAAAGGAAGAAATCTTGCATTAATGAAGAAAACCCAAAACAAACACCCAAGGTTGTCAATCATGGATGGATCTTGAAGAATTCCCTTAATACAAGACTAAACTAGGATTAAGGACTAATTACCGACTAATCTACACTAATCTAATCTAATCTAACCTAAATTAGTATAGCGTTTAAGGTCTAATGAAGTGCATAAGCTTTACATAACAAGGGAAGGGTATATATACGGCTTAAGAATGAAAGGAGAAGAAAGAAAGCAAAGCACGGCAGCAGCACGCCCGTCCCGGCCGAGACGGGGTGGTCCCGGTCGGGACGTGGTCGTTCCCGGTCGGGACGCCATGGTCCCGGTCGGGATGGACCCTCAGTAGCACCATCTTCGTTTCCTCCTTCATCCCGGACGGGATGAGGCCATGCCCGTTCGGGATGAGCCTTGTAGGACTCCATTATGAACTTTTTGGTCTCTCCTTGCTTCTCATGGGCTTCCCATCGATTCTCGGGACTCGGGATCGGGTCTCGGAGGCTCGGGATTTGGGTCCCAAGGTCTCGGGGTCGACTCCAAGGCATCGAGTGATCGTTCCTTAGCTTCGTTGGCTCCAAAAAGTGTATGTATCGAGTCGGAATCGCTCCAACTCTTCATGAACGGTCTCGGGAACCTGAAACGAGCTAAATGAAGCATAAGAAGCCCCTAAACCGCTCCCAAGGAGCGATTCTACAAGGAAAATGGGACCAAAACTCTACAAAATAGGCACTACAAATGACACTTATCAACTCCCCCACACTTAACCCTTACTCGCCCTCGAGTAAGCACATACTAACTACTATACTAGCCGAATGGGTATTAGCGCACCCTACGCCCTTTCAACTCACGCGAGTACACTTAGAGGACAAGTGTACTCCGCAAGGCAAGTCGGGTCTTGAGACAAAACTGTGGATGCAACCGGACACAAAACACATAAACAAACACACAAACAAACACATAGACGGTTGCACCCAAAACAAAAGAAATACCGCTTTCCTCTAAAAGCGGTGAATGAAACACCGGTTTAGGACTCGAGGTAAGTGACAACGTTCCCAAGCTAGCAATACAAACCAAGGTGGACTAAACCCTAATAGTATGACGATAAAGCAACAAAAACATTGGTAACTTACCTAGGTCCTCCTAACTTTCTAGAAACGTACTACGGGACGATCGGCGGAGTGGAAAAGTGAGGAACCACGGTGTTAGTCGACACTGTAGGTAAGTGAGACCCCGCCCCCTTCAGCGTGAGCCAAGAGAGTCGTCCCATGTCTAAAACCGCCTAACTAGTCCAAGCAAAAAGATGGAAATATGCAAAATGAGGGAAGACCGACTAATGCCGCTATCATCCTTCCTCGGAACTCGGTCCTTTGGTAGGCTCTTCACGGCAAAAGTCGGAAAAAGGCTTATTTTTGTGGGGATTTCTTTTTGTGAGACGGGTTTTCTTTTGGCATTTTCTCTTTTCTTTTGCATTTTGCTTTGTTTGTTGCCATGCCATTTCTTTTTCTTCTTTTCTATTTTCTTTTGGCTTTTGTGCCTTTTCTTTTTCTTCAATCGTTTCTTTCTTTCATTTTTTTCTTTCTTTCTTTTCTTTTCTTTGCCCTTTTCGGCAAGATTTGGCTTTTTGGCATTTCTTGACAATTAAGAAAGAGAGACACAACAAATTGCAATTTATTGTGTGATATGTGTAGGAGGTAGGGAAATGGGTGAGTCGGGAGCGCGCTTTCCCTTCAAACCCACAAAAAGTGGAGAATTTGGACTAATCAAACGATCCTAAACACGGTCACCTAGGGGACGAGACTCGGTAACCAAGGCCTTTTCACACCGTGGGTGGTCATAATGGTCAAAAGTGCAAATCCCGCAGTAAATCCCTAGTAAGCTAGGTGGACTCAAGGTAAAGGACCAACGAATTTATTGATTTAGGGTCATTCTACTATGTTAAAGTCCAAAACTCGATTTATACAACTAGGAAGGGAAAATAGACACTCACACGCTAGCCTCTAAACCGGGTTTTCGAAAACGGTTTACGCACAAGACACAAAAACACATAAACAAAAACAAAGACTCAACGAAAATGAAAGAAAAATAAGTAAAAGCAACGAAACAAAAACAACACAAAATGAACACAAACACAACATAAACACCACCCCGATCATCCAAACAAGCCACCAAATCAACCACACTTTACAAAGCTCCACCCGAGCACACAACATCACAATCTCCTCCAAACTTCGCAAGAGGTAAAGAAGAAAAAGGGATAAGATGTTACCGGGAGTCTTGAAAGCCTTCCAAAGTTAACGGCGATTAAAGCAACCTATAAGGGAAAGGGAGGCAAAACACGCACACAAAACAAATATACGACACAATGACACAAAAGGAAAACACACAAAAGGGAAAATCTTTTTGATTTTTGTGAAATTTTTCAAATTTTTAGGGTTTTTAAAGATTTTTTCGAAAAACTACAAAAATAAAGCTAACTACCCTAGAATATTGCTCCCCCACACTTAAACCGAGCCATGTCCTCATGCTCGATCGTAGTGTGCGAAGAGACAAAGGAAAAGAAAAGAAACTACGAAAATAAAGCTAAAAATCAAAAAGAAAAGTGAAGAAAGGGTAGAAAGTGTCCGGCCGGGGTGTAGTCAAGTCACCATGGGCCGAGACGAGAAAAGATATGGATGGGGGAAGAAAGAAAAAGAAGGAAATAAAAGGAAATGGGAGGGGAGGGCTAGGTGTAATCAAGTCACCTAGCCCGGATTCCGCCTAAATCCGACTAATTCCTACTAAAAGAAAAATAAAATAAAGAAAGAGAAAAGACTTGTATATTTGGATTTTTCAAATGATTCTCGATGTAATCACGTCATCAAGAATCGGGAGCGATCACCACAAAGGCCCCAACCGTCAAATAAAACCAACTATACCTAGTGGGTAGCTAGGGTAAGTCGGGTCGAATCCACAGGGACGGGAGGTCGGACTAAGGTATGCTACGGTCAAGGACTATATTCAAGACGAGCTATTCTAAGGGGGAGGCTAAGGACTAAACTAGGTCTAAAACGCGGGAAAGGAAGACAAAAAGATAACTAAAGAAGGGAGACTAGGGTTAGGTCGGGTTCATGGAGTGATGGGATGGTCGAGGAAGAGCTAAGGTGAAGGGGTAGTCGGGTAATCTAGGTGTAGTCCGGGCTCTCGCTACATAGACCGACCTAGAGGTCCTTGGTAGAACCCATCTTAGCGATACACAAGACAAACGGGGTTACTAGCATGCTATCGGGGCCTAGGTCGCGTCCGGGCTCTCGCTACGTAGACCGACCTAGGGGTCGTCCTCACCGGGCTCTCGCTACGTAGTGAGGGAACCAAACCCACAAGAGAAACTACCACGCACAAGAGAAAGGCAAGAAAAACACAAGGATTTGCATCTATATGTCATTCATGCATTTCATCAAACATGTACCATGCATCAAACCAAGAGGAAACCCAAAACTTCCACCAACATCTCCAACAAACCCTTAATCACCCACAATCACATCCAATCACCCTAATAACCTTACTAACCCTAGAAAGAACACTAATCTAACGTAATCAAACTAATACTAACAAGAACAAGATGGATCAACACAAACATCAAAACAAACATAAACAAACTAACAAGTATGAAGAACAAAACAATAATCTAGAACTAAAGATTGAAACTTGAATAACTTAAACAAGATTAAGAGAAAGGAAAAAGGATTATACCATACTAGAGGAGAAGAAAGGAAGAAATCTTGCATTAATGAAGAAAACCCAAAACAAACACCCAAGGTTGTCAATCATGGATGGATCTTGAAGAATTCCCTTAATACAAGACTAAACTAGGATTAAGGACTAATTACCGACTAATCTACACTAATCTAATCTAATATAACCTAAAGTAGTCTAGCGTTTAAGGTCTAATGAAGTGCATAAGCTTTACATAACAAGGGAAGGGTATATATAGGGCTTAAGAATGAAAGGAGAAGAAAGAAAGCAAAGCACGGCAGCAGCACGCCCGTCCCGGCCGAGACGGGGTGGTCCCGGTCGGGACGCCATGGTCCCGGTCGGGATGGACCCTTAGTAGCACCATCTTCGTTTCCTCCTTCATCCCGGACGGGATGAGGCCATGCCCGTTCGAGATGAGCCTTGTAGGACTCCATTATGAACTTTTTGGTCTCTCCTTGCTTCTCATGGGCTTCCCATCGATTCTTGGGACTCGGGATCGGGTCTCGGAGGCTCGGGATTTGGGTCCCAAGGTCTCGGGGTCGACTCCAAGGCATCGAGTGATCGTTCCTTAGCTTCGTTGGCTCCAAAAAGTGTATGTATCGAGTCGGAATCGCTCCAACTCTTCATGAACGGTCTCGGGAACCTGAAACGAGCTAAAGGAAGCATAAGAAGCCCCTAAACCGCTCCCAAGGAGCGATTCTTCAAGGAAAATGGGACCAAAACACTACAAAATAGGCACTACAAATGACACTTATCAACTCCCCCACACTTAACCCTTACTCGCCCTCGAGTAAGCACATACTAACTACTATACTAGCCGAATGGGTATTAGCGCACCCTACGCCCTTTCAACTCACGCGAGTACACTTAGAGGACAAGTGTACTCCGCAAGGCAAGTCGGGTCTTGAGACAAAACTGTGGATGCAACCGGACACAAAACACATAAACAAACACACAAACAAACACATAGACGGTTGCACCCAAAACAAAAGAAATACCGCTTTCCTCTAAAAGCGGTGAATGAAACACCGGTTTAGGACTCGAGGTAAGTGACAACGTTCCCAAGCTAGCAATACAAACCAAGGTGGACTAAACCCTAATAGTATGACGATAAAGCAACAAAAACATTGGTAACTTACCTAGGTCCTCCTAACTTTCTAGAAACGTACTACGGGACGATCGGCGGAGTGGAAAAGTGAGGAACCACGGTGTTAGTCGACACTGTAGGTAAGTGAGACCCCGCCCCCTTCAGCGTGAGCCAAGAGAGTCGTCCCATGTCTAAAACCGCCTAACTAGTCCAAGCAAAAAGATGGAAATATGCAAAATGAGGGAAGACCGACTAATGCCGCTATCATCCTTCCTCGGAACTCGGTCCTTTGGTAGGCTCTTCACGGCAAAAGTCGGAAAAAGGCTTATTTTTGTGGGGATTTCTTTTTGTGAGACGGGTTTTCTTTTGGCATTTTCTCTTTTCTTTTGCATTTTGCTTTGTTTGTTGCCATGCCATTTCTTTTTCTTTTTTTCTATTTTCTTTTGGCTTTTGTGCCTTTTCTTTTTCTTCAATCGTTTCTTTCTTTCATTTTTTTCTTTCTTTCTTTTCTTTTCTTTGCCCTTTTCGGCAAGATTTGGCTTTTTGGCATTTCTTGACAATTAAGAAAGAGAGACACAACAAATTGCAATTTATTGTGTGATATGTGTAGGAGGTAGGGAAATGGGTGAGTCGGGAGCGCGCTTTCCCTTCAAACCCACAAAAAGTGGAGAATTTGGACTAATCAAACGATCCTAAACACGGTCACCTAGGGGACGAGACTCGGTAACCAAGGCCTTTTCACACCGTGGGTGGTCATAATGGTCAAAAGTGCAAATCCCGCAGTAAATCCCTAGTAAGCTAGGTGGACTCAAGGTAAAGGACCAACGAATTTATTGATTTAGGGTCATTCTACTATGTTAAAGTCCAAAACTCGATTTATACAACTAGGAAGGGAAAATAGACACTCACACGCTAGCCTCTAAACCGGGTTTTCGAAAACGGTTTACGCACAAGACACAAAAACACATAAACAAAAACAAAGACTCAACGAAAATGAAAGAAAAAAAAAGTAAAAGCAACGAAACAAAAACAACACAAAATGAACACAAACACAACATAAACACCACCCCGATCATCCAAACAAGCCACCAAATCAACCACACTTTACAAAGCTCCACCCGAGCACACAACATCACAATCTCCTCCAAACTTCGCAAGAGGTAAAGAAGAAAAAGGGATAAGATGTTATCGGGAGTCTTGAAAGCCTTCCAAAGTTAACGGCGATTAAAGCAACCTATAAGGGAAAGGGAGGCAAAACACGCACACAAAACAAATATACGACACAATGACACAAAAGGAAAACACACAAAAGGGAAAATCTTTTTGATTTTTGTGAAATTTTTCAAATTTTTAGGGTTTTTAAAGATTTTTTCGAAAAACTACAAAAATAAAGCTAACTACCCTAGAATATTGCTCCCCCACACTTAAACCGGGCCATGTCCTCATGCTCGATCGTAGTGTGCGGAGAGACAAAGGAAAAGAAAAGAAACTACGAAAATAAAGCTAAAAATCAAAAAGAAAAGTGAAGAAAGGGTAGAAAGTGTCCGGCCGGGGTGTAGTCAAGTCACCATGGGCCGAGACGAGAAAAGATATGGATGGGGGAAGAAAGAAAAAGAAGGAAATAAAAGGAAATGGGAGGGGAGGGCTAGGTGAAATCAAGTCACCTAGCCCGGATTCCGCCTAAATCCGACTAATTCCTACTAAAAGAAAGATAAAATAAAGAAAGAGAAAAGACTTGTAAATTTGGATTTTTCAAATGATTCTCGATGTAATCACGTCATCAAGAATCGGGAGCGATCACCACAAAGGCCCCAACCGTCAAATAAAACCAACTATACCTAGTGGGTAGCTAGGGTAAGTCGGGTCGAATCCACAGGGACGGGAGGTCGGACTAAGGTATGCTACGGTCAAGGACTATATTCAAGACAAGCTATTCTAAGGGGGAGGCTAAGGACTAAACTAGGTCTAAAACGCGGGAAAGGAAGACAAAAAGATAACTAAAGAAGGAAGACTAGGGTTAGGTCGGGTTCATGGAGTGATGGGATGGTCGAGGAAGAGCTAAGGTGAAGGGGTAGTCGGGTAATCTAGGTGTAGTCCGGGCTCTCGCTACGTAGACCGACCTAGAGGTCCTTGGTAGAACCCATCTTAGCGATACACAAGACAAACGGGGTTACTAGCATGCTATCTTGGCCTAGGTCGCGTCCGGGCTCTCGCTACGTAGACCGACCTAGGGGTCGTCCTCACCGGGCTCTCGCTACGTAGTGAGGGAACCAAACCCACAAGAGAAACTACCACGCACAAGAGAAAGGCAAGAAAAACACAAGGATTTGCATCTATATGTCATTCATGCATTTTATCAAACATGTACCATGCATAAAACCAAGAGGAAACCCAAAACTTCCACCAACATCTCCAACAAACCCTTAATCACCCACAATCACATCCAATCACCCAAATAACCTTACTAACCCTAGCAAGAACACTACTCTAACATAATCAAACTAATACTAACAAGAACAAGATGGATCAACACAAACATCAAAACAAACATAAACAAACTAACAAGTATGAAGAACAAAACAATAATCTAGAACTAAAGATTGAAACTTGAATAACTTAAACAAGATTAAGAGAAAGGAAAAAGGATTATACCATTCTAGAGGAGAAGAAAGGAAGAAATATTGCATTAATGAAGAAAACCCAAAACAAACACCCAAGGTTGTCAATCATGGATGGATCTTGAAGAATTCCCTTAATACAAGACTAAACTAGGATTAAGGACTAATTACCGACTAATCTACACTAATCTAATCTAATCTAACCTAAAGTAGTCTAGGGTTTAAGGTCTAATGAAGTGCATAAGCTTTACATAACAAGGGAAGGGTATATATAGGGTTTAAGAATGAAAGGAGAAGAAAGAAAGCAAAGCACGGCAGCAGCACGCCCGTGTCGGCCGAGACGAGGTGCTCCCGGTCGGGACGTGGTCGGTCCCAGTCGGGACGCCATGGTCCCGGTCGGGATGGACCCTCAGTAGCACCATCTTCGTTTCCTCCTTCATCCCGGACGGGATGAGGCCATGCCCGTTCGGGATGAGCCTTGTAGGCCTCCATTATGAACTTTTTGGTCCCTTCTTGCTTCTCATGGGCTTCCCATCGATTCTTGGGACTTGGGATCGGGTCTCGGAGGCTCGGGATTTGGGTCCCAACGTCTCGGGGTCGACTCCAAGGCATCGAGTGATCGTTCCTTAGCTTCGTTGGCTCCAAAAAGTGTATGTATCGAGTCGGAATCGCTCCAACTCTTCATGAACGGTCTCGGGAACCTGAAACGAGCTAAAGGAAGCATAAGAAGCCCCTAAACCGCTCCCAAAGAGCGATTCTACAAGGAAAATGGGACCAAAACACTACAAAATAGGCACTACAAATGACACTTATCACAAAATTATGGTGACGATGGTGTGGTAACATCGTTGGTGATGTGAAATGTGCGTTGCTATGTGTGTGTCGGGAATCCGACGATAGCAAAAGTGTAAACGTTTTCTTTTTTTTGAAAGGAAAACGGTTCTTAGGCGGACCGGTTTTGAAAATAATGAATTGACGTCTTTATCGAGACTACTATTAATTAGCTAGTTCGATAGTGAGTGTGTGTGGTGCTTTAAAAAAGGTGTGACTAAATCCTCGTCAAGGGTTTAGGTAGTGAATAGTGTTTTTAGAAAAGTAGTTTTTCCTTTGAAACGGGTGATCCATGTTTGTCGGTTGTAATAACATTCGACAATGGATGGTGGCGTGCTGTGAAAAGTGTTTTGAGAATGTAACCGTTTTGGATTCCTTGGCTTCATTAATTGAAGCTTCGGTTGTGTTGACAGTATTTGTGTAAAATGAACTTTTATTTTTTTGAATATAAAATGTAATCAAGGCCTCTTCAAACCCACAAAAAGCGGATAACTTGGACTAATCAAACAATCCTAAACACGGTCACCTAGGAGACGGGACTCGGTAACCAAGGCCTTTTCACACCGTGGGTGGTTATAATGGTCAAAATGCAAATCCCGCATTAAATCCCTAGTAAGCTAGGTGGACTCAAGGTAAAGAACCAATGAACTCATTGATTTAGGGTCATTCTACTAGATTAAAGTCCAAGACTCGAATTATACTACTAGAATGGGAAAGTAAACACTTGCACACTAGCCTCTAAACCGGGTTTTCGAAAACGGTTTACACACAACACAAAACAATGACTCAACGAAAACGAAAGAAAAAGAAACAAAAGCAACAAAACAAGAACAACACAAAATGAACACATACAAAACACACACCACCCCGAACTTCCAAATGAGCAACCAATCATCCACAAACTTTACAAAGCTCCACCCGAGCACAGCACAACACAAAACTCCTCCAAACTCCACAAGAAACAAAGAGGAAAAAGGGTTGAAAATATGTTACCGGGTGTCTTGAAAGCTCTCCAAAGCTAGCAGTGATTAAGCGACCTATAAGGGGAAAAAGGGAGGCAAAACACGCACACAAAACAAATATACGACACAATGACACAAAACGAAAACACACAAAAGAAAAATCTTTTTGATTTTTGTGAAATTTTTTCAAATTTTTAGGGATTTTTAAGTTTTTTTTTTCGAAAAACTAAGAAAATAAAACTAATTATACTAGAATATCGCTCCCCCACACTTAAATCGAGCCATGTCCTCATGCTCGATCGTAGGGTGCGGAGAGACAAAAGAAAATGAAAAGAAACTACGAAAATAAAGCTAAAAATCGAAAAATAAAGTGAAGAAAAGGGCAGAAGGTGTCCGGCCGGGGTGTAGTCAAGTCACCATGGGCCGAGACGAGAAAAAGATATGGAAGGGGGAAGAAAAAATAAAAAGAAGGAAATAAAAGGAAATGGGAGGGGAGGGCTAGGTGTAATCAAGTCACCTAGCCCGGATTCCGCCTAAATCCGACTAAATCCTCAAAAAGAAAGGGTGAAAAACTTGTAAAATTTGGATTTTTCGATTGACTCTCGACGTAATCACATCGTCGGGAGTCGGGAGCAACCACTACCGAGGCCTCGAAGGCCACCATGACATCAAGACACATAAGTGTACATGGGGAAGGGAATAAACAAAGGAAAACAAGCAACAACAAAAACGGAAAAGAAAGGATAGTTGTCGTACCATAGGTTAGCAACTCACTCTCTCCATCGTCTCGTATATCGATAAAGGCGCTTGCTTGTCTTCATCATTGCTTTTCCGCTTCATTCTCGATAACATCGCATGGTAGAGGTGGTAGAGGTGTGAGGGTGGTGGGATTTTGATGTGGATCTCAGTGTAAAGTGAGGTGCATGGGTCGTATGATAGGGACAAGGAGGAGTAGGGAGGTTGGGAGGGGGCATAAAACGGTTGGGTGGACTTGATTGCGAAGAAGAATCACAAAGGGGGGCAGAGGACCATCCCGGTCGGGAAGACTGATCCCGATCGGGTTACCTCACCCGTCCCGGTCGGGACGACCTCATCCCGGTCGGGACGGACCTACAGTGAGCTCAAACCTTGGTACACCCATCCCGATCAGGACGGCTCCTTCCCGGTCGGGATGCCACACCCGTCCCGGTCGGGACGCCCTCATCCCGGTCGGGACGGACTCACAGGAAGCTCCATATACAGCGCACCCATCCCGATCGGGACTGCTCCTTCCCGGTCGGGATGCCTTACCCTTCCCGGTCGGGACGCCTCATCCCGGCCGGGATGGGTTTTCTTCAACTTCCACAATCCCCAAAAGCTTGCTCCAAGCTTCAAAAACCCGATCTTCGTGCCTACAACCCAAAGTATATCATAGCCAATCTTCTCTAGGAGCGTTCTCACTTCACCTATCAAGCAATACTCAAACACACATCAAACTCTCTCCCTCACAACACTCATCAATCAATCCAAATAACAAGAATTCACAAAAATCCAACTAACTACAAGAAAGAAATATATACAATGGGACGGTTCTTGTGGAACTCCGTCAAACCAAGGTGGTGCTTTCTTCAATCTTTTTCAACAACCAAAACTAGTTCCATCTCCATTAAGGGCACGTAAGAACAAGTCGAAGGCCCTAGACAAGTCTTCAATCAAGCTCGTAATGTAACCGACCACATCCCAAGGCTCCTCATGGCCTTGCCTTGACGTTCCCAGGGCATCCCGCTCTTCCAAGTTCAACGACTTGAACTTGTACTTTTGGTTCTTGGGGATATACCCAAACGTCCACCGGTCCTCATGCGGCCCCAAGGGAGGCTCATCTTTTTCCTTGTCATTGCATTTCAACTTGTCATCAAGCCCATGAATTGGGCTCTCATCTTCCTCCATATCGGAGTTATCATCATCAAGTACGTGAGAGTACTTCTTCAAGCTTTGTTCCGGTTCACCCCCTAGATCGATGTCTTTCTTGGCTTGGATCATATTGCATGATTCATCCTTAGAGGCGTAGTGTTGCCTTGAAGGTCGAACACTATCTTTTCCTCGCCTAAGTCAAATGTGATCCTACCGTTCTTCACATCGATCATGGCACCCGCGGTGTGTATAAATGGGCGCCCAAGAATAATGGGAGTGTTGGCATCCTCCGGCATGTCAAGCACAATGAAGTCGACCGGAATGAAGTATTTCCCCACTCGTACCGGTACGTCTTCTAACATTCCTAATGGTCGATTGAATGATTTATCGGCCATTTATAGGGTGAGGGACGTACATTTCAACTCTTTCATTCCGAGTCGGCAACAAATAGAATAGGGAATGATGCTCACACTCGCGCCCAAGTCACATAACGCATTCTTGATCAAGAAGTTGCCTATGGTGCAAGGGATCGAAAAACTACCCGGATCCTTCAATTTCGGAAGCGTGGAACCTTGGATAAGCTCGCTCACCACCCTCGTGAACGCTACGGTCTCTTCCTTGTCGACGGATCTCTTCCTAGCTAGGATTTCTCTCATAAATATTCCATATGCCGGGATTTGGGTAAGTAGTTCGGTGAACGGGACACTCACATCCAATCTCTTCACAATACTAAGGAACTTGTCGTATTGAGTGTCCACCTTAGTCTTCATTTGCCTCGATGGGTAAGGCAACTTGATTTGGTACTTGTTTTGATCATTAAGGGTGGACTCTTCAAATGACACTTTCCTTTTTCCCTTGTCTTTCTCTTGAAGAGGAGGAGGGTTGTCTTTTTGGGGTTTTTCAACCTCCCTTAAGACTTGCTCCTCACTTGGATTGTCCAAGCTTGATTCTTCTTGATTTGGAGATGTCATTTCTATTATCGGTTCTTGCATCGGCTCTTGCTCATTAGGATATGGAGGGGAGTCATAAGAGGTACCTCTCCTTGTGGTGATGGCATTTACATGCTCAAATGTCGGCGTTTCACCTTGAGAAGGTAGTTGCCCCTTTTGCCTTGAGGAGCTCCCCGAAGCTAGTTGAGATATTTGGTTCTCAAGTATCTTCATACGGGTATCTCTCATTGCGTTTTCCCCTTGAATATAAGTGAAGAGCTCATGATGATTCCTTGACATGTCCACTTGACTTTGTTGCAAATCTTGATTACTCCTTTGTATTTCCATCAAAGTCTTTTGAATGTCAAAATCCCGAGGTGGGGACGATGGATTATGTGGAGTGTCGGTGATGGCGAGGGGAATGCCATAATCATGAGTAGGAGACCGGCTCCTAGGCTTGCTTTGTTGTTGTTGATTTTGAGTTGCTTGTTGACGGTTCCCTTGGAACTCATGAGAATTACCTTGTTGATGGCCTTGATTGTTGCCATGGTTGCGGTTTTGATACCCTTGAAAATTTTGGTTTCCTTGGAAACCACCTTGATTGAAGTTCCCTTGTTGGAACCCTTGCTTGTTGTTGAAGTTGCCTTGGTTATTTTGCTTGAAATTGTTGAAGGGTCTTTGGTTACCCACATAACCTTGGTAACTTTCATTGTTGTCCCGTAAGGGAGGTGGAACATAGGGACGATGTTGTTGTTGATGTTGAAGTGCTTGTTGTTGAGGGACTTGATTGGAAGCTTGGTATTGATTAGAGTAGGAGGCACCTTGCTTGAACGCTTGAAAGGCGTTCACTTGCTCAATACTCCCTCTACAATTCATAGGGTCATGACCAACGATTCCACAAGTGTCGCACATCCCAAAGTAAGGTGTAGGAGGTGCGAACCCCAAAGCATTCACTTCTTGAATCGGTTGATGGTGGGATGAACTAGAGCCTTGGACTTGGTTGAGGTGGCTTTGGAGCTTCTTGTCAATAGTCTCCATGTGTGTTTTAAGTTGAGCTCCAAGGTCAATGCTTAACTTAGTGATAGCATCGACCTCATGCATGCCTCCTCGGTGTGCCTTCCTAGGCCTAGAGTATTGCGAATTATGCACCGCCATCTCTTCCATTCTCGCCCATGTTTGGTCGTCATCGACCTCGGTAAACCTACCATTGGAGCCCATGTTGAGAATGGCTCTCGATTCCTCATAAAGTCCATTCCAAAATTGTTGCACTAAGAACCATTGTGAGAGTCCATGATGAGGGCACGATCTTACCAAAGACTTAAACCGCTCCCAAGCTTCATATAGGCTCTCTTCATCCCTTTGTTGGAACCCGGTGATGGAGGCCCTAAGCAAGTTCGTCTTTTCCGGAGGGTAAAACTTTTGGTAGAACGCCAAGGCAAGCTTTTTCCAAGTGTCGATACCCATGGTTTCCCTATCGAGACTCTTGATCCATTGCTTCGCTTTTCCAATAAGAGAAAACGGGAAGAGTACCCAACGAATTTGATCTTGAGTAACCCCGGTTTGAGATATAGCGTCACAATAATCGGAGAAAGTCTCCATATGTTAGTGCGGGTCTTCGGTGGGAAAACCACTAAATGGGCTCCTCTCCACGAGTTGGATAAATTGAGTCTTTGCCACAAAATTCCCGGTATAGGCTTCCGGTAATGCACTCGGTCCCGGCAAGACATCCTCGGTGAATGTGGAGTGAGAGGAGAACTTAGGCATTCTTGGATGTAAGGGAGAAGATGGTGGTGTAGAGAGTGTTGATGTAGATGAAGAGGGGGAACTAGGAGAAGAATCACCGAAGGGATTGATGAAGGTCCCTCCGGCCGTCTCTCGAGGTGAAATGTTCAAGTCGGCTCCTTGGGCTTGCCCTTGATGAGTATTGCTTGCACTCGGTTGAGAGGTTCTAACCCGATTAATCGTCCGTTGGCGAAAGGCTCGAAAGAGTCTCTCCGGCTTCGGATTAAAGAGATAGAAGTCGCCTCCCCTCCTAGGCATACACTACACACTAGAACAAACGTAAGAACACCTAGTGCTTTATGGGCACTAGGCAACGACAATAGCAAACACAACTAGAGACAAAGAGAAAAAGAAGAGATAAAACTAAGGAAAGAAGAAAAATCTAGAGAATATTCACAAGAGAAGATGGGAGAGCACAAAGAGGGGTAACTAAGTCTAGGAATAAGCAAACTAAGTCTAAACAATGCACCGTCCCCGGCAACGGCGCCAAATTGATGGTAAGGGATTTGTCACGTCCCTAGCCGATCAATATAACACCGACTAACCTAGTGAGTAGCTAGGGTAAGTCGGGATCGTATCCACGAGGACGGTATATCAAGGTTTAGACTATGTCGGCCTACAACGAGACTAGATTACCAAACAAACACAAAGAAGATGAAAAGGAAAACTATGATGGAGGAGAAGAGATATGACTAAGCTAATGATCGAATTAATGAATAAACTAAAAGAACGATGGCTAACTAGGAGGCTTAACACAAATATGGAAAGAAGTGGGGTAGGTCGGGTTCATAGGAGTAGAAGGATAATTGGGGTGATCAAGGGTATAGGTGCCTCCTAATCGCTAGAGTCGGTCCGGGCTCTCGCAACTTAGACCGATGCCAAGGTGGGTCCGGGCTCTCGCAACTTAGACCCTAGTCCGCGCTCTCGCGACTAAACTATTCTCGACATTTCCGCATAATAGACAAACAATGAGAAGATGAACACAAGTATGGGAAGCATGGCCACTACAACTCACACAAGCATATCAACAAACACATAGAGTGCCTACAATGTGACAAACAACAAAGATATAACCTTTTCCCCTTAATCAACCCTAATCATCCATAATCTACCCCTAATCCCCCTACTAACCCCACAAGAAGACTACTCACTCATTATCAAATTACTCATAACATCAACAAGAGAAAACAAACTAAACATCCAAGCATTCATTATGAACAACTAACTACAATAACAATATAAAAAGATGAAACAAGATTGAATAGACAAAGATTAAGAGTAGAGATGATTATACCAACACTATGAAGATGAAAAGATGAAATCTTGTATAAATAAGAACCCAAATAAAACCCAAGGTTGTCAAGCTTGGAGAATTCTTCAAGTATCCTCTTAATACAAGAACTAATTACAAGGATTAACTAAAGATTAATTAAGATTAAGGGAGGATTAAAACTAATGAGTGAGAGTAAATCTAGAGTTTTGGAGGCTTAAACTAATCTAGGGTAAGATAAGATGTCTTAAAATTACAAGAAGGGAGTATATATATGGGTACAAGAATGAAGGAGAAGAAAGAAAAAGAGTCGTGCAGCAACATCACGGTCCCGACCGGGACGGGTCATCCCGATCGGGACGGCCCTGTCATCCCGATCGGGACGGAATGGTCCCGACCGGGATGGGCTCACAGCAACCCTCTTAATGTAGCACCCCATCCCGAACGGGATGAGGCCATCCCGAACGGGATGGGTCTTGTATGCCTTCCTTAAACGCTCTTTGGTCCTTCCTTGCCTCTCATGGGCTTCCCACCGATTCTCGGGACGCGGGATCGGGTCTCGGAGGCTCGGGATTGGGTCCCAAGGTCTCGGGGTCGATTCCAAGGCCTCGAGTCATCGTTCCTTTATCTCGTTGGCTCCAAAATGTGTATGTATTGAGTCGGAATTTCTCCAACTCTTCCAAGTCGGTCTCGGGAACCTGAAACGAACTAAAGGAAGCATAAGAAGTCCATGAATCGCTCCAAAGGAGCGATTCCACAAGGAAAAAGGGACCAAAACACAACAAATAGGCACTACAAACTACACTTATCAAGGGGTGAGGGTACGTATTGGGAAGCCAACATCCTATAGATGTCAACACCCAATCCCGCCCTCACTATATATCGGCCTCTACTAATCAATCGGTGGGCTGATATCCTAGTTCTTTTGTTGTGGTGGAAGTACTGTAACATCCGTTGTTTTAACCCTAAACCTTTTGCTATGTCGGTTGCTTAAAGACAAGTAAGTTTTGTCATCGAAGTAGTTGTGTTTACATTCTTTGCATGCGATTCCACGTGACAAGCAGGCCATGAAAAGATGCACGTAGGAGAGTAGAGAGTACTAGTATTATACGTATTAGCATATCAGTTTTAATGCGATAATACAGATATTAATCATTCTCGTGGTATACCTTACCTAGTATTCTGCTTAAGATGCTTTGGCTCGGTATTAATAGAGATACGTCGAACCTAATAAAGCGAGCACCGGAACTAATACGGAACCGACCACCACTTTATTCAATTTTAGTTGTTTTACGTTTTGAATTCTGTGTTAGGTGATTTAGCATGCGATTATAAGGTCATAAAAGCAATAAATCATACGAAAAACTGTAAATGCGAATGTAAGTAAATCACGTTGTGAGGAGTTGCACCCTCGGAGTATACACTAAACGGGACTCGATGCATAGATAGTTTTGAGAATGGATCTCGAATTACTCGGGCCTATTTAATGTGTTTTAGTGTTTGTGGTTGAAGTTGGGACGTTACGTATTTTAGTAGATGTTTGTAGGCCTAGTGCCCACATCTAGTGTAGTCGTAGTGAATAATAATTGAAAGTGCGAATATGGAAAGTTTTGTTTAGATAGCAACCTAGTGACGATACGACTTCGACAGACGGATCCTCCTAGCTTGACCAGTTATTCCGGCAGATTTCCGTTACCGTTTGACCTTCCCGCGGCTACTCCGGCAGAGTTTCGTTGCTAAGGACTAGTTTTGCGGCTAATCCGACAAAACCTGGGTACTAGTTTTGAGGTAGTCGATCACAGGCACCTCGGTATCGAGTGGAGTGCTCGAAGGTGAGGAGTAGCGTCGATGTCGCTTTATTATCGGAACTACGATCGAGTGGATCGTTTGCCTCGGGTGTCGGAGTGCGAGCCCTTAACGAGAGTTTAGAGGGAGAAGAGAGAATTGAATGATGTGTGTTGAAATGAGGGCGTGAAGGGGGTATTTATAGGTGTTTTCGGCCCTCGTCGCCCATATAGGCGCCCGAGATGGGGCGTGCTAAGACTCAGGCGCCTGGGTCCGGGCATGAGGAGACCCAGACGCGTCGGGTGGTGCGGTTGGAGTTTTGAGGATACGGTTATGATTCTTTCCAAAACCGAGAGGGAGGAGTGTGATATGATACTTAGGGATTATGTTTTCCCCAGGCTTGACCTAGCACCGTGGGTTTAGTGGGCCTCGGGTGTTCATCCCGAGGTTCACTTGGCGCGGTGCTGACTAGGTTCGAGTTTCGGGACCGACTCGGGGTCCTGGTGTCAGAATTGACTCTAATTAGTGTTTATGCGCTCGTAACGACACGACTAAGGCTTCCATCATGTTAGTTTAATTTGGCCGAGTAATTTATTTGATCCGTTCTATAGAAAAACTATCCAGAACACCGCGAACCCGCGTCGCGTTGTAGTTCTATCGTCATCGGGGGTTTGCTGGGCACCTCTGTAGCCACCAGGTCCAAATCTGGGTGTCTACACTTCCATAGTCTCCTCAACGGTCACACACATATCCTCTTGCTCATTCTTAACAATCATAACTATAGAATCCTTCAAGATTGAACTATCACTCATATCATTTTGACTTGTGGAATCTTCCTCAATGTGTGTTTCATTATCACAAGAGGAATCAATATGTGTAAAAACAGTAGAAGAGGGTGAGGAGTATATCGAATCATCATAGTCATCCTCCTCGTCATCCCAAAAACCATCGTCATCATCACTATCGCACTCTTTATAAGAGTAACATGGCACATCGGGTTCAAGGGGGAGAGTCTCATCAAACTCCATGTTCATATTAACTTTAGACTCCTAAAATTTAGAGAAAACTCATCATGTGCCTCAAGTCTATCATTACATGCCATTATTTGCACTAAATGACTCTCAAGGTTCTGGATACTAGCATTGTTCTCTTGCTCGTATTGAGCCATACAAGGTTGAAGGGTCATCTAAGCAGTAATCAGATCTCTAATCATGTCTTCCGTGGACACAAAAGAATCAGGTTGGGTGTTCAAATTTTTATCAAAACTCGTTGAAGGTGTCCTATAGCGTGAGTTTTCCAACTCCCATTCTTCAGTGTCATGAGTCAAGTATATGAAAAGTTCCCACTTCTCCTCATAACTAAGCCCATCAACGAATCTCCCCTCACTTGAAGAATCAACATGCATCAAAGTCTCATCATTTAACCCATTATATACCACATGACAGAATTCCCAAACTTGATATCGGTGACGAGATCTAGAAACATACTCACTCAATCTATCAAAATATTTGTAAAACTGTTCATGCTCGTATTGAGGAAAATATTTAGTCGTCATCTACCGGAAAAACTTAGACTCACTAAAAACACTCAACAAAATTTAAAACTAAATAAGACTCTAAAAATCTCTTATACTAACACACAAAAACAATTAACGCCAATTCCCCGGCAACGGCGCCAAAATTTTGCAGGCTAAAGTCGTATGCCTCAAATTATAATTTATAATCTCTTATAACCAACTAACTAAAATAATAGTATAGTAGAAATAAGGGTTGAACCCCCAAAGAATTGGTTTAACTATAAATGCGTATGTACGAATGTAGAACGATAATAAACTAATTAATTACAAAATAAATATGGGGGTTTTTGATGATTGTCTAATAACTAAAACTAATAAAGATGAAAACTTGACTAAATCAAATGATTAAAAGGTATCGGGTCAAGTACAAATCCACAACTTAATCACAATTGATCATCGAAATCCAGTTCAAATTATTATTCTTGATTACTTTATCGTGAATCGTAGATTCCAATCCTCCTTACGAATAACTAATTAAAACGTATCCCGTTCTTAATTAGATCTAACTGTTAAACAACCTAAACAATCCAGTTCTAGATTCAATTCAACAACAGCATTAATAAATAGGGAATTCGATAAAGAGATAAATAAACACATACAATCCAGTTGTGCTATAAATCTATGATAATTGCTCCTAATATCAATGAATCCCGTTCAATAATTAAGTCTCAGATGTTACTCAGTGTAGACACCCACATTTTGACCGCCAGGTGTCTATAGTAGTTTTCGCCAAACACCCGATGATGATCGGACGCAAACATGCTTTAATGGACTCAGATATGGGCTCGAAATCATGGACATTTGGCTTGGGCTTATTACGAAGTACAAATCTTACTAAGCCAACCTCAAATCCCGGCCCAGTGGACCGTTTCGAGTCAAATAAGACTAATTTGGGTCGAATCCGGCACCAGGGGCAAAACCGTCTTTTAGCGACCGGGTCAAACCCGGTCAAAGATATTTTTTCCCGAGTCACACGAACCAGCCGTGACACCACACGTCCGGTTTGGACTCAACTACTACAAAAAAATCAGCTACACAAAATATTAAATAATTCCATTTAAGGATAAAATTCGATCTCAAGTAGGAATTCTATCTGAAAACCGAATCAATTACCAACCGAGCATCAAAATACTCGGCCAACCCCCTCCCTTTCAGCCGAGATAATCGACTTCTTCACAAAGAAACGAGACTCTCGTTCCCTTTCAAACTCTTACGTTTCCTATCCAAACCGGTATTTCTTGTCACCTAAGCAAGAGTACCTCTCCTAGCTCCTATCAAGGACCTTTCCTATAAATAGGACCTTCCGTTCGACACATTAAAAGACGAACATTCACACACAATTCATACATCATAAATTTACACAACCATTACACATCAATTATTCCCGCATATAGCCTCGTTACGCTAAACAATTCCTGAGCAACCTCGACCCGACGAAACCGACCCCAAGCCAACCGAAACCCGTCACCCCACACGACTAAACCGACACCCAAACTCATCCACATCATCTCGACGCTCCTGTGTTTAAGCCACTTTCCGACGAGCTCTATTCCGAGAAAACAAAGCATGTAGGTTGAGGGTGTAAAATCAAACCCGACTCTTCCTCCTTTCTCCACGTTTTATTCTCGTTTTTTTTTTCTCTTGCGTCGTTCATCGTTTTTTTTTATTATTACGGGTCGTTCGTCGCATATTTTTTATATTTCTAGTATCGATATTATAAAAATATTTTCGTAAAACAAACGTTCTTAAAATACGATATGGATTATCTAATCAAATATCGTATTTAAACAAGAACTAAATTAAATCTCGTTGATGCTAAAAATCGTTACCTTTTTTAAAACAAATTCGACGATTTTTTACGCGGAGAGAATTAACATTTTTTTCGTTCAAATTCTTTTTTTTTCTCTTTTTGTTCAAAACAAAAAAAATTTCAAAACCTTTTCTAAAACATTTCGACTATTCGATATCGGTTTCATAATCGAATATCGAATACGACGAATATCGAAAATATGAATCGGGTATAAATTAATCCATATTTGTACGCGATTTATAAAAATTGACGATTTTCGACAAATAAAAAAAAAACGGGCATACCCCCACGCGAGTCGCGCGCCTGTCAGGCGACTCACGCAGAGGCCTAGATGGCCGACCCCTCTTTTTCGTTTTCTCGCTTTTCCATCCTTTTCGATTCTTACATAAAAAGAGACTTTCGCGACATATTTTCAGATTTCGATAAGTACTTTTTTTTTACCTCGGTCAACACGTGTTAATCCATCACGTGTCGTAAATCTTTTCCAAAATCATGCATATCATCGTATTTACATCTTTATTCGATTTATTCAAACGTTACTAACTCGTATTCTCGTGTTTGTAGCAATTCATTTTTTTTATTGTTTTATTAGACTAAAACGAACCTCACACGCTAAAATAACGTTGACGTTATTAGTTTAAGATGCATTAAACGACTTAGCTACCCATTTATTTTTCTCTCACATATTTAGGGAAAATAATCTTTGCATATCATTCAACCGTCGAACTAACGCGTGTACATAAAAAACGAACGATATCTTAGTAAAGGCCGCTACGTGTGGGCGGGGTTGGGTGTTCTTAGCGAACTTCCCAACACGTACCCTCACCCCTTACTCAGAACCATGGTTTCCGGATGTCCGAATCCACTGGCAACGAGAGTCATTCAATACACGGTATCCGATAATGTCAATATCGGTATCGTAATGCAAAGGGACGAACCCAATAAGCTCTGGCATCGGAAATGGGCCGTACTTTGTGCACGACCCACTACGACATAGAGTGGGTTCGAACGGGCCCGAACTCCCACAAAGTTCGGTGGCGACTCCTACTTCGATTTAAATTTCAATTTGACCAACTCATATGGAGATTCATTCGCCTCCCCAAACCCGCGCGTGGCCGCGTCGGGGTGGACCTATGTTATGTCCACAATTTGGCAACTCCGCCGGGGATCAACTGATGAGTCACTTACCATCAGCATCCTCAGGGTAAGACTCGAAAAGAAATCGTTCGAATAGTAGTGTACACGTTTTAGTTCAATGGTTCATGCATAACCCAATTCTTTCCCGGGCCGGTTACTTGTGACCGACGTCCCACTATACCACGGTGCATTCCTAAATGGGCGCACTAAAGACTTCGATGGCGGAACTCGCTTGGGTTTTACGGCAGGTTCTAAGACCAACTCGGCTTAGGAAGACCGTCCTGATTTGCGAGAAAGCTATCGTGGTTGATATAGACCCTATCCGACCGACCGAGACTTAGACTAGGAGCATACATGGTGTCATTATACTGTTTCCGTGACTACAGGCTACTTGATCCATGTCTCGTCTTTTCAAAAACCGTCCTTTTCAAAAAAACTTGCATCCTTTTCAAAGTCATCCATTTTTCAAACCCGGAAAGCTACCGAATTTAGGACTTATGATTTTGACTCAACATAGCCTATTTTCTAGCCGGTATGCTGCTGTCCAAACTTTTCTAAAAATTCAAAATCTCTGCTCGATAACACCTTTTTTTTTCGATTTTCAAAAAAATCGGGCCATCCTATCCGACCTTGCTCGGTTTTCAAATCCAAATACTATTTTCAAAACTTTCTTCCTCTTAGGACTTCCCGTATTTAGCAGTGTCGGGTCTTGTCATAAGTTGTTAAAGTCTATAGCGTTGAAACTCTGTCGATCTTACATCACGAGTTTCTACCCCATCCCAAGTCCGCCTTATTTGTCAAGGCACGACCCACCTACGTAGGACGAACTCCTACAAAGGGAAGCCCACTTACACAATGGAGTCCAAAGTCTGGGGAATAGCTCACACGTAGGTCTTTCTTCACACGGGACTAGGCCCACTCCGCCAAAATCCTAAAGAAAGCCCACCGTCCACGAGTCACCCGTCTAGGAGTCGTTTTTTTTGTTTTTCCGAGTCTAGTCTTTTCCTCTTCTTGCTCGGGATGCACCTTTCGATCTGGGTCCGATTCTGATTACACGGTGTTCTTACAGATAGGCCACCCCACACCCGAACCATGACTAAAGACTCCATTGATCAACTGACCGCCTCGTTGGCCAAGATCCAAGATCAACTGAACCAGATGAGGAGAGACCAAATCGCCATCGTTACCCGGGTAAGCGCCATGGAGCAGGATAGGCCGAGGGGCGAAGACGAAACTAAGGGGGGCCATTAGCCGAACTGACTAGCGCAGTCCTGAAGCTGCAAGAGCAGGTCCATTTGTCGACCCACAACTCGATTCATACGGAGAATGCTCGGGCCTATACGCCCTAACAGACGATTTGCCTGCCAATCTCAACTTGACGGGCCTCTCGATGTTCGACGGAACCGAAGGCCCGGTATTACATATCCGGGCCTTCAAAGAATTTATGGCCCTAAAGGGAGTTAAGTCAAACATGTTCAAGCATTTGTTTGCCTCCTCCCTCGAGAAGCACCCGAGAGCCTAGTTCTATAGGCTCGATTCCAAGAAATACAAGTCCTGGGATGACGTGGCAATGGAATTCGCTCGGAACTACGCCGACAACACGGAAATCCAGACCACGATGCGCACCCTGGATGTAATGGCCCAGGAACCTAAGGAAGGATTTACGAAGTACCTTCAACGCTGGAGGGTTGAAAGTGTCAAACTGGTCGATAAGCCCAGTGAAAAAGTCCTAGTTGAAGCCTTTGTCAAGAATCTCCTGCCCGCCTACCAGATCCATCTCCGGTACGCCGTCATTACTAGCTTCGCGGTCCTAACCGAGATGGGAACGAGAATCGAGGATGATCTAAGGTTGGAAAGCCTCACTAAGGCCTCCACCAAGGGATACCAAGGGGCCAGCTCGTCGACAAGCAAGCCCACATCTGCCGCTGCTACTCGTAGCATCTTTGACGAGGTAAATCTACTTGATACCCCGTCGAAGAAGAATACCACACCCCGGGTATTCACCGACATAGGTACCACCTATGCCAATGCCTTACAAAGGCTCTCATCGAAAGGCCTGATCAACCCGATAGGCCCAACACCTGAACTCCCAGTCGAGCGTCGCTCCAAGACCTACGACATCCAAGCCTACTGTCAGTACCATCGTGGCAAGGGACACGATACCGAGAAATGCTGGAAACTAAAGCACCTCATCCAGGACCTCATCGAAAGTGGGAAGATCCCCTTACCTGGAGGCAAGCCCAGCAACAAGGACAACCCATTGGCCACTCACGCCATCTTCTCCGGGGAGGTCATGGACTGTTCACATCTCATTTCCCCGTTTGTCCCGCAAATAAACGGGATCTGGTGTGACGATGAAGACGACGTCTATCTCACCAAGGGAGAAGCTGTCCCTATCACGCCAGAGGAGGTCCAAAAGGTTAAGTCCAAGGCCTTAGCCAACAGTCACGCCCTTATCATTGCCGAACCACCTAGAGTGGAGCCTGCCCCGGAAGAGCCAACCACCGAGAAGGCTCTTGTAAAGCAGCTGAGCAAGACTCGAGTCGACCTCTCTATATGGCAACTCCAAGTTAGCTCACAGGAACATCGAGAGGCACTTACTAAGGCCCTCGATCAAGTCAAAATCCACTCTACGGCCACTCCAGCTGAAATGGTAGCCACGGTTCTACCCCACCTAAAGGGGAAGGCTAAAGAAGAAGGCCCACTTATCACCTTCTCCAATGCTGATCTGCCACCATTTGGGCCAGCCCACAACATGGCCCTCTACATCACGGTAATCTGCCGTGGGAAATATCTGCCCATGACCCTAATCGACGACGGGTCCGCAGTCAACGTCTTCCCCTTGAGGACCGCCAAAGCCCTCGGCATCACCGAGACCGACTACATTCGTACAGCTCAAACCATTCAGGCTTTCGACGGAAGCCCAAGGTCAGTAGTCGGGCCGTGAAGCTTACTATCATAACGGCCCCGATAGAAAAGGAGCTGGAATTTCAAGTAATCGACGTGACTTCTTCCTTAAACCTTCTTTTAGGAAGACCCTGGATCCACGCAACCAGGGCTGTATCCTCCACCCTGCATCGGAAGATCAAGCTACCTATGCACGATACCGTCATCACCCTAGAAGCCACGCCTATGACTGTGGCTAACTGCAACACCTCGGGCAGCACTGATCTCTGGGGATTCGACTTCATAGGAGCCATCGACGAAGAATACCTTTTCCGACCCTACTTTACAGTTAGCATTGACCGGATGTTGCAAAATCTGGGCTTTCTACCGGGGGCTACATCAAGGCCCGATCTCCCTGCAGGAAAAATCATCGAAGTTCTGGATAACGAGAGGATTCAAACCGGTCTGGGTTACACCGTAACCCCAGAAAACATGGGTCAAATCGGAGCCGGCAAAGTCATCTTTGTCACGCCGGTGTTCGAGTCCGTCCAAACAGGCCTATACCGGCCCAAAACCACGCGCCCTGGGACCCACTTGGCCCAGGTCTGCAACTACATACCAAACGACATCTTCGCCCTCAGCCGGTCCGAAGATGCTAAGAATGCGGCGCCCGCACTGGGGCTACTTTTTGGAGAGGAACTCACGGCCCCAACACCGAAGGAAGAGCTAGTCAGCCTCATTCTCCATAGCCGCACCTTCGATCCATCCAAGCTGATCTCGGATGTCGGATCCGGGACCGGAAAAAGAGCCTGGAGGAAGACTGTCAAATAGACCGACAGTCAAGGAAGAACTTTCAAGCTGATCACAGGGGAAGGAAAGATGCCAGAATCTGAGTCTGAGTCCGAGTCCGAGTCTGAGTCAGAGTCTGAGATTGAGTCTAGTAAGTCCGGTGCTAGGGTCAATCCTGTAACTCCCCCTTTCCCTTTAGCCACTCCTGGTGCATCGGGGTCTGTCCCGGGCACCCTACCTATCCCGCCGTTGACTAGCGATCAGATGGCAGCTCTTTTCGAGCTATTTTCTCAATTTATGAAAAATAACAACCGTTCTGCTTACGACTTGTCTCATTTTCAAAATCTCCTTAATTTTCAATATATTCTGTGCAATGACATTGAGAAACCCGACGAACAGGTATCCTTACCTCCACATCTGATCGAGCAACTAGAGCAAAGGGAATCCCGCAATCCGGTAATCGAAGAAACCGAATCCATCAATGTGGGAACAACCTTAGAGCCTCAGATACTTAAGATAGGGTTATCTCTAGATCCCGAGAAGAAACAACAATTCATCAGTCTCTTTCAAGAATTCAAAGACGTCTTCGCATGGTCCTACAAGGACATGCCGGGGATAGATCGGGAAATAGACGAGCACCATATACCGATCAAGGAAGGGTTCAAGTCAGTTAAGCAGAAACTCCGACGCATGAGGCCCGAATGGTCCCTCAAGGTCAAGGAGGAAGTCGACAAACAATTCAAGGCTGGGTTCATACGAGTTTCCGAGTATCCAGATTGGGTTGCAAATATCGTACCGGTTCCTAAAAAAGACGGTAAGGTACGTGTCTGTGTAGACTTTCGGGATCTTAACAAGGCGAGCCCGAAGGACGATTTCCCGTTACCACACATCGATATACTGGTGGATAACACAGCTGATCATGCCCTTCTATCATTCATGGACGGGTATGCCGGGTACAATCAAATAAAAATGGCAGAGGAAGATATGGATAAGACCACCTTCACTACACCTTGGGGTACTTATTGCTATACTGTTATGCCATTTTGTCTCATCAATGCCGGGGCCACCTATCAACGAACCGCCACAACTTTATTACACGACATGATGCATAAAGAAGTGGAAGTTTACGTGGACGATATGATCGTCAAATCTAAAGACAGGGACGGTCACATCACCGCCCTGAGAAAGTTTTTCACCCGATTACGCAAATACAACATGAGGTTAAGCCCTCAGAAATGTAGTTTCGGGGTAACGTCTGGCAAATAACTGGGTCATATCGTTAACCAACGTGGTATAGAAGTCGATCCAGCCAAAATTAAGGCCATCACCGAGATGCAACCCCCTAAGACCGAAAAGGAGATAAGAGGGTTTCTCGGAAAAGTCCAATACATCATCAGGTTCATTTCAAAGCTAACCATGGTGTGTGAACCGATCTTCAAGAAGCTGAAAATAGGGGAACGGTTACTATGGGACGACAAGTGTCAAGCAGCCTTTGATAGAATCAAAGAAATCTTGTCTTCACCGCCAGTCCTGATGCCACCTCAACCCGGTTTGCCTTTATCGCTATACCTAACCACGACAGAGACAGCCATGGGGGCTATGCTAGCTCAAATGGTCAATTCCGAAGAACGGGCTATATACTACATCAGCAAAAATTTTTTAGAGTACGAGTGTAAGTACACCATGCTCGAAAAGACGTGTTTAGCCTTGGTCTGGGCCACTAAAAAGCTCCGACATTACATGCTTAGTTATGAGGTGCAAGTACTATCCATAATGGATCCGATCAAGTACCTTTTCGAAAAGCCCATTCTCAACGGCAAGATATCAAGATGGACCCTTATGTTGGCAGAATTCGATCTAAAGTTCGTACCATTGAAAGCCATCAAAGGCCGAATAGTAGCCGAATTTCGCGCTGACAGTCCCATAACCGAAGAAGGACACACCGACACTTGGTCCTTCCCGGATGAAGATATTTTCCATACTGACACCGAGACATGGGACTTATACTTTGACGGGGCATCCAATTTCCGGGGATTTGGAGTCGGGATCCTCCTAATCTCGCCAAGAGGGGAACATACTCCCGTGTCTATCAAATTGGACTTTGACGTCACCAATAACGCTGCTGAGTATGAAGCATGTATCCACGGGCTACAAGCCGCCGCCGATTTAGGGGTCACAAACCTCCGAGTACACGGCGACTCCTCTCTGGTCATTAAACAAGCGCTCCAAAAATGGAAAACCCGAAATGCCAACCTCGTGGCCTACCAGGCACGAGTAAGGGATCTCGAGAAACAATTCCAAAAGGTAGAGTATATATACCTACCTCGGGAAGAAAATCAGTTCGCAGATGCACTTTCAAAACTGGCGTCTTTACTAAACATTCCCGATCATATGACCAGCATGCCAATCTATGTCGAAAGACGATCCGAGCCAGCATATATCCACGACATCGAAGATATCGAGATACCCGATCCCGAGCCGTGGTATAAGGCTATCCAAACATACTTGACAACCGGAGAATATCCACCCGGGGCCAAAAATCGAGCCAAAAAGGCCTTACGTAGGCTAGCGACCCAGTTCGTCCGTACCGACGACGGACAACTTTACAAAAAGACACCGCAGGGGGCTCTCCTTTTATGTGTCGATAAGGGTTACGCCGAAAAGGTCATGGCCGAAGTACATGACGGCGAGTGTGGTCCTCACATGAACGCCCAGATGCTAGTCCGAAAGGTCATGAGACTCGGATACTACTGGAACAGCATGGAAACCGATTGTCAGCTTTATGTCAAATGTTGCCATAATTGCCAGATTTTCGCTAATGTGCAGCATATGCCACCATCCCTGCTGTATACCATGACGTCACCCTTGCCGTTTTCAACGTGGGGAATCGATATAATCGGAAAGATAAACCCCTCGGGAACCGGAGGACACTGCTTCATTTTGGTAGCAATCGTCTATTTCACCAAATGGGTTGAAGTGGAATCCTACCGTATTCTCAACGCCAGTCATGTTGCCAAATTTATCCAAAATAGGATAATATGCCAGTATGGGATCCATCATGAATTCATTAGTGACCACGGGACCCATTTTCAAGCTGAAACGGCAGCCTTGTTAGCCAAGTACAAAATTCAAACACACACGTCTTTACCCTACCAGCCCCAAACCAATGGAGCGGTAGAAGCGGCTAATAAAACCATTGTCACCATACTAAAAAAGATGGCTGACAATTATCGGGACTGGCCCGACAAGATACCATTTGCACTATGGGGATATCGGACCTCGATTCGTACTGCAACCGGGGCAACACCGTATTACCTTACATACGGGATGGAAGCGGTCCAACCTGTTGAGTTAGAGGTGCCGTCCCTAAGAATCCTACTCGAAAGTCAAGTACCCGAAACTGATTGGGTTCGGGCACGATATGACTCGCTAGTCCTTTTAGACGAACGACGATCTCGTGCCCTCAACAATATACAAATATATCAAAAGAGGATCCAACGGGCCTTCAATAAAAGGGTAAGGCCTAGGAATATCAAAGAAGGGGATTTGATTCTCAAGTCTTTTCGAGCTTTATTACTAGTAGACCCAAGGGGAAAGTTCAAACCTAGCTGGGCCGGACCTTATTTGGTAAAGAAGATTCTATCGGGCGGAGCGGTGATGCTAACAGATCTGGACGGGAATGATTTTGTCAACCCAACTAACCTGGACCAGCTGAAACGTTATTACCCTTAACCCATTTCCCTCAATGTCATTTGCAAAGGTTTATTAAAAACATCTTTTCAAAATAAACTTCTAAAAGGACAAGTCAAAGGCTAGAATTACTTATTCTACTGTTATTAGCATCTTGAACTAATAGTCTTGATGTATTTCGAAATTGCAAATTAAGTCTGAACTACGTTTGGTTTGATTCCGCTAATTGTGGATACGTAGGCAGCCCCTCAAAAGGGCACAACCGCTGCAATCGAAAAAACAGGAACGGTTTTTTTAAATAAACTTCCTTTATTTATTTCAAAAAAATCCGATAAACTCGGAAAATTCCAATAAATTCCAAAAAAAACACACATAAATAGTACTAATATTTAAATAATAAAAAAAAACGAAGGCATTTTTCCCTTTCCCTTGTCCTTAGCTTCTTTTTCGGTCCACCTGCGTCGACGTGGAGGCGAGCGCTCCCGAATAACCAAGGGAACCTCCTTCACCCGGGCTCGTTTCTTTAAACTCGATTCCCCGGTCACCTCAGTCGGCCCTAATTGAGCCCTCACCCTCTCGGGTAGTCGCACGCGCGGGCCTATCCTATCCCGGGCCGCCATTTTCGGCCCAAGCCTTCTCTTCAAGTCGCTAGCACCGGTCTCTTTAGCTCGAGTCTTAGTTTTTGACTTAGGACCCAACTTTGGCCGGACGAGGGTAGTTGAAGTTCCCTCTTCATCAAAGAACCATCTATTGTCCTTTACCGATTCTCTACGGGCTAGGTAAAAAGCCTCATCAGTCTTTAAAGCTTTACGGGCCTCTTTAGATTCTTCAGAAGCCCACTTGAGATATGACTCGGAAACCCAAACGGTCTGACAAGGGCAAGGTATAGTCCATATGACACGGGTAAACCAGCGTTGTAACCACGTGTCACACATAGGGTCCGTCAATTGGAGCGAAACGCTAATGACTGCTTCAGTCTCGGGAATCTGCTGAAACGAACCGAACTGCCTTAAGATACGATCTGGGTAAATATGGACGGTCCAATCCAAAGACAAGATCACCAGGTAACGGGCTTTGTCTCGTTTAGCTAGTCCCGTCAACTTCGAGAGGAACCACCAAATTACGTTCCACCTAATCAAAGGCCCACCGTGGAATTTTAACTCTTCATCCCAGTAGTTCCGATTTATGTGATGACTCGAGCTTATCCGTCGGGACCGTGAGCCAATTTGACAGCTTCGATATCTGGATATGCTCACCGGGGGCTCTATAATCGACAGGCGCTCGGATAACCAGATCTGCAAAAAAATTTGAAAAGTCAAAAACTTTCGAAAAATCAAAAATTGCGAAAAAATCAAAAAAAAAATCGAAAAATTTCGGAAATTCGAAAAAATTTCGGAAATTAATAAAAAAAAATCGAAAACAAATTTTTCGGAATTTTTTTTAAAAAAAGAAATAAAAAAAACGGTCCAATACCTGCAGAAGGTGAATACTTCCCGTTAATTGCCGATCCGGGTCAAGTCTCCTAGCGTCAAGGCCCATAATAATCTCCCCAGTTATCAGCCAAGCTGGGCCGTGACCTGTCTCCATCTGGTCCACTATGCTGATTAGCCTGAGTTCGCCTAAGCACGAGTCAGCATCCATCCGACCTTCAAAGGCATATCGATGCAGCATACAAAAGGCAAAAGCCCTACGCCTATGGGTAGAAGTAATTCTTGCGCCTTTGGGATCCATGAATTTGTCAGCAAGGTCAAACAGGGACACAGAATTCCCTTTTACCATACGAGCTGTTTCAGCATGAGACAACCCAAGAAAATCCCTTAGTCTCCTCCTTGGATCAGGATAAAAAGGAGGAATAGCAGGATGAACATTAGGACACCAACCCCCTACGGCCGGAATCTCTTCAGGAAGGGGACATATTTCTCCCCGAGGAAAGGCAAAAACATGGTGGTAGTATCCCAAAAGGATAAGCAAGCGTCCAAGAAATGTGAATCCACCTTGAGTCGTTGAAGCGGGAATAAAGCAACAATTCCCATCTGAGTTAACTGAACTCTATCTTCGTCTCGAAAATTCTGGGCCCACGCCTGAAGCATCGCGGTCAGATGTTCGATACCCATAGCAAAAAGTTTTGTTTTTGTCTTAAAAGTCTAAAGGGATTTTAAGATAGAAGAAAATATTTGGGATGGAATATGAGAAGATTAAGGGCAAGAACTCTCTATTTATAATAGAGAAAATCCCTTTCCTAGTCACCACGGGATTAGGAATTTTTATCATACTCCCTACTTCATCTAGGCATACAGGCCTAACCGGAGGATTTTAGGAGTCCGTGTCAGAATCTAATCAGGAATCAAGTCATCCCAAGCTTTCTCATTTCCAAAATTTTCAAAAAAAAAAATCGGCCTTTTTCTTTCTAAAAATCGGTCAAAAAATCATTTCTTCCCCAGCGTGAGTCGGTATTTTACCTAAATGTTACATGTGATTTACAGACAGGTAAGACTCCCGAAGGACTCTCAAAAACTCCCCAGTGGAAACTCAAACAACATTTTTATCAGGATGTATCTACAGGCAAATACACTCAGAGCTTACAGGCAAGCTGCCACGTAATTCCAATGCAGAATGTGTCTACAAGCAGATACACCCAGAGCTTACAAGGCAAGCTCCCACACAACTTCAAGACGAGATATGTCTGTAAACAGACACACCCAGGACTTTTCAGGCAAAGTCCTCGCGACATTATTGACATCTACCCAGGTATGATTTCTATCTTATGGCTGGCGAGTCCTTCACGCAAGTCTAATGGACTATAAACGACCCGATTGGAAGTCTGCCAGGTTTTAATCCTCGATTGGCCTGGTAGCTACTCTGACTTTCGCCTTGTCCAAGCCTCAATCAGAGTGGGGGCTCTGTAGACACCCACATTTTGACCGCCAGGTGTCTATAGTAGTTTCCGCCAAACACCCGATGATGATCGGACGCAAACAGGCTTTAATGGACTCGGATATGGGCTCGAAATCATGGACATTTGGCTTGGGCTTATTACGGAGTACAAATCTTACTAAACCAACCTCAAATCTAGGCCCAGTGGGTCGTTTCGAGTCAAATAAGACTAATTTGGGTCGAATCCGGCACCAGGGGCAAAACCGTCTTTTAGCGACCGGGTCAAACCCGGTCAAAGATATTTTTTCCCGAGTCACACGAACCAACGGTGACACTACACGTCCGGTTTGGACTCAACTACTACAAAAAAATCAGCTACACAAAATATTAAACAATTCCATTTAAGGATAGAATTCGATCTCAAGTAGGAATTCTATCCGAAAACCGAATCAATTACCAATCGAGCATCAAAATACTCGGCCAACCCCCTCCCTTTCAGCCGAGATACTCGACTTCTTCACCAAGAAACGAGACTCACATTCCCTTTCAAACTCTTACGTTTTATATCCAAAACCGTTATTTCTTGTCACCTAAGCAAGAGTACCTCTCCTAGCTCCTATCAAGGACCTTTCCTATAAATAGGACCTTCCGTTCGACACATTAAAGGACGAACATTCGCACACAATTCATACATCGTAAATTTACACAATCATTACACATCAATTATTCCCGCATATAGCCTCGTTATGCCAACCTCGACCCGACGAAACCGACCCCAAGCCGGCCGAAACCCGTCACCCCACACGACTAAACCGACACCCAAACTCATCCACATCATCTCGACGCTCCTGTGTTTAAGCCATTTTCCGACGAGCTCTATTCCGAGAAAACAAAGCATGTAGGTTGAGGGTGTAAAATCAAACCCGACTCTTCCTCCTTTCTCTTCCTTTCTCCACGTTTTATTCTCGTTTTTTTTTCTCTTGCGTCGTTCATCGTTTTTTTTATTATTACGGGTCGGTCGTCGCATATTTTTTATATTTCTAGTATCGATATTATAAAAATATTTTCGTAAAACAAACGTTCATAAAATACGATATCGATTCTCTAATCAAATATCGTATTTAAACAAGAACTAAATTAAATCTCGTTGATGCTAAAAATCATTACCTTTTTTAAAACAAATTCGACGATTTTTTACGCGGACAGAACTAACATTTATTTCGTTCAAATTCTTTTTTTTCTCTTTTCGTTCAAAACAAACTTTTTTTCAAAACCTTTTCTAAAACATTCCGACTATTCGATATCAGTTTCATAATCGAATATCGAATACGACGAATATCGAAAATATGAATCGGGTAAACCCATATTTGTACGCAATTTATAAAAATTGACGATTTTCGACAAATAAAAAAAACGGGCAGACCCCCACGCGAGTCGCGCGCCTGTCAGGCGACTCGCGCGGAGGCCTGGATGGCCGACCCCTCTTTTTCGTTTTCTCGCTTTTCCATCCTTTTCGATTCTTACATAAAAAGCGACTTTCGCGACATATTTTCAGATTTCGATAAGTACTTTTTTTGACCTCGGTCAACACGTGTTAATCCATCACGTGTCGTAAATCTTTTACAAAATCATGCATATCATCGTATTTACATCTTTATTCGATTTATTCAAACGTTACTAAATCGTTTTCTCGTGTTTGTAGCAATTCATTTTTTTTTATTAGACTAAAACGAACCTCACATGCTAAAATAACTTTGACATTGCTAGTTTAAGATGCATTAAACGACTTAGCAACCCATTTATTTTTCTCTCACATATTTAGGGAAAATAATCTTTGCATATCATTCAACCGTCGAACTAATGCGTGCACATAAAAAACGAACGATATCTTAGTAAAGGCCGCTAAGTGCGGGCGGGGTTGGGTGTTCTTAGCGAACTTTCCAACACATACCCTCACCCCTTACTTAGAACCATGGTTTCCGGATGTCCGAATCCATTGGCAACGAGAGTCATTCAAGAAACGGTATCCGATAATGTTGGTATCGGTATCGTAATGCAAAGGGACGAACCCAATAAGCTCTGACATCGGAAATGGGCCGTACTTTGTGCACGGCCCACTACGACATAGAGTGGGTTCGAACGGGCCCGAACTCCCACAAAGTTCGGTGGCGACTCCTACTTCGATTTAAATTTCAATTTGACCATCTCATATGGAGATTCATTCGCCTCCCCAAACCCGCGTGTGGCCGCGTCGGGGTGGACCTATGTCATGTCCGCACTCAGGTAAAGTTAATCAACAAATCATGTTCAATTAACAAAACTAACTGTAGAACGATGAAATAGAAAACTAGTTGATCACTCTAGAAATCAATAACAACATTCATATAATTAAACTGAGCAAATAATCAATAATCAAGAATAAAGATTAGAACTTTCAAACTCACAACTGATAATTAAGTGCTTCATTGTCTTGAACCGAGAAAAGAAATTAGTTACACATATTCTTGAGAAAATTAGGGTCTTCTAATGATCGTACAACTGATAATAAAAAAAAAGCATCATAAAACTAATACTAATAATGACTATATAAACTAGTAATAATAGTGGTCTAATAATAATAAGTAAGTCTAATAATTACCAAAAGCTAATAATAAAATAAAATAATAAAATATAATAATCCTAGTAAATACTAAGCTGTCACGGAACCTAAAGCAACTTAAGTCCCGTCTTCAATTCCCGGCGTAAGACTGTCGTTATTCGGCTTCGGTTGGGCTTGTTCTTCTCCATCTTTGTCTCGGGCCGAATCAACTAAAAAAATCATGTCGTACTCTAAAATCCTCAAATTAGTTCACATGATAATCACACAGACATTACACAAATACGACAAAATAACACCAATTTAGTCGACCGAATTACCCATAAATCACCATTATAACCATGATGACTAAATGCGACCTATTAGTAACCAAGGCCTAAACACTCCGGTGGAGGTCAAATGAAAATCCCGATGTAAACTCTTAGTAGAAAAGATGGACTCAAGGCAAATGGTCAATAGAAACATTGCTTAAAAGTCATCCTACTAGATTAAAGTCCACAAATCAAAATGTGTTGCCAACTAGGGAATAAGAAGCACTTGCACCCGAATCACACAACCGGGTTTTCGCAAACCTTTTCTTACACCTAACACAAACTATACAAGACGAAGACAAAAGCGAGTAGAACATACAAAAGGAAAAATAAACATGCAAAACGAACACACAAAACAAACAAACACCACCCTTTACAATCTAAGCAAGCTACTTAGCCAACCTCATACTTCACAAAGCTCCACCCGAGCAACCATCACAACAACATATTCTCCAAAATCCACAACGAAAAAGGGAGAAAGAGATAGAGCGATATTACTGAATATCTTCAGAGCTTTCCGAAATTCACGGTTATCGAGCAACCTACAAGGAAAAAGGGAGGCAAAACGCACACAAACGATAAATATACAAGACAAGAACAAGAAAGAAAAAAAAGACAAAAAAGAAAATATATTTGGCTTTTTGAAAATTTTCAATTTTTTTAGGGATTTTGGGATTTTTTTTCGAAAAAAACAAAGAAAATAAAACTAAACTAAGCTAAGATATCACTCCCCCACACTGAAATCGAGCAATGTCCTCATGCTCGATCGGTAGTGTGTTGAAGACACTAAAAAAAGAAATAAAGGATTTAAAACGAAAAAAAAAATTAAAAATGAAGTGGTAGAATGTGTCGGGCCTAGGTGTAATCACGTCACCTAGACCCGAGCCAAGAAAAGATATGGATGGGGGAAAGGTAAAAAAAAGGAAATGGGAGGTGAGGGCTAGGTGTAATCAAGTCACCTAGCCCCGATTTCGACTAATTTCTAACAATTAAGCTGAAAAAGAAAATGGAAAATAAAAACTAAGAAAAACTAAAGAAATATTGTCATTTTGGATTTTCAAGTGATCTTCGATGTAATCATGTCATCGAGAACCACCGGGAGGGATCACCAAAAGGCCCCGAGGGCCACCAAAACACTAATAACCAAGGGAAGGGGGACATAAATAAGACGAGCAACCAAAGACGGAAAAGAAAAGAAAGTCACCCTACCCAACGGTTAGCAATTAACAATATTCATCGTCTCAATAATCATAATCATCACTATGCTCGTCATCATCATCGTCGTCTCATCCCCCTCCTCACTCTCATCATTCTCATTATCATCTTCATCATCATTGTTACCACCATCTTCATTATCATTGATATCATCATCATCATTGCCGACACCACCAACCTCCTCCTCCACCTCAATATCATCTCCACCCTCGGCCGTGCCGACATCCGGGCCAATGGACGGGAAACCGGACATCGGAAACCACGACGGTACTCCGCCGGAAGGGTCGATCAAGCCTTGTTGGGCTCTCTCGTAATAGCTCGGATATTGGGCGAAGTAATTGTCCCTTTGCACGTTATATTGTTGAAGGTATAAAGCTTGGAACATGCCCCCAAGATGCACATCTAGGGCGGTGGGAACGTCCAAGGGGACATGAGGGGTAAAAGGTGGGACTAGCAAGGGGTCCCAGAGGTGTTGGTGCACTAGGTTGTTGTTGCTCGTCATGGACATTTTCTTGATTGGCTTGGGAGCCTTCCCCTCTTCTATAGACTTGCTTGCTCTTGCCCTTGCGCAGACTTGCCCCTCCCTAATCTCCTTGGGTAAGAGATAAAGGGGATCTTTTTGAGGTGTAGTCCCCGGAGCTCGCGGTGTAAGAGAGGGGAGACGGTTGTAGGGGAGGTATATGTTGGGCTCGCAATGGACTAGCCAAGCCCATCTCTTTTTGTCGGCCATGGGAATGAAGAAGCTATTGGTCAAGTGGTCTTCATCCAAATACGTAACCCTCCAACCTCCGTGTACACCTCAAAGTCTAAATTAAGCTCGAGTTTCTTAGGAAGCAATGTGATTAGGCCACTATAGTTGAAAGATGCAGTTGTCTTCATCTGAACTAAATCCTCAATTTTTTGAACCGTGTAACCTTGGATGTCAATTTGAAATTTAGGGAAGCCCCTTGGGTTCAAATAAGCCTCAAGGATTGTCAAATCTATCTTGTTTATTACCCCCGGTTCTTTTCTAGCAAACACACTCCCGGCTACAAACCGAGCCCAAAATTGAAAAACCGGGTGGTGGATCCTATTGTGTGGCAACCGTTGGTAATTCGGAAGTGTTAGGCCCGTCATGTGCTTCCACATACCTGAAGGTTCAAACTTGTCCGGTTCCCTACCAATTCTAGTATCACTAACTCCCAAGTGATCACAAAACTTCTTTACACTACACTCATGCCTTCTATTTTCAAGTCTAAAGGAAATAGGGGTCGTGTTGCGTGGGTCCGGGTCACGACGGGAAGAACTTGTAAATCCCACCGTCAACTCAAGATAGGTCACTTCATTCATACCAAATAAATTTTCCATGCCAAGACCAATAAATAAATCTCTCGTTTCCCTATAGATTTTAAGCTTTTTAAGGAGACTATGATCTAAAAAACTGGTCAGCACGACTCTCTTAGCTAGGGATTGTTCAAACTTTGCTTTATCTACCAGTGATACAAGAGTGACACTATTATAAGATGGGAGAGTGATTACCTCCTCCACTTCGGGAGGGATGTCGGGAGCCGAAGGTTGTTCGACGACGGGAAGGACTACCGAAATAGAGATTGATGTGGAATGTCCCTTTTTCCTCTTCTTGATTAAAGGAGTCCGAGTAGGAGCTTTCCTTTGGCGTCTTGTCTGTCCATGATTGATATATAATACTTGAAGATGAATAATATTAGTGAAGATGAGACTAACTTTGTGTGCTTCCGAAATTAACCAAAACCAAACCAAAGTAACCCAAATTCGCTTCCACACCGCCTTATAAGTATCCTATAACACAATGGAACTAGTAGAACTCGTAAATAAACACTTCAAAAATCTCGGATTTTTGAAAGCTCTAGAAATTGGAATGCATAAAACGAGCTAAAAACTGATTTTTTGCCAAAATATCACCAAGGGGATGTTAGAAATAGATTAGGTTGTAATTTCGGATCAAGAATTAGTGAAATTGGTGAAGATTTGAGTGATTTTAAGTTATTTAGGGTTTTGGGGTTTTAGTTTTTTGTCGAAAGGCACCTAACATTTAGCCTTTCTGTAAAAAAGGCACCTTAAGTTTTTTTTTTTCCCAAAAGCACCTAAATTCCTCATTTTTTTTTAAAGGCACCAAATGCCGATTTCCGTCAAAAAAAGTACGAATAGACGTTAGACTTGACGGATATACGTACATACCCTCATTCTTCTTCCCCTAATCAACTAATACCCTAATTCTTCCTGATTTCCCCCCAAAAGAACCTTTCCTCTTTCTCAATCAAACTCCATTTTCCCACCCGAAAATATTTTTTTCACTTTTGTATTTTCTCAATCAACATGAATCCGGGTTGGAGATTTATGACATGCAAGTTTTATAATGGTGAAACGGGTTTGCGTGGATGTTCGTTTTAAGAAAGTTATGCTTGATTTATGACAATACGGATGTTCGTTTTAATAATTAACAATTAGGGTATGCTCGAAAGTTAGGGTTTGTTGTTGATACTCGAAAATTAACAATAATTAACCAATACTTCAAAATTATACTCGAAAATTAGGGTAGCTAGCCTAAAAAATGAAATTGAACTCAAAAGTTAAATTTGTTTTGTTGATGATTTAGGTGATTATTTACTTAAGGATAAAGAATCGTAATAGAGACTTACCGATTGAGCAATGGAGTTTGATTGAGAATTTTTAAGAAACATGCATTGATCAGGGTATTAGTTGATTAGGGGGAGGTGATAGATAGAAGAGTATACGTATATTTAGTGTATTAGTTGATTAGGGGAAGAGATAAAAGAGTATTCCGTCAAGTCTAACGTCTATTCGGACTTTTTTTGACGGAAATCGGCATTTGGTGCCTTTAAACAAAAAATTGAGAATTTTAGGTGTTTTTGGGCAAAAAAAAAACTTAAGGTGCCTTTTCTACAGAAAGCCTAAATATTAGGTGCCTTTCGACAAAAAACTCTTTGGGGTTTATGTGGGAATTGAGGTTTTTCTTGAATGTAGTATGATGGTTGAAGAAGATGAAAGAATGAATGAATTGGATTTGTTTTTGTGGGTTAGTAATGGGAAGGAATGGGGTGGGCTTGGGCTGGGATAAAAAAAGGGAAGGGTCGGGTTATATGTGAGGGGAAGGAATGTGGGCTGGGCTGGGGTTAATGAAAGGGTGGGGTCGGGCTGGGTAACTGAAACAGACGAAGTAGGCACGAGAGAAACCCGTCCCGACCGTGACCTGTCCCTCACGGTTGGGTTTCTGTCCAGTGAAGCGTCATTCTGGTTTCAGTTCGACATGGCCGTGAGTAGTCACTCACGCTCGGGAAGGCTAACTTACGCCCGGGGCTAACTCACGCCCGGGTAGCGTCTCTCACGCTCGGGTTCCAGTCTAGTGAGCCGTGTTTTCTGCATCTTTGGCTCCCGGCCGTGAGGGCCTTATCACGATCGGGTCGTCTCCCGACCATGTCCTCCTCGACAAGGCCGAGTTCGACCTCAGTAAGGTGTCATTTTTGAGCACTTAGGTACCCGACCATGTTGCCTCCTTCATGGCCATGTCGCCCTTGACATGGCCATGTTCCAATCCAGTAGAGTATCACTTTTGCACCTCTTTCCTCCCTATCATGTAGCCCTCGACATGGCCATATAACTACATGGCCATGTCTCTAGCATCATGGCCATGTTCCTCCCTTATTCTTCATTCATTAAAATCACACCGAGCCTTCTACCCAAATGAAAACATAATACCTCGGGATCAAAATCCCGTCCCCAAAAGCTTATACCAAGCTAAAAAAACCTACATTCTAGCTCACGTCTTTCAATAAAAATCCCACCGAGCTTCATAATTCTTGTAGGAAAAAAAATAAAACCGAGAAAGAACTACTTGATCTTCATAATGGGAGATAATAATAAAGCTTCACTTGATTTAGAAAAACCCATCAAATCATCCAAGCTTCATCAAAGCTCCAAAAATCAAAACTTCATGTAACAATAAAATTGCACCCAAGTTCGCTTCAAGATTTCTCCTCCAATAACTCCTAATAATAACTCATTGAGCTTCAAGCTTCCTCCGCAACTCCATAACAATCATTAAAAAACCCTCCCTCACATCACTCAACACAAAAATACAAAATGACAAGATTTCAACACACAAAATCTAAAAATCTAAGGAAACATAAAATAAATCACAAATATTAGAAAAAGAGGGAAGAGATATTTACAACATGACGGTTCTTGAGGAACTCTGTCAAACTGAGATTGTTTGAGAGATTATAAGAGGATGGGTTGGAGGTAAAGAACCTCCGCCGACCCCGTTGTTGCACCTTCATTATAAAGCTTGATTCTTTGCCCATTGACTCGGAGTAGTTTACCTTTATCACTACTTAGCTCGAAGTCCTCATACCGACCGACTTCCGCGATAGTGATCGGTCCCGACCAACGCGAATGGAGCTTTCCGGGGAACAATCTTAGCCTTGAATTGAACAAGAATACCTTTCCACCAACTTGAAACGACCTCTTCATAATCCTCTTGTCATGCCATAGCTTAGTTCGTTCCTTGTAAATTCGGGCACTCTCATAAGCATGTAGTCGGAATTCCTCCAATTCATGAACTTGAAGCAACCGCTTCTCACCGACTAAAGTGGGATCGAGGTTTAGTTCTTTTATGGCCCAAAAAGCCTTGAACTCCATTTCAACCGAAAGATGGCACGCTTTTCCATAGACAAGCCTATATGGTGATGTGGCAATAGGCGTCTTAAATGCCGTTCGATAGGCCCAAAGCGTGTCATCGAGCTTCATGCTCCAATCCGTTCGATTTCTAGCCACAACTTTCTCAAGAATCGACTTGATTTCCCGATTAGATATTTCCACTTGGCCACTTGTTTGAGGATGATAAGCCAACCCGGTTCTATGATGGACACAATACTTCAACAATAGAGTATCGAGGCATATTTCATGAAAATGTGTTCCACCGTCACTTATAAGGGCACGAGGGACTCCAAACAGGGGGAATATCACCCTCTTTAGAAGATTCATCACTACTCTAGCATCATTGGTGGGCGTAGCAACGGTTCAACCCACTTTGAGACGTAATCAACGACCACTAGAATGTAGCGATTCCCCTTCGAAGATGGAAATGTGCCTTGGTAATCTATGCCCCATACATCACATATCTCAAGCTCTAAAATTCCCCTTTGTGGCATTTCCTGCCTCCATGATATATTCCCGGTTCTTTGACATGCATCGCATCGGGAGACGAAGTCTCTTGCATCTTCGAACATCGTAGGCAAAAAGAACCCGAACTGTAGAATTTTTGCAACCGTCTTGAAGGCACCATGATGTCCTCCATACGGGGATGAGTGGCCAGCATGCAATATATCTCCTTGTTCCCAATGAGGAACACACTTCTTATATAACCCATCGGCGCATGCCTTGAACAATAACGATCATCCCAAAAATATTTCTTGACATCGCACAAGAATTTCTTCCGTTGTTGATAAGTTAGATCTGGGAGTAAGACTCTTCCAACTATGTAGTTCGCATAATCGGCAAACCAAGGGTGTTGGTTCGGCGATGCAATGCAAACCGACATTATAGAATCTTCCGGAAATGAATAGTCAATACGGATATCCTCAATGTCCTCAACCCGGATGCGGGATAGGTGATGTAATCCCCTAGAAATTCTAACGCAATACAGTGGCGGAAACACTGTAGAGTTGGGATTAAAACACACTGACAAACTATATCTTATTAAAAGAAATGGTAAGTCAATACAAAGGCCTTTTTTTACAAAAGGGCTAAAAAGAAAATTCTCCAAACGGGTTCATACAAATCCATAAATTACAGGAATGAAGAAAGAGTAGGATCCATGCTACTCGCTAGCTCACACCCAAAACCCAGCAGCAAATACCTGTCATGTTATAAACATAACAGCCACGTCAGTGGGGAGTAACTCGGACGTTCTCACAGCAATATTATATCATATGGAAAATAATATTATTATTATATCAAAATAATTAAAATGGAAAACATTAAATGATATAATAAAAATAAACTTTCGGTGAAAACTTCAAATATTGGAATATTAAAATCAGAACAAGTTTTCAGAAGAAAACTTCAAATATTTGTCAACGTGCAAATCAAAATGTATCGATAATAATAAAAATATTCAAAATGGAGTTATGGATAGGGTTAGTGTCGACGGCTAGACTTTCACTAGGAGAATACTAAAAACTAGCTTCGAGAACTTTGTTCAAACAAATCAAACCTCGATCTCTAACTAGGCTACTCAACCATAATAGGACGGCGACTTATAAATGCGTGACCCTAGTTTAAGATAATATGCACACCCCTACCGAGCACCATAAATACTCAGTTCAACCCGACGGCGTCTTACACTGCGAGGAACGAGTTTAAGGTCAAAATGTACACACACTCCCGAACACCATATATGCTGGGTGAGTTATGAGCCGCCCGCTGATACTACTTGGACATGGAAGAAAATATGCAAAATCAAAGAACAATTTAAGGATGGTTATATGAATGAAATTTGGAAAAATGAACCTCTAAAGATGTATACGATCAGAAGAGGATACGATTACTTGAGAATTCCCGGCCCAAAGGTGAGTTGGCATACTTATGTCTGGAATGCTTGGTCGATCTCGAAACACCAGTTCATTTGTTGGATGATACAGCACGACGGCCTGAATACGTGTGCGTAATTAACCAGATATGGAGTGATTAATGAGGACAACTGTTGCATTTATGATGAAGAATCTGAAACAGTGAGCCACCTCTTCATTGAGTGTCCGTATGGCAAGAGGGTGTCTCAGTTGATCAGTGATTGGACCGGGATTCAATTCCCTCACGCCAACATTGATATTTGGAGGGAAGCGAGGAGAGGCTCGGCTACTCGTCGAGCCATCATCAATGGCATATTGAATGCTATGATTTATTATGTTTGGTCTCTAAGGAATAAAGCACGGATCGAAAATTATCTCCTGAAGCCGGATTACATCGTCTCGATGATTAAGAAAGATTTTCGATTAGCTTTTGCTGACACTTGTGTAGTCTCTGTCAGGGACAAAAACTTGATTGATAAGCTATTGATGTAATCGGGCTCTGCCCAACAGTTGGTACCTTTAATACATTTACATTTTACCAAAAAAAAGACACACTAGCCTTATAGTTGATGGCAAAAACGTAAACCCTGGAATATATTACTCTAAACCTCACACTTATCCTTATTCCATAACTCCAAAACAGCCATTATCGATACTCAAAAGATATAACCATTATAAATAATATGGAGATAAAAGAAATGAACATTTTATATAGGAAGGAAATTTTCTATAAATAGAAACTTACCACTTTTAGAAACTTACTTAAAATAGAAATATTGTTATAGAAATACGTAAGCTATTAAAATAAGTGAAATGTATAAAAAAATGGCATTTCTAACGAAATTAACATTTTATTATTACCGTCGTTATCGTAACTTTAATATTTTCTAATTTCGTTACTCAAAATATAAATAAAATATATTAAGTCAATATGTAGTATTTTATAAATAATTAGGAAATCGAGTTAAAACTATAAATTTCCAGAAAAGAGATGTTTTAAGAAAATGATATTAAAATTAATTAAGTCGACGAATTTTATAATTTAAACGAGATTTTATAAAGCTTTCAAATTAATTTTTGCAAATAGATTTTATTAATAAATAATACGGATTTTACTAAAAATAGTCAATCGAAAATAAATAAGAAATTATTAGTGAAAATATTCTCGACTAAAAATATATTTAAAACAAAATCGACTATTTTCTCATTTATTAGTATAAATCGTAAAACGAAATTAAGTGATTAAATAAGATTATAATATAAAAATAAGATTTTGAGTTAAAATTTATAAATTAACGAAGTATGAAGAAAATATGAAATCGTTATTATTTAGTTACTTGTGTCACGATAACAAACAAAATATTATAACGATCATAAATAATAAAATTACTAACGATTTATAAAACGATATCAAAACCTCGTAAAATATTTATAAGGTGTACAATTTAAAAAAAATATTTAGCAAATAATAAATAGCTAAAATTAGAAAACCGAAGTTAAGATATTTAATACATACTACTACTCAAACATACGATATAAAATCGAGTAACGTCCAAAAGATATCCGAATGCTCATGTACTTGCCTTTCTTGAGGATTCCAAACTCCAACCGTTCTTATACTTGTCTTACAAGAGGACTTCGGCTCCAACGGAAATCGAGACAAAAGAAGTAGAAACAAAGAAATCGGATTAAGGATCGAAGGAAACGAATGACGAGAACAAAACAATAGGAGGGCGGAAAAAGAGGCTCGCGAATCTGACATAAGACGGAAAGGAATATATCGAAATAGGAATGTGAAGCCTCAAAGGGACCGAGTCGATAAACATGGTAACGAATCGATATGGATAGGCCTGAAATCGACTTACTACTACAGTACGAAACATAGACAACGGAACACAGTCACGAAAGTCGATTAGTGAGAATTACGACAACAAAACGGAAATAGACGAAGGAGAAAAGGGAAGAAAAACAGGGGACGAAGAGGAAGCAGACAGTACAGCACCCGAAGGTCACACAAAACAGCAGCAGACAGTAGCATAGCATCGAACAAAAGCAGAACGACGAAGAGGAAGAAGGGAGAAGAAGATTTGGTGAAATAAACAGCAACATCAAGACAAGATAAGGCAGCAGCAATGAAAAAGGAGAAGAAAAAGGAGAAGAAAAAGAACAGGAATAGACCGAGAAAGAGAATCAACAACAACGACAACAATAAATGCAACAGTAATCGACGGACATAGGGGCAGCAAAAATATCGACAACAGCAACAATAATAGAACAGCAGAACCCGCACAATAGCAGCAGAACCCGCGACAGCAATAGCAGCAAAATGAGCAAGAAAAGAAGAACAAAAAGGAAGAGGAGCAAGTAAGGAGAAAGGTGCCTACCCATGACAAAAACAGGCGACAAGCACAGCAACCGTGAATTGCATCAGCAGCGCGCAGCAGAGAAAACAGAGAGGAAAAAGGTGCGGACAAACTTGGGTAGAAGGCAGATCGATGATGGGAAATGAAGGAGACTAAATGGAGAGAGGAAGGTGACGATAGAGGAAGAGAATCCATATTAAAGGGAATGAAGCGGTAGAAAAATAAGGAAAATGAAAAGAGAGGTGTGAGTGTGAGTGTGTGTGTGGGTGGCGTTAAAAACCGGGAAGTAATATTGAGGGAATGACCATGCCTGAAGGGAAAAGGGGAATGAATCAGCCAGAAAAATAAAGTGGGTAAAACAAAATACGGATTAATTAAATGTATCGGGTAGTTTACGAATTTCGTAACGATAAGTTGACTGACCCACGAATCGGGTTAAAACGAGTTAATTAATAAATAATTGGGCCGTCAAATAAAATGAGTAAATAAAGTATTCGAGATGAAAACGAATCTTAGTGAAATAAATAATTAGACGATAAAATAGCATTTTCCGATAAATAATAAATCTTTGATAAAGTGAATTAAATTGATTTCTCGAGGAAATGTAATAAATATTTTGACGAAACTTAATATAAATTAGCTTCGAGCTGAAAATAGAAACTCGAGCTTAAATAAAAATAAATAAAAAGAATTTAGAATTTAAGTCATCGAAATAGACTTTTGATTAGAATTAAATTAAATGTATAAAATAAATCGAAATAAAAGTAAAAATACGTTTTAAATATAAGAAGAGTTTCTGAGACAAATAGAATTTTGGGAGTTTGAAACTATTAAAGGATAAATTCGTTTTATAATTATTTTAAGAATTACGAGTTCAATCGTAAAAATAAAAATACGAACATAATTTTAATTTAATTTAATTTTATTAAATCAGGGGTGTTACAGGTGATCCGCTACAATGTTCTCGGTGTCCTTCTTGTCACGAATTTCCATATCGAACTCCTGTAGTAAGAGAATCCACCGAAGTAATCGCGGTTTAGTCTTTTTCTTGGCTAATAAGTAATTTAGGGCCGAGTGATCGGTGAAGACAATCACCGTGGAGCTGATGAGATATGATCCAAATTTAGTCAATGCGTAGACAATGGCGAGAAGCTCTTTCTCGGTCGTGGCATATCGGGACTTGGCGCCATGTAGAGTCTTGTGATAAATTGCATAAAGCGCCATTCCCTCGCGTTGACCAAGTACAGCCCCAACCGCGAAATGACTTGCATCGTACATCACTTCAAATCGCTTAGACCAATCCGGTGACCTCATGATTGGGGTGGTCACCAATGCTTGCTTCAACCTATCAAATGCTTCATTACATGCATTAGTCCATATAAATCTTTAATGAAACCGCGGTAGAAACCCGCATGGACCAAGAAACTCCGAACTCCCTTGACATTAGTGGGCGGGGGCAAATACTCAATGACTTGAACTTTTTCCCCGCCTACTTGGATACCCCAGTCTTTTATCAAATGACCTAACACAAAGCCTTCATTTACCATGAAGTGACATTTCTCCCAATTTAACACCAAGTTTACTTCCTCACATTTAGCTAGCACTTTATTTTTTTTGGTAAATGGTAAAAATTGAATAAATGGATAATTACAAAGTTTATGACCTTACGGTCACTTAAATACATTCCAAAGTGTCAATCCAATTTCTATCGCTAGTAGATAATTTATCTCTAGCACAAGTACTAATCTTAGTCTTCAATTCCTGTTTGATCCGCAAACTCACAATCTCAGGTTTATGAATATAATTCTCCATTCGACATTTGTTCCTTTCCTGCCAAATGTAGTATATAACCGCATTGATGATGCTATTCGCCACTTGTCTTCTAAACTTGGAACTTCTCCTCTTAATTCGCCATTCCTGCATATCGGAGATAGGAATGTTAAGTCGAGACCATGCATTGACAAGCCGGAGCAAATGCATACTGTACGGACACTTGCAGAATAAGTGTTCGTGTGTTTCAGCGTGTTGTCCGCAGATGCAACAGGCGTCTTCTTCTACTACTCTTATTCTCAGTAATTTCTCTTTAGTATTTAGTCCTTTATGCTGGTATATCCAGTTCAGAACTTGATGCTTAGGTGTAGTCCATCTATTCCAGATGAGATGCCACCAATCGACTTCCTCTCCTCGTTCTCTTAGAAATTCGTACCCTTTCCTGATCGTGTACTTCCTCCCTGCTACATTAGCCCATTCATCAGCCTCATAGGCCTGTTTCAGGGTGTTCTTAACCTTGACAATTTTCTTCCATGTCCAAGTTGAGTCAGTAGGAGGCTCGTAATCAAGCCACTCATTACCTTTGAGGTAAATTTGATGTACCCACATAACCCAAAGAGAGTCGGCCTTTGTATATACCCACCAAACCATCTTCCCAAGTGCAGCTTTATTCCATATCGAGTCATCCTTCAGTCCTAGACCACCCTCCTTAATCGGCTTGCAGATTTTTTTCCAAGATATCAACGGAACACGCTTGTAATCGGATCCTCCATCCCACAAAAAGTTTCTACACAATTCTTCAATGTTCTTTAAAACTCCGGAAGGAATCATGAAAATCGAGGCCCAGTAAGAACGTAACGTTTTGAGAACGGATTGAACAAGGACTAGACGGCCCGCATACGATAACTTTCTCGCCCCTAGGATTCTTATTCTTTCCAAGATGTTGTCGATGAGAGGTCTACAGTCTTTTGCATTCAGTTTGGAGGGCTTAATCGGCACCCCAAGATACTTGAATGGGAGTTTGCCTTCTACACAGCCTGAGATAGCGACAATATCCTCCTTTACTTGTTCAGGGACACCATTAAAATAGACATTCGATTTACCGGGGCTCATCTTTAGGCCAGATGCCTGTGAAAACGTAGCATATGTCCTTAGAAGAACCATAATGGACTTGACATCAGCTTTACTGAATAAAAGTAAGTCATCCGCGAACATCAGGCTGCTTAATCTCATCGGCCTACAGAGAGGATGGAATCGGAAATCAAAAGTACTCGTCGTGTGGTCGAGTAGTCTCGTCAAATACTCCATACAAATGGTAAAAAGAAGGGGAGAAAGTGGGTCTCCTTGCCTGAGACCTCTTTTCCCTCTGAAAAAGCCAAATATACTACCATTAAGATTTAGCGAGTAAGACGTAGAGGTCACACATTCCATAATAAGATCGGTAAAGGTGGACGGGAAATCCAGAGCCCGAAGCATTTGGTCCAAGAAGGTCCACTCCACGGTATCATACGCCTTCTGAAGATCGATTTTGAATAAGCATCTAGGAGACACCGACTTCCTTCCATATAACTTAATAAGGTCTTGGCAGATCAGAATGTATTCAAGGATATTTCTACCTTGAATAAATCCACCCTGAGTTTTAGAGATGATTTGTGGGAGGATCACCGCCAACCTGTTACATAATAATTTTGCGATACATTTGTAGACCATATTACAACAGGCAATGGGTCGGAATTGAAGAACAGATTTCGGTCTATTCACCTTGGGAATAAGAGTTAGAGTTGTGTTGCTAAGTTGTTTCAGGAGCTTACCGTGAGTAAAAAACTCCTGAACAGCCTCCCCCACTTCCTTTCCCACCACGTCCCAACTCGCCTTGAAGAATTTACTAGAGTATCCGTCAGGTCCTGGTGCTTTGTCATTGGGGATAGAAAAGAAGACATCTTTAATTTCATCTTGGGTGACCGGTCTCATGAGAATAAGATGATGTTCAGGACTGCACACTTTCCCCTTCTGCACTATACTCTTACAAACCTTCACCGTCTGAGCATTTGTCCCCAGCAATCCAGAATAATAGTTTAGAAAGCTGTTTTGAATAGATTCTGGATCTGTATGAGTAACCCCATGCTGATCAGTAATTTGGGACACAAGATTATAAGCTCTTCTGACGCGAAGCAGACTGTGAAAGTATGCTGTATTAGCATCTCCTTCAGCAATCCAGTGCGCTTTCGCCTTTTGTTTCAGGAATGTGAGTTGATTTTTCTCCAGTACAGTATACTCAGCTGCCATCGCCCTCTCCTGAGCCATAAGATCAGTATTCAAAGGTTGAGAAATCAACTACTCTTGAAGGTGCATCAATTTTATTTTGGTGATATCTGCCTTTCTTTCAACATCTGCAAACCTCCTGAAATGTAATTTCTTGAGGTGGAATTTTAGGGCTCTCAGTTTGTTCACCAGGATGTACATTTTAGTGCCATACCAACTCGTTTGCCAGTTATCTCGTATAATGTCCAAGAAATCCGGATCAGACGTCCATAGATTACTGAATCGAAAAGGCATCCTGCTCAGAGCCTGTACACCAGCTTTCCTAACCAAGCAAGGACAGTGGTCGAACAGTCCTTCAGGTAAGAACGAAGCTCTCATATCAGGATAGGTCACACTCCAATTATGGTTGATGAGGAATCGATCAAGTCGGCTATACACTCTATCCTCAGGCACCTGTTTGTTATTCCAGGTGTAAAACGCACCATCCGCAGGACTATCAAGAAGGTCACATCTCGACAAGCAATCCTGAAAAGGGATAGCCTCTTCAGGCTTAAAACCACTTCCTAAACGTTCCTCCGGCGAGAGCACACAATTGAAATCTCCTCCAACCGCCCATGGACCGTCCATGGAGTTAACAATATTAATAAGTCGCTCCCAAAGACACTCTCTATCACCGATACCATTGAAAGCATACACAAATGTCACATGACTAATCTGTTGAGAAAGGATGTGTACCACCCTCAAATGGATGAATTGAGAATTATATTCAATAAAATCTACCTGAACAGATTGAGGATTCCATCCCACCCAAACTCGTCCTCCCTTGTGGATATGATTATTGGTAGAGAAACTCCATCGAGGGAAATTCAAAAGAACTGAAGATTGGTTACTATGCTTTATTTTAGTCTCAAGCAAACCAAATAAATCTACCTTATTATGGAGCATAAATTTATTGACTGTACATTGTTTATGCTCTTTATTCATGCCTCGGACATTCCAAAAAGCGATGATCATTGGGGTAACTTTAGAATTCCACCCCCGCCAGACCTCAGTTGTTCCCCAATCAATATTCCTTTGAATGATGGAGAAACTACCTATGTAGATGCACCATCTTCCGCACTAGTATCCTGGTCACCAGGAGACTGATCAGGTGGAACCTGTGGACTCTGATTCTGAATTTGCAGTGGAACAGAAACAGGAGCACCAGTAGGTAAGACTTGTTCCTTCTCCACCAGTATCGAATCACCACCAGCAGCAGGCTTTTTTTGTCGCCAGATCTTCTGAACTGGTTTGATTGCAGGTCCCAGTTTCTGCCTTCTGCATTGTTTTGTGTCATGACCTAACTGTAGACAATGACCACATTTAATTGGCTTCCATTCCCATTCAACAGGTATTGAAATCAAAACCTGCTTCTCATCCTTAAATTGAATTTGTTCAGGATAACTCTTATTCACTTGTACTTCAATTAGCACTCGAGCGTAACCAAGTCTTGTTTTTAATTTTGTGGCTTCATCCACATTCAAGACCTTCCCTATCCTGCCTGCTATCTTTTGTAAGCTCACGCCCCAGAATTTAAGGGGTAGACTGTGGAGTCTAATCCATGTAGGCACCACCTTCACCTCTCCTTTTTCGAAACTCACATCAGGAGCCCACTTCTTCACAATAATAGGTTTACTATCGAACATATAGAACCCTACATTTAGAACTTTTGCTTGCATTTCAGCAGTCGCAAAACGAACCAAGAACACACCATTTGGTAAGTATGAAATTTTATCCATGGTATGATGTCCCCAAATTCTTTTCAGGTATCCTTCAAAAACAGGCCAAGGAGGGTTAGCCCCTAGGACATAGCCATACACCGCCGTCTCCCAATAGGATAATTCGTCCTTAACATCATCCTCCGTTAGTTGCAAAATGTCCTCCTGTTCCAAGTCCGGTTCCTCAACTCTCACAATTTTCTTCCCTTGCCTTGTAAACCAATCACCTTGCTGATCATGGATAATACCCCCATCAGAGTATACGTCCACAGTCATATCAATATCGTCCTCCTCATCATCCAAATCGTAGCCAGGAATACCATTAATTTGGTTTAAACTTCCATATTTCTTAGCGTCCTCGATGTTAGGCTTACGTGCAATTCGAATCCTACTAGTGTCCTTCTTTGCATCCTTACTCCCCATGCCTTTCCTGTGAGATATGTTACGTAAAGTAGCCGGTGATGAATCCATAGCCAAAGTGCACAAGATTCTCCGTTACGATTACGTAGAACTCAGTTCGCCATGGAGGGAATTTTTTAGGGTTTTTTTTTTTTTTTATGATTGTTGTTGTTATTTTTAGCCAGCACTTTAGACAAATTCACCAAACATGATTCAAAATCTTTACCATAAACACTAAAGTCATCCATGAGAACCTCAAAAATAGACTCGATATAGTCTGAAAAGATGCCCATCATAGACCTTTGGAAGGTGACCAGGGTATTACACAAACAAAATGGCATGCGCCTATATGCGAAAGTTCCATAAGGACAAGTGAAAGTGGTCTTATGTTGGTCTTCCGGGTGAATCGGGATTTGGAAGAATGGAATTTGCAAAAGTGAGAATGGGAAGCCAATCTTTCTAACATTTGGGCAGTGAATGGGATTCGGAAGTGATTTTCCTTTGTAGCATTATTGAGTTTCCTCTAGTCAATGCACATTCTAAAACCGGTGACACACCTAGTGGGCACTAGTTCATCTTTTTCATTCTTTATGACCGTGATTCATCCTTTCTTTGGAACCACTTGTATAGGGCTAACCCAATTTGAACTCGAGATGGGATATATAATCCCGGCATCAAGGAGTTTCATGATTTCTTTGTTTACAACCTCTTGAATATTAGGATTAAGCCTCCTTTGCCCTTGGACACTAGGCTTAAAATCATCTTTTAGGTGTATCCTATGCATGCAAAAGTCGGGACTAATCCCTTTTATATCATCAAGGCTATAACCAATGGTGCTCTTATATTTCTTCAACACTCCAAGCAAAGCATCCAATTGGCTAGACTCAAGCTTAGAGCTAACTATGACCGGACAAGACTTATTATCATCTAGAAAGGCATAACACAAATTAGGAGGAAGGGGTTTAAGATCAAGAGATTGCACCTCAACCGAGCAAGTTCTACTAAGTGTAGCTTGATCCTTGAACCACTTTTTCGGAACAACTTCCTCCCCATCTAGAGCCTCTTTGACTACACCCAAGTCTTTGTCCCAAAGTCCTTCTATAGCTTTCTCTAGCTCCATGGTTAACTACTACAAATGTCTTACTTTCATGACGCTTTAGCATCGACGCTTTTATAAGCGTGAACCTATTCCCTAGCCAAATTTGCCTTAAATAATTTATATTCCTATTTTATCTACCTTAAGACTAAAAAGCTGCAAAACACGCCTATCCAAAATTTCAATCTACTGCTTTTGTAAAAAAAGTTACACCGTAATTCAAATTTGGCGCTCTGTACATTCTACCCTAATTGTAAACTGCTCTATTGAATATTCTCAATGCCTCAATTCAATATACATCTTCCTCGAATAGTAAATCTTCAATAGATTTTCATGATTTCCATTACTTTAGATCCCTTTTTCAATTTCCTTGATGATTATCATTTTCATCTCTCCTGATTATTCCTACTGATCGATTTTTGCTGTATTGAATTGTTAACTCATTTGTCTTTTACAAGTGTGCGATTTCCTCATCTTATCAGTTCTCCAATGTAATTCCCACTCAAATCATAATGATCCTATTTAAATGTCTCAAAATTTATTGATTTTTTTATCCTCGACCATCTATATGATACTCCATATTATGTATATGGTTCTTCTATTGCGGTGACGTTAATGGCGGCCGCAAGTTATTCAAGGTTTATTGTGAAAGTTGAAATGTTCATTTAGTTCTCATAATGATGTAGGTTGGCTTAGGATCGTTTACTAGTAATAGGTCGGTAGCCAGCACTAATATTAACTCTATTCAGGTTTGATCATGTGTTGTATTTTTGTCATTGATTTAATCTAGTGTATATATCAAGTATTTTGATTGATTTATGGTGTATTCAGGTTATTCGAGGTTTATGGTGTATTGTTTTTTAATATTGATTTTAATTTTTTAGGCTTATTAAGGCTGAGGCATGAGTTCGTGCAGGGAGCGTGTGCTTAAAATATACTGGACTCGTTAGTATCGGTGTTACCTGAGGGTAAGACTCTCAAGTTTATCTATTTTGAACATGCAATTTTAATGCATTTTAATTGATTTTGACATTGCGATACCAATTAATCAGTTCGGTTTTATATGAGATAGTCAATTTCACATTCTGTATGGAACCACAGCTGAACTAAATTGATGAGTTGTCTAATGTGGCTTGCTGACAATGTTTGGCTTGATGCTAATGTCGTACCTCTTCTTTCCCTTGTTCTTTCTAGTTGTTTGTTTTTAGTTCATTTATTCAAATTTACATATTTGCGAAATAATACCTAATGGATTGCACTTTTGTTTATGGATTACAGTGAGCATATATGTAAAACCTTCAAAAAGATTCAAGCGAGTACACAAAGTGAGTGTCTTCATGAAGAGATGTTCTAACACGTACCTTTTCATGGCACACTCAAATGTTGATCTTTGTCTTCCAATCTATGTGTATGAAAAAGAGAATCTTGCTCTCAGTTCTTAAGCTCTCACTCTCTCTGACATGACAATTTTATGAGAATAATATATGCATTTAATATGTACGTGACTGTAGGGGCCATGTCTAATAGTCTGCGTAAAGAGCTATGTCGTCAAAAAGCGAGTCAAGGTTACCTTGTTTTATTAGAACAAAATCTAAGGAGATTGGTGTCGTAATGGGTATTATAAAGTTGAAGGGAAAATATGGGGAGGAATCCGAGTATTATAAAGTTGAGTGTTGAGTAGCTGTGTGGGTACCTTGGCACAATGTTGATTCCTCTATGTACAGTACTTGATATGGTATTCACATTTTTTAGCTTTCATAACTTGAGGAGGGAGTCTGTCACTCAAAAAAGTTTTGATCTCAGGAGTCTATACTGTACAATCTTCACTTTTAAATATAATCTTCACTTTTACTAAATTCTCTTGATGTATATATATAATCTTCACTTTTACTAAATTCCCTCGATGTATCAAGATCTTTAATAGTCAAATAGAGTGGGCAATCTTATGAGGCAAAACTTGGACTCAATGTTTATCATCATATTGTTCATTCCACGAGTGGCCAAGACTTTCAGCTCCCTCTTCATCCTCATTGTTTTTATGGCTCTTTTTCTAATCATTTTCGGTAATTACAATATTAGCGGGTCATGTTTTAATAGAAACGCTTTAGAGAAACATATAACTTGATTGATATCAAGGGTTCAACAAAGTTAAATTGGATTATTTCTCTCTCTAAACGAGAGCTTTTCTCTCTAAACGAGAGCTCTAAATTAATTCATCATAACCCTAACCCTAATTTCATCCCCAAATCAATTTCCCGGATACCCCTTTTCAATTTTTATCAGCTAAAATTACCAATTTCCTTTTTCCAATCAAATCATCTACAACTAAAATCCTCTTCATGGTACTATCTATCATTCTTTTCATCTTTTTCCAATTTCACATTTGCTGTATCAGAGCTTTTCGGCGCATGCGTATTCTCCAGTACTAAGAATTACTACTTTCTAAGCTCCTCTTTTCAGTCACTTCATGATTATTTACCTCCAACCAATTAATGCTCAACTTTCTTATTGAGCGTTTAACTTCCTTCAGTAAATGCAATCATACCTCTACCTACCTTCATCTCTATATCTTACCTTCCCAAGTCATTGGTCATCCATTTTGATACCCAAGACAGTCCCCATTTCCTAAGCTTCTCCAGTTCTTTCATCCGGTCTGTTGTGCACTCTTTATCTCCTTCTTGGCTTTTCATTATCCCCTTCCTCTAAACTCCATTGGTCACCCCCCATATCACCCAACCACATATCGCCGACCTCCCTACCCTTGAATGACGGTTCATTTCCTACTCTACCATCAGGCTACCATGACTCCTGCTTATATATACAAACACATTTTCCTCGCTACTTATCACTCCAAAATCCCACTTCATCTTCACACATTCAAAATGGGTTCAAATCCAACCCCAAACAACTCCCCTAACTCCATCTTCTTCAATCTTAACACATTCTCCGAAGCTGGGCCAAGTATTCCAAGAGCTCACAATATTCCTGAAGGAGCTGACATTGGATACGAGGTTGACTTTCACGAGTCTTGGCATTATCCTCGCACTGGAGCCATCATCACCATGAACCCCGATTTCTTGGGTGACTCCTTTGCCTTCTGGAATAGATGCCTGCTTGGCTACATGGCTGATTACAGATGTTTTAGTGCTGACTTTGTCAATATCATCTTAGAAGATCATTGGGTCGCAAAAGGACCCATCAAAGTTCACAAAATGGACGACCTGTTCATTTTTCATTGTGCCGATGAAGAGGATCGCCTTGACCTACTGGAGCGATCGTTTATTTCCATCAATGGAGCCATAATTGCCCTGACCAGGTGGAGCCCCGAAGTTGTCCCAAGAACGGTACGATTCCCTGTTATCAAAATGTGGGTCCGGGTGTGTGGTCTCCCATTTGAATACCTCAACATGGCTACTGCCAATACTGTTGGGCAGTTGCTAAGCTCTGATTTCGAGGTCGAACATTTCAACACGGTCCCTTCGAATGATTATCTCAGAATTCGTGCAACGGTTGCTCTTGGCGATCCCCTTATTCCTGGATTCTTTCTAGGTTGCAATCAGAAGTATCTACTTTGGATTCAGTTTAAGTACAAAGAGGTGTATAAGTACTGCACTAAATGTGGGCGCATTGGCCATAAATCTAGGCAATGCAAAGAGCTCATTACTAGCATTGTTGTTGACCTTGAAGCTTCCTTCAAAAAACTCGATCAAAGGGGCTTCGACATATTCGAAGGGGTAGGTCGACATACCATGTACAATCTCGATCTAAGGGCTATCCATCTACTACCAAATGTCTTACCTCTAGATTTAGGGTGGGACCTTTCGCCTCAAGAGTCATGTCGGCTGACATTTTCCCTGAAAATTACATCGACTATAATCTTGACCTGTTTCCGGGGGGAAGATCAAACCAGGAATGAAATTCATTGTAACCTCTATTCCCTTTACGGGACCTGCTCTCCAGACCCCTCACTTCCGTGCCAACCACTCACACAACCAGGGGCGGGTTTTTGAATTTGAGGAACCAGATTACTCTGCTAATGCAGGTGTTTACAAGAACGGAAGTCGTGAATGGAGGGGCGAACCTTTTGAAACTCCCTATGCCAAAAAGTATCCTGAACCTCGGTGCCTATCAACGGTTCCATACAATCCTCCACAAGATGGTGACATGGAGTGGAGCTACTCTTATGATATTGGAGCTATTAACTGTGAAGCTGCTTGTCATCGTCTGGAGTGGAATTACAAGGTTGCATTTGCTATTGACGATGCTCGTGGGTATGGTCAAACTTTCTCACCACCGACCGATTACTCTTTTCCTTATCATGAGCCTCCGATGACGGTCGAAGAACTTGACCGTAATGCTGAACTGGCTGCTAATCATGCTGCTCAATCTGGGAATCGTAACTCCAACGACCGTAATGGCAATGACGAAAATTATAATAAATTTTCACCCTACAGCAGCAACTCTGAAGATAGCCTGAATGCTGGTAGCAGCATGAACACCTCCACGGAGCAATCCCTCTATAGCTCGGATAAGCACAATAATTATCAGTCTCCTATACTTATCTCCTCTGAGACTCCATCTTCTGAACCTCGTTTCGAGGATGCCTTGAACGATAATGCTACCTTCCCTGATGCTGATGATACAATTACACCCCCTATGGAAGTGGTACTCGCTCCTCCCCCTGAACCTAATGATTATGATGTTATTACTAACTCTGCTACTCTAAGTCTTTTGCAGACAGTGGATGACAAACTTAATGGAATTCCAACTGACCTCTTTGGCCCGCTAGAGGCTGATTTAATCAGCCGCTCGTCCGAAAAACCGTTTGTGCTACCTGAAGGTTGTTTCCTTTCTCCTCCTAGGGAGAACTCTATCACTCCTCCAATGTTCCTGAGAGTGACCAAGAAGCCGCGCTCCAAGCGCAAATCAAGCTCCGATCCTGATCTCAATACCCTGACTGAAAGCTCAATCAACTGTAGGGAATCGGCCAAGCATTATATACTCTCACTGGGAAAGAAGCTGAAATTCACCTCTGATCACAAACCCTCTCATGCCGGCTTTATTATGAGAGTTAGTGACAATGACCTGATCCTCGACGATCCTGACTCTTTGGCTGCTGCTGCTTGGGCTCCAGAGGCTGACCCTATTCAGCCTCCTCCTCCGCCATGAGGGGTTTATCTTGGAATTGCAGGGGCCTCAATGAACCGCTCTCCCCTGCAATTCCCAAGCTAAGGGCGACGGTCTTTAATAAATTTTACGACTTTCTGTTTTTATGTGAAACAAAATGTACTGTGGAATCTATTAGCAAGATCGGAGTCTCTTTAGGTTATTTAAATCTGTAGGGGTCAATGCCAATGGCACTAGTGGCGGTCTTTGGCTGGGTTGGAAGGGACTTCTCTCGATGGAATTAGTTCTTAAATGTGAACACTTTATATCGATGAGAACTATAATAAACGGTTCCTTCTTCTACTTGATTTTTGTCTATGGCAGTCCATATTTAGCTTCAAGGCAGCTTATTTGGGACAAGCTTCATTCTCATATTAACACACTCAAGCTCCCCTTCCTCCTTGCTGGCGATTTCAATCAAGTTGAATATGCTGACGACAAACTGAGTTACAACAACTATTCTCTACGAGGATCGGATATTTTCACTCGATGGAAGCTCGATTGCAATATTATGGATATCCCGTTTAAAGGCCCGAAATACACTTTGTGCAATAACCGAGATGGAATGCAGCGCATTTACGAAAGATTGGACAAGGCCTTTGCTTCCTCCTCTTGGTTTTCCTTTTTTCCTAATACTGCAGTCAGTCATTATCCTATCCAAATCAGCGACCATGCTATGATTGAAGTGGATCTCAATTTATGTTTCGAAAAGAGCTATAGACCATATAAAATCGAAGCCTGGGTCTTTAATTTTGATGAATGCAATAATAAAATCATGAATGCTTGGACAGATGAAGATCATTGGACCACGATTAATGGCTCCCATTCTTACAAGCTTGCCAGAAAATTGGAACACAGCAGGAATATTATGAAAAAATGGGCCCTTGACAAACACGCAGAATGGGGTCGAAAATGATCGGATTTTGATGATATTCTTGAAGATGACTTACATCGTGTTTTTGCAGGTAACCCGACGGGAATTGCTGAATACTCTTCACACCATCAGAAACTTATTGAATTCTGCAACGCCACCTCTATCTATTGGAAGCAAAGGGGCAAACTTAACTGAGATACATATGGAGATTCATGCACAAAATTTTTCTTCAACGAAGATAAAGGAAGAAGGGGTAGGAATTTTATTTCAAGCCTGAAACTCATGAATAATGATTGGACCTTCGAAGCACCGATTATCCGAAATACCTTCCAAGAGCATTTCAAGAATAACTATGGTCCGAATGATGCCCCTTCTTGCCATAATTATTCTCTATATTCCAGATTTCTTAATAATATTACCTCAAAGCTTAGTGAGGAAAATTCCAGCAGGCTCGATGCCCCTTATCGACCACAAGAAGTACGCACTGCTGTTTTTCAACTTGGATCCCTTAAATCCCCTGGCCCAGACGGAATCTCTACTATCTTTTACCACCGCTATTGGAATTTCATTAAGGAAGACGTCATTCGGGCCGCTTGTCACTGCCTTAACTCAGGGCATATTCTAAGAGAATTCAACCGCACTTTCATAACACTCATACCAAAAATCAATTCTCTGGAAACAGTTGAGCATTTCAGGCCGATCAGTCTCTGCAACGTCTTCATGAAAATTGTTACCAAATGCATTTCCAACAGAATAAAGAAAGTTATCAATTATTTAATCAGCCCTTTCCAGAATGGTTTCGCCCCTGGGAGATCATGTATTGATAATATTCTTCTTGCTCACGAAATCATTCATCACATTAACAAGAACAGATCAAGAAGGGCTGGAATGTTAGCTTTCAAGATTGATATGAGCAAAGCTTTTGACAGAATAGATTGGAATTTCCTCCAAGCTACACTAAACGCGATGAATTTTCCAAATAAATTACTCCGATTAATTATGAATTGTGTTCAAACTGTCTCATATGAAGTACTTGTGAATGGCTCCCCTTTACCTCGCTTTCAACCACATAGAGGCCTTCGACAAGGAGATCCTCTATCCCCCTACCTATTCATCCTTTGTATGGAGACTCTTTCAGCTTCTCTCTCGGCTGCTCAAGATACTGGGACTCTTCGTGGCATCAAAATTTGTCGCGATGCTCCCCCCATAAATCATCTGTTCTTTGCTGACGATGTCATTCTCTTCACCCACAGCGACTCTACGTCTCTTAACACCCTTAGATCGGTTCTCAATGACTTCTGCCTTGTCTCGGGACAAAGGATCAACTTCGACAAATCAGCTATTCATTTTGGTCCCTCAACTACTATGGCATTTGCCCTCAACAGCCTAACAACCCTACAAATTCACAAAAATAATAATATGGGAAAATATCTGGGTATACCCCTTCTTATTGAAGACAACAAAAGATCCTTCTACAACGACATCGTTAATTGGGTCAAGCACCGGATCTCTTCCTGGAATGTCACGCTCCTCTCCCCTGCTGGTCGTCTTGTGCTCATTTCCTCTGTTCTCTCCTCACTCTCCATATACTTTCTATCGGTTTTTCGTATTCCGGTAAGTGTGGCCAGGAGAATCAACTCTTTACTGGCACATTTTTGGTGGGCAGGGAACAGAGGGACTAGGACCATACACTGGTGGAGTATCGATTTCCTAAGCATTCCAAAATATGATGGAGGAATTGGAATCCGAAATATTACGTGTTTCAATCAAGCCCTTCTTGCCAAGGCTGCTTGGAAAGTCCTAACAAATACAGACTCTTTCCTCAGTAAAACACTGACTGTAAAATACAGATGCTCCATCGACAGATAGCTGTATTAGAAGAAAATACAATTACTGTTCTTGGGGCTGGAGAGGTATTGTTTGGGGCTTCGGTCTTCTTCAACAACAACTCGCCTGGAGCATTGGAAAATCTTCTAATCTCGATATTTAGAGTAAACGCTGGGTGAATGGCTACATACCTGTGGTTAAAACTGGAGTAGATACTACTAGTCCTGAAGCGATACCTAACAAAATTGGTGAACTTACTGACCCTTCGGGACATTGGTACACCCACATCCTCACGCATCTTTTTACTCCTCAATGGGCAAAAATAATTGCGGCCATTCACATTCCCCAGTTCGTCAATAACGACAATCCATACTGGGTACCATCATCTAGTGGACATTACACGGTCAAAACTGGCTATCGGGTCGCGTTCAATCACTATAGAACCAGGCTCTCACGGTCCTCCGGCACAAATAGAAAGGACTCTGATTTGAAGCTTTTCTGTCGAAGACAACTTTGGAAGCTTAATTGCCTTAACAAATGGATCATCTTTCTATGGAAAATTCTTAATAACTGTCTTCCCATTGGAGCCTCCTTTCATAAAAGAAAAATCTATATTGACCCTTATTGTAACTTCTGCAGGAATGCTGATACAGATGAACTTGAGACCGACAAGCACCTCTTCAGGGACTGTCCCTTCTCCTCAAGAGTATGGATGAGTAGCCCGCTTGGTATCAGATGTGATTTGGACTGCAACATTCCACTTGCAAATTGGATTATTAATTGGATTAAATATTTGCAGTGTAAGGACAACGACAACTCTCTTGTTAACTGTTTCATTGGAACTCTATGGGCTATTTGGATTTCAAGGAACATAAGCATCTTTTACGGTACCCCGTGGCCTATCGACAAAGCCATCTACATTATTCATATGGCAAAATCATTCACTAAGACTAGGATGGACCCAACAAAGATCGTTGACACGGAACAACTTACGTCCCCGCTTCGCAATGGTGAGCTTCTCCAACTTACTGGCTGTGTTTCGGGGTCGTGTAATTTGGTTCTTATCGATGTGGACGCATCTTGGAAACAACACAAAACCTCGACATGTGGTTGGATTGCTACAACGCGAGATGGTAATATCATTGATAAGGATACTCGAGTCTTCCTGGCGAACACACCCCTCTCCGCTGAGGCTTACGGCTTACTGCTTGCTTGTATCTGGGCTCTCAATCATGGTTATATACATGTCATTTTCCGGACTGACTGCCTGAATCTCGTTGAAGCTATTGCTGATCATGATCATCATATTACCGACCTTCGAGGCATTCTACAAGACCTACTTACTTATTCTCTTTACTTTCATTGTTTTTCAGTACAATATATCCCTAGGATCTTTATTAAACGAGCACATGGACTAGCCATGAAAGCTCGGCTATATTGTTAAAACACTTTCTAAGCTGGCAAAAAAAAGGGTTCAACAAAGACCAAATGTGCAAGTAGATCTTGGGTGAAGGTGGTTTATGTGTGTGAATTACACTACAACAAAATCAGTGTTTTTGTGACGCTTTTTTAAGGGTTTAATGACGGAAAAAAGCGTCATAAAAACTTTTCTCGACGCTTAAGGAAAGTGTCAGTATTTGGGCCGTCAGTATTTAGTGACGCTTTTGAACGTCACAAGCTTCGACAAATTTTAGCGTCGGGCATTTGTTTATTGACGCTTGTTTCCGTTGAAAATCCTTGCGAAATTTGTTTCACTTGAATTAGTCTCGACAGTTTTATGTGTTAGTAATAAATCTTCTCGTCGATTTTATGTGTCACAAGTAATTTTTTGCGCCATCACCCCCGTGGTTGTTACTTGTTCATCACACTTTAAAGCGTCAATAATATAATATATTGCCAGTTCATGACACTTTAAAGCGTCAAAATGTTTACATATTGCCAGTTCATGACACTTTAAAGCGTCAATAAGTTTACATAATGCCAGTTCATGACACTTAAAAGCGACAAAAATATAACCTATTGCAAGTTCATGACACTTAAACACGTCAATAATATTACATAGTCAATTTATGACAGTTGTAAATGTCAATAATATAACAAAACACTAATTCATGACAAAAAAAAGCATCGACAACTAAACATGAAGATGGATCTTGTCACAACAAAATGTCAAGACATAGCTCTGCAAACGAATGAACCCGGCCCATTGAGCACGTCAATAAAATTAAATGGGTAGGAGCTAATATAAACAATAAACAACAATTAGGTGAGTATATATTGAAAACAAGATCATCAAATTAAATATATTATCATTTTAAAAGAAGCATTGTAATTACTCATTCAAATGTACAAGAGAAATCGGAAAAAAACATCTTTATTAATGTTTTCATACAAAAATAAAGAAATGTAAGGACAAGTCCATACAATTGGAGTTCTATCTCCACCTTCTTGCTACAATTCAAGTAGATCACAGGATGCTTGTAGTGTTTCTTCAACAAACTGCAATTTATGTGAGAGCTTCTTTCAATATTACCCAACAGATAATGCCGATATGCATGGTCACTTCTCGAAAAACCAACAAAATTCTGCAAACAAAAGATGAAAAATCTTAATATCTCAAATTGTATAAATTTTTCACAAATCAGACTAATGATGGTAATATGAATAAACAACAAGTCTTGGATGAGATGGTATCAATGTGGTACCAATCAATCCAAATACCAATTAATTCGTCACTCAACCAACCAAGTAGCTGATAAATTATTTTACATGTCCATAAACATTTTTTTTTCTTACCCGACGAGCTGTAAGGCTGCAATAATAATGATTCCTACCCACATATTCTTAAGGTTACTTTCAATTATTGTCTTCAAACCTCAAAAAATATACCTTATTACGTTGCGACAAAATAAATGTACTTCCGCACAAGTTGCCTCTAACCGTAAGAAATAAGATGCAATATAAAAAATTTAAAATAAGAATAAAAGTTGTGTTTGGGAGAACTTACCACTTGCTAGAACACACATTCCACAAACTTGAATTCATTCCTCCAATCTCCATCAAAAACCCGAACCCTACATACATACAATCAAACCAATAAATTAGGTTATAGCAAGTAATTTCCTAGACATATTAGGATCAAAGTCAAGATCGGTCCAAAAAATGAACATGTATAAATTAAAGTACAAACAATAAAAAAAATCAGTGAGTAACAATATCGTGGTACCTCATCTACCATAAACTAACGACAAACAGCCTGATGGAACAAGTATAATTATTACCTTGAAGATTGCCTCTTCCTTCTACATCATAATTATTTTGTTGAATGACTTAGATGACGTGCCTGAAAAGGGCAATTAGGATTAGACAAGTAATCCCTCAAGATGTTGATTACCAACTCAACATAATCAATCCCAATTATCAATAATTGAACTCCAATGTTAACAGTTCAATCGTAAGAGAACTGAGATTGTAGAAGTCTTCGCCTAGTGGCTAACAAAAAATTAGTACTCAGAACTAGTTTTCTATAGTATAAGGGTATTCGAACATTCCTCCGTCACTACCATCAATAACAAACTATATGCCTCATCCATCCCCTCCTTAAATTAAGGACAACAGAGTAAAAGTATAGTATATTGTATAATTCAAGGCAACAATAGATTATATTAAGTTAGGAAACAAGGTGTGAAAAGTACAATGATGAGAACAATAATGAGCCAATAAGAAAGACAACAGAGAAAGCAACTCCAATGGTTATATCAAGGATAAGCATAGACTGAAACAAGAGAGCAAAATCATGTACTGAACTAAAGAAAGCCCACCAGTAAAAAAGCTTCTTAACAATTGTAACTACTTAACTTTGTCCAGTGAGCTTGTACCTTGACAAATCGAGTGTCGAAAGCTCGCTGCAGCTCACAAATGAAGCCAGATAAACCCTGAAACTGAATTCCCCCACAAGATTAAGCTCGGTAATGAGTTCAAATTAACAATTTGGTGAGGGATTATAGTATACATTATATATTTAAAACACAAAAAAGAAACTAAGAATCAAACCAAAAAAGAATGAACACATACCAATGAAAATTAAACAATGAATTCGATCAATCAGGTGTATAAGAAATCGAAAAGGGCAAAAGTAAGGTTGAAACCTTATAATCACACACGATATTCTCAAAACTTGAATAAAACCTTAGTGGGAATGACAAGGACGAAGCAATAAAGATCTGGAAAAAAAATCAAGGGAAAGTTTGATTACCTTAGATTAAAAAAACATTCAAATAGATGATGGCCTGGGTTTGATTATCTATTCCAAGACCAATATTGCAGCATGGAACAGTGGAGAAGAAGAAGAAGAAGAGGAGGAGGAGGAGGAGGAGGAGGAGGAGGAGGAGGAGGAGCGAGGCACGCGAACAAGGTTTTGTTTCAGAGAAGCAGGACTTGATTATAGTGTTTCTTGATTCATCGGAGTAGTAATAGTGATGAGGCGATAATGATGGAGTAAAGAAACTAGGTTTTCAGTTTAAGAAGTTGGAGGGACAATTAAGTTACAGGAGGCGCAATATGAAATTTAAGAACGAAAAGTTAAGCGGCAGTTTTGATTTCTTTCATGTGGATTAATGAGTAATTAATAAGAAAAATATATATTCTCCAAAAAAAGATACTTATTCAAATATTGATGCACAAAACTGACAAGAGTAGATATTAGATACAAAAGAGGATGGACGCTTATAGAAGCGTCAATATTGAAGTGTCCAGAAAGTAAGGATTTTGTTGTAGTGTTAGTTGATTGTTATACTGTTTTTGTCATCAAAAGATACTTGGTGTTATATGTGTCGTATACACACACACCCATTTACCAATCTGTCAGATCGATCTCAGGTTTAAAAGTTAAGTAATCCGTGTTTTCTGAAGTTACCATCTTATTTATTTTATTCATCCTCTTTTCCTACTGGATACTTGTTATTTGTTGATATTATATTTTACTTGTAGCATATGCTATTATTAATCTAGTGTATCTAAAGTTAATTGGAGTACTTTTGCTCATTTATTCAGGGTCATTAAAATATCACATCCGTACCTGTAGCATTTGGAGATGACTCGGATGCAAGAAATCGACACTTATGTGAGGTTAAGATTTTAGCTAATATTTTTGTTGCTTTGTAGAACAATTCTTTTAATAATTATCTTTTTTTTTTGGTAATGTGTAAGTGTATTAAAAAAATAAAAAGACTGTACAGTCTCAATTACATCGGGTGCCTCAAAAGGCTCGTTATGAATCTTCTATCCTTATCATTAAACTTTTGGTTACATTTACTCTTGCAAAAATCAATAAATTCCTTAATGATTCGTCTAGCCAGCTTTTCAAGTCGGTTAAGTTGCTCTTCCACTGTAGCCTTGTTTCGTTGGATCCAAATATTGTAACAATTTGTGGAGCTCGAGTGGCCAACATCGTGATATGAGCCATAAGTGCATCGATTCGAGCATCTTGCACCGCTTTTTGGGCCCTAAACTCCTCCCTAACCCCTTGTAATTGAACCATCATCTCTTGTTGACTCCTTTGCAATAGAGTTATCGACTCTTGTTGACCCTTTAGCAATTGAATCATCATTTGACAAGTTTCAAAATTGGGGATTTTTGGTAGTGGGTCACGTGGGGGTATTTGGTAGTTGTTAGGATGTTGGAATGATCCTTGATAACTATCATGATAACCATATGGAGAGCGTTCGTAAGATTGTTGATGAGGTTGACATGGTTGGTGAAATTTTGGGACTTGGCAATTTGCCCCATAGTTGTCCCGTGATGATTGATGGAAGCTAGGACGTGTCATTTCCATAACGTTGCTTAGATACCTAGGATGAACTAGAAGCACTTGAGCAAACGTTAGTATCCTAGTGCTTTTGAGGCACTAGGAAGAGAGAATAGCACACAAGAAGTAGAACGGAGATCGAGATACACAAGGAGAAGAAAACACAAAAATCAAGAACAAAGTCCAAAACTAAGAAAACAAAAGTCGAAACTGCGCCGTCCCCGGATTTGTCGTGGATCCCGCCACCAAATAATAACCAACTAACCTAACTAGGGTAGCTAGGGCAAGTCGGGTCGATCCACAGGGACGGAAATGGGTTCGGACTAATGGGTGCTACGGTCTAGGACTAGGTTCGAGACAAGCTAATCTAGGGTGATGGCTAAGGACTAGGCTAAGGTCTAAAACGAGGAAAAGGAAGACAAAACAAGTAACTAATGACTAAGGGAAGCAAGGATATCACTAGGAATGAAAACTAGGGTTAGGTCGGGTTCATGGGTGCAAAGGAGACAAAGAGGGGAAAAACGGGGTTACTAGCATGCTTTCGTAGCCTAGGTAACGCCGATCGAGCTCTCGCTACGTAATCGGCCTAGGGGTCGTCCTCACCGGGCTCTCGCTACGTAATGAAGCGACCAAACCAACCAACAAAACACATACATACAAGAGAAGATGCAAGAAAAACATGGATTGATCGTCTCTAGTCTCACAAGCATTTCATCAAACATGTGGAGTGCAAGGTTAATGGGAAACAACAAAAAAAACATCTAATACCACCCATCTCACCCTAATCATCCACAATCACAACCAATCACCCTAATAACCCTAGCAAGAGTCTACTCAAACATAATTAAGCTAAAACTAACACTAACAAGATAAACTAACTCAAGAACAAGAGCATACATATGTAAAACTAACAAGGATAATGAACAAGACAATAAACAAGATCTAAAGATTGAAACTTGAATGATAAAATAAAGATAAAGAGAAGGAAAAAGAGATTATACCATACTAGAGAAGATGAAAAGAATAAATCTTTCATAAATGGAAGAAAACCCAAATACATCAACCAAGGTTGTCAATCTTGGTTGGATTCTTCAAGAATTCCCAAAATACAAGAGTTAAACTAGGATTAAGGACTAATTACCGACTAATCTACACTAATCTATGCTAATCTATGCTAAACTATGCTAAGGTTTTTGGGTAATGTCTAACATACATAAGATTACAAGAGAAAGGGTATATATAGGGTTACAATGAGTAAGGAGAAGAAAAGAAACAAAAGCGGGCTATGATGGTAGAGATTTGTCACGTCCCTAGCCAACAATATAACACCGACTAACCTAGTGGGTAGCTAGGGTAAGTCGGGATCGATTCCACGAGGACGGTAATTCAAGGTTTAGACTAGGTTTACCTACAACAAGACTAGATTACCGAACGAACACAAAGAGTGCGATAAATGGAAAACTATTGAGGAGGAGGAATAAGAACTAGACTAATGATCAAACTAATGAATAAACTAGAAGAACTATGACTAACTAAGACGGTGAACTCAAATATGGAAAGAAGTGGGGTAGGTCGTGTTCATAGAAGTAGAAGGATAATTGGGGTGATCAAAGGTAAAGGTGTCTCCTAATCGCTAGAGTCGGTCCGGGCTCTCGCAACTTAGACCGATGTCAAGGTGAGTCTGGGCTCTCGCAACTTAGACTCTAGTCGGCACTCTCGTGTCTATGACTATTCTCAACATTTCCACAAAATAAACAATCAATGAGAAGATGAATGCAAGCATGGGAAGCATGGCCACTACAACTCACACAAGCATATCAACAAACACATGGAGTGCTTACAATGTGACTAACAACAAAGACACAACCTTTTCCCCTAAATCAACCCTAATCATCCATAATCTACCCCTAATCCCCCTACTAACCCCACAAAGAAACTACTCACTCATTATCAAAGAGAAATTAACACTAACAAGAGAGAACAAACTAAACATCCAAGCATTCATTATGAGCAATCAAGAACAATAACAATAATAACATAAATAGATGGAAACAAGATTAAATAAACTGAGAACAAGAGTAAAGATGATTATACCAATACTAGATGAGGAAAAGATGAGAACTTGTATAAATAAGACACCCAAATAGAACTCCAAGGTTATCAATCTTGGAATAATCTTCAAGAATCTTCTTAATACAAGATTAATTACAATAATTAACTAAGGATTAACTAGGATTAAGGAAAGATTAAAGCTAATGAGAGAGAGTAAATCTAGGGTTTTGGAGGCTTAAACTAATGTAGGTTAAGATATGATGTCTTAAAATTACAAGAAGGGAGTATATATATGGGTACAAGAATGAGGAAGAAGAAAAGAGAAGAGCGGGTGAGCTGTAGCCCATCCCGATCGGGAAGGATCATCTCGATCGGGAAGGGTTCTTCCTTCCTGATCGGGAAGGGCTCAACCCGACCGGGAAGGGCCCACAGTGGCGCTTCTAAATGTGCCTTCCTTCCCGATCGGAAAGGCTATTATCCAGACCGGGAAGGGTCTTGTATGCCTTCATTAAGAGCTCTAGGGTCCCTCCTTGTATCTTATGGGCTTCCCGTCGATTCTCGGGACTCGGGATCGGGTCTCGGAGGCTCGGGATTGGGACCCAAGGTCTCGGGGTCGATTCCAAGGTCTCGAGTCATCGTTCCTTTATCGCGTTGGCTCCAAAATGTGTATGTATTGAGTCGGAATCACTCCAACTCTTTCAAATCGGGCTCGGGAACCTGAAACGGACTAAAGGAAGCATAAGAAGCCCATGAATCGCTCCCAAGGGGCGATTCCACAAGGAAAATGGGACCAAAACACTACGAATAGGCACTACAAAAGACACTTATCAACTCCCCCACACTTAACCCTTACTCGCCCTCGAGTAAGCACATACTAATACTAAACTAACCGAGCGGGTATTAGCGCACCCTACGCCCCTTCAACTCACGCGAGTGCACTTAGAGGAAAAGTGCACTCCGCAAGGCAAGTTGGGTCTTGCGACAAAACTGTGGATGCAACCGGACACAAAACACATAAACAAACAAACATACAAACAAACACATAATCGGTTGCACCCAAAACAAAAGAAATACCGCTTCCCTCAAACAAGCGGTGAATAAAACACCGGCTTAGGACTCGACGTAAGTGACAACGTTCCCAAGCTAGCAATACAAACCTAGGTGAACTAAACCCTAATAGTACGACGATAAAGCAATAAAAACGTTGGTAACTTACCTAGGTCCTCCTAACTTTCTAAAAACGTACTACAGGACGATCGGCGGAGTGGGAAGTGATGATCCACGGTGTTAGTCGACACTTTAGGTAAGTGAGACCCCGCCCCCTTTAGCGTGAGCCAAGAGGGTCGTCCCATGTCCAAAACCGCCTAACTAGTCCATGTAAAAAGGTGGAAATATTGCAAAATGGGGGAAGACCGACTAATGCCGCTATCATCCTTCCTAGGGACTCGGTCCTTTGGTAGGCTCTTCACGGCAAAAGTCGGAAAAAGGCTTATTTTGAGAGGATTTCTTTTTGTGAGACGGGTTTTCTTTTTGGCATTTTACTTTCTTTTGCATTTTTGCCTTGTTTGTTGCCATGCCACTTCTTTTTCTTCTTTTCTATTTTCTTTTAGGCTTTTGTGCCTTTTCTTTTTTTTTTTCTTCATTCTTTTCTTTCTTTCATTTTTCTTTCTTTTCTTTTCTTTGCCCTTTTTGGCAAGATTTGGCTTTTTGGCACTTCTTTGACAATTGAGAAAGAGAGAAATCAACAAATTGCATTTTATTTGTGTGGAATGTGTAGGAGGTAGGTGAATGGGTGAGTCGGGACGGGCCCTTCCCTTCTAACCCACAAAAAGTGGAAAACTTGGACTAATCAAGCAATCCTAAACACGGTCACCTAGGGGACGAGACTCGGTAACCAAGGCCTTTTCACACCGTGGGTGGTCATAATGGTCAAAATGCAAATCCCGCAGTAAATCCCTAGTAAGCTAGGTGGACTCAAGGTAAAGGACCAACGAAATCATTGATTCAGGGTCATTCTACTAGATTAAAGTCCAAGACTCGATTTATACAACTAGGAAAGTAAAGTAGCTACTCACACACTAGCCTCTAAACCGGGTTTTCGAAAACCATTTACATACAAGACACAAATACACACACAAACAAAGACTCAACGAAAACGAACAAAAGAAAAAGAAACAAAAGCAACAAAACAAGAACAAAACAAAACGAACACAGACAAAACAAACACCACCCCGAACTTCCAAATGAGCAACCAATCATCCACAAACTTTACAAAGCTCCACCCGAGCACACCACAACACATATCTCCTCCAAACTTCACAAGAAACAAAGAGGAAAAAGGGTTGAAAAGATGTTACCGGGTGTCTTGAAAGCTCTCCGCGGCTAGCGGTGATTAAGCGACCTATAAGGAAAAAGGGAGGCAAAACACGCACACAAACAAATATACGACACAAAGACACAAAATGAAAACACACAAAAGAAAAATCTTTTTGATTTTTATGAAAATTTTTCAAATTTTTATGGTTTTTAAATATTTTTTCGGAAAAACTACGAAAATAAAACTAACTATACTAGAATATCGCTCCCCCACACTTAAATCAACCCATGTCCTCATGCTCGATCGTAGGGTGCGGAGAGACAAAAGAAAAAGAAAAGAAACTACGAAAATAAAGCTAAAAATCAAAAATAAGGTGAAGAAAAAAAAAAGTTGAAGGTGTCCGGCCGGGGTGTAATCAAGTCACCATGGGCCGAGACAAGAAAGAGATATGGATGGGGGGAAGAAAACAAAAAGAAGGAAATAAAAGGAAATGGGAGGGGAGGGCTAGGTGTAATCAAGTCACCTAGCCCGGATTCCGCCTAAATCCGACTAAATCCTCAAAAAGAAAGTGAAAATCTTGTAAAAATTTGGATTAATTAATGGACTCTCGACGTAATCACGTCGTCGGGAGTCGGGAGAAACCAAACTATGGCCTCGAAGGCCCCTAGATATCGTGACTCAAGGGAAGGGGGCAAACAATGAAAAAGAAGCGATAAAAAGACGGAAAAGTAAGGATAGTTACCCAAACCGAGCGGCTAGTAACTCACTTGCTCCATTGTCTCGTTGATCATTAGAGGCTCGTCGCTTGTTTTTTCGGTTGCCATAATGCTTCACACTTGAAGAGAATGGTAGAGGGTGGGATTTGATGCGAATCAAGGTGTAAAGTGAAGAGGAGGTGAGGTGAAGGTATGACAATGAAGTACATTGGACAAATGGTAGGGCTAGGGTAGCTAGGGAGGTTGGGAGGGGGCATAAAACGGTTGGGTGGACTCGATTTGTGAAGAAGAATCACAAAAGGGGAGCATAAGACCTTCCCGGTCGGGAAGGTTGTTCCCGATCGGGTTTACTCACCCTTCCCGATCGGGAATCCCTCATCCCGATCGGGATGAGCTCACAGTAAGCTCGAAATGTGGTGCGCTCTTCCCGATCGGGAAGGCACCCTTCCCGATCGGGAAGCCTAGCCCTTCCCGGTCGGGACGCCTCATCCCGATCGGGATGGGTCTTCTTCGACCTCCACGATCCCAAAAACTTGTTCCAAGCTTCAAAAACCCAAACCTCTCGATCACAACCTAAGGTAGACCAAAGCCAATCTCCTCTAGGAGCATCTTCACTTCACCTATCAACCAACACTCAAACATGCATCAAACTCTCTCCCTCACAACGCTCGTCATTCAATCCAAATAACATGAATTCACAAAAATCCAACTAGCTACAAGAAAGAGATATATACAATGAGACGGTTCTTGTGGAACTCCGTCAAACCAAGGTGGTACAATCTTCATTCTTTTTCAACAATACTCCATCCGGTTCCCTCTCCATCAAGAGCACGCAGGAACAAGTCGAAGGCCCTCGAGAAGTCTTCAATCAAGCACGTCATATAGCTAACTACATCCCAAGGCTCCTCATGGCCTTGCTTTGACGTTCCCGGGGTATCCCGCTCTTCCAAGTTCAACGGCTTGAACTTGTACTTTTGGTCCTTGGGGATATGCCCAAACGTCCACCGGTCATCATGTGGCCCCAAGGGAGGCTCATCTTCTTCCTTGCTTAGCAACTTGTTGTCAAGCCCATGGTTCGGGCACTCATCTTCCTCCATATCGGAGTCGTCATCCTCAAGTACATAAGAGTACTCTTTCAAGCTTTGTCCCGATCCTTCCCCTAGATCGATGTCTTCCTTGGCATGGATCATATTACATGTCTCGGTCATAGGCGAAGTGTTGCCTTGGAGGTCAAACACTAACTCCTCGTCGCCTAGTTGAAAGGTCATCCTACCCTTCTTCACATCGATCACGGCACCGGCGGTGTGTAAAAATGGGCGTCCAAGGATGATGGGAGTGTTAGCATCTTCCGGCATGTCAACCACAATGAAGTCGACCGGAATGAAGAACTTCCCTATTTGTACCGGCACATCCTCCAACATTCCCAATGGTCGGTTAAGAGACTTATCGGCCATTTGGAGTGTAATGGACATACACTTCAACTCTGTCATCCCTAATCGCTCACAAATGGTGTAGGGAATAATGCTCACACTTGCACCCAAATCACACATAGCTCTCTCGATCTTGTAATTGCCGATGGTGCATGGGATAGAGAAACTACCCGGGTCCTTCAACTTCGGAAGCGTAGAACCTTGAATAAGCTCGCTCACCACCATAGTAAACGCTACCGTCTCTTCCATGTCGATGGACCTCTTCCTAGCTAGGATTTCCCGCATGAATTTTCCATATGCCGGGATTTGGGTAAGTAGCTCGGTGAACGGGACACTAACATCCAATTTCTTCACGATATTAAGAAACTTGTCGAATTGAGTGTCCGCCTTAGTCTTCATTTGCCTCGATGGGTAAGGCAACTTGATTTGGTACTTGTTTTGATCATTAAGGGTGGACTCTTCAAAGGACACTTTCCTTTTTCCCTTGTCTTTCTCTTGAAGAGGAGGAGGGTTGTCTTCTTGAGGTTTCTCGACCTCCCTTGAGACTTGCTCCTCAATTGGAATGTCAAAGCTTGACTCTTCTTGATTTGGAGATGTCATTTGCATTGTCGGTTCTTGTATTGGCTCTTGCTCATTAGGTGAAAAAGGGGGTTCATAGGACGCACCACTCCTCGTAGTAATAGCATTTACATGCTCAAATTTTGGTGTTTCGCCTTGAGGAGGTAGTTGTCCCTTTTGTCTTGAGGAGCTCCCCGAAGCTAGTTGAGATATTTGAGTCTCAAGAATCTTCATACGGGTGTCTCTTATCGCGTTTTCCCCTTGAATATAAGTGAAGAGCTCATGATGGTTTCTTGATATATCCATTTGACCTTGTTGCAAATCTTGGTTACTCCTTTGTATTTCCGTCATTGTCTTTTGAATGTCAAAATCCCGAGGTGGGGACGATGGATTATGCGGAGTATCGGTGAGGGCCAATGGAGTACCGTAGTCATGAATAGGAGACCGACTCCTAGGCTTGCTTTGTTGATGGCCTTGTGTTGCTTGTTGTTGTTGATGGTTCCCTTGGAACCCATGAGAATTGCCTTGATTAAGGCCTTGGTTGTGGTTTTGTTGACCTTGAAAGTTTCGGTTTCCTTGGAAACCGCCATGATTGAAGTTCCCTTGTTGGAACCCTTGCTTGTTGTTGAAGTTACCTTGGTTGTTTTGCTTGAAATTGTTGAAGGGTCTTTGGTTACCCGCATAACCTTGGTAACTTTCATTGTTGTCCCGTAAAGGAGGTGGAACATAGGGACGATGTTGATGTTGTTGTTGTTGATGTTGAAGTGTTTGTTGTTGAGGGACTTGATTGGAAGCTTGGTATTGATTAGAGAAGGAGGCACCTTGCTTGAACGCTTGAAAGGCGTTCACTTGCTCAATACTCCCTCTACAATGCATAGGATCATGACCAACGATTCCACAAGTATCGCACATCCCAAAGTAGGGCGTAGGAGGTGTGAACTCCAAAGCATTCACTTCATGAATCGGTTGATGGTGGGATGAACTAGAGCCTTGGACTTGGTTGAGGTGGCTTTGGAGCTTCTTGTCAATAGTCTCCATGTGTGTTTTCAATTGAGCTCCAAGGTCAATGCTTAGCTTAGTGATAGCATCGACCTCATGCATGCCTCCTCGGTGTGCCTTCCTAGGCCTAGAATATTGCGAATTATGCACCGCCATCTCTTCGATTCTTGACCAAGTTTGGTCATCCTCCACTTCGGTAAACCTACCGTTAGATCCCATATTAAGTATGGCCCTCGAGTCTTCATATAGCCCATTCCAAAATTGTTGTACGAGGAACCATTGTGATAAGCCATGGTGTGGACAAGAACGGATCAAGGCTTTGAATCTTTCCCACGATTCGTAGAGGCATTCATCATCGCGTTGTTGGAAACCCGTGATGGTGGCTCTCAATAGATTTGTCTTCTCCGGGGGATAGAATTGTTGGTAGAAGGCTAAGGCTAGCTTCTTCCAAGTATCAATGCCAAGTCTTGCTTTATCCAACCCCTTGAACCATTGCTTCGCCTTACCGATAAGAGAGAAAGGAAATAATACCCACCGAATTTGGTCTTGAGTTATTCCCGTTTGTGAAATAGCGTCACAATAGTCCGAAAAGGTTTTCATGTGTTGATGAGGATCTTCGGTTGGTAACCCGCTAAATTGACTTCTCTCGACCAATTGGATAAATTGCGTTTTTGCCACAAAATTCCCGGTACATGCCTCCGGTAAAGTAGATGGACCAGCAAAACGTCTTCCGTAAAGGTTGAGTGGGAAGAGAACTTAGGCATGATTGGATATAAGGGAGACGATGGTGGTGTAGACGGTGTTGATGTAGAAGAGGAGGGGGAACTAGGAGAAGAATCACCGAAGGGATTGATGAAGGTCCCTTCGGCCGTCTCTCGAGGTGAGTTGCTCAAGTCGGCTCCTTGGGCTTGCCCTTGATGAGTGGTGCTTGCACTTGGTTGAGAGATCCTAACCCGATTAATCGTCCGTTGGCGAAAGGCTCGAAAGAGTCTCTCCGGCTCTGGATTAAAGAGATAGAAGTCGCCTCCCCTCCTAGGCATACACTACACACTAGAACAAACGTAAGAACACCTAGTGCTTTATGGGCACTAGGCAACGACAATAACAAACACGACTAGAGACAAAGAGAAAAAGAAGAAAAACTAGAGAATATTCACAAGAGATGATGAGAGAGCACAAGGAAGGGTAACTAAGTCTAGAGATAAGCAAACTAAGTCTAAACAATGCACCGTCCCCGGCAATGGCGCCAAATTGATGGTAGAGATTTGTCATGTCCCTAGCCAACAATATAACACCGACTAACCTAGTGGGTAGCTAGGGTAAGTCGGGATCGATTCCATGAGGACGGTAATTCAAGGTTTAGACTAGGTTTACCTACAACAAGACTAGATTACCGAACGAACACAAAGAGTGCGATAAATGGAAAACTATTGAGGAGGAGGAATAAGAACTAGACTAATGATCGAACTAATGAATAAACTAGAAGAACTATGACTAACTAAGACGGTGAACTCAAATATGGAAAGAAGTGGGGTAGGTCGGGTTCATAGAGGTAGAAGGATAATTGGGGTGATCAAAGGTAAAGGTGTCTCCTAATCGCTAGAGTCGGTCCGGGCTCTCGCAACTTAGACCGTTTTCAAGGTGAGTCCGGGCTCTCGCAACTTAGACTCTAGTCGGCACTCTCGTGACTATGACTATTCTCAACATTTCCACAAAATAAACAATCAATGAGAAGATGAATACAAGCATGGGAAGCATGGCCACTACAACTCACACAAGCATATCAACAAACACATGGAGTGCTTACAATGTGACTAACAACAAAGACACAACCTTTTCCCCTAAATCAACCCTAATCATCCATAATCTACCCCTAATCCCCCTACTAACCCCACAAAGAAACTACTCACTCATTATCAAAGAGAAATTAACACTAACAAGAGAGAACAAACTAAACATCCAAGCATTCATTATGAGCAATCAAGAACAATAACAATAATAACATAAAAAGATGTAAACAAGATTAAATAAACTAAGAACAAGAGTAAAGATGATTATACCAATACTAGGTGAGGAAAAGATGAGAACTTGTATAAATAAGACACCCAAATAGAACTCCAAGGTTGTCAATCTTGGAATAATCTTCAAGAATCTTCTTAATACAAGATTAATTACAATAATTAACTAAGGATTAACTAGGATTAAGGAAAGATTAAAGCTAATGAGATAGAGTAAATCTAGGGTTTTGGAGGCTTAAACTAATGTAGGTTAAGGTAAGATGTCTTAAAATTACAAGAAGGGAGTATATATATGGGTACAAGAATGAGGAAGAAGAAAAGAGAAGAGCGGGTGAGCTGTAGCCCATCCCGATCGGGAAGGGTTCTTCCTTCCCGATCGGGAAGGGCTCAACTCGACCGGGAAGGGCCCACAGTGGCGCTTCTAAATGTGCCTTCCTTCCCGATCGGGAAAGCTATTATCCCGACCGGGAAGGGTCTTGTATGCCTTCTTTAAGAGCTCTAGGATCTCTCCTTGTATCTTATGGGCTTCCCGTCGATTCTCGGGACTCGGGATCGGGTCTCGGAGGCTCGGGATTGGGACCCAAGGTCTCGGGGTCGATTCCAAGGTCTCGAGTCATCGTTCCTTTATCGCGTTGGCTCCAAAATGTGTATGTATTGAGTCGGAATCACTCCTACTCTTCCAAATCGGGCTCGGGAACCTGAAACGGACTAAAGGAAGCATAAGAAGCCCATTAATCGCTCCCAAGGAGTGATTCCACAAGGAAAATGGGACCAAAACACTACGAATAGGCACTACAAAAGACACTTATCAGGCTACAGCTGGGCCGTCTCGGCCGAGACGGGTTTGGTCCCGGCCGGGAAATTTGGCCCCGACCGAGACGGCCTATGGTCTCGGCCGGGAAGGCTTAAACAGCCGCTGTCTCATTTGTGCACTCCTTCCCGGTCGGGAAGTCATTATCCCGCCAGGGAAGGGTCTTGTAGGCCTCTTTTAAGATCTTTTTGGTCCCTCCTTGCTTCTCATGGGCTTCCCATCGATTCTCGGGACTCGGGATCGAGCCTAAGGGGCTCGTGAAAGGGTCACAAGGTCTCGGGATCGAATCCAAGGCACCGAGTGATCGTTCCTTCACTTCGTTGGCTCCAAAAAGTGTATGTATCGAGTCGGAATCGATCCAACTCTTCATGAATGGTCTCGGGAACCTGAAACGAACTAAAGGAAGCATAAGTAGCCCATAAACCGCTCCCAAGGAGCGATTCCACAAGGAAAACGGGACCAAAACACAACAAAATAGGCACTATAAACTACACTTATCAACTCCCCCACACTTAACCCTTACTCGCCCTCGAGTAAGCACATACTAACTAATAAACTAGCCGAGTGGGTATTAGCGCACCCTACGCCCTTTCAACTCACGCGAGTACACTTAGAGGAAAAGTGTACTCCGCAAGGCAAGTAATGTCTTGCGACAAAACCGTGGATGCAACCGGACACAAAACACAAAGACAAACAAGCACACAAACAAACAAGTAAACGGTTGCACCCAAAGAGAAATAAATACCGCTTCCCTCAAACAAGCGATGAAAGAAGCACCGGTTTAGGACTCAAGGCAAGTGATAACGTTCCCAAGCTAATCATACAAATCGAAATGAACTAGACCCTAATAGTATGACAACAAAGCAATAAAAACGTTGGTAACTTACCTAGGTCCTCCTAACTTTCTAAAAACGTACTACGGGACGATCGGCGGGATGGAAAAAGGATGAACCACGGTGTTAGTCGACGCTGTAGGGTAGTGAGACCCCGCCCTCTTTAGCGATGAGCCAAGAGGGTCGTCCCATGTCCAAAACCGCTTAACCTGTCCAAGTAAAAAGGTGGAAGTATTTGCAAAGTGAGGGAAGACCGGCCACTACTGCTATCATCCTTCCTAGGGACTCGGTCCTTTGGTCGGCTCTTCACGGTAATAGTCGGTAAAAGGCTTATTTTTTTGAGAGGGGATTCTTTTTGTGAGACGGTTTTCTTTTGGCATTTTTCTTTCTTTTGCGAATTTGCTTTGTGTATTGCTATGCCATTTCTTTTTTCTTCTTTTCATTTTTCTTTTTGGCTTTTTGTGCCTTTTCTTTTTCTTCAATCTTTTCTTTCTTTCATTTTCTTTCATTTCTTTGCCCTTTTGGCTTGATTTGAATTGTGGGCATTCCTTTTTGCAACAAGAAAGAGAGATTTAAACAAATTCGCAACTTTATTGTGTGGATATGTGTAGGAGGTAGGGAAATGGGTATGTCGGGACGACGTCTTCCCTTCATACTCACAGAAAGGGGAGAACTTGGACAAATCGAACAATCCCAAACATGGTCACCCAAGGGACAGGACTCGGCAACCAAGGCCTTTTCACACCGTGGGTGGTCATAATGGTCAATAATGCAAATCCCGTAGTAAATCCCTAGTAAGCTAGGTGGACTCAAGGTAAGAAACGAACGAAATCATTGATTTAGGGTCATTCTACTAGACTAAAGTCCAAGACTCGATTTATACTACTAGGAAGGGAAAGTAAACACTCGCACACTAGCCTCTAAACCAGGTTTTCGAAAAACCTTTTTACACACAGGACACAACTATACACACAAAACAAAGACTCGACAAGAACGAAAGAAAAAGAGACAAAAGGCAACAAAACAAAACAAGATAAAACACACACATAACGAGACAAACACCACCCCAAATCTCCAAGCAAGTCACCAAATCAACCACAAATATGCACAAGGCTGCACCCGAGCACCCAACATCACAAATCTCCTCCAAACTCCACAAGGAACAAAGAGGAAAAAGGGGTGGAGAGATGTTACCGAATGTCTTGAAAGCTCTCCAAGGCTATCGGTGATTTAAGCAACCTATAAGGAAAAGAGAGGCAAAACACGCACAACACAACAAATATACGACACAACGATACAAAAGGAAAACACACAAAAAGAAAATCTTTTTGACTTCTGTGAAAAAAATTCAAATTTTTATGGTTTTTTAAAGATTTTTCAAAAAACTACAAAAATAAACTAAGCTATACTAGAATATCGCTCCCCCACACTTAAACCGAGCAATGTCCTCATGCTCGATCGTAGTGTGCGGAGACACAAAAGAAAAGAAAAGAAACTACGAAAATAAAGCTAAAAATCGAAGAAAAAAATGAAGAAATGGTAGAATGTGTCCGGCCGGGGTGTAGTCAAGTCACCATGGGCCGAGACGAGAAAAGATATGGATGGGGGAAGAAATAAAAAGAAGGAAATAAAAGGAAATGGGAGGGGAGGACTAGGTGTATACAAGTCACCTACCCCGGATTCCGCCTAAATCCGACTAAATCCTTCAAAAAGGATGAAAAACTTGTAAATTTGGATTTTTCAAATGACTCTCGATGTAGTCACATCATCGAGAGTCGGGAGCAACATCTACCAAGGCCTCTAAGGCCACCATGACACCATGGCACAAAAGTGTACAAGGGGAAGGGGGACAAACAAGGGAAAACATGCGACAAAAGACGGAAAAAAGGATAGTTGCCGTACCCATCGGTTAGCAACTCACTCGCTCCATCGTCTCAATGATCAATATAGGCACTTTGCTTGTCTTCTTCATTGTTAACCCGCTTCAAACTTGATAAAACCGCATGGTTGAGGTAGTAATGGCATGAGGGGGGTGGTATTTGATGGGAAAGTTGGTGTAAAGTGAAGAAAAGGTGAGGTGAGGGTATGCATATGAAGTGCAAGGTCATATGATAGGTGGAAGGGTAGGTAGGGAGGTTGGGAGAGGGTATAAAATGGTAGGGTGGGCTCACATGATGAAGAAGAGGCCAAAAGAGGAGAAGGGGACCATCCCGGTCGGGATGGATGGTCCCGGTCGGGATGACACACCCGTCCCGGTCGGGAAGCCCTCGTCCCGGTCGGGATGGCTCCACAGAAAGCTCCAATTTTTGCACCCTAATCACGATCGGGATGGTTCCTTCATGGTCGGGATGGCACATCCTTCTCGGTCGGGAAGCCTCCTTCTCGGCCGGGAAGGGTCTTCATGACTCCCATGACCCCAAAAGCTTATCCAAAGCTTCAAAAAACGACTTCCTAACTCAAAGTCCAAGCTCTATCCACAACCATTCTCCTCGAGACTTCATCTTCACTTCACATCTAGCAAACAAGCTCAAATCATTCATCAAAATCCCTCCCTCACATCGCTCATCGAAATACCAAAGTACAAGGATTTCACAAAAACTCAATCCTAAAAATCACAATATCCAACAAACATAAACACAAATACAAGCACAAAAGAAAAGGGAAAAGATATTTACACTAAGCTACTCTCACCAACTACACCTCCATAGCCATCAAGAGCTCGAAGGAGTAAGTCAAATGCCCTAGCAACATCTTCATTTAAGCTCACATGGCCGAGCCTAGCCACTTTCAAGATCTTCCAAGTCGGAGGTAAGAAGCAATCTTCTTCATTATGCTCGGGGTTCTCGTGATCTTCCGGGTCTTCCAAACCAACATAGCAACGACTCTTATGACCATCCGGTAGGTATAGTGGTCTAGAGTCAAGCTCGGCGTTATGAGTTGGGAGATCACACCCTAAGGTGGTTGCTTCTTCTACGGGGTCGAGAGTAGAGTTCTCTTCCACCGTCCGACAAGGATCCTCTTCATCAACCGTCTCAAAGAACAAGGGACTAGAAATCGAGCGCGATAGAAGGCATCAAGTTTTCTTCATTGGAGGCTTTAGGCTCCTCCAATTTCCAATACAAGGCAAGTTCCAAGGCATCTACCTCTTTTTCCCAAATATTACGTTCCTTTTCACTCGCCTTGCAAATTTGGTCTTGAGGGGTTATCTCTTCACTTGGCCTTGGATTGTCAAGATCCGGTTCATCACGAAGAAAATCGAACAAATCCAATTTAATAGCCAATACATTGGCTACCCAAGAGTTACCTTGAGAATCATGTTCATACCCCTCCTCATTGTCGACCCTTGAAGCTTCAACTTCCTCTATTCTTCCCATATCTTCACCATCCAAGCAACACTCAACAATGATCTCTTGATTGACCCCCTCTTCTTCATTTGTAGCTTCACGATCGGGTTGACTTTCTTGTGGAGACATCAGACCTTCATGCCCAAATGAACCTTCCCCAACAATTTGTGGAGCTCGAGTGGCCAACATCGTGATATGAGCCATAAGTGCATCGATTCGAGCATCTTGCACCGCTTTTTGGGCCCTAAACTCCTCCCTAACCCCTTGTAATTGAACCATCATCTCTTGTTGACTCCTTTGCATTAGAGTTATCGACTCTTGTTGACCCTTTAGCAATTGAATCATCATTTGACAAGTTTCAAAATTGGGGATTTTTGGTTGTGGGTCACGTGGGGGTATTTGGTAGTTGTTAGGATGTTGGAATGATCCTTAATAACTTTCATGATAACCATATGGAGGGCGTTCGTAAGACTGTTGATGAGGTTGACATGGTTGGTGAAATTTTGGGACTTGGCAATTTGCCCCATAGTTGTCCCGTGATGATTGATGGAAGCTAGGACGTGTCATTTCCATAACGTTGCTTAGATACCTAGGATGAACTAGAAGCACTTGAGCAAACGTTAGTATCCTAGTGCTTTTGAGGCACTAGGAAGAGAGAATAGCACACAAGAATTAGAACGGAGATACACAAGGAGAAGAAAACACAAAAATCAAGAACAAAGTCCAAAACTAAGAAAACAAAAGTCTAAACTACGTCGTCCCCGGCAACGGCGCCAATTTGATGGGAGGGATTTGTCGTGGATCCCGCCACCAAATAATAACCAACTAACCTAACTAGGGTAGCTAGGGCAAGTCGGGTCGATCCACAGGTACGTAAATGGGTTCGGACTAATGGGTTCTCCGGTCTAGGATTAGGTTCGAGACAAGCTAATCTAGGGTGATGGCTAAGGACTAGGCTAAGGTCTAAAACGAGGAAAAGGAAGACAAAACAAGTAACTAATGACTAAGGGAAGCAAGGATATCACTAGGAATGAAAACTAGGGTTAGGTCGGGTTCATGGGTGCAAAGGAGACAAAGAGGGGAAAAACGGGGTTACTAGCATGCTTTCGTAGCCTAGGTAACGCCGATCGGGCTCTCGCTACGTAATCGGCCTAGGGGTCGTCCTCACCGGGCTCTCGCTACGTAATGAAGCGACCAAACCAACCAACCAAACACATACATACAAGAGAAGATGCAAGAAAAACAAGGATTGATCGTCTCTAGTCTCACAAGCATTTCATCAAACATGTGGAGTGCATGGTTAATGGGAAACAACAAAACAACATCTAATACCACCCATCTCACCCTAATCATCCACAATCACAACCAATCACCCTAATAACCCTAGCAAGATTCTACTCAAACATAATTAAGCTAAAACTAACACTAACAAGATAAACTAACTCAAGAACAAGAGCATACATATGTAAAACTAACAAGGATGATGAACAAGACAATAAACAAGATCTAAAGATTGAAACTTGAATGATAAAATAAAGATAAAGAGAAGGAAAAAGAGATTATACCATACTAGAGAAGATGAAAAGAAGAAATCTTGCATAAATGGAAGAAAACCCAAATACATCAACCAAGGTTGTCAATCTTGGTTGGATTCTTCAAGAATTCCCAAAATACAAGAGTTAAACTAGGATTAAGGACTAATTTCCGACTAATCTACACTAATCTATGCTAATCTATGCTAAACTATGCTAGGGTTTTTGGGTAATGTCTAACATAACATAAGATTACAAGAGGAAGGGTATATATAGGGTTACAATGAGTAAGGAGAAGAAAAGAAACAAAAGCGGGCTACAGCTGGGCCGTCTTGGCCGAGGCGAGTTTGGTCCCGGCTGAGAAGTCTGGTTCCGACCGAGACGGCCTATGGTCTCGGCCGGGAAGGATTAAAACAATAGTTGTCTCATTTGTGCACTCCTTCCCGATCGGGAAGGCATTATCCCGCCAGGGAAGGGTCTTGTAGGCCTCTTTTAAGATCTTTTTGGTCCCTCCTTGCTTCTCATGGGCTTCCCATCGATTCTCGAGACTCGGGATTGAGCCTAAGGGGCTCGGGAATGGGTCCCAAGGTCTCGGGATCGGATCCAAGGCACCGAGTGATCGTTTCTTCACTTCGTTGGCTCCAAAAAGTGTATGTATCGAGTCGGAATCGTTCCAACTCTTCATGAATGGTCTCGGGAACCTTAAACGAACTAAAGGAAGCATAAGTAGCCCATAAACCGCTCCCAAGGAGCGATTCCACAATGAAAACGGGACCAAAACACAACAAAATAGGCACTACAAACTACACTTATCAAGTGGGACAGTAATCTTCCCAGTTCCTCCCTTTTAAGTATACTTAGTGAATCCATCTTACACAAAATCTATCTTGCTTACTTGCTATCCACCAAGCCATTTTTCCTATCGCTGCCTTATTCCAAATTGCGTTTTGAGTCAAGTTCAGTCCCCCTTCCTTATACGGTGCACAAATTTTCTCCCAAGAAACAGTGGGCACTCTGTGATACTCGGCACTTCCATCCCATAGAAAATTTCTGCAAATACTATCAATCTGCTTCACCACTGAAGAAGGCAAAATGAAAATAGTAGCCCAATAGTTGTGCGGTGTAGCCATTACACTCTTGATCAGTGTCAAGCGTCCTGCATAGGACAATTTTTTTGCTCCCAGGCGTCTAATTCTCTCTACTCTCTTGTTCACTAAGGGCTGACAGTCCAAAATGGTCAGCTTGGAGGTTTTAATCGGGACCCCCAAGTATCTGAAAGGTAGTGAGCCCTCAACATAACCTGAGACTTGGATAATGTCTGCTCTAAGAATAGGGTCAACTTCATTAAAATAGACACTCGATTTCCCTCTGCTCATTTTTAAACCTGCTGATTTCGAGAAAGTGGCAAACGTTTTCAATAGAAGCATCATGGAATTTGCATCCCCTTTGGAGAACAAGAGCAAGTCATCCGCAAACATGAGGTTGGATAACTTCATTTTTTTGCACAACGGATGAAAAGTAAACGGCTTGGAGCTCGTGGTGAAACTCAATAATCTAGTCAAGTAGTCCATATAGATGGTAAATAGAATAGGAGAGAGGGGATCCCCTTGTCTGAGTCCTCTTTTACCTGGGAAAAACCCAAAACTTTCTCCATTCAGTTTGAGTGTATATGTCGCTGAAGTAACACATTGCATGATCATTTCTCTGAAATGTTTTGGGAAGTATGAGTGTTACAGCAGTAGTGTTCAACTGCATGAGCAACCTGCCTGATTTGAAGAAATCAGCTATAGCACTCATGACATCCTCACCAATAATATGCCACGAATCCTTAAAAAACTTACTTGAATATCCATCAGGGCCCGGAGATTTGTCATCAGGAATACTGAATATAGCCTGTTTGATTTCATCCTTCGAAACAGGTTGCTCCAGTAAGACATGATGCTGATGATTGCATATCTGGCCATGCTCAATGATTCTTTTCTTAACAGCAGTAGTAGGAGTGCTAGTACCAAGTAAATCTTGATAAAAATCCAGACATGCGCCTTGAATGGTCTCCTGCTTGTTATATAAATTGCCATGAACATCCAAAATCTGGTTTATTTCATTAGAAATTCTCCTTACTTTCAATGTCCCATGGAAGAATGTCGTGTTCTGATCCCCATCCTTTCGCCATGAACATTTTGCTCTTTGTTTCAGGAATTCTGCCTGTGCCGTATAGAGAAAATTATACTCCTCATGCGTTTTTTTCCTGATAACGAAGCATCAAGTCATCCGGTTTTAAGACCAGTTCCTTCTGCATTTGGATTAATTTCACATGGGCCATTGCAACTCTGTTCTCAATCTCTGAGAAATGAGTTCTGCTAAGAGTTTTGAGGACCCTTTTAAGTCGTTGAAGCTTCTTCGCTACGCAGTACTGCTTAGACCCATCAATTCTTTTATGCCAGTCATTGGAGACCAGATCATCAAAAGAATCGATCTTGCTCCACATATTATAGTACTTGAAGGTTCTCTTCTTGGTCTGTTGCGCCTCATTAGTCTTAATCACACATGGGCAATGGTCAAACAGACCTGCAGGGAGAAAATTAGCTTTGTATTCTTTTAATAATTATCATCTTATCTTACTCTAGCGATCTCTTCTTTGCTGTTTGGTGGTAATTATACCCCATCATACTCAAACTTTTTTTTTATCTTGTTAAAGACTCTGAAACTCCTCGAAGAAATTGCCACTTATGTGAGGTTAACATTTACTGATATTTCGGTCGAGTTAGCTGCAAGGTGGACCTTGAACACGGTTATTATTCATATGTTTTCTTTAATTTCATTACTTTTTCTATTCAAGTCATTTGTTTACCTTTTTTTAAAAATATTTGTGAGGAGTATTCTAATCAAATGTAAACAAATGATTAAGATGGGTGAAGTAGGTAGTAGCATAATTTCCTACTTCACTTTGATGTTTAATTCTCATGTGTGTAGATAGTAGATTCAGCAAATACTCTTGGCGGTGCATCTAGATCAAAGGACCAATTCTTGAATTCACTTTTGAGAGCGGATTAGTTTCAACATCTATTTAGGATTTAATCTTTTTTTAGTCATTTTATTTTTCGTGAAAACATGTGGCGATATGTTTTCCGATTTCTCTTGTTCGGGTGAAATAATTACAATACTTTTGAATTGTAATGAATTTATTTGATAATGGAATTAATGCTATAAACTATTGTTTTGATATATTTTAATCAATTTTTTTTTCCTGTACTCGCTATGATTTCATCTAGTGATAATCTATAGTAATTCCCACACAAAAAAGTGTAAAAGAAATTGACGCCAAAAAGTGTCACTAATTAATACGAACACTGACGCACAAAAGCGTCAATAATCAATACGAACACTAACACAAAAAAACGTCACGGAAAAAGTCATTGACACAAAAAGGCGATGAGAAGGTTGACACCAAAAAGCGTCAATAAATTCTGACGCCCTAAAAAACCACGCTTTTATTAAGCGTAAATAATTTGTCGACGCTTTTTTTGCGTTGAAAGTAGCCTCAAAAAGCAATGAGAAAACAAGGAATTTGTAGTAGTTAGAAGAGCTTCTAGAGGATCTTTCACAAGAAAAGCTTCGATAGCATCCTCAACAACTTCATCAAGTATATCAATTACACAACAAGAGTCGTTGATACTCGGTGTTTTCATCGTGCTATGAAGGTCGAAGGATACTTTCTTGTCCCCAATCTCCAAGGTAAGACTCCCATTCTTCGCATCCATTACAGCACCCGCCGTATGGAGAAACGTGCGTCCAAGTATGATAGGAATATTGGCATCCTCGGCCATATCGAGCACTATGAAATCAACCGGGATGAAAAACTTGCCTATGTGAACCGGAACATCTTCTAATATTCCTAGGGGGCGCTTGATTGATTGATCCGCCATTTGGAATGTAATAGTGGTGCATTTGAGCTCATTCATGCCTACCTTCTCACAGATAGAGTAAGGTATTTGATGGGTAGGGATTTGTCGTGGAATCCCAACCGTCAATAATATAACCGGCTATTCCTACGGTAGATAGGACAAGTCGGGTCGAATCGACGGGGACGGTAATGTATAGCCTAGACTAGGTCGGCCTAAGAACAAGACTAAGTCAACGAGCTAAGCTAAACTAAAGAATGATAGAAGGGGAGAAAGCTAGACTAAGACTAAGGCTAAGGAGAAAGCAAACAAGGAAAACGGGCTAGGATTAGGTCGGGGTCAAAGGGGTAACGGAATGGTCAAGGGAGAGCTAGAGCGAAGGAGGTAGTAGGGTAATCTAGGTTGGTCCGGGCTCTCACAACTTAGACCTACCTAGAGGTTCATCCTATAACCCATCTCGGCGACACACATGACAAACGGGGTTTTAACGTGCTATAATGGCCTAGGTCGCATCCGGGCTCTCGCTACTTAGACCGACCTAGGGGTCGTCCTCACCGGGCTCTCGCAACTTAGTGAGGGAACCGAACCCACAAACAAACTATCACCCACAAGAGAAAGGCAAGAAAAACAAGTATTTGCAACTACTAGTCAATCAAGCATTTCAACAAACATGTGATGTGCACCAAACCAAGAGGAAACCCAAATCTTCCACCAACATCTCCAACAAACCCTTAATCACCCAATTAACACCCTAATCACCCTACTAACCCTAGCAAGAACACTACTCTAACATAATCAAACTAAAAGTAACATAAACAAGAAGAATCAACCTAAACATCAAAACAAACATAAACAAACTAGTGAAAATGATGAACTATAATCAAAGATGTAAACTTGGATGAAATAAACAAGATAAAGAGTAAAAGGAGAAGAGGATTATACCATACTACAAAGGAAATGGAAAAGAAGAACACTTGCATAGAAGAAAACCCAAATAATTCCACCAAGGTTGTCAATCTTGGATGGATTCTTCAAGAGATCCAATAATACAAGAGTAAACTAGGATTAGCTACTAATTACAGACTAATCTACACTAATCTAATCTAATCTAACCTAAAGTAGTCTAGGGTTTTAGGAGAAGTGAAGAATATAACATAAGATGATGTCCTAATACAAGAGGGGGGTATATATAGGGTTACAAGTGGAAAGGAGAAGAAAGAAAGCAAGGCGGAGCTGTAGCAGGCCCGTCCCGGCCGAGACGAGGTGGTCCCGGTCGGGATGGGGTCGGTCTCGGCCGGGAAGACCTGCTCCCGGTCGGGATGGGCAGTCAGTAAGCTCATCTTCGTTTCCTCCTTCATCCCGGACGGGATGAGGCCATACTCGTTCGGGATGAGCCTTGTAAGCCTCCAATATGAACTTTTTGGTCCCTCCTTGCTTCTCATGGGCTTCCCATCGATTCTCGGAACTCGGGATCGGGTCTCGGAGGCTCGGGATTGGGTCCTAAGGTCTCGGGGTCGATTCCAAGGCATCGAATCATCGTTCCTTTACTCCGTTGGCTCCAAAATGTGTATGTATAGAGTCGGAATCGCTCCAACTCTTCCAAATCGGTCTCGGGAACCTGAAACGAACTAAAGGAAGCCTAAGAAGCCCCTAAACCGCTCCCAAGGAGCGATTCTACAAGAAAAATGGGACCAAAACACTATAAAATAGGCACTACAAACCACACTTATCAACTCCCCCACACTTAACCCTTACTCGCCCTCAAGTAAGCGCATACTAACTACTAAACTATCCGAGTGGGTATTAGCGCACCCTACGCCCCTTCAATTCACGCGAGTGCACTTAGAGGACAAGTGCACTCCGCAAGGCAAGTTGGGACTTGCGACAAAACTGTGGATGCAACCGGACACAAAACACATAAACAAACAAACACACAAACAAACACATAATCGGTTGCACCCAAAAGAAAACAAATACCGCTTCCCTCAAACAAGCGGTGAAAGAAGCACCGGTTTAGGACTCGAGGCAAGTGATAACGTTCCCAAGCTAGCAATACAAACCAAGGTGGACTAAACCCTAATAGTATGACGCTAAAGCAACAAAAACGTTGGTAACTTACCTAGGTCCTCCTAACTTTCTAAAAACGTACTACGGGACGATCGGCGGAGTGGAAAAGTGAAGAACCACGGTGTTAGTCGACACTGTAGGTAAGTGAGACCCCGCCCCCCTTTAGCGTGAGGCAAGAGGGTCGTCCCGTGTCCAAAACCGCCTAACTAGTCCAAGTAAAAAGATGGAAATATGCCAAATGAGGGAAGACCGACTAATGCCGCTATCATCCTTCCTCGGGACTCGGTCCTTTGGTAGGCTCTTCACGGGAAAAGTCGGAAAAAAGGCTTATTTTTGTGGGGATTTCTTTTTGTGAGACGGGTTTTCTTTTGGTATTTTCTTTCTTTTCGACATTTTGATTTGTTTGTTGCCATGCCATTTCTTTTTCTTCTTTTCTATTTTCTTTTTGGCTTTCGTACCTTTTCTTTTTCTTCATTCTTTTCTTTCTTTCATTTTTTTCTTTCTTTTCTTTTCTTTGCCCTTTTTTTGGCAAGATATGGCTTTTTGGCATTTCTTGACAATTAAAAAAGAGAGAATCAACAAATTGCAATTTTATTGTATGCATATGTGTGAAAGGTAGGGAAATGGGAGAGTCGGGGAGCGTCCTTCCCTTCAAACCCACAAAAAGTGGATAACTTGGACTAATCAAACGATCCTAAACACGGTCACCTAAGGTACGAGACTCGGTAACCAAGGCCTTTTCACACCGTGGGTGGTCATAATGGTCAAAGGTGCAAATCCCGTTGTAAATCCCTAGTAAGCTAGGTGGACTCAAGGTAAAGGACCAACGAACTCATTGATTTAGGGTCATTCTACTAGACTAAAGTCCAAGAGTCGATTTACATTACTAAAAAGGGAAAGTAAACACTCGCACACTAGCCTCTAAACCGGGTTTTCGAAAACGGTTTACGCACAAGACACACAACACAACACAAAACAAAGACACGACGAAAACGAACGAAAGAAAAAGAAGCAAAAGCAACAAAACAAAAACAAAACAAAACGAACACATAAACAACACAAACACCACCCCGATCATCCAAACAAGTCACCAAAATAACCACAAACTTTACAAAGCTCCACCCGAGCACACCACAACACACATCTCCTCCAAACTCCACAAGGAACAAAGAGGAAAAAGGGGTGAAGAGATATTACCGGAGGTCTTGAAAGCTCTCCAAAGCTAGCGGTGATTAAGCAACCTATAAGGAAAAAGGGAGGCAAACACGCACAACAAAACAAAAATACGACAAAACGACACAAAAAGGAAAAGACACAAAAGAAAATCTTTTTGATTTTAGTGAAATTTTTCAAATTTCTAGGGTTTTTTGAAGAATTTTTCGAAAAACTAAGAAAATAAAACTAACGACGATAGAATATCGCTCCCCCACACTTAAACCGAGCTATGTCCTCATGCTCGATCGTAGTGTGCGGAGAGACAAAAGAAAAAGAAAAGAAACTACGAAAATAAAGCTAAAAATCAAAAATAAAGTGAAGAAAAGGGTAGAAGGTGTCCGGCCGGGGTGTAGTCAAGTCACCATGGGCCGAGACGAGAAGAAGATATGGATGGGGGAAGAAAATAAAAAGAAGGAAGTAAAAGGAAATGGGAGGGGAGGGCTAGGTGTAATCAAGTCACCTAGCCCGGATTCCGCCTAAATCCGACTAAATCCTCAAAAAGAAAGAGTGAAAAACTTGTAAAATTTGGATTTTGAAAATGACTCTCGATGTAGTCACATCATCGAGAGTCGGGAGCAACAACTACCGAGGCCTCGAAGGCCACCAAGATACCATGACTCAAGGGGAAAGGGGGCAAACAAGAGAAAAACAAGCAATAAAAGACGGAAAAGTAAGGATAGTTACCAAAACCAATCGGCTAGTAACTCACTCGCTCCATCGTCTCATAGATCAATATAGGCACAAAGCTTGTCTTCATCATTGCTATTCCTCTTCATTCTCGATAATACCGCATGGTAGAGGTAGTAATGGTGCGAGGGGGTGGGATTTGATGTAAATACCTGTCTAAAGTAGATAGAAGATGAAGTGAGGGTATGAAAATGAAGTATGTGGGTGGTATGATATGAGCAAGGAAGGTAGGGAGGTTGGGTGGGGGTATATAATGGTTGGGTGGGCTCAAATGTCGAAGAAGAGGCACCAAAAAGGAGTAGGGGACCATCCCGGTCGGGATAGATGATCCCGATCGAGATGATAAACCCTTCCCGATCGGGAAGCCTCCTTCCCGGTCGGGAGGCCACTCCAGAAATCTCGAAATATGGCACCATCATCCCGATCGGGACGGCCCCATCCCGGTCAGGACGACAAACCCTTCCCGCTCGGGAAGGGTCTTCATGACTCCCATGACCTCAAAAACCGACTCCCTTACTCACGATCCAAGCTCTATCACTAACCACTCCTTTCTAGGAGTCACCTTCACTTCACCTATCACAATAAACTCAAAGTACACATCAAATTCACTCCCTCACATCGCTCATCAAAATACCAAATCAATTACAAGAGCTTCACAAAACAACAAAAAACAAGAGAAAAAACACGCAAATACAAGCACAAGTACTCTAAAGAAGAGAGGAGGGGAATATACAACATGACGGTTCTTTAGGAACTCCGTCAAACCTAGGATGGTGGACTCTTCTTCAACCGTAGCCCTCAAGGGCATGGAGGAGCAAGTCGAACGCGCTACCGACGTCATAGTGAAGGCCCAAGAAGCGCTCGAGCTTAGCCGACCTCCACGGCCTCCAAGGTGGAGGCAAGAAGTAGGAATCCCAAGACCCAAAATCATCTTGCACGTTGTCTCCGGGGTCTATCCATCCTACGAGGTTCACCGATCTCTTCCTCCCTAAGTATTGCCTCCAATCACAAGCAAGCTTCATCTCCAAGAAACGAGGCACAAAAAGCAGTTTTGGCCTCACTTCCTCGTTGCACACCCCCACACTTTCCTCAAGTTGTGGTTCCCCATCTTCATCACTCGGCCCCACATCATCTTGGAGGAGAGGATCGAAACTTCTACCGGCGGTTTCAATCTCTTCCAAGTCATTGCTTGGTTCACTAGCTAGGGGCTTTTGATGCATATCCACATTCTCGGACATGGGCAACTCGAGGCTATCAATTTCACCCAACAACTTCATAAACTCTACCAACCTATCCAACTCACTATCCTCCTCCAATTCCTCACCAGTGTTGCCTTCAACAAGGGTTATCTCCTCATTCGTCTCTTTTTGGGTAGACGATTGAGATTCTTCAAAGCAAATTTCTCCTCCAAAGGGAATTACATCGGCGGCTTCGTGATTAGGTTGCTCCTCTCTCTCAAGTGGGCACCCTCCATCTAAATGCGATGCTCGGGATAAAGACATTACGGTTTGAACCGATAATGCATTTAATCGAGCATCCCTCGCCTCGTTTGCCCTTCGAATTTGGACCCATAATTCATTTTGTTGTTTTTGAATTTGAGTGGCCATTTCTTGGTTGCTCTTTTGCAATTGAAGAAGCGATTGAAACTCCTCCATGTCGGGCAATTGGTGATCATTGGGGTCTTGTAAAGCTCCTTGATAATCTTGATGATGCCCAAGGGGTGGGGCATCGTATTATTGGTAGTGAGGTTGAGGTGATTGGTAGTATTGTGGGTCATGGGGTTCATATTGTGGTTGGGGTGTAGGGTAATATGGTGGGTTTTGGGGAAATTGGCTTCCATAAGGTGAATCTTGATTGAACATGGTGGTTTCACATTCATAGCTTGAGTAATAGCCACCATGATCGTAGGAGTGATAGTCATTCACTTGTTGGTAGCCATATCCATATTCTTGAGGATCATACCCGTTTTGATTACCCCAAGAAGCTTGATTATGGTAGGGGGACGTCATGTCATAGCTTTGGTTCGTGGAAGAAGAGGAGTAGCTCATATCGGCTTCCATGTGTGGGGAGTTTAGATCAAACCCCATGCTTGCTCGAAAATCGTAGCTCATACCCGGTTGGAAACCTCTCACTCTAGCAACCGTCCGTTTAAGCGGCTCTGAGTTGCAAGAAGAAGATAGTCACCACCTCTAAGCACAAACTGTAGACTAAGAACAAACGTGAGAAGCCTAGTGCTTTTTGGGCACTAGACAAGAGAGAAATAAACCACACACACACAAGAAGCAAAGTAACAAAAAGAAAAAAAAACACAAACACAAAGACTAAGTCAAGTAACTAGGAAAACAAAGTCCAAACTAGCACCGTCCCCGGCAACGGCGCCAAATTGATGGGTAGGGATTTGTCGTGGAATCCCAACCGTCAATAATATAACCGGCTATTCCTACGGTAGATAGGGCAAGTCGGGTCGAATCCACGGGGACGGTAATGTATAGCCTAGACTAGGTCGGCCTAAGAACAAGACTAAGTCAACGAGCTAAGCTAAACTAAAGAATGATAGAAGGGGAGAAAGCTAGACTAAGACTAAGGCTAAGGAGAAAGCAAACAAGGAAAACGGGCTAGGATTAGGTCGGGGTCAAAGGGGTAACGGAATGGTCAAGGGAGAGCTAGAGCGAAGGAGGTAGTAGGGTAATCTAGGTTGGTCCGGGCTCTCGCAACTTAGACCTACATAGAGGTTCATCCTATAACCCATCTCGGCGACACACATGACAAACGGGGTTTTAACGTGCTATAATGGCCTAGGTCGCATCCGGGCTCTCGCTACTTAGACCGACCTAGGGGTCGTCCTCACCGGGCTCTCACAACTTAGTGAGGGAACCGAACCCACAAACAAACTATCACCCACAAGAGAAAGGCAAGAAAAACAAGTATTTGCAACTACTAGTCAATCAAGCATTTCAACAAACATGTGATGTGCACCAAACCAAGAGGAAACCCAAATCTTCCACCAACATCTCCAACAAACCCTTAATCACCCAATTAACAACCTAATCACCTTACTAACCCTAGCAAGAACACTACTCTAACATAATCAAACTAAAAGTAACATAAACAAGAAGAATCAACCTAAACATCAAAACAAACATAAACAAACTAGTGAAAATGATGAACTATAATCAAAGATGTAAACTTGGATGAAATAAACAAGATAAAGAGTAAAAGGAGAAGAGGATTATACCATACTACAAAGGAAATGGAAAAGAAGAACACTTGCATAGAAGAAAACCCAAATAATTCCACCAAGGTTGTCAGTCTTGGATGGATTCTTCAAGAGATCCAATAATACAAGAGTAAACTAGGATTAGCTACTAATTACCGACTAATCTACACTAATCTAATCTAATCTAACCTAAAGTAGTATAGGGTTTTAGGAGAAGTGAAGAATATAACATAAGATGATGTCTTAATACAAGAGGGGGTATATATAGGGTTACAAGTGGAAAGGAGAAGAAAGAAAGCAAGGCGGAGTTGTAGCAGGCCCGTCCCGGCCGAGAAGAGGTGGTCCCGGTCGGGATGGGGTTGGTCCCGGCCGGGAAGACCTGCTCCAGGTCGGGATGGGCAGTCAGTAAGCTCATATTCGTTTCCTCCTTCATCCCGGACGGGAGGAGGCCATACCCGTTCGGGATGAGCCTTGTAGGCCTCCAATATGAACTTTTTGGCCTCTCCTTGCTTCTCATGGGCTTCCCATCGATTCTCGGGACTCGGGATTGGGTCTCAGAGGCTCGGGATTGGGTCCCAAGGTCTCGGGGTCGATTCCAAGGCATCGAATCATCGTTCCTTTACTCCGTTGGCTCCAAAATGTGTATGTATAGAGTCGGAATCGCTTCAACTCTTCCAAATCGGTCTCGGGAACCTGAAACGAACTAAAGGAAGCATAAGAAGCCCCTAAACCGCTCCCAAGGAGCGATTCTACAAGAAAAATGGGACCAAAACACTACAAAATAGGCACTACAAACCACACTTATCAGTATTAAACTTACACTTGCCCCCAAGTCACATAGAGCCCTCTCAATGTGTACATTCCTATCTTGCATGGTATGGAGAAGCTTCCCAGATCTTTGAGTTTTGGAGGTGATAGTTGTAGGTACATCTTGCTACATCCTCCCGTAAAGGCAATAGTCTCGAGTTCTCCCAACGATTTCTTCCTAGATAGGATCTCCTTAATAAACTGAGTATAGGTAGGCAGTAGAGTAATCAATTCGATAAAAGGAATAGTCACTTCTAGGTTCTTCACAAGTTCAAGCAACTTCTCGAATTGCTTGTCCGTTTTGGACTTGGATTGTCTTGAGGGAAAAGGTAAGTTAACCTTAGTAGCATCCCCCACTTCCTTAGACTTCAATTTCTCACCATGAGCCTCTTTGAACTTTGAAGAAGCTCCCTTAGGCTTGAATTTCTCATAAGAATGAAAGTAGTTGAAGTCTTTTGTGAGGAAACGACATTACTACCCTCGTCCACATCTTCAACAAGTACTTCTTTGCCTAAGTCCGAATTAGGGACTTCTTCATCACAAGAGTCCTCTAGAGGTTGATCAACCTCATCAAGTATAGGCTCCTCTCTTGGTTTTCCTCCATAGTCATCCTCAATAGGCATCATAGGCGGCTCAAAGCTAGAACCACTCCTCAATGTGATAGCATTAGCGGTAGCTTGGTTCGGTGTCGTGCCTTGAGGAGGCAATTGGGCTTTTTGCCTTGAGGAACTACCCGAAGCCACTTGAGACAATTGAGTTTACAACATTTTCACATGAGTGTCTCTAGCCTTGTTATCTTTTTGTATTTGAGCATAGAATTCTTGTTGATTCCTTTGCACTCCAATTGATAACGTTTCCTTTTTGCATTTCTAATTGAGCATAAAGATTGAAACTTTACTAACAATGAAAGATTAAGAGAAAAGAGAGAAGAAAGATTATACCAACTAGAAGATGAATGAAGAGATTGAAACTTGCATAAAAGGAAACCCAAAAACATCCACCAAGGTTGTCAATCTTGATAGATTCTTCGAGAATTCCAATAATATACAAGCAACTACTAGGATTAAGCTAAGATTAAAGGAGGATTAAGGAAAGATTAAAGAGAGATTAGGCTAAAAGTAGGAGTCTTCTATCTAGGGTTTCGTGACCCAAAACAATACAAAAAGGGGGTATTTATAGGGTTGCATGAATAAGGGAAATGAATCGACGGAGCGTTGAGGGGAGCAGGGGGCCTCATGGCCGTGTTAGGTGGGTCCCGGCCGTGAGCCAAGCCCGTCCCAATCGTGATGGGCCATGCTCACCGTCGTGACCTTCCTCTGTTGCTTCCTTCCTCTCGTCTTTACTTCACAGCTTGCTACACGACCATGTAGCTTCCCGGGTCGACTCCTTCTTGTTTTTCCTTGGCTCTATGGATATCTCGTGACTCATAATAGGTCCTTACGACGTAGAAATGGGCTCCAAAGGCCGCGTTCTTGCCATACGAACCTAGAAACACAAAATATCTCAAGAGAAGACATTAGTAGCACAAAAACCGCTTCTAAAAGTGATTAAACAAAGGAAAAACGCGTAGAGCAAGGAGGAAAGTCGGTGAAATTCTAGCATATCAAATCCCCCACACTTAACCCTTACTCGTCCTCGAGTAAGCACGAACTAACTAACTATCTACAGACTAAACTACTAGCCGAGCGGGTATTAGCGCATCCTACGCTCTTTCAACTCACGCGAGAGCACTTAGAGGAAAAATGCTCCCCGTAAGGCAAGTGAGGTCTTGTGACAATGATGCGGACACAACCGAACACGAAAACACACAAACACACAAACACACAAACAAACAAACAAGTAATCAGTTGCATCCAAGAAGAAAAACAAATACCGCTTCCCTCAAAAAAGAGGTGAAAGAAACACCGGTTAAGGACTCAAGGCAAGTGACAATGTTCCCAAGCTAATAACACAAACCGAAACGGACAAAATCCTAGTAGTATGACAACAAAGCAATAAAAAAGTTGATAACTTACCTAGGTCCTCCTAATCTTCTAAGAATGTACTACGGGATGATAAGCAGGATGGAAAGGGGATGAACCACGACGTTAGTCGATACTATAGGTAAGTGAAGCCCCACCTTCTTTAGCGATAAGCCAAGAGAGTCGTCCCATGCTCAAAAATAACCCAGTTAGTCCAAGTAAAAAGGTGGTTAAGGTTGCAAAATGAGGGAAAACCGACCATTATACTCCTTTGCATGCCCAACATCGTCTTTTGCATGTCGAAATCGGGTGTTGGAGCTTGTTGAGTGTGTGGAGAATTTGTGATGGCTAGAGGAAAGTCACAATCATAAGTAGGAGATTTACTCCTAGGCTTGGTATCTTGTTGTTGATTTTGGAAATTCCCTTAAGCTTGAAAATTGCCTTGATTTTGGCCTGGGAAATTACATTGGTTTTGGTATCCTTGGTTGTTGTTTTGAAAGCCTTGAGAGTTAGGATTACCTTAGAAACCACCTTGTTGAACTTGATTATTGAAGTTCCCTTGATTGTTGAAGCCTTGGTGATTGTTATAGGCACCTCGGTTTTGATAAGCATTTTGTTGTTGAAAGTTGTTGAAAGGCCTTTGATTGCCTTGGTAACCTTGGTTGCCCCTAAATAAGGGAGCAACATATGCTTGTCGATCTTATTGTTGGCCTTGTTGTTGAGCTTGTTTAGAAGCTTGAAATACTTGAGGGTTTTGGACATTTTGTGTCTTGGAAGATAATAAGGGATGCTTGTGAGTGTTTGCATTATAATAGTTGGAGAACGGTGTGCCTTGCTTGTAGAATTGGAAGACATTCACTTGCTCCACATTACTCAAGCATTCATAAGATTCATGTCCAAAGATCCCACATTTTTAACACATGCCATGATTGGAAGGATTAAATGTAGTGTCCATAGCATTAACTTGGTGCATAGTTTGTTGGGTGGAAGAACTTGTGCCTTGAGATTGATTAGCATGCCCTTGAAGCTTCTTATCGATTGCATCCATATGAGTCTTCAATTGCGCACCAAGATCGGCACTAAGTTGTGTGATAGCATCTATTTCATGCCTTCCCCCTCTATTGGCCTTCCTAGGCCTAATATATTGAGAATTATGGACCGCCTTTTCCTCAATCCTAGCCCATGTCTGATCATCTTCAACTTCGGTGAAACACCCAACAGATCCCATGTTAAGTATACCCCTTGAATCTTCATACAACCCATTTGTGGACATGACTTAGGTCCACCCCGACGCGGCGAAGCGCGGGTTTGGGTAGGCGAATGAATCTCATGGTAAGATTGTTCTCGGGTTCGAAATTTAAGTCAAAATGGAGTCGCCACCGAATTTTGTGGTTATTCGGAACCATACGAGCCCACTCTATGTCGTCATGGGCTTTACACAAAGTAAGCCCACTCCGATTTCAGAGTTCATGGGGCTCGTCCCTTTGCATTGCGATACCGATACCATCTATACCGGTATTCGTGTAAAGAATGACTCTCGTTCGCCAAGGGTTTCGGACATCCGGAAACCAAAGGTTCTGAGTAAGGGGTGAGGGTACGTGTTGGGAAGCCCACTAAGGACACCCAACCCCGCCCGCACATGGCGGCCTCTACTAAGACATCGTTCGTGTTCATGATACGCGCGCTAGTAAAATAATGAAATGATATGCAAACAGCGTTTTGTCTAAACATGCGAATTTTGCGTTAACTACGTCATTTAATGCATCTAATTACGGTCGAGTTGAGTTAGCATGCGAGGTTCATTTATAAAGCGTAAAAGCAAATAATAAATAAAGCTCGAAAAAGAAATAAAAAGCGTACAAGCTACACGGGCGGAAATACAACCCGGAATTCACAATACGACATAAACAAAACAACGTAAAACAAAGATAAAAACGGACCCATATATAAACTAGACCGCGAAATTATGTAGATGGACTACCCCGCTTAAATACGTATTATGTTACGTATTAAGCGAAGGACGGAAATAGGAGATTGTGGCGTATTGCTAGCCTAGTCCCGCATTCCGTAGTCTCGTCCCGACTTATCACGTAAAAGTGGTCAAAGTCGTTCTACGTGTCGTGACATGTGTAGCGTTTTGAAAAATGATGAAGGGTCGGTCGATGGTCTAAAGTCGATAAGAACGGGGCTCGAAATATGTGTCCAAGCCCTCGGGTTTGCGGGTTATGAGACCCACTCGATCGAGTCATTGACTGACTCGGTCGAGTGTGTCATTAACGTGGCTACTGACCACTTTTTGGGGTGCTACTCGATCGAGTGGCCTATGGCACTCGATCGAGTGCATCCTGTACGAGAGGTGACTCGCCTCGTTTTTGACTTGAAATCGATAGTCGGCCTAACCAAGTACGAATATTACGTGATTCGTACTTAGTTCGACCTCCGGTATTATAACCGTGTATGAACGAACATAATACCGTTATCGGGACTTTTAGAAAACGTTTCATTGTTAGATTACGAAACTTTGAATTAGTAACGAGATGTATCCCTCTACGTCACGACATCGAAACTAACCCTTTCGGGTTATGTGATGTCGGTATTCGTGTCAATGGGTCTCGAACCAATTATGGAAATGGAGTTAAATACGTTCAACTACGACGAATCACGATCACGTCACGCCCTTCAGTACATTGGGGCAGGGCTCCTCGAAAGGGCTCCACCTCCGTCGTTGCTCGTAAAGGGATTAGACGGACCGAATGTGATCATCGTAGTTCAACATTTTAAAACCGACTTTTGAATATTAGTATAATATACGCGGTATTATTAGAATTAGTAACGATATAAAACGAAAATGTAAAAAAATGCAAAAAAAGTGTTAGTGTTAACGTTGTGACGATTACGATTACAATACAAAAATATGATGAATTAAACGGAAATAAAGCGAGACAAAAGAGATTAGAACGGGGTTTAAGACACCCTCAACATACATGCTAGTATAGAACCTCGGAAATGGACTCGTGAATAGTGACGAAGCTCGGGAGTATCGAGGATGTATGAGAGTTGTGGTGTGTATGGGTGTATGTGTCGGTTTCCGAGGGTCAAGGAGGCTCGGAAATGGTGTTTTGTGCTTAGGGTTTGTAGTGTAGGTATGTAGGGTTGTAGTAGGGTTGAAGGTGACTGAAATTGTAGGGTTTAAGGTGAAAAAAAAGAAGTGAAATGCATGGGGGTGTCGTGGGGTATTTATAGGCATTACCCCACGACATAAGGGCACTCGATCGAGTGGCCCTAGTGCACTCGATCGAGTGCCTTAACAAATGGGCCAAGCCCGGGTAAAAAGGCTCCACTCGATCGAGTGGGGTCAATCCACTCGATCGAGTGGGTCAAACGGTTGAGCCAAAATAGGCAAGTTTGACTTTGTTGATTTTGTTTGCTTTTTTGAATTTTGATTTGTGCGCCAATCTGAACCTGGCTGGTTTTATGAGACGGTTTCATCTTTGACCGGGTTTTGACCCGGTCGCCAAAAGACGGGAATTATTTTCGGTGTCGGTTTTGGCCCAAATTAGTCCCATTTGACTCGGAACGACCCACTGGGCCTGAATTTGAGGTCTGTTTTGTGAGATTTTACTCCGCTAAAAAGTCCATGTCGGATATTATGAATTCTGAGCCCAAATCCGAGTATACTAAGTCACATTGACGTCCAATCATCATCGGGTGTTTTTCGGAGACTACCATAGACACGTGGCAGTCAAAATGCGGGTGTCTACAGAGCCCCCACTCTGACTGAGGCTTGGACAAGGCGAAAGTCAGAGTAGCTACCAAGCCCGCTAAGACCTGGTAGACTTCCGGTCGGGTCGTTTATAGTCCAGTAGACTTGCGTGAAGGGCTCGCCAGCCATAAGCAGAGGGTCATACCTGTCCTGACGATGATAGCTTCGCGGGGAGTCAGACTTGTAGCATAAGTCCTGGGCGCGACTATATGTGGGCCCATCCCGTATCTTTTCGGGGAAAATGCCGCCTCGGGCGTTCCGCTGGGGAAGTATACGAGCTGTTCGGGCTTGCTTCTGAAGCCTTGGGTCGCATTTGATGATGATGCTCCGTGGGGAGTAAAGCTTGCCTCTTTTGGGGAGTAGGTGTACCCGTATGCCGACACATCGTACTTCGGATGTAGCACACCGGGGAAAAACTAACTCCGTTGGGGAAATTAAATAGTTTCGCGGGGACTTGCTTCTTGAAGTCTGGGGTGTACCTGTATGCTGACACATAACAACTTGCATGTAACATGTAGGTAAAATGTTGACTCTCGCTGGGGAGAAAAAAGATTGAAAATTTTGGAAAGACAAAAATTTTGACGCGAAGAAATTTTTAGAAAATCTTAGGAAAGCTCGGGACAGCTTGATTCCTATTCTGGGTTCAAGTTTGAAATCAGGCCTGCGCGCGCATAGGGCCCAGCTGGATGAGGAGGCAGAGTAGTTAGGTTTTCTGTTAGGTTTTCTTATTATAAATATGAGAATCCCTGCTTCAGTTTTCTGCACCTCAACTCAAACTCTTCTTTTCCCTTCTCAAAATCTTTTAGACTTTCAAGAAAGTTAGGAAACTCTGCTATGGGTATCGATCATTTGACGGCTATGCTTCTCGCCTGGTCCCAATACTTTCGGGACAAGGAGAAGGTCAGGCTGACTCAGATGGGGATAGTCAATTTATTCCCTTTTCAACGTCTGATAGTGGATTCGCACTTTCTGGATGCCTGTCTGTCGTTTTGGGACACCACCCATCACGTGTTTGCATTCCCGAGGGGCGAGATGTGCCCTTTGCCCGAGGAGATTGCGGCCATAGGCGGTTGGGGCCTTGCTATTTAGCCCGCCATTCCTCCATTCTACCCGGATCCAAGGAGGAGATTAAGGGAGTTCCTGGGTTTGTCTCATGCTGAGGCAAACCGAATGGTGCAGGGAGATAACGTTTCCCTATTCGATCTAGCTGACAAGTTCATGAACCCACGGGACGTGAGGGCCACTCCTGCTCATAGGCGTAGGGCATTCGCCTTTTGCATGCTGCATAGCTATGTTTTCGAGGGGCTGATGGAGCTTGACTCATGTAGGGGTCAAATCAGGCTAATCGGAGTGGTTGACCAGATGGAGACTGGTCATAGCCCTGCTCGGCTAGCCACTGGGGAAATCATCACGGGTCTAGACGCCAGACGGCTTGACCCAACTCGACCGCTGACGGGGAGTACCCGTTTTCTTCAAGTATGCACCTCGATATTTTTAATTTTTTTTTTTCACGTTTCGCGCGAATTTTCTGATTCTCGTAAGTCACTCGATCGAGTGGACCTGTCACTCGATCGAGTGGACCTGTCACTCGATCGAGTGACACTCATACGGTGCTACTGCCTGTTTTTGACAGGCTTACTCGATCGAGTCAGCTGCTGTACTCGATCGAGTGGGCTGTAGCGGATCACTCAATGGCTTACGAAGCTTGTGTATGCTTTTCAGATATGGTTGTCGGAGCGGTTATCGATCATAGAGACCCCTCCAAGCATCCCCAATTACCGGAGCAGTCAGATTAGCTCCCGGAGGCGGAAGATAAGCTCGAGTCATCGGATTGATCGAGCTTACTGGGACGAGGAGTTGGTGTTTCACGGGGGTCCTTTGATCAGGTGGACCGTCGCTTGGTGGTTCCTTTCAAAATTGACCGGACTGGCTAAGAGGGACCAAGCCCGATACCTGACGATCTTGTCCTTAGACTGGACAGTTCACATTTATCCGGACCGCCTTCTAAGGCAGTTCGGTTCGTCTCAGCGCATCTCTGAGAAGGAAGCCATTATTAGCGTCCCGCTCCAATTGACGGACGCTATGTGCGACACTTGGTTGCAACGATGGTTCACTCGTCCCACATGGACGGTACCTAGCCCTTTGCCAATCCGCTTGGGTATCGCGGGCTTATCAGAAGTGGACTTCTGAAGAGTCCGAAGAAGCTCGAAAGGCCTTAAAAGTTGACGAGGCCATCGAATTGGTTCAGCGTGAGTCGGCGAAGGACAACAGAGACTTCTTCACCGGGGAACACAATCCTGAGACCGCAGTTCGGGGAGAATCGGGTCTTACGTCACAAACTAAGACTCGATCTAAGGAAGTCGGTTCTAGCAGCACTCGAGGGCAGACTGACTTGGAACGACGACTTGGGCCGAGGTTGGCAGTCCGGGACCGACTCGGTCCGCGTGACCGGCTCCCTGAGCCGGTCAGGGCTCGACTTGGGCCCATTGATATGACAGGGGAGTCGGGCTCAAACACTCGAGCCCGAGCTAGAGAAGTTCCCGTGGTGATTCGGGAGCGCTCCCCTCCGCGTCGTCGTCAGTGGACGACTACGGATGCCAAGGACAAGGGGAAGGGCAAGATGCCCTAAATGCCGAGTCCTTAGATTTATTATTATTTAAGTATTATTATTATTTTTTATGCGCCCTTTTTTGTGTTTATTTTTTTGAATTCCTGCATTTTGTAATTTCCCGAGTTTATCGGGATTTTTTTGAATTAATAAAGGAAGTTTATTATAAAACCGCTCCTGTCTTTTCTTGATTGCATTGGTTGTACCCTTTTGAGGGGTTGCCTACGTATCCGCGATTAGCAGAATCAAACCAAACATAGTTCAGGCATAGGAAATTTGCAATCTCGAATTACACCAAGACTATTAGTTCAAGATGTTTATGACAGTAGAATAAGTAATTCTAGCTCATTGACTTGCTTTTTGTAAAAAAATGATTTTGATAAAATTTGCTAATGACATTGAGAAATGGCTAAGGGTAGTAACGCTTCAGCTGGTCCAGGTTGGTTGGGTTGACAAACTCGTTCCCATCCAGGTCCGTCAGCATCACTGCTCCCCCCGATAGGATCTTCTTCACCAGATATGGCCCAGCCCAATTGGGTTTGAATTTTCCCCTCGGGTCAACTGGTAGTAGAGCTCGGATAGACTTAAGGACTAGATCGCCCTCCTTGATGTGTCTGGGCCTTACTCTCTTGTTGAAGGCCCGTTGGATCCTCTTCTGGTAGATTTGGATATTATTGAGGGCACGAGACCGTCGTTCGTCTAGTAAAACCAGTGAGTCATATCGTGCTCGAACCCAGTCGGCTTCGGGTACTTGACTTTCTAGCAGAATTCTGAGGGACGGTACCTCCAGCTCGACTGGTTGGACTGCCTCCATCCCATAGGTTAGGTAATATGGTGTCGCTCCGGTTGCGGTGCGAATTGACGTTCGATATCCCCATAGGGCAAAAGGTATTTTGTCGGGCCAGTCCCGGTAATTATCAGCCATCTTTTTGAGTATGGTGACAATTGTTTTGTTAGCCGCCTCTACTGCTCCATTTGTTTGGGGACGGTAAGGCGAGGAAGTATGCCTTTGGATTTTATACTTGGTCAGTAGGGCCGCAGTCTCGGCTTGAAAATGAGTCCCGTGATCACTGATAAATTCAGCGGGAATCCCATATCGACATATTATCTTGTTTTGGATAAACTTGGCGACATGCTTGGTAGTGAGGATGCGATATGATTCAGCTTCGACCCATTTGGTGAAATAGTCGATAGCTACCAAAATAAAGCAGTGCCCACCGGTACCCGAGGGATTTATTTTCCCGATTATGTCGATACCCCACGTTGAGAATGGCCAGGGTGACGTCATGGTATAGAGTAGTGATGACGGCATATGTTGCACATTGCCAAAAATTTGACAATTATGACAATGTTTGACATACGACCGGCAATCGGCTTCCATGGTATTCCAGTAATAACCGAGCCTCATGATTTTCCGAACCAGCATGTGGGCATTCATGTGTGGGCCGTTCTCACCATCATGTACTTCGGCCATAACCTTTTCAGCCTTGTATTTGTCAACACAAAGGAGAAGAGCCCCCTGTGCCGTCTTTTTATACAGTTGACCGTCGTCGGTGCGGATGAACTGGGTGGCTAGCCTCCGTAAGGCTTTCTTGGCTCGACCTTCCATCCCGGGAGGATATTCTCCGTTTGTCACGTATTTTAACACAGCTTGGTACCAGGGTTCGGGATCAGTTAACTCAATGTCTTCGATGTCGCAGATATATGCTGGCTCGGACCGTCTTTCGACGCAAATTGGCATACTAGTCACGTGGTCGGGAATATTCAGTAAAGATGCCAATTTTGAGAGTGCATCTGCAAACTGATTTTCTTCCCGAGGCAAGTATATGTACTCTACCTTTTGGAATTGTTTCTCGAGATCACTTACTCGTGCCTGGTAGGCCACGAGATTAGCATTTCGAGTCTTCCATTTTTGAAGTGCTTGGTTAATGACCAAGGATGAATCACCATGTACCCGGAGATTTGTTATCCCCAGATTGGTGGCGGCTTGTAGCCCGTAAATGCATGCTTCGTACTCTGCTGCATTATTGGTAACATCAAAGTCCAGTTTGATGGAGACGGGAGTATGTTCCCCTTTTGGTGAAATTAGGAGAATCCCGACTCCGAACCCTCGAAAATTAGATGCACCATCGAAGTATAAATCCCAAGTTTCAGTATCAGTATGGAAAATATCTTCGTCTGGGAAGGACCAAGTGTCGGTGTGTCCTTCTTCGGTTATCGGGCTATCGGCGAGAAATTCAGCTACTACTCGACCTTTAATAGCCTTTAATGGCACAAACTTCAAGTCGAACTCTGCCAACATTAGAGTCCATCTAGAGATTCGGCCGTGAGAACGGGCTTTTCGAAGATGTATTTGATCGGGTCCATTTTGGATAGCACATGGACCTCGTAACTGAGCATATAATGTCGGAGTTTCTTGGTGGCCCAGACTAGAGCCAAACACGTTTTTTCGAGCATGGTATATTTGCACTCATACTCTAAAAACTTCTTGCTGATGTAGTAGATGGCTCTTTCTTCGGAGTCAACTGTCTGAGCCAGCATAGCCCCCATGGCTGTCTCGGTCGTCGTTAGGTATAACGACAGAGGCAAACCGGGTTGAGGTGGCATTAAGACTGGTGGAGCAGACAGAATTTCTTTGATTTTGTCGAAAGCGGTTTGACACTTGTCATCCCATAGGACCCGTTCTCCCACTTTCAGTTTCTTGAAAATTGGCTCACACACCATGGTTAACTTGGAAATGAACCGACTGATGTACTGGACCTTCCCGAGGAATCCCCTTATTTCTTTTTCGGTTTTAGGAGGTTGCATCTCGGTAATGGCTTTGATTTTAGCTGGATCGACTTCGATACCTCGTTGGCTAACGATATGACCCAGTAATTTGCCTGATGTTACCCCGAAACTGCACTTTTGAGGGTTTAACCTCATGTTGTATCTGCGCAATCGGGTGAAGAACTTTCTTAGGGCGGTGATGTGACCGTCCCGTTCTTTGGATTTGACGATCACGTCGTCTACATAAACTTCTACCTCTTTATGCATCATGTCGTGTAATAAAGTGGTAGCAGTCCTTTGATATGTGGCCCCGGCATTAATGAGACCGAAAGGCATGACGGTATAGCAGTAAGTACCCCAAGGTGTGGTGAAGGTAGTCTTACTCATGTCTGCTTCCGCCATCTTGATCTGATTATACCCGGCATACCCGTCCATGAATGATAGAAGGGCATGATCGGCCGTGTTATCCACCAGTATATCGATGTGTGGTAACGGAAAATCATCTTTTGGGCTCGCCTTGTTAAGATCCCGAAAATCTACACATACCCGCACTTTACCGTCCTTTTTAGGAACCGGCACGATGTTTGCCACCCAGTCCGGATATTCGGACACTTGTATGAAGCCGGCTTTGAACTGTTTATCGACTTCTTCTTTTACTTTGAGAGACCACTCGGGCCTCATCCGACGAAGCTTCTGTTTGACCGGTTTGCACCCGTCTTTGATTGGTATGTGGTGCTCGGCTATTTCCCGTTCTATCCCCGGCATGTCCTTGTAGGACCATGCGAAGACATCCTTAAACTCTTGGAGGAGGTTTACGAACTGTTGTTTCTCCTCGGGATCTAAGGATAACCCTATCTTAAGTGTTTGAGGCTCTAAGGTTGTTCCCACATTTATGGACTCGGTTTCTTCGATTACCGGGTTCCGGGACTCCCTTTGCTCTAGTTGCTCGATCAGATGCGGAGGTAAGGGTACCTGTTCGTCTGATTTCTCAATGTCATAGCATAAAACATTTTTAAAAGCAGAATTTGAAAGAGACAAGTCGTAAGCAGAACGGTTGTTATTATTGATTGAAAATTTGGAGAACAGCTCAAAGAGAGCAGCCATCTGATCATTGGTCAGTGGCGGGATAGGTAGGGCACTCGGGACAGACCCCGAAGTGCCAGCAGCAGGAATAATAAAAGGGAGGGGGGTTACAGGAGTGACTCTAGCACCGACTTCCCTAGACTCGACCTCAGACTCCGACTCAGACTCCGACTCAGACTCGGACTCGGACTCAGACTCAGGCATGTCTCCCTCTTCGGTGACCAGCTTGTAGATCCTTCCCTGACTGTCAGTCCACTTGACAGTCTTCCTCCAGGCCCTATTTCCCGTCTCGGAACCAACATCCGAGATCAGCTTGGTCGGGTCAAACCTGTTGCTGCGGAGGATCAGGTTGACCAGGTCTTCCTTTGGAGTTGGGGCTACGGTGTCTTCCCCAAATAGTAGCCCTAGAGCGGGCTCAGCATCTTCAGCTCCATTGGACTGGATGAGGGCGAACACATCATCCGGAATGTAGTTGCAGTCCCGGACCAAGTGGGTCCCGAGCTGCATAGCATTGGGTTGGTATAGACCAACCTGGACAGCCCCAAACACCGGTGTGACGAAGTAGTCAGCCAACCGTGGGCTATAAGGGTTCAAGTAGATACCCTTAAGGATGTTGCAGGCCTTTTCGATCCCTGCTCGGACAACATTTTCGGGGGTGATGTCATAACCGAGACCAAAGTGAGATTCTTCGTCTTTGAGAACCTCGATGATCTTCCCAGCTGGAAGATCGGGTCGAGAGGTAGCCCCCGGAAAGTACCCTAGGTTTTGGAGCATCATGTCGATACTCGTAGTGAAGTAAGGCCTAAAGAGGTACTCTTCCTCGATCATCCCCACAAAATCGAACCCCCAGAGGTCCGTGCGTCCCGTGGCGTTACAGCTAGCCACAGTCATCGGTGTTGCCTCTAAAGTGATGACATCGTTAAGCAGAGGCATCTTGATCTTTCGATGGAGGGTGGAGGACACCGCCTTGACCGCGTGGATCCAAGGCCTACCCAGGAGCAAGTTGAACGATGAGGTGACATCGATCACCTGAAACTCGAGCTCCTTTTCTATTGGGCCGGTTATGATGGTCAGTTTCACGGCCCCAGCTACCGACTTCGGGCTCCCATCGAAAGCTTGGATGGTCTGAGCAGTCGGAACATAGTCAGCCTCGGTAATGCCGAGGGCTTTTGCGGTCCTTAGAGGAAGGACGTTCACAGCAGACCCGTCATCAACTAGGGTCATGGGAATGTATTTTCCTCGGCAGACCACCGTGATGTAGAGGGCCAGGTTAGGGGTGGCCCCAAATGGTGGTAGGTCGGCTTCAGAGAAAGTGATCACCGGCCCTTCTTCCTTGGCCTTGCCCTTTAGGTGGGGCAAGATTGTGGCTACCATCTCAGCGGGGGTAACCAAAGAGTCAACCTTGATTTGATCGAGAGCCTTTGTGAGTGCTTCCCGATGTTCTTGAGAACTAACCAGGAGTTGCCATATAGTGAGGTCAACTCGGGTCTTCTTCAATTGTTTCACAAGAGCCGTTTCAGCAGTTGGCTCTTCAGAGGCGACTTTCGTAATGACGGTTGTCGGGATAGGGGTGTCCCTAGAGCTAGTGGCTTGAAAGGGACGGCCAAGGTGGTTACTGGTTAAGACTCGAGATTTAGTCTTTCGAATCTCCTCGGCGGTAATGGGGACAGCTTCCCCTTTGGTGAGGTAGACGTCTTCCTCGTCGTCGAACCAGATCCCGTTCACTTGCGGGATAAATGGGGAGATAAGGTGAGAGAAATCGATCACCTCCCCGGTAAAGATGGCGTGGGAGCTGAAAGGATTCTCCTTGTTACTGGGCTTATCTCCGGGAAGCGGGATTTTACCGCTTTCGATCAGGTCCTGAATCAAGTGCTTCAGCTTCCAGCACTTCTCGGTATCATGTCCATTGCCTCGGTGGTATTGGCAATAGGCTTGAGCATTGTAGTTCTTGGAGCGTCGCTCGACCAGAACTTCAGGAGTTGGGCCTATCGGTTGGATTAGGCCTTTCGAGGACAGCCTTTGTAAGGCATAAGTATAGGTCGTACCTATATCAGTGAAAACCCGAGGTGGGGTGTTTCTCTTGGACGGGGCATCTAGTAGATTAACCGCGTCGAAAATACTGCGGGTTGCAGCTTGAGGCTTGGTTGTGGAGGAAGAAACCCCTTGGTAACCCTTAGCAGCGGCCTTGGTGAGGCCTTCCAGTCTCAAGTCATCTTCGATCCTCATACCCATTTCAGTAAGGGTGGTGAAATTGGGTATGACGGCATATCGGAGGTGGACCCGGTAGGATGGGAGGAGGTTCTTAACAAAGGCCTCCACCAAAGTCTTCTCACTGGGCTTATCGACCAGTTTCACGCTCTCGGCCCTCCATCGTTGAAGGTATTTGGTAAAACCTTCTTTCGGCTCCTGGGCCATAACTTCCAGAGATCTCATTGTGGTTTGGATCTCGGTGTTGTCAGCATAGTTCCGAGCGAACTCGGTGGCCACATCATCCCATGTAGGGTATTTCTTCGGGTCTAGCCTGTAGTACCAGGCCCGGGGGTGCTTTTCAAGAGACGCAGCAAAGAGGTTCTTGAACATGGTGGAGTCCACCCCTTTGATGGCCATGAACTCCTTGAAGGCCCGTACATGTAGTAACGGGTCTTCAGTCCCTTCGAACATAGGCAAACCGGTGAGGTTCAGGTTTGCAGGCAGCTTGTCACTTAGCGGGTTATACTCCCGACTGTTTTCCCGGTGAATGTTGTTATTCCCAGTTAAATGCACTTGTTCTTCCAGTCGGCGGACCGAGCTAACCAGTTCAGCTAAAGGCCCGGTAGTTCCGGTAGTAGGAGTCCTGTGCTCCACCGAAGCCAATCGAGTGACGATAGCAACTTGCCCAGCCCTCATTTCATTCAGTTGGGCATCGATGTCGGCCTGCTTCTCGATCATGGAATCAACGGAGGCTTTCAGTTCAGCTAAGGCAGTTTCCATCCTGCGAGTGTGTCTGGTTGATGGTGGCCTGTCTGTAAGAACACCACGTAATCAGAAACCGAACCCAGTCTTGGAATCAAAGGAAACAGCACATCCCGAGCGACCCAAAAAGAAAGGACTGAGTGGAAAAGACTTGAGAAAGACATCTAGACGGATGACTCGTGGGTGGTATGACTTCCTTAGGATTTCGGCTTTGTGGGCCTAGTCCCGTTCGAAGGAAGGTCCACGTGAGATTACTCCCCAGACTTTTGACTCGAGTGTATGGACGGACCTTCCTTTGTAGGGGTATGCCCTACGCGGGTTGGTCGTGCCTTGACAGATAAGGCGGACTTGGGAAAGGGGGGAAACTCGTGATATAAGATCGACGGAGTTTTGACGCTATAAACCCTCTACGTATTATGCAAAGACCCGACACACGGATAGACGGTAGGTCCTATAATAAGGAAGGTTTATTTTAGGAAAGTTGAAAGTTGAGGTTTGAATGCAAAATGAACGAATTTCCGAAAGTGTTGAAAACTGAAAACGGAATTTCGAAAACCGAGATTAGAATTTTGAAAAGGAAAATTCCGAAAATCAAGGTGGGGTGAAAATTCGAGAATTGAAACGGACAGCATGCCGACTACAAAAAAGGATATTTTGAGTCAAATCGTTGATCCTAAATTTCGGCGGCATTCCGAGTTTTGAAAATTGGGTATTTTGAAAAGGTGAGTCCCGAAATGGGCAGCATTTCGGGTTTTTCAAAATTGGGTGTTTTAGAATGACGGGTCCCGAAATGGACAGTATTTTGGGTTTTTTGAAAGGTGGGTATTTTGGAAAGATGCAAATTTTGAAATGACGGTTTTTGAAAAATGACACGGAAACCAAGTAGCACGTAGTCAAACAAGCATTATAACGACGCTCATGTATGCTTTACACTAAGTCTCGGTCGGTCAAAATAGGGTCTATACCAACAACGATGGCTTTCTCATGTGATGGACGGACTCCCTAAGCCGAGTTGGTCTTAGGACATGCCGCAAAACCGAGATGAGTTCCACCATCGATGTTTTTAGCGCACCCATGTAGGAATGCACCGCGGTATAGTGGGACGTCGGTCACAAGTAACCGGCCCGGGCAAAAATTGGTTATGCATGAATCATTAAACTAATGCGCGCACACTATTCTACGAACGATTTCTCTTCGAGTCTCACCCTAGGAACCCCGATGACATGTGGTACATCAGGTATCCCCAGCGGAGGCGCCAAATTGTGGACATGATGTAGGTCCACCCCGACGCGGCGAAGCGCGGGTTTGGGTAGGCGAATGAATCTCATGGTAAGATTGTTCTCGGGTTCGAAATTTAAGTCAAAATGGAGTCGCCACCGAATTTTGTGGTTATTCGGAACCATACGAGCCCACTCTATGTCGTCATGGGCTTTACACAAAGTAAGCCCACTCCGATTTCAGAGTTCATGGGTCTCGTCCCTTTGCATTGCGATACCGATACCATCTATACCGGTATTCGTGTAAAGAATGACTCTCGTTCGCCAAGGGTTTCGGACATCCGGAAACCAAAGGTTCTGAGTAAGGGGTGAGGGTACGTGTTGGGAAGCCCACTAAGGACACCCAACCCCGCCCGCACATGGCGGCCTCTACTAAGACATCGTTCGTGTTCATGATACGCGCGCTAGTAAAATAATGAAATGATATGCAAACAGCGTTTTGTCTAAACATGCGAATTTTGCGTTAACTACGTCATTTAATGCATCTAATTACGGTCGAGTTGAGTTAGCATGCGAGGTTCATTTATAAAGCGTAAAAGCAAATAATAAATAAAGCTCGAAAAAGAAATAAAAAGCGTACAAGCTACACGGGCGGAAATACAACCCGGAATTCACAATACGACATAAACAAAACAACGTAAAACAAAGATAAAAACGGACCCATATATAAACTAGACCGCGAAATTATGTAGATGGACTACCCCGCTTAAATACGTATTATGTTACGTATTAAGCGAAGGACGGAAATAGGAGATTGTGGCGTATTGCTAGCCTAGTCCCGCATTCCGTAGTCTCGTCCCGACTTATCACGTAAAAGTGGTCAAAGTCGTTCTACGTGTCGTGACATGTGTAGCGTTTTGAAAAATGATGAAGGGTCGGTCGATGGTCTAAAGTCGATAAGAACGGGGCTCGAAATATGTGTCCAAGCCCTCGGGTTTGCGGGTTATGAGACCCACTCGATCGAGTCATTGACTGACTCGGTCGAGTGTGTCATTAACGTGGCTACTGACCACTTTTTGGGGTGCTACTCGATCGAGTGGCCTATGGCACTCGATCGAGTGCATCCTGTACGAGAGGTGACTCGCCTCGTTTTTGACTTGAAATCGATAGTCGGCCTAACCAAGTACGAATATTACGTGATTCGTACTTAGTTCGACCTCCGGTATTATAACCGTGTATGAACGAACATAATACCGTTATCGGGACTTTTAGAAAACGTTTCATTGTTAGATTACGAAACTTTGAATTAGTAACGAGATGTATCCCTCTACGTCACGACATCGAAACTAACCCTTTCGGGTTATGTGATGTCGGTATTCGTGTCAATGGGTCTCGAACCAATTATGGAAATGGAGTTAAATACGTTCAACTACGACGAATCACGATCACGTCACGCCCTTCAGTACATTGGGGCGGGGCTCCTCGAAAGGGCTCCACCTCCGTCGTTGCTCGTAAAGGGATTAGACGGACCGAATGTGATCATCGTAGTTCAACATTTTAAAACCGACTTTTGAATATTAGTATAATATACGCGGTATTATTAGAATTAGTAACGATATAAAACGAAAATGTAAAAAAATGCAAAAAAAGTGTTAGTGTTAACGTTGTGACGATTACGATTACAATACAAAAATATGATGAATTAAACGGAAATAAAGCGAGACAAAAGAGATTAGAACCGGGTTTAAGACACCCTCAACATACATGCTAGTATAGAACCTCGGAAATGGACTTGTGAATAGCGACGAAGCTCGGGAGTATCGAGGATGTATGAGAGTTGTGGTGTGTATGGGTGTATGTGTCGGTTTCCGAGGGTCAAGGAGGCTCGGAAATGGTGTTTTGTGCTTAGGGTTTGTAGTGTAGGTATGTAGGGTTGTTGTAGGGTTGAAGGTGACTGAAATTGTAGGGTTTAAGGTGAAAAAAAAAGAAGTGAAATGCATGGGGGTGTCGTGGGGTATTTATAGGCATTACCCCACGACATAAGGGCACTCGATCGAGTGGCCCTAGTGCACTCGATCGAGTGCCTTAACAAATGGGCCAAGCCCGGGTAAAAAGGCTCCACTCGATCGAGTGGGGTCAATCCACTCGATCGAGTGGGTCAAACGGTTGAGCCAAAATAGGGAAGTTTGACTTTGTTGATTTTGTTTACTTTTTTGAATTTTGATTTGTGCGCCAATCTGAACCTGGCTGGTTTTATGAGACGGTTTCGTCTTTGACCGGGTTTTGACCCGGTCGCCAAAAGACGGGAATTATTTTCGGTGTCGGTTTTGGCCCAAATTAGTCCCATTTGACTCGGAACGACCCACTGGGCCTGAATTTGAGGTCTGTTTTGTGAGATTTTACTCCGCTAAAAAATCCATGTCGGATATTATGAATTCTGAGCCCAAATCCGAGTATACTAAGTCACGTTGACGTCCAATCATCATCGGGTGTTTTTCGGAGACTACCATACACACGTGGCAGTCAAAATGCGGGTGTCTACACCATTCCAAAATTTTTGGACAAGAAACCATTGGGACAACCCATGATGGGGGCAAGAACGAACCAAAGACTTAAACCTTTCCCACGATTCATAGAGCCCCTCTTCATCACGTTGTTGAAACCCCGTGATTGAAGCTCTCAATAAGTTTGTCTTCTCCGGTGGATAGAACTTTTGATAAAAAGTTAGAGCTAGCTTCTTCCATGTGTCTATACGTAGAGCCGCCTTGTTGAGACCTTTAAGCCATTGTTTCGCCTTGCCAATCAACGAGAAAGGGAAAAGAACCCATCGGATTTGGTCTTGGGTTATTCCCGCTTGTGAAATGGCGTCACAATAGTCGGAAAAAGCCTCCATGTGTTGATGTGTGTCTTCCGTAGGCAAGCCACTAAATTGACTCCGCTCAACCAATTGGATAAATTGCGTTTTAGCCATAACATTTCGGGCATATGCGGCCGGTAAGGCGGTGGGACCGGGCAAAATGTCTTCCCTGAAGGTTGAATGAGAAGAAAACTTAGGCATGATATGATTCATTGGTGATGACGGTGTTGAACTTGATTGAGATGTTGAAGGAGAAGCAGGAGGTGATTGAAATAATGTACCAATGGGATTCAGGAAGTTCCCTTCAGTAGTCTCTTGAGGCGGTTTGTTTAAGTCAAATCCAAGTACTTGCTCCTCGATGTTGGTGCTAGTACCCGGTTGAGAGGTCCTAACTCTAGCAATTGTCCTTTGGCGAAAGGCTCTAAATAGTCTCTCCGGATCTGAATTGAATACCTAGGAGTCGTCTCTTCCTCTAGGCATATTCTACACACTTGGAACAAACGTGAGAACACCTAGTGCTTTATGGGTACTAGGTAGAGACAATAAACACACACAACAAAATACAAGGAAAGAAGAACACACAAAAACGGTAACTAAGTCAAGAAAATGAGCAAACAAAGTCTAAACACCGTCCCCGGCAACGGTTCCAAATTGATGGTGGGTTTTATCATCGACCCCAACACCAAATAAACCAATGAACCTAACTAGTAGCTAGGGTAAGTCGGGTCGAACCACGAAGACGGAAAAGGCTAGACCAGAGTATGCCTAGAGAAAAGACAAAGTCACAAGAAACAATGGAGGAGAATATTTTTGGGTTTGGACAAAGACTAGAAACTAAGATTAACATAAACTAAATGATTCAATAAAGACTAAATTAAGATAACAAACAACTAGAACAATAGCTAAGATGATGATGAATTCAAAAGGAAAAGAACTAGGATTAGGTCGTGTTCATGATTGTCGAGATGATCAAGGGAGAACAATGGTGAATGGGTAGTCAAGCTATCTAGGTATAATCTGGGCTCTCGCTCCAAAACCGGCCTAGAGGCTTACCGCTCTCGCGAGAGAACCCAACTTAGCCACATACAAGACAACACAAAGAAGGCAAGACAACATGCATTTGTAACTACAAGTCATACAAACACTTCATCAAACATGGTACATGCATACAACCAAGAAGCAACCAAAACAACCATCAACATCCTACACAAACCATTAATCACCCATGAAAACACCCAATCCCCCTACTAATCCTAGCAAGATGACTACTCACACATATCTAAGTTAAAACTAATATGAACAAAGGAAAGCACCATAGGAACAAACACATTTATTATGCAAGATAAACAATGAAAAACAATCATCAAGAGAAAAAGATTGAAACTTTAATAAAAATCTAAGATTGAAAGAGGAGGGACAAGAGAAATTATACCAACACAAGAGAGAAATGGAAATATTGAAACTTGTATAAAAGATAACCTAAGAACATCCACCAATGTGTCAATAATGATAGAATCTTCGAGAGCTATGATTAAGGAAATATTAAGAAAGGATTAATGATAGATTAGGCTAAAAGTAGAGACTTTCTATCTAGGGTTTCGTGCCTTAAAATATTACAAGAGGGGGGTATATATAGGGTTACACAAATAAGGGAAAGGGGGCGACGAAGCGCGAGAGGAACAGAGGGCCTCACGATCGTGTTCCAAGCCTCCCGACCGTGAGCCAGGCCCGTCCCGGCCGTGATGGGGAGGGGGGGGGGGGGCTCACGGTCGTGACGCCCTTTCGTCACTTTCTCTCTTCTCGTCTTTACTTTATGACCTACTACACGGCCATGTAGCTTCATGGATCGACATTCCTTGATTCCCTAGCGATGTCGTGACTTGGGATGGGCTCGAACGACGATGAAAAATATTCCAAAAGTCATGTTTCACCTCAAAAGAACCTACAAGCACAATCATAGCAAAACAGGGCATTAATAGCACAAAAACCGCTTCTAAAAGAGGTTTAACAAAAGGAAAAAGGGAAACAAAGACGAGAAAAAGAAGCTAAAAATCAAGCATATCACACAACTTCACTAAAGAAGTAAGGTTCTTTATGATCAGTGATCTTGCTCACCATGTTTGCAAACACCTGCTCCACCTCTACACTGGAAATCTTGGCAACAACCATTGCTGACCTGTTTGAGGGCTGCGTGACAAAGTCCTTTACCCAGCTTGGTATTCTCCTGTCTCTACTTGGTCTCCCCTCTGGTTGATCATTCTGTATTCCATCTTGATGATTAGTCTGCTCCCCATTCTCCCCATTTTCCGACGCATCATCAGCATTGTTTTCCTGTTCAACAAGTACTGTCGCTTCAGGAATTTGAACATCTTCTACACTACTTGCACCACATCATGTTCTTGAGGAATCCACAATGGTGAAGGAGTCATATAATTCCCTGGAGCATTCTTATTGAAAGAATATATCTGCTCATGAAACACAATGCCCATTGTCACAATTCTCCTTTTAGTCACTAGGTCTTGGACTTTACAACCTTTCTGATGTGGTGCATAATCAAGAAACACACATAGTACTCCCCTTGGTTGCAATTTGTATCTGTTTCTTTCAGGATTATAGACAAATGTCAAGCACCCAAATGTTTTCAACTCAACATAGGTAGGGGGTTTGGTATTCAAGGATTGAACTTTGGTTAGTAAAGACACTTTAGCAGTCATGTGATCAGAGGTCCCAGAGTTAATTATCCATACATCATCTGATGCACAGATTTCATTACAGTGCAAGGTAGCTACAAAGTGCAGTCTAACTCATCATCTATATCTCCCCTGTCCTAGAGCGATTATTACTCATTGGAACAAGCTAAGCTTCAGGAGACTTTCTAACTGGGGAGATGCAGCTTCACTTGTAACACCCCGACCCAATCCTAGGACCGGAAATGTTAACTGCGGTAGCCCGCCAGGCTTTGTACTGGTCCCACAAACCAACACGAGTCCTTTCCAGCACATTTTCTCCTCACTCATGTGCATCCTGAAAACCTTCCCAGAAGGTCACCCATCCTAAGATTGCTCCCAGTCAAGCACGCTTAACTGCGGAGTTCTTATTATAGGCAAACCAGAAAAGAAAGTGCACTTTGTTGATATGAGTAGTACTTCAAATCCCTTTAAGCAAAACTCATAAATAGGACATCTTCAATCAATGTGAGGTGTTTCATCACTGGCAGCGGCAAGGTCAAGCTGTTTAGTCTTTGTAGTTGCAGCTGTCCTTCCTTTGCTTTTTGGATTTCCTAGGCCTGCATCATACTTCTTGTTTCCACCCTGCTGTGAGTTATTTCCTTGAATGAATTTTTGAGATCTGTTTTTGTCTTGACCCTTATAATTACTCTTCTGGCCATTTTGTCTATTCTTTGGGTGACCACTTTGATAGCCAACCACTTCCCAATATTCTTCAGACCGGTGATATTTTTCTTCCGCAGTGAGAGCATTTTTCTTCAATCTCTTCTGCTCAGCAACACACTCACTTCTTGTTCATTCCTTGTTGTCAGATTTCTTTCTTAAGACTCCTCTTCCCAACATTTTTCTTTTCCAACTCATCCTACACAATCTGCAACTGTGCATAATACTCTTCAATACATCTGTTGTTTTGAAAGATCTCATAAGACTCTTTGTTGAGTTTGAACTTCCTAACACCATTCGAGACAGTGTATCTCTTCTCAAGTGTCTTCCATATATTGAACTGTAGTTTGGGTATACATGAACAACCTCTTGATCCTTTCACTTACATTCTGTAAGATCCAAGAGATGACCAGATTGTTGGACGTATCTTAGGCCTCCTCTTTAGCTGTATCAGTGGCAGGTTTTGTGACCTTACCAGTGACATAACCAAGTTTTTTCTTGGCAGACAACGCCAACTCCATTTGACACTTCCACGGCACAAAGTTCTCAGCACCAGAGAGTTTTGGAGTTATCTTCGGGGTCTGAGTGCCCTCACAAGAGTGAGGGAACAGAGGATCGTTCATATCTATGGCTGACGATGCTGCACCATCAGACATGATGAAAAAACTAAAACAATTGAAACTTTTACTATAAAATAAGTGATGCTAAGAGAAAGATGTTACATACAGAAATTGTAAAGGCACAATTTCATCATGGGCTTGTGGCTATGATACTATGAAGATTTGTTAAACTAAGCCATGTATAACAAAACATTGATTTTGCGGTATGAACTTTATGTGAGATTTTATGTGAGGAAGAAAGTTCGCCGTTTGCGGCTGTTGTCATTTATTCAATCACCATGCCTCTTACATGTAATCCCCTAGGAATTCTAACGCAATACAGTGGCGAAAACACTGTAGAGTGGGATTAAAACACACTGACAAACTATATCTTATTAAAAGAAATGGTAAGTCAATATAAATGCCTCTTTTAACAAAAGAGCTAAAAGCAAAATCTCCAAACGGGTTTATACAAATCCATAAATAAACATGAATGAAGGAAGAGTAGGATCCACGCTACTCACTAGCTCACACCCAAAACTCAGCAGCAAATATCTGTCATGTTATAAACATAACAGCCACGTCAGTGGGGAGTAACTCGGACGTTCTCCCAACCAAATTATATCATATGGAAAAATAATAGTCTTATTATATCAAAATATTTAAAAAGAGAAAACATTAAAATGATATAATAAAAATAAGTTTTCAACGAAACTTAAAGCACTTGCCAACTAGCAAGTCAAAATCAATCGATAATATAAATATTCAAAAATGGCGTTATGGAAATTCGGTCGGTGTGCACAAGGCTAGACTTTCAGTAGGAATATTACTGGAAACTAGGTTCGAGAACTGTAGACTTAACTCATAACAGAATCTAGTCTCTAACTAGGCAACTCAACTATAACAGGACTGCGTGCAGCGAGGTCTTGATTTAAGTAGTATACACCCCTCCTAGATACCAAGTGTATCCAGTTCAACTGACGGCGACTAACACGATGCGATATCTAGCTTAAGGGCACAATGCACACTCTCCTGAACACAAACCATGCTCAGTTCAACAACCAAATGTGCCCCAAATGGGCACACCAGCTTTATAGCTGATGGCAAAAACGTACATCCCAGACTATATTATTCTAACCCCACACTTGACTTTATTCCATAACTCCAAAACAACCATTATCGATATAGAGAAATAAATAATCATCGTAAATAATATGAGGATAAAATGAATAAACATTTTATATAAAAAGGGGGAACTTTCTATAAATAGAAACTTACTAATTTTATAAACTTACTTAAAATAGAAATATCGTTATAGAAAATACGTAAGTTATTAAAATATGTGAAATGTATAAAAATAGCATTTCTGACGAAATTAACATTTTATTATTATCGTCGTTATCGTAACTTTAATATATTTCAAAGTTCGTTACTCAAAATATATAAATAAAATATAATAAGTCAATATATAGTATTTTATAAATAATTAGAAAATCAAGTTAAAAATAAGAATTTTTAGAAAAGAGGTGTTTTAAGAAAAACGATATCAAAATTAATTGAGTCAACGAGTTTTATAAATGAAATGAGATTTACAAAAGTTTCAATTTATTTTTAACAAATAGTTTTTATTAATAAATAATACAAATTTTACTAAAATTGTCAATTGTTAACAAATAAGAAATCATTAGTGAAAATAGTCTCGACTAAAAATATAATTAAACAAAATCGACTATTTTCTCATTTATTAGGATAATTCGTAAAACAAAATTGATTTATTAAACAAGTATACAAACCTCGATTATAATATAAAAGTACAATTTTGAGTTAAAATTATAAATCAACGAAATATGAAGAAAATATGAAATCGTTATTATTTAGTTACTAGTGTCACGATAACCAACAAGATATTACAACGATCGTAAATAATTAACTTACTAACGGTTTATAAAACGATATCGAAAACTTGTAAAAATATTTATAAGGCATATGATTTAAAAATGACATTTTTAGCAAATAATAAATAGCTAAAATTAGAAAATTGGAGTTAAAATACTTACCACATACTACTACTCAAACATACGATATAAAATCGAATAAAGTCCTAAAGTTACCTTGAGTCTATAGTCGAATCGATCCCGAACTTGTCCACTTGCATAGTCCAACCACCAAATCTTCAACAGCACGCCTTAAGCTTCGTGTCGTGAGTTTCTAGCCTTCCAAATATGCTCCACTACGAAATTCGAGACAAAAGAAACAGAAACAAAGAAATCGGAATAAGGAAAGTTGAAAGAGAATAGAGGTGACCCGGAAAAATGGATAACATAGGAAGGACGAAAGGTTCGTCTACAAACGAGACATGAAAAGAAAATAGGGGTAATAGGAATGTATGACAAAGAACCAGAGGACTCGAAAAAGCAGGGGTGAGGAAATCGATAGCGCGAGACGACATTAGCAGCACAAGGCAACTCGAACAAAACACGGGTTCGATAAATCGAAAACGGTACAGCAAAGACAAACGTAGCAGCAGGAGGAAAAGAAGGAGAAAAAGGGGAAGGAAGTAAGAGCAGCAGCATAACACATGATATGACGAACAAAGGAAACGACAAACAGAACAAGAGTTCAGGGAAATCAACAATAGTTGCAGTAGGCAGACACCAACAACACTACGAGAACAGCAGCAGTAAACAAGCAGCCACACGAGCAACAGTACAACGCATCAACGGCAACAAACGGAACATTAAAGAAAATCGACACCGAACAGCAACAGCGTACAACCAACAGAATAGACGATTATAGAGAACAAACAATGATATCAGCATCAGCATTGTCGAAACTCACATAAGTGAAAATATCGACATTGAAGAAACAAAAACAACGCAACAGCAGAAAGAGGAAGAACGGACAGCAGCAAAATGAGGATGAGAACAGAAGAGCAAGAAGAAGAAGAATAAGGACGAGGAAACTACCTCGGCTGAAACAGGGACGACAAAACGGAGTAGCACCACACTAAACGAAGGCAGCAAACGAGCGGCAAAAACAACGCACGCAACACAAGAGGGAAAATTCGAGCAGAGAAAAAAAAAACAGCAGCGACCGTCGATAGCAACACAGACAACAGCGCAGCAACGATAAAATCGAGAAGGGGACAGATAAACAAGGAGGAATAAGAAGGATCCTAAAAGAGGGGCTGAACCAGGGTGACGTAAATAAGGTGTGAGAGTAATGAGAGGGGTTGAAGCGGTGTAATTAAAAAAAATAATGAAAGAGAACGGTGGAATAAGAAACGAGGAAGGTGAGAAGAATGAAAAGGTTATGCTGAATGAGGGAAAACAAAAGTGAAGCGGTGGAACATTAAAAGCAAAGAGGGGTGTACGTAATATGTGGTTCAAATGAATCAAAAGGATTAATTAAATTAATGGGATAGGAGACGAATTTCGTACGATAAGTTGACCCACGAATCGAACTAAAAACGAATTAATAGAAAATAATTGGGCTGACTAATAAAATTAGTAAATAAACATTCTCGAGATATAAATATTTGTTCGAGACGCAAATAAAGTTTGTAGAAATAAATAATTAAACGATCAAATAGTATTTCCCGATAAATAATAAATTTTCGATAAAGTAAATTAAATTGATTTTTCGAGGAAAGAAAATAAATATTTTGACGAAACTTAAAATAAATGATCTTCGAGTTTAAAATATATATAAATAAAAAAAATTTAGAATTGAATCGTCAAAATAGAATTTCGACAAGAATTAAATTAATTGTATAAAATGAATCGATACAGACATAAAAATACGTTTTAAATAGAAAGAAGAGTTTCCAAGACAAATAGAATTTTAAGAGTTTGAAACGATTAAACAATAAATTCGTTTTATGATAATTTTAAAAATTACTAGTTAAATCGTAAAAATAAAAATAGGAACATAACTTTAAATTAATTTAATTTATAAAATCAGGGGTGTTACCTTACATCATTGGTGCCTTAAATACTAGGTGGCTTCAATACCGCAGAATGATTTTTACATAAGTATAGGCATAGGACAGTAGTAAGTGAGCACTTTTAGAGCCCACAATTCATCATCCCTACTACTATTGAACTGCTATGTAGTGGGCTCTTCCTATGCATTCCTCCGAACTTCCATTTGTTGCTCTCATGCCCTTTACAACACACGATCATTAGGTTGATTAAATTAATTAAACTAACTAGAAAATGCATAAAGAAAACTAATAAATAAATCAAGCAAGGAATAAGAATGACGATGTAATAATAATTAAATGGCTAAGGTCCGACTTAACTACCGACATATCATAATCATGAGTAAAGAATATCGAGTAATGAGTAATGAGTAATGAGTTGCTAGGGAATGCCTCTAAGGGTCGACTAGTAGACTACCTAGTAAGCCAAAGTCGTATGCTCCCAAAGATAGATAATTAAGTCCTATTACCTTTAACAATATAGTAGAGACAAGTCGGATGTCGAATCCACAGGGAAGATGATGTAAATAATGTGTGAATAATACAAATCAAACGTAACAAGAATATGAGAGGTTTTATGAGTGAAATGTCTTACTAAAATAACGACAATAAAATAACTAATAACGAGGAATTCACATGATTAAGAGATTCGTCTCAAAGAAAATTCACTACCTAGTTAAACAATCGATCATCGACTACTAACTTTAATTTAAGCCTTGAGTATTCCATTATGAAACCAAAAGTCTTAATCGTTCCGTAGATAATATTACTTAGGTCGAACGCGTTATTAAGCAACCTAATTATTGAACAACCTAATCCGCGCGTCTAGATTTAATTCAATAATAGCATGAACGATATGAACAATTCAATAGAAATAACAACCTTTAACACACTCGGTATTGGTTCGAATTATATGTTTATTCCTCCTTTCCCTAATTACGATGAAACACATACAAATAATTAGGTCTAAAGGTTGCAACTTTATCTAGTGAATTGAACAATTACAAATTCAAACACAAAGAATTGCAATAGATTCAAAATTGAAATAATCAATTGGCCAAAAAGGTTAAACAAACAACAATCGTAAAATTAACACAAGGAATAAACAATACCCAAGTAATTAAACACTCCCTCCGAGTTTGAATGATCTTCCCTCTTTTCCTTTTGGGCTAGTCATTTTTTTCCCCTTTCCTTTTTAAGTCATTATTATTAGGTCCATATTCACCCTTACATTTCTCTCTCGTTTCCCTTTTTTTAGCCACACATTACTACCTCCTTATTTTTGCCCTCAAAACCTTAGGAAGCATCATTCAAACTTGAAGAGAGTAAAGGATTAAGAAAGTCAATCAATTAACTGGAAAATTTCAAATCCTTGATCTGAGAAGAAAGAAGTAGTTACACATAACGTGTATTTTGCTATGGAATAATATTTAGGGTTCTTATTTTCTCTTAATGATGATGAACGTAATTATGAATAATGAAAAATTGTCTAGATCAAATATTATGTAGTCTAATAATTATAATAGGAAAGTCTAATAATGAAGATAGGTGGACGTTTGGGTATATACCGAAGGATCGCAAGTACAAGTTAAAGTCATTGAACTTAGTAGATCGGGATGCCCCGGGAACGTCGAGACAAGGTTGTGAAGAACCTTGGAGTGTGGATGGTTATATTACAAGCTTGATCGAAGATTTCTCGAGAGCCTTCGATTTGTTTCTTCGTGCCCTTGATGGCGATGGAATTGGTTATAGTGTTGTAGAAAAAGATTGAAGATTGCACCATCCTTGGTTTGACGGAGTTCCAAAAGAACCGTCTCATTGTATATATCTCTTTCTTGTAGTTCCTTTATGTTTTGTGAATTCTTGTAATTTGGTATTTTTTATGAGCGATGTAAGGGAGGGATTATGAGGAATGTTTTGAGCCTATTTGATAGGTGTGAAGTGAAGATGAACCAAAGAGAGGAATGGTGGTGGATAGAGCTTGGACTTTGAGTTCGGGAGTCGGTTTTTGAAGCTTTGGATAAGCTTTTGGGGTTATCGAGAGTTAGAAGACTCTTCCCGGCCGAGAAGAAGGCTTCCCGACCGGGAAGGATAATCCATCCCGACCGGGAAGGAGTCATCCTAATCGGGATGAAGGTACCAGAATCGGGGTTTGCTGTTGAGGAATCCCGACCAGGTTGAAGGCGTCCCGGTCGGGACGGTTGAGGCATCCCGACCGGGACCATCCATCCCGACCAGGATGGTCCCCTGCTACTCCTTTTGCCTCTCCTTGGTCATGAGAGCCCACCCAACCACTTTATACCCCCTCCCAACCTCCCCTCCTATCCTTGCTCATATCATATGACCCATGAACCTCATTTACATACCCTCACCTCATTTTGTATTCACTTTACACTAACTTTTACATCAAATCCCACCCCCCTCATACCATTACTACCTCACCCATGCGTTACTATCAAGTTTGAAGTGGGATGACAATGAAGAAGACAAGTAAAGTGCCTATATTGATCATTGAGACGATGGAGCGAGGGAGTTGCTAACCGATAGGTTGCTTAATCACCGTTAGCTTTGGAGAGCTTTCAAGACATCTGGTAACATCTCTTCACCCCTTTTTCCTCTTTGTTCCTTGTGGAGTTTGGAGGAGATTTGTGATGTTGGGTGCTCGGGTGGAGCTTTGTGCATACTTGTGGTTGATTTGGTGACTTGTTTGGAAGTTTGGGGTGGTGTTTGTTTTGTTTATGTGTTTGTTTTATTTTGTTTTGATTTGTTGTCTTTTGTCTCTTTTTCTTTCGTTTTTGTCGAGCCTTTGTTTTGTGTGTGTAGTTGTGTCTTGTTTGTAAAAAGGTTTTCGAAAACCCGGTTTTGAGGCTAGTGTGCAAGCGTTTACTTTCTCTTTCTAGTAGTATGAATCGAGTCTTGGACTTTAGTCTAGTAGAATGACCCTAAACCAATGATTTCGTTGGTCCTTTACCTTGAGTCCACCTAGCTTACTAGGGATTTATTACGGGATTTGCATTTTGACCATTATGACCACCCACGGTGTGAAAAGGCCTTGGTTGCCGAGTCCCGTCCCTTAGGTGACCATGTTCGGAATTGCTTTGACTTGTCCAAGTTTCTCCCCTTTTTGTGGGTTTGAAGGGAAGGCGCCGTCTCGACTTACCCATTACCCTACCTCCTACACATATCCACAAAATAAAGTTGCAAATTGTTGAAATCATCTTTCTAATTGCAAGCAAATGCCTACAACTCAAATATAGCAAAAAGGGCAAAGAAAAGAAAATGAAAGAAAATGAAAGAAAGAAAAGATTGAAGAAAAAAAAAGGCACAAAAAGCCGAAAAGAAAATACAAAAGATGAAAAAAAGAAATGGCATAACAGTACACATGAAGCAAAAATGCAAAAGAAAGACAAATGCCAAAAGAAAACCGTCTCACAAAAAAAAAAGAGTCCCCACATCTCAAAAATAAGCCTTTTGCAAACTATTGCCGTGAAGAGCCTACCAAAGGACCGAGTCCCTAGGAAGGATGATAGCGGTAATGGTCGGTCTTCCCTCATTTTGCAATCATAACCACATTTTTACTTGGATTAGTTGAGCGGTTTAGAACTTGGGACGACCCTCTTGGCTCATAGCTAAAGGGGGCGGGGTCTCACTTACCTACAGTGTCGACTAACACCGTGATTCATCCTTTTCCATCCCGCCGATCGTCCCGTAGTACGTTCTTAGAAAGTTAGGAGGACGACCTAGGTAAGTTACCAACGTCTTTATTGCTTTATTGTCATACTATTAGGGTCTAGTTCATTTTTATTTGTATGATTAGCTTGGGAACGTTGTCACTTGCCTTGAGTCCTAAACCGGCGCTTCTTTCACCGCTTGTTTGAGGGAAGCGGTATTTGTTTCTTTTTGGATGCAACTTTGTGTTTGTTTGTTTGTATGCTTGTTTGTTTTCGTGTTTTCGTGTTTTCGTGTCCGGTTGCATCCGCAGTTTTGTCGCAAGACCTTACTTGCCTTGCGGAGTATACTTTTCCTCTAAGTGCACTCGCGTGAGTTGAAAGGGCGTAGGGTGCGCTAATACCCGCTCGACTAGTTTAGTAGTTAGTTAGTGCTTACTCGAGGGCGAGTAAGGGTTAAGTGTGGGGGAGTTGATAAGTGTAGTTTGTAGTGCCTTATTTGCTATGTTTTGGTCCCTTTTTCCTTGTAGAATCGCTCTTTGGAGCGGTTTCTGGGCTACTCATGCTTCCTTTAGTTCGTTTTAGGTTCCCGAGACCGTTCATGAAGATTTGGAACGATTCCGGCTCGTTTCATACACTTTTGGAGCCAACGATGAGAAGGAACGATCACTCGGTGCCTTGGATTCGATCCCGAGACCTTGGGACCCATTCCGGAGCCCCTTAGACTCAATCCTGAGCCCCGAGAATCGAAGAGAAGTCCATGAGAAGCAAGGAGGGACCTTAAAGATCATATCGGAGGCCTACAAGACCCATCCCCGTCGGGAAGGACCTCATCCCGTCCGGGATGAGGTGCACAAAAGCAAGCAGGCCTGTTTTGGGTCCGTCCCAGTCGGGACCAACCCGTCCCGGTCGGGACCATGCCGTCCCAGTCGGGACCATCCCCTCCTGGTCGGGATGGTTGAGCTGCAGCCCGTGTTTGCTTCTTTTCTTCTCCTTCATTCTTGTAACCTTATAAATACTTCCCCCTTGTATTGTTTACACATATATACATTACCCTAGACTCTCTTAGGCCTCTCTTAAGCATTCAAAACCCTAATTAGTTTCTCTTCATCTCTAGTTTAATCTTCCTTTAATCTTTAGTTAATCTTTGTTTAATCTAGTTTAATTAGTCTTGTATTAAGAAGATTCTTGAAGACTCCTCCAAGCTTGACAACCTTGGAGATTATTTGGGTTTCTTATTTATACAAGTTCTCATCTTTTTCATCATCTTGTTGTTGGTATAATCTTTTTTCTCTTGTTCTTTGTTTATTTATCAAGTTTCAATCATTACATATTGTTTATCGTTATTGTTTGTTTATTATGGATGTTTGGTTTGATTTCTCTTGCTTTTGTTAACCTTGGTTTTATCATGAGTGAGTAGTCTCCTTGTGGGGTTAGTAGGGGGACTAAGTGTGGATTATGGGTGATTAGGATTGATTAGGGGAAAAGGTTGAATCTTTGTTGCTAGTCACATATTGGGCACTCTATGTGTTTGTTGAATTGCTTGTGTGGGTAGTAGTGACCAATGCTTCTCATACTTGTTCTCATCTTCTCCTTGTTTGTCTAGTGTGTGATTGTGTTAAGGTATAGTCTTAGACACGAGAGTGCGGACTTGGGTTTAGACGCGAGAGCGCAAACCGACCTTGACCTAGGTTTTGACGCGAGAGCACAAACCGACTCTAGTAACTTAAGAAGCGCCTACACCCTTGATCATCCTACTACCCTTCTACACTTAAGAACCGGACCTAGCCCTACTCCCTTCCATATTTGATTCATCCTACTTGTTAGTTTTCATTTCTCTAGTTCATTGTTTAGTTTGTCTTAGTTATTCCATTTAGCTCATATCATAGTTAGCTCATTGTTAGTCTATTCTCATCCTCCTCAACCATCATAGTTTACCAATTCTCTTCATCTTTGTGTTGTTTTGGTGGCCTAGTCTCGTTTTTAGGTTGACTTAGTCTAGACATTACTTAACCGTCTCCGTGGACACGACCCGACTTACCCTAGCTACCCACTAGGTTTAGTTGGTTATTTATTGATCGGTAGGACCCACGATAAATCCTACCATCACATGACACGGCATGGTCCCCATAAATGTCGTCCCGAAAAACCCGAGAGCAGGCAGAACACGGCCCAGGCATGGAAAACAAGGGAATGCCCAACCGATAGCTAAGCACACACCAATATGACCGCCCGTTCATAGTCTGACCCAACCCAGAAATAGGAACAACACGCAGCCAATCGGAAGCATGGCAGCCCTGCTGAGACTTCCATAAGGCAACCTGACGGGAGGTCAAGGAGAAATCCGAGTCCGCTGTAGCCACAACCCACGTGAAATATATATCTGCCAAAGACTTCATAAGTTTGGGGGCAGCGATCTCACTGGGATTACACACAACATAACCCAGGACCGCCTTAAGCCCGGACAAGGCTGCATCGAAAGCTGGGCCAGAAGCCGAGCCACCCGTAGCACGAAGCAGCGTAGCCTGCAAATCCAAAGACTGCAGCCGAGATGCCACAAAGGCGTAATGAAGGACATCTCCAGCGGCGTACACCCTAAGCCCCCCCCCCCCCCCAAAGAAAAGGGAAGGGTGGCAAGTCGCCACTGCCATTCGCCAAACCCGGGCCCAGACGCAGTAACAATACGTTCTAAATGAGAACGAAGTGCCACGTCAAAAGCAAGCTTAGCCGACTCAAAAACAGTGGGTGAGTAAGTATGTAAAGCAAAATAAAGTTTGGAAATACCGGTACAAGCCCGAAGCAACAGCAACTCGCACTGCGGATCGTCAAGCAGAGCGACAGAACCCATAAGCGCGATGGTTCTGGATACTCTACTCATCACAAGCTCACTGCTGAACTCATGACAGGCACTAACAGGCCCGCCAAGGACTTTGACACCACGCATCGGTCGGGCAATTGCAGGGGGGATGACGCCCGGGAGCCTGCTCCTAGATTCTTAGGAAGGCCAAAAAACCTCGGTATTACCGACATTAAGGTGAAGCCCCAATCGAGGACCATCAGCCATAATCATCTCTAGAACCTTTCCCACAATCAAGGTATCCCCGACGATAGTGCCATCATCCAAGTACCAAGCCTGCAATCTCAAATCAAAGGAGTCTCTGATCTTAAAAAACCAAGGGATGTAACACCATAGAAAAAAGCAGAGGACTCAAAGGGTCACCCTGCTGGACCCCCTGACAAGACCACAGGCTGTGCTCACCATAATATAACCGAGCAGGACTAGAATAACAAAATTCCACCCACCGGGAGAGAACAGGGCAGTGACAACGAACCTCGCGCAACATGATCTCTCGATCGACCATGTTAAAAGCATTATGAAAGTCCACCAAGAGCATGGAAAGACCCACCTCATCACCCTGGTCCTCAACAAGTCTGTTCAAGGAATGCAAGATAGCCTCACCCCCACCGGATACTCCAACTCCAAACTGAAGACCATAAAAATAGCCACTCAACGATGGACCGATCAGGAAAGCACCAACCTTAGAAACAAGCCGTATCCAAATCGTACCAACAGCAATAGGACGAATACCCCCACCTGGCTTAACAAGCGGGGTGAGTGGAGCACTAGCAATGTATTCCCCGAGGACCTGCGGGCAACTGCCCTCGAGAAAGAGATTAACCACCCGAGTGACAGATGCGATCAAATCATCCGAAACAGCAATTGCGGCACCACTCAAACAATCCAAAAGGTGTTGGGCACGAAAACCGTCCCTCCCACATAAAGTGCCACGCGGGAAACCCCTAATCATATCCAGAACCACAGACGCAGACGCGGTAAGGGAATGGTGATTACCAGGCAAAGGAGGCAAGGCAGGAGAAGGGACGACGGGGTGCTTATCCTTCAAAGCCACAAGAGTGTTATCCGAGTAAGGAGCAACACCAGAGGAAGAAAGCACTCGAACAGCAGCAATGTAATGCCCGTCACAAATCTTTCTCCGACACTGCTTAATGTTGAGTTCACTCAAGTCGAGGTCCTCTTTCACACTAAAAGAAGGAGCAACCTCAGCCAAAGAATCTTGCAGAAGCAAGAAATGCCCACCCGGCTCACCCCAACAACGAATGGCACTAGAAATACTCTCCTCTTGACGCTGCCGCTGAATAATTGAACGACACTCAAGGTTACTCCTAGGGGAGAAAGTCTTAAGTATGCAAAGGGGCAACGCAATTAGGGTGACCCAACAGAAGAGATCACGAGGAGAGGCAGCCACATCATCAAGGGCCCCCTTAAGAACCCGAGTAAAGCCTAAGCGACACTTAGGAGGGATGGATTTAACAGTGCGTAACCCCTTGGCCAGTAAGCGATCAAGAAAAGTCACGTTAAACCCAACAACCGGAGGACCAACAATGGAACTAGACGACGAAACATCAGGAGCAAAAGGTCGGGGAAAGCCGTAAAGAACAAAACGGATAACACCATCACCGCAATTAGGAGCCTCAATAGACTCCCCACTGTGCTTACACCCCGTGTTATGAGTGTGAGTGCTAAAACAAACCCCACACAACCAGATACCCATCCGACGAAACGTAGTCTCAGCAGCTAAAAAAACAGGTAAAGAAGCAAGAGCTTGACGTGTGATCGCCCGTGCATCCCCTTTACAGTGATAATCACGGAGGTGGTAGATCAAAGAGCTTCTAACAAGTCCCTTACCCCAACCGTCCTTACACCCACAAAGGCCTACGAAAGGGCAATGAACTCGCACAAGATCAGGCATTGAACACACGAAGCAGCCCCGAGAATAACCGAAAAAGGGAGAAAAAAGAAAACCAAACGAAAACAAGCAAACTTAAACGGAAACGAACCAAACTAAAACGGAAAGGTCGTCCGGCAAAACACCCACAACCAACCCCAACAACCAGTGAAACCACCAGAGAAGGAAGCGAAAAAGAAAACGGTAGAACCTGAAAGGAAAACGGCAAAGAAACGGCCCGGAAAACAACTACCAACCCACGATCAAACCCAACCCGAAAAGCGACGACATGGGCAAGTTGGGTACCATGCTGACCATCATGTTAGGTGCCATGATGGGTCCCATGATTAAGGGACGCCGGCAACAAGTCACCGGCGAGGCAGCAACTCCGAGAAAGACAAAACCGCTCCCCCACCGAAAGAGAAAAAACAAATACGAAATAACCGGCAAGGTGGGTCGCCGGAGGACGAAGTACGGACGTCGGAGAGGTGGCCATGACAGACGCAGACACCAATAGAGCCGTCGGGAGGCGGCAGCAGCAGCGACCAGTTCGTACAACTCCCCACCCCTCCCTGAAATAATGCAGCAGCCGTCGAAAACCCCACGTAATGCAATAAAAGGGGAAGTCGGAGGCACGCCGAAGATGATGCGGCGGCCCTGACAGGCTTAGACACCGGCCGGAGTGACGTGGCAGCGGCAGCGGTCGTCGGCAGGCGGAGCAGCAGTGGTACAGCAGCAACCCTAAGCAAATCGCTCCCCCCCTCTCTCGCAAAACCCTAAATTATTATTATTATTAGTTTATTATTATAAACCGGAGCTTGCATTAATAACGAAACAAATTACAAATTACAATATTATTATTATTATTATTGTTATTGTTATTGTTATTGTTATTGTTATTGTTATTGTTATTGTTATAATTATTATTATTATTATTATTATATTTTTTTTTATAAAACCGAACTTGTATTAATAACGAAACCAATTACAAGAAGTTATCTGGGTACCCATCTCCGGGCTGGGGCAGACCATGAATGAGAGGACCTACCGCTCTGTTCTTAGCTATCGGTTGGGTGTCCCTCAGTTCCCGGTACCTAAGCTTTGTTCTGCCTGCTCCCGGGTTTGTGTCAGGGACATTTTTGGGGACCATGCGGTGTCGTGTGCTGGTACCGTTGGTATTAAGCATAGACATAACCTGGTTCGCGACACCCTTTTGGATATCTGCTTCCGATCTGGTATTTCGGTCGGTAAAGAGGTGGATGTTGGTTTGATTGATGGGTACGACAAGCCCCTTCGCCCGGTGGATTTACTTCTGTATTCCTGGGATAGGGGGCGCGATGTGTGTGTCGATCTGACAGGGTCGTCCCAATTGACTCAGTCTGCGATGGCGGATTTCTTGCCTGGTCGTGCTGTCGTTGACGCTGCTCAGCGTAAGTGCGCCAAGTACGGAGATTTGTGCACAAAGACTGGTTATGGGTTCCTGCCTTTCTCCTTCTCTTCACTTGGGGAGCTTGATGCAGAGGCTGTTGCGTTGCTCAAGTGGATTCAAAAATTCTCTATCGCTCAGGATGCGGGGGCTCGTGCGACTGCTTTTATTTTTACTAGACTAAGCTTCGCTATTGCTAAAGGAGTGGGTGCCCAGATAGTATCTCGGCTACCCACTAACTTCTTGTAATCGGTTTCGTTATTAATACAAGTTCGGTTTTATAATAATAATAATAATAATAATAATAATAATAATAATAATAACTAAGGATGGTCCGTTTACACAATCGAGTCCAAAGTCTGGGGAATGTCTCACGTGAACCTCCTTTCAAACAGGACCCGGCCCACACAGCCGGATCCTAAAGGAGACCCACCATTCACAAGTCACCCGTCTAAGTGTCTTTTCCGAGTCGTTTCCTTCCTAGTCTTCTTTTTCCTTGCTCGGGATGTACTTTTGTTCTAGGATTCGGGTTTAGTTGCTGACTACGCGGTATTCTTACAGACAGGCCGCCCTTCACCCGAACCATGACGAAAGAAGCCATTGATGAGTTAACAGCCTCGTTGGTCAAGCTAGAGGATCAATTGAGAAAAATGAGGGAGGACCAGATCGCCTTCCTCACTCGGGTAAGCGCCGTCGAACAAGGAACTCCTAACAGTGGAGTCGAGACTACCGGGCCGTTAGCTATACTGGCCAGTGCGGTCCTCAAGCTGCAGGAGCAGGTCCACTTAACAACCAACAATACCATCCATACGGAGAATGCTGGGGCTTATTCGCCCCTGACTGATGAGTTGCTCGCTAACCTCAACTTAACGGGCCTGCCAATGTTCGATGGGACTGAAGACCCGGTACTCCATATCCGGGCTTTCAAGGAGTTCATGGATGTCAAGGGGGTTAAGTCGTCCATGTTCAAGCATCTCTTTGCTTCTTCCCTGGAGAAGCATCCAAAAGCCTGGTACTACAGGCTTGATTCCAAGAAATACAAAACTTGGGATGACGTGGCGACAGAATTTGCTCGGAACTATGCCGTCAACACTGAGATCCAGACTACGATGCGTACTCTGAAAGTTATGGCCCACAGAGCCCAAAGAGGGGTTCACCAAATACCTTCAAAGATGGAGGGCTGAAAGCGTGAAGCTGATTGACAAGCCCAGCGAAAAAGTCTTGGTGGAGGCCTTTGTCAAGAACCTCCTCCCGTCTTACCGGATCCATCTCCGGTACGCCATCATACCCAATTTCGCCACCTTAACCGAAATGGGAACAAGAATCGAAGACGACTTGATGTTAGAGAGCCTTACTAAGGCCTCTGCCAAGGGATACCAAGGGGCTACTTCGTCCTCCAGCAAGCCCGCAACTACAACTGCGGCCCGTAGTATCTTCGATGAGGTCAATCTATTGGATACCTCGTCCAAAAAGAATACTCCGACTCGGGTATTCACTGACATAGGGACTACCTATACTCATGCCTTACAAAGGCTATCCTCCAAGGGCCTAATCCAGCCGATAGGCCCGATTCCGGAAGTCCCGGTCAAGAAATTATCCGAAAGCTGTAACATCCAGGCTTATTGCCATTATCACCGAGGCAAGGGGCACGATACAGAGAAATGATGAAAGCTGAAACATCTTATCCAGGACTTGATCAAGAGCGGGAAAATTCCATTGCCCGGAGACAAGCCGAGCAATAAAGAAAACCCATTCAGTACTCATGCTATCTTTTCCGGGGATGTGATCGACTGTTCTCATCTAATCTCGCCTTTCGTCCCACAAATTAACGGGATCAGGAACGACGATGAAGACGACGTTTACTTACCAAAAGGGGAAGCTGTCCCTATCACCCCTGAGGAGGTCCGGAAGGCCAAATGCAAAGCCATGGCCAGCAACCACCATGTCTCCACCGGCCGTTCCGCCCCGGAAGCCGCCACCGAGCCAGCCAAGGTCGAGCTGACCCCTGAAGAGCCAAATACTGATACGACTTTGGTCGAACAGATAAAAAGGGCTCGAGTAGATCTCACCATATGGCAGCTTTTGGTTAGTTCCCAAGCACATCGAGAGGCGCTTACTAAGGCCCTCGATCAGATCAAAGTCGACTCGTTGGTTATCCCAACTGAAATGGTAGCCACCATCATGCCCCATCTCAAGAGCAAATCCAAGGAAGAAGGCCCACTCATTACCTTCTCGGAGTCCGACTTGCCACAGTTCGGGACGGCCCACAACTTAGCCCTCTACGTTACGGTGATCTGCCGGGGTAAATATCTCCCGATGACCCTGATTGATGACGGGTCCGCCGTAAACGTCCTTCCCTTAAGGACTGCTAAGACCCTTGGCATCACCGAGGCCGATTATCTTCCAACGGCGCAAACTATCCAGGCTTTCGACGGAAGCCCAAAATCAGTTGTTGGGGCCGTCAAATTAACAATTATAACTGGCCCGATAGAGAAGGAGCTAGAATTTCAGGTGATTGATGTCACCTCATCTTTCAATCTGCTACTCGGGAGACCATGGATTCATGCGATCAAAGCCGTATCCTCTACCCTTCACAGGAAGGTAAAACCGCCTCTACAAGACGGTGTCATTACTCTCGATGCTACTCCCATAACCGTGGCAAGTTGCCACACGTCGGGTCAGACTGACCCACGAGGCTTCAATTTCATGGGAATGATTGAAGAAGAATATCTCTTTAGGCCTTATTTCACTACTAGCATCGACACGATGCTGCAGAACTTGGGCTACCTACCGGGGGCTACTTCCAGGCCATATCTTCTAGCTGGGAAGATTATCGAGGTTCTAAATGACGGGGGATCTCGTTTCGGTCTGGGTTACATTATGACCCCTGGACACGTGGACCGGACAAATGCGATCAAGTTTGTCACCCCAATGTGCGGAGCTATTTAGATGGGCCTCTATCAGCCCACCATCTCGTATCCCGAGACCAAATTGACTCGGGAATGCAACTTCATGCCGGATGACATATTCGCCCTCATCCAGGCAGAGTCGAAGGAAGGTGCAAGTAATACCGAGCCCATGCTGGGGCTCTTATTCAGGGAAGACAAGGTCATCCCGACTCCGAAGGAAGAACTAGTAAACCTGATCCTCCACAGCAACAGGTTCGATCCGACCAAGCTGATCTCTGAGGTTGATGCTGACACCGAGGAGAGAGCTTGGAGAAAGACAATCAAGTGGACCGACAGCCAGGGTCGGGTCTACAAGCTGACTACCGGTGAAGGAGACATGCCGGACACTGAGTCTGAGTCCGAGTATGAGTCGGAGTCAGAGTCGGAGTCATAGTCCAAGTGTATAGGGTCCAGTACTAGAGTTGAGTTTGTAACCCCCCCTTCCTTTAGTCACACCTATGGGAGTTTCGGAGTCTGTCCCGAGAGCAGTCCCTATCCCGCCACTGACCAACGATCAGATGGCTGCTCTCTTTGAGCTGTTTTCAAAATTCACTATCAATAATAACGATAACCTTTCTGCTTACGACTTGTTTTATTTTCAAAACATTTTCAAAAGTTTTACTTGCAATGACATTGAGAAACCCGACGAACAGGTACCACTACCTCCGCATCTAATAGAACAACTCGAACAAAGGGAATCCCGAGATCCGGTAATTGAGGAAACTGATTCCATCAATGTAGGAACCCCTTTAGAGCCCCAGATGCTTAATTTAGGTTTATCTTTAGATCCCGAGGAGAAACAACAATTCACGGATATCCTCCAAGAATTCAAAGATGTCTTCGCATGGTCCTACAAGGACATGCCAGGAATAGATCGGGGGATAGCTGAACACCGTATACCCATCAAAGACGGGTGTAAGCCGGTAAAACAGAAACTCCGAAGAATGAGGCCCGAATGGTCTCTCAAAGTCAAAGAAGAAGTCGACAAGCAATTCAAAGCGGGCTTTATGCAAGTATCTGAATATCCCGATTGGGTTGCGAACATCATACCGGTATCCAAGAAAGACGGCAATTTACGGGTATGTGTAGACTTCCGGGACCTTAATAAGGCCAGCCCAAAAGACGATTTACCATTACCACACATCGACATACTTGTGGATAACACGGCCGATCATCCCCTTCTATCCTTTATGGACGGGTATGCCGGGTACAATCAGATCAAAATGGCGGAAGAAGACATGAGTAAGACCACCTTCACTACACCTTGGGGTACTTACCGTTACACCGTCATGCCATTTGGGCTTATCAATGCCGGGGCCACTTATCAACAAACCGCCGCTACCTTATTATACGATGTGATGCATAAGGAAGTAAAGGTTTATGTGGAAGACATGATCGTTAAGTCCAAAGACCGAAACGGGAACATCTCAGCTCTAAGAAAATTCTTCACCCGATTACGCAAGTACAACATGAGGCTATACCCTCAAAAATGCAGTTTCGGGGTAACATCTGGCAAATTAATGGACCATATCGTTAGCCAACGCGATATCGAGGTCGACCCAGCTAAAATGAAGGCCATTACCGAGATGCAGCCACCAAAAACCAAAAAGGAGATAAGGGGGTTTCTCGGGAAAGTCCAATATATCAGCCGGTTCGTTTCGAAGCTAACCATGGTATGTGAGCCCATTTTCAAGAAACTGAAGATAGGAGAACGGGTACTATGGGACGATAAATGTCAAACGGCTTTTTGATAAAATCAAGGAGATTCTGTCTGCACCGCCGGTATTAATGCCACCTCAACCCGGTCTACCTTTGTCGTTATACTTAACAACGACCAAGACAGCAATGGGGGCTATGCTGGCTCAGACAGTTGATTCAGAAGAACGGGCTACTTACTACATCAGTAAAAAGTTCTTAGAATACGAGTGTAAGTATACGATGCTCGAAAAGACGTGCCTAGCTTTAGTTTAGGCCACTAAAAAGCTCCGACATTATATGCTCAGTCACGAGGTACATGTTTTATCCAAAATGGATCCTATCAAGTACTTGTTCGAGAAGCCCATCCTTAACGGCAGGATATCTAGATGGACTTTGATGCAAACAGAGTTTGACCTCAAGTTCATACCATTAAAGGCCATCAAAGGTCGGGTAGTAGGGGAGTTCCTTGTCGATAGTCCGATATCCGAGGAGGGACACACCGATACTTGGGCCTTCCCAGATGAAGATATATTCCATACCGACACCGAAATATGGGATTTATATTTCGATGGGGTGTCCAACTTCCGAGGGTTCGGAGTCGGGATTCTATTAATCTCACCACAAGGGAAACATACACCGTTATCCATCAAGCTAGATTTTGACGTAACTAACAATGCAGCCGAATACGAAGCATGCATTCATGGGCTGCAAGCCGCCGCTGATTTAGGAGTAATAAACCTCCGAGTCCATGGTGACTCGTCTCTAGTCATCAATCAAGCACTCCAAAAATGGAAAACTCGGAACGCCAATCTCGTAGCTTACCAAGCGCGAGTAAGGGTTCTCGAAAAACAATTCCAAAAAGTAGAATACATCTATCTACCTCGGGAAGAAAATCAGTTTGCAGATGCGCTTTCCAAATTAGCGTCTTTACTAAATATCCCGAAGCACCTGACCAGCATGCCGATTTGCGTCGAAAGACGGTTCGAGCCAGCATATACCCACGCTATTCAAGATATCAAAATAACTGATCCGGGACCTTGGTATCAGGCTATTCTAACCTACTTAACATCGGGAGAATATCCTCCGGGAGCTGAAAAACGGGCCAAGAAAGCCCTACGAAGGTGGGCAACCCAGTTCATTCATACAGACGATGGGCAGTTATACAAGAAGATAGCACCGGGGGCACTCCTTCTATGCATCGACAAAACGCAAGCCGAAAAGGTCATGGCCGAGGTACACGATGGTGAAAACGGTCCACATATGAACGCCCATATGCTAGCCCGAAAAATCACGAGACACGGATATTATTGGAATAGGAAGGAAACCGACTGCCAGTTATATGTCAAAAACTGTCATAACTGTCAGATCTTCGCCAACGTACAGCATATGCCGTCATCCCTATTATATACCATGACATCACCATGGCATCGACATGGGGAATCGATATAATCGGGAAAGTGAACCCTTCCGGGACGGGGGGTCACTGTTTCATTCTAGTACCCATCGACTATTTCACCAAATGGGTCGAAGTTAAGTCATACCGGATTTTGAACGCCAAACACGTGGCTAAATTCATCCAAAACAAGATCATATGCCGATACGGGATCCCACACGAATTTATTAGTGATCACGGGACCTATTTCCAAGCTGAAACTGCTACCTTGTTAGCAAAATATAAGATTCAAAGGCATACATCTTCGCCTTACCGCCCCCAAACAAATGGAGCAGTAGAAATGGCTAATAAAACGATTGTCACCATACTTAAGAAGATGGCTGATAATTACCGGGACTGGCCCGACAAAATTTCTTTTGCCTTATGGGGGTACCGAACATCAATTCGCACCGCAACCGGGGCAACTCCTTATTATCTGACACATGGGATGGAAGCGGTCCAACCAGTCGAGCTAGAGGTACCATCCCTCAGGATTTTACTCGAGAGTCAGGTGCCTGAGGCAGATTGGGTCCAAGCCCGATATGACTCGCTAGTTCTTTTGGACGAACGGCGATCCCGGGCCCTTAACAATATTCAGATATACCAAAAGAGGATACAACGGGCTTTCAACAAAAGAGTTAGGCCCAGAAACATCAAAGAAGGGGATCTAGTCCTAAAATCGGTTCGTACCTTACTACCTGTCGACCCAAGAGGGAAATTCAAACCCAATTGGGCCGGGCCATGTTTAGTAAACAAGATCCTATCAGGAGGAGCGGTGATGCTGACAGACTTGGATGGGAACGAATTCGTTAACCCGACCAACTTGGACCAGTTGAAACGCTATTACCCCTAAACCTTATCTCAATGTCATTTGCAAAAATTTATAAAAAATTGTCTTTTTATAGATTTTCAAAAATTATGAGCAAGTCAATAAGTTAGGATTACTTATCCTACTGTCGCACATCTCGAACTAATAGTCTTGATGTATTTCGAAAATTGCAAAAAAAAATCTATTTCGAACTATGGTTGGTTTGATTCCGCTAATTGTGGATACGTAGGCAACCCCTCAAAAGGGTACAACCACTGCAATAACGAAAAGACGGGAACGGTATTCACTAATATGTGTTTTATTTAAAAAAAACCGATAAACTCCGGAATTTCAAAAATACATCACACTAAAAACAACAACAAAAAATCACACCACAAAAATAGTAGTAATACTTAAATAATAAAAGCTAAGGAGATTAATGGTCATGCATTTTGCCTTTCCCTTTGTCTTTTGGGTCACGCGGTGCCCAAGGTCGACGAGGCGGGGGCGAACATTCCCGGATAATCACAAGCGGGACATCTTTAGCTCGAACTCATTTCTTCGACCGCGGATCCTCTGCCATTGTCACTGGTCCAAGTCGAGCCCGTACATGCTCGGGTATTCTGTCTCGAGGACCAAGTCGGTCCTGAACCGCCAGTCTTGGGCCATACTTTGTGCATGGCCCACTAAGATATAGCGTGGGATCGAATGGGCTCGAACTCCCACAAAGTTCGGTGGCGACTCCAACTTTGATTTAAATTTCAATTCGACCCATCTCATATGGAGATTCATTCGCCTCCCAAACCCGCGCATGGCCAAGTCGGGGTGGACCTATGACATGTCCACACTTGGATACATGGGAGGTAAATAGGATGCCTTGGTCGTTGGGCCCTGTATAGTCCATGAGGGGCCTTGTAAGTGACAATGTTTCCATGACGGGTGCCCTCCCGGCATCGAGGGAATCTTGGATGAGGTGTTTCAGTTTCCAGCACTTCTCTTTATCGTGTCCCCTCTCTCTGTGGAATTTGCAGTAATGCTCGGCGTTCCAAGTTTTGGAGCGTTTTTCCAAAGGTACGTCGGCCGTTGGGCCTATGGGTAGTATTAGCCATTTCGAAACCAACCTTTGGAAAACGACGGTGTAGGACATATCCAAGTGGGTAAACGTCCTTACTATCGACTGGTTCTTGACTTTCGGAGAGGTGACTTGTGGATTACCTCTCTCGGTCTTGCCATCTTGGGGGTTTCGGATGGTTTCATAAGAGTCCTCACCTTTTAAATGGCCCGGTTGGATGAATGGCTGCCCTACCCGTTCTAGTTGTGTTAGACGGGGATTGGGTTCTTGCAAGATCCTTTTCGATGATAGCTACCCTGGAACCTAGGTTATCTAGGGCGGTATTGATTTTCGAGAAGATATTGTTAATGGAGCAAGATAGCATAAGCATGCTTCCCTGGATATCCCCTTTCTCGAAGGCGCGGGCTTTCTCGTGGTTAGGTAGTGTCTCTTTCATTGGGTCCCTAGTAGGAAGAAGCGACGGGTGTTAGAGCTTGCCTAAGCTCGGTTTTGCGCAGGTGCAAGAGAAGGAGTCTAACTAGACACGGCCCGGGGTGATAGAAATGACTAAAATTCTTGGATCGGGAAACCCGGACGTTGACCAAGACAAAATAACGACCGGTGATCACGAAAATGGAGCGACCGGGTTTGACCATGCCACGTGCTCGGACCAACCGTGGTGACTTAACTCTAGGTGACTCGAGTGTTGGACGAGTGACCCTTGGACGTAAGGATCACAAACCTTTTGTTATAGGGCTACGCCTTGTAAAAGGTTGACTCGGACTCGATGAAAGGCGGACGGGGTAAGGGAGGAAACTCGCGATGTAAGATTGTTGTGTGCCAAATTTGGACCGTTTTTCCTCCCATTTAGACCCGTTTTTCCTCCGTTTTGCGAGACTTGAGTGCGATTATCGCTGTATTTTGCGTAATTCTCGCATTAGTGTCTCTCTTTTGCATTTTACGTGTTTTGGTAGTTTTCTGTCTATTTTGATAGTATTTTCGACCGAAAACGTATTCGAGCTTCTACGAGTATAAAAGAGAGAGATACGGTCCAAGAGCAAAGCACACAACTGAAAGTTCAAGTAATCCAATTGATCGATGAAGAAAGAGACCGGAAAAGAGATGGAAGACCACCGGGTGAAGTTTCGCCCGACGACATTTTTCCACCCTCGAAGATTTTCACGGCATCCCGACCGGGCGAAATTTCGCCCACCGGGTGAAATTTCGCCCGATGGAGAAACCGGGCCGAAAACGCAAAAACCGAAGAAAATCTCACCGGGTGAAATTTCACCCGGTGGGATTATTATGTCAAGCCGCGGGACGAAATTTCGCCCTATGAAGATGCAAAGGGTGAAAGTCTAGCTAAATGAAGAGGAATCGGATTTGGGCCTTGAAATTTGTGCAACCCATTAAGAATACTATATATACCCCTCCTAGGGTTTTGTGCCTCCTTCAGCCTTAAATGTGCCTCTTAGGAGTAGGAGTAGAGTAGAGAACTCTCTAGTAGTAATAGTAGTAGTTTGTAGTAAGCTTTCTAGAAAAATCTCAAAACATTTAGTAGATCTACTTAATATTAGTATAATTACTCTATAATTAGTAGACAAGCTTCCATCTTTGTTGAAGATTAAGCTTTATTGTTGATGATTCAAGGGTTTATGTGACAAAGATCCTTGTTTTATTTCTTGAAGATTCTTATTTCTCTTATTGAAGATTGCAGATTTATGCATGGATTAGTGACAAATTCTTGTATATTTCTCCCAAGATTCAATCTTTATTATTAATCTTCATCTTCCACCTTAGTTTTCTCCATTGTTGGTAAATTCTTTCCTCTCCCTCTTCTCCATTAGTATAATTTGTTAGTGTAGCTTTTATGCATGTTTTAGACAATTTCTCTTTTAATAGTGTTTCATTATTATTCATCATGACTAGTGAGTAGATTTCCTTGTTGGGGAATTAGGGAGGAGGATTTGGATTATTTGATGTAAGGGATGTTGGTGGGTTGTTTACTTGATAATTGTCAATTGTCAATTGTCAATTTTAAGGTTTTTGTGTCTTTGTTGATTTAGAACCGCGGCTAGGTCGACCTTGACTCATTTCTACCAATATGGGGAAACTCAGGGTAGAAATTACTTTAATTTGAGACTTACCCTTTCGTCGCGAAAGCGGGTTTAGGTAGGTTGGGTGAAGAAACCGAAAAGTGGCATTCTCCCTATTTAACGTTGTAACAAAAACTCGATCCCGAGACTCTAAGACCCCATTTCCGAATCCCGACTCTCCCCAACACCTTTCCTATTATTGACCCTAGGCCCTAGCCTTAGTAATCGTAGCTCTTAGCAATAGTTCGACTCCTCTCTCAACCCAAAACACCCCATCTCAATCCCATTCATGATTAAACTCTAGAATTGACCAATATCGCTTAACCCATCTCCCTGCGGATCGATCCCGACCTACCACTACTACATTAGTTAGGTTAGTCGGAGTTAAAAAAATTGTTTGCATGCGTGTCGACGACAGCGCGCATCAAAGATCGGCATAGTTTCGACGCTAGAGACCCTTGACTTGACTTGAATAAGGATAGACCTGTTATTAGGGTAGACCCTTAAGTAAAGGAGTTTTGAATTAGGATGATTCGACTAACGGATTGAAAGACGGGCGAAATTCCCTTAGGAAAGGTCGTGGGGACCGTCTTGCTGGAGCGAAAGGTCGCGTGAGACTTTCTAGTTTGGACTCGAGTGTGTAAACGAGCTTTCCTTAGTAGGGGTATGCCCTACGTTGGTGGGCCTTGCCTTAGTTAAATCAGGCGGACTGGGATAGGGAGGAAACCCGTGATATAAGATCAACGGAGTTTCGACGCTAAGGACCTCGGTGGCTTACGACACGACCCGACACTGCTAAATACGGGAAGTCCTAAGAAGAGGAAGTTTTTGTTCTAAAAAAAAAGAGGAAGTTTTTGAAATAGGATTTTTTTTTGAAGGCCCGAAAAATTCGGGGGAGGACCCGATTTTTCGAATAAAAAAAACGGAAAAGCGTATCGGGCCATGGGTTTGAAAGTTCGAAAATATTTTCGAGTTTTGAAATGGGCAGAATACCGGCTAGAAATAGGCTATTTTGAGTAAAATTATAAATCCTAAATTCTGTATATGTCCCGGGTTTTGAAATTGGATATTTTGAAAAGGATGCAATTTTTGAAAATGACGGTTTTTGAAAAACGACCTTAGAAACCAAGTAGCATATAGTCACGCAAGCATTATAACGACACCATGTATGCTCTATAGTAAGTCTCGGTCGGTCTATAAAGGGATTATACCAGTGTACATAGCCTATCCGAGAATCGGGGCGGACTTCCTAAGTCGAGTTGAGCTTAGAACATGCCGTAAAACCCATACGAATCGACTATGGACACCTTTGACATATCCAATTTGAACTACATCAATAGTATAGTTGGACGTCGGTCACTAGTACCAGCCCGAGAAAATATGGAGTTATGCATGAACCGTAAAACTAAAACGTGTATTGTACTAGTCAAACGATTTTTATTCGAGTCTCACCCTGAGGATGCCGATGGTAAGACACGCATCAGTTAATCCCCAGCGGAGTCACCAAATTGTGGACATGACATAGGTCCACCCCGACGCGGCCACGCGCAGGTTTAGCATGCGAGGTCCGTTTTAGTATGCGAGGTCCGTTTTAGTACAATAAAACAAACAACGGATGATAAGATACAAAGACAAAGAACAAACGGGTTAGTAACGGTTTGTAAATTGAATAAATGATGTAAATATGATGCGATGCATGGTTTTGAAAAGATGAGTCATGTGATAGATTTGACACGCGTTGACCGAAATCATAAAAATATTTATCGAGACCTGAAATATGCTGAAAAACCCGCTATTTGGTTAAAAAAAGATTTTTGAAGAATTAAGACGAAATAGCTTTTTTATGTTACGATTTTCAGGAACCCACGCGACCCGCACGAGAAAGGCGCGACTCGCACAGCCATGCGACTCGCACGAGGCACGTGCGACTCGCGTGACGGGCTGTTCTCGGGATTGTTTTCAGAAAATCGACAGTTTTGTTAGATCGCGTACAAATATAGCATAATTTATACTCGACTTAAATTTGTGATATTCGTTATATTTGATATTCGATTATGGAGCCGATATCAAATATTCGCAATGATTTTTAGAAAAGATGTTTTGTAAATCGTTTTGAATGTTGTTAAGACGAGATAATTCCTCCACGTTGTAATATCGTAATTACTCGACTTCAACGGTATTATTGATAAGTGTCATTTGTAGTGCCTATTTCGTAGTGTTTTGGTCCCATTTTCCTTGTATAATCGCTCCTTGGGAGCGGTTTAGGGGCTTCTTATGCTTCCTTTAGTTCGTTTCAGGTTCCCGAGACCGATTTGGAAGAGTTGGAGCGATTCCGACTCAATACATACACATTTTGGAGCCAACGGAGTAATGGAACGATCACTCGATGCCTTGGAGTCGACCCCGAGACCTTGGGACCCAATCCCGAGCCTCTGAGACCCGATCCCGAGTCCCGAGAATCGGTGAGAAGCCCATGAGAACCAAGGAGGGACCAAAAAGATCATAATGGAGGCCTACAAGGCTCATCCCGTTCGGGATGAGGTGCACAAACAAGTAGGCTACTGACCAGGGCCCATCCCGATCGGGAGCATGGCTTCCCGACCGGGACCGACCCCGTCCCGACCGGGACCATCCCGTCTCGGCCGGAACGGCCTAGCTGTAACCCGTGCCTTGTTTTCTTTCTTCTCCCTTCCATTTGTAACCCTATATATACCCCCCTCTTGTATTAAGACACCATCATATGTTATATCCTTAAAACCCTAGACTACTTTAGGTTAGATTAGATTAGATTAGTGTAGATTAGTCGGTAATTAGTAGTTAATCATGGTTTACTCTTGTATTAAGGATCTCTTGAAGAATCCATCCAAGCTTGACAACCTTGGTGGATGAATTTGGGTTTTCTTCTATACAAGTGTTCTCCTTTTCATCCCTTGTAGTTGGTATAATCTTTCCTTCCTCTTTTCCTTCAATCTTTCATGTTTAATCATCCAAGTTTTAATCTTTGATTGTTGTTTATTGTTTTCACTAGTTTGTTTATATTAGTTTTGTTTCTTATGTTGAATCCTCTTGATCTTGTTAGTATTAGTATGATTATGTTAGAGTAGTGTTCTTGCTAGGGTTAGTAGGGTGATTAGGGTGTTAATTGGGTGATTAAGGGTTTGTTGGAGATGTTGGTGGAAGATTTGGGTTTCCTCTTGGTTTGATGCATATTACATGTATGTTGAAATGCATGAATGACTAGTAGTTGCAAATACTTGTTCTTCTTGCCTTTCTCTTGTGGGTGATAGTTTGTTTGTGGGTTCGGTTCCCTCACTAAGTTGCGAGAGCCCAGTGAGGACGACCCCTAAGTCGGTCTAAGTAGCGAGAGCCCGGATTCGACCTAGGCCACCATAGCGCGCTAGAACCCCGTTTGTCATGTGTGTCGCCGAGTTGGGTTTTAGGTGAAACCTCTAGGTGGGTCTAAGTTGCGAGAGCCCGGACTATACCTAGATTACCCTACTACCTCCTTCGCTCTAGTTCTCCCTTGACCATTCCGTTACCCCTTTGACCCCGATCTAATCCTAGCTCGTTTTTCCTTAGTTGTTTTCTCCGGCACCTTAGTCTTAGTCTAGCTCTCTCTCCCCTTTTATCATTCTCTAGTTTAGCGTACTCCGTTGACTTAGTCTAGTATTTGGGCCGACCTAGTCTAGACTCTACATTACCGTCCCCGTGGATTCGACCCGACTTACCCTATCTACCCTAGTTAGGATTAGCCGGTTATATTATTGACGGTTGGGACGTGACGAATCCCTTACCATCAATTTGGCGCCGTTGCCGGGGACGGTTCTAGTTTAGACTTTGTTTTCCTATTTGCTTGACTTAGTCTTTGTGTTTGTGTTTTTCTTTTTCTTTTTGTTACTTTGCTTCTTGTGTGTGTGTGGTTTATTTCTCTCTTTTCTAGTGCCCAAAAAGCACTAGACTTCTCACGTTTGTTCTTAGTCTACAGTTTGTGCTTAGAGGTGGTGATTATCTCCTTCTTGCAACTCAAAGCCGCTTTAACGAACGGTTGCTAGGATGAGTGGTTTCCAACCGGGTATGGACTACGATTTTCGAGCAAGCATGGGGTTTGATCTAAACTCCACATACTCGAGAGCCGATATGAGCTACCCCTCTTCTTCTTTGAACCAAGGGTATGACATGACGTCCCCCTACCATAATCAAGCTTCTTGGGGTAATCAAGACGGGTATGATCTTCAAGATTATGGAAATGGCTACCAACAAGTGAATGACTATCACTCCTACGATCATGGTGGCTATTACTCGAGTTATGATTGTGAACCCACCATGTTCAATCAAGATTCACCATATGGAAGCCAATACCCCCAAGACCCACAATATTACCCTCCACCCCAACCACAATATGAACCCTATGACCCACAATACTACCAATCACCCCAACCTCATTACCAACAATATGATGCCCCACCCCTTGGGCATCATCAAGATTATCAAGGAGCTTTACAAGACCCCAATGATCACCAATTACCCGACACGGAGGTGTTTCATTCTATGCTTCAAATGCAAAGGAGCATCCAAGAAACGGCCATTCAATTGCGAAAAGAACAAGAGGAATTAATGGCCCAAATTCGAAGGGGAAACGAGGCGAGGAATGCTCATGTAAATGCATTATCGGTTTAAACCGTAATGTCTTTATCCTGAGCATCATATTTAGATGGAGGGTGCCCACTTGAGAGAGAGGAGCAACCTAATTACGAAGCCGCCGATGTAGTTCCCTTTGATAGAGAAGTTTGCTTTGATGAACCTCAATCGTCTACCCAAAAAGAGACGAATGAGGAGATAACCCTTGGTGAAGGCAACATTGGTGAGGAATTGGAGGAGGATGGTGAGTTGGATGATTTGGTGGAGTTTGTGAAGTTGTTAGGTGAAATTGTTAGCCTCGAGTTGCCCTTGTGCGATAATTTGGACAAGCATCAAGAGCCCCTAGCTAGTGATCCAAGCAATGACTTGGAGGAGATTGAAACCGCCGGTAGAAGTTTCGATCCTCTCCTCCATGATGATGTGGGGTCGAGTGATGAAGATGGGGAACCACAACTTGAGGAAAGTGTGGGGGTGTGCATTGAGGAAGTGAGGCCAAAACCGCTTTTTGTGCCTTGTTTCTTAGAGATGAAGCTTGCTTGTGATTGGAGGCAATGCTTAGGGAAGAAGAGGTCGGTGAAGCTCGTAGGATGGATAGACCCCAGAGACAACTTTGAAGATGATTTTTGGTCTTGGGATTCCTACTTCTTGCCTCCTTCTTGGAGGCCGTGGAGGTCGGTTAAGCTCGAACGCTTCTTGGGCCTTCACTATGATGTCGGTAGCGCGTTCGACTTGCTCCTCCATGCCCTTGAGGGCTATGGTTGAAGAATGGAGTCCACCATCCTCGGTTTGACGGAGTTCCTAAAGAACCGTCATGTTGTATATTCCCCTCCTCTCTTCTTTAGAGTACTTGTGCTTGTATTTGTGATTTTTGTTTCTTAGACCCCTTTGTTTTTGTGGGATTCTTTTAATTGTTTTGGTATTTTGATGAGCGATGTGAGGGAGCGAATTTGATGTGTACTTTGAGTTTATTGTGATAGGTGAAGTGAAGGTGATTCCTAGAAAGGAATGGTTGATGATGGAGTTTGGTTTGCGAGCGAGGAAGTCGGTTTTTGAAGCTTATGATAAGCTTTTGGGCTTGGGGAAGCAAAGAAGACTCATCCCGACTGGGAAGAGGGCTTCCCGACCGGGAAGGATGAGGAATCCCGACCGGGAAGGAGCCATCCCGATCGGGATGAGGGTGCAAAAATTCGGACTCACTGGAGTGCATTCCCGACCGGGACGAGAGCTTCCCGATCGGGAAGGGTTTATCAACCCGATCGGGACCATCCATCCCGATCGGGATGGTCCCCTTTGACCCCACCCATCCATTATATACCCCCACCCAACCTCCCTACCTTCCTTGCTCATATAATACCACCCACATACTTCATTTTCATATCCTCACTTCATCTTCTATCTACTTTAGCACCGAGATCCACATCAAATCCCACCCCCTCGCACCATTTGATGGTAAGGATTTGTCACGTCCCTAGCCGATCAATATAACACCGACTAACCTAGTGGGTAGCTAGGGCAAGTCGGGATCGATTCCACGAGGACGGTATATCAAAGCTTAGACAATGTCGGCTTACAAACGAGACTATGCTACCAAAAACGACACAAAGAAAGCGAAAAAAAGAAAACTAATGAGGGAGGAGAAGTATGACTAAGCTAATGATCGAACTAATGAATAAACTAAAAGAACGATAGCTAACTAGGAGGATTAACATAAATATGGAAAGAAGTGGGGTAGGTCGGGTTCATAGAGGTAGAAGGGTAATTGGGGTGATCAAGGGTATAGGTGTCTCCTAATCACTAGAGTCGGTCCGGGCTCTCGCAACTTAGACCAATGTCAAGGTGGGTCCGGGCTCGCGCAACTTAGACCCTAGTCCGCGCTCTCGCGACTAAACTATTCTCGTCATTTCCGCATCATAAGCAATCAATGAGAAGATGAACACAAGCATGGGAAGCATGGCCACTACAACTCACACAAGCATATCAACAAACACATAGAGTGCCTACAATGTGACTAACAACAAAGATGTAACCTTTTCCCCTTAATCAACCCTAATCAACCCTAATCTACCCCTAATCCCCCTACTAACCCCACAAGAAGACTACTCACTCATGATAAAGAACAAACTAACAATCACAAAGGAAATCAATACCACTAAACAAGCATCCATAATGAATAACAAGAGTAATAACAATAACAATATGAAAAGATTCAAACAAGATTAAATAAACTAAGAACAAGAGTAGAGAAAGATTATACCAACACTAAGGATATGAAAAGATGAAATCTTGTATAAATAAGAACCCAAATAAAACCCAAGGTTGTCAATCTTGGAGAATTCTTCAAGTATCCTCTTAATACAAGAACTAATTACAATAATTAACTAAGGATTAACTAAGATTAAGGGGAGATTAAAGCTAATGAGTGAGAGTAAATCTAGGGTTTTTGGGGCTTAAACTAATGTAGGGTAAGATAAGATGTCTTAAAATTACAAGAAGGGAGTATATATATAGGTACAAGAATGAAGGAGAAGAAAGAAAAAGAGTCGTGCAGCAGCATCACGGTCCCGACCGGGACGGATCATCCCGATCGGGACGGACCTGTCATCCCGATCGGGACGGGATGGTCCCGACCGGGATGGGCTCACAGCAGCCTCCTTCAAAGTGCATCCCATCCCGAACGGGATGAGGCCATCCCGAATGGGATGGGTCTTGGATGCCTTCCTTAAACGCTCTTTGGTCCTTCCTTGCCTCTCATGGGCTTCCCACCGATTCTCGGGACTTGGGATCGGGTCTCGGAGGCTCGGGATTGGGTCCCAAGATCTCGGGGTCGATTCCAAGGCCTCGAGTCATCGTTCCTCTATCTCGTTGGCTCCAAAATGTGTATGTATTGAGTCAGAATCGCTCCAACTCTTCCAAATCGATCTCGGGAACCTGAAACGAACTAAAGGAAGCATAAGAAGCCCAAGAATCGCTCCAAGGAGCGATTCAACAAGGAAAAATGGACCAAAACACAACAAATAGGCACTACAAACTACACTTATCAACTCCCCCACACTTAACCCTTACTCGCCCTCGAGTAAGCACACACTAACTACTAAACTAGCCGAATGGGTATTAGCGCACCCTACGCCCCTTCAACTCACGCGAGTGCACTTTGAGGAAAATTGCACTCCGCAAGGCAAGTCGGGTCTTGCGACAAAACTGCGGATGCAACCGGACACAAAACACATAAACAAACAAACACACAAACAAACACATAATCGGTTGCACCCAAAACAGAAGAAATACCGCTTCCCTATAAAAGCGGTGAATGAAACACCGGTTTAGGACTCGAGGTAAGTGACAACGTTCCCAAGCTAGCAATACAAACCGAGGTGAACTAAACCCTAATAGTATGACGATAAAGCAACAAAAACGTTGATAACTTACCTAGGTCCTCCTAACTTCCTAAAAACGTACTACGGGACGATCGGCGGAGTGGAAAAGTGAAGAACCACGGTGATATTCGACACTGTAGGTAAGTGAGACCCCGCCCCCTTTAACGTGAGCCAAGAGGGTCGTCCCGTGTCCAAAACCGCCTAACTAGTCCAAGTAAAAAGGTGGAAAACATGCAAAATGAGGGATGACCGAGTAATGCCGCTATCATCCTTCCTCGGGACTCGATCCTTTGGTAGGCTCTTCACGGCAAAAGTCAGAAAAAGGCTTATTTTTGTGGGGATTTCTTTTTGTGAGACGGTTTTTCTTTTGGCATTTTCTTTCTTTTGCATTTTGCTTTGTTTGTTGCCATGCCATTCCTTTTTCTTCTTTTCTATTTTCTTTTTCTTTTGGCTTTTGTGCCTTTTCTTTTTCTTCATTCTTTTCTTTCTTTCATTTTTCTTTCTTTTCTTTTCTTTGCCCTTTTGGCATGATTTGGCATTTTTGGCACTTCTTGATAATTAAGAAAGAGAGAAATCAACAAATTGCATCTTATTGTGTGGATATGTGTGAGAGGTAGATAAATGGGTAAGTCGGGGGTCGCGATCCCTCTTCAAACCCACAAAAAGTGGAGAACTTGGACTAATCAAACAATCCTAGACACGGTCACCTAAGGGACGAGACTCGGTAACCAAGGCCTTTTCACACCGTGGGTGATCATAATGGTCAAAATGCAAATCCCGTAGTAGATCCCTAGTAAGCTAGGTGGACTCAAGGTAAAGGACCAACGAATTCATTGATTTAAGGTCATTCTACTAGACTAAAGCCCAAGACTCGATTTACACTACTAGAAAGGGAAAGTAGGCACTCACACACTAGCCTCTAAACCGGGTTTTCGAAAACCATTTACACACAAAACATACAACAAAACACAAAACAAAGACTCAACGAAAACGAAAGAAAAAGAAAAACAAAAGCAACAAAACAAGAACAACACAAAATGAACACATACAAAACACACACCACCCCGAACTTCCCAATGAGCAACCAATCATCCACAAACTATACAAAGCTCCACCCGAGCACACCACAACACATATCTCCTCCAAACTCCACAAGAAACAAAGAGGAAAAAGGGTTGAAAAGATGTTACCGGGTGTCTTGAAAACTCTCCAAGGTTAGCGGTGATTAAGCGACCTATAAGGAAAGAGGGAGGCAAAACACGCACACAAAAAAAATATACGACACAATGACACAAAAGGAAAACACACAAAGGAAAAATCTTTTTGATTTTTTTGTGAAATTTTTTCAAATTTTTAGGATTTTTGAAGATTTTTTCGAAAAAACTAAGAAAATAAACTAAACTATACTAGAATATCGCTCCCCCACACTTAAATCGAGCCATGTCCTCATGCTCGATCGTAGGGTGCGGAGAGACAAAAGAAAAAGAAAAGAAACTACGAAAATGAAGCTAAAAATCAAAAATAAAGTGAAGAAAAGGGTAGAGGGTGTCCGGCCGGGGTGTAGTCAAGTCACCATGGGCCGAGACGAGAAAAAGATATGGATGGGGGAAGAAATAAAAAGAAGGAAATAAAAGGAAATGGGAGGGGAGGGCTAGGTGTAATCAAGTCACCTTGCCCGGATTCCGCCTAAATCCGACTAAATCCTCAAAAAGAAAGAGTGAAAAACTTGTAAAATTTGGATTTTTCGATTGACTCTTGACGTAATCACATCGTCGGGAGTCGGGAGGAACTACTATCAACAACAAAAACGGAAAAGAAAGGATAGTTGCCGTACCATAGGTTAGCAACTCACTCTCTCCATCGTCTCATAGATCGATAAAGGCGCTTGCTTGTCTTCATCATTACTTTTCCGCTTCATTCTCGATAACATCGCATGGTAAAGGTGGTAGAGGTGCGAGGGGGGTAGGATTTGATGTGGATCTCGGTGTAAAGTGAGGTGTATAGGTCGTATGATAGGGACAAGGAGGAGTAGGGAGGTTGGGAGGGAGCATAAAACGGTTGGGTGGACTTGATTGCGAAGAAGAATCACAAAGGGGGAGCAGAGGACCATCCCGGTCGGGAAGACTGATCCCGATCGGGTTACCTCACCCGTCCCGGTTGGAATGACCTCATCCCGGTCGGGACGGACACACAATAAGCTCAAATCTTAGTACACCCATCCCGATCGGGACGGCTCCTTCCCGGTCAGGATGCCACACCCGTCCCGGTCGGGACGCCCTCATCCCGGTCGGGACGAACTCACAGGAAGCTCCAAATCCAGCGCACCCTTCCCGATCGGGAAGGCACCCTTCCCGATCGGGAAGGCACCCTTCCCGATCGGGTTTGCTCACCCTTCCCGGTCGGGACGCCTCATCCCGGCCGGGATGGGCCTTCTTCAACTTCCAAGGCCCCAAAAGCTTGCTCTAAGCTTCAAAACCCCGATCCTCGTGCCTACAACCCAAAGTATATCATAGCCAATCCTTTCTAGGAGCGCTCTCACTTCGCCTATCAAGCAATACTCAAACACACATCAAATTCTCTCCCTCACAACGCTCATCAATCAATCCAAATAACAAGAATTCACAAAAAATCCAACTAACTAAAAGAAAGCGATATATACAATGAGACGGTTCTTGTGGAACTCCGTCAAACCAAGGTGGTGCTTTCTTCAATCTTTTTCAACAACCAATTGTGTTGTGTTGTGATTTTTAATGGGAGCTGCTTGTTGTGTTGCTACAAGAGACAACAAATTGTGCACAAGAATTTATTATTAAGACATTATTTATTTGAATTGTAGTTTTTTATTTCATTGAATAATATTTTCGGATATGTATTCTGCAATACAATATTTTTTTGAACTATTATTATGTATGATTTGAGTTACATCGACAATAAAAATCAAATTTCTGATCAGAAAGTAATTTTAATCAAAGTTTGCGGATTGTTGCATGTGGTAAAAAAAGTGCCGCAAACAACGATTAAAAGTGTTGCATTTGCTTATATAATATGTTGCTTTAGCCAATTACAAGTGTTGCAAATAAGTTAAAGTGTTGCTTTTGCTCCTCAAAGTGTTGCATTAGACAATCACATGTGTTGCAAAAAAGTGTTGCATATTCTAATTATGTGCAACACTTTAAAAAAGTGTTGTATTTGAAAAGAAAGTGTTGCCTAAAGTGTTGCATTATTGCAACACAACTTTAAGCAACACACACAAAAGTGTTGCAAAAGACTTTAGCAACACTTTTAAGCCATTAGGCAACACTTTTAAGGTGTTCATTATATGGTCTATTTAGTTTTCCTTATCATATTTTTTTGCCACTGCTGGACGTTCTAGACCACAAAAAGGGAGATGACGGAATTGAGGGATGACAAAATTGGTTCACTTTTTTGAACTTGGACATTAAATAGTTTTTTTAGAGGAAGACACATGTCACTTTTTAAATAATACTCATTGTTTAGAATTTTTCTAATGTTACTTCGGATTGCAAAATATATGATTGAAGATTATCTAGATAGGTATTTGTCTTATGAAACATTATTTGATTGCAAAATATATGATTGAAAAGCGTCGAGGTTGTATATTTTTAGTGTACATGTGGTAATGTAAAAATGCGTCTTGAGTAGTATATTCAACGTTTTAATGCGTCGAGAATGATGACACAAAAAAGCGCCGAGAATTCCCGACGCCCAAAATTTCCACGCTTTCTTGGAGTGTCGAGAATTATATTTGCGACACTTTAAAGAGTCGAGAACCTACCTTTAAAGCGTCAAGAAACCATGGGATTTGTAGTGGTGGGGGCGAAGTGTCGGACCTTGATTTTTGGATGACGATCCGGACTTGTACTGTACAGGTGGGGGCGCCCGTGTTTCTGTTTGGAATCGATCGAGTCATGGTTGTAAATGTTTAAAGGCCATTTTGTTTGGTAGGGCAACCTTTTTAGTGAACTGAATTCGTTGCCGATTTGTGGAGTCGCCACCGAGTCAATTATGGGGACTCGGAAACCGTTCAAGTCAACTTTGATCCCTTGCCGGCTCAAAGTTGAGTGGCGCGGGAGTTAAAGATAAAGACTTGTACCCTTAAACACTTCATGCCTGGAATAACTCTCATTGCCAATGGTTTCGGACATCCGCAAACTGTCGATTCTGAGTAAGGGGTGAGGGTACGTATTGGGAAGCCAACATCCGATAGATGTCAACACCCAATCTCGCCCGCACTAATCAATCGGTGGGCTGATATCCTAGTTCTTTTGTTGTGGTGGAAATACTATAACATCCATTGTCTTAACCTATACCTTTTGCTACGTCGGTTGTTTAAAGACAAGTAAGTTTTGTCGTCAAAGTAGTTGTGTTTACATTCTTTGCATGCGATTTCACGTGACAAACAGGCCATGAAAAGATGCACACAGGAGAGTAGAGAGTACTAGTATTATACGTATTAGCAAATCAGTTTTAATCTGGTAATACGGATATTAGTCATTCACGTGGTATACCTTACCTGGTATTCTGCTTAAGATGTGTCAGCTCGGCATTGGTAAAGATGCGTCGAACCTAATAAGGTGAGAACCGGGACTAATACGGAACCCGACTACCACTTTGTTCAGTTTTAGTTGTTTTACGTTTTGAATTCCGTGTTAGGTGATTTAGCATGCGATTATAAGGTCATAAAAGCAATAAATCATACGAAAAATTGTAAATGCGGATGTAAGTAAATCACATAGTGAGGAGTTGCACCCTTAGAGTATACACTAAACGGGACTCGATGCGTATATAGTTTTGAGAATGGATCTCGGAATTACTCGGGTCTATTTAGTGTATTTTGGTGTTTGTGGTTGAAGTTGGGACGTTACGTATTTTAGTAGATGTGTGTGGACCTAGTGTCCATGTCTAATATTATCGTAGTGCATAACAAAAGAAAGTGCGAGTATGGAAAGTTTTGTTTAGATGGCAACCTAGTGACGAGTCGATAAATAGGCGGATCCTCCTAGCTTGACCAGTGACTCCGGCAGAACTCCGTTACCGTTTGACCCTTTCTGCGGCTACTCCGGTAGAGCTTCGTTACTATGGACGGTTTCTGCGGCTAATCCGGCAGAACTTCGTTACTAGACTTAGGCTAGTCGAACACATGCACGTCGGTATTGAGTGGGGTGCTCGAAGGTGAGGAATAGCGTCGATGTCACTTTTTTAATCGGAACTACGATCGAGTGGATCGTTTGCCTCGGGTGTCGGAGTGTCAGCCATAAGCGAGAGATTAGAGGGGGAAGACAAGATGTGAATTGTGTCGAATAATTGAGGTGAAGGGGGGGGGGGGATTTATAGGTGTTTTCGGCCCTCGTCACCCATATAGGCGCCTGAGCTGAGGCGCACCGAGACTCAGGCGCCTGGGTTTAGGCGCGGGAAGTCCTAGGCACGTGAGGCGGGGTGGTTGGAGTTTTGAAGATACGATTTTGATACTTTCCAAAACCGAGAGGGAGGAGCGTGATACTTTGCTTGAGGCCTAAGAGTTCCCGCGGCTTGACTTAGCGCCGTGGTTTTAGTGGGCCTCGGGTGTTCATCCCGAGGTTCGCTTGGTGCGGTGCTGACTCGGTTCGAGTTTCGGGACCGACTCGGGGTCCCGGTGTCAGAATTGACTCTAATGAGTTTCTACGCGACCCTAACGACACGACTAAGGCTGCCATCATGCTAGTTTAATTTGCCCGAGTAATTTATTTGATCCGTTCTATAGAAAAACTGCCTAAAACATCGCGAACCCGCGTCGCGTTGCAGTCCTATCGTCATCGGGTGTTTGTTGGGCACTTCTGCAGCCACCAGGTCCAAATCCAGGTGTTTACAATAGTTGGTATTATTCTCATGAAATAATCCTTATTTTAATACAAATCTGATACAACAGCTAAATATTTTGCAAAAATAGGCTGAAATCTTGAATTACTGTAGCACCCTGTTGAAAAAAAAAATTAAGAAGAGGAAAAAGGATTAACTCTCTTTTACTAAACACATTAGAATTTTTGTAGTAAAGTGAGCAACAAATGCAATAATTGTGATGATAATAGATCTGAATAAAGTCATGAATAGCCACACCCAGCAACTTTACGAGCTGTGACACCAAAAATGTAAGTGAGAAACCAAATTTAGAGAATTGTTTACTCTAACACCTCTAAGACCTTGGGACATCTACAGCTGTGATCCGATGATCCGTATCTCGCGATTTAAATCATTAGAACAAATAAGTTCATCTTCGATTGGATGGAAATCTAATGACATGACTGATGTAGAGTGACTCTGAAATTTCGTAGGGAATAGCCAGGCTGAAAAGAGATTTTGTAATATATAGTTAGGCAAGTGAAACAATAACAATAAATTTAATTTCCTCTTGGATATAGAGAGGCGATATATTTTAAAATATAAATAAATAAATAAATAGCACTAAACGACGATAGAAAATAAGCCTAATACACAGACCCAGTCAAATGCTAATCCAAGAAGAATGCATCTTGCCATCCCATTATAACTCAGTCTGACTTGCTTAAGCATTCCATTCTCCTGCTATTGAATTGCATTTACGTCACTTTGCATTAAATATATGAACATTTCATTACACCTTGCTGAACCACACTCAATACAACCTGCACTTCCGACTAAAACCTGTGACCCTTGCATCTACATAAATGCCACCTGTCGAGACAAGAAACGGCTACGTGTTTGAACATTGCATTTTAGATAGCTATATCAACAACTGACACACACTAAATAATCCAGCCAAAATGCAATTTAAATCCATGGAACTCTCAGGTAGCATTTCAAATTCGAACATCAGGTTCTGCCTTGCACAAATGAAACTCGAGTTTCAGCCAAAACACACCCTCAAGTTACACAAACGCTGTAGTTTGCATTGATTCTCAATGCAAATCATTATCAATACAAGCACCCATTCGCTAATTATGGTAGCTTCTTATGTCATTAGAGAACGAAGCCAACACCCATATATCAATCCGTAACGAGATACCCCCTACGACAGCGCTGATTTAAGAACAAAACATGATGCAATCCGATGCTATTATCTCACTGATCAAGTTTGAATATACTTGTGCACCTGCTCTGTCAGATAAGCAGTCTGGTATACACGGACCAAGATGACAGCAAAATTAAAATGAGATGTTGGAACAAATGTTGACACGGAGCAAAATCATGAATTTAACAGAGAAAGGCAGCAGCCTGCGCTTAACGAGAGCAACCTGCTCTTTGAATCTCACTAAATAAATCCCTTTTGTTCATTTTCCCTTCTCTTGTCATTTTTCTTATAGTCAACGTTACTGTAGAGTCTAGCGACCCTATGAAATACTATGAAGGGGGGTGAATAAAGCATTTACGTCCTTTTTAAATTTTTAACGATGTATTACACCTGAACCTTATTATGAAAGGTATGCTGTAATATTACGTATTTCGTACGGTTAATTAAATGAAGTCACGATTTAATTGCTATGATACTAAGTACTAAAGTATAAGTATACGAAATATCAAAGATAATTAAAAGCGTAAAGTAAATGACACGAGCAATTTTAATGTGGTTTGTCCCAATTGAAAAGCCTACGCCTACCGGTGTCTTTATTTATAAAAGTACCTTCTCCGGATTACCTTACAAATAAAAGCTCTCACTATTAACTTTAATCGTGATAGTGAGAGTGATGTGAAGCACTCGATTTGAGAGATATTAAGCTATCGGGTTGTGGGATGTTAAGCCCACGACTGTGAAGGATGTTAAGCCTTCGGTGTGAGGGATGTGAAGCCCTTGGTGGTTGAACGATGTGAACCGTTTAAGGTGTGAACGAAATTAATCGTTCGATTTGAGCAAACCACTACTCGACCCGTATACTTTACTTTACTTCTAGTTTACAATATTTCTCTAGTTAATAATACAATTCAATTGTCTAGAGAGAATAGAGAAACTATATGACTTTGATGCATAAACAATAAAACACGATTTAAATAGCCAAGACTTTTTCGAAACTTTTTGCAAAAATGTAGTGAACTTTGCAAAATGAAGAGTTTTTGATAGTGAAAGTCGTGATTGACAAAGAGGTAGAGGTGGGTATATATATCCACAAAAATGAATAATTTTATCATATAAAATAAAATCATTTGATAGAAAATTTCCTTTTGAGATATAGTTATTTGTTAGATAGAGATTTCAAGAAATCAAGGAGATATCAATTAGATCAAGTTAATAAAGTTTTTTTTTTTGTGGAAATGTAAGTTGTATATATCAATGAATAAATCAAATATACATCAAGTGGACATTATTCTAGAGATAAAGGAGATATCCCTAGTACTAAGACTCCCGTTTTGAATGCTCTTAAAATACAATTGAATTTCCTTCTTAATATTCTTAACGAAAACTTGTGGCCTTAACAGTACACCTTCCATCCTTCTCTTGTTCCTTTGTTCCCATATATTGTATATCGCAGCATTAATCACACTATTCGCGACATCTCGTTGGAGTTTGCTTCCTCTCATTCTATATCGCCAATCATTACTCACCCGGGGTTGGAACTTCTGTTCTGTCCAATTTGCCAGCAACGACAAGATCAAACTACTGTATTTCCATTCGCAGAACAAATGCTCGAGGTCTTCATCCTGCATTTCACAAACACAGCATAACGTATCACTTGTCAGATTCCATTGATGCAGTTTTTGCTTGGTGTTCATTGCTCCGTGTTGGTGTAGCCAAGCTATAACTCTATGCTTCGGAATAGTCCATTTGTTCCACACGATTCTATGCCATGTCACTTCCTCTTCCCTTTCTCGCATCCAATGATAGCCCTTGGCTGTTGTATATGGATTAGTTCCTGACCATTCACCGTCCTCCATAGCCCTTTTCAACCTCTCCTTCACCTTACAAATACACTTCCGTACCCAAGTAGCATCGGATGGAGGGTTGTATTGCATCCATTGTTGTCCCTTAAGGTATACCGAGTGAACCCACGCAACCCATAGCTTACTTGGATATTTCGCCACCCACCACACCAGTTTGCCTATTGCCGCTCTATTCCAGTTTGCATATTGCATCAAATTAAGCCCTCCTTCCCTGTATGGAACACATACCTTTTTCCATGAGACGAGCGGAGATCTCGTGTAAGCAGTTCCCCCTTCCCACAGGTATGTCCTACATATTCCTTCAATCTGTTTGATGATTCCCGACGGGAGCAGGAATATACTTGCCTAATAGTTATGTAACGTTGAAAGGACGGACTTGACCAATGTTAATCGGCCAGCGTATGAGAGCTTCCTGGCACTTAGCTTCCTAATGCGATCAGTAACGTTTTGAACCAATGGTTGGCAGTCCACTAGGTTCAGCCTAGAAGATTTGATCGGAACCCCCAAATACTTCAACGGAAACGACCCAGCAATGCAGCCTGACACTGCCAGAATGTCCCGCTGTGTATCTTTATGCACCCCATTAAAGTACATGTGGGATTTGCCTTTGCTAAGCTGTAAGCCCGATGCATTAGAGAAAGTAGAAAATGTCCTTAAGAGGACCATCATAGAAGGGATATCTACTTTGCTAAATAATAACAAGTCATCTGCAAACATAAGGTTCACCAATTTCAATTGTTTGCAAAGTGGGTGGTACCTGAACTCCTTTGCTTCAGTGGTGTATTTTAGTAACCGAGTTAGGTACTCCATACATATTGTGAAAAGAAGCGAGGATAAAGGGTCCCCTTGCCTCAAGCCTCTCTTGCCCGAGAAGAATCCAAAGGACTCGCCATTAAGATTAAGGGAGAAGAAAGCCATTGATACACATTGCATCAACATATTTCTGAAGTTATCAGGCAGTTTAAGATATGTCATCATTTGGTCCAAAAAATCCCATTCTACTGAGTCATACGCCTTCTGCATATCCATTTTGATCATACATCTCGGAGATACTGATTTCCTCTAGTATAGCCTCACCAAGTCTTGACAGATGAGAATGTTTTCCACAATACTTCTACCTGGAATAAATCTCCCTTGGACCGGGGAGATGATGTCCAGTAGAACCCGAGCTAATCTACTGCACATAATTTTTGAAATGCATTTGTAGACCGTATTGCAGCAAGCAATAGGTCTAAATTGAAGAACTGTAGTGGGTCTCGCAATTTTGGGTATGAGAGTAATCGCCGTAGTGTTCAGCTGCTTTAATATCCGTCTTGTTCTGAAGAAATCCAGAATTGCCTCGCAAACATCATCCCCTACTATGCTCCATGAGCCCTTGAAGAATTTACTCGAAAACCCATCCGGTCCCGGGGCCTTGTCATTCGGAATGCTAACCATTGTATCCCGAATCATCTTTAGTAACTGGTGTATTTAAAATATCACGATGTTCCTCCGTACACACAGGTCCTAGGCTTACTATCTTAGGAACGACCCTGCTTGTATTCTTCCTTGTTCCCAAGAGGCCCTTATAGAACTCTAGAAAAGCCTCTTGGATGCCTTCAGGAGAAGAATGCACTCTACCCAAGCTGTCCTTTATCTGTTTCACAGAATTTCTCACCCTCCTCGCTTTTAGAGATCCATGAAAAGCAGCCGTGTTAGCATCCCTTTCATTAAGCCAATGAATCTTGGCTCTTGTTTTAAGAAGCTCATTCTAGCCATGTCTAGCCTTTTATATTGCGCCATTGCATCTAGTTCTGCTCTTATAAGGTTCTGATTAGTATTGTTTGCTATTAGAGCCTTCTGAATGTCTAGTACCTTGACCTGCGCCACATCCGCCTGTTGCTCAATCTCATGGAATCTCTCTTTATCTAGCTGTTTGAGAGGCCTTTTGAGTCTCTTCAATTTTGCTGCAATTCTAAACATCTTTGTTCCTTCCACCTCCTGGTTCCACGATAAGGCCATAATGTTCTCAAATTCCGGGGCTTGACTCAACATATTATAGTATTTGAACGGCCTATTATGTCTAGTCTGCCCATTTTTCTTCCTAATCACACACGGGTTGTGATCATACAGTCCCTCAGGCATGAAGTGCGCATAGGAGTCCTCAAACATGCCAATCCATTCTTGATTACCCAGTGCTCTATCTAACCTGCTATAAACCCTCCCCTCAGGAGGTTGTTTATTATTCCAAGTATAGAAGGCACCCAAAGCGGGTCAATCCATAAGGGCACACGGATCAATGCAATTTCGGAATGGTGAAGCTTCATTAGGATTAAAACATCCTCCCAATCGTTCATCAGGCGACAAAACGCAGTTGAAGTCTCCACCCACCAACCAAGCACCTTGCACACTATGACTGATACCAAGCAGATCATGCAACAGTTCCTCTCTTTCAGCTATCACGTTAAATGCGTAAACAAATGTGACATTATAAACCACACACCCAACATTATCATGCACTGAACAGTGGATCAGTTGTGCCGTGTATTTATGAAACTGAACAGAGCATTGGCTACCATCCCAGAGGACCCAAATTCTACCCCTAGGATGCGTATGACTATTCGTCGATATACTCCACTTATTGAACTTCTGGCTCATCACCTTATTCAAGTTTCCTGGCTTTATTTTAGTCTCAAGCAAACCAAATAACCCGACCTTATTCAACTCTAAAAATTTATTTATTTCAACTTGCTTTTCTAACCTGTTCATTCCTCTCACATTCCAGAAACCGATATTCATGGGAGGTTTTGAGTTGTGCGGGTAACCTTACTCCTTTCTCCATGGGTCTGCTTCCTGATAAGTATATGCTTGAAGGATGTATTCTTCTGCACATCACCAACAATCAAAGGAGAGCTGGCTGCTTCCTTCTCCCTATCTTATCCCTCCCCTCAAGATGTACCAGAGTACCACTCTTATCACCACCTTGCTCCATCTCCTTTCTTGGCATGTCAGCATAGTTGATTATGGTAGCAAGAGGTTCAATTGTCTCCATCTTCTTCTCCATTGATGGTTCCTTCTGTGTTACAACTGGTTTCGATACTTTACATGGTTTTTCCTCAGTCTTCTTTACCAGTGTACGACATTCTTTTTTCTCATGGCCCATTCGTTTGCATTTTTCACATAAAATGGGTTACCAATCGTACTCTATGTTAATCGTTACCAGCACTCCGTACTCGTTCTCATCTTTGAATTGCACCGAGCCAGGTAGCTTCTGTCCCAATGTAATCTCAACCAATACTCTTGCAAACCCCAATCTAGTCCTCTGAGCAGTAGCCTCGTCTCTCTTGATCATTGGGCCAATAATGCCCGCAATCTTCTCGAGACTAGCCCCCCAGAATTTCAGAGGCAGTTTATGAAGACGTATCCATGTTGGTAACACCTTCACCTCCTCCTTTTCCAAGTCTAGGTCCGGTTGCCATCCTCCAATAACTACAGGTTTGTTATCAAAGAGATGATAACCAGCCTGCAAGACGATGTTTTTGAAAGCCTCTGTCGAAAACCTAACCAAAAAAACGCCATTTGGCAGAAACGAGATTTTATCAACATTATGATGTTTCCAAATCCGTTTCAAATATCCCTCAAGCACCTGCCATGTCGGGTTCGATCCTACTACAAAGCCATACACCGACGATCGCCAGTAATCAATCTCTGGTTGCACATCTTCCATGGTAAGTTGTAAGACTTCATCAGATGAAACCTCAACAACTTTATTCCCTTGTCTTGTGAACCATGGTTCCCCGTCATCATCATTCCCCACCTGTACCTCTTCATCCATTCCCGTCCCTATCATCTCATCCAATGGCTCCCCTTCATCATCATCCTTAATTTCATATGGGGGAATCCCCATGATTTCCTGCGTGGATTTTTCACATATAGGCTCCTCCATTGCAGGGTTGGTCGCAGTTATTTGTCTGTCCATGTAAGGTTCACGTTCCGCAGAATGCTTTTTCTGTCTTCTCCTAGTGATGTTATTGATCGCCGACGACCCCGGCGGGGAGGGACGTGCCATCGTGCAGCGTCTTCCCAGCCAAATCGCCTCTCAATCGCCCAGCATCTTCTTCTGATTATGCCTTAACTGTCGATATTTTCTAATTTAATAAAGTTTCATTAATTCAAATGATTAATTTATATTTTACAAAGTAAAATATCTCTGAGGATCATTTTGGAGACTTTGTTATTTTGGTAATTGAAGCTGCCGAAATCTAAAAAGGCATTTAAAAACTCGTTCGTAAAAATTCTTTGTAAGTCTTGGCTCGTTTTTGGTTTCTTAAAGATGCGAGGTTAATATAACCTTAGAACAAGGTTGTATTAACCTTGTCATATAACTTCCTTGTTCTCTTTACATTTAGATCCTAGACTTCACTTCCTCCTGTTTTTTCTTCCGTCTTATATGAAGCCTTCTTGAATCCTGTCTTTGTCTTGTAATACTGAAAAACATATATGCAAACTACCAAGTAATACTTATGGCATATCTTGACATAATCAAAACCAATATAAATATAATCAAGGCATAAATATAAAACCATAGGTTCCTGATGGGTAGGATTTGTCGTGAATCCCAACCGTCAAATACTAACCGGCAAACCTAGTGGGTAGCTAGGGTAAGTCGGGTCGAATCCACAGGGACGGGAGGTCGGACTAAGGTATGCTACGGTCTAGGACTATGTTCGAGACAAGCTATTCTAAGGAGGAGGCTAAGGACTAAACTAGGTCTAAAACTAGAGAACTATCAAAGGAAACGGGCTAGGATTAGGTCGGGGTCAAAGGGGTAACGGAATGGTCGAGGAAGAACTAGAGGTGAAGGAGGTAGTAGGGTAATATAGGTGATGCCCGGGCTCTCGCAACTTAGACTCACCTAGAGGTTCCACCTAAAACCCAACTCGGCGATATACAACACAATCGGGGTTACTAGCATGCTATAGGCCTAGGTCGAATCCGGGCTCTCGCAACTTAGACCGACCTAGGGGTCGTCCTCACCGGGCTCTCGCAACTTAATGAGGGGACCGAACCCACAAACAACTATCACCCACAAAAGAAAAGCAAGAAAAACAAGCATTCGTACGTACTTAGTCAATCAAGCATTTCAACAAACATGTGATGTGCATCATATAAGAGGAAACCCAAATCTTCCACCAACATCTCCAACAATCGCTTAATCATCCAATTAACACCCTAATCACCTTACTAACCCTAGCAAGAATACTACTCTAACATATCTAATCTAGAATTAACACTAACAAGAAGAATCAAAACAACAATCAAAACAAACATGAAGAAACTAATCTAACAATGAACAAAACACTAAACAAGAACTAAAGAATCAAACTTGAATGATAAAAACAAGATTAAGAAGAAGGAAGAGGTGATTATACCATACTAGATAAGAAAGGAAGAAAGAAACTTGCATAAATGGAAGAACCCAAAACAAACATCCACGTTTGTCAAGCTTGGTGAAGATCTTGAAGAATTCCCAAATTACAAGTACTAATCTAAGATTAACGATAATCTAAGGACTAATCTACACTAATCTATGCTAATCTATGCTAAAATTATCTAGGGTTTAGTCTCTAATGTCTAACATCCCCTTAACATAACAAGGGAAGAGTATATATAGGGTTACAAATGAAAGGGAGAAGAAAAGAAACAAAGCGGAGTAGCAGTGGCCCGTCCCGGCCGAGACGGGGTGGTCCCGTTCGGGACGAGGTCGGTCCCGGTCGGGACGCCACCTTCCCGATCGGGATGGTCCACAGACAGCAGCTTCTCTTTTTGCTCCTTCATCCCGGACGGGATGAGGCCATACCCGTCCGGGATGAGCCTTGTAGGCCTCCAATATGAACTTTTTGGTCCCTCCTTGATTCTCATGAGCTTCCCATCGATTCTCGGGACTCGGGATCGGGTCTCGGAGGCTCGGGATTGGGTTCCAAGGTGTCGGGGTCGATTCCAAGGCATCGAGGCATCGTTCCTTAACTTCGTTGGCTCCAAAAAGTGTATGTATTGAGTCGGAATTGCTCTAACTCTTACAAATCGGTCTTGGGAACCTGAAACGAACTAAAGGAAGCATAAGAAGCCCCTAAACCGCTCCCAAGGAGCGATTATACAAGGAAAATGGGACCAAAACACTACAAAATAGGCACTACAAATGACACTTATCAACTCCCCCACACTTAACCCTTACTCGCCCTCGAGTAAGCACATACTACTACTAAACTATCCGAGTGGGTATTAGCGCACCCTACGCCCCTTCAACTCACGCGACAAAACTGTGGATGCAACCGGACACAAAACACACAAACAAACAAACAAACACACAAACAAACACATAATCGGTTGCACCCAAAACAAAAGAAATACCGCTTCCCTCTAAAAGCGGTGAATGAAACACCGGTTTAGGACTCGAGGTAAGTGACAACGTTCCCAAGCTAGCAATACAAACCAAGGTGAACTAAACCCTAATAGTATGACGATAAAGCAACAAAAACGTTGGAAACTTACCTAGGTCCTCCTAACTTTCTAATGACGTACTACGGGACGATCGGCGGAGTGGAAAGAGAAGAACCACGGTGTTAGTCGACACTGTAGGTAAGTGAGACCCCGCCCCCCTTTAGAATGAGCCAAGAGGGTCGTCCCGTGTCTAAAACCGCCTAACTAGTCCAAGTAAAAAGGTGGAAATATGCAAAATGAGGGAAGACCGACTAATGCCGCTATCATCCTTCCTCGGGACTCGGTCCTTTGGTAGGCTCTTCACGGCAAAAGTCGGAAAAAGGCTTATTTTGAGAGGTAGGGGTTATTTTTGTGAATCGGGTTTTCTTTTGGCATTTTCTCCTTTCTTTTGCATTTTTTCTTTGTTTTGCCATGCCATTCTTTTTCTTCTTTTCTATTTTGTTTTTGGCTTTTGTGCCTTTTCTTTTTTTTTTCTTCATTCTTTTCTTTCTTTCATTTTCTTTCATTTTCTTTTCTTATCCCTTTTTGGCTTGATTCGGCTTTTTGGCATTCCTTAGTAATAAGAAAGAGAGATCAACAAATTGCATTTTTATTCTGTGGATTTGTGTAGGAAGTAGGAAATAGGTATGTCGGAACGACGTCTTCCCTTCATACTCACAAAAAGGGGAGAACTTGGACTAATCAAACGATCCTAAACACGGTCACCTAGGGGACGAGACTCGGTAACCAAGGCCTTTTCACACCGTGGGCGGTCATAATGGTCAAAATGCAAATCCCGTAGTAAATTCCTAGTAAGCTAGGTGGACTCAAGGTAAAGGACCAACAAATTCATTGATTTAGGGTCATTCTACTAGATCCAAGTCCAAGACTCAATTTATACAACTAGGAAGGGAAAGTAAACTCTCACAAACTAGCCTCTAAACCGGGTTTTCGCAAAATGTTTACACACAAGACACACAACACAACACAAAACAAAGACACAATGAAGAACGAAAGAAAAAGAAGTAAAAGCAACGAAACAAAAACAACACAAAATGAATACATACACAACATAAATACCACCCCGATCATCCAAGCAAGCCACCAAAACAACCACAAACTGTACAAAGCTCCACCCGAGCACACCACAACACACAAATCCTCCAAACTCCACAAGGAACAAAGAGGAAAAAAGGGGTGAAGAGATGTTACCGGAGGTCATGAAAGCTCTCCAAAATTAGCGGCGATTTTAGCAACCTATAAGGAAAAGAGGGCAAACACAACAAAACAAAACAAATACACGACACAAAGACACAAAAGGAAAACACACAAAAGGAAAATCTTTTTGATTTTTGTGAATTTTTTCAAATTTTTAGGGTTTTTAAGATTTTTTCGGAAAAACTACGAAAATAAACTAAAATATGCTAGAATATCGCTCCCCCACACTTAAATCGAGCCATGTCCTCATGCTCGATCGTAGGGTGCGGAGAGACAAAAGAAAGAAAAAGAAACTACGAAAATAAAACTAAAAATCAAAAAGAGAAGATGAAGAAAAGGTAGAAGGTGTCCGGCCGGGGTGTAGTCAAGTCACCATGGACCGAGACGAGAAAAAGATATGGATGGGGGAAGAAAATAAAAAGAAGGAAATAAAAGGAAATGGGAGGGGAGGGCTAGGTGTAATCAAGTCACCTAGCCCGGATTCCGCCTAAATCCGACTAAATCCTCAAAAAAGAAAGTGAAAAACTTGTAAAATTTGGATTTTGAAAATGACTCTCGATGTAGTCACATCATCGAGAGTCGGGAGCAACATATACCAAGGCCCCGAGGGCCACCATGACACTATGACACAAAAGTGTACAAGGGGAAGGGGAGTAAACAAATGAAAACAAGCAATAAAAGACGGAAAAGAAAGGATAGTTGCCGTACCATAGGATAGCAACTCACACTCACCATCGTCTCATAGATCAATATAGGCAGTTGCTTGTCTTCATCATTGGTATCCCGCTTCAAGCTCGATAGGTACGCATGGGAGAGGTAGTAATGGCGTGAGGGAAGTGGGATTCGATGTGAAACTCGGTGTAAAGGGAAGAGAAATGAGGGGAGGGTATATAAATGAAGTGGAACGGTCATATGACATGAGCAAGGATGGATAGGGAGGTTGGGTGGGGGTATACAATGGATGGGTGGGCTCAAATGTCAAAGAAGAGGCCAAAAGAGGAGAAAAGAGACCATCCCGGTCGGGATGGATGGTCCCGATCGGGAAGACACACTCGTCCCGGTCGGGACGGCACTCCAGCAAGCTCCAATTTTTGCACCTCCATCCCGATTGGGATGGCTTCTTCCCGGTCGGGATGGCACATCCTTCCCGATCGGGAAGCTCCCTTCCCGCCCGGGATGGGTCTTCTTGACCTCCAAAACCCCAAAAGCTTCACCGAAGCTTCAAAAACCGACTTCCATTCCCACGATCCAAGCTCTATCATTATCTACTCTCCTCTAGGAATCACCTTCACTTCACACCTATCACAATAAGCTCAAATACAAAATCAAATTCCCTCCCTCACATCGCTCATCAACAATCCAAAGAAATAAGAATTCCACAAAGGCTAACAAATCCTAGAAACCAAACTATACAAACAAACATAAACACAAATACAAGCACAAAAGAAAGGGAAAAGATATATTTACACTAAATACTCTCACCAACAACGCCTCCATAGCCATCAAGAGCTCGAAGGAGTAAGTCAAATGCTCTAGCAACATCTTCAATTAAGCTCACATGGCCGAGCCTAGCCACTCCCAAGAGCTTCCAATTCGGAGGGAAGAAGCGATCGTCTTCATTATGCTCGGGGTTCTCGTGATCTTCCGGGTCTTCGGAACCAACATAGCTACGACTCTTATGACCAACCGGTAGGTATAGTGGTCTAGAGTCGTGCTCGGTGTCATGATGTGGGAGATCACACCCTAGGGGTGTCGCTTCTTCTACGGGGTCGAGAGTGGAACTCTTTTCCACCGCCCGACAAGGATCCTTTTCACCAACCGTCTCACAAGACAAAGGGCTAGACATCGAGTGCGGTAGACGAGGAGAAGGCATCAAGTTTTCTTCATTGGAGGCTTTAGGATCCTCCAAATTCCCATACAAAGCAAGTTCCAAGGCATCTACTTCTTTTTCCCAAGTATTGCGCTCCTTTTCACTCACCTTGTCAAAATGGTCATGAGGGGTCATCTCTTCACTTGGGTTTGGATTGTCAACACCCGGTTCATCACGAAGAAAATCAAACAAATCCAACTTTATAGCCAATACATTGGCTCCCCAAGAGCTATCTTGATAATCATGTTCAACTCCCTCCTTATTGTCGACCCTTAAAGCTTCAACTTCCTCTACTCTACCCCTATCTTCACCGCCCAAGCAACACTCAACAATGGTCTCTTCGATCCTCTCTTCTTCATTTGTAGCTTCAAGGTTGGGTTGACTTTCTTGTGGAGGCATCCGACCTTCTTGCCCAAATGAACCTTCCTCAACATGTTGTGGAGCTCGAGTGGCCGACATCGTGATATGAGCCATGAGTGCATTGATGCGAGCATCTTGCACCTCTATTTGGGCCTTGAACTCCTCCCTAACCCCTTGTATTTGAGTCAACATCAATTGTTGACCCTTTTGCAATAACATCATCATCTCATGTTGGCTCCCTTGTGTTTGGGCCAACATTTGACAAGTCTCAAGGATATTTGGTTGTGGGTTATGTGAGGGTGTTTGGTAGTTGTTAGGATGTGGGAACGATCCTTGACAACTTTCTTGGGAACCATAAGAAGAGGGTTCATAAGATTGTTGATGAGGTTGATATGGTTGGTAAAGTTGTGGGTTTTGGTAATTCGCCCCATAGTTGTCTCGTGATGATTGATGGTAGCTTGGACGCGCCATGTCCATAACATTGCCTTGGTACCTAGGATGAGCTAGAAGCACTTGAGCAAACGATAGTATCCTAGTGCTTTTGAGGCACTAGGAAGAGAGAGTAACACACAAGAAGAAAAACGGAGATACACAAGGAGAAGAGAACACAAAAATCAAGAACAAAGTCCAAAACTAAGCAAACAAAAGTCTAAACTACGCCGTCCCCGGCAACGGCGCCAATTTGATGGGTAGGATTTGTCGTGAATCCCAACCGTCAAATACTAACCGGCAAACCTAGTGGGTAGCTAGGGTAAGTCGGGTCGAATCCACAGGGACGGGAGGTCGGACTAAGGTATGCTACGGTCTAGGACTATGTTCGAGACAAGCTATTCTAAGGAGGAGGCTAAGGACTAAACTAGGTCTACAACTAGAGAATTATCAAAGGAAACGGGCTAGGATTAGGTCGGGGTCAAAGGGGTAACGGAATGGTCGAGGAAGAACTAGAGGTGAAGGAGGTAGTAGGGTAATATAGGTGATGCCCGGGCTCTCGCAACTTAGACTCACCTAGAGGTTCCACCTAAAACCCAACTCGGCGATACACAACACAATCGGGGTTACTAGCATGCTATAGGCCTAGGTCGAATCCGGGCTCTCGCAACTTAGACCGACCTAGGGGTCGTCCTCACCGGGCTCTCGCAACTTAATGAGGGGACCGAACCCACAAACAACTATCACCCACAAAAGAAAAGCAAGAAAAACAAGCATTCGTACATACTTAGTCAATCAAGCATTTCAACAAACATGTGATGTGCATCATATAAGAGGAAACCCAAATCTTCCACCAACATCTCCAACAATCCCTTAATTATCCAATTAACACCCTAATCACCTTACTAACCCTAGCAAGAACACTACTCTAACATATCTAATCTAGAATTAACACTAACAAGAGGAATCAAAACAACAATCAAAACAAACATGAAGAAACTAATCTAACAATGAACAAAACACTAAACAAGAACTAAAGAATCAAACTTGAATGATAAAAACAAGATTAAGAAGAAGGAAGAGGAGATTATACCATACTAGAGAAGAAAGGAAGAAAGAAACTTGCATAAATGGAAGAACCCAAAACAAACATCCAAGTTTGGCAAGCTTGGTGAAGATCTTGGAAGAATTCCCAAATTACAAGTACTAATCTAAGATTAACGATAATCTAAGGAGTAATCTACACTAATCTATGCTAATCTATGCTAAAATTATCTAGGGTTTAGTCTCTAATGTCTAACATCCCCTTAACATAACAACGGAAGAGTATATATAGGGTTACAAATGAAAGGGAGAAGAAAAGAAACAAAGCGGAGTAGCAGAGGCCCGTCCCGCCGAGACGGGGTGGTCCCGGTCGGGACGAGGTCGGTCCCGGTCGGGACGCCACCTTCCCGATCGGGATGGTCCACAGGCAGCAGCTTCTCTTTTTGCTCCTTCATCCCGGACGGGATGAGGCCATACCCGTCCGGGATGAGCCTTGTAGGCCTCCAATATGAACTTTTTGGTCCCTCCTTGATTCTCATGAGCTTCCCATCGATTCTCGAGACTCGGGATCGGGTCTCGGAGGCTCGGGATTGGGTCCCAAGGTCTCGGGGTCGATTCCAAGGCATCGAGGCATTGTTCCTTAACTTCGTTGGCTCCAAAAAGTGTATGTATTGAGTCGGAATTGCTCTAACTCTTCCAAATCGGTCTCGGGAACCTGAAACGAACTAAAGGAAGCATAAGAAGCCCCTAAACCGCTCCCAAGGAGCGATTCTACAAGGAAAATGGGACCAAAACACTACAAATTAGGCACTACAAATGACACTTATCAGTTCCACAATTTCCCCCTTTTTGATTATGTCAAGTTTGTTGTCGATAGGGTATTACCTGAGTCAGAGATAAGCTTGGAAGGTTTTGGTAAAAAGGGAACTAACTTATAGACCCTAATTGTTATCTACTATCGACTCTTCTTCCCCCTCTTAACATCATTGAAAAGGGACGAACAAGTGGTAAGCAATCAAAAATAGTTATAACACAGAAAGGTTAGTTTACGCGTGATTTCTCAAAGATAGTTTAAACACACACATGCAACAACAATAACCAAATATCCAGACATCACAAAGCTAGTTCAAAAACCAACAAAAGGACCCTAAGCTATACTAGAAGCTTTAAGACAGGGTTCATTTTGGGCAACATTATTCAGAGACTTAAACCTTCAACTCTAATTCTGATCTCCCATGAGAAACAAAGCACGAGCTGTATTGTCGATTAACTATCGCCGCTTGTCCATGATATCATCATGCCTCCTCAAGGGTCCTCTGTTAGCATTTGCCTCACTGATTAGATTTACCGCAGTGTTCAGCTTAGCTCTCAACTCAGTGCTTGCCTTCTTGAACTCATAAACATTATTCCCAATACACTGAACACGAGCTTGAAGTTTTTCCAGCTGAATTTGCAAGCGAACGAGACTGGCCCCAAAATCAGTACGAGCCTTGAACACCACAGAGTTAAAATTATCCAGTTTCTCATCAACACCATCTGGAGTAGCGCTCATGCTAGACTGTTTTAGGAGATGATTTTCAATGCTATTCGTCTTGGTAATCAATTCCTGCAATAGCTTATCAATATTTCCCCCTGATGACTTATCCAACACCCCTTTTCTCTTATCCTTGGCAGAGGAGCATTCCCCCTTCACACGAAACTCCCCATTTTCATCTAGTATCGACATTTGCTTAAGAAAAGTTGTTGTCATTACATCTGTTCGAGCAATGTGGATAGCTGTTTTGCTGATCACACCCTTTGTGTCCTTAAGAATTTTGGACAGCCAGATAGTATACGGAATGCATGTCGATCCATTCACATGAGATGATTTTAGTTCGGTCAAAACATGTTCTATGTGGCCAAAGACAAGAAAGGGTAGATTAACTTCATCACCCTTGAAGGTGATAAATCAATATGATTTCATTAGTGTGGAGTTTGGTGGTACAATTTTTTCTTGGCAGTAGGGAGGAATAGGACACATTAAACAGTAGCTTAGCAATGGGTGTCATAGACGCGCCTATTAAGGGTGAGAATTAGCCTTAGGATCAAGTTCTCTCTTTATGGTCAAGATGGTTTTTGAGTCATAGTTCTTCCAGCCTGACCAAGTCTGAATTTCCACCCCTGAGAAATATATAGACAACTTGAAAAATAGATGTCTTTACCTGATAATAGACAACTGAGTTTTATAAAAACAGTTGTCTATATATTATACAAGTGTTTTAATTAACCTCAGTTGTCTATTCTAATTTTCAGGACCACTAAAAATTTGTTGTTACTACCCAACCATATCACTTTCTCAAATATGTTTTTTTAAGTAATCTAATAATAAGTGTAATTCAACCCATATCACTTTCTCAACCCATATCACTTTCTCAATCCATTTACCCGACCCATATCACTTTCTCAACATATCTAACTATTCTCAATTATTCTCTACCTCCCGCTCAACCTATTATTCCTGAAGCAGAATCATGAACCAAATCCCCAATTATTCCTCTAACCCTAAATTTTTCCAGATCCCCAATTATTAATCATGAAGCTAACCTATCTCACGCGCTCTTCGTCGCCCTTCTGCTTTAATTAATTTCGAAGCCTATTCGTTGCTGTTCTTCGCTCTTCGTTGTTGTTTCGTTGCTCCTTCTTTTTCTCTATTTGTCGTTGTTCCCGCTGTCCTTCATCCCTTCTGAGTTTCGTCGCTCTTCGTCGTTGTTTCGTCGTTGTTCCTTCTTCTTCTCTATTCTGCCTTTTCTCTGAAACTCATTCTTACTCTATCATATTTACAGTTCTAAGTTTTTACTAAAGATAACTTGATGATTTCTGATAATGATTCATGTTAACCAAACTTCAGGAATAATTGAGAATAATATCTGCCAATTAGTTTTCGAATTAATTTGAGGTTGATTCATGGTTATGACTATTCTTTTCTTTCTCCATGTTTAATTTCATTGATTTGCGCTTAAAACCGTCTTAAAACCAGAGAGCAACGAGAACCATTTGTTTCACTAGTGTGAATCGCCTTGAACCAGAGAGCAACGCTTCTGAATGTACTTTTGTATTGTTTAGTTTGCTGTTATTTCCGACTTAAATGAGAATTTGTATTCAATGACACGGTTCTCTGGAATTTGAGCTGAAACTTTAAGCATGATGATTAAGATTAAACCTATTAGTTTACGATGTCTGATTTCTCAAGTGTTATACTGTTTTACCTTTTGAAATTGGAAATGTAATTTGCCTCTGATTGTCGACTGTCGAGTTTTGTTCTTATGTTGGTATTGTCTCCATCTTAGTGATCATTTCAAATGTTTGCCATGGTTTGACGGTCTAGTTTTACACGAGAATTAATTACTGCATATATACTACTCCCTCCTATTCAGTGTTTTCCTCCCACTTTCCTTTTTGAGCTTAGTTTGGTTTTCTTCCCACTTTCTTTTTTTTGGAAATAATTTTAATCATTCTTTATTCTTCCTTCAATTCTTTATTCTTTTCCTCCACACCTAAACCCAACCCCTTTTCACTTTATACCCCCATCTTTTACACTTCATACCCCACTTTCTATTCATCTCTCTTACTTTATCTCCATCATTTATTATACTTTATTAGTTCCTTGGTTTCCCCCCAAAAAAATTGGGGAGGAAAACACTGAATAGGAGGGAGTATTCTGTATATCAGTATTCAGTAGTCTTCTAGTTTTCGAGTAAGCAAGATCTGAAGAAGTGTTTGGCGGGACAAGAGGGTAGAATTCTTTGATTCGGGTGATTGTACCGTAGGATAAGGTTGAGCAATTTGTAAGGATCGTCATTTTCATTTGTCGATGAACTACTGTATTGGAATGTGAAAGAGGGTAGCAGGGAGAATAATACATGAAGAAGCAAAAACACAAGTAGTTGTTTGAAATGGGAATTTGTAGTTGTAGTAGTAGCTGCAGCAGCTTGGATGAGCATTGCTTTTATTTGCTTAGATTGACAAATTTAGTTTAAGTATTGATTAGAAATGTGGTGGAAGTTTTAATGAACTCTTCATTCTGAAATATACCTAGACTACTTCTGTCACTACTTTATTACTAAGTGGAAACGTGGATTGTTGGACTGGTGCAAGTGTATGGGCAAATCAAGTTGCTTTTTACTTACGACGATAAGATCAATGAGAAGATTGATAACCCGAGTTTAAAACACAAATTCTTATTAACGACGGACAGACATATCTGTCACAAATTTATATAATAGGGTAAATAGACAATGTGATCTTGTGTTGTTATATAAATACTCCACTTAATATATGTATTGATGTGGGTGATACTTAACCGTCACAAGATTGTGAACGATATATCCATCATGAGAAAGACTTAATGACTCTACGATTTGTTAGTTGCGGGCCACAAACACTGGTTCAAGGATAAATGGAAAATCTTAACGTTACTTAGAAGATAGATAGGAGCATTATTATTAGTTAAGATGTGATGGTAATTGGTGAGTACGCTAATCACAAGTCCTTTTGTATAATAGTATCACATCAACATAAATTGTGCGCTCCACCATAACGTTTGTTGGTAAGGATTTGTCGTGGATCCTAACCAACAATAAACTACCGATTACACCTAGTGGGTAGCTAGGGTAAGTCGGGATCGTATCCACGAGGACGGTATTGCAAGGGTTAGACTAGGTCGGCCTAAAACAAGACTAAATCACCGAAACAAACACAAAGAAGAAGAAATTGACAAACTATTGATGATTGGAGATGGGGAAGGTGGCTAACAAAGGATTAACTAAAACAATGCTTAAAATGAAATAACTAGAAACAAACTAAACAATGATACTAGAGAATTGAAGACTAACTAAGACGATGAATCAAATATGGAAAGGAAGTGGGGTAGGTCGGGTTCATAAGAGTAGAAGGGTAATTGGGTGATCAAGGGTATAGGTGTCTCCTAATTGCTAGGGTCGATCCGGGCTTTCGCAACTTAGACCGATGTCAAGGTGGGTCCGGGCTCTCGCAACTTAGATCCTAGTCCGCACTCTCGTGACTAAACTATTCTCAACATTTCCACATCATATACAAACAATGGGAAGATGAGCACAAGTATGGGAAGCATGGCCACTACAACTCATACAAGCATATCAACAAACACATAGAGTGCCCACAATGTGACTAACAACAAAGATTCACCCTTTTCCCTTAATCAACCCTAATCATCCATAATCTACCCCTAATCCCCCTACTAACCCCACAATATTACCACTCACTCATTATCATGAACAAACTAACATTCACAAGAGAAACTAGAACAAGCATCCAAACATTCATCATAAACAAACAATAACAATAACAATATGTAAAAGATGAAACTTGATTAAATAACAAAGAACAAGAGTAAAGAAAGATTATACCAACACTAGATGAAGAAAAGATGCAATCTTGTATTAATAAGAAACCCAAATAGAATCCCAAGGTTGTCAAGCTTGGAACAATCTTCAAGTATCCCCTTAATCCAAGAACTAATTACAATGATTAACTAAGAATTAAAGAGAGATTAAAGCTAATATGAGAACACTAATCTAGGGTTTTGAAAGTCTAATGGAGGCTTAAACTAGTCTAGGGTAAGATAAGATGTGTTACTAATACAAGAGGGAAGTATATATATGGGTACAAGAGTGAAGGAGAAGAAAAGAAAAGAAGTCGTGCTGCCAGCTCTTCGTCCCGACCGGGACAGGATCATCCCGACCGGGACGGCCCTGTCATCCCGATCGGGACGGGTCGGTCCCGACCGGGATTGGCTCACAGTGGTCTTTTTCAAAGCGCACCTCATCCCCAACGGGATGGGTCTTGTAAGCTTCCCTTAAGAGCTCTTTGGTCCCTCCTTGCCTCTCATGGGTTTCTCGCTGACTCTCGGGACTCGGATCGGGTCTCGGAGGCTCGGGATTGGGTCCCAAGGTCTCGGGGTCGATTCCAAGGCATCGAGTCATCGTTCCTTTACTCCGTTGGCTCCAAAATGTGTATGTATAGAGTCGGAATCGCTCCAACTCTTCCAAATCGGTCTCGGGAACCTGAAACGAACTAAAGGAAGCATAAGAAGCCCATAAATCGCTCCCAAGGAGCGATTCCACAAGGAAATAGGACCAAAACATAGTGAAAAAGGCACTACAAGCTACACTTATCAACGTTGTTGGGTGCTTGAATGTTAAAGTATCTCTCTTTAGCGTATTTATGGGCACTTAAATTAATGATAACAAATACCCAACTACTCTTAACTTAATCACAAGTGGTTGCTTACATTATAACTCCACTATGGGTGAAAATATGCAATAGTAGTCTTAAAATTCATACTCTGTACCATGGAAATTTATAAAAGTGCAGAGTTATCATATATGAGTAGAAAATTTAAAAAAATACGGGTACATTTTAAAAAAATAAAAAAGGTTTTACACGATCTATTAATGTTGATATTAATGTTTTTATTTTATTTCTAATAAGCTAGTGATATATTACTAGTAGGTGATTGACAAAGATTTGGAATGGATCGGGAATGGATGGTTATTGATCGTTTGGATGCTAGATATGTGAAGGAGGTAGACGAGTTTGTTACATATGCTATTGTTTATGCAGAAAATGTTGATGAAATTTATAGTCCATGTGTTAAATGTGGAAATAATATTTTGGTTGATGGTGGAGAATTAAAAAATCACCTCTTATGTAATGGAATTGATCAAAGTCATAAAAGGTGGATTTGGCATGGGGAGGACTTGATTAATGTTGGAGAGGAAGGTGAGGAGTCTGATGGGGAGGGTTATGCTGAAGATCGTGAGGATCGAATTGATGATATGATTAATGATTTGAAAGAAAGCACAGAAAACCCAAAACATATGTTTGATATATATATATATATATATATATATATATATATATCCTACACTTTGTTATAGTTGTTGCAATGTAGTCGGCTCCTTATGCTCGGAAAACAGAGTGCGGTTATTACGTGATGATATATATGATTGAAATTATCACTCGTTCTGATTTGAAGAGAATCGTCAACGAGGTAAGACTTGGGTTTTATACTTTCTCTTGTTTCAATCATTTGTTTTATGCACATAATTGAAACAAAATAATTAGTTCATTTATATTATTGATTTTGTAGCATTTTGAACGATATGATGCCATATTCTCAAGAAAATATTGACAAGGTTCGTGGATTATGGGCGGATTATTTTCTTAATAATTAGTTGGATTATGGTTTTAGTTACTTTTGGATATTGGATAATGATTTTATGTGTACCTTTTGGATTTTGGATGTTGGATAATGATTTTATGTATGTTTTGAATTTTTGATGTTGGATTTTATAAAAATGTAAGTTCTATTGTTCAATTATTCTCTATGGTATTCATTTTTTATGGCTTGTTAATTTGTACGTATTTCAGATTATTAAAAAACATAAAATAAGTATAAGAGTGATAGACAACTGTTATTTCATAAAACAGTTGTCTATATACGTAATAGACAACTATTGTCTTAGAAAAACAATTGTCTATATATGTAATAGACAACTGTTGTCTTAGAAAAACAGTCGTCTATATACATAATAAACAACTGTTGTTTTAATAAACAGTTGTTTATTAAGCAATAGACAACTGTTCTAAAACAGATGTCTATGCTCAGAGTAATATACAACTCCAAACTACTCAACTATTGTAAGTCAGTTGTCTATTTGATGTTTTGTAGTAGTGATCGTAGGTTTTTTTTGTGTGGTGCCATGGGAGGGGTTCGCTTAGATTTCATGAGGAAGAAGAAGGCACGGTTAGGTAAAAGGTAATGTGAGAGAGAAGTTAAAGAGGTTAATGAACGGAGAGAGAGAAGATGAGTAGCATTAATAGGAGATATATATATATATACAATAGAAGATGAGTAGCATTAATAGCATTAATAGAAGACCTAATAAGACTCTATGGAAGAAAGTCGGTCTCACCTAGATGCATGTTCAAGATCGATTTATAGAAGGCGTATGACACCATTGAGTGGGAATTCCTAGCTCAAATGCTCACAGCTCTTAATTTTCCAGCAGGTTTCACTAACCTTATCATGGAATGTGTAACTACCGCTACATTTACTCTCAGTCTCAATGGTGAATCGTTTGGTTTTTTCCCGGGTAAACGAGGCCTTAGACAAGGGGACCCTCTTTCTCCGCTCTTATTTACCATTTGTATGGAATACCTCACTAGATTGCTCAAGCACACTACTCAAAATATGAGGTTCAAGTTTCATCCTTTATGTGGTGGCATGAAATTATCGAGCCTGATGTTTGCAGATGACCTTCTGATGTTTAGCAAAGGAGATATCGACTCTATTATGGTTCTTCTAAGAACGTTTGCTACTTTCTCCTCTGCGTCGGGCTTGAAAATGAGTCCGGGAAAGACGAATGTTTACTTCAATGGAGTGGCTGCTGATGTGAAGGAAGATATAATGCATATTTCAGGGTGCGTGGAGGGTGTTTTACCTTTCCGGTATCTTGGAGTCCCGATTAAGCCGACCAAACTCAACGCTAATGATTGCAGGCCACTTATAGACAAAGTCATGGAAAGAATCAGGGCTTTGGGAACAAAAAAATTATCCTATACTGGCAGGCTGGTTTTGATTAAGGCCGTCCTGAAGACTCTACACAACTATTGGGCGTCGATTTTCATCCTTCCTACTGCAGTTATAAAGAAAATAGAATCCCTTTGCAGAAATTTTCTATGGGATGGCGGGACGGAGTACAAGAGAACACCGCCGGTTGCATGGGATAGAATTTGCAGACCGATCGTTGAAGGAGGATTAGGCATCAAGGATGATAAAACATGGAATAAATCAGCTGTAGGTAAATTGGCTTGGTGGGTTCGCAGGAACCCGGAGAAATTATGGACGCAATGGGTAAATCATTTTTATTTGAAAGGAAGAGATTGGCAGTCCTATTACCCACCCATTGATGTACCATGGACTTGGAAGAAAATATGTAAGGTCAAAGATGAGATCAAAGCTTTATCTCAAATATGGAATTTAGATCCGACGCAGGAATACTCAATTGGCAAAACATATGAGAGCCTGAGAACGACAGCTACTAATGTACCATGGACCTATCTCGTATGGAATGAATGGACGGTTCCTAAGCATAAATTCATAAATTGGATGTTTCAACACGGAGTAATGAACACAAAGTCGAAACCGCTCAATATTGGAGTCGTTCAGGAGGATTCTTGCTGCTTGTGCGCGACAAAAAGCGAGACTCTTGATCACCTTTTCTTCGGCTGTGAGTATAGTTCCCGAGTGTTGGGATTGATTAAGGATTGGACTAAGTTGAATATACCTACAAATGGATCGACGACATGGAGATTAGCGAGAAGAGGTTCCAAATTGAGAAGGGGGCTGATTAATGGAGTGATTAATGCAGCTATATATCATATATGGAACCAGAGGAACAAGGCTAGGGTGGAGCAAACGGTTTTGAGACCGGGTGCGGTGCTAAAACAGATAAAGGAGGAATTTAGATTAAAATTGAATGCATCTTGTAAAAATATAGATTCTAGTAAGGATAAGTATTGGATTATTAGATTGATGATGTAAGGAAGGTCTAACCTTTAACAAGTTTGTTACTCTTTAATACAATTTTTACATTTCACCAAAAAAAAAAAAGGTTAATGAACGGAGAGAGAGAAGATGAGTAGCATTAATAGGAGATATTTTGTTAGATTTAGGAAAGAAGTTGAAGTAATAATATGATGCCCTTTTTTAAAATATTTTGTAAGATATTTTGATAAGACAACTCTTGCAAGTTGTAGAATATATCACATATTTTGGAAAGAGTATAATTTCATAGAACGATAACCCTTTTTGTGTGAGTTAGCAAGGAATATTCAAGATCTTTCATGAATATATTTGGATGAAATTATAGTTCATATGATACATTAGAGCATCCCCATCCATCATCCACTCTCCATTCTTGGAGGAGAATGGAGAAAAATGGTTCCTCCATCTATGGAGAAACCATTCTTCATGGAGAATAGAAGATATCCATTCTTTTGTAAGAATGAAGTGGAGAATGAAAATCGTGGCTCCCCATAATAAAAATATTAATATTAAAATAAATTAAAGAGATGTGTAAATCAATGAGTGGAGTAATGAAATGTGTTGGGACCCATTGGAGAATAGAAATTTCATTCTTGGGTGGAGTAGTTCTTTTAGGATGAAAAAAGTAGGATAAAAGTAATGAGGTGGATGAGGTGGGTCCCATCCAAGAATGAAAAAATCATTCTTGGATGAGGATGCTCTTAGAGGATGTCTTATATTATGGTAAGAATCACAACATATGGAGTAAAAATATACCCAAGACAAAACTCACCAAAACAAACAATTATGCATTACGACTAAAATGATGTCAACACAAGCTGAAAGCATACCAATCTCGTCAATCATGTGGGAGTAGATAAGCGACCATAGTTAACATTAGTTTCCATTTGTCAGCCCGAGTTCTAACCGCAACTCCTCAAACCATTCCCTAGGCAAAGGCTTAGTGAAGATGTCACCTTTTTGTAGGTTAGTAGGACAATATGTAGGTTGTATATTCCCTTTCTCGATCAATATGGTCTCTTTAAAAATGATGACGTATATCGATGTGTTTGGTACCAGAATGTTGGGCTGGATTTTTTGAGATGGAAATTGTGCTTATATTGTCACATAGGATAGGTACGGAATCAAAAGATACCCCGTAATCTTTGAGTTTCTGACGAAGCCACGGTAATTGAGTACATACCAGAGAAGCAGCGATATAATCACTTTTTGTGGTCGAAAGTGCTACTGTTGCTTGCTTCTTTGAACCCCACCAAATAATGCTTGATCCGAGGAATGTCCCTGCTCCTAACGTGCTTTTTCGGTCAACATAACATCCTCCATGATTAGCATCTGAATATCCTTTAAGATCAAATTTATCATGCATGGGATATATTAAGTGAAGATTCTGAGTACCGATAAGATATCTCAAAATACGCTGACAAGGTGTGACTCTTTTGGGTCAGATTTAAATCATGCACAGACACATAAGCTACGCATAATGTCAGGACGACTGGCGGTGAAGTATAAAAGGGATCCGATCATACCTCGGTAAGTAGTATTATCTACTGACTTACCATCTACATCTTTACCTAGCTTCGTGGTGATTTCCATAGGAGTGACAGCATATTTTGCCTTATCCATTCCAAACTTCTTTAAGAGTTCGCCTACATATTTTTGTTGATGTATTGTAATTCCTTCTTTTGTTTGCTTGGTCTGCAATCCCAAGAAGAACCCTAGTTCTCCCATCATACTCATTTCGAATTCGGATTGCATAAGGTTAGAAAAGTAGTCACAGAGCTTCTCATTTGTTGACCCGAAGATAATGTCATCCACATAGATTTGAATGATGAGGCTGTCCTGTTTGAGGTGTTTAAGAAAGAGCGTCTTGTCCACTGATCCTCTTTTGAAGTCATTCAACAGCAGAACCTGAGATAGGCGATCATACCATGCTCTTGGAGCTTGTTTGAGCCCATATAGTGCTTTGTCCAGTTTGATGAAATAATTTGGATGATCTGAACTTTCAAATCCCGGTGGCTGCTCTACGAAAACTTCTTCTTTCAGGTATCCATATAGAAACGATGTTTTTACGTCCATTTGGAATAACTTGAATCCTTTGTGAGCAGCGAATGCGATGAGCAGTCGAATTGCTTCGAGTCTTGCACCTGGGGCGAATGTTTCATCAAATCTATCCCTTCTTGCTGATTGTAGCTTTTCACCACCAATCGCGCCTTATTTCTCACTACAGAACCAGAGTCATCTAACTTGTTTCGAAACAACCCATCGTGTTCCTATTAGCTTTCTTTCTGATGGTCTTGGCACTAAGTGCCACACTTTGTTTCTTTCGAACTGTGCTAGTTCCTCTTGCATTGCTTGAAATGCATGTTTTGTAGTGTTTATTTCACGTGTTTGGTCCCGCTTTCTTTAGCGTTATCGCTCTTTAGAGCGATTTCGAGGCTACTTATGCTTCTTCTAGCATGTTTTAGGTTACTAATGCTCATCATGGAGAAGTGAAACGATTCCATCTCGTTTCCAACGCATATGGAGCCAATGAAGAGAAGCGACGATGATTCGGTACCTTAGACTCGATCCCGAGTCCCTTGGAGCGCATTTGAGAATATCCCAAGCACCAAGCATCGATAAGAAGCCTAGGAAGAGCAAGTAGGGACCTACATGACCGTGTCAGAAGCCTACATGGCCGTGTAGTGGGTTGGGAGGCAAAGACGAGAGAAAGCGGGCTACAACAAAGGCTCACGGCCGAGCCACCACCCTCACGACCGGGATGGGCAACCCTGACGGCCGTGAGGCTTTGTTCCTCATTTGTTTTGCTTCCTCGCTCCCTTCTTATTCATGCCACCCTATAAATACCCCGACTTGTAATGTTATAAGAACGAAACCCTAGATAGAAAACCTTCATCCTTAGCTTAGTTTCTCCTTAATATTTCCTTAATCTTTCTTTAATCTTAGCTTAATCTTAGCAAGTTACCCTTGTATTATTGAAATTCTTGAAGATTCAATCAAGATTGACAACCTTGGTGGTTTCATTCTTTTCATTCATCCTCTAGTTTGGTATAACCTTTCTTCTCTCTTTTCTCTAAATCTTTGATGGTTAGTAAAGTTTCAATCTTTGTCTATCGTCTATTGTTCATCCTTGTTTGTTCTTCATAATGAATGCTTTTGCTCCTATGTTGTTTTCTCTTGTTCATCTTAGTCTTAGCTTAACTATGTGTGAGTAGATTCTTGTGGGGTTCGTAGAAGGATTAGGTGTTAACCATAGGTGATTAGGGTTGATTGTGAGTAAAGGTTTTATCTTTGTTGCTAGTCACTTGTCATGTATGCCACATGTTTGATGAAATGTTTGTTAGGGTGGTAGTGGCCAATACTACTCTTGCTTGTTTCTTCCTTCTTGTTGTGTGCTTGGTTGGTGATTGAATCCTCATGGTTTGGGTAGTTCTTTGCACGAGTTTTCGAGTTCGTTCTTGTCGCGGGTGCGCGGACTGACCTTAGTGAGTAGGTGACTCCTTTAGCCTCAATTACCCCACTAGCCTAATGCACCTATGAACAAGACCTAACCCTACTCTTCCCTCTATTGATTTCTTCTTCATCTTTATCATTGTTCTTCATGTTTATTGTTTGAATTTTGTCTTAGTTGAATCGTTTAGTTTATGTCATCTTTAGTTCTTTCATAATCATAGTTTTCTTCCCTTTCATTGTTTTAGTTTGTTTAGCTTTGTTCATTAGCCTAGTATCCGTTGTAGTTATTCAATTCTCTACTTTTCTCTCCTCCCTTGTTATCTTGTGACTTGGTCTCGTGTTGTAGGCGAACCTTAGTCTAACCCCCTACCGTCTCCGTGGTTCGACCCGACTTGCCCTAGCTACCTTGTTAGGATTAGTTGGTTTTTTTGGTGTCGGGATCCGCGACAAATCCCACCATCAATTCGGCGCCGTTGCCGGGGACGATGTTTGTTTAGACTTTGTTTGCTTATTTTCTTGACTTAGTTACCGTTTTGTGTGTTCTTCTTTCTTTGTCTTTTGTTGTGTGCGTTTATTGTCTCTACCTAGTGTGGTAGTGCCCATAAAGCACTAGGTGTTCTCACGTTTCTTCCAAGTGTGTAGTGTATGCCTAGGAGGGGAGACGATTTTTTACTCTTCAATTCAGAGCCGGAAAGACTCTTTAGAGCCTTTCGCCAACGGACAATTGCTCGAGTTAGGAATTCTCAACCGGGTACTAACACCAACATCGAGGAGCGAGCTAATGGACTTGACTTAAACGAAACATCTCAAGAGACCACCGAAGGGACCTTCTTGAATCCCTTTGGTACATTATTCGAATCACCTCCTACATCTCCTTCAACATCTCAATCAAGTTCTACACCGTCATCTCCCTTACATCCAAACATGCCTAAATTCTCATCACACTCTACTTTCACCGAGGATGTCTTGCCAGATCAAACACTCTACCGGCCGCTTATTCCGGAAATTTTGTGCCCAAGACACAATTTATTCAACTAGTAGAGCGAAATCAATTTAGTGGTCTGCCCACCGAAGACCCACACCAACATATGGAGACATTCTCCGATTATTCTGATGCTATTTCTCAAACCGGGATTACTCAAGATCAAATTCGATGGGTTCTTTTCCCGTTTTCTCTTATTGGAAAAGCTAAGCAATGGTTTAAGAGTCTCGATAAGGCGACCATGGGGATAGACACATGGAACAAGCTAGCTCTAGCATTTTACAAAAAGTTCTATCCACCGAAGAAGACCAACTTATTAAGAGCTTCAATCACGGGGTTCCAACAACGTGACGAAGAGGGGCTCTATGAGTCGTCGGAAAGGTTCAAAACTTTGGTCCATTCTTGCCCCCATCATGGGTTGTCTCAATGGTTCTTGGTACAACAATTTTGGAATGGGTTATATGAAAATTCAAGGGCTATATTGAACATGGCCTCTAATGGGAGGTTCACCGAGTTAGATGATGACCAAACTTGGTCTAGAATCGAAGAAATGACGGTCCACAACTCTCAGTATAGTACGCCTAGGAAAGCAAATAGAGGGCAAAGAAATGAAATCGATGCTATCACACAACTTAGTGCCGATCTTGGGGCACAATTGAAGACCCACATGGATGTCATCGATAAGAAGCTCCAAGGTCACTTTAATCAAGCTGAAGGCCTAAGTTCTTCCCACCAAAAATCAATCCATCAAGTCAATGCTTTAGGAGTGGTTTCTCCAACCTCATATTATGGGATATGTGAGATTTGTGGGATATATGGACATGAGCCTCAACATTGTCGAAGTAACATTGAGCAAGTCAACTCTTTTCAAGCGTACAAACAAGGTATTTCATACTCCCCTCACAAGGCTCAAAATGTGCAAAACCCTCAAATGTACCAAAATTTTCAACAAGCTCAACAACAAGGCAAACATCAAATCAACCCATCATATGTTGCTCTTTCCTTAAGGGACAATCATGGCTACCAAGGTTACAAAGGCAATCAAAGGCCTTTTAACAACTTCCAACAACAAAATGCTAACCAAAACCAAGGTGCCTTCAACAATCAACAAGGTTTTAACAACTAAGGCTTCAATAATCAAGTTCCACATGGTTACCAAGGTAATCAACTCTCCCAAGGTTTCCAAAATCACAATCAAGGTGGCCTAAATCAAGGCAATTCTCAAGGGTTCCAAGCGATCTTTCAAAATCATAAGGGTTCCAAAATGCTCAACAAAACAACAAGGCAAGGAGCCAATCTCCAACTCATGACTATGGTTTTCCCCTAGCCATCACTAATACTCCACACAACCAACAATCCCCAACACTCGATTTTGATATGCAAAAGACAATGTTTGACATGCAAAGGAGTCAATTGGAGATGCAAAAAATAAACAAGAATTCTATGCTCAACTTCAAAAGGAAAACAAGGTAAGAGATACACATGTTAAGATGCTTGAGACTCAAATATCTAAAGTAGCTTTGGGTAGTTCTTCAAGGCAAAAAGGCAAACTACCTCCTCAAGGGGTATCATCGAAAATTGAAACCGTGAACGCAATCACCTTAAGGAGTGGTGCATCCTATGATTCTCCCGTGTTTCCTAATTAACATGAAGCTATGAAATAAGTGAAATCTTCGTGCCAAGGCAATGAAAATTTGGGGAATCTCATGGAAGAGCAAGTCTTAAGGGAGCTTGAAAAATCAATTGAAGACACGCCTCCTCCACCCAACGAAGAAAATGAAGCAAAGATGAAGGTAAGTGAAAAATCTAAGCCCAAAGAAGTTAACAAGAACAACATCAAGTTGCCCTTCCCACCAAGGCAATTGAAGACTAAGGCGGATGTTCAATTTGATAAATTCCTAGATCTTGTGAAAAAGTTAGATGTGAACATTCTGTTCGCCGAGTTAATTACCCAAGTCCCAGCTTATGGGAAGTTTATGACAGAAATTTTGGCAAGAAAGTGATCCTTGTACAAGGTTGAGACAATAGCATTTACAAGAGAGATGAGTGATCTTATTCAAGGCTCCACCCTACCTAAGCTCAAGGATCTGGGTAGTTTCTCAATCCCATGCACCATCGGGAATGTAAAGATCGAGAGGGTGTTGTGTGATTTAGGGGCGAGCGTAAGCATTCTCCCTTATTCTATTTGTGAGCAACTTGGCATGAAAGAGCTCAAATATACCTCGATTACACTCCAAATGGCGGATCGCTCACTTAATCGACCATTGGAAATGTTGGAGGATGTGTCGTTAAGGATCGGGAAGTTCTTCATCCCGGTTGACTTCCTTGTGCTCGATGTGCCCGAGGATGCAAACACCCTTATATTCTTGGACGACCATTTCTACACACCATCGGTGCATTAATCGATGTCAAGAGAGGTAGGATCACTTTGGAGTTTGGTGACGAGAAGCTTGCTTTTGACCTTCGAGGCACTACTTCACCGACAAATGAAGAGTCATGTCATATGATCCATGCCTTTGAAGACATTGAGTTTGGGAATGAATTTGGTGAAAGCTTGGAGGTTGCCAACAACTTGTCTGAAAATGGTGTAAGTGTAATTTCCTTGTGTGATAATTTGAATGCTTGTGATAAGATTGATTGTGAGAAGCTAGAGAGTAGCTTGGAGATGAATGAATTCACTTGCTTGAGGTTCAAATCTCTCCATCTTGATAATGTGCTAAATGATAATGCTTTGGAGCTTGGGGTGGATGAATACCCTTGTCATGTTAATGTGGATAAGTTGCTTGGTAATAGGAAGGTTGAGCCTCCTTTGAGGTTCCATGAAAAGGAATGGAAGTTTGGATATATCCCGAAGGATTGCAAGTACAAGTTTAAGCCATTGAATATAGCCAATCAGGATGCCCCGGGAACGTCAAGGCAAGGTTATGAAGAACCTTGGAATGTATATTGCTCTGTGCCCTCGAAGGCTATGGAATTGTGTGCCATATTGTTGATAAAGAATGAAAATCCATCACAACCCTTGGTTTGACGGAGTTCCTCAAGAACCGTCATGTTGTATATTCCTCTTTCCACTTCTTTTGAGTTTTTGTGTTTGTTTTTGTGTGATTTGTTTGATTCTAGGTTTTGTGTGTTGTGTGGAGTTCTTGTCATTTGGAATTTTCTTGAGTGATGTGAGGGAGGGATTTTTGATGGTGTTTATTGAGTTTTTGATAGGTTGGAAGTGAAGATGAAGTTTTGGGAAGAGTTAGTGTTGATAGAAGCTTGGAAACTTGGGCGAGGAACTCGGTTTTTGAGCTTTATGTAAGCTTTTGGGGGCGGGATTTTGATCCCGTAGTTGGTAATGTTCTTAGGATGGAAGACTTGGGATATTCAAGATGAATAAAGAACTAGAAGGGTGACATGGCCATTTAGCGACATGGCCATGTCGGATTGGACATGGTAGGGTCGATTTTGTGTCAAAAATGACACTCGACTTGTAATAACCCGGTTCTTCTAATGAAATTAATTAACAAGGCGAAAAATAATTAAGTCGTAAAAAGTGGTAAAAATTAAAACTGTTAACTCCGAGTGAGTCTTTCATTAATACAATAACCGATCGTCACTTACAATATCTTAAAACGAATTACAACTAAAGTACGAGCTTGATAATGTTTAGGGTTACATGTGGACAGGTTAACAGAAAACTCAAAATTAAGCAAGACTACTCCTCACTTGCACACGTTTCCCCTGTAAGCCCAGTAATTTGACATCCTGCAAAATTTACAAAAATACAAAACTATCCCACTTAGTGGGAGTAACCTAACCGTCCTTCTAACACGGCCCCGAATAATCAACGTAGTACAACGTTTAGGTTATCTAATTAATAGATAGGCAGGCATGTCACATTATAAATCGACATGTATACAATGTGAGATACACATGAAGTGATTTCAGTTAACATGCAAATCAATTTAAATATATAAGACATGTAGGTTATATAGAATAAAGTAATACATACATCATATGAGTATCATGTGAATAATACAGTAAAGCATAGATCATGGATTCATAGAAGTGTCATGTGAAAATAGAGTAAGACATACATAATGCAAATCGTATGAAACATAATATCAATCATAATCAATATTCAAGCAAGACATATAACAAAACATCACTTCCCTTTATGATGGGAGGGATTTGTCACGTCCCCACCGTCAATAATATGACCGGCTAGACCTAACGGTAGTTAGGGTAAGTCGGGATCGTGTCCACGGAGACGGTGTGGCAAAGTTTAGACTAAGTCGGCCTACAAACAAGACTAAATCACCAAACAAACACAAAGAAAGCTACAATTGACAAACTATTATGATTGGAGAAGAAGGAAGTGGACTAATAATGACTATCTAGAGCAATGCTAAAATGGGATAACTAACAAGTAAACTAGAGTAAACGATGGCTAACTAAGAAGTTGAATCAAATATGGAAAGAAGTGGGGTAGGTCGGGTTCATAAGAGTAGATGGGTAATTGGGGTGATCAAGGGTATAGGTGTCTCCTAGTTGCTATAGTCGGTCCGGGCTCTCGCTACGTAGACCGATGTCAAGGTGGGTCCGGGCTCTCGCTACGTAGACCCTAGTCCGCACTCTCGTGACTACGACTATTCTCAACATGTTCGCATAATAGAAAAGCGATGAGAAGAAGAACACAAGTATGGGAAGCATGACCACTACAACTCACACAAGCATATCAACAAACACATAGAGTGCCCATTATGTGTCTAACAACAAAGATGTAACCTTTACCCCTAATCAACCCTAATCACCCATAATCTACCCCTAATCCCCCTACTAACCCCACAAGGAGACTACTCACTCATTGTGATACTAACAATAACAAAATCAAGAGAAAACAAACCAAACACCCAAACATTCATTTTAAACAAACAAGAACAATAACACCAAGTAAATATTGAAACTTGAATAAATAACAAAGAACAAGAGTAGAGAAGATTATACCAACACTAAGATGATGAAAAGATGCAATCTTGTATAAATAAGAACCCAAAATAAACCCCAAGGATGTCAAGCTTGAGAATTCTTCAAGAACTTCTTAATACAAGAACTAATTACAATGATTAACTAAAGATTAAGAGAGATTAAAACTAATGTGAGGAACTCTAATCTAGGGTTTTAATGCTTAATGGAGGCTTAAAATAGTCTAGGGTATGACAAGATCCATAAACAATACAAGAAGGGAGTATTTATATGGGTACAAGAATGAAGGAGAAGGAATAAATGATGCGCGGCTGCAGGTGCTTGGTCCCGACCGGGACGGGGTTTCATCCCGACCGGGACGGGATGGTCCCGACCGGGACGGACCCAGAGTGGCCTCCTCTTTAGCGCACCTCATCCCGAACGGGATGAGGCCATTCCCGGTAGGGATGAGTCTTGTAGGCCTCCTTTAAGCTCTTTTTGGTCCCTCCTTGCTTCCCATGGGTTTCTCGCCGACTCTCGAGACTAGGGATCGGGTCTCGGAGGCTCGGGATTGGGTCCCAAGGTCTCGGGGTCGATTCCAAGGCATCGAGTCAACGTTCCTTTACTCCGTTGGCTCCAAAAATGTGTATGTATCGAGTCGGAATCGCTCCAACTCTCCCAAATCGGTCTCGGGAACCTAAAACGAACTAGAGGAAGCATAAGAAGCCCATAAATCGCTCCCAAGGAGCGATTCCACAAGGAAATGGGACCAAAACATAGTGAAAAAGGCACTACAAACTACACTTATCAACTCCCCCACACTTAACCCTTACTCGCCGAGCGGGTATTAGCGCACCCTACGCCCTTCAACTCACGCGAGTACACTTAGAGGAAAAGTGCACTCCGCAAGGCAAGTCGGGTCTTGCGACAAAACTGTGGATGCAACCGGGCACAAAACACACAAACAAGCAAACACACAAACAAACACATAATCGGTTGCACCCAAAAGAAGACAAATACTGCTTCCCTCAACAAAGCGTTGAAAAGACACCGGTTTAGGACTCAAGACAAGTGACAACATTCCCAAGCTAGCAATACAAACCAAGGTGAACTAAACCCTAATAGTATGACGATAAAGCAACAAAAACGTTGGTAACTTACCTAGATTCCTCCTAACTTTCTAAGAACGTACTACGGGACGATCGGCGGGATGGAAAAGGGAGAACCACGGTGTTAGTCGACACTGTAGGTAAGTGAGACCCCGCTCCCTTTAGCGATGAGCCAAGAGGGTCGTCCCATGTCTAAAATCGCTCAAATAATCCAAGTAAAAAGGGAGAAATATTGCAAAATGAGGGAAGACCGACTAATGCCGCTATCATCCTTCCCAGGGACTCGGTCCTTTGATAGGCTCTTCACGGCAAAAGTCGGAAAAAGGCTTATTTTTGTGGGGTTAGGATCTTTTTGTGAGACGATTTTCTTTTGGCATTTTTCTTTCTTTTTGACATTTTTGCTTTGTTTGTCGCCATGCCATTTCTTTTTCATCTTTTCTATTTTTTTTTGGCTTTTGTGCCTTTTCTTTTTCTTCATTTCTTTTCTTTCTTTCATTTTGTTTTTCTTTTTCTTTTCTTTGCCCTTTTGGCTTGATTTGGCTTTTTGGCACTTCTTTGTGTAGCAAGAAAGAGAGAATTCACAAATTACAATTTATTGTGCGGATGTGTGTAGGAGGTAGGGTAATGGGTGAGTCGGGAGCGCGCTTTCCCTTCAAACCCACAAAAAAAGGGAAAAACTTGGACTAATCAAACGACCCTAAACACGGTCACCTAAGGGACAAGACTCGGTAACCAAGGCCTTTTCACACCGTGGGTGGTCATAATGGTCAAAAGTGCAAATCCCGTAGTAAATCCCTAGTAAGTTAGGTGGACTCAAGGTAAAGGACCAACGAATTCATTGATTTAAGGTCATTCTACTAGACTAAAGTCCAAGACTCGATTTATTTCACTAGGAAGGGAAAGTAAACACTCGCACCCTAGCCTCTAAACCGGGTTTTAGAAAACCATTTATACAAGACACAACTACACAACACATCACAAAATTAAAGACATGATGAAAACGAGGGGAAAAGAAACAAAGGCAACAAAAAACAAGACATAACAGAACAAACATATAACAAACACCACCCCGATATTCCATACAAGTCACCAAATCATTCACCGATATGCATAAAGCTCCACCCGAGCACACAACATCACAATCTTCTCCATACTCCACACGAGACAAAGGGGAAAAAGAGATAGAAAGTGTTACCGGAGGTCTTGAAATCTCTCCAAATCATTCGGTGATTTAAGCAACCTATAAGGAAAAAGGGAGGCAAAACACGCACACAAAACACATATACGACACAAAGACACAAAAGGAAAACACACAAAAGAAAATCTTTTTGATTTTTATGAAAAAATTTCAAATTTTTAGGGATTTTTTCAAGATTTTTCAAATAAACTACGAAAATAAAACTAACTACGATAGAATATCGCTCCCCCACACTTAAACCGAGCAATGTCCTCATGCTCGATCGTAGTGTGCGGAGAGACAAAAGAAAAGAAACTATGAAAATAAAGCTAAAAATAAAAAAGAAGAGTGAAGAAAATGGTAGAATGCGTCCGGCGGGGGTGTAATCAAGTCACCATGGGCCGAGACAAGAAAAGATATGGAAGGGGGAAGAAATAAAAAGAAAGAAATAAAAGGAAATGGGAGCGGAGGGCTAGGTGTAATCAAGTCACCTAGCCCGGATTCCGTCCAAATCCGCCTAATTACTAAAAAGGGGTGAAAAACTTGTACAATTGGATTAATCGATCGACTCTCGACGTAATCACGTCATCGGGGGTCGGGAGCAACCATACTACGGCCTCGAAGGCCACGAAGATACCATGACTCAAGGGGAAGGGGGCAAACAAGAGAAAACAAGCGACAAAAGACGGAAAAGTAAGGATAGTTACCCAAACCAATCGGTTAGTGACATACGAACTCCTTCGTCTTCAATGATCATTATAGGCACGGTGCTTGTCTTCTTGGATGCCATCTCGCTTCACACTTGAGAAGAACTCACGGTGGAGGTAGTAATGGTAGGGGTTGTTATTTGATGTGAGAGTCGGTGTAAAGTGGATAGGAAATGGAGTGAGGGCATGACAATGAAGTACATGGGGCATACGATAAGGCAAGGATAGTTAGGGAGGTTGGGAGGGGGTATATAATGGTTGGGTGGACTCAAATGTCGAGGAAGAAGCACAAAGGAGGAGCAAGAGACCATCCCGGTCGGGATGGTTGGTCCCGGTCGGGATGCCTCACTCATCCCGGTCGGGACGCCGTCATCCCGGTCGGGACGGACCCCCAGTAAACACGAAAATGTGCACCTCCATCCCGATTGGGATGGCTTCCTTCCCGGTCGGGATGGGTCTTCTTGATCTTCCACAATCCCAAAAGCTTACTCCATGCTTCAAAAACCCGATCCTCATGCTTTCTATCCAGCTCTATCATAGCCATTCCTTTAAAGGAATCATCTTCACTTCACCTATCCAACAAAGCTCACATACACATCAAATTCTCTCCCTCACAACGCTCATCAATCAATCCAAATAACAAGAATATCACAAAATTCAAACTAACTACAAGAAAAAGATATATACAATGAGACGGTTCTTGTGGAACTCCGTCAAACCAAGGTGGTATTCTCTTCATTCTTTTTCAACAACCTTGAAACCGATTCCATCCCCATCAAGGGCACGTAGGAACAAGTCAAAGGCCCTAGCAAGGTCTTCAATTAAGCTAGAGATATAACCGTCCACAAACCAAGGCTCTTCGTGACCTTGACTCGACGTTCCCGGGGCATCCCGATCTTCCAAGTTCAACGGCTTGAACTTGTACTTTTGATCTTTCGGGATATACCCGAACGTCCACTTGTCCTCATGCGGCTCCAAGGGAGGCTCATCTTGCTCCTTGCTTTTCATCTTGTCATCAAACCCATGACATGGGCTCTTCATCCTCCTCACTCTCGGATTCATCATCATCGAGTACATAAGAGTTCTTTTTCAAGCTTTGTCCCGATTCTTCTCCTAGATCGACGTCTTTCATGGCTTGGATCATATTGCATGATTCATCGCTAGTAGGCGAAGTGTTGCCTTGGAGGTCGAACACTATCTTTTCCTCGCCCAACTCAAATGTGATCCTATTCTTCACATCGATCATAGCACCGGCGGTGTGTAGAAATGGGCGCCCAAGAATAATGGGAGTGTTTGCATCCTCCGGCATATCGAGCACAATGAAGTCGACCGAAATGAAGAATTTTCCTATCCGTACCGGTACATCCTCTAGCATTCCCAATGGTCGGTTAAGAGATTTATCGGCCATTTGGAGTGTAATGGACGTACATTTCAACTCCTTCATCCCGAGTCGGCAACAAATAGAGTAAGGAATGATGCTCACACTCGCGCCCAAGTCACATAATGCATTCTTGATCTTGAAGTTGCCTATGGTGCAAGGGATCGAAAAACTACCCGGATCCTTCAACTTCGAAAGCGTGGAGCCTTGGATAAGCTCGCTCACCACCCTCGTGAATGCTACAGTCTCTTCCTTGTCGACGGACCTCTTCCTAGCCAAGATTTCTCTCATAAATTTTCCATATGCCGGGATTTGGGTAAGTAGTTCGGTAAACGGGACACTAACATCCAACTTCTTCACGATGTTAAGGAACTTGTCGTATTGAGTGTCCACCTTAGTCTTCATTTGCCTTGATGGGAAAGGCAACTTGATTTGGTACTTGTTTTGCTCAATAGGGGTAGACTCTTCAAATGACACTTTCCTTTTTCCCTTGTCTTTCTCTTGAAGTGGGGGAGGGTTGTCTTCTTGGGGTTTTTCAATTTCCCATAGTACTTGCTCCTCCATTGGATTTCCCGAGCTTGAATCTTCTAGAATTGGAGACACAACTTCCTTCATTGCTTGTTGCTCACTAGGAAACACGGGAGGATTATAGGTGGCACCGCTCCTTAAGGTGATGGCATTGACATGCTCAAAATTTGGAGTTTCACCTTGAGGAGGTAATTGCCCCCTTTGTCTTGAAGAACTTCCCGATGCGAGTTGAGATATTTGAGTCTCAAGCATCCTCATGTGAGTTCTTGTTTCCTTGTTTTCATTTAAGATTTGAGCTATGATCTATTGTTGTGACCTTTGTGTCTCCAATTGACTCCTTTGCATTTCTTGAGTACTCCTTTGCATTTCTTGAGTACTCCTTTGCATATCCATCATTTGTTTTTGCATGTCGAAATCTCGAGGTGGAGATTGTGGATTATGCGGAGTGTCGGTGAGGGCTAATGGAGTACCATAATCATGAATAGGAGACCGGCTCCTAGGCTTGCCTTGTTGATTGCCTTGTGTTGCTTGTTGTTGTTGACGGTTCCCTTGGAACCCATGAGAATTGCCTTGATTAAGGCCTTGATTGTGATCTTGAAACCCTTGGTTGTGGTTTTGTTGCCCTTGAAAGCCTTGGTTTCCTCGGAAACCACCTTGATTGAAGTTCCCTTGTTGGAACCCTTGATTGTTGTTGTGAAAGGTGCCTTGGTTATTTTGCTTGAAGTTGTTGAAGGGTCTTGGATTACCCATATAACCTTGGTAACCTTGATTGTTGTCCCTTAAGGGAGGTGGAACATAGGGACGAGGTTGCATAGCTTGTTGTTGAGGGACTTCATTGGAAGCTTGGTATTGATTAGAATAGGAGGCACCTTGATTGAACGCTTGAAAGGCGTTCACTTGCTCAATACTTCCTCTACAATGCATAGGATCATGACCAACAATTCCACAAGTATCACACATCCCAAAATAAGGTGTAGGAGACACAACTCCCAAGGCATTAATCTCATGAACCGAGTGTTGGTTGGAGGAACTAGAACCTTGAACTTGATTTAGGTGGCTTTGGAGCTTCTTGTCAATGGTCTCCATGTGAGTTCTTAGTTGGGCTCCAAGATCGATGCTTAACTGTGTAATAGCATCGACCTCACGCCTACCTCCTCGTTTCGCCTTTCTAGGCCTAGGGTATTGGGAATTATGCACCGCCATCTCTTCGATTCTTGCCCAAGTTTGGTCGTCATCGACCTCGGTAAACCTACCATTGGAGCCCATATTAAGTATAGCTCTCGAGTCCTCATAAAGGCCATTCCAAAGTTGTTGTACCAAGAACCATTGTGAGAGTCCATGATGAGGGCACGACCTAACCAAAGATTTGAACCGCTCCCAAGCTTCATAAAGGCTCTCTTCATCCCTTTGTTGGAACCCGGTGATGGAGGCCCTAAGCAAATTTGTCTTTTCCGGAGGGTAAAACTTTTGGTAGAACGCCAAGGCAAGCTTTTTCCAAGTATCGATCCCCATGGTTGCCCTATCGAAACTCTTGATCCATTGATTCGTTATTCCAATAAGAGAAAACGGGAAAAGTACCCAACGAATTTGATCTTGAGTAACCCCGGTTTGAGATATAGCGTCACAATAATCGGAGAAGGTCTCCATGTGTTGGTGCGGGTCTTCGGTGGGCAAACCACTAAATTGGCTTCTCTCGACCAATTGAATAAATTGCGTTTTCGCCACAAAATTCCCGGTATATGCCTCCGGTAAAGTGGATGGACCCGGCAAAACGTCTTTCGTGAAGGTTGAGTGAGAAGAAAACTTAGGCATGATTGGATATAAGGGAGAAGATGGTGGTGTAGACGGTGTTGACGTAGATGAAGAGGGGGAACTAGGAGAAGAATTACCGAAGGGATTGATGAAGGTCCCTCCGGTCGTCTCTCGAGGTGACTCACTAAGGTCGGATCCTCGAGCTTGCTCTTGATGGATATTGCTAGTACCCGGTTGAGAGTGTCTAACCCGATCAATCGTTCGTTGGCGAAAGGCTCGAAAGAGTCTCTCCGGCTATGGATTGAAGAGAAAGAAATCACCTCCCCTCCTAGGCATACACTACACACTAGAGCAAACGTGAGAACACCTAGTGCTTTGTGGGCACTAGGCAACGACAATAAACAAGCACAACTAGAGACAAAGAGAAAAAGAAGAAGTAAAACAAAGGAAAAGAGAAAAATCTAGAAAATATGCACAAGAGAGGGTAGAAAGGCACAAAGAAGGGTAACTAAGTCTAGAAATAAGCAAACTAAGTCTAAATAATACACCGTCCCCGGCAACGGCGCCAAATTGATGGGAGGGATTTGTCACGTCTCCACCGTCAATAATATGACCGGCTAGACCTAACGGTAGTTAGGGTAAGTCGGGATCGTGTCCACGGAGACGGTGTGGCAAAGTTTAGACAAAGTCGGCCTACAAATAAGACTAAATCACCAGACAAACACAAAGAAAGCTACAATTGACAAACTATTATGATTGGAGAAGAAGGAAGTGGACTAATAATGACTATCTAGAGCAATGCTAAAATGGGATAACTAACAAGTAAAATAGAGTAAACGATGGCTAAGAAGTTGAATCAAATATGGAAAGAAGTGGGGTAGGTCAGGTTCATAAGAGTAGATGGGTAATTGGGGTGATCAAGGGTATAGGTGTCTCCTAGTTGCTAGAGTCGGTCCGGGCTCTCGCTACGTAGACCGATGTCAAGGTGGGTCCGGGCTCTCGCTACGTAGACCCTAGTCCGCACTCTCGTGACTACGACTATTCTCAACATGTTCACATAATAGACAAGCGATGAGAAGAAGAACACAAGTATGGGAAGCATGGCCACTACAACTCACACAAGCATATCAACAAACACATAGAGTGCCCATTATGTATCTAACAACAAAGATGTAACCTTTACCCCTAATCAACCCTAATCACCCATAATCTACCCCTAATCCCCCTACTAACCGCACAGGGAGACTACTCACTCATTGTGATACTAACAATAACAAAATCAAGAGGAAACAAACCAAACACCCAAACATTCATTTTAAACAAACAAGAACAATAACACCAAGTATATATTGAAACTTGAATAAATAACAAAGAACAAGAGTAGAGAAGATTATACCAACACTAAGATGATGAAAAGATGCAATCTTGTATAAATAAGAACCCAAAATAAACCCCAAGGATGTCAAGCTTGGAGAATTCTTCAAGAACTTCTTAATAAAAGAACTAATTACAATGATTAACTAAAGATTAAGAGAGATGAAAACTAATTTGAAGAACTCCAATCTAGGGTTTTAATGCTTAATGGAGGCTTAAAATAGTCTAGGGTATGATAAGATCCATAAACAATACAAGAAGGGAGTATTTATATGGGTACAAGAATGAAGGAGAAGGAATAAATGATGCGCGGCTGCAGGTGCTTGGTCCCGACCGGGACGGGGTTTCATCCCGACCGGGACGGGTTGGTCCCGACCGGGACGGACCCACAGTGGCCTCCTCTTTAGCGCACCTCATCCCGAACGGGATGAGGCCATTCCCGGTAGGGATGAGTCTTGTAGGCCTCCTTTAAGTTCTTTTTGGTCCCTCCTTGCTTCCCATGGGTTTCTCGTCGACTCTCGGGACTCGGAATCGGGTCTCAAGGGCTCGGGATTGGGTCCCAAGGTCTCGGGGTCGATTCCAAGGCATCGAGTCATCGTTCCTTTACTTCGTTGGCTCCAAAAATGTGTATGTATCGAGTCGGAATCGCTCCAACTCTCCCAAATCGGTCTCGGGAACCTGAAACGAACTAGAGGAAGCATAAGAAGCCCATAAATCGCTCCCAAGGAGTGATTCCACAAGGAAATGAGACCAAAACATAGTGAAAAAGGCACTACAAACTACACTTATCACTTTATTAAGCATTTCAATCGCATCATTAGTCCTAAGAGTATATAACAGTAATAAAGCATACTAGCACGCACATGTGATTTAGAAAACTATAGTCATTTACTTTTAAAGAAACAATGATTTCCGTTCACATAATGCACGGGACGTGACTACTAATGTCTCATGCACACTTAAGGCTTGCATCTCACCATACGTGCGGATGGGAACATCAATCCCGCCAATCATATCGATACTAGGAGGTTTACATCTCACCCCTAGTGTTCAATAGGATCGAACACCTAAATTGACTCGGTTTAGTCGACTGACATACGGAGAAGAAGGACTGCAAGTGCATGGACTCAGAGGCCGCGCTAAACCAAACATGTCCCATACACTGCTAAGGCAAAGGTCGGAAGGTATTCCGCCCCCAAAGATATCCGATATAGAGAGTGAGAGCTGATTAGTGCCCTTGTCTATGTATGCGCACACACCCAATCCATACTCTTGGTCTCGGGAAAGAGAACCTTTACACAACCGAGCACCTCAATGGCAACTGGACGACTACTACTCTACCGACAAACTCATAAAGAGCTGGCTGCCCATTTACTTATTAGCATTTTCTCGCACCGGCAGGATGCATCATGGCCTCCCATGAGCAATGACTCTGAGTGTCGTAGTCTACTTTCGAAGCTGTCTTCTATCGCATCGTCTTCTAAACTTTACCAAGATAGCGCCCAACACGAAACGTAGGCTGAATTTGGGTGTCTTATAAAGACAGAGTCCCTGGAATATCGAGCTCAGCGGTCATCGTGGGGCACATGTCTGATGACCAGAGGGATGAAACAATACCGGGTTCCATAGGGATTACCGGTCTGTGGGCTGTGTATTGACTCGGAACAAGTCATTACAACATGGAATGGTGAAGACGACTCAGAGGGTACTGCCAGGGCACATGTTCATTTTCACCATGATTGGTGTCGATAACATCGTTCGTGAAAACGTGTCTGATCACCGGCTTAGGTAACACACCGACTAGAAGTACGGTTGTTCCTATGGAATTTAAGTATGTCGATTTTAAGATTAACAAACGTTATCAATCTTCGTAAAATTTATCTTAACTGATAGTTTTAGTATACTGATGTAAAAGATTTGGAACATTTTATTTGAGATATATTATTTGAAGCGTTCATTAGTTGAGATTTGATTAAAGATTCAATTATTTCTAAGTACATTATTTAAGATGGGTTCCTTTATCCTGACTTGGTCTATGTTGACTTAAAAAGCCAATGTTTGACCAAGATAGACTAGTCAACCCTTAGTTTTGACTTAGTCACTAATTAGTCCTTAAGTGCTTATTATAAAGTTTAAGTGTTGTTTTGCACATTTAAGCATTGTTTAACTTAGTACTTTTGGGTTATTCGTCTTTTAGTACTCTATACTTTTTGGGCACAAGTATTTAGTACATTTATTGTTCAAGTGTACGTATTTAATATTTTTATACGGTTTCGTATTTGTACCAATATACTTATCTCTTAAAGCCTATTTATACTTAATAAAATATTTCAAACACCAAATAAATCAATAATAATTATAAAAATTATTTTTAACCTTATTAGGTATCATATTTCTCAAAACATAGAGTTTTACAAAAGTAACTTTAAGTAATAACGAAATCGATAATATTATCAAGGATACTAAATAAGTCATTTTTCAAATTTTATTTTTAAGTTTCGATTTTCATACTCAACATACTTTTATAAGTTAGGTTTCCAGACACAAAGTCATTTTTCAAAAATAATAAGGTTTATTAAATTTAACAAATTGAAAACGAAAACAATACGGTTTTCAATATTTTCTTTTAAATCGTTTAAAATACTTAAACGTCATTAAAGTGAACCAAAATTTTATTTTGGATACCTATATTTGTACATAACCTATACCCATAAATTTAGATTAAACTATTTTATAAATGTTCTTAAATAAAATATGTTTTCCAGATCTGACCCATTTTAGTACAAATTTTATAAATAAAAATATATATGATGAATTCATATGAAATTTGACATACACATCTTAGGCATCATCAGGAACATAAAATAATATTTCCAAGTCCAAAAGAAACGTTTAACATCACGAAACATATCATTTTATCAGACAGTACATAAAATCATACAGTACCAGTTTACGAAATAAATCATTAATAAATATATATTTTCATAAAAACTTACTTTTCATATTTTTAATATATTCTAGACATTCAGATCTACAACTTTCATGACGGAATCTAAGGTTAATTCAAAACATATTTTACACAGAAAAATCGTGAACATACATCACACATCACAGAATCCATTTTACAGCATGTATTGTTAAGTGATAAATCAACAAATAGTTAACTTTAAACTTGGTGATCTAATGATTTAGTCCTAAACATGATGTTATATGTTAGTTAGAGTCTAAACACTATACTACGAGATTTGAGGGCGAAGAAAAGTTAGGTTACCTATTAGCAATTCTCCGGATCAACTATGAAATCAAATATACTAAGATCGAAGCCCCCTTCCTCTTGCTCCTCTTCATGAATAAGTTAGAAGGACACACAAACAAATTAAGTTATTAAATATAATAGGAATAAGACTTAAAAATAAAGAGTATAAGGTAAGGAAAAGAAAGAGTATGTGCTCTTGGGATATGGTGGTGTAAACACCTTAGAACTTAAAAGAACTTGTATGATTTTCTTTGGTTTTTAGATGGATCTTTGAAGGAGTGTTTAAGTGAGTGAATGGATGAGTAAATGAAGAGAAAATAAAATGGTTGGTTATAAGCACACAAGTCGTGCATTAGATGGGAGAGCAAAGGGTGGACAAGAACTTGACAATTACCAAAAGTAGCTAAGCATACTTTAAGAGGTACATACCCTATTTGGTGTTTTTGATTAGAAAACATATTTTGAGGCTTGGACATCAAAGTGACGGTATGGCATGCCTTAGGGTGATGTTTTTGAGTTTATTTGGTCACACCATGGTTAGGAAGGAAGTACGGAAATCGAATGTCGAGAAACGATTCGTCGGATGACGATTTTCGTAGTAAAGGAGCTGTCCAGTACAATATTTTTATGATGAACTTATAAATTTTAATTTTGAATATCACCATTGTGTATATCTTGGAAAATTAATAAATTTAGGCTTTTGAAACGCCTCAATCGGAGTTCGTATGAGAAAATAGGAACCGTTTTACGAAATCGCGCAGAATTTCAATAACGATAGAAATTTCAGTTTTGCAAACAATGAAGTGAAATAGAAAGGTTCCAAAGACACAAGAATTGAATATTAATATATACAATATTTTGTCAAGACTCTATTTATTAATATTAATCGTTATTATAAATAACTAAAATGGTCAAAAGCACGGGGTGTTACACCACTGGACTCCATCACGGCCATGTCGAAGGGGTCATGCCCATGAGGTGTCATGGCCGTGATGAACCCTTCACGACCGTGACGTATTGTGCAAGAAAAGACGGCTCACTGGACTCACTCCCGGCCGTGATTGCTTAAACCCGGTCGTGAGATGCCTATCCCGGCCGTGAGGGGTGTCTTACCTGCATTGCTTCGCTTTTCTTCTACATTTAAGCCAAACCCACCTCATTACACTCCTACCCAACCTCCCAACTCACCTTTACTTCTATCATTTCATCCTTATATTTCACTTATACATCTTCATCTTATCTTCTCATCGCTACACTCCGAGTTTCCCCTTAAATCCCAACCTCATTTCAAAAATTCAAGCCCGATGCTCCAACCATGAGACTACATTTAGGAAGAGGAGGAATATCGATGAGAAAGACAAGCAAGGTACCAAGAAAGATCATTGAGATGACGGAGTTGGTTGAGTTGCTAACCGTTTGGTAAGGCGACTCTCTTTTCTTTTCTGTCTTTTATTTGCTTAGTCTTTCTTTGTTTATTCCTCTTTCTTTTATGCTTTTAGGGTCATGGTGGCCCTCGGGGCCTTTTGGTTATTGCTCCCGATTCTCGATGACGTGATTACATCAAAAATCACTTGAAAATCCAAATTGGCAAGTTCTTTTCACCTTTTTCTTTATTTTTATTTCACTTTTTGGTAGAATTTAGTAGGAATCGTGCGAAATCGGGGCTAGGTGACTTGATTACACCAAGCCTTCCCCTCCCATTTCCTTTTATTTCTTCTTTTTATTTCTTCCCCCATCCATATCTTTTCTCGTCTTGGACCTAGGTGACTTGATCACACCTAGGCCCGACACATCCCACCCTTTCTTTACTCTCTTTGTTTATTTTTAGTTTTACTTTTTCTTTTTCTCCTTTTTTAGTGTCTTCCACACACTACCAATCGAGCATGAAGACATTACTCGATTTAAGTGTGGTTTAGTTTTATATTAGTTTGGTTTAGTTTTATTTTCGTAGTTTATTCGAAATTTTTTAAAATTCCTAAATATTTGAAAATTTTCATAAAAACCAAAAAATATTTTCTCTTGTGTGTTGTGTTGTATTTGTTGTCGTGTGTGTGTTTTGCTTCCCAATTTCCTTGTAGGTTGCTTGAACGTCGATAAGTTTCAGAAAACTCCTGATATCCAGTAATATCCTTCTATCTCTTTCTCCTTTTTCCATTTTGGTGTTTGGAGGAGAATTCGTGGTGATGTGTGCTCGGGTGGAGCTTTTTGGAGTTTGTGGATTGATGCGGTTGCTTGTTTGGAAAGTTTGGGGTGGTGATTGTACATTTCATTGTGTGTTTGTTTTGTTTTGTTTTGATCCGTTTTGTTTCGTTTTTGTTTTTGTCTTGTATAGTTTGTGTTTAGTGTAGAAAATGTTTTCAAAAATCGATTTGTGGACTTAGTCTAGTACAATGACTTTAAATCAATAATTTCGTTAGTTCTTTACCTTGTGTCCACCTAGTCTACTAGGGATTTACTCCGGGATTAGCATATTGACCACCTTGACCACCCACGGAGTGAGAAGGCCTTGATTTCCGAGTCCCGTCTCTTATGTGACCATGTCCGAATTTGTTTTGACTAGTCTATGTTTTCACCTTTTTGTGGGTTTGAAGGGAAGGCACCCCCGATATACCCATTTCCCTACCTTCTACACATATTCCACAAATAAGTTGCATTTTGTTGAGACATCTATATCTATTTGGTCATTCGTATTGACTATGATGCATGTCAGACTTTGGAACTCAAAGTCACGTACTAGGCATACTCCAAGAGGAGGTCGTGCCCTGCGTCGCTAAGCGGGGGTCGTGATGATTGTAGATCCTGAGTCGCATCATTTGGCCACAAGAGCAAACCAAAACACAAAAGAAGAAAAAGAAAAGGCACAACAAGTCAAAAACAAAATACAAAAGAAGAAAAATGCGAAGAAAATCATTTCACAAAAATATCTTACTGTGGATGTCCGTCCGCACCGCCTGGCGCCCCGCGCGCGCCGCGCGGGACCGACCCGGTTTTCAACGTGTGGCGGCGGCCATCCACGCGGCCCCCTCCCTGTCGAGGGCCGGTCCAATCTCGCGTACAAGCGAAGTGTCGGACCTCGATTCGGATGACGATCCGGACTTGTACTAGACGGGTGGGGTGATAAGTGTAGTTTGTAGTGCCTAATTATTGTGTTTTAGTCCCATTTTCCTTGTGGAATCGCTCCTTGGGAGCGGTTTATGGGCTTCTTATGTTTCCTCTAGCTCGTTTCAGGTTTCCGAGACCAATCATGAAGAGTTGGAGCAATTCCGACTCAATACATACACTTTTTGGAGCCAACGAAGCGACGGAACGATCACTCGAGGCCTAGGAATCGACCCCGAGACCTTGGGACCTAATCCCGAGCCTCCGAGACCCAATCCCGAGTCCCGAGCCTCCGAGACCCGATCCCGAGTCCCGAGAGTCGATGAGAAACCCATGAGAAGCAAGGAGGGACCGAAAGAAGCTTAAAGGAGGCCTACAAGGCTCAACCGGTTCCGGTTGAGGTGCACAAAAGAGAGATGTTCTGTGAAGGGTCCATCCGGAATGGGATGAGCTTGCCGTCAGGGATGGGACCATCCATCCCGAACGGGATGAGCCCAGTTCAGCCCGCAATTCATTGTTTCATCTCCTTTCATTCTTGTACCCCTATATATACTTCCCTCTTGTAATCATATGGGATACACTCCTTTAGACCTTAAACCCTAGACTACTTTAGGTTAGATTAGATTAGATTAGTGTAGATTAGTCGGTAATTAGTAGTTAATCTTAGATTAGTACTTGTATTATGGGAATTCTTCAAGATCTTCTCCTAGCTTGACAACCTTGGATGTTTGTTTTGGATTTTCTTCATTAATGCAAGTTTTGTTCTTTCTCCTTCACTAGTTTGGTATAATCCTCTTCTCTTCTACTCTTAATCTTGTTTATGTTGTTCAAGTTTGAATCTTTGTTATTGTTTTGTTATTGTTCTTGTTAGTTTCATAATGTGTGTTTGGTTTCTTAGGTTAGATCTTCTTGTTAGTTTTAGTCATAGTTTGATTATGCTAGAGTAGTGTTCTTGCTAGGGTTAGTAAGGTGATTAGGGTGTTAATTGGGTGATTAAGGGTTGGTTAGAGATGTTGGTGGAAGATTTGGGTTTCCTCTTGTTTGATGCACATCATATGTTTGTTGAATTGCTTGAATGACTAAGTATGTACGAATGCTTGTTTTCTTGCCTTTCTTTCGTGGGTATTAGTTTGTTTTTGGGTTCGGTCCCCTTATTAAGTTGCGAGAGCCCGGTGAGGACGACCCCTAGGCCGGTATTTGCGAGAGCCCGGATTCAACCTAGGCCTATAGCGCGCTAGAACCCCGTTTGTGTTGCGTATCGACGAGATGGGTTTTAGGTGGAACCTCTAGGTGAGTCTAAGATGCGAGAACCGGACCAACCTAAATTACCCTACTACCTCCTTCACTCTAGTCCTCCCTTGACCATTCCGTTACCCCTTTGACCCCGACCTAATCTTAGCCCGTTCTCCTTAGTTGTTCCTCTTAGTTATAGCCTAGTTTTTTCCCCCTCTTCTCATTCTCTAGTTTAGCTTAGTTCGTTGACTTAGTCTCGTATTTAGGCGACCTTGGTCTAGACTTTACATTACTGTCCCCGTGGATTCGACCCGACTTACCCTATCTACCCTAGTTAGGATTAGCCGGTTATATTATTGACGGTTGGGACGTGACGAATCCCTCCCATCAAATTGGCGCCGTTGCCGGGAATGGCGTAGTTTAGACTTCTGTGTGCTTAGTTTTGGACTTTGTTCTTGATTTTTATGTTCTCTTCTCCTTGTGTATCTCCGTTTTTCTTCTTGTGTGCTACCCTCTCTTCCTAGTGCCTCAAAAGCACTAGGATACTAACGTTTGCTCAAGTGCTTCTAGCTCATCCTAGGTACCTAAGCGACGTTGTGGACATGGCTTGTCCAAGCTACCATCAATCATCACGAGACAACTATGGGGCGAATTACCAAAACCCACAACTTTACCAACCATATCAACCTCATCAACAATCTTATGAACCCTCTTCTTATGGTTACCAAGGAAGTTGTCAAGGATCGTTCCCACATCCTAACAACTACCAAACACCCTCACATAACCCACAACCAAATATCCTTGAGACTTGTCAAATGTGTGCCCAAACACAAGGGAGCCAACATGAGATGATGATGTTATTGCAAAAGGGTCAACAATTGTTGTTGACTCAAATACAAGGGGTTAGGGAGGAGTTCAAGGCCCAAATAGAGGTGCAAGATGCGCGCATCAATGCACTCATGGCTCATATCACGATGTTGGCCGCTCGAACTCCGCAACATGTTGAGGAAGGTTCATTTGGGCAAGAAGGTCGGGTGCTTCCACAAGAAAGTCAACCCGATTGTGAAGCTACAAATGAAGAAGAGGGGGTCGATCAAGAGACCATTGTTGAGTGTTGCTTGGGCGGTGAAGATAGGGGAAGAATAGAGGAAGTTGAGGCTTCAAGGGCCCACAATGAGGAGGGAGTTGAGCATGATTATCAAGATAGCTCTTGGGGAGCCAATGTATTGGCTATAAAGTTGGATTTGTTTGATTTTCTTCGTGATGAACCGGGTGTTGATAATTCAAACCCAAGTGAAGAGATGACCCCTCGTGACCATTTCGACAAGGTGAGTGAAAAGGAGCGCAATACTTGGGAAAAAGAAGTAGACGCCTTGGAACTTGCTTTGTATGGGAAGTTGGAGGATCCTAAAGCCTCCAATGAAGAAAACTTGATGCCTTCTCCTCCTCTACCGCACTCGATGTCTAGCCCTTTGTCTTGTGAGACGGTTGGTGAAGAGGATCCTTGTCGGGCGGTGGAAAAGAGTTCCACTCTCGACCCCGTAGAAGAAGCGACACCTCTAGGGTGTGATCTCCCACATCATGACACCGAGCACGACTCTAGACCACTATACCTACCGGATGGTCATACGAGTCGTAGCTATGTTGGTTTGGAAGACCCGGAAGATCACGAGAACCCCGAGCATATTGAAGACGATCGCTTCTTCCCTCCGACTTGGAAACTTTTGGGAGTGGCTAGGCTCGGCCATGTGAGCTTAATTGAAGATGTTGCTAGAGCATTTGACTTACTCCTCCGAGCTCTTGATGGCTATTGAGGCGTTGTTGGTAAGAGTATTTAGTGTAAATATCTCTTTTTCTTTTCTTTTGTGCTTGTATTTGTGTTTATGTTTGTATAGTTTGGTTTCTAGGGTTGTTAGTTTTTGTGAAATTCTTGTTTATTTGGATTGTTGATGAGCGATGTGAGGGAGAGAATTTGATGTTGTATTTGAGTTCATTGTGATAGGTGTGAAGGAAAGGTGATTCCTAGAGGAGAGTAGATAATGATAGAGCTTGGACCGTGAGTATGGAAGCCGTTTTTTGAAGCTTCGGTGAAGTTTTTGGGGTTTTGGAGGTCAAGAAGACCCACCCCGGGCGGGAAGGGAGCTTCCTGACCGGGAAGGATATGCCATCCCGTCGGGAAGGAGCCGTCCCGATCGGGATGGTGGTGCCATATTTCGAGATTTCTGGAGTGGCTTCCCGACCGGGAAGGAGGCTTCCCGATCGGGAAGGGTTTATCATCCCGATCGGGACCATCCATCCCGACCGGGATGGTCTCTTTTCTCCTCTTTTGGCCTCTTCTTTGACATTTGAGCCCACCCAACCATTGTACACCCTCACCCAACCTCCCTACCCATCCTTGCTCATGTCATATGACCATTACACTTCATTTACGTACCCTCACCTCATTTCTCTTCCCTTTACACCGAGTTTCACATCGAATCCCACTCCCCTCACACCATTACTACCTCTACCATGCGTTTTATCGAGAATGAAGCGGAATAGCAATGATGAAGACAAGCAAGTGCCTATATTGATCTACGAGACGATGGAGCGAGTGAGTTGCTATCCTATTGGTACGGCAACTATCCTTTCTTTTCCGTCTTTTATTGCTTGTTTTCCTTTGTTTACTCCCCTTCCCCTTGTATACTTTTGTGTCATGGTGTCATGGTGGCCCTCGGGGCCTTGATTTATGGTTGCACCCGACTCTCGATGATGTGACTACATCGAGAGTCATTTTCAAAATCCAAATTTTTCAAGTTTTTCACCCTTTTTTGATGGATTTAGTCGGATTTAGGCGGAATCCGGGCTAGGTGACTTGATTACACCTAGCCCTCCCCTCCCATTTCCTTTTATTTCCTTCTTTTTCTTTCTTCCCCCATTCATATCTCTTTCTTGTCTCGGCCCATGGTGACTTGACTACACCCCGGCCGGACACCTTCTACCTTTTCCTCACCTTATTCTTTGATTTGTAGCTTTATTTTCGTAGTTTCTTTTCTTTTTCTTTTGTCTCTCCGCACCCTACGATCGAGCATGAGGACATGGCTCGATTTAAGTGTGGGGGAGCGATATTCTAGTATAGTTTAGTTTATTTTCTTTGTTTTTTCCGAAAAAATCTTAAAAAAAACCATAAAAATTTGAAAAATTTCACAAAATTCAAAAATATTTTCTTTTGTGTCTTTTCCTTTTGTGTGTCATTGTTTCGTACATTTGTTTTGTTGTGTGTGTTTTGTCCCCCTTTTTTCCTTTTAGGTTGCTTAATCGCCGTTAATTTTGGAAAGCTTTGAAGACATCCGGTAACATCTTCTATCCCTCTTTCCCTCTTTATTTCTTGTGAAGTTGAAGAAGGTTGTGTTGAGGTGTGCTCGGGTGGAGCTTGTACATAGTTGTGGTTGATTTGGTGGCTTGTTCGGATGATCGGGGTGGTGTTTGTTATATGTTTGTTTTGTAATGTTTTGTTTTTGTTGCCTTTGGTTCTTTTCCTTTCATTTTCGTTGAGTCTTTGTTTTGTGTTGTGTTGTGTGTTTTGTGCGTAAACCGTTTTCAAAAACCCGGTTTAGAGGCTAGTGTGTGAGTGTGTACTTTCCCTTCCTAGTAGTGTAAATCGAGTCTTGGACTTTAATCTAGTAGAATGACCCTAAATCAATGAATTCGTTGGTCCTTTAACTTGAGTCCACCTAGCTTACTAGGGATTTAGTACAGGATTTGCATTTTGACCACTATGACCACCCACGGTGTGAACAGGCCTTGGTTACCGAGTCTCGTCCCCTAGGTGACCGTGTTTAGGATTGTTTGATTAGTCCAAGTTCTCCACTTTTTGTGGGTTCAAAGGGTCTTGGCCCGTCCCGACTTACCCATTTCCCTACCTTCCTCGCATACACGCACAATAAAATGCAAATTGTTGATTCTCTCTTTCTTGTTACACAATGAAATGCCAAAAATGCCAAATCTTGCCAAAAAGGGCAAAGAAAAAGAAAAAAAAAGGGAAAGAAAAAAAATGAAAGAAAGAAAAGAATGAAGAAAAAGAAAAAGCACAAAAGCCAAAAAGAAAATAGAAAAGAAGAAAAAGAATGGCATGGCAAAACAAAGAGAAAAATGCAAAAGAAGAAAGAAAATGCCAAAAGCAAACCCGTATCACAAAAAGAAATCCTCACGAAAATAAGCCTTTTTCCGACTTTTGCCGTGAAGAGCCTACCAAAGAACCGAGTCCCGAGGAAGGATTATAGCGGCATTAGTCGGTCTTCCCTCATTTTGCATATTTCCACCTTTTTACTTGGACTAGTTAGGCGGTTTCGGACACGGGACGACCCTCTTGGCTCACGCTAAAGGGGGCGGGGTCTCACTTACCTACAGTGTCGACTAACACCGTGGTTCCTCACTTTTCCACTCCGCCGATCGTCCCGTAGTACGTTTTTAGAAAGTTAGTAGGACCTAGGTAAGTTACCAACGTTTTTGTTGCTTTATCGTCATACTATTAGGGTTTAGTTCACTTTGGTTTATATTGCTAGCTTGGGAACGTTGTCGCTTACCTCGAGTCCTAAACCGGTGCTTCTTTCACCGCTTTTAGAGGGAAGCGGTATTTCTTTTGTTTTGGGTGCAACCATCTATGTGTTTGTTTGTGTGTTTGTTTGTTTATGTGCTTTGTGTCCGGTTGCATCCACAGTTTTGTCGCAAGACCCGACTTGCGTTGCGGAGTACACTTTTCCTCTAAGTGCACTCACGTGAGTTGAAGGGGCGTAGGGTGCGCTAATACCCACTCGGATAGTTTAGTAGATAGTATGTGCTTACTCGAGGGCGAGTAAGTGTTAAGTGTGGGGGAGTTGATAAGTGTAGTTTGTAGTGCTTATTTGTTGTGTTTTGGTCCCATTTTCCTTGTGGAATCGCTCCTTGAGAGCGATTTATGGGTTTCTTACGCTTCCTTTAGTTCGTTTCAGGTTCCCGAGACCGATTTGGAAGAGTTGGAGCGATTCCAACTCGATACATACACATTTTGGAGCCAACGGAGTAAAGGAACGATGACTCGATGCCTTGGAATCGACCCCGAGACCTTGGGACCCAATCCCGAGCCTCCGAGACCCGATCCCGGGTCCCGAGTCTCCGAGACCCGATCCCGAGTCCCGAGAATCGATGAGAAACCCGTGAGAAGCAAGGAGGGACCGAAAGAAGCTTAAAGGAGGCCTACAAGGCTCAACCGGAACCGGTTGAGGTGCACAAAAGAGAGGTGTTCTGTGAAGGGCTCAACCGGAACGGGACCAACTCATCCCGAACGGGATGAGCCCTTTTCAGGCCGCACTCCTTTTTTTTCTTCTCCTTTCCACTTGTAACCCTTTATATACTCTTCCCTTGTTTTGTTAATGGAAGGCACTTCATATTAGACTAAACCCTAGATTATTTTAGCATAGATTAGCATAGATTAGTGTAGATTAGTCTTTAGATTATCGTTAATCCTAGATTAATACTTGTAATTTGGGAATTCCTCAAGATCTTCACGAAGCTTGACAAACTTGGATGTTTGTTTTGGGTTCTTCCATTTATGCAAGTTTTCTTCTTCCTTTCATCTTCTAGTTTGGTATAATCTCTTTTCCTCTCTCTTGTTTATTGTTTTATTAATCAAGTTTGAATCTTTGTTGTTTGGATTGTTCATAGTTCATAGTCTTGTTAGTTTCATTATGTTTGTTTTGATTGTTGTTTTGGTTCATCTTATTAGTGTTAGTTTTAGTATAGATATGTTAGAGTAGTATCTTGCTAGGGTTAGTAGGGTGATTAGGGTGTTAATTGGATGATTAAGGGTTTGTTGGAGATGTTGGTGGAAGATTTGGGTTTCCTATTGTATGATGCACATCACATGTTTGTCGAAATGCTTGATTGACTAAGTATGTACGAATGCTTGTTTTTCTTGCTTTTCTCTTGTGGTTATTAGTTTGTTTGTGGGTTCGGTTCCCTCATTAAGTTGCGAGAGCCCGGTGAGGACGACCCCTAGGTCGGTCTAAGTTGCGAGAACCCGGATGCGACCTAGGCCTATAGCACGCTAGTACCCCGTTTGTGTTGTGTATCGTCGAGTTGGGTTTTAGGTGGAACCTCTAGGTGATTCTAAGTTGCGAGAGCCCGGGCATTACCTAGATTACCCTACTACCTCCTTTACCTCTAGTTCTCCCTTGACCATTCCGTTACCCCTTTGACCCCGACCTAATCCTAGCCCGTTTCCTTTGATAGTTCTCTCTCTTTAGACCTAGATTAGCCTTAGTCTCCTCCTCCTTAGAATAGCTTGTCTCGAACATAGTCCTAGACCCGAGCATACCTTAGTCCGACCTCCCGTCCCTGTGGATTCGACCCGACTGACCCTAGCTACCCACTAGGTATAGCCGGTTTTGTTTGACGGTTGGGATTCACGACAAATCCCTCCCATCAGTAAGCCATCATCTGTGAGTCCTTACCTGCATACGAACCATTCATGTGGTTGACTATCAGCTGGGAATCGCTGTATGCCTCCAGGTGCTTGATTTTGAGGTCTAAAGCCAGCTAGAGACCTAGGATTAAAGCTTCATATTCTGCCTCGTTGTTCGTTGTTCGGAACTCGCACCGTACTGCTTGGACTATGAGATCCCCCTGAGGAGACTTAAGAACTAATCCTGCTCCAGATCCTCGCATGTTGGAGGCCCCATCTACATTTAGCTTCCACACCTGTTCGCCTTTGTCCTCCTCAAGGAGGAGGATGTCTTTCTCCGCCTGGATTTGCAGTGCTGGGCTGAAGTCGGATATGAAATCTGCTAATGCCTGGGACTTTATCGCAGTTCTGGGGACAAATTTCAGGTCGAAGTCGCTCAAGTGTATGGACCACTTGGCCATTCTTCATGACAACTCAGGTTTTCTCATAATAGTTTTTAATGGATAATTTGTTATTACAGAAATAGCATGCGATTCAAAATAAGGTCGAAGTTTATAGGATGCCGTAACAATTGCAAGTACGAGTTTTTTAAGGGAAGTGTACCTGGTCTCTTCAGGAAGCAGAGACTTACTGACGTATACTGGGTGTCGCGCTCCCTTTTGCTCTCGAACTAAGACCGCACTAACTGCTACCTCCGTTACTGACAAGTATAGGAGGAGTTGTTCTCCAGGTTCTGGTTTTGACAGCAGAGGTGGGGTGCTAAGGTAGTGTTTTAGTTCGCTGAACGCCTTCTCGTGCTCTGCTGTCCAATCAAACCTTTGGGCCTTCTTCAGTATATCATAGAACAATCTGCACCTATCTGAGGACCTTGATATGAATCTGTTCAGAGCAGCGATTCTCCCAGTTAGGCGTTGGACGTCCTTAGGTTTCTACGGGGATTCCAGCTGGAGGATGGCTTTGATCTGCTCCATGCTAGCTTCGATTCCCCTCTGGGTGATCATGTATCCCAGAAACTTCCCGCATGACACTCCAAACGTGCACTTTGAGGGATTCAACTTCATCTTGTATTCCCTTAAGGTGTTGAAGGTGTCTTCCAAGTGCGTCGTATGTTGTGAAGCTTGTTTTGACTTGACGACCATGTCGTCAATATATACCTCCATCGTATCCCCAATTTGCCTCTTGAACATCTTATTGACTAGTCTCTGGTAGGTGGACCCTGCATTCTTCAAACCAAAAGGCATTACGTTGTAACAATATATACCTCTTTCAGACCTGAAGGCTGTCTTCTCCTGATCTTCTGGATGCATCTTGATCTGGTTGTACCCACTCCATGTATAAAGGAAAGTCAGCATCTCGTGGCCTGCTGTGGCGTCCACCATGGCGTCTATATGTGGCAGGGGAAATGGGTCTTATGGGTATGCTTTGTTCAAGTCGGTAAAATCGACGCACACCCTCCACTTGCCATTCTTTTTTGGGACCACCACCACGTTAGACAGCCATTCTGGATACTTCACCTCCTTGAATTTTCCAGCAACCAGCAGACTGTCTACCTCCTGATTTATGACTTGGTTTCCCTCTGGGGCAAACTTCCTTCTCTTCTGCTGGACTGGTTTGTAGCTTGGGTCCACGCTTAGCCTGTGGGTGATAACACTCGGATCTATACCTACCATATCATCATGCGACCAAGCAAAACAATCCATGTTAGTTTTTAATAATTCAACGAGGTTTTGGCGGATACTACCTGTGCACTCGGATCCAATTAACACTTTCCGCTCTGGGTGTTGTTTGTCCAAGTTGACTTCATCTAACTCCGCCTGAGGTGGTTCGACATACCTCTGCAGAGGCAGGTGAAGGCTCTTTAATTGCTATGCTGGAGGACTTGCGGTCTTCTTGAGAGCCACCTTGTAGCAGTCTTTCGCCTCCTCCTGATCTCCACTGATCTTCTGCACTCCCCAGGCTGTAGGGAACTTCAGGCACTGGTGGTAGGTTGAGGTGATTTCCTTCATTTCATGGATCCAAGGCCTTCCTAGAATCACGTTGTAGGTGGAGGGTCCGTCGATGACCAAGTACCGTACTTGTTTATTCACTCCCCCATCATAAGTAGGAATGGTGATTTCTCCTAGAGAGTGCTTGGTTTCACCACTGAAACCTATCAAAGGAACCGCCTTCCTGGTTAGGTCCTTCTCGCTAAGCCCCATGTTCTGGAGGTTTTCCAACATAATGAGGTTGACTGAACTCCCAGTGTCCACCAGAATCTTCTTCACGGTGCAATTTCCTATGGAGAGAGTGATTATTAATGCGTCATGGTGCATTTCTGGAGTAGACTCTGCATCAGTTTCGTCAAAGGTGACGGCTGGAAGATCCTTGCAACTGATTCTGCAAGAGTGCTCTGGTCTGTCTCCTCTGGTCTAAGAAGCATGCCTCTTGGCTGCTTAGTAGGTCAGTCCGCATAATTCTGATCCTCTTGTGATTACATTGACAATTCTGGTACACAGTGGAGGTGGAGAAGGCAATACTTGTTCTGCTGCATTTATCCTGCTGGATTTCCGGATACGAGGTGGTCCAGGTTCCCTTGATCATATTGGAACTTAACCTCTCTCCTGAGCTGAACACACTCGTCGGTGTGGTGTCCAATGTCGTCATGAAATTCACACCTCTTGCTGGCATCCCTTCGGTCATTGGTGTATTCCTGTCTCCTGGGCCACCTGACCCTGCGTCCTAACTCCCTCAGAGTTTTGAGCACCCCAGCAGGGTTGGTAGAGAACCCATACTCACTTACTTTGGGTGGTAATCCCGGATTGTCCTTCCTGTCTTTCTCTTCAGAAACCTTGCTCACGTTCCTGGCGTAGGGCTTCGATCTCTCCCCCCTCTTTTCTGCTGGTACCTTTCTGGAGACACGCTCAGAACCATACGTAGCCCTTCTGGGGCCTGAATCTTCCTCTAGCCTGATGGCTGCCATCGCCTTGGTCTGCACATCATTGAACGTGGCACATGGGTACTTTGTGAGATCCTTATAGAGGTATGAATCCTAGTGGAGCCCTTGGAGGAAGGCTTCTATGGCGGTGGCTACATCACATCTAGGAATGGCAACTTTTTCCTTGTTAAATCTGTTGAGGAAGTCACGTGTAGATTCTTCGAACTTCTGCACCACTCGATACAAATCACTGGTCTGCTTCTCTGGTTTCCTGCTGCTGGCGAACTGCTGGTTGAAGGCATTGACCAGGTCAGCGAAGGAAGTGATGCTCCGATTAGGCAAACCGACAAACCAATGGAGGGTTGCTCCTGACAGAATGGAACCAAACCCTTTGCACATGCAGGCTTCCTTCAGGGGCCCCGTAGCAGTCACCACCATCATCTTCTGTTTGTACTGGTTGATGTGGTCTAGGGGGTATGTAGTGCCATCATAAAGCGTCATGGCTGGTGGCATGAAGCCGTTAGGTACAGCAACACAGGCGAGATCGTCGATGAATGGTGAATCTGCGTAGCTCAAATTGATGGGAGGGATTTGCCGTGGATTCCTACCAACAAATAAAAACCAACTATTCCTAACACGTAGATAGGGCAAGTTGGGTCGAGTCCACGGGGACGGTATGAGGTGTCTAGACTAAGGTCTACCCAAATACAAGACTAGGTCACAAGGCTAAGCTAAACTAAAACGATAGAAAGGGGGATAAGCTACGACTAAGAATAAACTAAGATTAAAGGAAACAATGACTAAGAAGACGAATAAATCAAACAAGGAAGGAATAGGGTTAGGTCGGGTTCATAAGTGTAGTAGGATGGTTGGGAGATCGATGGTGTAGGTGTCTCTTAGTTACTAGGGTCGGTTTGCGCTCTCGCGTCAAAGCCTAAGTCAAGGTCGGTTTGCGCTCTCGCATCAAAACCTAAGTCCGCACTCTCGTGTCTAAGACTAGACCCGAACACAATCACATATTAGTCAAACAATGAGAAGAGGAAGACAAGCAAGAGGAGTATTTGCATCTACTACTGTAACAAGCATTTCAACAAACACATAGTGTGCATAATATGTGACTAGCAACAAAGAATCCACCTTTACCCACAATCAAACCCTAATCATGCATAATCCACACTTAATCACCCTACTAACCCCACAAAAATTCTACTCACACATAATGAAACAAACATTAACATAAACAAGAGAAATCAACACAAACAACAAAACATCCATAATGAAACTAGTGAAAACTATGAACAATGAACAATACAATGAACAAAGATTAAAAATTGAAGCTTGAATGATAAAACAAGATTAAGCAAAGGGAAAAAGGAGATTATACCATACTAGAAGATGAATGGAGGAATGAAAACTTGCATAAAAAAAAACCCAAATACATCACCCAAGGTTGTCAATCTTGGTTGGATTCTTCAAGAATTTCCTTAATACAAGGATTAATCTAAGATTAACGATTAACTAAAGACTAATCTACACTAATTTATGCTAATCTATGCTAAAGTAGTCTAGGGTTTAGTTTCTAAGGTCTAAGATAACATAAGATTACAAGAGGGGGGTATATATAGGGTTACAAGAACAAAGGAGAAGAAAAGAAGCAAGTGCGCGCTACAGCAGGTCCATCCCGTCCGGGACGAAGTGGTCCCGTCGGGGACGACCCCAAAACAGGAGCTGTTCAATTTGTGCACCCCTTCCCGGTCGGGAAGGCCATTATCCCGCCCGAGAAGGGCCTTGTAGGCCTCCAATATGATCTTTTTCGTCCCTCCTTGCTTCTCATGGGCTTCTCATCGATTCTCAGGGCTCGGGATCGAGTCTAAGGGGCTCGGAAATGGGTCCCAAGGTCTCGGGATCGAATCCAAGGCACCGAGTGATCGTTCCTTCTCTTCGTTGGCTCCAAAAGTGTATGAAACGAGTCGGAATCGTTCCAATTCTTTATGAATGGTCTCGGGAACCTAAAACGAGCTAGAAGAAGTATAAGTAGCCCCGAAATCGCTCAAAAGAGTGATTTCACAAGGGAAAACAAGACCAAATACGACAAAATAGTCACTACAAACTACACTTATCAACTCCCCTACACTTAACCCTTACTCGCCCTCGAGTAAGCACTAACTAACTACTAAACTAATAAAAACTAATATACTAGCCGAGCGGGTATTAGCGCACCCTACGCCCTTTCAACTCACGCGAGTACACTTAGAGGAAAAGTGCACTCCGCAAGGCAAGTAATGTCTTGCGACAAAACAGTGAATGCAACCGGACACAAAAACACACAAACAAACATACATACAAACAAACAAACAAGTAATCGGTTGCACCCAAAAAAAAAAGAATAAATACCGCTTCCCTCTAAAAAGCGGTGAAAGAAGCACCGGTTTAGGACTCAAGGCAAGTGACAACGTTCCCAAGCTAAGAACACAAATCGAACTGAACTAAACCCTAATAGTATGACAACAAAGCAATAAAAATGTTGATAACTTACCTAGGTCCTCCTAACCTTCTTAGAACGTACTACGGGACGATCGGTGGGATGGAAAAAGGATGAACCACGGTGTTAGTCGACACTGTAGGTAAGTGAAACCCCGCTCCCTTTAGCGATGAGCCAAGAAGGTCATGTTCAAAAATCGCCCAAGTAGCCCAAGTAAAAAGGTGGATAAGGTTTGCAAAATGAAGGAAGACCGATCATTACCGCTATCATCCTTCCTAGGGACTCGGTCCTTTGGTAGGCTCTTCACGGTAACGATCGGAAAAAGACTTATTTTGAGATGAGGGGATTCTTTTTGTGAGATGGTTTTCTTTTGGCACTTTTCTTTCTTTTGCATTTTTGCTTTGTGTATTGCTATGCCATTTCTTTTTCATCTTTTGTATTTTCTTTTTGGCTTTTTGTGCCTTTTCTTTTTCTTCATTCTTTTCTTTCTTTCATTTTCTTTGTTTGCCCTTTTGGCTAGATTTGAGTTGTAGGCATTTCTTTTTCGCAACTAAGAAAGAGAGATTTCAACAAATTGCAACTTTATTTTGTGGAAATGTGTAGAGGGTAGGGAAATGGGTGAGTCGGGGAGCGTCCTTCCCTTCAAACCCACAAAAAGGTGGAAAACTTGGACTAATCAAACAATCTCAAACATGGTCACCTAAGAGACGGGACTCGGCAACCAAGGCCTTTTCACACCGTGGGTGGTCATAATGGTCAAAATGCAAATCCCGTAGTAACTCCCTAGTAAGCTAGGTGGGCTCAAGGTAAAGGACCAACGAAGCTATTGATTTAGGGTCATTCTCCTAAACTAAAGTCCAAGACTCGATTCACATCACTAGGATGGGAAAGTAAACTCTTGCACACTAGCCTCAAAACCAGATTTTCGAAAACCTTTTACACACTAGACACAACTACACATCACAAAACAAAGACGTGACAAAAACAAAAGAAAATGAGACAAAGACAACAAAACAAAACAAAACAAAACAAATACACAAAGAGAACAAACACCACCCCGAACTTCCAAACAAGCTACCAAATCAACCACAAACTCTACAAAGCTCCACCCGAGCACACAACATCACAAATCTCCTCCAAACTCCACAAGAAACAAGGAGGAAAAAGGGATAAAAAGATGTTACCGGATGTCCTGAAAGCCTTCCAAAGTTAGCGGTGATTAAGCGACCTACAAGGAAAAAGGGAGGCAAAACACGCACAACACAACAAAAGTACGACACAAAAGGAAAACACACAAAAGAAAATCTTTTTGATTTTTTGTGAAAATTTTCAAATTTTTAAGGTTTTTTAAAGCTTTTTCGAAAAACTACGAAAATAAAATGAACTACGATAGGATATCGCTCCCCCACACTTAAAACGAGCAATGTCCTCATGTTGGATCATAGTGTGTGGAGACACCAAAAAGAAAAGAAACTACGAAAAAAAGCTAAAAAAAACGAAACGAAAAGCGGAGAAAAAGGGTAGAATTTGTCCGGCCGGGGTGTAGTCAAGTCATCATGGGCCAAGACGAGAAAAGATATGGATGGGGGAAGAAATAAAAAGAAAGAAATAAAAGGAAATGGGAGGGGAGGACTAGGTGTAATCAAGTCACCTAGCTCGGATTCCGCCCAAATCCGACTAAATCCTACAAAAAGGGTGAAATCTTGTAAATTTGGATTTTTCAAATGACTCTCGATGTAGTCACGTCATTGAGAGTCGGAAGCAACATTTACCAAGGCCCCGAGGGCCACCATGACAAGGGGAAGGGGAATATTCAAAGGGAGACAAGAAATAAAAGACGAAAAAGAAATTAGAGTCTCCTTACCAATGGGCTAGCAACTCACAAACTCCATCGTCTCAATGATCAATATAGGCACGTTGCTTGTCTTCTTCAATGTCATCCCACTTCAAACTTGATAATATCGCATGGTTGAAGTAGTAAGCTTACAATGGTGTGAGGAGGTTAGATATGATGTGAAACTCGGTGTAAAGTGAAGATAATATGAGGTGAGGGTATGTATATGAAGTGTAGGGGTCATATGATAGGTGCAAGGGTAGGTAGGGAGGTTGGGAGGGGGTATAAAGTGGTAGGGTGGGCTCACATGACAAAGAAGAGGCAAAAGGAGGAGCAGGGCACCATCCCGGTAGGGATGACACACAGGGAAGCTTCCTTCCCGGTCGGGATGACACTCCAGAAAACCCAATTTTTGGTACATTCATCCCGATCGGGATGACATCCTTCCCGGTCGGGATGGCTCTTTCCCGGTCGGGAAGAGTCTTCCAGCCCTTCATAATTTTGTAGCTTCACCCACAAGGCCAGCAATACAACGAGACCTAGAATCTCGTCCCCAAAAGCTTAAGAAAAGCTTTAAAAACCTGACTTCCTTTCTCAAAGTCCAAGCTCTATCGACAACCACTTCTCTCTAATGGTCATCTTCACTTCACATCTATCAAGCAAGCTCAAAACATCCACCAAAATCCCTCCCTCACATCGCTCATCAAAAATTCCAAGATTACAAGGATCCCACAAAACAACCGAATCCTAGAAACAAAATCATAAATAACCCAATTACAAACACAAGAACTCTAAAGAAGAGGAAAGAGGAATATACAATATGACGGTTCTTTAGGGACTCCGTCAAACCGAGGATGGTGGACGCTCATTCTTCAACCATAGCCCTCAAGGGCTCGGAGGAGCAAGTCAAACGCACGAGCGACATCGTAATGAAGGCCCAAAGAGTGCCCGAGCCAAACTATCCTCCACGGCCTCCAAGGTGGAGGAAAGAAGTAGTAATCCAACGACCCAACGTCATCTTGCATGTTGTCTCCGGGGTCTATCCATCCGACAAGCCTTACCGACCTCTTCCTCCCTAAGCACCGTCTCCTAGCACAACCAAAGCTTGAATTTCTAACACAGGGGTCAAAAGGGAGTTTAACCCTCTTCCCTTCATCAAGCAAACCCAAGTCATCAACCAGTTCCGGCCCAATGTCTCCCAATCCTAAAACATCATTCTTCCCCACATCATCAATAAGAAGAGATTTGAAACTCAAACAAGCGGTTTCAATCTCCTCCAAACCAAGATCCAAATTACACACAAGGGGTTCATAATATTTCATTGGATTATCACTTATGGGCGACTTGATTTCTTCATTTATGTCCCATGACATCACAACACTTATCAGCTCACTCAACTCATTCCAAAGTTCAACATCCTCAACAATCGGCTCATAAGAAGCGGCATGAAGCTCAAGAGGAGGGCAAGGGGAGGGGATTGAAGGTTCAACAAGTATAGAGGAGGTAGACTCTTGACTTTCCTCTATTATATCGGTGTTTTCATCAATGAAACTCTTCACATTCCCACTATCCTCACCCAATTCTTCACCAAAAACTCCTCCATCAAGGATTATCTCCTCTTTCGCCTCTTCTTGGGTAGACGATTGAGGTTCTTCAAAAGAAATTTCGCTTCCAAAAGGACCTTCATCGGTGGCTTCGTGATTAGGTTTCTCCCCTTGCTCAAGTGAGCACCCTTCATCGAGTTGTGACGTTCGGGATAAAAACATTACGGTTTTAACCGATAACGCATTTAATCGAGCATCCAACGCCTCGGTTTCCCTTTGGTATTGGGGCATGAATTCCTCTTGGTTCTTTTGCATTTGAATGGCCATTTCTTGTTGGCTCCTTTGCAATTGAAGAATCGATTTATATAATTCCAAGATGGGCATTTGGTGGTCATTGGGGTTTTGGAGTGCTACTTGGTAGTGAGGTTGAGGTGATTGGTAATATGGTGGGTTTTGGGGAAATTGGCTTTCATGTCCTTGAAGCTCATACGTACCCACGGGTTGCTTGATTACCAAATGAAGCTTGGTGGTACCTTGGAGACATCACGGAAAAGTCTCGATTCATGGAGGAAGAGGAGTAGCTTGTTGTAGCTTCTATGGGTGGGGAGTTTAGATCGAACCTCATGCTATACTCAAAAATCGTGGCTCGTACCCGGTTGAAGACCTCTCAATCTAGCAACTGTCCATTAAAGCGGCTCTAAGTCGTAAGAAGAAGATGGTCACCACCTCTAGGCACAAACTGTAGACTAGGAGCAAACGTGAGAAGTCTAGTGCTTTTTGGGCACTAGACAAGAAGGAAATAAACTTCACACACACAAGAAGCAAAGGAACAAAAAAAAAGAAAAAAGAAAAACACAAAAACAAAAGACAAAGTCAAGTAGATAGACAAACTAGGTCTAAACTAGCACCGTCCCCGGCAACGGCGCCAAATTGATGAGAGGGATTTGCCGTGGATCCCTACCAACAAATAAAAACCAACTATTCCTAACACGTAGATAGGGCAAGTCGGGCCGAGTCCACGGGGACGGTATGAGGTGTCTAGACTAAGGTCTACCCAAATACAAGACTAGACCTCAAGGCTAAGCTAAACTAAAACGATAGAAAGAGGGATAAGCTACGACTAAGAATAAACTAAGATTAAAGGAAACAATGACTAAGAAGACGAATAAATCAAACAAGGAAGGAATAGGGTTTGGTCGGGTTCATAAGTGTAGTAGGATAGTCCTCTCAGGGCCACCTAATCCTCTCAGGGCAGCCCACCTAATCCTCTCAGGGCCCCAGGGTAAACCCGTAATGACCCCGAAGTCCTCTAAAGTCATCCCGACCTCCCCAAAGGACATATGGAAGTTCGAGGTAGTATCGTGAAAGCGATCCACCATCGCTCTAATCACCATGAGGTTGCACTTAGTCTAGCAACCCATCAATCGAACCCATTGCTTGACCATGGGATCCAGAGCGGTCCTCGCAATAATCCCCTTTGCCGCGGGGGTCAACCTTTACGAATAAATCTCAAGGCATGTCGTAAAACCCGAGAAGTTCCTCATCGGACCTGGGGGCTGCGAACCGAAGCAATACAAGTATAAACAAAACAAACCAAACCCAACCAAAACCAAAATTCAAAACCTAAAGCTGATAAGCATGAGTCGAGATACTCACCAGGCCCTACACAATGCGGTAAGAAACGTGCAGGTGGGGACGAAACAACAACTGGTGACCGTCCCAGTCCCGGGCCCACTCAGGGTCCTCATAGCCAATCTCCTCGTTCTCTGGTACGGGAATTGGGACATGGGCCCTCCTAGCAACCGTCTCGGGAAGCCTACGCTTCCTTATTCTATAAAAATCGGCCTCATTTATGGCCTCCGGATCACAACGCTTCGACGGAACGCTCCGTCGTCTCCTACGAATCCCGCGAGGAGTCAGTGAGCTCGTCCCAGCGGTCTCGCCACTAGTGCCAACTAAAGGAGCTCCCTCGGGAAGCTCGATATCACTTCTAGCTGCAAAACCAAACAGAATATAAAAAATCCATGCCTCAGGTCAGGCTAAGACAGCTCAAACAGGTCAAAATGAGGTCAAAATTTCGGATAGAGATATCAAAATTCCGAAAGGCCCACTAACACCTATTTTTGACCCCGGTCACAATGGAAGTGGTTTTGGGGAAATCCGACATCGTTACGACATCTTTTGGTCCGTCGTAAGTCACACAAAACCTCACGGAAGGCCCTAGAGTCCATTCTAGCTTACAAAAATCGACAAAGAAGACACCCACAATATCATGAACACTAATCGAGCAAGATTATGTAGGAACAAGGACGGGAATAACCGAGAGAACGGTCCCTAACCCTAGCATTTCGATTTTATCTCCATAGGAGGCCATTGTCGTACCTCAAAGTCTCCTATCAAGCTTCTAACTACCCTAACGAACTCTTTAATTTAACAATACGATTAAGCACAAACATTGAAATCTAACAAATTTAAAATACCCAAATTGATTTTCTAGGGTTCTAACAAAATCAACTCACAATCAACCAAATCAACCAAAACCGACAATAGACGAGTAAGGAACACATACCCGGAGTCGACATTTTCGTGTATGGCAAAAATCGAGACAGAAATCGGTTAGAAAATTCGAAGGGGCGATATTGGGGTGAAGACGGGCGCGCGTTTGAATTGTGAGACGAATGAATTCTGTTCCGGTCACGGAATCAGTGAACCCGACTATGAATTCGGGTTCCTAGTATTCGGTTATTGTTCGCTTGACTTCCTTTGATCTCTCCTGTCTCCTCTCCTATGATCGGACCTTCCCGGCGGATCGAGCCTGCTCCCTGCACAAGTAACGCACAGGGCCCCGGAGGTTGTCCGAGGGAACCCTCTCCGATGCCTAAGTCAGCCCGTGAATGCCTTAACGAACCTAGCTCGTGAGGAACTAGGTGGCGTTTTTAGGAGTAAGAGTCTAGAGAGAGAAAATCCCACCCCATCTAAGTGGGAAATGGGTGGGTATTTATACCTTCCCACAAGAGAGGGAAATGGAGGGAAAAAAGAGCGAGAGAATGGGTGGATGTCAGGGTTACACGTGGGCCCGTTTCATCCACTCATTCCCTTTTACCTTAGGCAGAAAGACGAAGGGGCCCCTGGTAATCCCTGCCCTGCTTGGGAGGGAGATCGCCTGGGGGCAGGTGGTTAAGAGGAGTCTACTGGCCCCTCCCAGCTGGTCGCCTTACCCTGCTGGACAGGCGACCCTCCTGGAGACACATTCACAGAGGAAAGTCCTGGTGTCCTACCTCGACGGCCTGCTGGACAGACCCTTCGGTTCCCGGGTTGGGTATTTGCGGGGCCTGCCAGGCGGGCGACCCGGCGCAGGCTCTTCAACCCTCATCAATTGGCCCTCACCGGCCGGGGGGAAGTAAGGTTTCTCCCTGGCAGGTGGACTCTTGATGGTGAGTAGTTCACTTGTGGTTTTACCCTTGCATTTAATGCGCTCGCGTATTCCCGAGGGGGAAGACTCTTCTGTATTGGGCATGCCAAGAGTTTAAGTGTCTTTTTGGTCATGATTGCTTTCCAGACCCAATGGATTTTGAGGCAGCGTGCTTGTGTGCTGATTGGTCATGCCCCCTGTCGAAGTAGTTGGGGCGTCATTTAATGCTTTGGCCACCCTTTTCGTATAAATTGCGGTTCTTTTGCCATTTTCACAACCCATCTTCAACCTTCTCTTCTTCTTCCTTCAGAGAAAATGTCGTGGATTACTAAAGTACTTTTCTGCCATGGGGTTCGTGTAGTGAGCCGTCGCTTTAGGGGGCACTGGAAACTAAGGTATCCTCGGGCGTCTTTCCTCATTTTGCGCCGTAGCCGGCGACCCCGCGCTCAACGTCACCGCAAGCTCAGGAGGGCTCTTGCCAAAGCGGGCAAGCGGCCTCAGAGGGCTCCTCCAGCCGCTCCGAAATTCAGGCGCTGCCCCCAGGGTGGGGGCTGTTTCGACAGGGGGTGCCATGAGTGTTTTCCATGGCTACACCCTGAGCAGTTCGACCCCGACTGCTCAGAGCTGTCCTCTTCTCCCGAGTCGGGCCCTTCTTCTCCCCTGAGGAGGAAGGTGGGCTGTGGCTCCTGTGATGATACCGAGACAGTCCCTTATGGCAGGGACTGGGATGTCAGCATTCCGGCGACAGTGACGGCCAGGGTTACTCCTCTGGTCGTTGGGATGATGATGACTCGGCGGATCCCTTCAAAGACTCTGATGATTGGGACTGGGGATCTGACGCTGGGGGGTACAACAGCCCTGGGGATTACTCCCTAGGCTTTGATGATGATTAGGCCTGCCCGAGGGGTGCAGGCATAGTGAGCCAGAAACAGGGGCTCTTTTTGTATTCCTGGCTTGCATGCCATGTAACTTGCCCGTTTTTCGGGTTTTCTTTAATTTAATGAAAAAGTCAGGCGATTTTGTTTACATGTGGCATTTTTATTATTTGCTATTATTTGTTTTTTGTTATTTATTATTTGGAGGCAAGGAGGACGTCACAGTGTGATCGACCTTCCAGCGTCTTTTGGTCTTCTCGAGGCCATCCTCGGGAAGCTACAAGTGGCTGCCTTCCGAGAGTTCGACACGTGGACAGTAGCCCTTGGGCGGGTCTTCGAGGTTTGGCGACTTTTCGTCTGCCCTTCCTCCTATAAAAACAATCTGTCACTCATTCCTCTTCTCTTTTTCTTTTCAAACTTTCTTTCTTTCCTTCTGCAAATCTCTCGGTGTGATAACTCGAGCTCTTCTTCGTACCCCCGCTTCTCTGGGAGACTCCTTTTTCAAGCTTACACTTCCTCGGCGGCCGACCCTAGGTTAGACTTTTAACTTCCAACTCTTGCTCCCTTTCTTTCAATTTCTTGCTTTTTTCTTCCCTCTTAGGGTTGCCATGTCTAGAACCTGTCCACGCATTCTGTCATTCACCGACCCACTGAGGGAAGAAGAACGGGAAAAGGGGAGGGAGGACCCACCTCCTCCTCTAGGGAGGTTGGTCTTGGGATGGTTGAGGAAGAGGACCCGGTGGGTAGTGGGGGTGGTAACTCCCCCGAGCCTGCCCCCTACGACGTTATCGATTCGGATGACGAGGCGTTGGAGATCGACCCCTCCAGGACCTCTGGTCCCCTTATTCCCCGGGAAAAGGGGAGGACTTATTACTTAGACAAAACCAAGTACCGTGTTCCCTTGAGCACTTATCCTGACCCAAAAAATCGGGATCTGATTCTGGCGAAGAACGCCGCCAACGCGATTGAGCGTTTCTATAATTTCGGGGACGGGTATACAATTGTCGTCCCCGGTGAAAAGGACACCGTGTGCTGCCCTCCCGACGGGTGCATTGCGGTTTATCATAAGTGCTTGGAGTTCGGCCTTCGTTTCCCCCTTCATCCTGCTCTGGAGGAGATTTTCAGGCGGATGAATGTGGCCATCGCCCAGCTGACAGCCATGGCTGTCAGGTCGTTAATTTCGTATGTGTGGACCTCCCTGTTCCATCGCGCCGAACCCGCTGTTGACGCCCTAAGATTTATGGTCGGCCTACAAATGGTTTCTTCTGGGAGTGAGGGCTCTCCTAGGTATTGGTCCCTTCTGAGACAGAAAGGACATACACTGGTGTGGCCTGCTATGGACAGCCTAAGAGATTGGAAAAACAACTTTCTCTATGTACATAGCGTCCATGGGTGGAGGATTCCCCGCCACTTCAGGAATCACGTCCACACCAGGCTTGAGACTCCTGAAGAATATCACCCTGGCGTGGGGGGTAAGGCTCTGGAGGTGAAGTTGAGCAGGAAAGACAAGGACTTGGTGGACCGATTTGCTGCTAGTAATGATAAGTATGGGGTGTACGGTCCTTCCGAATGGCTCCCCCATGCGGAGGTCATTGCTACTGACAGGTACCTGACCCGGGTGCGCATGAATCCGAGCTTAGACGAAGGCAGTTCAGGAGTGTTGATGATTTTTCCTTACTCGCCTTTTTTTTCTTTTTTAAATGGCTTTTCTAACCAGTCGTCCGCTTGCTTTGCAGACCTCACCACCTTCCTTTGGAGAAAAGGGGAGGTGAGACGTTTGGGTTTGTCCGGGACTCTCGACGTTATTCAAGTCCGTCCTTCCCTTCCTCCTGACTTCAAGAGGGGCGAGAAAAACTTGATGAAGCACCTGAAGGGACTTTCGTTCAGCAGGCCGAGGCTCCCTGCTCCCCCTAGGTCAACTCCCGCCAAAACGGCGGTCTCTGAAGCCACTCCTTCTCCGGCTGCGAAAAAGGCGATTGCTTCCGAGGTTACCCCGTCCCCTGCTAGCAAACAGGGAGGTCCTCCTGCAGGGGTTCAGATTCCCCAGGGGCCGCAGGCTGCTGGCTCTGAAGAGACGGGGGAAAGCACTCCCAGGGGGCTGATTAGAAAAAGGAGCAGGGGAACTCTAGGTGCAGATCATGTGGTGGATCTGGAGGCTGATACGCCTGACCCCAAACGTTTTGCTCAGGGAGTTCCTAGTACCCTTTTCTCTGAGGAGAATGCCGAGTTCCATTATGCTGCCGGCGATAGCCAGGATGTCTCTGCCCTACTCTCTGATTCCGGGGCGGTTTTGGCGGATCATCTCCTCAAGACTGTCCACTCTGCTACCCACCAGGTGACCCAGTATATCCAGCGCAGTGCCAGAGTTATTCAGGCCTCTGCTGAGCTGGCGACCCTTAGTTGTTTAAGCGACGAGGACCTGGCCAACTCCGACCGTCTGACTACAATAGAAAGGGACGCAGTCCTTATTGCCGGCCTGAAGGATCAGATGGCCAAAAGGGAGAGCGAGCTGGAGGAGGCCAGGAGTTAGGCGACTCACTGGAGATCTCAAAGCGAGAGGGCGGTCCGAGAGGTGTCCCGCCTGGAGGAGGAGTCGAAGAGAGCCCAGCAGGCCTTTGCGGAGCTAGAGCAGGCCAAAAAAGCTTTAGCCGAGCTGGACCAGGTCAAGAGAAAGGCTGTCGACCTAGAGGAGCGTCTTTCCAAGGCGGATTCGGCTCTTCAGGCGGCTCTTGGTGACTTGACGGCGAAGACCGAGGAGTGGCAGAAAGAGAAGGATGAGATAATCCAGGAGGTGGAAACTGCCGTGTCAGCAGGCTTTGTCAATGGTGCCAGCTCTTGCCTGGGGGTGGTCATGGAGGCTGTCAGGGAGATGTTCCCATGCTTCGATGAAGATGCTTTTCGGGCCCTTTATACTGCCAAGGACGAGGCCCAGATGCGCAGGATGTACGAAGAAGCTTCTACATCTGCCCCAGAAGCTCCCCCTGCTTAACATGGAAGGCAGTCATCCTCGGAGGGCTCATGCCTGTCCCCTGCCGCGCTTACGCTAATATTTTGACTTCTTATCTTCTCTGCGCACCGAGCCTTTTTCTGGCCGGCTGCCGTATTTGATGTAATTACTTTGGAAAACCTTTATTTGGTGTATCTCCTGCTACTTCGTTTCCTTTTGTAAGGATTTTCTTGTTTGTTTTCGCCCTGATTCTGTTTGAATTTTTTGTTTGGAGCTCTTTAAGGTATGGCCTTCCCCCTGCCTTCCCGAAGGGCGAGTCAGGGAGGTTCTTTGCGTTTTTATACAAGGTTGGGGGGCCTGCCCTCAGTCCTTGTCAGTTTGGCCTGTCCCTGGCTTTTGATTAAAGTCCAGGGGTCTGCCCCCTATCTGCCTAGAGGCTGGCAGGGTGGCATTATGCGCTTTTTATACAAGGTTGGGGGGCCTGCCCCCAGTCCTTGTTCGTTTGGCCTGTCCCTGGCTTTTAATCAAAGTCCAGGGGGCCTGCTCCCTGCCTGCCCAAAGGTAAGCAAGGAGGCCTTGAATTATTGTTGGGGGGACCGTTTTCCTTAATTCTGGCAACATGGGGGCCTCCCCCTATTGCCCCCTGCTCGTTTGTGTATGAAAGCGCAAGTTTGAACAGGCAACGAGTATAGACTTGAAGTTCTTTCATTTCTTTTGTAAAAATCTAACACAAGGGTGGTCGGAGCCGTCGACATTCTTTGACCGTTCTCCGCCAAATTTTAAGAAACGAAGGCTACTTTAAGATTCTGTTTAGACATAATACTTCTTCAGGGTGTCTGCGTTCCAGTGAGCACTCAACTCTTGGCCTTCCAGATTAGCGATTTTATACGTGCTTGGCCCTAAGATTTGGGTTACTTGGTACGGGCCTTCCCAGTTAGCGCTGAGCTTGCCGTGCTCTCTCGATTTTCCCACGGCCTGTGTCTTTCTGAGGACCAGATCACCCATCTGAAAATTTCGCTGATGCACTCTCTTATTGTACGCCTTCCTCATTCGTTGCTGGTAGGCGACGATATTGGCGCTTGCTTCCTCCCTCACCTCACTGACCAGATCTAAGGCCTCTGCCATCGCTATTTCATTCTCAGCCTGGTCGTATTGTAAGGAGCGCAGGGAGGGGATCCTGGCTTCAATTGGTAGTAGAGCCTCTGCACCATATACCAGGCCGAACGGGGTCTGGCCCGTAGATTCCTTCCGGGTGGTCCGGATTGACCAGAGTATGCTGGGGAGTTCGTCGGCCCACCTGCCCTTGAGGTCATCCACCATTTTCTTTAGGCCATTCAGAATTTGCTTGTTGGCTGCCTCTGCCTGCCCGTTGGTTTGAGGGTGGCAGACGGCAGAATAAGCAACCGCGACGCCGTGACCTTCCAGCCATAATCTCAGGGGGGTCATTATCGAATTGCCTTCCATGGTCAAACACCAGCATTTTCGGTAGGCCGAACCTGGTGATAATGTTCCGCCAAATCACCTTCCTGACCGCAGGCTCGGTGATGTTAGGCACTGCCTCAGCCTCTATCCATTTGGTGAAGTAGTCGATAGCTACGATCAAGAATTTTCTTCCCCCGGTGGCTACCGCAAAGGGCCCTAATATGTCCATCCCCCACTGAGCGAAGGGGATGGGAGACAGGATTGGCCTGAGCTCCTGGGCCGGGGCATGGATGGATGGGACGAAGAGCTGGCATTTTCTGCACTTTTGGGTCAAATCTTTGGCGTCGGCCAGCAAGGTCGGCTAGTAGTATCCGGCTCTCAAGGCCTTGTGTGCTAGTGACTTTCCTCCTATGTGATGACCACATATCCCAGAGTGGATGTCATCCAACACCTCCGTTGCCTGCTCTGCCCCCAGGCACCTGAGCAGAGGGGACGAGAAAGATTTTTTGTACAAGTCTTCTCCCATTATGATGAACCATACAGCCCTTGCCGGCATTTTTCTTTTTTGTACAGGGTCGGTCGGTAAGATTCCGTGTTTCTTGAACAGGATGATGGGGGTCCTCCAATCCTCAGGCCCTGCTTCTTCCACCGCCCCGATGGTTTAACAGGGGACGGTAGATTTCTCCTGGACGACGTCCACCCATACTGACCTTCTTATATCCTGCAGGCTGGAGCTAGCCAGTTTTGACAGGGCGTCCGCCCTGTTATTCTGGGATCGAGGGATCTGTCTGATTTCATATGATTTTAAGCCTGATAATTCCCTGTTTACCATTTCCAGGTACGCGGCCATTGTTTGGTCCCTAGCCTCATATTCTCCATTGATTTGGTTGGCGATGAGCTGGGAGTCTGTGGCCAGAACGACCCGCTCTGCGCCTGCAGCCTTGGCTAGGTTGATGCCTGCGAGTACTGCTTCATACTCGGCTTCATTATTCGAGGCGGGGAAGACAAATCTGAGCGCATGCTCAAAGTCGGTCCCCTCCGGACTGGTCAACACTACTCCTGCCCCTGCTCCGTTGGCCGTGGAGGACCCATCGGTGTATACGATCCACTCGCCGGGGGTTGGGCTATCGTCTTCAGAGTGGGAACATTCTGCCAGAAAGTCGGCCTGGGCTTGGGCCTTGATGGCTGTTCTTGACTGGTATGTTATCCCTAGTCCACTCAACTCGATAGCCCACTTTAGCAGTCTGCCTGATTTTTCAAATTTCTCTAGCACCTTCTCCAGGGGCTGGTCTGTTAGCACTACGACGGGGTGTGCGTCGAAGTAGGGTCTCAATTTTCTGGCTGCTATAACAACCGCGTAGGCCGCTTTCTCGACCATAGGGTAATTCTTCTCTGCTGCCCCCAGGGCGTGGCTTACAAAATATATGGGCTGTTGAGCGCCTGCTTCCTCCCTTAAGATGACCACGCTGACTGTCACGTTGGTTACAGCAATGTAGAGGAAGAGCTTTTCTCCCGCCACTGGTCTTGCCAGGGTGGGGAGTTTCTTTAAATGCTCCTTCAACTGCCCGAACGCTTCTTTTTGCTCGTCTTCCCATTTGAATTGCTTGTTGCCTTTCAGTACCTTGAAGAATGGGGTTGACTTGTCTGCTGACCTGGCGATGAACCGTGCCAGGGCGGCCATGCGGCCTGTCAGACGTTGGATGTCCCTGATGGTCTTTGGCTCAGGAAGGTCCAGAACAGCCTGAACTTTCTCGGGATTAGCGTCTATCCCTCGAGAGCTGACCAAGAAACCCAAGAATTTTCCAGAGCGCACCCCAAATGTACATTTCTTCGGATTGAGTTTCATTTTGTAGTCGCGCAGGGAGGAGAAGGTCTCCCGCAGGTCTGCCAAGTGCTCTTTGTCTCCCTTACTCTTCACAATGGCGTCATCGACATAGGCTTCTATGTTTCTGCCTTTCTGGCTTTCGAACACCTTGTCGACCAGGCGCTGGTACGTGGCTCCTGCGTTTTTCAGCCCGAATGGCATCATTTTGTACATGTAGGTGCCTGAACTAGTGATGAATGCGCACTTAACTCTGTCTGGCTGTCATAAGTACACCTGATGATACCCTGAGAAGGAATCCAGGAAACTTAGCATAGTATACCCACTGGTAGCGTCCACCAGTTGGTCGATTCTGGGGAGCGGATAACAGTCTTTTGGGCAGGCCTTGTTGAGGTTCGTAAAATCCACGCACATCCTCCACGCGCCTGACGATTTTTTGACCATGACCACGTTTGCCAGCCACTCAGGGTAGTCACAAACTTCTATAAAGTCTGCCTTCAAAAGTTTTTCGATTTCTTCCTTGATTGCCAAGTCTTTTTCTGCGGACATGTTCCGCTTTTTCTGCTTCACAGGGCGGGCGTCCGCGCTTACGTTCAGCCTGTGAACGATGCACGCTGGATCGACCCCTGGCATTTCATCCGTCGAGTAGGCGAATACATCCTTGTTCTCTTTCAGTAGCTCGACCAGTTCAGCCTGGTAGGACTCCTCCAGGTCAGCCCCTACAAGGACTTGCCTCCCTGGCTCCAGGTCCACCAGCATGCTTTCTCCCCCAGGTTCCAGGTGGTTTGGCGCCTGATTGCCGGCTGGAATCTCGCCTTCCCTGCTGGGGGAACTGTCGGCTTTTCTTTTCCCTTTTCTTTCGCTCTCGTGAGTCTGCAGGGCCACGGAGTAGCACTGTCTGGCCGACTCCTGGTCTCCGCGTACTTTCCTTTCTAGGCCGAAATCAGTAACATAGGCTATAGTGAGAGCCCTGATTGATATGGCCGCTTCAATTTCGTCCAGGGTGACTCTGCCGATCAGGGCGTTGTAAGCAGACTTTGCATCCACTACAACGAATGATGCTCTGACATTTCTGGCAGTAGCTCCCTCCCCAAATGTTACAGGTAGGTCTATGATCCCTACGGGTAATACGCCTGCTCCGCTGAACCCATATAATGACCCAGGGGCGGGTCGTAGGTGCCTTTTCTCCAGACCCATTTTGTCGAAGGCGTCTTTGTACAGCAAATTCGTGTAGGCACCGGTATCCACCATGCACCTCCGAACAATGTGGTTGCCAATTACCAAGGATAGCACCAGGGGATCGCTGTGAGGGTACACCACCCGCCCTGCATCTTCGGGGGTGATGCTCAGCGTTACTCCTTTTGGGCTTCCTGCTCTTTCAGCGTAGCAGATTTGGTTCCTCAGCTCACAAATTTGCCTTTTCTGGGCCCTTTGGCTGATTAGACCTTCTGCATCCCCTGATACCACATGGATTACCAGGCGGTTCTGTACCGAGCCTTCGGGCTTTTCAGGCGTCTCTTTCTGAGATTTATTCCTCGCTGCGTAGTTGGCCAACCAGCCATTCCTGATCAACTTCTCAATCTCGTCTTTCAGGTGGCGACATTCCTCGGTGGTGTGGCCTACACAGTCGTGGAAAGTGCAGAATTTCTTGGGATCCCCTTTTGGACTGCGTGGTTTGCTCGGGCGATTCCACTTAGCGGTTTCTTTTTCCAGCTCGAAGATTTCTGCCCTGGATTTGTTAAGGGCTGTGTAACTGTCGAACCTGGGCTGGTAGACAGTGCGCTCCTTTTTAGGGGTATCCCCTTCCTCAGTTCTATGCCTTCCGGATTCGTTTCTCCCGCGTCCACCCTGCGGTCCCCCCTGCTGCCTCGTAGGGCCTGCGGGGGTCTCCGGCAGGCTGTGGAACTCCTCCTGCAGCATAAACCCTTCTGCAATCTTTCTGGCTTTGGCCAGGGTCTCAGGCTGGGCCCTGATCATTTGGTTTTTCATTTCGCTGGGTAGTAAGGAGTTGGTTAGTGCATATGCTGCTGTCGGGTCGTCAATTTCCTTCACCTGCTGGAACGATAGGTCGAACCTCTTTAGATATTCCCTGACAGTTTCGCCCTTCTTTTGCCTGAGGGTCATAAGGTCAAAGCGGGTGAGACGCCGTCGTTTGTTTCCAGCATACTGGTCCAAGAACATCTCTGCCAGCTCAATGAAGAAAGAGATTGATCCCTGCGGGAGGTCCCTGAACCAACCTTGGGCTAGGCCTACCAGGGTGGTGGGGAAGATTTTACACCAGACTGCGTCGTCGGCGTCGTACATGCCCATGTGGCTTTCGTACGCAGCCAGGTGATCTTCCGGGTCTGTAGTTCCGTCGAACTTTACAGTTGGCATCTTAATCTTCGGGATAGGGTACGCCTGGACCTCAGGGTGAAGCGGGGTCTTAGTTGGCCTGCCCACCATTTTTGACTTGCTCGCGTCTGAGTAGCGACCGTAGTCATCCCTTCTGTCAGGGGTCGGTCGCCTGCTCTCAGGGGAGCGGTGCCTTGGTGGGGGCCTCGGCCTGCTAATTGCCTCATCGTCTTGGGAAGGGGAGTGATACCGCGAGCGCTTTTTCTGGGCAGGCTCGAGGTTATCACCCTGACGATGCCTGGGTCTCATGGGTTGGCCGTTGTTGAGCCTGGATTGCAGGCTCTGAGATAGCCCGGGGGCAGGCCGCAATCCCTCAACCGGTGTCAGCCTGGGGAATACATCTTGTTTCTCTCCCAAGCGTTTGGACACTGGCTCCTTGTGCCTCATGCGATCCCTCAGGTCCTGGGATAGGCCTCCTCTTTCACGAGCGGTCGTGGACTCTGTAGTATGAATAGAGAACGCGCCCTCAGGACCAGCTACCTCCTACGGTGCAGGGGGCTCCTGACGGGCTTCTGAGATTCGCCTTTGCACTTGTGCATAAGCCTGAGCTGTCTTCCTAGCCTTTTTCTGAACGTTTATGACGGCGGTTCGCTTTGTGCCCCCGGTTCCTTCTCCACTTTCAAAGTGGAGCAATCTGGGGGTCGTAGCGACCCTGCCTATCAGGTCGTCAGGGGTGAATTCCTGGTCCAGCATGGCTGAGAAGAAAGCCGCAGTTTGTACCATCTGGGTAGGGGTGAGGTTCAGGACTGGCCTCGGCTGGCCCCCTTACCCAGCTATGGCAGCTGCCCCTTGGCCCGGTGCCCCTTGCAGACTGGCTCGCCCCACACCTGGAATTGTGGCGGCAGGTGTCACCTCCGGCGGCATGCCATACCGAGGGGCTTTGGGTGGGTTTGCCACTGAGCTAGTGTCGAAAATTTCAGGCATGTTCGATTGTGAGTGGTTAATTTTGTATTTTAGAATGGTTGATTTTTGTGGGTAATCTCGTGAGCACAACCTAGATCTTCCCCACAGACGGCGCCAAATTGTTCCGGTCACAGAATCAGTGAACCCGACTATGAATTCGGGTTCCTAGTATTCGGTTATTGTTCGCTTGACTTCCTTTGATCTCTCCTGTCTCCTCTCCTATGATCGGACCTTCCCGGCGGATCGAGCCTGCTCCCTGCACAAGTAACGCACAGGGCCCCGAAGGTTGTCCGAGGGAACCCTCTCAGATGCCTAAGTCAGCCCGTGAATGCCTTAACGAACCTAGCTCGTGAGGAACTAGGTGGCGTTTTTAGGAGTAGGAGTCTAGAGAGAGAAAATCCCACCCGCTCTAAGTGGGAAATGGGTGGGTATTTATACCTTCCCACAAGAGAGGGAAAAAGAGCGGGAGAATGGGTGGATGTAGGGGTTACACGTGGGCCCGTTTCATCCACTCATTCCCTTTTACCTTAGGCAGAAAGACGAAGGGGCCCCTGGTAATCCCTGCCCTGCTTGGGAGGGAGATCGCCTGGGGGCATGTGGTTAAGAGGAGTCTACTGGCCCTTCCCAGCTGGTCGCCTTACCCTGCTGGACAGGCGACCCTCTTGGAGACACATTCACAGAGGAAAGTCCTGGTGTCCTACCTCGACGGCCTGCTGGACAGACCCTTCGGTTCCCGGGTTGGGTATTTGCGGGACCTGCCAGGCGGGCGACCGGGCGCAGGCTCTTCAACCCTCATCAAATTCGTTCGCCCACTATTCGCTGATTTAAACTGACTCGACCCACAGAAACCCGGGCGCCTCAAGTCGCGCGTCCAAAACCTGGACCGCTGGGGGCTAAGCGCCTGAAAATTGGGGTGCAGATTAATGCGCGTCCGACTAACCCGGCACAAGATTAAAGACAAGAACAAACGAGGTCTAATATCCAATGTACGCATAACATGCATTCATAAAATAAGCAAATAAACAACGAAGAAATTACTAATCAGCACTAGTAAAACACGCCTATAAACCAACCCTAAGCGAAGAACAATGACAAAACAAACAAAACAAAGCCAATCTAAACAAATTCCGAACGATCCAAGCGCATAAAAAATCAAAACAAGGCAAATTCGAACAAAATAAGACAGGTCCGCAAACCAAAACAAATTTAACCAAAATAAGTAAACACCAGCAAATGTCCTCGGGCCCGATGGGTCTTAGTTATCCGGAGGGCAATTTAAGTTCGAGCGGATACTGACACGTTCGAACATTTCAGAGTCCTATGTCTCCACATCAATTTGAGTCTGAGTGGATACTGACATGCTCAGACATTTTTAGCCTAACAGGTCTTAGTTATCCTGAAGGAAACAACAATTTGGGTTTGAACGGATACTGATACGCTCAGACATATTTAGCCTAACGGGTCTTAGTTATCCTGAAGGCATAACAAACAACAATTTGGGTTCGAGCGGATACTAACTCGCTGGAACACCTTTTAGCCTAACGGGTCTAAGTTATCCTGAAGGCAACAACAATTCGAGTCTGAGCGGTTACTGACACGCTCAGACATTTTTGGACTAGTGGGTCTTAGTTATCCTGAAGGCAACAACAATTTAAGTCTGAGCGGATACTGACACGCTCAGACATTTTTGGCCTAGCGGGTCTTAGTTATCCTTAAGGCAACAGAAATTTGGGTCTGAGCGGATACTGACACGCTCAGACATATTTAGCCTAACGGGTCTTAGTTATCCTGAATGCAACAACAAACGTCAATTTGGGTTCGAGCCGATACTGACACGCTTGAACACCTTTTAGCCTAACGGGTCTAAGTTATCCTGAAGGCAATAACAATTTGAGTGTGAGCGGATACTGACACGCTCAGACATTTTTTGCCTAGCGGGTCTTAGTTATCCTGAAGGCAACAACAATTTGAGTGTGAGCGGATACTGACACGCTCAGACATTTTTAGCCTAGCGGGTCTTAATTATCCTGAAGGCGACAACACTTTGAGTCTAAGCGGATACTGACATGCTCAGACATTTTTAGCCTAATGGGTCTTAGTTATCCTTAAGGCAATAGAAATTTGGGTCTGAGCGGATACTGACACGCTCAGACATATTTAGTCTAACGGGTCTTAGTTATCCTGAAAGCAACAACAAACAATAATTTGGGTTTGAGTGGATACTGACACGCTCAAACACCTTTTAGACTAACGGGTCTTAGTTATTCTGAAGGCAATAACAATTTGGGTTTGAGCGGATACTGACACGCTCAAACACCTTTTAGCCTCTTAGTTATCCTGGAGGCAACAACAATTTGAGTTTGAGCAAATACTGACACGCTCAAACATATTTAGCCTAATGGGTCTTAGCTATCCGGAAGGCAACAACAACAACAATTTGAGTTTGAGCGGATACTGACACGCTCAGACACATTTAGCCTAATAGGTCTTCATTATCCGGGAGGCAACAACAACAACAGTTTGAGTTTGAGTGTATACTGACACGTTCAAACGTATTTTGCCCGAAGGGTCTCAGTTATCCTGAGGGCACAAGGAACAGCAATTTGAGTTTGAGCGGATACTGACACGCTCAAACATGTTTAGTCCAAGGGGTCATAGGCATTCCGAAGGCTATTGTTCGAGTGGATACTAACACACTCGAGCATTTTATGTTAATCCCAAGAACGAGGGGTCATAAGCATCCCAAAACGCATTTTATTTCTTTCTCGAGCTCAAGGGGTCATAGGCATCCCGAAAGCTATTGTTCGAGTGGATACTGACACACTCGAACACTTTATGTTATTCTCGAGCCCGAGGGATCATAAGCAAAAGGCATTTTATTAAGTATTAGGGGTCATAGGCATCCCGAAGACAATTGTTCGAATGGAAACTGACACATCGAACATTTTTTCTTCCACGTCCAGGCTTGACGCATCACACACACTCAAAAGGTAAACACGGACGGATTCTTGAACATCCGAAAAGGCAAAACACACAAACATGAAGAACCTAGAACAAGATGACAAGCAGGGGCCCGGACCCCTATTTGCGACCACAGGGAAGGATGTCAGGTATAATTTCTAAGCCTTGGCTGGCGAGCCTCAACACGTAGTCCAACGGACTTAAAACGACATGACCGGACAGCCACCAGATCGTAATCCTTGATTGACCTGGGTGGCTATACTTTGAATTTTGCCCAGTCCAATCCTCAGTCAAAGTGGGGGCTTCTGTAGACACCCAGATTTGGACCTGGTGGTTGCAGGAGTGCCCAACAAACACCCGATGACGATCAGACTGCAACGCGATGCGAGTTCGCGATGTTTTAGATAGTTTTTCTATAGAACAGATCAAATAATTACTTGGAAAAATTAAACTAACATCAAGGCAGCCTTAGTCGCGTCATTATGGTCGCGTAGACACTAATTAGAGTCAATTCTGACATCGGGACCTCGAGCCGGTCCCGAAACACGAACCGAGTCAGCACCGCGCCAAGCGAACCTCGAGACGCACACCTGAGGCTCACTCGGCGCAACGGCGCTAGGTCAAGAGGGGGAAAGCTTAATTCCCAAGTCACATATAATACGTACGAATCTCGGTTTTACAAAGTATCAAAATCGTATCTTCAAAATCCCGAGCACCTCACCTTGCGTGCCTCAGGCTTCACACGCCGAAACCCATGCGCTTGACTTCTTGCGCTTGGACTCAGGCCTCCATCCGGGCGACAAGAGCCGAAAACACCTATAAATACTCCCCTCTATCCCCTTCATTCGACACACAACTCACATTCTTTCTTCCCTCTTCACTCGTTAAGAGTTTCTTGCAAAGGGCTCGCACTCCGACACCCGAGGCAAACGATCCACTGGATCGTAGTTCCGATAAAGAAAAATCGACGCCACTCCTCACCTTCGAGCACCCTACTCAATCCTGAGGTGGCTGTGTTCGACTAGCTACTCCTAGTCTAGCAATGGAATTCTGTCGGATTAGCCGCAGAACCAGCAAGTCGTAACGGAGTTCTGCCGGATTAGCCACGGGAAAGCCTGACGGCAACAGAACTCTACCGAAATCACCGGGCAAGCTAGGAGGATCCGCTTTTCAAAGTCGAATCACCTAAACAAAACTTTACATTTTTGTACTTTTAATATGCACTACGATAATCTCAAACATGGACACTAGGTCCATTACACGTACTAAAGTACGTAACGTCGCAACTTCAATCATAAACACCAAAACACTCTAAATAGACCCGAGTAATTCCGAGATCCATTCTCAACTATCTATGCATCGTGTCCCGTTTAGTGTATACTCCGAGGGTGCAACTCCTCACTACGTGATTTATTTACATTCGCATTTACCGCTTTCGTATGATTTATTGCTTTTATGACCTTATAATCGCATGCTAAATCACCTAACACGAAATTCAAAACGTAAATAAGCTAAAACTGAACAAAGTGATGGTCGGGCTCCGTATTAGTCCTGGTGCTCACCTTACATGGTTCGACGCATCCCTATTAATACCGAGCCGACGCATCTTAAGCAGAATACCAGGTAAGGTATATCACGAGAATGACTAATATCTGTATTATCATGTTAAAACTGATTTGCTAATACGTATAATACTAGTATTCTCTACTCTCCTATGTGCATCTTTTCATGGCCTTCCTGTCACGTGAAATTGCATTTAAAGAATGTAAACACAACTACTTCGACGACAAAACTTACTTATCCTTAAACAACCGACATAGCAAAAGGTATAGGGTTAAAACAATGGATGTTACAGTACTTCCGCCACAACAAAGGAATGAAGTTATCAGCCCACCGATTTATCACCGTGGTAAATGAGGAACAAAGCCTCACGGTCGTGAGGGTTGCCCGTCCAGGTCGTGAGGGTGGTGGCTCACGGCCGTGAGCCTCTGCTATAGCCCGCTTTCTCTCGTCTTTGCTTCCCGACCAATTACACGGCCATGTAGGCTCCTGACACGGTCATGTAGGTCTCTACTTGCTTTTCCTAGGCTTCTTATCGATGCTCGGTGCTCGGGATATTCTCAAATGGGCTCCAAGGGACTCGGGATCGAGTCTAAGGTACCGAATCATCATCGCTTCTCTTTATTGGCTCCATATGCGTTGGAAACGAGATGGAATCGTTCCACTTCTCCATGATGAGCATTAGGAACCTAAAACATGCTAGAAGAAGCATAAGTAGCCTCGAAATCGCTATAAAGAGCGATAACGCTAAAGAAAGCGGGACCAAACACGTGAAATAAACACTACAAAACATGCATATCAACCCCTCCACACTTAACCCTTACTCGCCCTCGAGTAAGCTCGAACTAACTAACTAACTAATAAAAACTAGACTACTAGCCGAGCGGGTATTAACGCACCGTACGCCCTTTCAACTCACGCGAGAACACTTAGAGGCAAAGTGCTCTCCGCAAGGCAAGTGAGGTCTTGCAACAAAACTGTGGATACAACCAAACACGAAAACACACACACCAACAAACAAACAAATTAACAATCGGTTGCATCCAAGAAGAAACAAATACCGCTTCCCACAATAAAGCATTGAAAGAAACACTGGTTAAGGACTCAAGGCAAGTGACAACGTTCCCAAGCTAATAACACAAACCGATATGAACAAACCCCTAATAGGATGACAATAAAGCAATAAAAACGTTGGTAACTTACCTAGGTCCACCTAACCTTCTAAGAACGTACTACGGGACGATAGGCGGGATGGAATGGGGATGAACCACAGAGTTAATCGACACTGTAGGTAAAGTGAAACCCCGCCCCCTTTAGCGATAGGCCAAGAGGGCGGTCCCATGCTCAAAAATAGCCTACTAGTCCAAGTAAAAAGGTGGATATGGTTGCAAAGTGAGGGAATACCGACCATTACCGCTATCATCCTTCCTAGAGACTCGGTCCTTTGGTAGGCTCTTCAAGATAACAATCGGTAAAAGGCTTATTTTTGAGGGGTAAGTGTAGACACCTAGATTTGGACCTGGTGGCTGCAGAAGTGCCCAACAAACACCCGATGACGATAGGATAGCAACGCGACACGGGTTCGCGATGTTTCAAGTAGTTTTTCTATAGAACGGATCAAATAAATTACTCGGGCAAATTAAACTAACATGATGGCAGCCTTAGTCGTGTCGTTACGGTCGCATAAACACTAATTAGAGTCAATTCTGACACCGGGACCCCGAGTCGGTCCCGAAACTCGAACCGAGTCAACACCGCACCAAGCGAACCTCGGGATGAACACCCGAGGCCCACTAAAACAGGTGGCGCTAGGTCTAACCCGGGGAAAAATTAACCCCCAAGATTCATATTATACTCTCCTTCTCGGTTTTGGAAAGTATCAAAATCGTATCCTCAAAATCCCAACTGCCCCACTCCACGCGTCTTGGTCTCCCCGCGCCTAAGCCCAGGTGCCTGAGTCTCGGTGCGCCTTAGCTCAGGCGCCCATATGGGCGACGAGGGCCGAAAACACCTATAAATACCCCCTTCACCTCATTCATTCGACACACAATTCTCATTCTTCTCTTCCCCCTCTATACTCTCGCTAAGGGCTCGTACTCCGACACCCGAGGCAAACGATCCTCTCGATCGTAGTTCCGATAAAAAAAAGTGACATCGACGCTACTCCTCACCTTCGAGCACCCCACTCGATCCCGAGGTGCCTGTGTTCGACTAGCACTAGTCTAGTAGCGAAGCTCTGCCGGAATAGCCGCAGAATCAGTCTGTAGTAACGAAGCTCTGCCGGAGTAGCCGCAGGAAGGGTCAACGGTAACAGAGCTCTGCCAAAGTCACCGGTCAAGCTAGGAGGATCCGCCTTTTGAAGTCGTGTCGTCACTCGGTTTCCATATAAACAAAACTTTCCATATCCGTACTCTCTTTTATTATGCACTACGATAATATTAGACATGGACACTAGGTCCACACACACTTACTAAAATACGTAACGTTCCAACTTCAACCACAATCACTAAAACACACTAAATAGACCCGAGTAGTTTCGAGATCCGTTCTCAAACTATCTATGCATCGTGTCCCGTTTAGTGTATACTCCGAGGGTGCAACTCCTCACTATGTGATTTACTTACATTCGCATTTACAGTTTTTCGTATGAGTTATTACTTTTATGACCTTATAATCGCATGCTAAATCACCTAACACGGAATTCAAAACGTAAAACAACTAAAATTGAACAAAGTGATGTTAGGGTTCCGTATTAGTCCCGGTGCTCACCTTATTAGGTTCGACGCATCTTTACTAATGCCGAGCCGACGCATCTTAAGCAGAATACCAGGTAAAGTTTATCACAAGAATGACTAATATCCGTATTATCGCGTTAAAACTGATTTGCTAATACGTATAATACTAGTACTCTCTACTCTCCTACATGCATCTTTTCATGGCTTGCTTGTCACGTGAAATCACATGCAAAGAATGTAAACACAACTATTTCGACGACAAAACTTACTTGTCCTTAAACAACCAACGTAGAAAAAGGTACAGGGTTAAAACAATGGATGTTACAGTATTTCCACAACAAAAGAACAAGGATATCAGCCCATCGATTGAATAGTAGAGGCCGCTATAGTGCGGGCGGGATTGGGTGTTGATATCTATCGAATGTTGGCTTCCCAATACGTACCCTCACCCCTTACTCAGAATCGACGGTTTCCGGATGTCCGAAACCATTGGCAATGAGAGTCATTCCAGGCATGGAGTGCTTAAGGGTACAAGTCTTTATCTTTAGGTCCCGTGCCACTCAACTTTGAGCCGGCAAGGGATCAAAGTTGACTTGAACGGTTTTCGAGTCCCCATAATTGACTCGGTGGCGACTCCACAAATCGGCAATGAATTCAGTTCACTAAAAAGGTCGCCCTACCAAACAAAACGACCTTTAAACATTTACAACTACGACTCGATCGATTCCAAACGGAAACACGGGTGCCCCCATGATGGTAGGGTTCGTCACGTCCCAACCGTCAATAATATAACCGGCTAATCCTAACTAGGGTAGATAGGGTAAGTCGGGTCGAATCCACGGGGACTGTAATGTAAAGTCTAGACCAAGGTCGCCTAAATACGAGACTAAGTCAACGAACTAAGCTAAACTAGAGAATGAGAAGAGGGGGAAAAAACTAGGCTATAACTAAGAGGAACAACTAAGGAGAACGGGCGAGGATTAGGTTCGGGTCAAAGGGGTAACGGAATGGTCAAGGGAGGACTAGAGTGAAGGAGGTAGTAGGGTAATTTAGGTTGGTCCGGGCTCTCGCATCTTAGACTAACCTAGAGGTTCCACCTAAAACCCATCTCGTCGATACGCAACACAAACGGGGTTCTAACGCGCTATAGGCCTAGGTCGAATCCGGGCTCTCGCAACTTAGACCGGCCTAGGGGTCGTCCTCACCGGGCTCTCGCAACTTAATAAGGGGACCGAACCCACAAACAAACTAATACCCACGAAAGAAAGGCAAGAAAACAAGCATTCGTACATACTTAGTCATTCAAGCAATTCAACAAACATATGATGTGCATCAAACAAGAGGAAACCCAAATCTTCCACCAACATCTCTAACCAACCCTTAATCACCCAATTAACACCCTAATCACCTTACTAACCCTAGCAAGAACACTACTCTAGCATAATCAAACTATGACTAAAACTAACAAGAAGATCTAACCTAAGAAACCAAACACACATTATGAAACTAACAAGAACAATAACAAAACAATAACAAAGATTCAAACTTGAACAACATAAACAAGATTAAGAGTAGAAGAGATGAGGATTATACCAAACTATTGAAGGAGAAAGAACAAAACTTGCATTAATGAAGAAAACCCAAAACAAACATCCAAGGTTGTCAAGCTTGGAGAAGATCTTGAAGAATTCCCTTAATACAAGTACTAATCTAAGATTAACTACTAATTACCGACTAATCTACACTAATCTAATCTAATCTAACCTAAAGTAGTCTAGGGTTTAAGGTCTAAAGGAGTGTATTCCATATGATTACAAGAGGGAAGTATATATAGGGGTACATGAATGAAAGGAGATGAAACAATGAATTGCGGGCTGAACTGGGCTCATCCCGTTCGGGATGAGTTCATCCCGTTCAGGATGTATGGTCCCATCCCTGATGGCAAGCTCATCCCGTTCCGGATGGACCCTTCACAGAACATCTCTCTTTTGTGCACCTCAACCGGTTCCGGTTGAGCTCAACCGGAACCGGTTGAGCCTTGTAGGCCTCCTTTAAGCTTCTTTCGGTCCCTCCTTGCTTCTCATGGGTTTCTCATCGACTCTCGGGACTCGGGATCGGGTCTCGGAGGCTCGGGACTCGGGATCGGGTCTCGGAGGCTCGGGACTCGGGATCGGGTCCGGAGGCTCGGGATTGGGTCCCAAGGTCTCGGGGTCGATTCCTAGGCCTCGAGTGATCGTTCCGTCGCTTCGTTGGCTCCAAAAAGTGTATGTATTGAGTCGGAATCGCTCAAACTCTTCATGAATGGTCTCGGAAACCTGAAACGAGCTAGAGGAAACATAAGAAGCCCATAAACCGCTCCCAAGGAGCGATTCCACAAGGAAAATGGGACTAAAATACAACAATTAGGCACTACAAACTACACTTATCAACTCCCCCACACTTAACCCTTACTCGCCCTCGAGTAAGCACATACTAACTACCTAATTAGCCGAGTGGGTATTAGCGCACCCTACGCCCCTTCAACTCACGCGAGTGCACTTAGAGGACAAGTGCACTCCGCAAGGCAAGTTGGGTCTTGCGACAAAACGGTGGATGCAACCGGACAAAAAACACACAAACAAACAAACACACAAACGAACACATAATCGGTTGCACCCTAAAGAAAAACAAATACCGCTTCTCTCAAAAAGCGGTGAATAAAACACCGGTTTAGGACTCGAGGTAAGTGACAACGTTCCCAAGCTAGCAATACAAACCAAGGTGGACTAAACCCTAATAGTATGACGATAAAGCAACAAAAACGTTGGTAACTTACCTAGGTCCTCCTAACTGTCTAAAAACGTACTACGGGACGATTGGCGGAGTGGAATAGCGAAGAACCACGGTGTTAGTCGACACTGTAGGTAAGTGAGACCCCGCCCCCCTTTAGCGTGAGCCAAGAGGGTCGTCCCGTGTCCAAAACCGCCCAACTAGTCCAAGTAAAAAGGTGGAAAATATGCAAAATGAGGGAAGACCGACTAATGCCGCTATCATCCTTCCTCGGGACTCGGTCCTTTGGTAGGCTCTTCACGGCAAAAGTCAGAAATAGGCTTATTTTTGTGGGGATTTCTTTTTGTGACGGGTTTTCTTTTGGCATTTTCTTTCTTTTCGACGTTTTGATTTGTTTGTTGCCATGCCATTTCTTTTTCTTCTTTTCTATTTTCTTTTTGGCTTTTGTGCCTTTTCTTTTTCTTCATTCTTTTCTTTCTTTCATTTTTTTTTTTCTTTCTTTTCTTTGCCCTTTTTGGCAAGATTTGGCATTTTTGGCAATTCGATGCGTAACAAGAAAGAGAGAATCAACAATTTGCATTTTATTGTGTGGAGATGTGTGAGAGGTAGGTAAATGGGTAAGTCGGGGAGCGTCCTTCCCTTCAAACCCACAAAAAGTGGAGAACTTGGACTAATCAAGCAATCCTAAACACGGTCACCTAGGGGACGAGACTCGGTAACCAAGGCCTTTTCACACCGTGGGTGGTCATAATGGTCAAAATGCAAATCCCGCAGTAAATCCCTAGTAAGCTAGGTGGACTCAAGGTAAAGGACCAACGAAATCATTGATTTAGGGTCATTCTACTAGATTAAAGTCCAAGACTCGATTTATACAACTAGGAAAGGAAAGTACCTACTCACACACTAGCCTCTAAACCGGGTTTTCGAAAACCATTTACATACAAGACACAAATACACACACAAACAAAGACTCAACGAGAACGAAAGAAAAAGAAGTAAAAGCAACAAAACTCAAACAACACAAAACGAACACAAACACAACACAAACACCACCCCGATCATCCAAACAAGTCACCAAATCACCCACCAATATGCACAAAGCTCCACCCGAGCACACAACATCACAATCTCCTCCAAACTCCATAACAGATAAAGAAGAAAAAGGGACAAGATGTTACCGGAAGTCTTTAGAGCTTTCCAAAGTCATTGGCGATTAAAGTAACCTATAAGGACAAAGGGAGGCGAAACACGCACACAAAACAAATATACGACACAATGACACAAAAGGAAAACACACAAAAGAAAAATCTTTTTGATTTTTGTGAAAAAATTTCAAATTTTTAGGATTTTTAAAGGTTTTTTCGAAAAACTAAGAAAATAAAACTAACTATACTAGAATATCACTCCCCCACACTTAAATCGAGCCATGTCCTCATGCTCGATCGTAGGGTGCAGAGAGACAAAAGAAAAAAGAAAAGAAACTACGAAAATAAAGCTAAAAATCAAAGAATAAGGTGAAGAAAACGGTAGAAGGTGTCCGGCTGGGGTGTAGTCAAGTCACCAAGGGCCGAGACAAGAAAAGATATGGATGGGGGAAGAATAAAAAGAAGGAAATAAAAGGAAATGGGAGGGGAGGGCTAGGTGTAATCAAGTCACCTAGCCCGGATTCCGCCTAAGTCCGACTAAATCCTCAAAAAAAGAAAGTGAAAATCTTGTAAAAACTTGGATTTTGAAATGACTCTCGATGTAGTCACATCATCGAGAGTCGGGAGCAACAACTACCGAGGCCTCGAAGGCTACTAAGATACCATGACTCAAAATAATGGGAAGGGGAGTAAGCAAAGGAAAACAAGCAATAAAAGACGGAAAAGAAAGGATAGTTGCCGTACCATAGGTTAGCAACTCACTCTCACCATCGTCTCATATATCAATATAGGCACTTGCTTGTCTTCATCATTGCTATCCCGCTTCATTCTCGATAAGATCGCATGGTAGAGGTGGTAAAGGTGTGAGGGGGGTGGGATTTGATGTGGATCTAGGTGTAAAGTGAGGAGTACAGGTCATATGATAGGAGTAAGGAGGAGTGGGGAGGTTGGGAGGGGGTATAATGGATGGGTGGAGTCAAAGGGGACCATCCCGGTCGGGATGGATGGTCCCGATCGGGTTGATAAACCCTTCCCGATCGGGAAGCTCTCGTCCCGGTCGGGAACACACTCCAGTGAGCCCGAATTTCTGCACCTTCATCCCGATCGGGATGGCTCCTTCCCGGTCGGGATTCCTCATCCTTCCCGGTCGGGAAGCCCTCTTCCCGGTCGGGATGAGTCTTCTTTGCTTCCCCAAGCCCAAAAGCTTATCATAAGCTTCAAAAACCGACTTTCTCGCTCGCAAACCAAACTCCATCATCAACTACTCCTTTCTAGGAGTCACATTCACTTCACCTATCATAATAAACTCAAAGTACACATCAAATTTGCTCCCTCACATCGCTCATCAAAATACCAAAACAATTACAAGAATATCACAAAACTACCAAAATCAAGAGATAAAACACAAATACAAGCACAAGTACTCTAAAGTAGAGGAAGGGAATATACAACATGACGGTTCTTTAGGAACTCCGTCAAACCGAGGATGGTGGACTCCACTCTTCAACCATAGCCCTCAAGGGCATGGAGGATCAAGTCGAACGCGCTACCGACATCGTAGTGAAGGCCCAAGAAGTGCTCGAGCTTAACCGACCTCCACGGCCTCCAAGGAGGAGGCAAGAAGTAGGATTCCCAAGACCCGACATCATCTTCAAAGTAGTCTCCGGGGTCTCTCCATCCTACGAGCTTCACCGACCTCTTCATCCCTAAGCATTGCCTCCAATCACAAGCAAGCTTCATCTCCAAGAAACAAGGCACAAAAAGCGGTTTTGGCCTCATCTCCTCAATGCACACCCCCACACTTACCTCAAGTTGTGGTTCCCCATCTTCATCACTCGGCCCCACATCATCTTGGAGAGGAGAATCGAAACTTCTACCGGCGGTTTCAATCTCTTCCAAGTCATCTTTCGGTGTACTAGCAAGGGGCTCTTGATGCTTGTCCAAATTACCGCACAAGGGCAACTCGAGGCTAACAATCTCACCCAACAACTCTACAAACTCCACCAAACCATCCCACTCACTATCCTCCACCAATTCCTCACCAACGATGCCTTCACCAAGAGTCATCTCCTCATTCGTCTCTTTTTGGGTAGACGATTGAGGTTCTTCAAAGCAAATCTCTCTTTCAAAGGGGACTACATCGGCGGTTTCGTAATTAGGTTGCTCCTCTCTCTCAAGTGGGCACCCTCCATCTAAATACGATGCTCGGGATAAAGACATTACAGTTTGAACCGCTAATGCATTTAAATGAGCATTCCTCGCCTCGTTTCCCCTTCGAATTTGGGCCATTAATTCCTCTTGTTGTTTTCGCAATTGAATGGCCGTTTCTTGAAGGCTCCTTTGCATTTGAAGCATAGATTGATGTAACTCTAAGCTTGACGATTGGTGGTCATTTGGGTCTTGTAAAGCTCCTTGATAATCTTGATGATGCCCAAGGGGTGGGGCATCATATTGTTGGTAGTGCGGTTGAGGTGATTGGTAGTATTGTGGGTCATAGGGTTCATATTGTGGTTGGGGTGGAGGGTAATATTGTGGGTCTTGGGGGTATTGGCTTCCACAAGGTGAATCTTGAGTGTACATGGTGGGGTCACAATCATAGCTCGAGTAATAGCCACCATGATCGTAGGAGTGATAATCATTTACTTGTTGGTAGCCGTTTTCATATTCTTGAGGATCATACCCATCTTGATTACCCCAAGGAGCTTGATAATGGAAGGGGGACGTCATGTCATGGCTTTGGTTCATGGAAGAAGAGTGGTAGCTCATATCGGCTCCCGCGTGTGTGGAGTTTAGATCAAACCCCATGCTTGCTCGAAAATCGTAGTCCATACCCGGTTGGAAACCACTCATTCTAGCAACCGTCCATTTAAGCGGCTCTGAGTTGCAAAAAGAAGATAATCACCACCTCTAAGCACAAACTGTAGACTAAGAAATAACGTGAGAAGTCCAGTGCTTTTTGGGCACTAGACAAGAGAGAAATAAACCACACACACACAAGAAGCAAAGTAACAAAAAAAAAAAAAAACACAAACACAAAGATAAAGTCAAGTAACTAGGAAAACAAAGTCCAAACTAGCACCGTCCCCGGCAACGGCGCCAATTTGATGGGAGGGATTTGTCGTGAATCCCAACCGTCAAACAAAACCGGCTATACCTAGTGGGTAGCTAGGGTCAGTCGGGTCGAATCCACAGGGACGGGAGGTCGGACTAAGGTATGCTCGGGTCTAGGACTATGTTCGAGACAAGCTATTCTAAGGAGGGGGAGACTAAGGCTAATCTAGGTCTAAAGAAAGAGAACTATCAAAGGAAACGGGCTAGGATTAGGTCGGGGTCAAAGGGGTAACGGAATGGTCAAGGGAGAACTAGAGGTGAAGGAGGTAGTAGGGTAATCTAGGTAATGCCCGGGCTCTCGCAACTTAGACTCACCTAGAGGTTCCACCTAAAACCCAACTCGGCGATACACAACACAAACGGGGTACTAGCGTGCTATAGGCCTAGGTCGCATCCGGGTTCTCGCAACTTAGACCGACCTAGGGGTCGTCCTCACCGGGCTCTCGCAACTTAATGAGGGAACCGAACCCACAAACAAACTAATACCCACAAGAGAAAAGCAAGAAAAACAAGCATTCGTACATACTTAGTCAATCAAGCATTTCGACAAACATGTGATGTGCATCATACAAGAGGAAACCCAAATCTTCCACCAACATCTCCAACAAACCCTTAATCATCCAATTAACACCCTAATCACCCTACTAACCCTAGCAAGATACTACTCTAACATATCTATACTAAAACTAACACTAATAAGATGAACCAAAACAACAATCAAAACAAACATAATGAAACTAACAAGACTATGAACTATGAACAATCCAAACAACAAAGATTCAAACTTGATTAATAAAACAATAAACAAGAGAAAGGAAAAGAGATTATACCAAACTAGAAGATGAAAGGAAGAAGAAAACTTGCATAAATGGAAGAACCCAAAACAAACATCCAAGTTTGTCAAGCTTGGTGAAGATCTTGAGGAATTCCCAAATTACAAGTATTTATCTAGGATTAACGATAATCTAAAGACTAATCTACACTAATCTATGCTAATCTATGCTAAAATAATCTAGGGTTTAGTCTAATATGAAGTGCCTTCCATTAACAAAACAAGGGAAGAGTATATAAAGGGTTACAAGTGGAAAGGAGAAGAAAAAAAGGAGTGCGGCCTGAAAAGGGCTCATCCCGTTCGGGATGAGTTGGTCCCGTTCCGGTTGAGCCCTTCACAGAACACCTCTCTTTTGTGCACCTCAACCGGTTCCGGTTGAGCCTTGTAGGCCTCCTTTAAGCTTCTTTCGGCCCTCCTTGCTTCTCATGGGTTTCTCATCGATTCTCGGGACTCGGGATCGGGTCTCGGAGGCTCGGGACTCGGGATCGGGTCTCGGAGGCTCGGGATTGGGTCCCAAGGTCTCGGGGTCGATTCCAAGGCATCGAGTCATCGTTCCTTTACTCCGTTGGCTCCAAAATGTGTGTGTATCGAGTCGGAATCGCTCCAACTCTTCCAAATCGGTCTCGGGAACCTGAAACGAACTAAAGGAAGTATAAGAAACCCATAAATTGCTCTCAAGGAGCGATTCCACAAGGAAAATGGGACCAAAACACAACAAATAAGCACTACAAACTACACTTATCACTTACCTTGAAGTGGCAAAAGACTCTCCATTAGGTTCGTAGCCTTCTCAATCAACCAAATTCCTAGGGACCAGAACGTGGAAGCAGACGCCCTAGCCACCCTGGGGGCAACCTTCAAACCGGGCGTAGTTTCTACCATACCCATTGTCCATGTACTGGAGCCAACATTTCGGATAGGCGCACAGGGACACCAGATGCTGAGGGAGGAGATAAATTCACCAGACCAGGGGTTACGGTGGCTGCAGGAAGCAGGAGTCTGCAGCACCTCAGCACAACAGGAAGGAATCCCAGACTGGAGAAAACCCTACCAGGAGTGGCTGCAAAACGACATTCTGCCAGCAGATAGGAAAGAAGCCAGGAGCTTTAGAATGAAGGCATCTAGGTAAACCCTCATTGATGGTGTTATGTTCAAACGATCAACTGCTGGACCATACCTGAGGTGCCTAGGTCACCAGGAGGCAGAAGTTGTTATGCATGACCTCCATAGTGGAGAATTTGGAAATCATGCAGGGGGCAAGAGTCTATCCAACAAGGCACTCCGCCAGGGTTACTACTGGCCGACAATGCGCAAGGATGCCAAGGAATACGTTAAGAAGTGTGACGCCTGCCAGAGACATGCACTAGTCAGCCACCAGCCAGCAGAGCCGTTGCACCCAATAATTTCTCCCTGGCCCTTCATGAAGTGGGGGATGGACATTGTTGGCAAGTTACCACGAGCCCCAGGAAACAAAGTTTTTATGCTGGCCATGACAGACTACTTCTCCAAATGGATAGAAGTAGAGGCATTCCCTCAGGTGACTGAGAAGCAGGTTATATCCTTTCATCAAACGTAACATTATCTGCAGGTTTGGCATTCCCTCAGAAATCATCAGCGACAACGGATCCCAGTTTATTGGCAACAAGATGGAAGCCTACTGCGCCAGGTGGAATATCACATTGAGCAAGTCTACCCCCAGAAATCCTCAGTCAAATGGACAGGTGGAGTCTAGTTACAAAATCGTGATAGACAACCTGAAGAGGAGACTGGAGGAAGCAGGGGGCAGATGGGCAGAAGAACTCCCCTTGGTGCTGTGGTCTGACAGAACTACACCCAAGGTGGCTACAGGACAAACACCTTTCAGTTTGGTCTTTGGTGCTGAGGCGGTCATCCCTTTAGAAGTGAGAGTGCCTACCCACAGATACGGCTGCATAACAGAAGACAGGAACCAGGTGGAGATGGCAAGCAGCTTGGATACTATAGATGAGCTCAGGACCGATACTCAAATAAGGATGGCCTCCTACAGACAAACAGTCGCCAGAAGTTACAACAAGAATGTCATAGTCAGAGTCCTGCAGGAAGGAGACTTAGTCCTCAGGAAAGTCTTCCAGAACACCAGGAACCAACGAGCAGGAAAGTTCGCCTACAAATGGGAAGGGCCCTACCAAGTGGAGAAGGTAGTTGGGAACGGAGCCTACCGACTTATGACCCTGGAGGGGAAAATCATCCAAAAACCATGGAACATCATACACCTAAAGAAATACTTCTTCTAAATGGACCACAGCCGCCAACAATCTGGGCCACTGCCGCCAGAAACATGGCATCTATTCTACCAGGTGCACCTCCACCAGAACCCAGGTTTAATCTTTTCAAACCTCGCAAACATGTATTTACATTTTCCTGTCATTCTTCTATTTTCTTTTCTTTCTTTTCGCGAAGATCAATTTTTTTCCTATTTTACGTGTGTCGTCAAAATTCAATTTTCTTTGGCATTGATAAGTGCGGTTTATAGTGCCTATTTTGTAGTGTTTTGGTCCTATTTTCCTTGTAGAATCGCTCCTTGGGAGCGGTTTATGGGCTACTGATGCTTCCTTTAGTTCGTTTCAGGTTCCCGAGACCGATTTGGAAGAGTTGGAGCAATTCCGACTCGATACATACACATTTTTGAGCCAACGAAGCGAAGGAACGATCACTCGAGGCCTAGGAATCGACCCCGAGACCTTGGGAGTTGGGACCCAATCCCGAGCCTCCGAGACCCGATCCCGAGTCCCGAGAATCGATGGGAAGCCCATGAGAAACGAGAGACCAAAAAGTTCATATTGGAGGCCTACAAGACTCATCCCCGACGGGTATGGCCTCAACCGGTCCCGGTTGAGGTGCACAAAAGAGGAGGCTCCTGTCTGAGGCTCATCCCGACCGGGAGCAGCTCTTCCCGGCCGGGACCAACCCTATCCCGACCGGGACCACCCCGTCTCGGCCGGGACGGGCCTGCTGCAGCTCCGCCTTGTCTTCTTTCTTCTCCTTTCCACTTGTAACCATATATATACTCTTCCCTTGTTTTGTTAAGCTTATGTTCTTCATATTACATTAAACCCTAGATAGTTTTGGCATATATTAGTGTATATTAGTCTTTAGATTATCGTTAATATTAGATTAATGCTTGTAATTTGGGAATTCTTCAAGATCTCCACCAAGATTGACAACCTTGGATGTTTGTTTTGGGTTCTTCCATTTAAGAAAGTTTCCTTCTCCTTTTCATCTTCTAGTATGGTATAATCTCTTGTCCTTTCTTTTAATCTTTGTTTTTTTATTCCAGTTTCAATCTTTAGTTCTTGTTTATTGTTTTGTTCTTCATCCTTGATAGTTTTATTTATGCATCCTCTTGTTCTTATGTTGATTCTTCTTGTTAGTGTTAGTTTTAGATTAGATATATTTGAGTAGATTCTTGCTAGGGTTAGTAAGGCGATTTGGGTGTTAATTGGATGATTAAGAGATTGTTGGAGATGTTGGTGGAAGATTTGGGTTTCCTCTTGGTTTGATGCATATCACATGTTTGTTGAAATGCTCGAATGACTAGTATATGCATATGCTTGTTTTTCTTGCTTTTCTCTTGTGGGTGATAGTTTGTTTGTGGGTTTGGTTCCCTCACTACGTAGCGAGAGCCCGGTGAGGACGACCCCTAGGTCGGTCTAAGTAGCGAGAGCCCGGATGCGACCTAGGCCACTATAGCGCGCTAGTAACCCCGTTTGTCATGTGTATCGCCGAGGTGGGTTTTAGGTGAAACCTCTAGGTCGGTCTACGTAGAGAGATCCCGGACCTCACCTAGATTACCCTACTACTCCCTTCACTCTAGCTCTTCCTCGATCATTTCGTTACCCCTTTGACCCCGACCTAATCCTAGCCCGTTTTCTTTGTTTGTTTTCCCTAGTCATAGTCTTAGCCTTCTTCTCTTTCTTATCACCGTAGTTTAGCTTAGTCCGTTGACTTAGTCTAGTAATCAGGTGACCTTAGTCTAGACACCTCTTACCGTCCCCGTGGATTCGACCCGACTTACCCTATCTACCCTAGTTAGGATTAGCCGGTTTATTTATTGATCTGTTTGGACGTGACGAATCCCTACCCATCAAATTGGCGCCGTTGACGGCGTAGTTTAGACTTTTGTGTGCTTAGTTTTAGACTTTGTTCTTGATCTTTGTGTTCTCTTCTCCTTGTGTATCTCCGTTTTATTTCTTGTGTGCTACTCTCCTTTCCTAGTCCCTCAAAAGCACTAGGATACTAACGTTTGCTCAAGTGCTTCTAGCTCATCCTAGGTACCAAAGCAACGTTATGGACATGGCTCGTCCAAGCTACCATCAATCATCACGGGACAACTTTGGGGAAAATGCCAAGTCCCGAGATTTCACCAACCATATCAACCTCATCAACAATCTTATGAACGCCCTCCTTATGGTTACCAAGAAAGTTGTCAAGGATCATTCCAACATCCTAACAACTACCAAACACCCTCACATAACCCACAACCACAAGATCCCAACTTTGAGACTTGTCAAATGATGTCTCAATTGCTTAAGAGTCAACATGAGGCGATAGCTCTATTGCAAAAGACTCAACAAGTGATGATGACTCACATGCAAGGGATTGAAAGGGAGCTCAAGCCCAAATAGAGGTGCAAGATGCTCGCATCAATGCACTTATGGCTCATATCACGATGTCGGCCACTCGAGCTCCACAACATGTTGAGGAAGGTTCATTTGGGCAAGAAGGTCGGGTGTCTCCACAAGAAAGTCAACCCAACCTTGAAGCTACAAATGAAGAAGAGAGGGTCGATCAAGAGACCATTGTTGAGTGTTGCTTGGGTGGTGAAGATAGGGGAAGAATAGAGGGAGATGAGGCTTCAAGGGCCGACAATGAGGAGGGGAGTGAACATGATTCTCGAGATAACTCTTGGGGAGCCAATGTATTGGCGATAAAATTGGATTTGTTCGATTTTCTTCGTGATGAACCACTAGACAATCCAAAGCCAAGTGAAGACATACCTCCTCTAGGCCATATAGACAAGGTGAGTGAAAAGGAGCGCAATATTTGGGAAAAAGAAGTAGATGCCTTGGAACTTGCCTTGTATGGGAAATTGGAGGATCCTAAAGCCTCCAATGAAGAAAACTTAATACCTTCTCCTCCACTATCACACTCGATGTCTAGTCCCTTGTTCTTTTAGATGGTTGATGAAGAGGATCCTTGTCGGGTGGTGGAAAAGAGTTCCACTCTCGACCCCGTAGAAGAAGCGACACCCTTAGGGTGTGATCTCCCACATCATAACACCGAGCACGACTCTAGACCACTATACCTACCGGATGGTCATAAGAGTCGTCGCTACCATGGTTCCGAAGACCCGGAAGATCACGAGAACCCCGAGCATAATGAAAATGATCGCTTCTTCCCTCCGACTTGGAAGCTCTTGAACGTGGCTAGGCTCGGCCATGTGAGCTTAAATGAAGATGTTGCTAGGGCATTTGACTTACTCCTTCGAGCTCTTGATGGGTATGGAGGCGTAGTTGGTGAGAGTAGCTAGTGTAAATATCTTTTCCCTTTTCTTTTGTGCTTGTATTTGTGTTTATGTTTGTTTGTATAGTTTGGTTCCTAGGATATGTTAGCCTTTGTGGAATTCTTGTTTATTTGGATTGTTGATGAGCGATATGAGGGAGGGAATTTGATGTTGTATTTGAGCTTATTGTCATAGGTGTGAAGTGAAGATGATTCCTAGAGAGGAATGGTTAATGATAGAGCTTGGATCGTGAGTATGGAAGTCGGTTTTTGAAGCTTCGGTGTAGCTTTTGGGGTTTTGGAGGTCAAGAAGACCCATCCCGGGCGGGAAGGGAGCTTCCCGACCGGGAAGGATATGCCATCCCGACCGGGAAGGAGCCGTCCCGATCGGGATGGAGGTGTGAAAATTGGAGCTTGCTGGAGTGCCGTCTCGATCGGGAAGGTGGCTTCCCGACCGGGACGAGTGTGTCTTCCCGACCGGGACCATCCATCCCAACCGGGATGGTCCCCTTTCTCCTCTTTTGGCCTCTTCTTCGACATTTTAGCCCACCCAACCTCCCTACCCATCCTTGCTCATGTCATATGACCCTTACACTTCATTTACATACCCTCACCTCATTTCTCTTCCCTTTACACCGAGTTTCACATCGAATCCTACCCCCCTCACACCATTACTACCTCTACCATGTGTTTTATCAAGTTCGAAGCGGGATAGCAATGATGAAGACAAGCAAAGTGCCTTTATTGATCATTGGAGACGATGGAGCGAATGAGTTTCTATCCTATTGGTACGGCAACTATCCTTTCTTTTCCGTCTTTTATTGCTTGTTTTCCTTTGTTTACTCCCCTTCCCTTTATATTTGTGTCATGGTGGCCTTCGAGGCCTTGGTATATGGTTGCTCCCGACTCTCGATGACGTGACTACATCGAGAGTCATTTCAAAATCCAAAATTTACAAGTTTTTCACCCCTTCTTGTTGGATTTAGGCGGATTTAGGCGGAATCCGGGCTAGGTGACTTGATTACACCTAGCCCTCCCCTCCCATTTCCTTTTATTTCCTTCTTTTTATTTTCCTCCCCCTTCCATATCTTTTCTTGGCTCGGCCCGTGGTGACTTGACTACACCCCGGCCGGACACCTTCTACCCTTTTCTTCACTTTATTTTTGATTTTTAGCTTTATTTTCGTAGTTTCTTTTCTTTTTCTTTTGTCTCTCCGCATACTACGATCGAGCATGAGGACATGGCTCGGTTTAAGTGTGGGGGAGCGATATTCTATCGTCGTTAGTTTTATTTTCTTAGTTTTTCGAAAAATTCTTCAAAAACCCCTAAAAATTTGAAAAATTTCCCAAAAATCAAAAAGATTTTCTTTTGTGTCTTTTCCTTTTTGTGTCGTTATGTCGTATTTTTGTTTTTTTGTGCGTGTTTTGCCCCCCTTTTTCCTTATAGGTTGCCCAATCGCCGTTAGCTTTGGTGAGCTTTCAAGACTTCCGGTAACATCTCTTTATCCCTTTTTCCCTCTTTGCTTCCTGTGAGTTTGGAGGAGATTTGTGATGATGTGTGCTCGGGAGGACCTTTGTAAAGATTGTGGTGGATTTGGAGACTTGTTTGAAGATCGGGGTGGTGTTTGTTTTGTTTATGTGTTGTTTCTCCTTGCTTTGTTTTGTTTTGTCTCTTTTTCTTTCATTTTTGTTGTGTCTTTGTTTTGTGTTTTGTTGTGTGTCATGTGTGTAAACAGTTTTCGAAAACCCGGTTTAGAGGCTAGTGTGCGAGTGTTTACTTTCCCTTCCTAGTTGTATAAATCGAGTCTTGGACTTTAGTCTAGTAGAATGACCCTAAATCAATGATTTCGTTGGTCCTTTACCTTGAGTCCACCTAGCTTACTAGGGATTTACTACGGGATTTGCATTTTGACCATTATGACCACCCACGGTGTGAAAAGGCCTTGGTTGCCGAGTCCCGTCCCTTAGGTGATCATGTTCGGAATCGTTAGATTAGTCCAAGTTCTCCCTTTTTTTTGTGAGTATGAAGGGAAGACGTCGTCCCGACATACCCATTTCCCTACTTCCTACACAAATCCACACAATAAAAATGCAATTTGTTGAAATCTCTCTTTCTTGTTACTAAGGAATGGCAAAAAGCCGAATCAAACCAAAAAGGGCTTAGAAAAGAAAATAAAAGAAATGAAAGAAAGAAAAGATTGAAGAAAAAGAAAAGGCACAAAAATCCAAAAGAAAATAGAAAAGAAGAAAAAGAATGGCATGGCAAAACAAAGCAAAGATGCAAAAGAAAAGAGAAAATGCCAAAAGAAAACCCGACTCACAAAAATAACACCTACCTCTCAAAATAAGCCTTTTACCGACTACTACCGTGAAGAGCCTACCAAAGGACCGAGTCCCTAGGAAGGATGATAGCGGTAATGGTCGGTCTTCCCTCACTTTGCATATATTTCCACCTTTTTACTTGGACTAGTTAGGCGGTTTTGGGCAAGGGACGACCCTCTTGGCTCATCGCTAAAGGGGCGGGGTCTCACTTACCTACAGTGTCGACTAACACCGTGGTTCATCCCTTTTCCACTCTGCCGATCGTCCCGTAGTACGTTCTTAGAAAGTTAGGAGGACCTAGGTAAGTTACCAACGTTTTTTGTTGCTTTATCGTCATACTATTAGGGTTTAGTTCACCTTGGTTTGTATTGCTAGCTTGGGAACGTTGTCACTTACCTCGAGTCCTAAACCGGTGTTTCATTCACCGCTTGTATGGGGGAAGCGGTATTTATTTCTTTTTTTTTGGGTGCAACCGATTATGTGTTTGTTTGTGTGTTTGTTTGTTTGTGTGTTTTGTGTCCGGTTGCATCTACAGTTTTGTCGCAAGACCCGACTTGCCTTGCGGAGTGCACTTTTCCTCTAAGTGTACTTGCGTGAGTTGAAGGGGCGTAGGGTGCGCTAATACCTACTTGGTTAGTTTAGTAGATAGTATGTGCTTACTCGAGGGCGAGTAAGGGTTAAGTGTGGGGGAATTGTTAAGTGCGGTTTGTAGTGCCTATTTTGTAGTGTTTTGGTCCTATTTTCCTTGTAGAATCGCTCCTTGGGAGCGGTTTATGGGCTACTGATGCTTCCTTTAGTTCGTTTCAGGTTCCCGAGACCGATTTGGAAGAGTTGGAGCAATTCCGACTCGATACATACACATTTTTGAGCCAACGAAGCGAAGGAACGATCACTCGAGGCCTACGAATCGACCCCGAGACCTTGGGACCCAATCCCGAGCCTCCGAGACCCAATCCCGAGAATCGATGGGAAGCCCATGAGAAACAAGGAGAGACCAAAAAGTTCATATTGGAGGCCTACAAGACTCATCCCCGACGGGTATGGCCTCAACCGGTCCCGGTTGAGGTGCACAAAAGGGGAGGCTCCTGTCCGAGGCTCATCCCGACCGGGAGCAGCTCTTCCCGGCCGGGACCGACCCCATCCCGACCGGGACCACCCCGTCTCGGCTGGGACGGGCCTGCTGCAGCTCCGCCTTGTCTTCTTTCTTCTCCTTTCCACTTGTAACCATATATGTACTCTTCCCTTGTTTTGTTAAGCTTATGTTCTTCATATTACATTAAACCCTAGATAGTTTTAGCATAGATTAGCATAGATTAGTGTAGATTAGTCTTTAGATTATCGTTAATCTTAGATTAATTCTTGTAATTTGGGAATTCTTCAAGATCTCCACCAAGATTGGCAACCTTGGATGTTTGTTTTGGGTTCTTCCATTTATGCAAGTTTCCTTCTTCTTTTCATCTTCTAGTATGGTATAATCTCTTGTCCTTTCTTTTAATCTTTGTTTTGTTATTCAAGTTTCAATCTTTAGTTCTTATTTATTGTTTTGTTCTTCATCCTTGTTAGTTTTATTTATGCATCCTCTTGTTCTTATGTTGATTCTTCTTGTTAGTGTTAGTTTTAGATTAGATATGTTTGAGTAGATTCTTGCTAGGGTTAGTAAGGCGATTTGGGTGTTAATTGGATGATTAAGGGATTGTTGGAGATGTTGGTGGAAGATTTGGGTTTCCTCTTGGTTTGATGCATATCACATGTTTGTTGAAATGCTCGAATGACTAGTATATGCATATGCTTGTTTTTCTTGCTTTTCTCTTGTGGGTGATAGTTTGTTTGTGGGTTTGGTTCCCTCACTACGTAGCGAGAGCCCGGTGAGGACGACCCCTAGGTCGGTCTAAGTAGCGAGAGCCCGGATGCGACCTAGGCCACTATAGCGCGCTAGTAACCCCGTTTGTCATGTGTATCGCCGAGGTGGGTTTTAGGTGAAACCTCTAGGTCGGTCTACGTAGCGAGAGCCCGGACCTCACCTAGATTACCCTACTACTCCCTTCACTCTAGCTCTTCCTCGATCATTCCGTTACCCCTTTGACCCCAACCTAATCCTAGCCCGTTTTCCTTGTTTGTTTTCCCTAGTCATAGTCTTAGCCTTCTTCCCCTTCTTATCACCGTAGTTTAGCTTAGTCCGTTGACTTAGTCTAGTAATCGGGTGACCTTAGTCTAGACACCTCTTACCGTCCCCGTGGATTCGACCCGACTTACCCTATCTACCCTAGTTAGGATTACCCGGTTTATTTATTGATCGGTTGGGACGTGACGAAACCCTACCCATCAGGCATCAAAGTTTGATTTTCTTATTGCATACATTTTCGAAACTTGATTTTCTCTCTTCATATATTTTTGAAATTCGATTTTCTTCCACATATGTCCTCAAATATTGCGTTCCCTATCTTTGCCAAGTTTTTTCAGTTTTCCCAAACTGGTGACTAATCTGGTAGAGTGCACAATTTCTACAGAGGCGTGTGTCTTGTGACTAAGTGCCTACAACCGGGACATTACAGTTTCCTATGCCACTTAGCACCCACGCAGAGCGTGGCACCTCCGACTGAGTGGGCGAACTAAACCCCAGGCCACCACTATATCAAAGGTCGACCATACAAACATAAGGCATGCATACAGCAGAAGGTAGTTAGACAAAACTACAACAAACGAGTACAATCAGAAGCAAACACTTACGATCAAAAGCAAACGATTACTGTCAACAGTTAAAAACAAAACACCACCAGTATTCAGATAAAAACTTTTACCCCATGGGTAAAAGTAAAGAGAATTTGAGTACGTGATTTGAAAACTAAAGTATTTTTGTGCTACACAGGGCAACAAACAGATTCAAAGGATAACGAGAAAGGAGGTTCACACAACAGCTCTTTCTGGAGACAGGGAGGTGAGAGGTTCCAAGGTAGCAGGAGTAACAACATGTTCCTGATCAGCTCCACCAGCCTTTTCAGCTCTCTAATCTGGGAGGGGGAAAGCAACTGACTCACCCACGACTTCCCCCTCTTCATCAGCAAGAATATCCAAGTCAGGCGCCACAGGAAACTGCTCCGCAAGTTCTTCTTTCTCAGCTGATAAATTCCAAGATTCATGTTCTCCCTTCGAGTAGGCCTCCATCATCTCCACTCGAGTTTGCAAAGACGCCCAACTGAGAGCATCAATCAGGATTCGCTTCAACTTAGTGTTCTTCTCCCCTAGAGAAGAATTGGCTTCCTGAACACGAGATAGTTCGCCCACCACCACCTCACGACGGCTCTTCTCCTGCGCCAACAACTTCCTGGCCTACTCTAGCTCCCCCTCCAAATTGGAAACCTCCTCCTTGGCTCCATTAACAGTGCTCCGCAAACCGTTCCTCTGGTCCCTGAGGAAGTCCACCTCGTTTGCCAGCCGGCGGGGCACGATATTGTGCAGATATATACCCAATTGCAAGACCTAGGCAAGATCTCAGCAAGTCAGGGTACAGTCAGGGAAATCACGACCAACAATAAACAATGGAATAAATACCTCAAAAGTCTGCCCTGTTAACAAGTCAGTCAGTCAGCTCCCCCAGAGAACTCATGTCCATAGCATTCTCAGGACGAGGAAATAGCAATTGATCCAAAGCCTCTCATTCCTCCGTAGATTTGAGGAAACCAAAATTACTGGGAAATTTAAGTGTTAACTCGGGAGACGCGCTATCTGGTGACGGGGGGACAAAGTCAGTAGTGGGAGCAGAAGTGTCAACTACCGGGGATTTCCCAGCAGAGATGTCTCCGGAGAGTGGAGAGGAGGCACGTTTCCTTTCGACTCCAGGGGAAGCAGAGGGAGTGGAGCTGGATTGTCCTTTAGACAAGGACCTGGCGGCCGCTTTCTTTCTCCGGGAAGCGGTTAGTCAATCCGAGGATATGCGAGGCTTAGGATGTCCTAAGAAAAAGACAAAAGATAAGCCTCAAATCACGGTAAAAGCGTAGTATCCCAGCCAGACGTAAAAACAAAAACATACCTGGAGACATGATGTCAGCAGAACCTTCCCCTGAAGAGAAAAGCGAGAGAGGATTTTTCCCAAGAGGATCCACCAGGTGGTGGAAAGATCGAAATTCAGGCCCCAAACCAAACAGGCGAGCCGAAGAATCCGGATCTTCAGAATCAAAGTCAGGCTCCTCCAAGTCTGCACCACGATGTCAGTAAGAAGAGTGAGCATATAGCAAAAATCCAGAGATAAGGAGAGTACTTATACCCTCGACAGGCTTCCAAGGAGAGAGGAGGTAGCTGGCAGCACATGGGGAAATACTATCGATCTTCACAAAGATAAAGTACCGATACCATTTGTCATCTAGGGGGTTAGTAGGGAAAGAAATACAAGATTCCCTACCCTCCTGCAGACGAAGGGTCACCAGGCCATGCCCAACAGATCTAGCCCGGTAGACCGAGGAGACATCACCCAAGGTGATACCTCTTTGGTATCGTTTTTCAGAGCGCAGAAACACAACAGGAGGCGCCATGTATGCGGAATCAGTTGACAGGGGGCAAGGCGATGAAAGGACAGGAAGCCACAAATCAGTGCAGGGAAAGGGAACCTAAGGCCTAGACAAAAGGGGTAAGCATAGAGGCAAGTCCATCCAGGATGAAAAAAATCCGCCCTCTGACCATGGAGGGGAACATGGATGATTTCATCTTCATGGAAGCCAAAAATTTCTCTGATGGCAGGGAGATCGCTCTCAGAGAAGCAAGAGTCACAAGAGTGGGGAGGATTAAGTGTAAGAGTAGAAGGAAACAGTACCAAGCACGACGAGGGAGACGACGACGGCGAAAGAGGGGTTAGGGATTTCGAGCCGGAATGAGCGAACTTGGGAGCCATAGCAAAGGAAACAAAACAAGCAAGAAAGAAAAGAGGACCACTACAAAAGAGCCACCTGAAAATCAAGGCAAGGAAATGCAAAAATTTGGCACCACAGCAGCGACGAGTGAAGAAGATGGTGATTCTTTTTTGAAATTTTGGAGGAAAGAAGTGATGGGGAAGATAAAGAGAAGACAACTAAGGTAAGAAGGGGTAAGAAGTAATTGGGAAAGGTGAGTAATAATGAGGGGCAAGTGGAAGGACAAGGTAATGATGAAAGGGTAGAATCAAGACACTAGGGGGCAGGGGCATCGATTTTTGAGAGGCAAACGGATGATCACCTCCAGAAGTTGTCCGCAAAGAAGCAAAAATTCCCGCCTAATATGAACTTAGTCGGAAATTTGGGGGCATTTGTTCGGGCAAGAAATTTGCACCTTCGGAATGCAACGTGGCATGATACGAACGGACGGTCAAAAGGTCAAAAGTCAAAGGTCAACGATAAGAGAGTCAAAATTCACGGGTGGAAAGTCAAAGTCGGGGATTAAAAGACGGAAGTCAAAGTAATCGAAAGTCGTCAAGTCAAGCCAACCCGGAGTAAATAAACAAGTAATGGGCCAAACAAAGCATGGATTAAATAAAGCAATGGGCCACTCAATCCAGCAGGCCCAACAGATAAAGGATGAAACTCAGCCCATGTGAAGAGAAGGAGGCAACAACTGTTGCCCCTACAAATCAGGAAACCCTCCTGAGGACCAGGAGAGAATGGAGGAGGAAGATGTAATGGTTGGGGAAGGATTGAAGGCCCAGATCTGAGGCAATAAGGAAGGAAGTAAATGCCAAGATTCTGGGGAATAAATGAGCAACGGTCAATAGCAGTATAAGAGGAGAGGAAAGGGAGAAGAATCATTCATTCAAGCACACCCATTTTCCAAGCATACGAGAAAGCACTCCCTATCAATTATAAGTCTCAATTATAGTAAAATTCTTTGTATTAGTACTCCTTTCTTCATTCTTTCTCATTGATAGTAGAATTTTGGCGGGATTCCGACTCCCCATGTGGTTTTTCCCACATCGGGTTTCCGCGTCACCAAAACTTCGTGTGTCTTCCTTTTCCTTTCGTTGTTTTTCCCATTCATTAAATCCGATTCGATTTCGTCAACTATAGTTGTAGGACGATCGCTTTAACCCACAACCTAAATCGTAGACCCGGTAAATTTTTACCAAAACAGTCCCATTGATTGGGAATTTGGCATTTATTGGCGGCCCTCGTTGTTGTTGGAAAATTACGAGTTTTACTTTGGCCAAGGTGATAGTGCTTCAAAAGTTTTTTTTTTCGAAAGTAATGAGTATAAAATTTGCTATGATGACAACATTTAAAACGTTTTTTTCTTTCGAAGATAACCATGATTTGACCGGAGCGTCGATGCTCAAAAAGGTTGTTTTGAAAAGAAGAGAATTATTTTTTGAAAATGGAGTTGGGTGCGGTTAAATATGTTGTCGTGGTTGAATCCAGATTTTAGTGTATTATTTGAGTTGTTCAAACACGCTACACATAACTAGAAATATGTACACTCATGCAGGATGCAAACACGGGTAGGTTAGGGTGGGCTACCGTCCACGAATAGCCTTCGCTTTGGTGTCGACAGGTCATCTGGGGAGATGAGTGTCGTACCGTCCGTTTGGAACTACTGGTTTAGTATATCCGCGGGGTACGCGTTAGGCGGCCGGAGCGTCAACCGAGGATCTCTCCGCGTGTCCATAAGGATCTTACCGCGAAGAGGTCGATTGGTACTGATATCAGTTAGGGTGGGCCTTTTAGGGCCAAAACCTGTAGTGACCACAACTTGGAACTAGGAAATGAGATTCACCGACCTCGTTCGACTTACACCACCGCTGGAAACTTGTTTCCAAATCCCCAGCGGAGTCGCCCAACTGTGGACGTCCGTCCGTACCGCCCAGTGAACCGCGCGCGCCCGTGCGAGACCGACTCGGTTTTCAATCGCGGCGGCCACTCACGCGACCCCCTCCTGGTCAAGGGCCGGTCCGATCTCGCATTCGGGACGATGTCGGACCTCGATTCGGATGAAGATTCAGACTTGTACTAGACGGGCACAAGCACTCGTGTTTCCGTTGGAATAGATCGAGTCGTGGTTGTAAATGTTTAAAGGCTGATATGTTTGGTAAGGCGACCTTTTTAGTGAACTGAATTCGTTGCCAATTTGTGGTGTCGCCAACGAGTCAATTATGGGGACTCGGAAACCGTTCAAGTCAACTTTGATCCTTAGCCGGCTCAAAGCTGAGGGGCACGGGACCAAAAGATAAAGACTAGTACCCTTAAGCACTCCATGCCTGGTATGACTCTCATTGCCAATGGTTTCGGACATCCGGAAGCCGTCGATTCTTAGTAAGGGGTGAGGGTACGTATTGGGAAGCCAATGTCCGATAGACAGCGACACCCAATCCCGTCCGCACTATAGCGGCCTCTTCTAATCAATCGGTGGGCTGATAACTTCGTTCCTTTGTTGTGGCGGAAGTACTGTAACATCCATTGTTTTATCCCTATACCTTTTTCTATGTCGATTGTTTAAGGACAAGTAAGTTTTGTCGTCGAAGTAGTTGTGTTTACATTCTTTGCATGCGATTTCACGTGACAGGCAGGCCATGAAAAGATGCATATACGAGAGTAGAGAATACTAGTATTATACGTATTAGAAAATCAGTTTTAACGTGATAATACGGATATTAGTCATTCTCGTGATATACCTTACCCGGTATTCTGCTTAAGATGCGTCGGCTCGGTATTAATAGGGATGCGTCGAACCGTGTAAGGTGGGCACCGGGACTAATACAAAACCCGACCATCACTTTAATTTTCTCAGTTTTAGCTTATTTACGTTTTGAGTTTCGTGTTAGGTGATTTAGCATGCGATTATAAGGTCATAAAAGCAATAAATCATACGAAAGCGGTAAATGCGAATGTAAGTAAATCACGTAGTGAGGAGTTGCACCCTCGGAGTATACACTAAACGGGACACGATGCATAGATAGTCGAGAACGGATCTCGGAATTACTCGGGTCTATTTAGAGTATTTTGGTGTTTATGATTGAAGTTGGGACGTTACGTATTTTAGTACGTGTAATGAACCTAGTGTCCACATTTGACATTATCGTAGTGCATATTAAAAGTACAAAAATGTAAAGTTTTATTTAGGTAACAACCTAGTGACGATTCGACTTCGAAAGGCGGATCCTCCTAGCTTGCCCGGTGATTTCAGCAGAGTTTCGTTACCGTCGTCCCTTCTTGCGGCTAATCCGGCAGAACTCCGTAACGACTTGCTAGTTCTGCGGCTAATCCGGCAGAATTCCGTTACTAGACTAGGAGTAGCTAGTCGAACACAGGCACCTCAGGATCGAGTAGGGTGCTCGAAGGTGACGAGTAGCATCGATTTTGCTTTATCGGAACTACGATCCATTGGATCGTTTGCCTCGGGTGTCGGAGTGCGAGCCCTTAGCGAGAAACTCTTAACGAGTGAAGAGGGAAGAGAGAATGTGAGTTGTGTGTCGAATGAAGGGGATGGAGGAGGGTATTTATAGGTGTTTTCGGCTCTCGTCGCCCGGATGGACGCCTGAGTCCAGGCGCACCAGAACTCAGGCGCCTGGGTTTCGGCGTGTGAAGCCTGAGGCGCGCAAGGTGACGTGCTCGGGATTGTGAAGATACGATTTTAGTACTTTCCAAAACCAAGATTCGTACGTATTACACGTGACTTTGGAATTAATCTTTCCCCTTCTTGACCTAGAGGCGTTGCGCCGAGTGGGCCTCGGGTGTGCGTCTCGAGGTTCGCTTGGTGCGGTGCTGACTCGGTTCGTGTTTCGGGACCGACTCGGGGTCCCGGGGTCAGAATGACTCTAAATAGTGTCTACGCGACATAATGATGCGACTAAGGCTGCCTTGATGTTAATTTAATTTTTCCGAGTAATTATTTGATTCGTTATATAGAAAAACTATCTAAAACATCGCGAACTCGCGTTGTGTTGCAGTCCGATCGTCATCGGGTGTTTGTTGGGCACTCCTGCAGCCACCAGGTCCAAATCTGGGTGACTACACTTCTAAAGTAGCTCTGCTATTTTGTGTAGTACACTTTACATCTTGGTCACCTATGCAATATGTACACCTATTAATGACAAACCCGGAGTAGAAGGTAGCACTAAAATTAGGTCCGTAATCTAAGCTCTTGAGACATTCAGAAATGGATGAAGGAGAATCACAAAACTTCCTCGTTACTTCATCTTTAAACCAAGATATGAATGATTTGTTATGTGCACTAGCTAATGACTTTGCATTTGCTCTTGAAATGTGATGTTTTAAAAAATCCATGTGTCGCATAAGGTCCAACATCTTCCTCGTTAAAAAGAATATATGTGTGGGACATGTGCCATTTTATAAAAGATAACTCAAGTTGTTTGCGACCTCTAGTACCTTCTCCTTCAATTCTACATTATGGTTTGATATAGGAACCCCAACTCTCAACATTTTTTAGATATGGACTACAATGTTCAACAACAAATTCATAAAGAAGTCGCTCCGCAATACAACCTTCAGGCGGAAATAAGTTCTTAACATACCCTTTGTAAGTCTTCATTTGCCTTTCAAATGGATATTGATTCCTCAAATACACGGTCCAAAAAATCTAACCTCTCTCATTAAGTGTACAACTAGGTGAACCATAATGTCAAAAAATGATGGAGGAAAGTACATTTCTAATTGACACAAAGTAACTATTAGATCACTCTCTAAAGAATCCAAATCCTTGGGATTAATGACTTTCTGAAATATGCCAGGTTAGAGATTTATTGGCTCCGGCGTATGCTGCAAAGGAGATTCAGGACACTCGGTGTTACAGCACTGCAGCGGCGTACCATTGGCTTCGGGATAACGGTACTAAGGTTCCATGGCACTGTCAAATTTGGACAAATTGGTCTATCCCTAAGCACCAGCTTATTGCTTGGATGTTTCAGCACCAAGCACTAAATTTGAAAGAGAAACTGCACAAATTTGGCATCTCGCAGGACGATTATTGCTGCATTTGTGCTGTTGAATCGGAAACAGCGGAACATCTTTTTACAGGCTGTGAGTACAGCAAGAGACTTATAAGTGCAGTTCGGAAGAATCTCAACTGGACTTGTGCTATTGAACTGAACACGAGAGGCAGGAACAAGTTGAAAGGGACAAAATTTCAAAGAGCTATCAAGAATGGTGTGGTCAATGCTTTAAAATACCATATTTGGAATCAAAGGAACAAGAGTAGAGTGGAACGACAATTGAAGAATCCGGAGACCTTAGGCAATGAGATTTCTAATGAATTCCGAGAATTTTGTAAGCATAGGAAAAATTTGCAATTTGGCCAATAGAGATGATCTTTTCCTTAATCGCCTCTTGAGGCATCACGTGTAAATGACATGATGTAATTTTCACATCATTATATACTTACCATTACCAAAAAAAAAAAAGACTTTCTGAAATATGACATTATAGAAAAGGCAAAGTCTAATGATGGCATATTGGACATTCTTAGGTAAGATTGAACGAATTGTCACCGGCAATAATTGTTGCATGAGAACATGGCAATCATGAGGCTTAAGACCCATAAGTTTTAAATTATCCATTGAAACAAGACTACTAATGTTGGAAAAATAACCCTCAGGAACTTTAACTCCTGCCAAAGACTCACAAAATTCTTGTTTCTCTTGTCTCGATAATGTGTAAGCAGCTGGCGGTAGATATTTTTGAGTTCCATCTTCGACAATGTGAAGTTCGCTTATAATCCCCGTATCTTTCAAATCATCTCATGATTTTTCACCATCTTTCGTTTTCCCTGGAATATTCAATAGTGTGTCAACAACACTATCACACACATTCTTTTCAATGTGCATCACATCCAAGCAATGTCTAACAAACAAGAATTTCCAGTACGGTAGGCGCCAAAAGACCGAGCACTTCTTATATCCTTGTTTTGGAAGAGTCGTTTTATTTTTCTTGCCAAATGTGGTTTCAATATTCTTGATCTTTTCAAATACCTGCTCCTATCAAGACTTTTGGACGACCTTCGAATACTTGCTTCCCATTAAATGAATTTCTTATTACGATAATGGTGATCATGGGGTAGCTAGATAGTGACGATCTCCTAGATAATCCATCTTTCTTGATGAGCTCAACCACTCTCCTTTCATACCATCCTCACATATAGGACACGCCTTCTCCTCTTTCACACTATACCCGGAAATATTACCATATGCAGGATAATCGTGTATGGTACAAAATAACATTGCTCTTAAGATGAAATTTTCGTTTCGATGAGCATCAAACTTTTTCACACCATTCTCCCATAAAATTTTCAAATCATCAATAAGAGGTGTCAAATACACATCAATATCATCTCCTGGTTGCTTTGGTCCAGAAATCAATAACGAGAACACCACGTACTTTCTTTTCATACACAAAGAAGAAGGTAAGTTATAAGTAACCAAAATCACTGAACAAGTACTATAGGTACTACTAAGGGATCGAAATGGATTCATACCATTGGTTGACAATTGTGGACATGGCATAGGTCCACCCCGACGCGGTCACGCGTGGGTTTTGGTAAGCGAATGAATCTCGTGGTAAGATTGTTCTTGATTTGAAATTTTAATCGAAGTTGGGATCGCCACCGAATATTGTGGGAGTTCGGACTCGTTCGAACTCACTCTATACTTAGGCGTATCGGGCACAAAGCACGACTTACGTTACAGTACTAGAGCTTGTGGGGTTGGTCCCTTTGCATAACGATACGGATGTCGAATTATCGAATATCGTATATCGAATGACACTTGTTGCCAATGGTTTTGGGCATCCGGAAACCGAAGGTTCTGAGTAAGGGGTGAAGGTACATGTTGAGAAGCTCACGAAGGACACCTAACCATGCTCACACATAGTGACCTCTACTAAGATATTGATCCGTGTTCGTGTATGCGCGTTAGTAAGATGATGAAGATGTAGGACAACCATTGTTTCAGGCTATACATGCAAATTACGGGTTCACTAGGTCGTTTAATGCATCTTTAGGATTTGTCAGAGTTGAGTTTAACATGTGGGTTCATTTAAAAGTGATAAAGGCCACTCATGTAAAGTAAATAAACTTGAAAAGTGAATTACAAGTTACACGGGCGGAATACAACCCGGAATTCACAATACGACAAGCAATTGTAATCTCGAATTAGATACGGTAAACGTAAACTATAAACAGACTCGTAATTGGAAAACCTAAACAGAAACTGCGAATCGAAACGTTGGACAGACTCCGACTAGCTACGCATTATGTTGCGTATTGATCAGAGGACAGAGGCTCACGTGTGTGAGCCCGTGCGCCCTCGAACTCCGGCGCCTGGTGTTCGGCGACTCAGTATTCAGGTGCGTGCACTTGGGCGCCTGAATGGACGGTGTACAAGACCAAACCGTGATGCTAGGTTGATCCCGAGGCCTCGAAGTCTCATCTCGACTTATCCTAATGAAATTTTGGTTGCCTCGATTTATCGAATATCCAGTTCGACTAGGGAGTCATCGATATGGGATTAATATTGCGAGGCATTCACTCAAAGTCTAAAAGGAAAATGATAATAGATTGAAAATTGATATGAGATGTGAATTTTGAGAGGAAATATGTGGTAGATTAATGCCCTAGGTGAAATTTGTATCGTTATTTGACTACTTTGAAAATCTATAATACCTACTTTTCACTATAAGAAACAAGTCTCATTCCTACGGATTTTCCGTATGAACCAATCCGTTGGTATATTTCGTCGAAAATAAATTGTTTCCTATGGTAGATTTTTTTGTGTGTAAGTTTCCTACCAAACTTTCCGTCAGAATGGTTCATCACACGGATTTGTTAACAAAAACAATGGTCCTACGGAACATCGTGGAAAAGATTTTAGTTTCCTACGAAGATTTCGTAGGGTAATACTTTTTCCGTCGGAATTAAAATTTGATTATTATTTTATCATAACCATAGATTTCCGTAGGAAATTTCAAAATTTTGGTAGATACATAGATGATTTTCACTTGTAAAAAAATAGTACGAAGTACTACAAATTACGCATCGGTTCTTAAATACAAATTATTAATGTACTTCATTAATAACATAAAAATTATTTACAAAACAAACAAATTAAACAAATATTTTAAATGTTAATATAAAAAAAATATTGTCCCCTTATTTCCCGATGATGCAAGCTAAGGAAGTTGCGATGAAACATTTCTCAAAATTTAGCAGCACCTAGCACAAAAAATAAAAACTGAAAACTCCAACATGAAAGCAAGTGACCCCTTGCAAGTTTGGGTTGACTTGAGTGCTAGAGTGCTTGATATCCAGGCACGTGCATCAGAGGTCTCTTCTGATGACCATCCTTTCAACCACTCCAACTAAATATACTTTTGCTAACATATTGTTTAGATAAGCATAATGTGGGTACAATACTGCTTGCTAACAACACCAATAATGTCCGCCCTAGAGAATAACATCCGCGGAGCCAACGGCTCGACCATTATTATTTTTAAGATGAATTACGAAGCCTGAATTCATGGCACCGATGACCCATAACAGATCATCCTTAAAAGAGTTTTGGCAATCAATGAAGTAATCAATCTGCAAATTAAAGCATTCATGTCTATCCAGAAACCTGTCTTGCATCACATGAAAAACGCAACAACTCTATGATTATGGCAATAAATTAGGTAGTTCGCATCAAGAAAACGCATCTTTGATGTAACATAATTGTAGGTTGGGTTACCTTTTCTTCTTCATTGAATTGGTTCAGGTTTGACTAAGTAGCAGCCTTATTTTTAGTGAATGGTACAACTGGTTGCCCCATTTCGAACGACCATTGCTAGAATAAATTGGCACACCTTCATTCTCATTTAATCGCTTCTAGAAGTGAACGAAATCACGACCTTCATTTAGACTTCAATGCAACCTGATTTGGGGATAGAAACTCAGCCAATGCAAATTATGCAATCACCATTAAAGCGCTTATTACATTACAAAACATAGCCTGATTCGCACCCCCATTGATATATATGCATCAACATTTCAACATAAACTTCGAATGACCTTATTTTTTTTCCGATCCTTCGCTAAAGATAATAAATCACTCACATTGTTGAATTGTGAGCAAACGCTTCATAAGGAAGTGCCATCAAGCGAGATATCCAAGTACTGACTCAAATGGAGTGCTAAACAAAATACATTCCCAAGCGTGCAAAAGCTCATTAGAAAACCCTACAAAAAGAGATGAATTGATTACCTTTTGTTAATCCATCATCTCTTCCCAGTAAAAAAAAGCAGTTGCAATAAAATTCAAGTAAGAAATTGCAAAATCCTTGCCGTCGTTGTCCTCATCATGACCGTCATCGTCGTGGTTGTTCTCCTGCACATCCCCCATGACAGTTTCCTTTTACGAAAAATAACTTAAGATATCACTAAAAGTAATCAATCAAACGAAATATGATGAATTTAAACTCCAAAATGCAAAAATTTATCAATCAAACAAGAAATATGAAAATTAATCTAAGAAATCAAGGAAATCGATTGGTTACCTTTTGTTCGATAGATTGATCAATAGCTGAAGCCTAGAGTTTAATCGACGACGATGGAGCAAGGAGGGGATGACGAACTTGATTCTTAGGGTTTCTGAAAAGGGGGAAATAAAGGAGTACAGAGTTTTTAGTTTTTTAAAACAAATGAACTGGGGAACACCAGATTTCAAAAGTCGACAATAATATTATACTTGGCCGATAAAATTAGAACAATCTCATCCACAAACAGGCATAAAATCTGAAAAATCGAAAATAAAACCCTAACCCGAACATCTTATCAAACACAAAATTACACAAACTAATGGAAACGGACAAACACTTACTAAACACACAGAATTCTGAAAATTACTAAATATAATTGACGAACACAATATTGACAACTTAGGAATAAACACATATTAGGAACCCTGAATTGTTACTAAATACAAACGAAAATTCATTAAAAAAGCGATAAAACCCTAAAGTTATACTAACGGGAAAAATTAGGAGAAAACCGTGATAGTAATAACCCTAAACTAATATAATTCGATATAAATTAAAACAAAAGGTGAAATCAGGAGAAATTCCATTGATACCTCATTAAAGTATGGACGGCGGTAGAAGTCGATGGAGTTGAATCAGTCAAAGGATTTTGGAGAATTGATTTTTGGGATTTTGGGCAATGTAGAAGTTCGATGGAGTTGTGTAAGAAATAGTGTTGAGATTAAGAAATGAAATAAGGGGTGGAGTTGTTAACAGTATGAAAAATTGAAAGAAAAAAGAAAAAAGAAAAAGGTTAGAAATCATTTAATTTAAAAATTGTTGTCTTTGGCATAGGATACCTTTTGAAATCACTTTCTGAAAAATGGTGTCTTTGATATGAACTTGTATGTGGTAAGAAATTATTTATTTGAAACATAGTGTCTTTGTTACTAGTTTGCGGAAGATTAGGCTTCAAAACAGAAAATTTAAATTCAGTTCAATCGAATTAAGGTTTGACAAACAATCAATCAAATTCGATGAAAGATTACCTTAAATCGATAACAACAAAAAGTCAAGGGAAGGGTGGATTCATCGAGCAGTTGTGTTGTTCTCCAGGTGGTTGTGGAGGTCGTGAATTTCATGTTCATCGAGCATTAAGTATTCGACTTCGTCGGGTGTTTGGGGATTACAGGATTGGGTCATGAATTTGGTTTAGGGTTTGGTGTTAAATTGGTGTTTAGGGTGAGACGGTGAGTGAGTTTTTTAATTGAATTTCATAAGGAGTAGTGTAGACACCCGCATTTTGTTTTTTTTGGTAGAAGGTAAGTATTATATATAACATCTCGATCATTTCCTTATACAAACCATGACTCACAATTTAACCAATATAGTTACCAAGTATCCAACATAATCGCTAATTAAAAATACGATCCAAAATTCTAGCCTCAATAATTATTGGAACCGTCATCTTGTACCTCCTAATCCGGTCTCTAACCTCACGCCTAATTTGCTGTAGTATGCTTTTCGGTTGATGCACATACATCATTAACCTGCAAGTGTTACGTTCATGCCAAATACGATAAATCAAAGACACCAAACATCTATAAACCACTTGCTTCCACAAGATAGACCGATGCCTCCATTTCCGACACCAAATGATCATATGCCCATTAATAACCCCAATTTCTAACCACTCATGTACCAACTCCAAACACGCCCTGCTAAACGTGCAAGAGAAGAATAGATGAGCGTGGCTTTCATCTGTTTCACCACAAAGGACGCAAGTTTGATCCACTATAATCCCGAATATTTTCATTCTATCCGTGGTAAGAAGTCGTTGTTGTGCATACAGCCATGCAATGAACGATTGCTTCTGTATGTTCATCCTATTCCACACCAACAATGACCAATCCACCTTGCTTCAGTCCCCGTGAATCCATTTATAACCCGCAGCCACTGTGTACAGCCCGCCCTGTTTCAATCAGCCATCATCAATATATGCAGTCTTGAACAGCTCATTTACTCGACATATTTTCCGCCATGTCCAACTACTCGAGTACGTCGGTTTATACTCAGTCCAGTGCTTCCCTTTGAGATAAATGGAATGAACCCATTTTACCCATAAATGATCAGCCTTGGTTGATAGCCACCAAGTGTACTTCCCAATGTTTGCTTTATTCCAAATTATGCCATCAATTATACCTAACCCACCATTCTTCTTTGCCTTGCAGCAGGTGCTCCAATCAACTAAAGGGGTTTTCTCATAATTCGCCTGCCCTGCAAACAAATAATTTCGACATATATTTGCTTGTGTCTGTAGCAGTCTCTAACAAAACACCCGATGATGATCGGACGTAAACATGCTATAATACGCTCGAATACGGTCTCGGAATCAATAGTATCTGACGTGGGCACTTAGCGGAGTACAAATCTCTCAAAACCGACCTCAACTTCAGACCTAGTGGGTCGTTCCCAATAAACTAAAGCTACTTTGAGCCAAAACCGCCACCGGGGGCAAAACCGTCTTTTGCGACCGAGCCGAAACCGATCAAAGTCGAAACTCGAAAACAAAATAACTTCAAAACACGTCCAAGTACGTTCAAAAACCAAGTCTTAACGGGATCCGTTATTGTCTCAAATAACAGGGATATCAATCCGTATTTTGAGTAACTTCCGATACGCGCGACTTCGACTGCTTGCATCCGGGCGTCCCAGAACTGGGCCGCCTCAAGGGGAGTGCCCGAGTCTTGAATCGCCCTAGTTCGGGCGTCAGTATGCTGAGCCGAAGCATTTCGCAAAAACCTTATAAATACACCCTCTTGTCCAACATTCGAGAGGTCGAAATATCATTTCTCGAAACTCATTTCAAAAAACCGAGAGTCTTTCCCATCCCTAAACACACCTTAACTCACCTACCTTTTCTTTATTTTTATTTCTTTTTGGTGGAATTTAGTCGGAATTGGGCAGAATTGGGGCTAGGTGAGTTGATTACACTTATCCCTCCCCTCCCATTTCCTTTTATTTTCTTCTTTTTATTTCTTCCCCCATCCATATCTTTTCTCGTGTCTGACCTAGGTGACTTGATTACACCTAAGCCCGACACATTCTATGCTTTCTTCATGTTTATTTTGGCTTTTCGTTTAAATTTCTTTATTTTCCTTTTTTTAGTGTCTTCCACACACTACCGATCGAGCATAAGGACATTGCTCGGTTTAAGTGTGGGGGAGCAATATCTTAATCTAGTTTAGTTTTATTTTCGTAGTTTTTTCGAAAAATTATTAAAGTTCCTAAAAATTTGAAAAAAATTATGAAAATCATCATTAAAACCAAAAAGATTTTCTTTTGTGTCATTTTCTTTTGCGTCTTTGTGTCGCATATTTGTTGTTTTGTGTGTGGTTTGCCCTCCTTTTTCCTTGTAGGTTGCTTGATCACCGTTAACTTTGGAGGGCTTTCAAGACATCCGGTAACATCATTTTATCCCTTTCCCTCTTTGTCTCTTGCGGAGTTTGGAGGTTGGTATTTTTGTGATGATGGATGCTCGGGTGGAGCTTTTTGGAGATTTTGGTAGATGCGGTTGCTTGCTTGGAAAGTTTGAGGTGGTGTTTGTTTTTTTTTTTTTGTTTGTTTTATTGTGTTTTGTTTTGTTTGTCTCATTGTCTTTTGTCTTTGTTTTGTCTTGTATAGTTTGTGAGTCTAGTGTAGAAAATGTTTTCGAAAACCCGGTTTTGAGGCTAGTGCGCAAATGTCTACTTTCCCTTTTTAGTGATATAAATCGATTCTTGGACTTTAGTCTAGTAGAATGACTTTAAATCAATAGTTTCGTTGGTTCTTTACCTTGTGTCCACCAAGTCTACTAAGGATTTACTTCGGGATTGGCATTTTGACCACCTTGACCACCCACGGAGTGAAAAGGCATTGGTTTTGGAGTCCCGTCTCTTAGGTGACCATGTTCGAAATGGTTTTGATTAGCAAAATGCAAAAGAAGAAAAATGCCAAGAAAATCATTTCACGAAAAAAAATTCTCACCCCTCAAAAATAAGCCTTTTACCGATTGTTATCGTGAAGAGCCTACCAAAGGACCGAGTACCAAGGAAGGATGATAGCGGTAATGGTCGGTTTTCCCTCATTTTGCAACCTTATCCACCTTTTTACTTGGACTAGTTAGGGTATTTTTGAGCACGGGACGAGCCTCTTGGCTTATCGCTAAAGGGGGGCGGGGTTTCACTTTACCTACTTTGTCGAATAATTCCATAGTTCATCCTTTTTCCATCCCGCCTATCGTCCCGTAGTACGTTCTTAGAAGATTAGGAGGACCTAGGTAAGTTATCAACGTTTTTATTGCTTTGTTGTCATTCTATTAGGATTTTGTTCATATCGGTTTGTGTTATTAGCTTGGGAACGTTGTCACTTGCCTTAAGTCCTTAACCGGTGTTTCTTTCACCGCTTTGTTGAGGGAAGCGGTATTTGTTTCTTCTTGGATGCAACCGATTGTTTGTTTGTTTATTTATTTGTTTTCGTGTTCGGTTGTATCCACAGTTTTGTCGCAAGACCTCATTTACCTTGAGGAGAGCACTTTTCCTCTAAGTGTTCTCGCGTAAGTTGAAAGGGCGTAGGGTGCGCTAATACCCGCTCGGTTAGTAATCTAGTTTCTATTAGTTAGTAGTTAGTTCGTGCTTACTCGAGGGCGAGTAAGGGTTAAGTGTGGGAGAGTTGATACGTGTGTTTGGCAGTGTTTATTTCACGTGTTTGGTCCCACTTTCTTTGGAGGAATCGCTCTTTAGGGCATTTTGGAGGCTACTTATGCTTCTTCTAGCATGTTTCAGGTTCCCAATGCTCATCATGGAGAAGTGAAACGATTTCGTCTCATTTCCGATGCATATGGAGCCAATGAAGAGTGTGGACGTCCGTCCGCACCGCCTGGCGCCCCGCGCGCACCCCCGCGGGACTGACCTGGTTTTTCAACGTGTGGCAACGGCCACCCACGCAGCCCCCTCCCTGCCGGGGGCCGGTCCGATCTCGCGTACGGGGCGAGGTGTCGGACCTCGATTTGGATGACGATCCAGACTTGTACTAGACGGGTGTGGGCACCCGTGTTTCCGATTGGGAATCGATCGAGTCGTGGTTGTAAATGCTTAAAGGCCATTTTGTTTGGTAAAGCGACCTTTTTAGTGAACTGAAGTTGTTGCCGATTTGTGGAGTCGCCACCGAGTCAATTATGGGGACTCGGAAACCATTCAAGTCAACTTTGATCCCTTGCCGGCTCAAAGTTGAGTGGCACGGGACCTAAAGATAAAGACTTGTACCCTTAAGCACTCCATGCCTGGAATGACTCTTGATGGGAGTTGACCAAGTACCACGGGTCGCCCGCCTGCAGGGCCCCGGAGCGGTTCGCCCCCAGGGCGAATTTAGAATCACCCGTCAGCCCTCCCTGCGAGGGACTACGGAGAGAACCCCGAAGGGCTTGCGCCTGCCGAGCAGGGCCTTCTGCCAGCCGAGCAGGGCCTCCAAGTTCTCATCGTGCTGGTTTCCAGGGTGCCATAACCCCCAGTACAAGCAGGGGAATCCGAGGGTCCATCCGTCATTCCGTCTCAGGTAATGGAAAGTGGGTGGACGAGGAGAAGCCACGTGTCGTCCTCTCGACCACCCATTTTCCCGCTCTTCTCCCTCTCTTCCTCTCTCTCTTGTGGGAAGGTATAAATACCCACCAATTTCCCACATAGAGGGGGTTGGATTTTCTCTCTCTAGACTCTTACTCCTAAAAATCGCCACCTAGTTCCTCACGAGCTAGGTTCGTCAAGGCATTCACGGACTGACTTAGGCATCGGAGAGGGTTCCCTCGGACAACCTCCGAGGCCCTGTGCGTTGCTTGTGCAGGGAGCTGACTCACTCCGCCGGGATGGTCCGACTACAGGAGGAGGGAAAGGAGAGATCGAAGGAAATCAAGTAAAGCGATACCCGAACACTAAGGACCCGAATTCGTAATCGGGTCAACTGATTCCTTAACCGGAACAATTTGGCGCCGTCTGTGGGGAAGATCTAGGTTGTGCTCACGAGATTACCCACAAAAAATCAACCACTCAAACTCAAAATTAACCACTAGCAATTGAATATGCCTGAGATTTTCGACACCAGTTCAGTGGCAAACCCACCCAAAGCCCCCCAGTATGGCATGCCGCCCGAAACGACGCCTGCTGCCACAATTCCGGGTGTGGGGCGGGCCAGTCTGCAGGGGGCAACGGGCCAAGGAGCAGCTACCATGGCTGGACAGGGGAGCCAGTCGAGGCCAGTCCTGAACCTCACCCCTGCCCAGATGGTACAGACTGCGGCTTTCGTCTCACCATGCTGGACCAGGAATTTACCCCTGACGACCTGATAGGCAGGGTCGCGACGACCCCCAGGTTGCTCCACTTTGAAAGTGGAGAAGGAACCAGGGGCACGAAGCGAACCGCCGTCAGAAACGCTCAGAAAAAAGACAGGAAGACAGCTCATGCTTATGCACAAGTGCAAAGGCGAATTTCAGAAGCCCGTCAGGAGCCGCCTGCACGGAAGGAAGTAGCTGGTCCGGAGGGCGCATTCTCCATCCATACTACAGAATCCACCGCCGCTCATGAAAGAAGAGGCCTATCCCAAGACCTGAGGGATCGCATGAGGCACAAAGAGCCAGTATCCAAGCGCTTGGGAGAGAAGCAAGATGTATTCTCCAGGTTGACGCCGGTTGAGGGATTGCAGCCACCCCCTGGGCTGTCCCAAGGCCTGCAATCCAGGCTCAACAACGGCCAACCCATGAGGCCCAGGCACCGTCAGGGTGATAACCTCGAGTCCGCCCAGAAGAAGCGCTCGCGGTATCACTCCCCTTCTCAAGGCGACGAGGCGATTAGCAGGCCGAGGCCCCCACCAAGGCACCGCTCCCCTGAGGGCAGGCGACCGACCCCTGATAAATGGGATGACTACGGTCGCTACTCAGATGCGGGCAGGTCAAAAATGGTGGGTAGGCCAACTAAAACCCCGCTTCACCCTGAGGTCCAAGCGTACCCGATCCCGAAGATTAAAATGTCAACTGTAAAGTTCGACAGAACTACAGACCCGGAAGATCACCTGGCTGCGTACGAAAGCCACATGGGCATGTACGACGCCGACGACGCAGTCTGGTGTAAAATCTTCCCCACCACCCTGGTAGGCCTAGCCCAGGGTTGGTTCAGGGACCTCCCGCAAGGATCAATTTCCTTCTTCATCGAGCTGGCAAAGATGTTCTTGGACCAGTATGCCGGAAACAAACGACGACGTCTCACCCGCTTTGACCTGATGACCCTCAGGCAAAAGAAGGGCGAAACTGTCAGGGAATATCTGAAAAGGTTCGATTTGTCGTTCCAACAGGTGAAGGAAATTGACGACCCAACAGCAGCATATGCACTAACCAACTCCCTGCTACCCGGCGAAATGAAGAACCAGATGATCAGGGCCCAGCCGGAGACCCTGGCCAAGGCCAGAAAAATCGCAGAGGGGTTTATGCTGCAGGAGGAATTCCACAGCCTGCCGGAGACCCCTGCAGGCCCTACGAGGCAGCAAGGGGGACCGCAGGGTGGACGCGGGAGAAATGACTCCGCAAGACATAGAACCGAGGAAGGGGATACCCCCAAAAAGGAGCGCACTGCTTATTAGCCCAGGTTCGACAGTTACACAGCCCTTAACAAATCTAGGGCAGAAATCTTCGAGCTGGAGAAAGAAACCGCCAAGTGGAATCGCCCGAGCAAGCCGCGCAGTCCAAGAGGGGACCCCAAAAAATTCTGCACCTTCCACGACTGCGTGCGCCACACCACAGAAGAATGCCGTCACCTGAAGGACGAGATCGAGAAGTTGATCAGGAACGGCTGGTTGGCCAATTATGCGGCCAGGAACAAATCTCAGAAAGAGACACCTGAAAAGCCCGAAGGCTCGGTACAAAATCGCCTGGTAATCCATGTGATATCAGGGGATGCAGAAGGTCCAATCAGTCGAAGGGGGCAGAAAAGGCAGATTCGTGAGCTAAGGAACCACATCTGCTATGCTGAAAGAGCAGGAAGCCCAAAAGGAGTGACGCTGAGCATTACCCCCGAGGATGCAGGGCGAGTGGTGTACCCTCACAGCGATCCCCTGGTGCTATCCTTGGTAATTAGCAACCACATTGTCCGTAGATGCATGGTAGATACCGGTGCCTACACGAATTTGCTATACAAGGACGCCTTCGACAAAATGGGTCTGGAGAAAAGGCACCTACGACCCGCTCCCGGGTCATTATATGGGTTCAGCGGAGCAGGCGTGTTGCCCGTAGGGATCATAGACCTGCCTGTAACATTTGGGGAAGGAGCTGCTGCCAGGAATGTCAGAGCATCATTCGTTGTAGTGGACGCGAAGTCTGCTTACAACGCCCTGATCGGCAGAGTCACCCTGGACGAGATTGAAGCGGCCATCTCAATCCGGGCTCTCACTATAGCCTATGTCACTGATTTCGGCCTAGAAGGCAAAGTACGCGGAGACCAAGAATCGGCCAGGCAGTGCTACTCCGTGGCCCTACAGGCCCATGAGAGCGAAAGAAAAGGGAAAAGAAAAGCCGACAGCTCCCCCAGCAGAGAAGGCGAGATTCCAGCCGGTAACCAGGCGCCAAACCACCTGGAACCTGGGGGAGAAAGCATGCTGGTGGACCTAGAGCCAGGGAGACAAGTCCTTGTAGGAGCTGACCTGGAAGAATCCTACCAGGCTGAACTGGTCGAGCTACTGAAAGAGAACAAGGATGTATTCGCCTACTCGGCGGATGAAATGCCAGGGGTCGATCCAGCGTGCATCGTTCACAGGCTGAACGTAAACGCGGACGCCCGCCCGGTGAAGCAGAAAAAGCGGAACATGTCCGCAGAAAAAGACTTGGCAATCAAGGAAGAAATCGAAAAACTTTTGAAGGCAGACTTTATAGAAGTTTGTGACTACCCTGAGTGGCTGGCGAATGTGGTCATGGTCAAGAAATCGTCAGGCGCGTAGAGGATGTGCGTGGATTTTACGAACCTCAACAAGGCCTGCCCAAAAGACTGCTACCCACTCCCCAGAATCGACCAACTGGTGGACGCTACCAGTGGATATACTATGCTAAGCTTCCTGGATTCCTTCTCAGGATATCATCAGGTGTACTTATGGCAGCCAGACAGAGTCAAGTGCGCATTCATCACCAGTTCAGGCACCTACATGTACAAGATGATGCCATTCGGGCTGAAAAACGCAGGGGCCACGTACCAGCGCCTGGTCGACAAGGTGTTCGAAAATCAGAAGGGCAGAAACATAGAGGCCTATGTCGATGACGCCATTGTAAAGAGTAAGGGAGACAAGGAACACTTGGCAGACCTGCGGGAGACCTTTTCCTCCCTGCGCGCCTACAAAATGAAGCTCAATCCGAAGAAATGCACGTTTGGGGTGCGCTCTGGAAAATTCTTGGGTTTCTTGGTAAGCTCTCGAGGGATAGACGCCAATCCCGAGAAAATTCAGGCTGTTCTAGACCTTCCCGAGCCAAGGACCATCAGGGACATCCAACGTCTGACAGGTCGCATGGCCGCCCTGGCACGGTTCATTGCCAGGTCAGCAGACAAGTCAACCTCGTTCTTCAAGGTGCTGAAAGGCAATAAGCAGTTCAAATGGGAAGACGAGCAAAAAGAAGCGTTCGGGCAATTGAAGGAGCACTTAAAGAAACTCCCCACCCTGGCAAGACCGGTGGCAGGAGAAAAGCTTTTCCTTTACATCGCTGTAACCAACGTGACAGTCAGCGCAGTCATCCTAAGGGAAGAGGCAGGCGCTCAACAGCCCATATACTTTGTAAGCCACGCCCTGGGGGCAGCAGAGAAGAACTATCCTATGGTCGAGAAAGCGGCCTACGCGGTTGTTATAGCAGCCAGGAAATTGAGGCCATACTTCGACGCACACCCTGTCGTGGTGCTAACAGACCAGCCCCTGGAAAAGGTGTTAGAGAAATTTGAGAAATCAGGCAGATTGCTGAAGTGGGCCATCGAGTTGAGTGGACTGGGGATAACATACCAGTCAAGAACAGCCATCAAGGCCCAGGCATTGGCCGACTTTCTGGCAGAGTGTTCCCACTCTGAGGACGATGGCCCAACCTCCGGCGAGTGGATCGTATACACCGATGGGTCCTCAACGGCCAACGGAGCAGGGGCGGGGGTAGTGTTGACCAGTCCGGAAGGGACCGATTTTGAGCATGCGCTCAGATTTGTCTTCCCCGCCTCGAATAATGAAGCCGAGTATGAAGCAGTACTTGCAGGCATCAACCTGGCCAAGGCTGCAGGCGTAGAACGGGTCGTTTTGGCCACGGACTCCCAGCTCATCGCCAATCAAATTAATGGAGAATATGACGCTAGGGACCAAACAATGGCCGCGTACCTGGAAGTGGTAAAAAGGGAACTATCAGGTTTGAAATCATATGAAATCAGACAGATCCCACGATCCCAGAATCACAGAGCGGACGCCCTGTCAAAACTAGCTAGCTCCAGCCTGCAAGATATAAGAAGGTCAGTATGGGTGGACGTCGTCCAGGAGAAATCTACCGTCCCCTGTCAAACCGTCGGTGCGGTGGAGGAAGCAGGGCCTGAAGACTGGAGGACCCCCATCATCCTGTTCAAGAAACACGGAGTCCTACCAACCGACCCCGTACAGAAAAGGAAAATGCCAGCAAGGGCCGCATGGTTCATCATAATAGGAGAAGACTTGTACAAAAAATCTTTCTCGTCCCCTCTGCTCAGATGCCTGGGGGCAGAGCAGGCGGCGGATGTGTTGGATGACATCCACTCCGGGATATGTGGCCATCACATAGGAGGGAAATCATTAACACACAAGGCCTTGAGAGCCGGATACTACTGGCCGACCCTGCTGGCCGACGCGAAAGACTTAACCCAAAAGTGCAGAAAATGCCAGCTCTTCGCCCCATCCATCCATGCCCCGGCCCAGGAGCTCAGACCGATCCTGTCTCCCATCCCCTTCGCTCAGTGGGGGATGGACATATTGGGCCCCTTCGCGGCAGCCACCGGGGGAAGGAAGTTCTTGATCGTAGCTATTGACTACTTTACCAAATGGGTGGAAGCTGAGGCGGTACCTAACATCACCGAGCCTGCGGTCAGGAAGGTGATTTGGCGGAACATTATCACCCGGTTCGGCCTGCCAAAAATGCTGGTGTTTGACCATGGAAGACAATTCGATAATGACCCCCTGAGATTATGGCTGGAAGGTCACGGCGTCGCGGTTGCTTATTCTGCCGTCTGCCACCCTCAGACCAACGGGCAAGCAGAGGCAGCCAACAAGCAGATTTTGAATGGCCTAAAGAAAATGGTGGATGACCTCAAGGGCAGATGGGCCGACGAACTCCCCAGCATACTCTGGTCAATCCGGACCACCCGGAAGGAGTCTACGGGCCAGACCCCGTTCGGCCTGGTGTATGGTGCAGAGGCCTTACTACCAGTTGAGGCCAGGATCCCCTCCCTGCGCTCTTTACAATACGACCAGGCTGAGAATGAGGTAGCAATGGCAGAGGCCTTGGATCTGGTCAATGAGGTGAGAGAGGAAGCCAGCACCAATATCGTCGCCTACCAGCAACGAATGAGGAAGGCGTACAACAAAAGAGTGCATCAGCGAAATTTTCAGATGGGTGATCTAGTCCTCAGAAAGACACAGGCCGTGGGAAGATCGAGAGAGCACGGCAAACTTAGCGCTAATTGGGAGGGTCCATACCAGGTAACTCAAATCTTAGGGCCGGGCACGTATAAAATCGCCAATCTAGAGAGCCAAGAGTTGGGTGCTCACTGGAACGCTGACACCCTGAAGAAATATTATGTTTAAAGCAGAATCTTAAAGTAGTCTTCGTTTCTTTAAAATTGGCGGAGAACGGTCAAAGAATGTCGACGGCTCCGACCACCCTTGTGATAGATTTTTACGAAGAAATGAAAAGATCCTCAGTCTATACTCGTTGCCTGTTCAAACTCGCGTTTTCACACACAAATGAGCAGGGGGCAATAGGGGGAGGCCCCCCTGTTGCCAGAACCAAGGAAAATAGCCCCCCCAACAAAAATTCAAACGCCTCCCTGCAGGCAGGGTGCGGGCCCCCTGGACTCTGACCAAGAGCCAGGAACAGGCCAAACGAACAAGGACTGGGGGCAAGCCCCCCAACCTTGTATAAAAAACGCATAATGCCACCCTGCCAGCCTCTGGGCAGGCAGGGGGCAGGCCCCCTGGACTCTGACCAAGGGCCAGGGATAGGCCGAACGAACAAGGACTGGGGGCAAGCCCCCCAACCTTGTATAAAAAACGCATAATGCCACCCTGCCAGCCTCTGGGCAGGCAGGGGGCAGGCCCCCTGGACTCTGACCAAGAGCCAGGGACAGGCGGAACGAACAAGGACTGGGGGCAAGCCCCCCAACCTTGTAAAAAAAACGCATAATGCCACCCTGCCAGCCTCTGGGCAGGCAGGGGGCAGGCCCCCTGGACTCTGACCAAGAGCCAGGAACAGGCCAAACGAACAAGGACTGGGGGCAAGCCCCCCAACCTTGTATAAAAAACGCGTAATGCCACCCTGCCAGCCTCTGGGCAGGCAGGGGGCAGGCCCCCTGGACTCTGACCAAGAGCCAGGAACAGGCCAAACGAACAAGGACTGGGGGCAAGCCCCCCAACCTTGTATAAAAAACGCAGCCAAACTCTGGAAAACGAAGAAAGTAAAGAAAAGACGAACATTCAAAGATTAATCTAGAAAAGAGTAGAACGGTTTTAACAAAGCCCAAAATAAAGATCCAGAAGGGTCAGAGCATTACAGACAAAGCTGGCCATTCTAAGGCTCAGCACAAAAATTATCAACAAAGAGCAAAGGCCTAAGCATCAGGCACACCATGGTCGGGACCGGCAGGCTCCTTGGGGGTTCCAGCTGCCAGAGCTTCATTCTTGGCAGCATAAAGGTTTCGAAATGCGTCCTCGTCAAAGACAGGAAACATTTCCTTGATTACCTCCATAACAAGCTCCAAGGAGGAAGTAGCCCCATTTTCAAAACTCAAGTCCGAGGCAGCTTCAGCTTCCTTCAGGATGGCATCTTTCTCATCTTGCCACCCAGCCTGAGCCAGTTTGAAGTCTGAGCTGGTTTTGGACAGTTCTTCCTCCAGATCAGCTGCTTTCTTCTTGAGATGCTCCATCTCAGCCGGGGACGTTTCAGCACGCTCCACTGCCAGGCGGCTCTCCCTCAGTTCCACCTCGAGCCTGGAAGCCTCCCTCACAGCCTGCTCCCCCTGAAGCCTCCATTGGTTGGCCTGCCCCTTCACTTCCTCCAGCTCGTTCTCTTGTTTGGACAGCTGGTCCTTCAGGCCCCCAATCAGGGTCACATCCCTTTCAACCACGGCCAGGCGATCAGGGGGAGGGGCCCCAGGGGTGATAGTCAGCTCCTCGTCACTTAGGCGACTGAGGGCCGCCAGTTCGGCAGAAGCCTGCAACACCCTGGAAGTACGTTGTACGTACTGAATCACCTGGTGGGAAGTGTTGGTTATCGACTTAATGAGGCGATCTGCCAAAACAGTACTAGAGTCCGCGAGCAAGCCTGATACATCAACACTGTCACCCGCAGCATAGTGGAGCTCTGCATTCCCCTCCAAAAGAGAAGTGCCCGGGACGTCGTGAGCAGGGCGTTTCGCCTCCGGGGTCTCCACGTCGGCCTCTAAGTCAACCATAGGCACGGCCCCTGGAGCCTCCCTACTCCTTTTTCTCCTACGGACCAGGGGAGCACTCTCTCCAGTTTGTTCAGACTCCGCAGGGTGAGACCCCGGGGAAGCATGTGCCCTAGCAGGGGAATCATCCTGGCGGCGAGCATAGGAGGGGGTCGCCACAGAAGTAACTTCAGCCTCCCCACCCTGAGCATTGGGAGAGGGAGCTGCCGGCTTTAGCCGGGGAGGGAAGGGGAGCCGTCGACCAGAAGCGAGCCCCTTCACAAACCTCATCAAGTTCTTCTCTCCTTTCTTGAAGTTGGAGGGAAGAAGGGGGACTTTTCGAGTGACAAAGAACTCCTCAGTCAGACCAAGCCTCCTCACCTGCTTCCTGGTCCAAAGGCGAGAAGCAGCACCTGCAAGACGGGTAAAAAGGCCAGTTAAGAAAACAGGGATGAGAACCTCAGGAAAAATCACCAGGCCAGTTGAAGCCCCTGAACTACCTTCAAGGCCGGGAATCAAACCCAGCGGGAGCAGATATTCATCCGTGGTGATAAGGTCTGCGTGAGGAAGCCAGAAAGCAGGCTCATTGGGAGGAGCCCCCTCAGTAACCTTAAATTTCTTAATCAATTCTTCATCTGCCTGACTCAGCTTCACCTTCAAGTCTTTTCCCCCGACACCCGGGTGATATTCCTCACGGGTTTCCAGGCGGGTATGTACGTGGTTCCTAAAATGCCTAGGGATCCGCCACCCTGAAGCACTATGTACGTACAGGAAATTATCTTTCCAGTCTTTCAGGCTGTTTAAGGCCGGCCAGACCAGAGCGTGTTTTTTCGATTTCAGAATGGACCAGTACCCAGGGGAGTCATCCCCCCTTGATGAGGATACCATTTGCAGCCAAGCCATGGCACGCAAAGCATCAATAGAGGGCCCCTCCCCGTGGAAGAGGCAAGTCCAGGTCTAAGCCACCAGGGTCCTGATAGCTGAGGCAGTCAATTGGGCAATGGCCACGTTCATCCTCCTGAAAGCCTCCTCCAAGAAGGGGTGAAGAGGGAATCATAGGCCGAATTCCAAGTTTTTGTGGTAGACAGCCACACAGCCGTCAGGAGGGCAACACACCGTATCTTTCTCCCCTGGGACTATAACGGTGTACCCCTCCCCGAAGTTGTAGAACTTCTCAATCTCCCCGGCAGCATTACTCTCCAGAATTAGGTCTCGGTTTTTGGTCTCGGGGTAGGTTCTCAAAGGAACCAGGTATTTGTGTTTGTCCAAGAAATACTTTTTCCCTCTTTCCCTGGGAGCAAGGCCGGCAACGGTGGAAGGGTCAATCTCCAATGCACCATCGTCGGAGTCGACGACGTCAGAGGACGCGGGTTCGGGTGAGTTGGCACCCCCATCTTCCTCGGGGCGGTTTTCCCCGCCAGGTCTGACCCTAGAGGAAGAGGCCAAGTCAGATCTCCCCCCTCTCCTGTCCTCCGTCCCCCCAGATGACGGACTAAAGGTAAGAGCGCGAGCACGAGACATTCTATTTCGCGAAAGAATATGAGAAAAAGGAAGAAAAACTAAGAGTTGGAATCAAGATTCTAACCTAGAAAGATGATCGTCGCCGAAAAAGGTCCGAAGTTAGACGCCCTTCGAAATCTTGAAAGAAGTTCTCAGCAGCAAAGAGAGTGAAGAAGAAGTGGAAGTTCGAGTTTTGAAAAGCGCTAAAAAGGGAATTAGGGGAAGAAAATGGGCTTATATAGGTCTGGGCAGTCGAAGGGTCGCCTCTCTCTGCAAAGCTCACCCCGCAAATCATCCCCCACGTGTCGCAACTCTAACAACCAACCTCCTCATCCCAAGAAAGCCTCGAGAAGGCAAATAGACGCCAGGAACATTTATTCTCTCGATGACGTCACTCTCCCTCCAGATAATAATAATAAAAACAAAAACAAATAATAGCAAATAATAAAAATACCACATGTAAACCAAGCCGCCTGATCTTTTCATTAAAACTAAAGAAAACCCGAAAAATGGGCAAGTTACATAGCATGCAAGCCAGGAATACAAAAGGAGCCTCTATTTCCGGCTCATTATGCCTGCACCCCTCGGGCAGGCCTAATCATCGTCAGAGCCCGGGGAGTAATCCCCAGGGCTGTTGCGCCCTCCAATGTCAGATCCCCAGTCCCAATCATCGGAATCTTTGAAGGGATCTGCCGAATCATCATCATCCCCACGACCAGAGGAGTAACCCTGGCCGTCACTGTCGCCGGAGTCCCGGCTGCTGACATCCCAGTCCCTACCATAAGGGACTGTCTCGGTATCATCACAGGAGCCGCAGCCAACCTTCTTCCTCAGGGGAGAAGAAGGGCCCGACTCGGAAGAAGACAGACCTGAGCAGTCGGGGTCGAATTGCTCAGGGTGCAGCCATGGAAAACATTCATGGCACCCCCTGTCGAAACAACCCCCACCCTGGGGGCAGCGCCTGAACCTTGGAGCAGCTAGAGAAGCCCTCTGAGGACGTTTGCCCGCTTTGATAAGAGCCCTCCTGAACTTTCGGGGACGTTGAACGCGGGATCGCCGGCTACGACGCAGAATGAGAAAAGACGCCCGGGAGTACCTTAGCTTCCAACGCCCCGCAAAGCGACGGCTCACTACGCGAGCTCCACGACAGAAAAGCACTCTAGTAATCCACGACATTTTCTCTGAAGGAAGAAGAAGAGAAGGTTGAAGATGGGTTGTGAAAATAGCAAAGAAACCGTAATTTATACGGAGGGTAGCCAAATCATTAAATGGCGCCACAACTACTTTGATAGGGGGCACGGCCAATCAGCGCACCCGCACGCTGCCCAAAAATCCGCTGGGAATAGGAAGCAATCATCACTAAAAGAACATTCCAACCTCGGGAACAAGCAGTGCATTAAATGCAAGAGTTCAAGAGTCAACTGCACCCCATCTCAAGAGACGCCTGCCAAGAGGAAGACCCCGCCTCCCTCTGGCCGGCGTGGGCCAATTGATGGGAGTTGACCAAGTACCACGGGTCGCCCGCCTGCAGGGCCCCGGAGCGGTTCGCCCCTAGGGCGAATTTAGAATCACCCGTCAGCCCTCCCTGCGAGGGACTACAGAGAGAACCCCGAAGGGCTTGCGCCTGCCGAGCAGGGCCTTCTGCCAGCCGAGCAGGGCCTCCAAGTTCTCATCGTGCTGGTTTCCAGGGTGCCCTAACCCCCAGTACAAGCAGGGGAATCCGAGGGCCCATCCGTCATTCCGTCTCAGGTAATGGAAAGTGGGTGGACGAGGAGAAGCCACGTGTCGTCCTCTCGACCACCCATTTTCCCGCTCTTCTCCCTCTCTTCCTCTCTCTCTTGTGGGAAGGTATAAATACCCACCCATTTCCCACATAGAGGGGGTTGGATTTTCTCTCTCTAGACTCTTACTCCTAAAAATCGCCACCTAGTTCCTCACGAGCTAGGTTCGTCAAGGCATTCACGGACTGACTTAGGCATCGGAGAGGGTTCCCTCGGACAACCTCCGAGGCCCTGTGCGTTGCTTGTGCAGGGAGCTGACTCACTCCGCCGGGAAGGTCCGACTACAGGAGGAGGGAAAGGAGAGATCGAAGGAAATCAAGTAAAGCGATACCCGAACACTAAGGACCCGAATTCGTAATCGGGTCAACTGATTCCTTAACCGGAACAACTCTCATTGCCAATGGTTTTGGACATCCGGAAACCGTCGATTCTGAGTAAGGGGTGAGGGTACATATTGGGAAGCCAACATCCGATAGATGTCAACACCCAATCCCGCCCGCACTATACCGGCCTCTACTAATCAATCGGTGGGCTGATATCCTAGTTCTTTTGTTGTGGTGCAAGTACTGTAACATCCGTTGTTTTAACCCTAAACCTTTTGCTATGTCGGTTGCTTAACGACAAGTAAGTTTTGTCATCAAAGTAGTTGTGTTTACATTCTTTGCATGCAATTTCACGTCACAAGCAGGCCATGAAAAGATGCACGTAGGGGAGTAGAGAGTACTAGTATACCTTACCTGGTATTCTGCTTAAGATGTGTCGGTTCGGTATTAATAGAGACGCGTCGAACCTAATGAGGCAAGCACCAGGACTAATACGGAACCCGACCATCACTATACTCAATTTTAGTTGTTTTACGTTTTGAATTCCGTGTTAGGTGATTTTGCATGCGATCATAAGGTCATAAAAGCAATAAATCATACGAAAAATTGTAAATGCGAATGTAAGTAAATCACATAGTGAGGAGTTGCACCCTCAGAGTATACACTAAACGGGACACGATGCATAGATAGTTTGAGAACGGATCTCGGAATTACTCGGGTCTATTTAGTGTGTTTTAGTGTTTGTGGTTGAAGTTGGGACGTTACGCATTTTAGTAGATGTTTGTGGGCCTAGTTCCCACATCTAATGCTGTCGTAGTGCATAATAATAGAAAGTGCGAATATGGAAAGTTTTGTTTAGATGGCAACCTAGTGACGATACGACTTCGACAAGCGGATCCTCCTAGCTTGACCAGTTATTCCGGCAGTGTTCCGTTACCGTTTGACCTTCCTGCGGCTATTCCGACAGAGCTTCGTTGCTTAAGACTAGTTCTGCGGTTAATCCGAAAGAACCTGGGTACTAGTTTTGAGCTAGTCGATCACATGCACCTCGGTATCGAGTGGAGTGTTCAAAGGTGAGGAGTAGCATCGATGTCGCTTTTATTATCGGAACTACGATCGAGTGGATCGTTTGCCTCGGGTGTCGGAGTGCGAGCCCCTAGCGAGAGTTTAGAAGGAGAAGAGAAGATTGAATGTTGTTTGTTCAAATGAGGGCGTGAAGGGAGGTATTTACAGGTGTTTTTGGCCCTCGTCACCCATATAGGCGCCCGAGCTGGGGCGCACTAAGACTCAGGCGCCTCTGTCCGGGCATGGGGAGCCTCAGGCGCGTCAGGTGGTGCGTCAGGTGGGATGTAAATTACGTGGGATCTGATTTCCATGTCTGGCCCTAACGGTTGGGATTATCCTATTGAGCTTGAATCCTTAAAATTCCGGACTGTCTCCTAACAAGTGTCTCGGGAAGGTCTTAAGGGTTGTAATGTAGGGAGGCTAGTATTTGGGTGCTAGCTGACTGGCCTGTTCATTTTTGTTTTCATTTTTTTTTGCTTTTCGTTCGGACTTTGCACTTAAAGTCGAGTTGAATGATTGGGGGTTTCATTTTGACCGTTGAGTTTGGTCTTAATTGTCGAATTGGCCTAGTAGTTTGGTCTAGGTTTTATATTTTTTTTTCTTTGGCTCTTTTTAGCCATTTTAGACTCTTTTATTTTGTCAAACTAGCACCTATGGTTGGAATTGGTCGGTCTTTGTTCGGGAGGTGCTTATTGTGGGAAACGGTTTTGCCTTCTGTCTTCGATCACAAGATAAGAGACTATCTAGGTTTGTCATAGGATTCGGGGATACTCGTTCTAAGGGATAGTTTGTGGCTTTCTATACCAGGCATGGAATAGGTAAAAGAGGAACACGGGATCTCGCTTCTTGTAATTCTTCGTCATTTTGAGGTATGTCTTATTATTATCGATAAATGGCATAGTACCGAGTCGTAAGCGAGAAACGCATGTTTTAAATCAAGCGATTGTCGAGGCGTGTTGTAAAGAAGAAAAGTTTATTTCTTTTTATTGATAGTAATAAGCGGGCTATGGGCCCGAGATATTGTTTTCGGAGAGGTGGAGGACAGATCCCCTCGCACCTCTTGACTCGAAATAAAATACATTTGTTATACTATTAGGTCAGGGCCCTAAGACGAACTAGACTCTGACTCAGACACAAATTTACTCGTCTCGGCCGACGCCCTTGGGTTGTCAGGATCTTCCTCAATATTCCGGATATTCTCCTCTACGTGGTCGAGGTGGGAAAAATTGATGGTGTCGTCAAACACAGCGTGAATGCTAAAGGGTTTTGTGGTATTGTTTGGTTTCTTGGGTGGAGGGAGATTAATGGTCCCATTTTCGATCATATCTTGTATGGCATGTTTGAGTCGAAAGCAAGATTCGGTATCATGCCCGTTACCTTGGTGATATAGGCAATAAGCATTAGGGGTCCAACTTTTGCCTCGTTTGCTAACTGGTGGATCCGGAGTGGGACCCAAAGGTGAGAGTAACCCTTGATCGACTAGGCACTTAAGAGCTTCAATGTAAGATGAGTTGATCGGGGTAACTTTTCTCAGTGACCTTCCTACTTTGTTGGGTGTGGTCCCGTAAGGTCTTGGTGTTCCTTCCGTATCGACTTTAGGAAGCTCCGATCGGGCGGAGGATTGGGATAATCTATCCTGGGTAGGCTTTTGGCCATGGTAATTGTTTAGGTTGGCATTTGTATCGCCTTCGGTGTCTCTACTCTCAAGGAAATTGAGGCGGCTATCGATGTAGCGGACGGATAAAGTCAAACGGGTTACTAAAGTATGGATGTTGTGAACCAATTTGGCTAGGGTATTGACATCGTTGCGGATGCTTTTGATGGCGCCTGAATCTACCGACATGTTGTGGATTGATCCTAGTGGGAAAGGATAAAAAAAGTCAGATCGGACCCACCGGACGACTTAGAAACTCAAGGAATGCTCGTGACTGAGCGACGCGGTAATGAAACCCTTGACCTGTGGGTGCGCGCGGTCACTGGCCTAGGGATTCGTGTGCTTTAGACTCTTGGTGTATTTGGCGAGAAGCCTAATGAATTTTAAATCTCTGTAACGAGACGATTTGACGCAAGCCTCGGAGGTGAGGCTTAATGAGGACTTCTCGAAATGAGACGACCCAAAATGTAAGGCCTCGAGTAGAGGCAATCCTAGTAACCAACACAGACAGCTAAACACGCGGTTGTACGACGTAAGAAGTTGATCGCGATCCCGGCTCAGGATCAAAGAATTTTAATATTTTTTCGAAAACGACCGATACTCGCAGAGGAAAGTCTTTTTCTTCGAAAGATGATTTCGTAAAATTAGGGTGACGATGGTGTGGTAACATCATTGGTGATGTGAAATGTGCGTTGCTATGTGTGTGTCGGGAATCCGATGATAGTAAAATGCAAAAAAATGTTTTCCTCTTTTTTTTTTGAAATGTACACGGTCCTCAGATGGACTGGTTTTCAAAAATGACGAAGTGACGTTTTTATCGAGACTACTATTAATTAGCTAGTTCAATAGTGGGCGTGTGTGGTGCTTTAAAGGTGTGACTAAATCCTTGTCAAGGGTTTAGGTAGTAAATACTGTTTTTTTAGAAAACTTTTTTTTTTAAAAAAAAAAAACGAGCGATCCACGTTCGCTGGTTGCAATAAATAGCATTCGACAATGGATGGTGGTGTGTTGTGAAAAGTGTTTCGAGAATGTAACCGTTTTGGATTCCTTGACTTCATTAATTGAAGCTTCGGTTGTGTTAACGGTATGTGTGTAAAAAAAAACTTCTTCTTTTTTTTTGAAAATAAAACGTAACCGTTTGGTGTGCCTTTATCCCATTAATTGGGAGTCTCGGTAATATTAACGGTATTCGTTGTTTGATGGGTTTTATTTTAGCCATGAGACGACGTTCAAAAATGTATTTTTTTTTTCTTCGAAAACTTCGAGTGTAAAATTTGCCATGACAAGGGCGTCTTAAAACGTGTTGCTTTTTTTTCTAGAAATCTTGACTTGACCGGAGTATCGGTGTTTAAGAAATCGTTTTGGAAAGATGACATATTTTTCGAAAAGGGAATTGGGTGCGGTTGAATATGTTGGCGTGGTTGAATCCAGATTTTTAGTATTTTATTTGGGTTGAGTTTTTCAATCACGCTACACATAACTAGGAATGCGTACACTCATGCAGGATTCAGACTCGAGTAGGTTAGGGTAGGCAACCGCCCACGAATAGTCCTTACTTAGGCATTGACAATGGTCTGGGGAGACGGGTGTCATACCGTTCGTTCAGAACTATCCACTTATTATTCCCGCGAGGTACGCGTTAGGCGGTCGGAGCGTCAATCGAGGATCTCTCCGCGTGTCCCTAAAAATGTTACCGCGAAGAGCTCGATTGGTCCTGATATCGGTTAGGGTGGGCTTTTTAGGGCCAAAGCCTGTAGTGACCACAACTAGAAACTAAGAGATGAGCTTCACCGACCTCGTTCAAGTTACACCACCGCTGGAAACTTGTTTCCAACTCCCTAGTGGGGTCGCCAAACTGTGGACGTCCGTCCGCACCGCCCGGCGCCCCGGGCACGCACGCGGGGGATCGACCCGGTTTTTCAACGTGTGGCAGCGGCCACCCACACGGCCCCCTCCCTGCCAGGGACCAGTCCGATCTCGCGTACGGGGCGAAGTGTCGGACCTCGATTTGGATGACAATCCAGACCTGTACTAAACGGGTGTGGGCACCCGTGTTTCCATTTGGGAATCGATCGAGTCGTGGTTGTAAATGTTTAAAGGCCGTTTTGTTTGGGTAAGGCGACCTTTTTAGTGAACTGAAGTTGTTGCCGATTTGTGGAGTCGCCACCGAGTCAATTATGGGGACTCGGAAACCATTCAAGTCAACTTTGATCCCTTGACGGCTCAAAGTTGAGTGGCACGGGACCTAAAGATAAAGACTTGTACCCTTAAGCACTCCATGCCTGGAATGACTCTCATTGCCAATGGTTTCGGATATCCGAAAACCGTCGATTCTGAGTAAGGAGTGAGGGTACGTATTGGGAAGCCAACATCCGATAGATGTCAACACCAAATCCCGCCCGCACTATAGCGGCCTCTACTAATCAATCAGTAGGCTGATATCCTAGTTCTTTTGTTGTGGTGGAAGTACTGTAACATCCGTTGTTTTAACCCTAAGCATTTTGATATGTCGGTTGTTTAAGGACAAGTAAGTTTTGTCGTCAAAGTAGTTGTGTTTACATTCTTTGCATGCGATTTCTCGTGACAAGCAGGTCATGAAAAGATGCACGTAGGAGACTAGAGAGTACTAGTATTATACGTATTAGCAAATCAATTTTAACGCGATAATACGGATATTAGTCATTCTCGTGGTATACCTTACCTGGTATTCTGCTTAAGATGCGTCGGCTCGGTATTAATAGGGATGCGTCGAACCTAATGAAGCGAGCACCGGGACTAATACGGAACCCGACCATCACTTTGTTCAGTTTTAGTTGTTTTACGTTTTAAATTTCGTGTTAGGTGATTTAGCATGCGATTATAAGGTCATAAAAGCAATAAACCATACGGAAAACTGTAAATGCGAATGTAAGTAAATCACATAGTGAGGAGTTGCACCCTCGGAGTATACACTAAACGGGACACGATGCACAGATAGTTTGAGAACGGATCTCGGAATTACTCGGGTCTATTTAGTGTGTTTTAGTGTTTGTGGTTGAAGTTGGGACCTTACGTATTTTAGTAGATGTTTGTGGGCCTAGTGGTTACATCTAGTGTTGTCGTAGTGCATGATAATAAAAAAGTGCGAATATGGAAAGTTTTGTTTAAATGGCAACCTAGTGACGATACGAATTCGATAGGCGTATCCTCCTAGCTTGACCAGTTATTCCAACAGAGTTTCGTTGCCGTTTGACCTTCCCGCGGCTATTCTGGCAGAGCATCATTGCTAAAGACTAGTTCTGCGGCTAATCCGACAGAACCTTGGTACTAGTTTTGAGCTAGTCAATCACAGGCACCTCAGTATCGAGTGGAGTGCTCGAAGGTGAGGAGTATCGTCGATGTCGCTTTTATTATCGGAACTACGATCGAGTGGATCGTTTGCCTCGGGTGTCGGAGTGCGAGCCCTTAGCGAGAGTTTAGAGGGAGAAGAGAAGATTGAATGTTGTGTCGAAATGAGGGCGTGAAGGGGGGTATTTATAGGCGTTTTCGGCCCTCGTCGCCCATATAGGCGCCCGAGCCGGGGCGTACTAAGACTCAGGCGCCTGGGTCTGGGCGTGGGGAGACCCAGGCGCGTCAGGTGGTGCGGTTGGAGTTCTGAGGATACGGTTTTGATACTTTCCAGAAACCGAGAGGGAGGAGTGTGATATGATTCTTGGGGATTAAGTTTACCCCAGGTTTGACCTAGCGCCGTGGGTTTAGTGGACCCCGGGTGTTCATCCCGAGGTTCGCTTGGCGCGGTGTTGACTCGATTCGAGTTTCGGGACCGACTCGGGGTCCCGGTGTCAGAATTGACTCTAATTAGTGTCTATGCGATCGTAATGACACGACTAAGGCTGTCATCATGTTAGTTTAATTTGTCCGAGTAATTTATTTGATCCGTTCTATAGAAAAACTATCTAGAACACCGCGAACCCGCGTCGCGTTGCAGTCCTATCGTCATCGGGTGTTTGTTGGGCACTTCTGCAGCCACCAGGTCCAAATCTAGGTGTCTATAATTCAATATTTGATTATAGAATCAATATCGAATATTTAGAGTGGATTTTGAAAAAGATGTTTGTAAATCGTTTTTTGATTGTATTAAGACGAAATAGTTCCTCCACGTTGTAATGTCGTTATTAATCTTTTCAGACCATGTGATCATTACTCAGCTTCAACGAAATTATGCTTAACATGATTTGATGATTGATTCCTTTAGATTCGATATTCGACTATAGAGTCGATATCGAATCCTAGGGATGACACTCTATTGCTAATTATGGTAGTAGTAATATTAATAATGATATTAGAAACGATAAAAATAAAAAACACGACAACGACGCTTGACGACGGAAAAAACGAGAAGAAGGAAGAGAAGAAAGAGAGAGATCGGTATTTGTAACACCCTCAACCTACATGCTAATTTCGACCTCGATCACGGACTCGTAGTAACGGCGCTTGAGTAAGAGTAACGAGGATATAGGAGGAGTATGGAGTTGTATTCTGGCTTAGCTTGGTTCGGTTTTCCTATAGGATTTCTAGAGGAGAATCGGGATGATATTTTTGTATAGTTTGCCTAAGGTTTGCTAGAAATTATGGTGGTGAATTGATGTCGAGAATTGTTGATGTTATGAATGAATGTTGTAGATGTGTCGTAATTGTGTTGCGGGGGTGGGGTATTTATAGGAAGAAATACACGACTTGGGATAGAAGATATCGATTTTTGGATAGGAAAGGTATTCTATTTCGGATAGGAAAAGCTTGCTTAAGGGGGAAGAAACACCCGGTTTTAGGAGATGTAGGATTTCGATTTTGGCTGATTTTATGAGGTATTTGATTTTGAATCGGATTCTCGAAAGCTGCGTGACAGATTTTTCTGCCTCGGAAATGTCTTTGCCCGGGGTTTGACCCGGTCGCTAAAAGACGGTTTTGCCCTTGGTCTCGGTTTTCACCCAAATTAGTCTCATTTGACTGGGAGCGACCCACTGGGCCTGAATTCAGGTCTGTTTGATGAGATTCTTACTCCGCTAAAAGTTCGCGGCAACTACTATTGATACCGAGTCCGAAAATCGAGCGTATTAAGTCATGTTTACGTCCGATCATCATCGGGTGTTCTTTGGAAACTGCTATAGACACCTGGCGGTCAAAATGTGGGTGTCTACAATTTTGCTCCTTTTTTACGACTTCGAGTGAATGTCACTTTACGTGCGTTTTATTGCGACGAATTTCTAGTCGGATTCGATATACGACGTATCGGAACAGCCAGCCTTCGCCATGAGAATTCGGGACGGGACATCGAGGCTTCGGGATCAAGCTAGCACCACGCTTTGGTCCCGAACTCAGCATGTCCAGACGCCAGAGGTCAGACGCCCGAATATCGGGCCGCCAGCCCTCAAGCACCTGAACTATTTGCCGCCTCACTTCAGGCGCCTGAGTTCCGGTCTGTAGTCTTATGCACGTTCCTGCCTCTGTCCTCTAGTTAATACGTCATACAATACGTAATTGATTAGGGTCTGCTCAGCTATTCAGTTTACGGTTTTCAATTTACGATTCATTTACGAGTTCGTTTATTGTTTGCGTCACCGTTTCTAACTCGCCAATTTTATATCTTTCGCTCGTTGTATTGTGAATTCCGGGTTATATTACGCCCGTAAATTTGTAATATATTTTCGAGTTTATTTATTTTCGATGTTTGCCATTTATTGCTTTTAAATGAACATCGCATGCGAAAACAGCTTTGACATATTCAAGATGCATTAAACGATGTAGTGAACACATATTTCTTATGTATAGCCCAAAACACTGTTTGCATAACATTTCACCGTATTACTAGCGCGCGCATTAAAAAACCAATCTATATCTTAGAAGAAACCGCTATGTGCGGGCGGGGTTGGTGTCCTTTGTGGGCTCCCCAATACATACGCTCACCCCTTACTCAGAACCTCGGTTTCCGGATGCCCGAAACCGTTGGCGAACGAGAGTCATTCGATACACGATGCCCGATAACTCGGCATCGGTATCGTTATGCAAAGGGACGAACCCCATAAGCTCTAGTACTAAACTGGACCGTGCTTTATGCACGAGACACCCAAGTATAGAGTGGGTTCGAACGGACCCGAACTCCACAAAGTTCGGTGGCGACTCCAAACTTCGATTTAAATTTCGACCCGAGAACAATCTTCCACTGGAAACATATCGCCGCCTAAACCCGCGCGTGGCCGCGTCAGGGTGGACCTATGTCATGTCCACAATTTGGCGACTCCGCTGGTGATACCTGATGTACAACTTGTCATCAGGATCTTCAGGGTGAGACTTGAGAGGAAATCGATTGGTTTGTACAATACACGCATTAGTTTTTCGGTTCATGCATAACCCTAATTTTACCTGGGCCGGTACTGGCGACCGACGTCCTACTATACCGCGATGTATTTCAAATTGGTTATGTCAAGGTGTTCATTGCTAATTCGTACAGGTTTCGCGGCATATCCTCATACAAATCGGTAAGGGACGGAGTCCGTCCCGATTATCGGAAAGGTCATGCGCACTGGTATAGACATTATATAGACCGACCGAGACTTAGTGTAAAGCATACATGATGTCGTCATAATGCTTGTTTGACTACATGCTACTTAGTTTCCGTGTCGTTTTTCAAAAACCGTCATTTCAAAAATGCATCTTTTCAAAAAAAAATGTCAAGTTTTCAAAAACTCGGAATGCTGTCAAAATTTAGACTTAAGATTTGACTCAAACACAAGCCTATTTTCTAGCCGGCATGTTGTCCATTTTAAAACTCGAAAACCTTTCGACTTTTCAAAAAAAAAAACTCGGTCCTGTCCTCCGAATTTTAAAAGTCGGGACCGTCCTCCGAATTTTTCGGAATTCAGTCTCGTCTTCAAAACCTTCCTTATTTTAGGACCTACCGTGTTTCGTGTGTCGGGTCTTCTCGTAAGTCGTCGAAGGTTTATAGCGTCGAAACTTCTTCGATCCTACTTCGCAGGTTTCTTCCCCATCCCAAGTCCGCCTTGTCTCAAAAGCACGACCGACCCACGTAAGGCATACCCTTACAAAGGAAAGTCTGTCAAAGACACTCGAGTCCAAAGTCTGGGGAAATCTCACGTGATTTTTTCCTTCGAACGGGATCCGGCCCACATAGTTGAATCCTAAGGAAGTGGCACCACCCATGAGTCACCCGTCTAGGCGTCTTTCTCGAGTCGTTTTCTCGTTTAGTCTTTTCCTTGCTCGGGGTATACAGTTTTGATTCCGAGGTCTGGGTCCGACGTTTCTGATTACGCGGTGTTCTTACAGACTGGCCACCGTCAACCAGGCTCAGAATGGAGCAAGCTTTGAACAACTTGAAAACCTCGATGGACGCCATGGTCTCCAAGGAGACTGAGATTGAGGTCCAACTGTTAGCAATGAGGGTCGATCAAACAGCCATCAATGCTCGGCTGACTGTTGTGGAGCAAGGGACTCCTAACGCTGAGACTGAAAACACTGGGCCCATTGCCGAACTGGTTAGCGTGGTGCGCCGACTAGAGGAACAGGTCCACCTGTCCGGGAATAAAACTATCCACATGGAGAATGCCCGGATTTATTCTCTTTTGCACAGTGAGTTGCCCGCCAACCTAAACATCACGGGCATGCCGATGTTCGAAAGGACCGAAGATTCGTTACTTCACATTCGGGCCTTCAAAGAGTTCATGGCCATCAAGGGAGTAAAATCGAGTACGTTCAAGAACTTGTTCGTTGCTTCCCTTGAGAAGCACCCACGGGCCTGGTACTATAGGCTAGACCCAAAAAATACCAAATTTGGGATGATGTGGCTACGAAATTTGCTCGGAACTATGCTGATAATACCGAGATCCAAACCACTATGCGCTCCCTGGAGGTTATCGCCCAAGAGCCCAAAGAAGGTTTTACAAAATACCTTCAACGCTGGAGGGCCGAAAGTGTAAAGCTGGTCGATAAGCCCAGCGAGAAAACTCTGGTGGAGACATTTGTCAAGAACCTCCTCCCCTCCTACCGGGTCCATCTTCGGTACGCTCTCATACCCAATTTCAATAACACCCTTACTGAAATGGGTATGAGAATTAAAGACGATCTGAGGCTAGAGGGCTTAACTAAAGCCTCTAGCAAGGGTTATCAAGGGGCCTCCTCCTCTGCTAAGGCCTCAGCTGCAACCCACAGTATTTTCGACGAGGTCAATCTACTAGATGCCTTATCCAAGAAGAATAAGCTACCTTGGTTATTCACCGATATAGGTACCACCTATACTTACGCCTTACAAAGGCTATCTTCGAAGGGTCTAATCCAACTGATAGGCCCAACTCTTGAGGTTCCAGTCAACCGACGGTCCAAAAGCTACGATGCTCAAGCCTATTGCCAATACCACCGAGGCAATGGGCATGACACCGAAAAATGCTAGATGTTGAAGCATCTTATTCAAGACTTGATCGAGATGGTAATATTTCGTTGCTTGGAAACAAACCGAGTAACAAGGATAATCCTTTCAGTTCCCATGTCGTCTTTACCGGGGAGGTGATCGACAGTTCTCATCTTATCTCTCCTTTCATCCCGCAAGTGAACGGGATCTGGTTCGATGATGAAGACGACGTTTACCTCATAAAAGAGGAAGTTGTCCCCATTACTAGTGAGGAAATACGAAAGCCTAAGTCCAAGGCTCTAGCCAGTAACCACCTCACCCGCTCTAGCCGTCCCTATCAACCTACTAGCTCTAGGGACACCTCTATCCCAGCAACCGTCACTGAGCCAGTCAGGACGGAAGTCGTCATTGAAGAGCCAACTACTGACCTGGCTCTGGTCAAGCAGCTGAAGAAAACCCGAGTTAACCTCACTATATGGCAACTCCTAGTCAGCTCACGCACAAGAACATCGGGAGGCACTTACTAAGGCTCTCGATCAAATCAAGATCGACTCAACCACTACCCCCACTGATATGGTAGCCACAGTTATGCCCTACCTCAAGGGCAAATCCAAGGAAGAAGACCCATTACTTACCTTTTCCGGAGCCGATCTGCCACCGTTCGGGCTTCCCACAATTTAGCCCTTTACATCAAGGTAATATGCCGGGAGAAATATCTCCCGATGACCCTGATAGATGATGGATCCGCAGTTAATGTCATTCCCTTAAGGAATGCTAAAGCTCTTGGTATTACCGAGGCTGAATATATACCGACGGCTCAGACTATTCAAGCCTTTGAGGGGATCCGGAAGTCGGTAGCCGGAGCAATTGATAAGTGTAGTTTGTAGTGCCTATTTGTTGTGTTTGGTCCCGGTTTCTCTTGTGAAATCGCTCTTTGGGAGCGGTTTCTGGGCTACTTATGCTTCTTCTAGTTCGTTTTAGGATCCCAAGACCATTCATGGAGAATTGGAACGATTCCGAATCGTTTCCTACACATTTGGAGCCAACGAAGAAAAGAAACGATCACTCGGGTGCCTTAGACTCGATCCCGAGCACCGAGAGTCGATGAGAAGCCCATGAGAAGCAAGGAGGGATCTTTATGATCATATTGGAGGCCTACAAGACCCTTCCCGGGCGGGAAGTGTAGCTTTCCCGGTCGGGAAGGAGTGCATGAATGAAGAGGCTACTGATCTGGCCGTCCCGACCGGGAAGAGCAATAACACCGCCTGGTGTTATGGATAACACAGCCCGATGTTATGCTTGATCCCGACTGGGAAGAGAGCTTCCCGACCGGGAAGGATGGCCCATCCCGACCGGGACCATTCCTTCCCGACCGGGAAGAAGTGCTGTAGCCGCGTGACTCTTCTTTACTTCTCCTTCACTCTTGTAACCCTATAAATACCCCCCTCTTGTAATCTTATGGAATGTTCTTGATTACCCACTATACCCCAGATTACTTTAGCCTAGATTAGCCTAGATTAGTGTAGATTAGTCTTTAATTACTCCTTAATCTTAGTTTAACCCTTGTAATATTGGAATTCTTGAAGATTTCTACCAATCTTGACAACATTGGTGGATGTTTGGGTTTTCTTCTATGCAAGTGTTCACCTTTTTTTCTCTTGTTTAGTTGGTATAATCTTTCTTCTCCCTTTACTCTTTTTCTTCCTTTGTTATTCAAGTTTTAATCTTTGTTCATTGTTCATAGTTTTTACTAGTTTCATTATGGATGTTTTGTTGTGTGTGTTGATTTCTCTTGTTATGGTTAGTATTAGTTTCATTATGTGTGTAGACTTTTTGTGGGGTTAGTAGGGGGATTAAGTGTTGATTATGGATGATTAGGGTTTGATTGTGGGTAAAGGTGGATTCTTTGTTACTAGTCACATATTATGCACACTATGTGTTTGTTGAAATGCTTGTTAGAGTAGTAGTTGCAAATACTTCTCTTGCTTGTCTTTCTCTTCTCATTGTGTGATTGATTTGTGGTTGAATCCTTGTGTATTGGGTAACATCTTGCATAAGTATTCGGGTTTTTTCTTTGACACGAGAGTGCGGACATAGGCTTTGACGCGAGAGAGCGGACCAACCTTAGTAACTAGGTGAACCTTGCACCATCGATCTCCCAACTATCCTATTACACTTATGAACCCGACCTAACCCTATTCTTTCCTTATTAGATTTCTCCATCATTCTTGTCATTGTTTCCTTTAGTCTTAGTTTATTCTTAGTCGTAGCTTAGCCTCGTGACCTAGTCTTGTATTTGGGTAGACCTTAGTCTAGACACCTCTTACCGTCCCCGTGGACTCGACCCGACTTGCCCTATCTACGTGTTAGGATTAGTTGGTTTTTATTTGTTGGTAGGGATCCACGACAAATCCCCCCCATCAATTTGGCGCCGTTGCCGGGGACGGTGCTAGTTTAGACCTAGTTTGCCTATCTACTTGACTTTGTCTTTTGTTTTTGTGTTTTTTTTTTCCTTTTTTTTGTTCCTTTGCTTCTTGTGTGTGTGAAGTTTATTTCCTTCTCGTCTAGAGCCCAAAAAGCACTAGACTTCTCACGTTTGCTCTTAGTCTACAGTTTGTGCCTAGAGATGGTGACCATCTTCTTCTTTACGACTTAGATCCGCTTTAACGGACGGTTGCTAGATTGAGAGGTCCTCAACCGAGTACGAGCCACGATTTTTGAGTATAGCATGAGGTTCGATCTAAACTCCCCACTCATAGAAGCTACAACAAGCTACTACTATTCCTCCATGAATCGAGACTATGCCATGATGTCTCCGAACTACCACCAAGCTTCATTTGGTAATCAAGAAACCCGTGGGTATGAGCTTCAAGGATATGGAAACGGCTTCCATAGAGTGAGTGTTTATCAACCTTGTGATCGTGGTGGTTATTACTCAAATTACCATCATGAACCCACCTTGCCTCATCATATTTCTCTTTATGGAAGCCAATTTCCCCAAAACCCACCATATTACCAATCACCTCAACCTCAGTACCAAGTAGCACTCCAAAACCCCAATAACCACCAAATGCCCCACTTGGAGTTATATCAATCGTTTCTTCAATTGCAAAGGAGCCAACCAGAAATGGCCATTCAAATACAAAAGAACCAAGAGGAATTCATGGCCCAATATCAAAGGGAAACCGAGGCGATGGATGCTCGATTAAATGCGTTATCGGTTAAAACCGTAATGTTTTAATCCCGAACGTCACAACTAGATGAAGGGTGCTCACTTGAGCAAAGGGAGCAACCTAATCATGAAGCCGCCGATGAAGCTCCTTTTGGAAGCGAAATTTCCTTTGAAGAACCTCAATCGTCCACCCAAGAAGAGGCGAAAGAGGAGATGATCCTTGATAGAGGTGTGTTTGGTGAAGAATTGGGTGAGGATAGTGGGAATTTGAAGAGTTTCATTGATGAAAACACCGATATAATAGAGGAAAGTCAAGAGTCTACCCCCTCTATACTTGTTGAACCTTCAATCCCCTCCTCTTGCCCTCCTCTTGAGCTTCATGCCGCTTCTTATGAGCCTATTGTTGAGGATGTTGAACTTTGGGATGAGTTGAGTGAAGTGATAAGTGTTGTGAAGTCATGGGACATGAATGAAGAAATCAAGTCGCCCATATGTGATAATCCAATGAAATATTGTAATCCCCTTGTGTGTAATTTGGATCTTGGTTTAGAGGAGGTTGAAACCGCTTGTTTGAGTTTCAAATCTCTTCTTATTGATGATGTGGGGAAGAACGATGTTCTAGGATTTGGAGATATTGGGCCGGAACTTGTTGATGACTTGGGTTTGCTTGATGAGAAGGAGAGGGTTAAGCTCCCTTTTGACACTTGTGCTAGAATTTTGAGCTTTGGTTGTGCTAGAAGACGATGCTTAGGGAAGAAGAGGTCGGTAAAGCTTGTAGGATGGATAGACCCCGGAGACAACATGCAAGATGACGTTGGGTCTTGGGATTACTACTTCTTGCCTCCACCTTGGAGGCCATGGAGGATAGCATGGCTCGTTAGCTTGAACCCTCATTATGATGTGGCTCGTGCGTTTGACTTGCTCCTCCGAGCCATTGATGGCTATGGATAAGAAGGAGGAATCCACCATTCTCGGTTTGACGGAGTTCCTAAACAACCGTCATGTTGTATATTCCCCTTTCTCTCTTCTCTTTAGTTTTTGTGTTTGTAATTGTGTTATTTATGATTTTGTTTCTAGGATTTTTTTGAGTTTTGTGAAATTCTTGTAATTTGGTATTTTGATGAGCGATGTGAGGGAAGGATTCTGATGGATGTTTTGAGCTTATTTCATAGGTGTGAAGTGAAGATGAACATTAGAAAGAAGTGGTTGTTGATAAAGCTTGGGCTTTGAGCAAGGAAGTCGGGTTTTTGAAGCTTTTCTTAAGCTTTTGGGGACGAGGTTCTAGGTCTCGTTGTATTGGTGGCCTTGTGGGTGAAGCTACAAGATTATGAAGGGCTAGAAGACTCTTCCCGACCGGGAAGAAAGCATCCCGACCGGGAAGGATGAGTCATCCCGACCGGGAAGGATGTCATCCCGATCGGGAAGAGTGTACCAAAAATTGGGTTTTCTGGAGTGTGCTCCCAACCGGGAAGGAAGCTTCCCGACCGGGAAGAGTGTGTCATCCCGACCGGGACCATCCATCCCGACCGGGATGGTGCCCTGCTCCTCCTTTTGCCTATTCTTTGCCATGTGAGCCCACCCTACCACTTTATACCCCCTCCCAACCTCCCTACCTACCCTTGCACCTATCACATGACCCCTACACTTCATATACATATCCTCACCTCATCTTATCTTCACTACATACCGAGTTTCACATCAAAACCCACCTCCTTATACCATTGCAAGCTTAGCACTTCAACCATGCAACCTATTCAAGAATGAAGAGGAATGACAATGAAGAAGACAAACTTTGTGCCATTAATGATCATTGAGACAATGGAGTTAGTGAGTTGCTAACCGATTGGTACGGCAACTATCCTTTCTTTTCCGTCTTTTATTGCTTGTTTCCCTTTGTACGTTCCCCTTCCCCTATCATTGTTGTGTCATGGTGGCCCCCGGGGCCTTGGTAGTCGTTGCTCCCGACTCTCGATGACGTGACTACATCGAGAGCCATTTCAAAAATCCAAAATTACAAGCCTTTTCACTCTTTCTTTTTTTTTTCTTTTCTTTTGGTAGGATTTTGTCGGATTTAGGCGGAATCCGGGCTAGGTGACTTGATTACACCTAGTCCTCCCCTCCCATTTCCTTTTATTTCCTTCTTTTTATTTCTTCCCCCATCCATATCTTTTCTCGTTTCGGCCCATAGTGACTTGATTACACCCCGGCCGGACACATTCTACCCTTTCTTCGCTTTTCTTTTTGATTTTTAGCTTTATTTTCGTAGTTTCTCTTCTTTTTTTAGTGTCTCCACACACTACCGATCGAGCATGAGGACATTGCTCGGTTTAAGTGTGGGGGAGCAATATCCTACTGTAGTTTAGTTTTATTTTCGTAGTTTTTTTTGAAAAATCTTAAAAAACCCTAAAAATTTGAAATTTTTCATAAAAATCAAAAAGATTTTTCCTTTGTGTCTTTTCCTTTTGTGTCGTATTTTTGTTGTATTGTGTGTTTTGCCTCCCCATTTCCTTATAGGTTCCCGGATCGCCGTAATTTTCGGAAAGCTCAAGACATCTGGTAACGTCGTTCTATCTCTTTTCCTCTTTGTCTCCTGTGGAGTTTGGAGGAGAATTCGTGATGATGTGTGCTCGGGTGGAGCTTTATAGAGTTTGAGGCTGATTTGGTGGCTTGTTTGGAAGTTCGGGGTGGTGTTTGTTCTCTTTGTGTGTTTGTTTTTTTGTTTTGTCATCTTTGTCTCATTTTCTTTCGTTTTTGTTGCGTCTTGTTTTGTGTTGTGTAGTTTGTGTCTTGTGTAATAAAAGGTTTTCGAAAACCCGGTTTTGAGACTAGTGTGCAAGTGTTTACTTTCTCTTCCTAGTGATGTAAATCGAGTCTTGAAATTTAGCCTAGTAGAATGACCCTAAATCAATAGTTTAGTTGGTCCTTTACCTTGAGTCCACCTAGCTTACTAGGGATTTACTACGGGATTTGCATTTTGACCACTATGACCACCCACGGTGTGAAAAGGCCTTGGTTGCCGAGTCCCGTCTCTTAGGTGACCATGTTTGAAATTGTTTGATTAGTCCAAGTTTTCCACCTTTTTGTGGGTTTGAAGGGAAAGCGCGCCCTACTCACCCATTCCCTACCTTCTACACATTTCCACAAATAAGTTGCAATTTGTTGAAATTCTTACTTGGTTGCAAGAAATGCCTACAAAACATGATTCATCAAAAGGGCTAGCCAAAAAAAAAGAGAAAAAAAGAAAGAAAGAAAAGGCACAACAAATGAAAAACAAAATATAAAAGAAGAAAAAAAAGAAATGGCATAGAAACTCAAAAGTCAAATGCGAAAGAAAATGCCAAAGAAATCACCTCATAAAAAGATTCTCACCCACTCAAAATAAGCCTTTTTCGATCGTTACCGTGAAGAGCCTACCAAAGGACCGAGTCCCTAGGAAGGATGATAGCGGTAATGATCGGTCTTTCCTCATTTTGCAAACCTTATCCACCTTTTTACTTGGATTAGTTAGGTGATTTTGAGAATGGACGACCCTCTTGACCCATGCTAAAGGGGGCGGGGTCTCACTTACCTACAGTGTCGAGTAACACCGTGGTTCATCCTTTTTCCATCTCGTCGATCGTCCCGTAGTACGTTCTTAGAAGGTTAGGAGGAACCTAGGTAAGTTACCAAATACCTACGTTTTTATTGCTTTGTTGTCATACTATTAGGGTTTTGTTCATTTCGATTTGTATTATTAGCTTGGGAACGTTTTCACTTGCCTTGAGTCCTTAACCGGTGTTTCTCCACCGCTTGTTTGAGGGAAGCGGTATTTGTTTCTTTTTGGGTGCAACCGATTGTTTGTTTGTTTGTATGTTTGTTTGGTTATGTATTTTTGTGTCCGGTTGCATCCACAGTTTTGTCGCAAGACCTTACTTGCCTTGCGGAGTGCACTTTTCCTCTAAGTGTACTCGCGTGAGTTGAAAGAGCGTAGGGTGCGCTAATACCCGCTCGGCTAGTATATTAGTTTTTATTAGTTTAGTAGTTAGTTCGTGCTTACTCGAGGGCAAGTAAGGTTTAAGTGTGGGGGAGTTGATAAGTGTAGTTTGTAGTGCCTATTTGTTGTGTTTGGTCCCGGTTTCTCTTATGAAATCGCTCTTTGGGAGCGGTTTCTGGGCTACTTATGCTTCTTCTAGTTCGTTTTAGGTTCCCAAGACCATTCATGGAGAATTGGAACGATTCCGACTCGTTTCCTACACATTTGGAGCCAACGAAGAGAAGGAACGATCACTCGCCATCTTCAATGTTCTTAAGCAAACAAACATCAAACGAGAGACCAAGAGCCAAAACAATCTCTTCTAAAAGAGTCTCACAATCCTCATCCATAATCACAGGTTCAAGCAAAGGTGTAAAGGAATCTAGATCAAAATAATCAATGGGTGAAGGAGATTCATCTTCAAAATAAGGGGAAAACTCAAATTTCTCTAAAATAGGTTTCTCAAAGAAACCAGATTCGCAATCCCAAGTATCCTCAATAATGAAACTCTCTTCACTCAAAGTATCCTTCAAAAGTGTACTCTTTTCCCGACTCTCGTCCGTTTGATCTTTTCTCTCACGATCATGGGCTTCTCCTTTGCTCAACTCTCTTTCCAAAACCTCAAAGTTGACATCAAATGACACACTCTCAAATTCACATGAACCAAAATCCTCAATGTTATCCTCACAAGAAATATCATTCAAAGCATCATTACACACATTTTCCTCAAATATAACACTTTCCATCTCACAATCGTTGTTTGTCACAACAACATTCACAAAATGAGAAGTGGGTTTAACTAAAAGGTGTGAAAATTGTTCTGTAGGAGGGTAAGGTGGTTCACAAGTATCCAAGGAATGCAAGTCATCTTCCTGCATCAAGTTAGAAATCATGGGGATTTGGGGAACGAGGTTAGATTGAACATTATACACATCATCATCATCTTCCTCAAATGGGCATATGTCATGTCTAATAGATGCAACAGATTCAGTCATAACATAATCAGTGGAATGTGAGAAATTAACTTTAGTATCTAACTCACATGGAGTATCATGCTCGCTTTTCTTGAAAGTTACCATATCTATAAGTTGTTGCATCATCGCCTTAAGCTCCGATATCTCAACCTTCCTCTTTATCTCTGACTCCAAACTGTTTCGGATTAAATATTGGAGTAGCGCCCATCGTTTCACATAAGACATGTATTTAAACATGCCTTCACAGTTTTCCTCAATATAAGCCCGTGTCGCGTCATCCACACCCTCATAAATCATATGACTCACCTCCCACACACTCACATGATAATCATTTTGAGTAATAAAAGAGTCAAGTCTATCAAAATAAGTATGCAGTGGTTCATGTTCAAATTGAGGGAAGTAGAAAATAGTCATGATGATGAAAAAAAAATTAAAAAAATAAAAATAAAAAAACTAAGAAAAATAAAACTAAGAGAGAAAAAATAATAATAAAAAATAATAATAATAATCGTCCCAAGAAACTGAAAGTTCCATGAGACAAAAGATAAACTAAAACAACAAGTAAAATTAACCGTCTCCCCGGCAACGGCGCCAAAATTTGATAAGCTAGCCGTGTACCTATCAAAAATAACCAACTACGGTCTAACTAAAAATATAGCTAGGGAAGTCGGGATCGATTTCACAGGGAGACAAATAAATCCTACTTGCAATTAAAGTCTATCTACGAAACAATCGGGGGTTTTATGCTTTGTTTTTATCTAAACTAAAGTAGTGAAGGGAAGAGAATTAAAAGAGAAGAAATAACTAAAATAAAATAAGATGAATAAAGATGAATAAATATATGGAGAGAAAACTATGATTGTTGGTTCATTACGAATCTCATATTGTCACGGTCTAAGTCACAGGTCTGTCGCAGATATTGGTCTAAGGGGTATTGAAAAGGTCCTTCCGGTCCGCTATTCACCCTAGCATGCGTCTAAAGGCTTCTGATCTTATTAGGGCAAACTAATGTGTTATAGCAGGTCTAACTTTTACCAGGCTTCCGATCTTAGGTTCAAGTTTACCGAATTCAATTAATCAATCATGCGCATTAACTGACTAATCGCGATTACATGCTACAATTGACAACTCAGACACAATACCATTGACAGATCTATAAATTATTTAGCGACCACATTCAATTCGCAGATCCCCTAAATCCTAGCGAGGGAAATTAGCTACTCATGATTAATTCAATAACATCAAGATTAGTCAAAGATTTTACTAGACTAAACATGATAAATAATAATAAATTTACGACAAACATAAAACAATGATTAAGAATGATTAAATAGGAAGAAGAAGAACAATCAGGAACGAAGAAGAAGGAAAGAAGATTAGATAAAATTACCAAAAGGAATGAAGGCGATTCGAATCTTGAAGTCTTACAATAGTCAAGTTTTAAAGGAAGAAATTAGAGTAGAAATAATTCTAAGAGAATAAGGAGAAGAGATCTAAAAGGAGGAGTAAAAGTATGGAGAAGGAAAAGTCTAAAGAGAAGAAGTAGTATCTAAAATCTAGTCTAATTGTTTCTTAAATAATAAGTTAAAACAAAAGCCCAAAAGTCTTATTAATCCTAAACATCAAATTAGGAAAGTCTCGGTCTTCGTCCAGTCTCGAGAATAGTCGGTCGACTATTTTGAATAGTCGTTCGACTATCTGGACCCGTTCTCAGCACTGCGCGCTCAACTTCAAACGTTTGCCATTTATTCGTTACTTTTTCAAATAGGGGGTGTAATATACCGTTGGAAAGCTAAGAGAATGAGCTTTCCAACGCAACTAGAACCAGCTCAATTGGAGTTTTATAACTCAAGATATTCATGTTTTAATATGATTTGTTTGAGAATGATCATTCTTCTTTCTTATTTCGCATAAGATTTCATCTTTAAGCACGAGTTTTGCCTTGTTTACGCGTCCACGGGTTCAAACCTGCATAAGATGCAACATGACCACAAAGTATCAAATTCGGGGGAAAATAGTAGACAATGCTACTCGATATGCATGTAAATGTGTGCGTAAAAGACGAAATAATCATATATAAATAGCACGCATCAGTATTTTTCCGTTTTTTTGTTGATGTTTGATGGTAGGGTTATTGCCGTAGTCCCCTACCGGCAAATAGAGTCCAACTAATCCTAACGGGTAGCTAGGGTAAGTCGGGTCGTATCCACGAAGACGGTTATAGGTGTCTAGACTAGGTCTACCTAAAAACGAGGCTAAGTCACAAACAAACACAAAGATGACGAGAATTGACAAACTATGATGGCTGGAGGAGATGAAAGTGGACTAACAATGAACTATGTATGACAAGAACTAAGTGAAACAACTAAAGATTAAAGAAACTATCAAACTAGAGAAATGATGACTAAAGAGGTTAAATCAAATATGGGAAAGAGTAGGGTTAGATTGGGTTCATAAGTGTAGTAGGATAGTTGGGAGGTCAAGGGTGTAGATTTCACCTAGTTACTAAGGTCGGTTCGCGCTCTCGCATCAAAGCCTAAGTCCGCACTCTCGTGTCAAAGACTAGACCCGAAAACTCATGCAAATTATTACCTAAACATAAGCATTCAACCACAAATTGATTACAAAATGAGAAGATGAAAACAAGCATGAGAAGCATGGTCACTACAACTCAAACAAGCAATTCAACAAACACATAGAGTGCTCAACATGTGACTAGTAACAAAGATTCCACCTTTTCCCTTAATCAAACTCTAATTACCCATAATCCACACTTAATCCCTCTACTAACCCCACAAAGAGTCTACTCGCACATAATGAAACTAAATCTAACACTATCAAGAGAAATCAACATAAATAACAAAGCATTCATTATGAACTAACAAGAACAATAAACAATGTGTAAAGATTAAAACTTGAAGAATTAAACAAAGAACAAGAGAAAGGAGATTAAGAAGATTATACCAACTACAAAGAGGATAAAAAGATGGGAACTTGCATTAATAAGAACACCCAAAAATCTCCACCAAAAGTTGTCAAGGATTGATGGATTCTTCAAGAGATCTTTAATACAAGATTAACTAACTAAATTAATCTAGGATTAACAAAAGTTTAAAGAAAGATTAAGCTAATGAGAGGAGGAACTAAATCTAGGGTTTAGAATAATGTAGGAGGGTCTAAGATGCTTAAACAATACAAGGGAGGAGTATTTATAAGGTTACAAGAGTGAAGGAGAATGAAAAGAAGTCACGCGGCTACAATAGCTCCTTCCCGGTCGGGATGACACGCCCTTCCCGGTCGGGAAGCTCCCTTCCCGGTCGGGACGACACAACAGCAGCCGCACTAAACACGCACTCCTTCCCGGTCGGGATGGCTACTCTTCCCGCCCGGGAAGGGTCTTGTAGGCCTCCATTATGATCATAAAGGTCCCTCCTTGCTTATCATGGGCTTCTCATCGATTCTCGGAGCTCGGGATCGAGTCCAAGGAGCTCGGGAATGGGTTCCAAGGTCTCGGGATCGAATCTAAGGCACCGAGTGATCGTTCCTTCTCTTCGTTGGCTCCAAAAGTGTAGGAAACGAGTCGGAATTGTTCCAATTCTCCATGAATGGTCTTGAGAACTTAAAACGAACTAGAAAGCGCATGAGTAGCCCAGAAACCGCTCCAAAGAGCGATTTCACAAGGGAAAACGGGACCAAACACAACAAATTAGGCACTACAAACTACACTTATCAATGTTTTTTTGTGATGGTTATTTTCAGTCAAACCATTTGTGTAAGATGAGTATGCATTTTGGTTTCTTGTAGTTGTAGTTGTTGTTTCTTGTATTTTCTTGTGTCAATCTATTAGTTGTAATAATCACGCAGTTATATGAACAAAGTCACATTCGTTGTTGAGGTAAGTCACATTTCACTGATTTCGGAGTTTAATACGTGGGTTGCAAGATTCATAGTTTCTAGGGTTTAATCTAGGGTATTTTTTTTCTAGTTGTTTTCCTTTATAAACTTTAGACCACAGCTTTGTTGTTATAAACATCATTCAAACCTCTGATTATTGCATTTTCGTTATCATATGTGTCAGGAACAGTTGGTGTTCCTTACGTAGGGCAGACGTTCTTGGACATCGATGGAGCGTTTGAGTTTTCTTGGACATCGATGGATCGTTCAACTCCTCGTCCAGATAACCACAATCATGTAAGTCATCCACCACCTGCGTACCTGATCAAAGTAACCAGTTCTGCGTTGTACCGTGCCCTTTTGTTTCCCTCTCTCTTCCACGTCTCCTGGCGACTTTTCAAATGGCGTAGAGACCTCAAGGATGTGGGCGTTCTGTGTAGATCGCCTAATTCGGTCAGCCAACGAAACAACTTCGTCGACATACTTGTGTAAAGCCAGATTCTCCCAGAATTACTGAGACGACGGGTGTTAACTTGGAACCGCTAGGTTCCTCGTCAATATGGCCCTTATAGTTGAGGCAGCTTGCTTACACCACTGGCAAAAGGCAATCGCATACCTCTGAAATTTCAGGAAAATCTCATGGTCATCCGATTAGACAGTCAAAGTCAAATCATTAGCTCAATGTGATCCTAAGATATTCACGCAATTATTATTTACATACAGTCACTACCATATAACCAGTGACAATCCAATGGTTACGCATGATACAATCACAATCACGCAAGTAACGGTATACAGTCACACTATATGGAGGATTAGGCATACCCAAATGTCATGCTCATGCAACCACTAGTTAATTATACAGTCACACATGATACATTCATAGTTACGTAGTTAATGATACACAGTCACACTATATGTAAGATAAAGAGAACCATACTATCACACCTGATGCAGCATACAGTTAATTAATTATATACAGTCACACATGATACATTTATATTCACGCAATTGATACTATACAGTCACACTAAATGTAAGACAAAGAAAACCTAAATGTCTAACATGCCATCTAGTTATATTATCAAAGTCACCTACACCTGAGACATAGTCACGAAGATATAGGTATATAGTCACACTAAATGGAGTATAATGACTGTACGCAAGGTAGTAGTAACGCAGTTGATGTAGTCATAGTCACGCTATTAATTATAAATAATCACACTCAATTGATGGTATAAATAGTTATGGTAAGATAACTTACATCTACGGCTCTAGCCTTCAATTGATCGTCGCTCCCGATCCCTGGTGGTAGAGGAACCACTCTGTCTGTAATGCTACCCGTACATTCTCTTCTGTCTGGACTGGATCGTTGTCTGCCAGAGGGTAGAGTTATAACGGGCATACCCTCGTCACTTGTCACCTCACATGTATGGGGTAGGACACCTTTGAGCGCAACTGATTCCCCAGCGACCCCGTCGCCAGTTCCCCCTCCAAACGCTCACTTATCCTCCGCACATCCCAATGTCTGATCAATGGAATGTCGTATCTACAAGTCTCTTTACGTAAATTATATCGTTTAATGTAGGTAATCATGAGAAATGAGATGCATCCTAGGAGGTACATAGGGAGATCACTTAAGTCTTGCGTCTACTTCCCCGCGCGTACCAGCTCCTGCAGCACGTAAGTGCACCAGTCCTATTGTCCAATGCATCCCGCATCCTCCACGGCGCCCAACAGCTTGAGGTCGAGTGAATTGTTCGAAGTAGGCGTAAGAAACGAAGAAAATGCGAACAGAATGAACCTCCGTACAAACTCGTCGTCCGCGGTGGTGGTCGCCAGTAAGTTCTCGTACACGGACCCTAAACCGATTGGTCCGCCAACTTTCTTCACGCCAAACCATTTCCTCAAACTATCTTTTAACTCGGCTACCTCAGTCGAATCAGCGCCTTTCTGATTTTTCATTGGGATTACGCAATACCGACTGAGGTCCAAAAGGGATCTGGAAGCGATCATGCATGTCATACTTCGACACCATGAACTCTTTGCGATGCGAGGCGCGGAAAACATGGGAACCGTTAGAGAAAGCACGCAGAAATTGAAGCGCATTCTCTTGAGGGAACAAATCAAACCTCAGTTCCAACAACCCTCCGAACCCGGCATCACGAACTCTTTCTTTCTGCTCAGCTGTCATATTCGATATAATAGTGTACAACCGCTTAGGCCTACACTTCACTTTCGACGGACCTCTTGGTTGTTCTTGTTTCCTCTTACCCCCAACAATCTTTGAAGCGGGGGTATCCGGAATGTGTGCAACAATCTGCTGTTCTAGGACATCGTCGACCACTATTTCTTCCACAACATTTTTTTCCCATGACCCCTTTTACCAACATTTCTCTTTCCCCCAGCCATTTTGCTGCAATAAAATTAACAAGATCACATCAACTTTGGGATGACAAAATACTCGAAATAATAGTAATAATATTCACGCAGGTTAGACCAATAGTCACACTTGAGCAGAGCGTATGTCACATACATTATTTTCATAGTATTGAGGAAAATCACATTTGTTACTTAGAAAAGTCACAGTCGTTACTCAGGAAATAAAGTCACGCAAGTCATATAATCAAAGTCAGCTCACATTTCTTATTAACGAGATTAACAACTTTTGGATGACAAAATACTCGAAATACGAGTCACCACTTTGGTAATAATAGTCACGTAGGTCAAACCAATAGTCACACTTGAGTAGAGCATAAGTTACATACATTATTTTCATAGTATTGAGGAAAGTCACATTCGTTACTGAGGAAAGTCACCTTTGTTGCTGAAAAAAATCATAGTCGTTACTGAGGAAAGTCACGCAAGTAACATTCATTACTGAGGTAAGTCACAGTCGTTACTTAGGAAAGTCATAGTCGTTACTTAGGAAAGTCATAGTCGTTACTGAGGAAAGTCACATTCGTTATTGAGGAAAGTCACAGTCATTATTCAGGAAAGTCACATTCGTTACTGAGGAAAGTCACAGTTTACTGAGTTCACACATGCAGTGTCTCTACTATCGTCCCACTAATCAGAGAAAGATTATTATATCCACTAATCAGAGGAAGATGATTATATGAACTTGAACAAGAAAAAATCGGATGACTATACCCACTAATCGGACAAAGAAAAATATGATTATATGAACTTCAGATGATTATATCATTAATTATTTATACCATTAATCACAAGAAAACAAAGAAATATCATATGATTATACCATTAATCAAAGAAATAAAAATTTTATACATGATTATATCCTCTAAAAAAGATTATCTAGGGTTTAACCACTAAAACGATGATCGAAGTTTATACATGAACATACCTTGCTATGATGATCGAAGTTAGTGTTGGAGTATGTTGGGTGAGATGAAGCTTACCTTATGGAGCTTAGTTGTTAGAGAGAGATTTAGAGTAGATGAGGGTTAAGTAATGGCAAATGATAGATGAGGGTGAAGAAATGAATTCAAAAGGAAGGGATTGAGTGAAGAAATGAATTCAAAAGGAAGGGATTGGGAAGGGTAATAGGCGGGAGAAAGTAGAGGGAAGTAATGGCAGGTGGTTGATGTTTCGCTGAGGGAAAGGGAGTGAGGCGCGATGGATGACAGTCCTCCTTTTTTTTTATAAATGAAGCCCGTCCATCCATCCATCTTGAGATAAATGAAGGGTTGGGATCAACACTAAGCAACTCTCCAAGAGTTAGTAACTCTCTTGATCCACTCTCTCTCTCTCTCATACACACACTCTCTCTCTATATATATATATACGCTATATTTTTTTCATTTCATTACTGATATTAATATGATAAGAATTTTATCTTACGTAAACATGATAAGTGTTTTGATTGATTAACACTCATTTATTGGTATTAATAAATAGGGAATTACGATACAAATTGTTTTATTTGCTGATAAGTTAAATCTTACACTTTGATTTTTCATGAGGTTTGAATTGGCAAGTCGATTATTTTAGTCACAGTTTCTCATAGTATGTGATACTATTTTCATACTCCTTCCGGTTTTAAATGATTTTCATGTTTCAATATAATACTTCTCACATATATTCATGAAATGGGGCAATCATTTAAAAACGGATGTAGTATTATATTGTTCTATTCTAAGAGTAGATTTTAGCTTAAAAAAAATATAAGTTAAAACTGATTACTTAGTAAATTATTGTACTATGTGATACATGTATGAATATGATATCGAATACATGTCTAAACATGTACTCCCTCCGTTCCGGTGAATTGTTTGCCTTTCAAATGGGCACAAAGATCAAGAAACACATAAAAAGACAAATCTACCCCTGAAAATAGAATTCTATTCCACATCGCATGCGATGGCTTAGTCAGGTTAAATATTGCGTAGGATTCATTATACAACAATGGGACCACAAAAATAAAATTACAGCAGCAAGATTCACGTAGTTGGGAGGGAAAAATTCAATCAAAATTTGAATGAAAATTTTGGAGGGAAAAATTTCTCACCCAAATAAAATTACAAACTTCAAAATATACAGCATTAGCATTACAGAAGCTCCATCCTCAAAATTTTCACCAAAAACTTCATTAATGGAAGAAATAAACGCCTCCTCAATTGAACATTCATCATTCACCGCTTCATCGGAATCCAATGCATCTTCATCCTTCCCAACCGATAATGAAGTCAATTCGCTGCCTAATTCTTTCATCAACCTCAGAACCAAAAAAAAAACAGTTTCAGAATGACGAATGATAAGCGAAGAACAATTGCACAAACTCTTCTACTGAATTACACAAACGGTAAACTCAAACACGGTTTGCTAAAGAAGCTAAGAGATGAGTTTAATCTCTCAAAAACTACATTAACCAAATATTGGAAAAATGTGCATGAACAAATCAAAGCTGGAAAAATGGTGAATCTGGACAGATCATACAAAGGGAGCAAAAAAAGAGTAATCATCGACTTAGAAAAGGTAAGGCATATTCCATTACATAAAAGAAGTAGTGTTAGAAGTCTAGCTTGTGCATTGAATCTTCACCCTACCACCGTTCATAGACTAATACAGAAAGGCAAAATCCGAAGCCATTCAAATGCTTTGAAACCATCATTGACACATAAAAACATGATGGACAGAATGCAGTGGGTATTAGACAAAATCAGTAGATCTAGCTTACGTGACATGATGAGAGCTACCACTTTTGAGGATATGTATGATGTGGTACACCTAGATGAAAAATGGTTCTACATGACAAGATGCTCACAGAAATATTACCTTCTACCCGATGAACAAGAGCCACATAGAACATCAAAGTCAACAAGATTTATCACAAAAATCATGTTTATGGGAGCAGTGGCAAGACCAATAATTTCAGAAGATGGAGAAATATTATTTGATGGTAAAATTGGTATTTTTCCATTTAGTATCATAGTTCCAGCTAAAAGAACAAGTAAGAACAGGAGTAAGGGGACACTTGAGGAAAGACCAATTGAGAGAATCACAAAAACAGTCATCAAACAATGCATATTAGAGAAGGTTTTACCAGCCATCAAGTTACAGTTTGCAGGCAGGAAAGGGAAAAAAATATTCATCCAACAAGATAATGCACGACCCCATATATCACCAAAAGATCCTGATTTCATAAGAGCTGCAACTGATGATGGGTGGGACATTGAGCTGATTTGTCAACCACCAAACAGCCCAGATTTAAATGTTCTAGACCTAGGTCATTTTAGGACTATCCAAACCATTCAACATGAAAAGGCGCCTAAAACCGTATGCCAACTTGTCAATGCTGTAATCAAGTCATACGAGGAAATTAAACCAGAAATGCTGAACTTTACATGGTTATCTCTTCAGTATTGTATGAATGAAATACTTAGGGTAAGAGGAAACAATTGCTATAAGCTTCCGCATGTGGGGAAAATGAGGTTGCAAAGGCTGAATTTATTACCAAAATGTGTTGAACCAACACCAATGTATGTGGCAGAAGCTTTAATACTAGTATCACGTTATGCACAAGGGATAGATTGCGGGGGGCCATTATTACATGATGGACATGAACAAGATGCAACAAATGTGGCAGATGAAGATATATTGGTGGGGAGGCAAAATGCAAGAGATCAGAATACAGAAGGTCAATATCCAGGTCAGGATGCACAAGCAGGGGACGCAGGTCAAGATGCACAAGCAGAACAGAATGAAGGTCGGGATGCACAAGCACAGGATGTATGAAAGCCAGGACGAAGGTCAAGCTAAAGAAGACTAGAACACCATGCAAAGAAGGACTAATGAAATAAAAAGCATGTGGAAAATCAAAAGCAAAATAGCATGAAGACAATATTAAAAAAACTTCATATGTCGGAGTATTATCTGCAGCAAATTTTGGTGGTAAAATATTAAGCATTTGTAAAAACACGGAAAAAGTTTATACATTCAGAATTTTAGATAATTAGACAGGTAAAAACACAGAAAAAGGTTTATGCATTCAGATAAATTACCTACAAATGGGTTCCTGGTGATTCGTTGATTAAAGTTCGACCATTATGAAATGCCGATTAATTAAGGTTGCGTCTTTCTGATGTTCCGACATTGTAGATGTTCTGTATGAACCTTTTCTTGATTTTTCTTCCATATTTCATTATTTCCTCCACTTGTACCTTTCTTCCGACTTTCTTTGAGCCTGAAGGTGTACTACCTGAAGCCTGAAGGTGTCGAAAATGTCGACAACAATCAGAGCCTGGTCATCAACAGCCTCCTTCACCACCTTCAACCACCTACTGCTCCGATATTAACATATCAGCTCCTTGAACGCCCCACTGTCAAAACAAGATCAATAATCGACCCACTGTCAATCACTGAATCAAACAACAAAACCCACAACAAAGTAAAAGTAAATCTGAAGAAAGATGAATATGATTCTTACCTTTCCATCTACCTCCCACAACAGTTCCTTGAACGACCCACTGTCAAAACAACATCAAACAATTGCATCACACACGAAAACTGACCAACAAGGAAAAGATGAAATAACCTCGTTTTTCAGATCTAATCGCCATTAAAACGTTGAATCAATCAATAAACAACCAAAACAAATTACTTTTTCCGTCCTAACACAACATCATTGAAATACAAATGCTAAAAGACGGAGAATTGCATGATAAAACTATAAATGGACAAATAATCGATCGAATAATAACAGAGCAAATAATTGATTGAAAGCAGAAGAACAATTAAACAGTACCTGGGATAGAAACATAAGTATCGTTGATGTTTCAATTAATGAGTAGCAGAAGAAATCGATACATAGAAACGTGATTTTAGGATTTCAATTGAGAGAGGCGGAAAATTAGGGTTCATATCGATGGAGTCAGAAATTAGGGTTTGAATTTGATGTATTTGGGGCATATAGATGGAGGCAGAGAGAATGGGCTTTGAATTTGATGTGTATGGAATTGGGTTCATGGATTTGTTTGGGTTCATGGATTTGTTTGGGAAAATTAAGTAAGGTTAGTATGGTCTATTCACTTTGAAAATACATCCTCAAAATAGAAAGGCAAACTATTGATTGAGACGGCCCAAAAAGGAATAGGCCAACAATTCACCGGAACGGAGGGAGTATTATAATGTCTATATCTTACTATTGATGTTCGTGTGTGTGTATCAGCTTGATTAAGTTTATAATGTCTAAATTATTGTACTATGTGATACATGTATGAATATGATATCGAATACATGTCTAAACATGTATTATAATGTCTATATCTTACTATTGATGTTCGTGTGTGTGTATCAGCTTGATTAAGTTTATATACAAAATATCGCCATGTATTTACCGTAATTTGCAAATTGTCACCATGTATTTTGTTTTCTTTTTGAAAAATATCACCATGTGTTTAGCGTATATATCCAAATCCCTACCGTATTTCTATTCTGACTTCCATCTACTCTATTTATTTACTGATTCCGTCAAATGAAATTTTAAACCATACCGATACTACCCTTTCATTAATAAAAAAAACCCAACATATCATGAAGTGACTCGATCTCACAAAAAAAAATCAATCGATCTTCATCTTTCTCCTTCAAACATTCATCAAGTTCCTTCTAACTCTTCAAGGTGTATCATCCTCTCAGTATAATCTTTGCTTAATTGTTTTTATTTTGTACAAATTTGGGAGTTTGGTTGAAGGATTTCAATTAGGGTTTATTATTTGGGTTCATATTTCTTTCGATTAGTGTTCGATTATGGTTTCTGGGTGCAATTTGGGACTCGATTCGCTTATAAATTTCAATTTTCACACAAATCAATCTGTGACAACTTTATTGGAATTGATTATCAAACCGAGATTTGATATTATGTCTGATATATATATATGAAATTTTCGCATAGGTCAATCCCAAATTGTCAAAATCTGCAGAAATATGAAATTACACCCAAAAACCATAATCGTACACTAATCGAAATAAATATGAACCCAGAAAATAAGTCCTGATTGAAATCCTTTAACCAAAACCCCAAATTTGTACAAAATAAAAAAAATTAAGCAAAGAATATACCTGGGAGGATGATACACCTTGAAGAATTAGAAGGAGAAAGATGAGAGAAAGCTAATTCACTTGATGAATGTTTGAAGGAGAAAGATGAAGATGTTAGATTTTTTTGTGAGACCGGTGACGATGGCCGATCGATTCGATCACTTCATGATATGTCAGTTATTTTCTAATTAATGAAAGGGTAGTTTTGGTATTCGGATTTAAACTTCATTTAACGGAGTCGGGAAATAGAATAGATGGAAGTCGGAATAGAAATACGGTGGTGATTTGGATATATATACGCTAAACATATGGTGATATTTTGTAAAAAAAAAACAAAATATATTGTGGTAATTTGTAAAATACAATAAATACATGGTGTATTTTGTAATTTATATTTTTTTTATATTGTAAATTGTTTGGGTTATTAGAGATTGAACATTCATATAAGATTATGCTTGTAACTCTCTTATTTAAAACCATGCAACTTTGCACGGGTATTAACCTAATTTAGACAAATAAAGTGAACGAATGGGAGAATAAAATTGGGAAGGAGGGACTAAGTAACGACATTGCTTCTGACTCAGTATCTCTCGAAACATCACCACTAAATCATAGTTGCAACACAAATTGACCACCATCGGCATCATCGCTACAACTACGACTTTGGTTATCACTAATGGCATCTTCCTCAAGCAAATCTCACTTGCGAGAATCAACCAATATCTCATATTAAATCTTACCGTTAATTTCCACAAATCAATCAATATTTCACGTTAAGCCTTATCATTAACTTTTGATCTTTCACATGAATTTATAACAATCTAAGTAAACCTAATTCTCATACAAACTTTATTAATCCAAAACAGTCACACCATTGAATGAATTGTCCTAAATAACGATCTGAAATAGAGTGTGTGATTTTTTTTGGGAGGGGAAAGTGGGAGATTATATTAAGTCAATTTCCGCAAGTGCAAGAACCGCATCCGGAAAAGCAGAATCATACAAAAGTTCCTCCCTACTTCTCGGGCTTAACCGAGCAACATGATGTGCAACGGTATTATCCTCACGTTTAACATGAGACAAGAGACATTGGATAAAACATGAACGGAAAGCTAACAAATCTTCAACTAGCAGACCAAAAGGCTCCCTCGAAACTCGTCCCCCTTTAGCAGCAACAATCACTTGCAACGAGTCACTCTCCATCGAAACTTTCCTTAACCGGAACCGGTGAGCAAGCTCCAGCCCCCACTCCACAGCTTTGGCCTCGGCAACCCGTGGTTCCCACCCCGCCTTCAGCCAACGGCATCCCACTACCAGAATTCGTCCAGTACTGTCGTGACCCACAACTCCCAGTTCAACATCACCATTAGCGAAGACCGCGACATCAGTATTAACCTTAACACTCCCCTCTGTCGGAGTTACCCACCTTGTCGAGCTGCTCTGTCCAATCCCCCCACGACTAACCCCCATCTCCTTCACATACCTAGCATACTCCTCCATGTTAATCATGCCTATAATAACTGTTCTAGGTGGTGGCGGCGTCTCCTCAAAGATCTGCAAGTTTCAACAGTACCACATAGCCCAAAACATGGCCAGAAAACGGTTTCGAGTCTCACCATGAACACGGGCTAGGATCCACACCAACTTTCGAGTGCAGGACGAAGAGGGCGCAAGGGCTAACAAGTCATTGAATTCACTCGACCCCCAAATTGCGTGGGCCCAGGGACACTCAAAGAAAGCATGATGCTCAGTTTCCGCCTCATTGCTGCATAGACTACAGGTAGCATCCTCCAGACAGTAGCGCTTCATAAAATTAACCCGCACCCTAGGGAACTCGAAGAAACTCGCCACAGAAGGTGAAAAATCTTCGCTACAGTCTTCAGCCCCCAAATCGTAGTCCAAACTCCCTCCACTAACGGGTCCTCCACGGCTAAGGGTAGCGACTGGGAAGATCTAGCCCCGAACCAATAACCCGACCTGACAGAGTAGTCACTGTCATTAGCCGACCACCAAATAGAGTGTGTGAGTTTGATGAGCAATCTTGGGTTGTCCTTGTCTGTCCTCTTACCAAATCCTCGTTCGAACGTGGGTTGTAGTCACGTGCTTGTCTCCCTTTCCTTGACTCAAAATCTCGCACCCCTCATTTTTTCTTCTCTCAAAAAATCCTCTCCTTCTCCCTAAAACCTCCGATTCGTTTTTCTTCCTTTCAATTTTTTATCGTCAACCATGCCGGTAACTATTCATCCTTTATTCATTCCAATATTCTTCATCCATTCCTTAGTTCGTAATTGTTTATACTTCGTATATTTGGCTCCATAGATCTGCAAAATGTCAACGTTTTTAATTATTTTGTTGTTGGTTTAGGTTTATCGTTTCAAAATGTTTTATCCCTGTGACAACCGTTTATTTACCCTTTTATTGAATGAATATCCGCGAATAATTTTTTTAAAAGATGTAAAGGATTGACAGGGGCAGAGGAGGGAGCATTGAATTTGTTGGTAGTTTTTTTTTTCCTTTTTGTTTGAAAGATGGATGTTGATGATGTAAGCTGTAATAAAGTTGGATATGATTTGCCACCTTCTTTTTTGAATTGGGTTGATTGGTGAATGGTGATGTATGCTGTGTTCTTTCACCTTTATTCTTTTTTTTTGTTTTATTGTGTTGCTATGTTATGGATTTGCAAACCCTTTCCCTAAAATTGGTTTCACCTTGGTTTACTAAGGGGGTTGAATATTCCTGAAATTGTTTGATGGGGTTAGTTAGTTTGGCATGATTTTGATGGTTTCATGGAATGTATCATTTCAATCCATCAATTGATTTAGTGGTGTATCACCGTATCTGGTTTCTTGGGCCTCTTTGTGTACGGCAACAGGATTTTCAGCTGTCCCGTACTTATGATGCTATGATAGCAAGGGAAGGGGTTATCGTACCAACTAGCTTACCGTGTTACCACGGGTACTATATTCCAGTCTCTTGTATAGGCTTAGGTATTTGGTAGTAACCTTATATTGTTAATGGGGGCAGGTGCCCGTAAATTTGACTCTTCTTTGCTTTGAACAATTACTAGCACGTTCCTATATGCGTACGGGGTTTTGGTTGTGGTGTATGATGTTTTGTGCCTGCATGATTTATTTGGAGCAAAAATACAAATGTCTTATGTTCTATAATCTTAAGTAATATGGATAATGAGTAACTTTCTGCTTGTCTTCCTCCTTGTAGGTAAGGACAGTAAAAGTCAGTAATCTTTCCCACAAGGCATCTGATAGAGAACTCAACGAGTTTTTCTCTTTTTCTGGTGACATTGAATATTTGGAAATTAAGAGGTTGGTGAACTACTGCAGTCTAAATTTTGATGATTATTATTGAAGGCTGATAAGTTTACGTCATTTGCAGTGAAGATGAAGAGACTGTGACTGCATATGTCACATTCAAGGAATCACAAGGTGCAGATACTGCTGTTTTGCTGACGGTAATCTTCATTTTTAATTGGTATACGAACCTGATCTGTATTTGGTAAATAATGTAGTTTATGTTATTGATGTGTTTAAAATGTCTTGCTTATTGATACAATGATAACACTTTGTATATGTGAGGCGTCACTTCAAAGCCATGTAATACATATTTTCTTGTTGTAGTGTAATGTTTTGACTATTTGATTTCTTTGTCTCAGCTTTCTATCTTTTTCTTTGGTATGATATCGTTATCATAATATTACAGCTCCACACAGATTTTTTAGTTAATCACTTGACCTAATAATCATTTGAAGGCTGGAAATCGCCATTTTCATTAATAGAAAATGAACCCCCTTAGGGGCCGTTTGGTTCGCGTTATGTAGGTTTAAGGTATGGGGTTGGAATGAGCAAACCCCATACCTTGTGTTTGATTGACATTTTATTGGTTTTCATACTTATACCTCAAACCCATGAGGTATGAGTTTCTCATACCCAATGGAGTATGAGAGTTGATACCTTGGTATCAAATCAATGGTTGTTGTTTTGTTTTTTATTTTTTCGAAAATTTGATTGAATTTTTTTTATTGTTATTCAAACACTTGTTTTCACAATAATGAAAATGTGCATAAAATAATTTCTTGTCAAAATACTACGTAATAATGTTTTCTTGGGTTAGAAGCATATTTTTTGCTAAGATGACAATTTTTTTTAAAAAAAAAAAACTTATTGTTCAATCAAATAAAAATGTCCAAAAATTATATTCTCTCACAATAGTAATTGATTTTTTTTAATTAAAAGCTTTTTTTTCTTTTAAGATTACAAATATTTTTTTCCCTGAGATTGTTTATTCCAAAAATGAACCAAACATAAGGTATTTGGAATGGAGTTCCAAACCCATATCACCCTGGTATGATTCCTTATTCCATATCGATACCTTTGTGCGAACCAAACGGCCCCTTAGTCCCGTGGACCTTTGGTGAGGTGTGAGCTGTAATGACATGTATAGAGGCCTGTTTCAAACACGATGTTGTAATTTTTATATTGTCTGGGGCCTTGCGCATGCCTGTTATCTCCTGTCTTCCATATTCTCGACCATATCTTTTCTAGCTACTAATGGAGTGGGAGAAACACCTTGATTTCCGACTGCCCCCATACATACTAAACACTACTCCATAAATCAGCATGTGGTTTTACGCCGTCTATCTGAAACCTAGCACTTTCGGAAGTACTCTTTTAGTGTGATTTGGTGCAGTATTGGCCTCCAGGAAGTAATCTGTTATTGTGATCAACATAAATCTAGAGGAACATGTGTGTTGAGTAGAAAATTGGTTTTTGTATGCTTCTTCCACTTCCTGTTTACAGATTTGGTGTAGGTTACCAACAGAATTTTTTAGAGTTGTTGCTGAACTACCGTTATTAGTTAATCTATCTGTAAATGAGAATTCATGTGAAGATGAGGTTGAGAAGTTGGGTATGTTAATATCTTATTGCCCTTCAATAGCACTCTGGACTTTTTGTTTTTTGATTAATATCAAGAAATTTTATTTGTTTCGTCCCTATCCACACTATGTTACCATCAACAGATCTATTTTTACATACACTGGTGATTCATCGTGAGTTGTGATCAATGCAAGATGAATCCTAGACTCCTCACTCAAACAAGAGTAGCTTGTGTCAGCCCCTCGGCCCTCCTAGTGGGAATATGGAGTACATGATATCGCATTACGTAGTATTTGCTTATGTCAATTCTATGTTATTCCGGTGTCTTTGTGTTCTGAATTCAAGTGTCATTCTCGGGCTCCTCAACTTTGTATGAAAGCGGCTCAGAAATGACTACCTGCACAAGTGCACATGAAATTTCTAATGGTTGGCAGTTTGGCCCACATTCTTTTGTGTTATTATAGCAGCTTCACTAGTTTGAAGGCCAATCATTCAGGATCATTTCTTGAACTTTGTTCCCACAATTGATTTATTAGATGTAATCTTGCAGTTGGCACTTGGCAGCTCACCGCTTTCATTAATAATTGTAAGTTCCTGTTAGAGAAAAGCTCCAACAGCATCGTGTTACTATAAACTCATCTTTCTCACAGATTTTCACAGATTTATTTGCTCATTGGTTTCACGATTATGTGTTCTTCTATCGAGTCGGCCATGAGTCCTCCGGAGGTCTTTTGTATGTTCGACGTCTGAATCTTGAGATCTCCAAGCTGCTTTTTATTTACATCCATTTAGCGTGGATGTTGTGCTTATCTACGTATTGACATTTGGGGGTTTTGCCCCTTTTTTGTTACTTATTGATAAGTGACATCTGCTGACCATTGAGTGTATATGCCAGGGAGCAACAATTGTTGATAAGACGGTATCGATTAGTTTGGATCCAGATTATGAATTGCCACCTGGTGCTTTGTCCCAAGCAGCTGTAAGAAATTTGCTCTCATTTTTCTTGGACTTTTCTCACTTCTACTATCTCCATCTCAAATTCATTGGCCTCCATTACTATGGTGGTCAATTAATATCAACACTGACCAATATTCCACAAACAAGTATAGATAGATACATTGTTAAAATTGTCAAAACAAACTATTTCTTATTGTTGTTTTTGAAAATTCTATAATCTATATAGTGAGAAAATATTAGTCAAAATCAACGTTGTCTTACCAACAAAGTGAAACTGGGACAATATATTAGGGATGTTTGAAGTATAAAATTTAATTGCTTTGATTGACGGTTACAAGTTACTCCGTGCAACTTATCTGCAGGAAGGTGAAAATCCCCAATCTGCTCTCCGGAAAGCAGAGGATGTGGTGAGTAGCATGTTAGCCAAGGGTTTCATACTTGGGAAAGATGCAGTTGGCAAGGCCAAATCCTTTGACGAGAAGCATCAGCTTACGTCAACAGCCTCTCTCAAAATTGCGTCTCTTGATCAGAAAATTGGTTTTACTGAGAAGATTAGCATGGGAACTTCCGCCGTGAACAGCAAAGTGAAGGAGATGGACCAAAAATTCCAGGTCTCTGAGAAGACCAAAACTGCATTTTCTTTAGCTGAGGAAAAAGTGAGCAATGCCGGGTCTGCTATAATGAAGAATCGATATGTGCTCACAGGGGCTACTTGGGTGACTGGCGCTTTCAACAAGGTGGCAAAAGCAGCCAGTGAAGTTGGGCAAAAAACAAAAGAGAAAGTTGGGAAGGTGGAAGATGAGCACAAGAGAGAGATCGTGGACGACCTTGGTCGGGTTCATTTGTCCGAGGCTGATTCTCAGAAGGCTGATACTGATAGTGATACTCTGAAGATCTCGTCGTCACCTGTGGGTCCACCACCGAGTTACTCACCCCTAAGCGAGGAAAAACCTACGAAACCCGAGCCAGCACAAGGTTTGATCCTTTAAATTTGCAGCAAAGTCTGTCATTGACTCATTGTATATATTTTTCAGGCAAAAATGGTTAACTTGTTCATGGTTTATTGCTTCATCCCTTGGAACTTAGGAGTATAATATAAACTGGGTTCCTTAATGTGGATATTCAACTATAACTGGTCTCTTACTCTTTAGCACCTTTGTTCGATTGTTGATGGATTATGCTTTATTGAATGAATACTCCTTGCCATGGTTTTGTTTTACTATCAATTTAGAGATTTTTATGCTGTAATTGTATTTCTATGCTTTTCTTTCGTGTACTCTTAACGCTATATATATATATATATATATATATATATATATATATATATATATATATATATATATATATATATATATATATATATATATATATATATATATATATATATATATATATATATATATATAGAGGTGGGTTCCGGTGAGGCAGGGTAACTCCTTGTACCCATTGAGGCACAATCTAGACCATTAGATTAAAATGGAACATAAATACAAATAAGTGTAATATACACTATAAAACTCATTATATACGTTATTAAACTCAATATATATATATATATATATATATATATATATATATATATATATATATATATATATATATATGTATACATATACACTTAAGATTAATCAACAATGGAACATACATCAAAATAACTGTTATATACACTAAAAAAACTCATTATATACGCTATTAAACTCACTATATATATATATATATCTAGGATCCTTTGAGGCAGCTCAACTCGCCGCAACATTGAGCCACAATCTCAACCATTAGACTAAGATTAAAATAAAAACTCATACATAAAAAAATTTTCCCCAATTTTTTTTCCCGGGATAATAAAATCAATATTTTTCGGGAAAAAAAAGAAATCGGAATTTTTTTTTTAAAAAATAAAATAAATAATTTCGAATTTTTTTTTCCAAAAAAAAAAAACAAATTCCGAAAATTTATTTATTTTTTTCCGAAAAATATTGAGTGTATATATAACATTTATTTTACTGTATATATTGAGTTCTTAAGTGTATATATATGTATACTATTGTATAGTGAGTTTTTTTTTTTTTTTTTTTTTTTTGGGGAAAATGTAAGCATTATATTAATTTATGATAGAAAGCATTACAATCGTTTCCCTACAATCGATTTTCGAAAGGACCACACAAACGACGAACCAAGTCAGACCAACAAGAGGCTAAAGTGGGGGAGGGGGACGAGGGGAGAGGGAACACCTAGCTAGCAGCAAGCCAGACAACAAAGGGTCTAACAGAACAAAGAGACACACGAACCAAAAATCGACATACTAGAGAGTAGGGGAGGAGGGGAACACACTCTAACATCGGACCAGGACACGGAATGTCCGAATGCATGGACGATCTGACCACACGAACATGCAAACCAACCCGAAAAACCACAAAAAGGGCACAAACAAACCTCACGAAGAAGACGAAACCAGTAGGCCAAAGAACTAGGGACCACACACTACAGACCCAAAAAATGAACGGGAGAGACCGGACGACATCGACGATCACCAAACCTAACTCCCACGGATGAACAAACGTCCGATCCAACAAGACACTGAACACAAAGAACGAATAAAGAAGGCGAGACCGATAAAAAGGCAAACAACGACATCAGATCAGATAAACAAAAGGCGCATGCAATTGGAGATCAAAGTTGCAAATTATGATCGAAGGGTCGGAGATGGAACTAAATAAACCCCATCCGCGGCAAAGATTGGAAGGTAGGAGGAAAGATGGTTGGTGGCGGCTATAGTGGTGGAAATAAGGATTTTTTTTGGGTTTACTTGAGAGAGAATAAGACGGTTTTAGAGAGAAAAAGAAGCTGCTACTCGTCTTCAGAATTTGTTGAAAGACTAACACAATATTCATATTGCCTTAGATCTAGCAATAGGGATAGAACCTAATGTAATATACCATCTCGGTCATTTGTTGTTTTTTGATTAAATCCTCCTCACAAATAATATAAAAGGACAACAAATGATCAAGAAGGAGGTAGTAATAGCTTGTCGGTCCAAGATCGGACCAGACTGGATCGTTTAAGATGCCCGAAGACCATAATTGTACAAAAAGTTGGCCATGGACCAGACCATATTTCTACAGGTCTGGTCCAAGGTTGGACCGTAAAAAATCCTTGAGCGGATAGTAATGGACCAAAGAACCCGGATTAAATTACTTACTAAAATTTTTATGATATACTGTAATAACTTAAAAAACAAAAAACAATAAGTGTAAACTGTCAATAATTCCTCACTAACAGAAGATGAACCATGCTCCAAAATAAAAATTAACTTGTAAACTGCCTAAGTAAACTAATCGAATAAATATCATTTTTTCTAAAATATGTCCCAGGGCCACATGTTAGGAGATCAATTAAGACATGATTTGCAACAATATATCATGAGAAATTGATTTCTTAACTCATAATAAACTTATTTAGATGATTAAGCTTGTAAATCCTAACTTAATTGATCTCTTAACATGTTACCTTATCTAGATGATTAACCTTGTAATCCAACCTTAATTGATCTCTCAACAAGTGCCCCTGGGCCGCATTTTAGAAAAAGCGAAAATAAAATACACGAGTATCCTTTTAGCCGATACTTTTCTGTTTTGCACTTTTGTGTAGATTATGATTCTAAATTAGGAAAATATTAGAATATGCTGATTTTGTGCAAAACAATTATTGTAGTATTGTTTATAATACGGTCGATTCATTCGGTCCTTTATTTGGTCCGCGAGGTAAGTGGTTCGGTCCACGACCGGACCGAAGATCAAATAATCAATATCACGTGGACCATATAGACCGGGCCATATAATATTCGATCCAGTCTAGTTTGGACCAAAATGTAACGGTCCGGTCTGATTTGAACCACCAAGTGAACACCGTAAGTATATTAGTCTATCCTATCCTAGTCAAAAGATTCACTTACAAATTTACTTAACGTTGTCGACATTTTATACGATTTATCTTTTTTAACATTACTCGGTTTACTCCCATTTACACACCTTTCCTCTTTACTCCTTCATTCTTTATTCACCTACACACTAAAAATCAAACTCTCACTAAAACACTTCATCAACATCAAAGCAACTCGACAACTACAATAACCATAAATAACGTATTTACGTTAATAATGTCAACCCTATTAATAATGAAAATTGTTCGTAATAATGAAAAATTACTTCTATCCGTAAATGATCCGTACTTTTTAATAATGAAAATTACGTCAAACAACACCATATTAATGTCTTTGGTGCCTTGAAAATATGGAACAAAAGTGGTATTGACAACCCAATCGAATCACATTGAACACACTTTTCTTAAGAGTTTTCGATCCTACAAGCCTCGAGTATCATGAAATCTCTCTAGGATAAGATGATTTTTCAGAATTCTAGGCTTTAGAATTTCTGAAACTTGCACTTTTGTGAGTTATTGTGAATGTAGTTATGTTCACCACCAAAATCAATACTACCTCTATCCAAGTTTATTCTTCCTACTTTTCTTAAATGATTGTTCATCTTTAAACTTTCTACTAACAATATTTCATTTTATTTATTTATTTTTGTGGTCCATATCATTTCTGACCCCACATTTTATCGCAATTTTCATTTTCTACCACATACTCTATTGCGCCCTTAATTTTTATTCCACTCTCCCCATGAAGTTTAAAGTTGCACCCTTAATGTTTGTTCCACTCTCCCCATGAAGTTTAAAGTTTGATGGAAGGGGTATGATATATGCATGTATATCCTTGCATGCATGCATACCCTAAGTTCTTACATGTAAAACATGTCATATGAACTCAGACTTAAGGGAATGACACGTTGGTTCCCTCCACACTACAAGAAAACCAGCTCCGGGCGTCCACCTGGTGGGCGTCCTAGGCATATGGATGCCTACATGGCATCTGAAAATACAAACGGGCGTCCACAGTCAGACGCCAAACTTGGCGTCCGACTGAAGCTGGGTAGAAAGAAATTCAGGCTGACGGGCGTCCACAAGCGGACGCCATATTCCACTAAATGTCGTCCACTATCAGACGCCATGTGGTGGGATATGGCGTCCACAGTCGGACGCCAGTTTGGTTGGATGTGGCATCCGATAGGGGACGCCCGTTCGCCTGCCTCGCATCAAATACCCGCCTAGCCCCCTCTCCCCCTTCATTCCTATTTTTTTTCACTCTCTAAACCCTCTCTACTCCTACACGCCGACCCCATTCTCCCTTCCTCTTCTCCATTTTCCATACTTCTTCTTAATTTTTGGTATGTTTTCTTACTTTAGTTAGTTTTTATTCATTATAATTAGTTCTTATTTTTGATTTTTATCGTTTTTTATTGGTAGTTTGCTAGTTAATATTGTTTAGGTCTGAATTTCGATTAGGTTGATTAGTTTAGCCCAAGTTCGATTAGGTAGATTAGTTTTGCCCATCACAATTTTGATTAGGGTTTGATGAATTTGGTTGAATTGAGCTAGAATGACCTCTAGGGCCTTTCGTGAGGTTTTGTGTGACTTAGGACGAACCAAAAGGTGTCGTAATAATGCCGGATTTTCCCGAAACCACTTCCATCGTGACCGGGGTCGAAAATAGGTGTTAGAGGTGCTTTCTGAGTTTATATATCTCTATCCGAAAATTTGACCTTATTTGACCTGTGTAAGCTGTTTCTTTTTTGACCTGAGTCGTGTGTTTTTGTGTTTTGTTCGGTTTAATTGGGATTAAATTGATGAATTAGGATTTTCGTATATTGGGATGAAATTGTGATTACATTTGTGATTAAATTCGGTGATTAATTTTCGCAAGGTCAATTCTACAGTAGTAAGACATTTGATTTGGGTTTAATTTTCGTAAGGTACATTTGGGTTTACTTTGATGTATTTGTGATTAAACTGAGAAAATTCAGTTATGGAAATGAAGTTTGAGAAATGAAGTTTTAGTTAAATGGCGATTAAATTTTTGTTTAGTAAGTTCTAAATTAAGTTAGGGAAATTAAACTTTAATTTGTTATCGGAGTATATTTTTTTAACATAGAAAATGAAGAGAATTGAACGGAAATGGATGTATGACGGTTGAATTAAACGGAAGGTTAGGTGTCCGTGTACTAAATGCAAGAACCTAAAATTTTTTGAGGTCCTTGTGGTTAAGAAACATGTCATCTATAATGGTTTTTCACCCGATTATTATAATTGGACTTGTCATAGTGAGCCATCTCAGTCCGAGGAACCCGAAAACCATCAAAATGAGGGGGATTGAGAGGTATGATAGTTGACGTTGTGGAGTGCAACTTGTTTAACAACGAGAACACATATAGGAATGACGACTCACCTAACCCACGAGACTCACCCAACCCACAAGACTCACCTAACTCACAAGAGCCTAACCCACGAGCAAAGGCGGTTTTTTGACATGTTGAACGCTTCGGAGAAACCGTTATACGGAGGGTGCGATGTGACTTTGTTAGAAGTCGCATCATGGTAGTTAGCCTTAAATGTGAGTTCAACCTACCGTTTGCTTGTGTCGACGGTATTGCTGCCTTGCTCGAGAGAGTTATCCCAAAAGACAATATCATGACCCGAACTTTCTACACAACCAAAAAGGTTGTGAAGGGCCTTCAACTCCCGCATCAAAAGATTGATGCTTGCCCAGATAGATGCATGTTATTTTGGAGGGACGATGCGATGCTTGATGAATGTAGGAGATGTGGTAAGGGTAGGTATAAGACGGTTGAGGGGGATATTGTTTTGAGGGGTAGAAAAGGGAAAAGCGGTGTTAGGGGTAAGAAACCGATCCCAATAAGTCAGCTTACATACTTCCCAATTGCACCTAGGCGTCAAAAATTGTATGCCACAAAAACCATAGCGGAGAAAATGAGGTGGCACAAGGAGGACATTAGGGTACCAGGGAAGATGTGTCATCCGAGTGACGGTGAGGAGTGGTAGCGTTTCGATAGACTACATCCCCACTTTGCGTTAGAACCCCGAAATGTAAGACTTGGGTTGTGTACTGATGGATTTGCACCTTTCGGCCAATTTGGTAAGTCGTACTCTTGCTGGCCTGTGATGATCACACCTTATAACCTACCTCCTTGGTTGTGTTTGAAGCAGCCTTTCATCTTCCTATCTCTTATTGTGCTTAGACCCAAAAACCTGAAAAATCATTTGGATGTTTACTTGCAACCTGTTATTGAGGAATTGAAACAACTGTGGGAGGTAGGGGTGGAAACTTATGATGTCTCTCTGAGAGAAAACTTTAAGTAGAAAGCAGCTCTGTTGTGGACTATAAATGACTTTCCCGCGTACGGTATGCTCTCGGGGTGGTCTACTGCGGGTCAGAAAGCATGTCCGTGTTGTATGGATGAGAGCAAAGCTTTTTATCTTCCAAATTCTAGTAAAATAAGTTGGTTTGAGGGCAGTTCCTACCAGAAGGTCACCCATATAGAAAGAATAAGAAGGCATTCAAGAAGGGCGAGGTTGTGCTTGACGACGCACCTGATCGACTCCCAGGAGATAAAATATGGGAGTTGGTTTCCGATTACCCGTCCACTGTTGACGGAATCGAGCAGGAGTTCAAAGACCTCAAAAAGTTGAAAAATGGTTGGTTTAAACGTTGCATATTTTTTGACCTACCATATTGGAGGACTTTGTTTCTTCGTCACAATTTAGATGTGATGCACATAGAGAAAAACTTCTTCGAGTAGTTGAACATTCACACTGTCATGAATGTGGAGGGGAAGAGTTGTGACACTACAGGATCCCGACGAGATGTAAAGCATTTTTGTGACCGTCCTCAACTGCACATAAAACGGGATGGATCCAAACCGAGAGCCTTGTTCACCCTTGACAAAGCTCAGAGGAAGGCGTTGTTGGAGTGGGTAGAGAAGTTGAACTTCCCTGATGGGTACGCCTCCGACTTCAAACGCTGTGTTGATCTTAAGAACCTAAAGATGCAAGGGTTAAAGAGTCATGAATGCCATGTCTTCATGGAGAGGTTACTTCCGGTAGCACTAAAACAACTTTTGCCACCGACGGTGTGGAATTCTATAACTAAGATATCTCAGTTTTTCCGAGATTTGTGTTCTTCTACAGTATCAATTGAGGACATGACTCGGCTAGAGGATCAAATTCCACAGATACTATGCAAACTTGAGATGATCTTCCCACCGTCGTTCTTTAATTCCATGGAGCATTTACCTGTCCACTTGCCCTACGAGGCTAAGGTTGGAGGACCTGTCCAGTATAGATGGATGTACCCGTTTGAAAGGTACATAAATTTTAGTAACTTCATTTATAAATTTAATTTACACATAGCTAATTTTTATTAATTGAAATACATAACTTGTGTATTTAGGTTCCTCAATCATTTGAAGAAGAAAATTGGTAACAAGGCTAGGGTAGAGGGTTCCATTTGTAATGCATATTTGACAGAAGAGATTGCAAACTTCTGCTCCCTTTACTTCGAGAAAGATGTCCAAACAAAAACCAAGAACCTGAACCTAGAACATTCGGTGCCCATTGATCCTACTATACCCGAGTTTTTTCAAAAGAAGGACGATGAAGGAACTTCATCCGTTGAGGGTTCTAGGACGCTAGATGAGAAAGAGTACAACCGAGCGCACCTTTACCTACTCTCTAATTGTGAGATCTTAGAGCCTTATGAGAAGCAATTTGTAACTGAATATATCGCTGCAAACCCTAACGTGAACCCTGATGACGTTTGGAGTAAGCATGACGAACATTTTCCTAAGTGGCTCAAGTATCACGTAATTGCCTTAGACATACATGATGATTTGGTTAGAAGTTTGGAATACGGTCCAGTGAGAGCGGTTAAATGTTGGAACCGGTACTCGGTGAATGGATTAAATGATGACCCTGGTCGCGTATGGTAATATTTTTTGACATGTTGATTCTTTTGTAACATATGAATTTTTGGACTACATCTTGTAGATTTCGTACATATATGTGCTTCTCGACTCGGTGCAGGTTTCTGCATGGGGAGGTCACCAAAGGCTGTACTGCCAGCTACATGGCCGACAAAGGGCAGGGGTATGTCTACTGGATTCAGGTGCCGTTGGACGTACGGGAGTGGTGGTTCAACAACTTTCGGGTACGTGGATTGTTTTTTTTACCGAGTTTTTAATTTATAATGTAGACTTTGTAAATAGTTTTGCTACTAATTAATAATCCGCCTTGATTGTTTAGTTGAAGTTCGGTTGGAAGCAGGAGTTAGAAGGAAGGGTGTGGGAGCGATATAACGAGACTTGCACACGACGTTTCGCTGACGTAATGAACAAACGCCACACGCGGGGTACTCCGCTCAAAGACCTTAAAGGTGTAGTTTTTTATAGTACTCAATTTTAACAAACAATCTAATTTCAATCTTTTACTGCATTAACTAATATATTAGTGTCGTCATATTTCAGGGGAAATGTTGGAGAGGTGGGTTACGTACCATGACAACGCGGACTTCAAGGTCAGGTCAGAGAGGGCACAGAGAAAAAAATGAAGAACTGCGAGAAGGAGGGGAAGGCGGAGCCGACACATCATCGGGGTTCTCAGTCTTCGTTGCATCGTGCCAAGAGGGTATGGTTTCTACTAATATCGTACTCTTACTTGAATAATAATAAACTATGTTCGCATAATATATATTCGCCTAACGTTCATACTCATTTAATAGCTACAAGCTGAACTCGGGAGAATGCCAACCGCGCCGGATCTATTCCTGGACATGCACGGGAAGAACGATCATGAAGGGACTACTTTTATGACGAGGAAAAATCAGGCAATCAGGGTGAGTACTAACTATTTCAAATAAATCAACTTTGTCTATACTTTAGGTGGTAGATAACTATCTTTAATGATTTCATCTAATAATAACTTGAATTGAAATCGTTTTTGTGTACGTAGGATGCCTACCAAAAAGAGCAAGAGAACCTCGAGACTGCTCCTGATGCTACCGAAGTCGACCCGAATCAGATTTTTTTCAAGGTCGTCTCGGGGTACAAGAAAGGAAGTATGTACGGTGTTGGAAATGCACACGGTATCTACTTCACACCTCCCCCACCGCGTCTCGGCACCTCTACACAGATGGAGTACACGCCGGCCGGATCTCAGCAGCCCGACTCGAAAAAGGAGGCCATGAAGGAACATCCGACACAGCAGCAACAGCAAATGAAGGAACAGAAGGAGCAGATAAAGAAAATGCAGGAACAGATGGCCATGTTTCAGGCCATGTTTGAGAGATGCAACTAAGGTCGTCCCCCACCCCCTCCAGATGACAGAGACACCTTTAACGGGGATGGTGGTAACTTCGGTGCTCCAGCTAGCTTCACAGTTAGCTGATTGTTTTGTTGTTGTTGTTGTTGTTGTTGTAACTGAATTTACGGGTTATGTATCTTCGAACTAGTTTAGATTTGTGTACCTTCAAACCGTATGTTAAATCTTTTTTATATGATTGTTTTTTCAGCATAAATGTGTTGAGAGATGAAGTGTTTTGGTTGATTGAGAGTGAATGAGGTTGAGGTATTATGGATGGTCGACAGTTGTGGTTGGTTGAGAGTTGTGGATGTGGTTTATTTTGCAGGTTTTGGCTACACATTGAACGCATGTTTACGGCCATGCAACAACATAAATGGCGTCCAATAACGGACGCCATGCCAGACGTCGGAGGAAGCTAAAATCGATCAAAATTGGCAGCTATTCAGGGGACATGGCGTCTGACTGTGGACGCCAGTTATATGGCGTCCACAGTCGGACACCAACGTAAAGCATATGGCGTCTGACTGTGGACGCCATCCAGGGGTAACTGGCGTCCACAGTCAGACGCCACCCATGGCGTCCGCTGTCAGACGCCCATTTTCTTGGCGTCCAATAGTGGACGCCTGTTTTAAAAATGGGCGACCGGTCGTGGCTTCCACTTTCTGGCGTCCGTTTGCGGACGCCCGTCCCCGTATAGCGTCCACTGACGGAAGCCACTGGATGAACGCCTGGGGCACCTTTTCATGTAGTGGCAAAACCAACCAAATCAACCGCCAAAACAAGAGAACAAACCGCGCAAAACAGAACTGTCATGGCCGTAGATGACCCAATCCGTCATGGCCATGACCAAAACTATCACGGCCATGTAGGCCACCAGTAACGACCCAATTTTGCACATTTGGGACATGACCATGTCTATTCATCCCTTAATAAAAGAGCGACCAACATTGCATGTTTCTCCTAATTTGACGGTTTTAAGCTAAGACACTTCAATCTAAGTACGTAAATACTTAGATTTACCATTTAAAACACGATATTTATCGATATAACATAACCACCCCATAAAACAACGAGCTCGATATTAGATTATATACGAGTACAAAATAACGTCCATATTCTTACATCCACGGGCTGAGAATGTTACTTGCAAACAAATAAAATGTATTAACAAAAAGCTGTATTAAAGCAACAACAGTAGGGGTCTTTGTCTTCCTATTCAAGTATGGTGGAGCTTGGCTCTTTGGGTAACCATAGCTCGAGGCATTAAATACATATCTTGGCTTGTTGTTCAACTGCTTTTAGAACTGGTAGGAACATCGCAAAAGTATTTTAAGTCTGCAACAATTTTATGTACTCCACTTTCAGTGTTATGTAATCCACTTTCTGTGTTAGGCGCTGTTCCTAAATTGACCCTTGTACTTAGGGGTGTGCTGATAAGTGTAGTTTGTAGTGCCTAATTTGTTATGTTTTGGTCCTGTTTTCCTTGTGGAATCGCTCCTTGGGAGCGGTTTACGGGCTACTTATGCTTCTTCTAGTTCGTTTTAGGTTCCCGAGACCATTCATGAAGAATTGGAACGATTCCGACTCGTTTCATACACTTTTGGAGCCAACGAAGAGAAGGAACGATCATTCGATGCCTTGGATTCGATCCCGAGACCTTAGGACCCGATCCCGAGCCCCTTAGACTCGATCCCGAACCCCGAGAACCGATGAGAAGCCCATGGGAAGCAAGGAGGGACCTTAAAGATCATATTGGAGGCCTACAAGACCCATCCCCGTCGGGAAGGACCTCATCCCGTCTGGGATGAGGTGCACAAAAGAAGATGCTCCTGTTCTGGGTCCGTCCCGGTCGGGACCATGCCGTCCCGGTCGGGACCACTTCGTCCCGGTCGGGACCATCTCGTCCCGGTCGGGATGGAGGAGCTGCAGCCCGTGTTTGCTTCTTTTCTTCTCCTTCATTCTTGTAACCTTATAAATACTCCTCCCTTGTATTGTTTAACTATCTTACATTACCCTAGACTATCTTAGGCCTCTCTACATTGTTTAACCCTAGATTTATTTCTCCTCTCATTAGCTTAATCTTCCTTTAATCCTAGTTTAATCTAGTTTAATTAGTCTTGTATTAAGAAGATTCTTGAAGACTCATCCAAGATTGACAACCTTGGAGATTATTTTGGGTTTCTTATTAATTCAAGTTCTCATCTTTTTCATCATCTTGTAGTGGGTATAATCTATTTTCTCTTGTTCTTTATTTGTTTATCAAGTTTGAATCTTTACATATTGTTTATTGTTCTTGTTTATTCATAATGGATGTTTTGATTATTATGTTGATTTCTCTTGTTAGTATTAGAATTAGTTTCATAATGAGTGAGTAGTTTCCTTGTGGGGTTAGAAGGGGGATTAGGTGTGGATTATGGGTGATTAGGGTTTGATTAGGGATAAAGGTTGCATCTTTGTTGCTTGTCACATATTGGGCACTCTATGTGTTTGTTGTATTGCTTGTGTGGGTAGTATTGGCCAATGCTTCTCATACTAGTTCTCTTCTTCTCATTGTTTGACTAGTGTGTGATTGTTAGGGTTTAGTCTTAGACACGAGAGTGCGGACTTAGGTTTTGACGTGAGAGTGCGAACCGACCTTGACCTAGGCTTTGACGGGAGAGCGTAAACCGACTCTAGTAACTAAGTGGCACCTACACCCTTGATTACCCAATCATCCTACCACATTTATGAACCCGACTTAACCCCACTCCCTTCCATATTTGATTCATCCTTCTAGATAGTCTTCATTTCCCTAGTTCCATTGTTTAGTTAATCTTAGTTGTTTCGATTAGCTTATGTCATACATAGTATATTGTTAGTCCATTCTCATCCTCCTCAACCATCATAGTTTATCAATTATAGTCTTCTTTGTGTTTGTTTGTGACTTAGTCTCGTTTTAGGCCGACCTAGTCTAGACTTTACATAACCGTCTCCGTGGACACGACCCGACTTACCCTAGCTACCCGTTAGGTTTAGTTGGTTTATTTGGTGTTAGGATCGACGACAAATCCTACCATCATGTGCAAAAATCGGGTCGGACCGGACCCGGAATAAAAAATTCCGATCCGGTCTCCGGTCCATCATTTTGGACGATTCCGGGTTCCGGTCCGGTCCTGACCCGGATTTTTCCGGTCAAGACCGGTTTGGATCGGAAAGACCAGAATTATGCTTATTTCTTAAAAATTCCGGTCTAACCGGTCCAGAATTTTGGACCGGAATTTCAAAAAAAATTGAAAATTCCGGGCCAACCGGTCCGGTCTTGGACCGGAATTTTTCCGGTCCGGCCCGGTCCGAAATTTTGAGATTCCGGTCCGGGTCCGGTCCGGTCCGGGTTTGGACCGGTGCACAGCCCTACTTGTACTAGCTCTTGCAGCAGCCTCTCCTGGTTGAACTGGGCTTGTCCTCAAGCCCGTATCCTCCTCATCTTCAGACTCACCATAATTAGGACTCAGGTCTCCCACATTGAAGGTTCCATGGACTCCATACTCTCCTGGCTACTCTATCTTGTAGGCATTATGACGAATCATCTACCCTTGGCATGAGCTTCCTCTTTCTCTTAGCTGGAAACCTTTCTTTCCTTAGATGCACCCATACCAAATCACCTGGTTCAAACTCCTTTTTCTTCCTTGGAATTTTAGCCTGATTCCTTGGCATTATGTTATGTTCTTACAATGAAGAACATAACATAAGATTACAAGGGGGGGGGGGGGGGGGGGGGGTATATATAGGGTTACAATGAATAAGGAGAAGAAAAGATGTGAAGCGGAGCTTTAGGTGGCCCATCTTGGCCGAGAAGAGATGGTCTCGGTCGAGATGAGACCCATCTCGGCCGAGAAGACCCCCTTCTCGCCCGAGATGGCCCATTAGTGGCTCGTCTTTGCTTGCACTCCTTCCCGACCGAGAAGGATACTCTTCCCGCCCGGGAAGGGTCTTGTAGGCTTCAAATATGATCTCAAGGGTCCCTCCTTGCTTCTCATGGGCTTCTCATCGATTCTCGATGCTCGGGAATGGGTCTCGAGGGCTCGAGAATGGGGCTTAAGGTCTCGGGATCGAATCTAAGGCACCGAGTGATCGTTCCTTCTCTTCGTTGGCTCCAAATGTGTAGGAAACGAGTCGGAATCATTCCAATTCTCCATGATTGGTGTTGGAAACCTAAAACAAACTAGAAGAAGCATAAGTTGCCTAGAAAACCGTTCCAAAGAGCAATTCCACAAGAGAAACCGAGACCAAACACAACAAATAGGCACTACAAACTACACTTGTCAGGGATCGACTATTTCACCAAGTGGATCGAAGCTTAAGTAGTCCCAAACATTACCGAGCCTGCAGTCAGAAAGGTAATTTGGAGGAATATCATAACCAGGTTCGGCCTACACAAAATGCTGGTGTTCGATCACGGAAGGCAATTCGATAAAGACCCCCTGAGAGCTTGGCTGGAAAGCCATGGCGTAGCAGTCGCCTACTCTGCTGTCTGCCATCCCCAAACTAACGGGCAGGCTGAAGCTGCCAACAAACAAATTCTAAATGGGCTCAAAAAGATGGTGGATGAGCTTAAACGCAGGTGGGCAGATGAGCTGCCAAGCATACTATGGTCAATCAGGACTACCCGGAAAGAATCCACGGGTCAGACTCCCTTCGGCCTGGTTTACGGGGCGGAGGCCCTGCTGCCCACTAAGGCATGAATCCCCACCCTGCCATCCCAGCAGTATAACAGGGCAGATAATGAAGCAGCAATGACCGAGGCTTTGGACCTGGTCAGTGAAGTAAGGCAGGAGGCCGGCGTTAACATAGCCGCCTACCAGCAGCGAATGAGGAAAGCATACAACAAGAAGGTGAATGAAAGAAATTTCCAAATAGGGGACTTGGTCTTGAGGAAAACGCAGGCGGTGGGAAAGTCAAGAGAGCATGGAAAACTGAGCGCCAATTGGGAGGGCCCGTATGAGGTAACCCGGATTATGGGGCCAGGTACCTACAGAATTGCTAATCTTGAAGGCCAGGAGTTGGCTGCCCACTGGAATGCGGACACTCTAAAAAAGTACTATGTCTAGCACTAGGAAACTAAGTAGTTTTCTTTTCAAAAAAGTTGGCGGAGGACGGTCAGAATAGAATGTCGACGGCTCCGACCACAGCTATTTTAAAAAGTTTTTACTACAAGAAATGAAAAGTCTGAAGTTTATACTCCTTGTCTGTTCAAACTGGCATTTTCGCACACAAACGAGCAGGGGGCAATGAGGGGAGGCTCCCCTGTTGCCAAGACCAGAAAAATTGGACCCCCCAACAAAATTCCAAAGCCCCCTACCTACCTCCGGGCAGGCAGGGGGAAGGCCCCCTGGACTTCGACCAGAATCCAGGGACAGGCGGGGACCCACGTGTCGAATGAACAAGGACTGGGGGCATCCCCCAACCTTGTATAAAAAATACTATATAGCGTTTTATGTAATTGTCAAGTCAAGTAAACCGAGTATTATGTAGCGTTTTATGTAATTGTCAATAAGAATAACATAATAATAAAGTTGAACAATATAATAATAATAATTATAACTATATAATACCAAGGAGGTGGAGTAGTACGTATGAAGAAGCCCACAAGTTCTTTTTTTATTCAACCCTACCGAGTTAACAGCCATCACCAATCTCCATCTTCACGCACACCCTTCTCTTTTGTATTCTATCATCATCATCAAACCTAGCATCATCAAAGATATTTGATATATCAATCAGGTTGTCGTAGTGGTTTCGACGAAGGGCCGGGTTGTCGCGGGACATCGTCATCGAAGAAGTCTTGACCCGCCACTCCTTTGTTTGTGTTGGTTCGTAAACGGTCCTGGATCTCTGTCCCCTAGGCTTTCGTGTCGTGCCGGCGACCACCACGTTTCTCTATAGTCATAATGGTTGTTGTCTCTAGAACAGACGTGAGGTATGTATGTCGTTGCTCGTTGTTATTATTGTGTCGGGTTGTTGTTATCATTGCGTCGGGCTATATTTATTGTTGTTGTTGTTGTTGTGGTCGGGATCGTCAACTGGGAGTGCGGTGTGTTGGTGGGCTACGGGTATCGGTGGTGGGCAATTCGTGTTGGCCGTGTTTATGTCGTCATAGTTGCTGATTGCCTATTTGCTTATGTATGTTGAGGATGGCATAATAATATAATAATGATAATAATAGTAGGAGGAGGTTGATCTAGTGCTTGTCGTATAATGAGATTGTGGGAGGAGGTTTATTAGATTGGTTTAGTATGGTACTAGTATAATAATAATAATATTTAATAATAAGTCAGGATTAAATTGGTGTCGAGTATATAGTACATAGTAATATATTATGTCAAAGTCAGTGTCGAGTTTCAGTTCATGAGTAAGTACGTTAGGAGCGATATTAATTTAATTATATAATATTTTATTAGGATCGGACTTCCTTGAATTTCCGTGCTGAATTGTATTGCGGACGCGGTGGTGACCTGCTAACTAGGTAAGGTTATCCTTACTCGGTTTACGTTGTATGTATGCATGTTCTATGATATATAATGGTATAATGATGATATTGAGATTGAGGCTGTGTGCCTATTGGAATTTTGGCTGTGTGCCTATTGAGATTGAGGCTGTGTGCCTATTAGAATTTTGGCTGTGTGCCTATTGAGAGAAGCTAGCTAGGACTAGCTAGGTCCGGTTGATCTCGGGACCTTCCCTGATGTTTCCTCTTAGGAGAGCCTAGGAGGGGTGTGCACACTAGGACTGACGGGGCGTGACTGCGGTCGCGATAGATAATAGGAATGATGATGATGATGATACTGATACTGGTGATTGTGATGTTGGTTGTACTAATGTTATTTAATGTTATCGTAAACTGACCTTGTGTTTATGTCTGATGTTTCTTTGATGATCCAATTGACGTTTACGATCAATTGGGGAGCAGTCTATAATGCAGGTTATGTATATTATGACGTGTTTGGATGCTGGGATACATGTACGAGATTGGGGTGAGCGCGACTTATGAGTCCAGACGTAGTACGGGTGAAAGCATAGGCATTCCCGTTTTTATAGAAGGTGTAGCTTCCGTTGTATAACCAGAGTTGTAATAGTTAATGAGTTGTAATGTTTAAATCATGTGGCCGGTTTGGCATTCCATATTGTGTTGTAATGAGCTACTACCTCGGAGAACCGAGATGGTAACGCCTTTATTTACTTGGGAATGTCTGGTAAGGCTCCTATGTAAATGAGGGTGTTACAAAGTGGTATCAGAGCGATCGATTCTGGAGCCTGAATAAATGAACCTAGGAAAATAAAATGAACCCCGGTGATAGGCCATTAGGAGCCCCCTTTAAAAATCCGGTCGAGGAGACGTCCTTGTACCAACTTCGGGCCCTCCTGGTTTTGACCCGGTAACCGCGTGTGAGAATAAGATGGGTATATATTAGGATGGGATACGTTGTGATGGTATCAATGTTTTGTGATGACTGCTTATGATAACTGATTGCACTGTTTGATTCATGTGATCTGATGTTTTCAACAACATAAGACGATCTGTGTATAGTACGTAGTTATAGTATTAGCATGGTATTGTAGTTGGTACGATTCCATATGAGCTATATCTTAAAGTATGTAAGGTCGAATTAGGATTCGATCATCCTTTGTGGGAGAAAGGTCATAGCAATGTTGGTAATAATGTTAGACACAGTGTCATGATTTTTGTACGTAGAAGTGTCGTATTAGTGGCAAGCTGTGTCCGTCTCGTCGATGTAGTATACTAGTGCGGTTTTCATGTTACTTGGATGAGGTTGACGACTGGTGATGGTTTGGATATCGTAGTATCTTATTACTTAATAACTTACGTGGTTTAAGTGTGAGTTAATATGAATGTTTGTCAAAAGTACAGGGATAATTGTGCTCTGTTTCGTGTATTTGCTTTCTTAACGATATAACGTACTAGCCCCCTTCACTTTACCTAATGAGGATTTATAGTTGAAGTATATGGGTCGTAATGTGTTCATCAAGTTTGTCATATGCTAATAAAGTACGAGTAATGAAAATGATAGTTAGACAATACGTAAATATTTGGAATTTGCTTTGAGCTAATGTGTCCTTGTTTCATGCCTTTACTTCATATTTGAGTTTCATTTCAAATTTACATATGTGCTCTCTTGTCAATATGATATTTATTGAGTCGTTATCGTCTTATGGAGTCTTGTTTTAATGGTCTAAACAAACAGTCAGGTTAAACATGTTGAGATAATGTCAAAACAATGTACCGCAACTTCATTAACATGACCAATATGTTTACCGAATTATTTCACTTCTTTAGAGTGCCTATTCACAAAAGTTTGAAAATATACTCATGCTTATTTTAAGACCGGTCACTATAAAATTTTGTGATTTAATTCCAAGTTATTCAGTATGAATAAATTAATCGTGAACATGGGTCATACGTGTCTGTGAACTTGCCCGTAGTCAAGTTTCTCATTATAAACCTTACGTAGAGATTGAATCATCATTTGAAACTTTTATTATGTCACTTTGAAGAGTCTGTATAATGATGGAACTTGATTTTGCTCACTTTGAAGAGTCTGTATATTGAAACTCGTTTTATCAAGTGAAATTTTTTTAAAGGTCAAATTATGTCGGTTCATGAAAACGAGTTTGAAAATCACTGTCTCGTTTATAATCTGAAAATGATTTGAACTTGAAAGTCCTATATTACTGTCTTGAGAATATGAGCTTGTTGGTTCTACACTATCTCTAACTATAACGATTTAACTATGATTTTTCACCATGACTGTAATGTTATGAAAACGTGTTTAAAGTCACTAAAATGATCATTGTTTTTGCCTTGTTCAAGTGGATGCGCTAAGGTAAAAGTGTATACCTTATTGTATGATGTAAAGGAGTCAAACATATATGCTAATGATGTATTGGGGGTAAAGTCGAGCCACGAAAAATCATGTTGGTGCATGTATGTTACATAATTGTTTTTAACATGGATCTTGCTTGCAGACCAGATGTGTTAATGTCAAATAAATTTATCATGGTCATAAGTCACTTATGTGATAAAGAACATCGATACGTGTATCCATTAGATGGGATCGTTTCATTGAGGAGTTAAGAAACATCGAGTCTTTAAACTACATACAGAGTATAATATCTACATCTAAGTGAAGAAGACGTCAGTTTCGAGTTTTGGTCGTAATATATGTAAAGAATTTCGACATGTTTGTCACTGGTAAACCAGCCAAATGTTGCTCATAATTGTCTTCGTTCAACCGTGATGAGCTTTCGTCCTTAAGTGACCTGTCATTGAGTACATATGCTCAGATAAATGAATGTTTTATGATGTCGGTGGAGTGGTTCTTGTTTTAAGTCACATGCTAATGTCTAAATCAAATATTATGCAGCCTTAAGACCTGATGAACTACTTGATCAATTGTTAGAGTCCTAAGGAATGAATGTCATATGTCTAAGGGTCCAAATTTATTTACATGGTCATTTAACCAATGGTGTTACTGTTTTGCCGTAATAATTATATTACTTTCCAAAAATATTTTTCTTGCACGTATGTAGGCATGTGGATTCGAACTTGTTAACGATAATATAGATTGGGAGTACGTGTCTTAATAATATAACCGAGTTGTGAGATATAATAAAGGAATGGTCGGAGAATACGGCGTCGTTTAAATCACTTGTTAGAATATGGCAATAATGGTTGTTAATGAGTCTAATGGTATGAACAAGGGTAATAATATAAACACGATGGAAAGATGGTCACGATATTAACTATTAAGATTCATTACAGAAAGATAATAGATATAGGGATGGTACGAGGGTCAGTAATAATGAGTAGTAAGAGGTCCAAAGTATATAAACAAATTTGTTGTGTCATCACTTATCTTTTGACGCCAGCATGTCGGTTATACTACAAGGTAGTAACTTCAAGATCACGAGTCCGTGAAGCAAAGTAGAATGTCACTGAGTATCATGTCCTGAATGTGGGAAAACTGTCTTTGTGTGAACTAATTGTCTTATCTGTATGATAGTCGCGGTGTCCAAATAATTAAGGGTGTCTTAGTCTGAGGGTTCACGCAATTATGTAAAGTTACAAGTGCATTAGATATGGCATGCTAGCATGTGAATTGAGTCATGACATGAATAATGAGGATAAAAAAAACAATGGTGCTAATAAGTGGATTGTTTTCTTAAATTTTGTGAAGAATGATATATAAGAATGAGTATGCAAATGATTTGTTAGTACTTATGTTGAATCATGAGAACTGTCTAAGTAATGGTGCATGTAGTGGTCGGTAAAAAGAGAATTTATGTTGTGAAAAGTGAATGAATGCGGGGATAGAACCCCTAGCAACCAGTTGAGGGGTACGTAAGTTGGAAAATCTTGATGAAACATGAACGAGCTTCTGTGTTAGACATGATGCCAAGAGAATTGGAGGTCGTGATATGACCAAGTGATGCTACGTATATGAGAAATATGTTGAAGACTCTTATGATGAATTGCATGAGCTAGTCGATTATAGATATTACCGACTTATTAATCATCACTCCTGGAGGGCTTACAACTACATTTATTTGAAAAGTTTACAGTCGTGTCTTATGATAATTTAATGTGTTATATACTAGGGTCGGGAAAAGATTGATCTTGTTAGTGTCAAGATAGTGTCGGCCTTTACAAGATGTCTTGGGTAAGGTGAGTTTAGAATTGGTGAACTTCGGGGCACAGTTCGTTATAAAGAGGGTAGGATGTCATACCCCATTGTTTCTGAAGCTACATATGTACTTAATGATCAAGTCAGTCGTCGGGTATTAAGTTCTAATGGCTTTGTTAGTCATAAATGCGTGAATCATTTATAGTCATAAGTGCGTGAATAGTTAGTTAGTAGTATGGTAGTACGTGATACAATGAAACAGTTAGTTATATGATGAGTCATGTGATGTATTCGATTAAGGGTGTATAGTGGGAGGTGTCAGTTAGTCGAGAACTGTCGTTATTGGTGGGAGATAAACTTCGGGACGAAGTTCCTTATAAGGAGGGTAGATTGTAATACCCGTGATTTGTATGGAAGTCAAACCCAAGTCAAGTCGAGTCACACCCAAGTCAAGTCGAGCCAAACCCGAGTCAAGTCAAGTAAACCGAGTATTATGTAGCGTTTTATGTAATTGTCAATAAGAATAACATAATAATAAAGTTGAACAATATAATAATAATTATTATAACTATATAATACCAAGGAGGTGGAGTAGTACGTATGCAGAAGCCCACAAGTTCTTTTTTTATTCAACCCTACCGAGTTAACCGCCATCACCAATCTCTATCTTCACGCACACCCTTCTCTTTTGTATTCTATCATCATCATCAAACCTAGCATCATCATAGATATTTGATATATCAATCAGGTTGTCGTAGTGGTTTCGACGAAGGGTCGGGTTGTCGCGGGACATCGTCATCGAAGAAGTCTTGAACCGCCACTCCTTTGTTTGTGTTGGTTCGTAAAGGTCCTGGATCTCTGTCCCCTAGGCTTTCGTGTCGTGCCGGCGACCACCACGTTTCTCTATAGTCATAATGGTTGTTGTCTCTAGAACAGACGTGAGGTATGTATGTCGTTGCTCGTTGTTATTATTGTGTCGGGTTGTTGTTATCATTGCGTCGGGCTATATTTATTGTTGTTGTTGTTGTTGTGGTCGGGATCGTCAACTGGGAGTGCGGTGTGTTGGTGGGCTACGGGTATCGGTGGTGGGCAATTCGTGTTGGCCGTGTTTATGTCGTCATAGTTGCTGATTGCCTATTTGCCTATGTATGTTGAGGATGGCATAATAATAATATAATAATGATAATAATAGTAGGAGGAGGTTGATCTAGTGCTTGTCGTATAATGAGATTGTGGGAGGAGGTTTATTAGATTGGTTTAGTATGGTACTAGTATAATAATAATAATATTTAATAATAAGTCAGGATTAAATTGGTGTCGAGTATATAGTACATAGTAATATATTATGTCAAAGTCAGTGTCGAGTTTCAGTTCATGAGTAAGTACGTTAGGAGCGATATTAATTTAATTATATAATATTTTATTAGGATCGGACTTCCTTGAATTTCCGTGCTGAATTGTATTGCGGACGCGGTGGTGACCTGCTAACTAGGTAAGGTTATCCTTACTCGGTTTACGTTGTATGTATGCATGTTCTATGATATATAATGGTATAATGATGATATTGAGATTGAGGCTGTGTGCCTATTGGAATTTTGGCTGTGTGCCTATTGAGATTGAGGCTGTGTGCCTATTAGAATTTTGGCTGTGTGCCTATTGAGAGAAGCTAGCTAGGACTAGCTAGGCCCGGTTGATCTCGGGACCTTCCCTGATGTTTCCTCTTAGGAGAGCCTAGGAGGGGTGTGCACACTAGGACTGACGGAGCGTGACTGCGGTCGCGATAGATAATAGGAATGATGATGATGATGATACTGATACTGGTGATTGTGATGTTGGTTGTACTAATGTTATTTAATGTTATCGTAAACTGACCTTGTGTGTATGTCTGATGTTTCTGTGATGATCCAATTGACGTTTACGATCAATTGGGGAGCAGTCTATAATGCAGGTTATGTATATTATGACGTGTTTGGATGCTGGGATACATGTACGAGATTGGGGTGAGCGCGACTTATGAGTCCAGACGTAGTACGGGTGAATGCATAGGCATTCCCGTTTTTATAGAAGGTGTATCTTCCGTTGTATAACCAGAGTTGTAATAGTTAATGAGTTGTAATGTTTAAATCATGTGGCCGGTTTGGCATTCCATATTGTGTTGTAATGAGCTACTACCTCGGGGAACCGAGATGGTAACGCCTTTATTTACTTGGGAATGTCTGGTAAGGCTCATATGTAAATGAGGGTGTTACACAGGGCCAGGGGAAACCAGAGGCTCCTCCGTCATTTTGCCTAAGGTAAAGGAGAATGAGTGGACATCATGGATCCACGTGTCACTTCGCTGTCCACTCATTCTCCTCCTCTTTCTTTCTCATTTCTCTCTCTTGGAGGAAGGTATAAATACTTTCCTTCCTCCCACATACAAGGGGTTAGACTTTCTCTCTCTAGACTTTCACTCTAAAAACGCCACCTAGCTCCTCACGAACTAGGTTTATCAAGGCACTTTCACGGACTGACTTAGGAATCGGAGAGGGTTCCCTCGGACACCTTCGAGGCCCTGTGCGTTCATTGTGCAGGGAGCAGACCATTTCCGCTGGGGAGGTCCGATCAACGGAGTGAAGGAAAGGGTAGACCGAAGGAAGTCAAGCGATTGTCAAACTAGAAATACAACATCCTTGGACCCGAATCCGATGTCGGGTTAATTGATTCCATAGCCGGAACAAAATTCGATAGAGAATAAATAACGCGTACAATCCAGTCGCACCTTAGATATTTATCTGAATTGCTTCTAAGTACTAATATCATCGTATCCCGTTCAATATTAATTCCTAATTGTTACCAATGTAAGGTTAATCAGTAAGGCCATGTTCTTTTCAGCTTATTTTCAGTCTGTTTCAGACCAGCTCAGCCCAGCTCCTATAAGCTAAGCTCAGTTCAGCTCTAATATTTTCAGCTCAGCTCCAATATTTTCAGCTCATAAAATAATACTTCAATAATAATAATAATAATAATAATAATGATAATAAATATATAATAATAATAATAATAATATTATTATTTATTTATTTATTTATATGAAATGGAAGTTGCATTAAGATCGAAAAAAATTACAATAAGTTATTATTATTATTATTATTATTATTGTTGTTGTTGTTGTTGTTGTTGTTGTTATTGCATTTCGATATTAATGCAAGTTTCTTTTCATTAAAAAATAATAATAATGATAATAATATTGTTGGTTTTATTATTTTTATTACTCATATCTCTTAATGTTAATAATAATAACAAATTATTATTATCATTGTCATCGTCATTGTCGTCGTCGTCATCATCGTCATCATCGTCATTGTTGTTGTTATTATTATTATTATTATTATTATTATTATTATTATTATTATTATTATTATTATTATTATTATTATTATTTTCTATTTTTTTATCATCATTGTTATTATAATAATTATTAATATCATTACACATTCCATAATATTTTGAGATCTCAATGTTATATTCAAATATTTACAACTCTGTCTAAATGTCATTAAGAATATCAAAATTTAAATTTTTGTTACAAAAAAAACAAAAGTATAAATCAAAGGAATTGGAGTGAGTACTATGTTATTGTTATTATTTTTGCAAGAAATTTAATCCCTTTATTCATCCACAATGGAGAAAATGAAGAGATGATCTTACAAAGACATACCCTTTAATTTCGAATAATCAAAACAAACGAAAATAAGCCTATAACTGACTCACTCTAGCTCGATTTTCCATTTTTATCTTCTCAAGTCTTTGATCAACACTTTTCTCTATTTCATTGAAAATTCTGTGATTCCTTTCTTCCCAAATGTTGTAAAAAATTGAGCAAACAACCACCTTATATCCAATTTGACTCGTGGATTGAAAACTCAACTTTCTGAGCTCATGTTTAAGATCCTGCTGGTATGTCTTCACCTGCAACCACAGCTGAACCTCAACCCTGAGTTGCCTCGAATACTGACACCTAAAGAATAAATGACTATGTGATTCCAAAGCCATCTTGAATAGGACACATCTATTCACCATCATCAGTCCCCTAGTCTGCAGTTTATCGACAGTAGGGAGCTGATGCTGAGCTGCTAACGAAGTAATCACCTTCTGCCTGGGATATATTTCATTCAGCTTCAGGGCTTTAAGAAATTGCAGCTTGTTATTCCTCCCACGAAACCACTCGTATGCTTTTCTGGTGGCAAATTTATGCCCTGCAGACCAACTAAGAATGAGCTTTTTACTAGCTTCAACTGAACCAGACCTCTCCAATATTTCATTTTTGACATGGATAATACTTCTTATAGCTTCAGCATTTCTATCTTTGGCTTCCAGGGCCCAAAGTGATGTATCGTGAAACATATATGACTTTAGCCATTGAACCCAAAGACTGTGATAACCAATCTCAATTTGCCAAATCCACTTCACAATAAGCGCTTTATTCCAAGACAATAACTCTTTGACATTGAAACCTCCCTCAATCCAAGGTGAGCATATGGACTTCCATCCCTTGAATTGCATCTTTCTATCAGACCAAAAGTTGGAGATTCCAAAAATAACAGAGTTAATAAGCTCAATTCGACCTGCATAGGAAAAAGAATTAGTAGACTAGTGTAGAAGAGCACCCTGAATCTTAGTGATGAGACTTCCATAATTAGCAATGCTGTTCTTAATAGCATTCAGGGGCATTCCCAAGTACTTGCAGGGGAGCTGACCCTCAATGAACCCAGTAGCCCTTAAAATTTCATCCTTTATCAAAGGCTTAATGCCTCCAAAAAATAATTCAGTTTTTTCCTTATTAATGTGCAGACCAGAAAGATTAGCAAAGTGAAGAAGAATCTCTTTAGTAGCCATCAAAGAGGGAACATCACCCCTAGAGAAAATCATCAGCTCGTCAGCAAAAACAAGATGGGTAAGTCTGAGTTTTGCACACTTAGGGTGATTTGAAACATTTTCTAAGTTATTCATCCTCCTGAGGTACCTGGATAGTATCTCCATACTTAAAACAAAGCGGTAGGGGGAAATGGGATCCCCTTGTCTTATTCCACTCTTACCCTTAAAAAACCCACAACTCCTCCATTTAATTTGAGAGAAAACCAAGGACTTGTGATGCAGCACATGACCCAACCAATGAACTTAGGAGGAAAATGCAGAACCTCTAACATGTTCTTGATAAAGGGCCATTGCAGTGAGTCAAAAGCTTTCTTCATATCAATTTTGAGCATACATCTAGGTGTAAGGAAGGATCTGTTATAGCCTTTAATAAGAGCTTGAGAGAGTACCACATTGTCATGGATTCTTCTATTTGCTATAAAGGCTGCCTGCTCAGGACCTGTGACATGGGCTAAAACCTTTTTCATACGATTTGCAATAATCTTACTAATCGTTTTGTAGAATGTAGTGCAGCAAGCAATCGGTCTATAGTCCATAACAGTGCTGCAAGTGGCCTTCTTTGGAACCAAGGTAATAAGAGTAGTAGCCGCCTGCTTACTCAAATTTCCATGCTTGAAAAAATCCAAAATAGCCATAGAAAAATCATGCTTGACAGTAGGCCAACTGGCCTTGAAAAACTCAGCTGAAAAACCATCAGGACCTGGGCTCTTATGAGTCCCCATTCCAAGAATAGTTGCCTCAATTTCCTTAAAGAAGGGTAAGCATTGTAAGCTCTGCCACATATCTGTAGATATAATTGGATCCTGCTGAAGGAACTGCTCATCTAATGTTATTACTGGCTTAGTAGATCCAAGCAGGCTTTTGTAATAGTTAATAAAACCCTCTGCAACAGCATCTTGACCTTTACAAAGAGTGCCATTCATGTCTAGAATACTACCAACAATTTGCTGCTTGTATCTTTCTCTTATCTTGTTATAGAAGTAACTGGAAGAGGTATCAGTAAGAGTAATATAATCAATTTTTGCTTTTTGTTGAAGCATACTCATTTCTGCAGCTCTAAGGTCCTTGTACTCAGTTAGCAGGTCATACTCAGCCTACATCAGCTCAAAGGATAAGGGATTATCTTGCAAAGCTTTTTGACAAGTATCAAGAGCCAGCTTAGCATCCTTAATTCTTTTATTCAATTGTGAATAATGGCTTTTATGCATATCCTTGAGCTGATTTTTAACTTTTTTGAGCCTGGCAAACAATTTAAAACCCTCTTTCCCATAAACTTCAGCATCCCAAGCATGCTTATGTTGTTGTTATTATTATCATTACTATTATTATTAATTACTTAAGATTATTATTATTATTATTATTACTATTATAATTAATTATAATTATTATAATAATAATAATAATAATAATAATAATAATAATAATAATAATAATTATTATTATTATTATTATTATTATTATTATTATTGTTATTATTATTATTATTATTATTATTATTATTATTATTATTATTATTATTATTATTATTATTATTATTATTATTATTATTATTATTATTATTATTATTATTATTATTATTATTATTATTATTATTTAGTGTTATAACTTTCTATTTTTTTTTTCATTTTTTAAAATATCATTAGATAATTTGTATGAGTAGATATTACTTTCAGCTTCTTTTAATTCAGCTCAGCTTCTATCTGTCCAGCTCAGCTCCTATCAGACCAGCTCAGCTCTTATCAGACTAGCTCAGCTCAGCCCTGTTTCAGCCGAAAAGAACAGGGCCTAAATCCTACTAAATTAACGATACTAACGATAGAATGAAGAAATGAAATACTAGTTGCGCATCTAGCAATCAATAACAATATTCATAGATTTAATAACAAAGCAATTCACAATAGTCAAGATTAATAATTAGAACATTCAAACTCACAATCGATTATCAAGTGCTTCAAAGGCTTGAATCTAAGTAAAGGAAATTAGTTACACATACTTAAGATCGGAAAATTAGGGTTCTTCAAAGTTCTCCTTTTTTCTTCCTAATGAACGTACAACACCTCAACTTATGAATAAAATTGATCCTAATAATATGTACTAATGCCTCGTTTGGTTACCCTCCTACTTCCCGGGAAGTGGGAGATCCCATGAAATGCAATTTCATGAAATTGTTTGGTTATCCCAAAAGTGAAAAATTGGGGGAACTCAAACTTCCACCATCAGTTGCACTTCCTGGATGATGTAGAAAGTTGCTCACCAAGTCCCCCTTCGGTGAGTTGCACATCCCACATTCCGACTTATGTCAATGACTTTTATACCCTTATGCACTTATCATATTTCCCGCTTTATAACCCTAATTTTTAACTTAACTCTCTATCTACTGTTTTCCACTCAACTCTTCTTTATTGATTTTTCCGGAACAATGATGGTAATATAACTCAGAAAGTTTTTTATAATAATGTTCTTTTTTTTATGCCGATGATGTAGTTTGTTTACGACCGCATATTATGGAGAAGACAATTTCAGCTATTTCATAGGTTACTGTAAAAAAAATTATACTCGTATGTCATTATACTCTTGATTTAATAAAGGGCATAATAATCATTATAAACAAAATCATGGGAATTAGGTCAAGACAACCAACAAGATGTGAATTCAATTCATGGGAAGTGTGAATTCCAGGATGTCAACCAAACAAATATTGCAAATTCTAAAGAAGTTGATGTGGGAAGTAACATCATGAGAAAAGTAACTTCATCCGAGAAATAAGTTTCCGGATGAACCAAATGAGGCCTAATAGTAGTCTAATACTAGTAATAATTAAGGAGCTCCATTGGTACTTCAGGATCTTCCTTGGTTTCTACTTTTGACACTAGCACCCAAACAGGTTGCTCTTGTCTAATTTCTTTCACCATTGAAGCTTTAGATATGAACAGAACTCCCCCAACCTCTTCAGGCAGAGTTGGACTGCCATAACTCATTTGGTTTGGTGGCAAAGGGGTGAGTGTCACTTTCTTGTTCCCATGCTTAAAAATGAAAGTATTGTCCCTTCCTTGGTGAGTGACATTGCTGTCAAACTTCCATGGTCTACCTAGGAGTAAATGGCAGGCATGCATTGGATACATCACATAGGACCTCATCCTTATACACACTCCCTGTAGAAAAAAGAAGCACACATTGTTTATCCACCTTTACTTAAGTTCCCTTGTTCAACTATCTCAATTTGTATGGATTAGGATGCTCCTGATTCTTGAAACTCAGTTTACTGACCAGAGTGATAGATGCTACATTGGTGCAGCTTCCACCATCAATAATCCGATTACAAAACCCTTCCCTGAATTGTGCACCTACTCTTGATTATTAGACTCCTTTGGTCATCCTCCAAAGGGTCTTATTGTGAGTGCATCACTCTCCTTACAACCAGGTTGTGTCCTGTATCAGGAGAGACTACTACCATGTCCTGGTTGACTTCTTCTTCTTCTTCTTCTTCTTCTTCTTCTTCTTCTTCTTCTTCTTCTTCTTCTTCTTCTTCTTCTGAGACCTCTTCCAGCACAAGGTTTTATCCACCTCATACTCAACCAGTCTCTCCTTTTCTCAAGCCTCTACTTCTATAAGGTTAAGGCTCTTTTAGAATGTGTGGACATGACATAGGTCCACCCCGACGCGGCCACGCGCGGGTTTGGGTAGGCGAATGAATCTCCATATGAGAATGGATCGAATTGAAATTTAGGTCTATGTGAAGTCGCCACCGAATTTTGTGGTTATTCGGAACCATTCGAGCCCACTCTATGTCGTAGTGGGCCGTTTACAAAATACGGCCCATTTCCGATGTCAGAGTTTATTGGGCTCGTCCCTTTGCATTTGATACCGATACCGACATTATCGGATATCGTGTATTGAATGACTCTCGTGCGCCAACGGTTTTGGGCATCCGGAAACCGAGGTTCTGAGTAAGGGGTGAGGGTACGTGTTGGGAAGCCCACAAAGGACACCCAACCCCGCTCGCACTTTAACGGCCTCTACTAAGAATTCTAGTGACTTTCTAATACGCGCGTTAGTTGAACGGGAAAATGATATGCAAAGATTATTTTCCCTAAACATGTGAATGGAATTGAAAAGGGTTTCTAAGTCAATTTAATGCAGTTAATTCTAACGTCGAAGTTGAATTTTAGCATGCGGGTTCATTTTAGTAAAATAAAATAAACGACAAAAATTGACAAAGGAAACAAGCAAACTGTTAGTAACTATATAACGAATAATAACGGTTTATGCAAATATGAGATAAGATGATGCAAATATGATGATGTATGGTTTTGAAAAATGAAGCTTTCACGTGATTGATTAGACACGTGTTGACTTAAGTCATAAAAAGATAGGAACGAGACTCGAATAACTTGTAGGACTCGCGGTTTGACACGATAAAGAGGCCACTCGACCGAGTCATTGAGGGACTCGACCGAGTGGACCTCTAAAAAAGGGTTCTGTCCGGATTTCGTGACCCTACTTGACCGAGTTACTGACCAACTCGGCCGAGTACGTCGCCACTCGATCGAGTCATTGCGAGACTCGACCGAGTGGAGGTCGGAAAACGTATTCTGCTCGGTTTTTGTGATATCACTCGATCGAGTGGCCTATTGCACTCGGTCGAGTGGCACCTGTACGAACTAGGTTCGTTTGCAATTTTATTATTGATTTTGAAATTGCTTTTGATTTTTGATAATTCGACGATTCTACCAAATCGGATATAAATATTGCACAATTTATGCTCGACTCGGATTTTATAAATCATCGATTTTGTTGAATCGAATATAAATATTGCAGGATTTATATTCGATTCTAATTTTGAATACTCGTAGTATCCCATATTCGATTATTGAATCGATATGGAATACTAGAGTGAAAATAAAAAAATAAATTAATTTTAGTCGCCTTAAATTAATTATCGCGATATGGGAAATCGGGTTAATTAACTTATGTGACTAGATCACTAGATTCGACATCCAATTAGGGAATTGGTATCGAATCTAATGGATCGACCCTTATTAAATAGAATACTTGTTTTAAAAAAATCGATTGCGAATATGCGATTTGAATAACGATGCAAAAAAAATAAACAAATTATTGTTTAGGTTAACTTGTTTCAATAATCAAATGATCGGGGTGATGGGATAAGCGACCGTCAACGCTATGTGCAGTACACTTGTATGTTCGGTTTTCCTTATCCCTCCATCACTCACATTCGACGCAAATTGACAAGTATTTTAATGTCTTATACTAATTATATTATCGATATTATGATGCGATAAAGAAAATAAATAAATAAAACGAAAAAACGTGAAAAGGAGAAAGATGACGAGAGGAAGAGAAGGAAGGAAAGAAAGAGGTTTTGGCACCCTCAACCTACATGTTCTTGTCTCGGATCGGACTCGTAATCGCGGCTTTAACACGGGAGCTTCGAGGTTTATGGAGGTTGAGTTATGGTGGTTAGGGTTTTGATTCCTATAGCTAGGTTTAGGGTTTGCTAGTGTAGTGCTAGGGTTTGAATTAGGGTTGTAGAGTTGTATTTTGCAAGGTGTAAAGAATTTATTAGGGTTGTGTTTGATGTGTTGATTAAGGTTTTTTGAAGTTGTAAAAGATGTCTAATGTGTGTTGCATGGGGTTGCTTATATAGGCATTGCTAGGGCACCCGGTTTAGGGTTTTTTGAAGTTGTAAGTGCGTTAGCCAGCAACTAATGGATTTGATCACGTATCCGAGCGCGTAGAAACACGTTAGCGTCCGATCATCATCAGGTGTTTTTTGGAAACTGCCATAGACACCTGGCAGTTGAAATGCAGGTGTCTACAGAATGACAATCCATCCTAAAATGATCATATCCTTGACATTGAAAACATCTCAGATACATATGCACTAGGCTTACTTCCCATGATGTCTTTTCCCTTGTCTACTGGTGGTGTAGATGCAATCTTAGGGGTTTCAATATTCTTAATAAGAATAAAAAACCTAGAGTATCCAGTTTTGACAGCAGACATGGCCACAGATTTAGGATTTCCCATCTTCTCTACCCTCAATGACAGACTCACTACATCATCAAATGACCAAAAAGGTTGCATTCTAACGTTATTAACAATGCCTACATCTAGACCTTCTAAGAACCTAGCAATTTTCTACTCAGATTTTTCATTGATTTCACATTGTAGACTCAATTGCTCAAAGGCCCTTAAATAAGCTTCTTGAAACATCCCACATTGATTAAAGATGTCCTATTTAGGAGCTTTGCTTAAAGGGATTTGAAGTACTACTCATATGAACAAAGTGCACTTTCTTTTCTGGTCATCCATGCAAAAGAACTCCACAGTTAATCGTGATTGAGTGAGAGTAATCTTAGGATGGGTGACCTCATGGGAAGGTTTCCGGGATGCGCGTGAGTGAGGACAAAATGCGCTGGAAAGGACTCGTGTTGGTCTGTGGGACCAGTACAAAGCCTAGTGAGCTACCGCGACTAACATTTTCGGTCTTAGGATTGGACCGGGGTGTTATACTTCTACATGCCTTTCATTCTGTTTAAGCTTAGACAACTTAATGAACATATCCCGTGTATAATCCTTAGCCACAAACTTCTCCATCATTTTCTTCTTAAGTTTAAATCAACACTTAATTGGCTCTTTACCATATCTATTCCTTCGAAATTTCACATTTTCATACCAAAGTGTTGCATAACATTTTAATTTCAGAATTGCAGTCTTAAAGGACTTAGCATCATTATAAACCTTTTACTCAAAGACTCTTTTCACGTCCTTAATCCATTCTATTAGTTCGCCATGATTTAAACTACAAGAGAAATCAGGAATTTCTACCTTTAAATGTTTGTCAAAGAGTTCAGGCTCTTCTTCTTGATGACTTTCTTCAGAATGATCTGAAAGAGGACCCGCCCCTCTTCCTCCTTTGCCTTGGTTCCTACCTCTGCCTCTTCCCCTTGGACCAAACCCACCTCTGAAGGCTCTAAAGTTGTTTGCTTGATCCATCAGGTCGTTGACAACTTGAACCATGATGTTGACAGTCTCAGTAATACCATCAACCTTAGTCTCTATGCTGGCTATTCTCTCTTCACTTATTGAGGTTGTTTTTGTGTTTTTAATGTAGTTAAGGGTTAATGAACTCACAACCAAAGCTCTGATACCAGAATTGCAGTGTAAACTATCGACTCTACACAGAATTAAGGATGCACATAAAAGATATAGATGATGCACATAAATCCCACGGCGATCCATAGGGACTCAGTTCACCAAATTGGTTTTGTTTAGACTCTCAACTCACAGCTTAGCGCAGAATCGAGATACTATACACACACACACACACACACACACACACACTTATATTTAGTCTACAACCTAGCACATGAACTAACTCTAAGTCTGCTATAAATGGTTGTTTAAGCACCCATAGCAGCGCACACGTATGCTTAACATGTCTGACTTAACAGACAACAACAATGCACACGTTTTATTTGGTAAAAGGTAAATTATATTAAGTGGTGCCAATCATAAGGACAAAGTCCTCGAATTACATCAGAAGTTTATCAATCAAGCTTCCATCCTTGGAAGTGATAGAGCTATTACAAATATGGGCATGTTTACTACAGAACTCCTATTTAATATTTCTTAGGACATGTTCAGCCCTCATTATAATATTTTCTATTCTAGCTTTATTTCTATGGATCCAGATATTATAGAGAATAACATTCAAGATGCTGTGGATGATCCTCTTGCGCACTTTAGATCCTTCCTTGCATTTCTCCAAGCAGTAATGTTCGCTGTCGATGAACTGTCACCATTTAAGCTTAGGGAGTAGGACGCGGATGCCACACATTCCATAATGAGGAGGGTATAATCTGTAGGGAAGTTCAAGGCTTGTTAGAGCATTTGGTGAAGGAACTCCCATTTAATAGTGTCATAAGCTTTTTGTAAATCAATCTTGAAAATACATTTTGGTGACACTCTACCATAAAACTTAATGAGGTCTTTACATATTAAGATATTTTCCATGATGTTTCTACCCTGAATGAAACCCTTCTGAGAGGGAGAGATGATATCAGGGAGAATATTGGTTAGCCTCTTGCACAGAATCTTGGAGATTGTCTTATAAACCGTGTTACAGCAGGCTATGGGCCTCAACTGTTGGACAGTTTGGGGTTTTGCCACATTAGGGATCAAGGTCAAGGTGGTAGTACTAAGTTGCTTCAGTAGCTTCCCATCCCTAAAGAACTCATAAATAGCATCACAAACATCTCCACCTATAGTATTCCAGCTAGTCTTAAAAAACTTACTTGAGTAGCCATCTCGACCTGGTGCTTGTCATTAGGGATTCCAAAAAAAAATCCTTAATCTCCTCATTAGTCACAGGCTGTCTTAGTATTAAAGCATGAGCCTCAATGCAAATGGGACCTTCCTAAACAATAGAGGGATAGGTAGGTTACCTCTCTCTGATCAGTGATTTTATGAACATTATTCATAGCCCTTCTAGCTCTCAAAACTCCATGAAAGTATGCAGTATTTGCACCCCCCTCCTTCGTCCAATAGGGTTTAGCTTTTTGTTTCAAAAAGATATACCTTAACCTCTCCAAAGCCATACATGCCTCATGAGCATCCCATTCTTGTTGAACCAAAATAGGATTACCAGGGTCTAGCATCAAAGCCTTCTGATAATCAAGGAGCTTCACTCTAGCAATATTTGCATTCTTCTCCACCTTAGTGAACTAAGTCTTATTAAGTTGCTTGAGTGGCACTTTCAGATTCTTAAGTTTCTGAGCTACGGTATACATCTTGGTACCTTGATCATCAGCCAACCAGTTCTCCTGCACCAAAAAATCATAAGTATCATGTGAAGGCCACATGTTCGAGAATTTAAATGACCTTTTGGTATCAGGAAACTGAGATGATTGTATCAAACAGGGATTGTGATCAAAAGTCCATTCAGGCAAAAAGGTAGCCTGAAGAAGAGGGAACAAATCACTCCATGCCTGATTAACCAATACCCTATCAAATCCGGAATAAACTCTATCAGCAGGCCTTTGCCTATTAGACCAGGAGTAATGAGCTCCAGTAGTTTGGCGTTCATTCAAATCACAGTAAAGAATGCAATCCCTAAAAGAGTCACCAACAACAGGATTAAACCCCCTAGTCGTTCCTCATAGATTAACAGATAGTTAAAATTCCCTCCAATTGCACATGCTCCAGTTATAGAATCAGCAATAAGTTTGAGCTTCTGCCATAGGGGCTCTCTCTCATCAGTGGCATTAAAAGCATAAACCATAGTCACGTGGAAGCTATCTTGACTGCTTAACAAAGTAGCATGTAAGTGAATGTATTGAGGATTATAAGCTGGAATGTTCACCTGGTAAACAGTAGGATCCCACCCAACCCAGATCCTACCTCCCTTGTGTGTATGGGAGTTAGTAGTAACGCTCCAATGATTAAAAATCTGCATTGTAAGATGTGTCTCTGAGGTTTTATTTTGTCTCAAGTAAAGCAAAAATTCTTACCTTATTTGTCAGAAGAAAATTATTTATTCATAACCCTAACATTCCATATTTCAACTCTCATGGAGACCTGCTGTTAACAGGCGCCCTCATATCATTACTTTTCCTGCCAGCACCGTAATCCCCTAGAAATTCTAACGCAATACAGTGACGGAAACACTGTAGAGTTTGGATTAAACAAACTGACAAACTATATCTTATTAAAAGAAATAGTAAGTCAATACAAAGACCACTTTTTACAAAATGGCTAAAATAAAATAATCCAAAACGGGTTTATACAAATCTATAAATTCCATAAATGAAAAAAAATTAGGATCCACGCTACTCGCTAGCTCACACCCAAAACCCATCAGCAAATACCTGTCATGTGGGGAGTAACCCGGATGTTCTCCCAGCCATATTATATCATATGGACAATAGTAGTATTATTATATCAAAATATTTAAAATGAAAAAACATTAAAATGATATAATAAAAATAAGTTTTCAGGGAAACTTAAAGCACTTACCAACCTGCAAGTCAAAATCAATCGATAATAATAATATTCAAAAAGGCGTTATGGATAGAAGTAGTGTAGAATCTAGACTTTCACTAGGATAATACTAAAAACTAGCTTCGAGAACTGTAGTCTTAAAACATAACAGACTCTAGTCTCTAACTAGACAACTCAACTATAACAGGACTGCGTGCAGCGAGGTCCTAGTTTAAGAAGTGCACAATTATGTCTAGTTCACCTGACGGCGACTAACACGATGCGATATCTAGCTTAAGGTGAAAACATACACTCTCCTGGAGAAACTACGCACAGTTCAACGACCAAATGTGCCCCAAATAGACACACCAGCTTTATAGTTGATGGCAAAACCATACATCCCAGACTGTATTACTCTAAACCTCACACGTGCCCTTATTCCATAACTCCAAAACAAAGCCATTATCGACATTCGAAAGAGATAATCATTGTAAATGATATTAAGATAAAAGAAATAAACATTTTATATTAAAAGGAAAATTTCTATAAATAGAAACTTACTAATTTCAGAAACTTACTTAAAATAGAAATATTCTTATGGAAAATACGTAAACCGTTAAAATAAGTTAAACGTACCAAAATAATATTTCGAATAAAGTAAACAGTTTATTAATATCGTAGTTATCGTAACTTAATATACTTCTAGATTCATTACTAAAGATATAAATCAAATCTAACAAATGAATATATAGTATTTTATGAATATTAAGGACAATTGAGTTAAAACAATAAATTTTAGAAAAGATACGGTTTAGAAAAATCATATTAAAATCCAATGAGTCGAGGGGTTTTATAAATGAAACGAGATTTTATAAGGCTTTCAAATTACTTTTATCGAATAGAATTTATTAATAAATAATTCGGATTTTATTAAAAATTGCCACTCATGAACAAATAAGAAATTATTAGTGAAAATAGTTTCGACTAAAAATGTATTTCAAACAAAAATGACTATTCTCTAGTTTATTAATACAAATTGTAAAACAAAATTAATTTATTAAACAAGTATACAAATCTCGATTATTCTATTGAAATACGATTTGAGATAAAACAATAACTTAATAAAATATGACAAAATTTATGAAATCGGTATTATTTAGTTACTAGTGCCACGATAATCAACAAAATATTATAACGATTATTAATAATAAAATTACTAACGATTTATAAAACAATATCAATAGTTATAAAGTATTTATAAGACACACGATTTAAAAATATACTTTTCGCAAATACTACGTAGCTAAAAATTAGAAAATCGAAGGTAAAGTATCTACTACATATTACTACTCAACAGACAATATAATACCAAAACAGTGGCTAAGGGGATATACAGTGGGAGTACCAATGGATTAGGAACAAGGAGGCAAAAGTGAATTGGTATAGTTTGGTATGGAGTAAATGGACTGTACCAAAACACAGAGTGGCCGGTGGCCTGGTTATTTCAGCATCACGCAATGAACACAGTTACAGCAGATGAATCTAGTAGTTGAGGTGGATTGCTGTATTTGTGGACAAGAGGAGGAGGATATCAAACACCTTTTCTGTCGATGCAACTACAGCAAGCGGATTTTGAAGTATATGGAGAAATGGATACAACATGATATCCCTGTGGATATCAGTAATCAGTGGATGATGAGGTTAAGAGGAAGCAAATTGAGGAAATCAGTGATTAACGGGGTGATTAATTCGGTCATATATCATGTGTGGAAGCAACCGAATCAAAGCAGGAATGAGAACTCCATCACAAGACCTGAAATAGTGGGGAAAATAGCAAAAAAAGAACTCATAATGCACTATGGTTACATTAAGAAAGGGAATATGATGTTATTCTAATAGATACTTTGTGTTACTTCAATGTTGCAAACGTGTTACTCTAATAAATACGCCTTACACATAATTATTGAAATATTGATTGTGTTTCCTATTTTGTTGGAGGTTACACTCCTTCAAATTAGGAAACAATATCTTGTTTTTTTAATAAAAATCTCAATCCTTCTCATCCATCCATTGTATTATCATCCAATGGATGGTAGAAGAACTTAGGGACTAAAATATATAGAATGACTCATTAGAACCCTCCTCCTCCTCCTCCTCCTCTCTCTCTCTCTCTCTCTCTCTCTCTATCTATCTATATATATATATATATATATATATATATATATATATATATATATATATATATATATATATATATATATACTTACCTCTTACCCAAAAAAAAAAACAATATAATAACGAGTAACGTCCAAAAGTTACCTTAAGTGGATATCCGAATGTTATATACTTGCCCTTCTTGATGACTCCAAGCTCTAACCGCTTTGATACTTGTCTTACAAAAAGGACTTCGAGGCTCTAACGGAGATCCAGACAAATAGAAACAAAACAAAGAAATCGGAATAAGGAATGCTGGAAAGGAATAGATGTGACACGGAAACGTACAACAATGACCATAGTTGCAACAATGGTCATGAACAACATCAAAAGTACATCAACAATGAGACAAGAAAGCAGCAACCAGTCACAAACATCACGACAGTAGCAGTAAATAAAAAGAAGAAGAAGAAGAAGAAGAAGAGAAGAAAAGGAACGAAGAAGAAGAGCAAAACAGGAATAGATCGAGCACCAAATGTAGCAACAATGGCACGTCAATAGCAGTACATCGAAATCAGTATCATCAAGCAGGAACAGCCGAGAACAGCAACAAACAACAGCGACAAGAAGAAGAACCAAAACAGCAATAAACATCAGTAGTAACGACACATACAACAGCTGCAAACGCATCAGATTCTAACAAAATAACAGTAGCAGCATAACGAGAGCGACAAGAACAGGCACGAACAACAGTAACATCAGCTACACACAACACCAATTAGACATGACAAAAAGAACAAGATTGCACCAGCAATGTCGATAGCAGCAACAACAAATGAAGAAGAAGAGGAAGATTAAGAAGATTAACAGGACAACAACAACACAATAATGTAGTAGAAAAGTCGATAGTAGCAGCATCAGGAACGACAACAACAAAAGTGACGAATACTCATAACAACAGCAAGACTACGATGAAAACGGCATGATACAAAAAGGTACAACAATAGTGGGGGAATGAAACAACATTAGAAGCAACAACCGGACAGAAATACAATAACAGCGACATCAGATCAATGACCAACGCAGTAGAAACACAAAGCATGAACAGCGATAAGGATATGACAACAAAGGCGACACGCAATAGTGGATGACAGAACAACAATACTCGAAAAACGAGAACAACAACAACGACGCCAGAAACAAAACCCAAAATAAGTACAGAAACAAGGAGAAGGAGAAGAAATGTATCCTACCTTCGCTAAAATAGGAACACGCGGAGAGGAAAACAGGGGTCAAACAGAAGACGCACGTGGTGATGGTGAAGAAAAGGGACGTCAGCAGCACAAGAAGAAGATGAATGATTCGTGAGGAAGACTGACGATGATAGGTGCAGTTGATGATGACCAATGAAGAACAAGGAAGGAAGAAGAAGAAATTGAAGAAAGATGGTGAACGTTGATGCAAGTGAAGAAGAAAATACAGGAGGCAGGGAGTCGGGGTTTATGAAAAACAATAAGGTGAAGGGGACGCGTTAAATCAAGACAATAATGGAGAAAGAGGGATCGAATTCAACTCACAATAAAAGTGAGGTTAAGTACTACGGCCTAACAGAATAGGTGTTAGTACAAGACGGGTTCCGAGACAATAAGTTGACTGACCCACGAAATCAAATTAAAATTGAGTCAATAAAATTAATAAATAATAGGGCCGACTAATAAAATGAATAAATAAAATATTTCTCGAGATTCAAAATTAATATTCGAGACGAAAATGAAATTTGTGGAAAGTCACTTATTAGTTCTAGAGGAAAAATAAAGTGGATCTCGATAGTAAAATAAACGTTCACGATAAAGATAAAGTTCACGGAATCAAAATTAATTAAATTGATTTCTCGAGGGAAATTATTAGTTATGTGACAAAAGTTAAATAATATGAACTTTTGAGTTGAAAATAGAAATTCGAGCTTAAAAAAAGTTTAGAGTTCCAATCGTCAAAAATAGAAATTCAATAGAAATTAAATGAATAATCAAAATGTAATAAAAAAAATATATTTTAAATATAGGAAGACGTTTCGAGACGAATAAATTTTAGTAGTTCAAAACGGTTAATAAATAAATTTCTTTTATAATAATTTTAGGAATTACGAGTTAAATCATAAAGAGAATAAAATATGAAATAAATTTTATAAAAGTCAGAGGTGTTACAAGCACCCCTTTCCGTATATCTTTAAAAGAGGGACTGAAGGAACCAAGATCAATCCCATCCATCTCAGGATTATGACCTTGGGCAGGGGTAGATAAACCAGTCCCTAAAAAACCGAAAGGCATTCCAAATCTAGGTTCCTCAGGTAGAACATGGGGAGCTGGAGGCACTTCACGAGTGGGAGAAATCTTGTAACACCCAGGCCCAATCCTAGGACCGGGAATGTTAATAGCGGTAGCCCGCCAGGCTTTGTACTGGTCCCAGGGACCAACACGAGTGTTTTCCAGCACATTTTGTCCTCACTCATGCGCACTCCGGAAACCTTCTCAAGAGGTCACACATTCTAAGATTACTCCCACTCAAGCACGCTTAACTGTGGAGTTCTTTTGCATGGATGACCAGAAAACAAAGTGCACTTTGTTGATATGGTAGTACTTCAAATCTCTTTAAACAAAACTCATAAATAGAATATCTTCAATCAATGTGGGGTGTTTCAATCACTCCAGTTGAAGAACGCAACGTCCTCGTTGCGCCTGGCAGCATAATCGTTGAACCAGAATCCACCCTCGCTAGGTGCCAAATGTACGGTCACAGGGTTGCTCTTTACCACTTGTAACACCCCGGCCCAATCCTAGGACCAGAAATTTTAATCGCGGTAGCCTTCCAGGCTTTGTACTGGTGCCACAGACCAACACGAGTCTTTTCCAACACATTTTGTCCTCACTCATGCACACCCCGGAAACCTTCCCAGGAGGTCACGCATCCTAAGATTACTCCTACTTAAGCACTCCTAACTGTGGAGTTCTTTTGCATGGATGACTAAAAAAGAAAGTGCACTTTGTTGATATGAGTAGTACTTTAAATTCCTTTAAGCAAAGCTCATAAATAGACATCTTCAATCAATGTGTGGTGTTTCAAATCTCCTGAATAACAGGATCGGTATCTTCCAAAGGTGGTAAGCGAGGAATGGGGGGGGGGGGGGGGGGGTAATTTCTTTCTTCCTCCAAATTCGATGACCACCTATCTTCTGCTGCTTGGCCTTCCTACATTGAGCTAATTCATGACCCATAGCTTTGCATCATGTGCACATGGGAGGCTTCCATTCGTACTCCACAGGGACCTCACAGACTTGTTGTGTCTCATCCTTAAATTTGATCATGTTAGGGAATTTCTGATCCATAGATACCTCAATCAGCACCTTGGCAAAACCAAGGCGTTTCTTTTGCTCACTAAAGGTGTCCATTTGAATATATTTTCCCACCGTGCCAGCTATTTTGGGGAGACTAGCACCCCAGAACTTGAGTGAAAGTCTATGAATTCTAAGCTATGTAGGGACACGCTTAACTTCCTCCTTTTCCAAATCTATATCAGGCGTCCACTGCTTAATAATGACAGTTTTACCGTCAAACATATGTATCCCAGTCCCCAAGACAGCCTCCTGCATTTGTTTGGTCTCAAAACGTACTAAAATTACACCATTAGGTAGAAAGGAAATGTTATCTATCTTATGATGTTTCCAGATACTCTTAATATATCCTTTAAAGACAGGCCATGGTGGATTTGCGCTAAGTACAAATCCAAACGCAGCATTCTGCCAATACTCTAGTTCATTTTTAACGTCCTCCTTAGTTAATTGTAGTATCTCATCAGCTTCGTCCTCAATGATATTATTGATCTTACGTCCATGACAATCAAACCAATCCCCCAGGCCATATTGTCATCAAGCTCTATAGATTGGGAATTGATCATACCTGATTGAGAACTATTCAGGTTATAGGGCGGAACCCCTACAATTTTGTTCATACACTACCAAACTTGGTAGCCAAGTCTTCATCCAGTTGTTTTGCACCACCAGTATTATTTAACGCCTTACTTTTCTCCTTACTAGAAGCCTTCCTTTTGGTGATGTTAGGTAGGTCAAGAGGGGATTCCATAGCCAAGACACAAGAACCTTGAGCTTCACGGTTTTGCCTTCAGAGCGCCATGGAGAAGGAGTGTCGTAGGGTTTTTTTTAACAATGCACAAGTTTGAATAAGATTTGATTTTGAGTTTAAATCAGTCATTTTTCATTCATCAATAGTCTGCTTAGTACAACTGAGGTCGAGGTCCTTATATAGGCCTTAACATAATACAAAATAACATCCATATTCTTACATCCAAGGGCTGAGAATGTTACTGGCAAACAATCAAAATCTATTAATAAAACGATGTATTAAAGCAACAACAATAGAGGTTTTTGTCTTCGTATTCAGGTCTGGTGGAGCTTGGCTCTTTGGGAAACCATGGCTCCAGGCATTAAATGCATATATTGGCCTGTTGTTCAATTGCTTTCAGATCGGTAAGAACATTGCAAAAGTACTTTAAGTTTGCCATAGTTTGTCTGCACTAAAAGAGGAAAGTAGACTTTCTGAAATCTTCTTCCTACAACAAACTTGAGGCTTGATTTATGATCAAATTATTATTTAGAATTAACCCTTGATGTCTTGGAGTTAATTAAACCTAAGCTTCCATACTTTCAGCTAACCTAAGTGGTAGCTGCTGGTTTGACCTGATGTCCCGGCTATGACCTCCCCAAGTAAGATGGTTCATCATCCTTGAACCGTTTTGAGTGTTATATACTCCACTTTTAGTGTTATGTAATCCACTTTCAGTGTTATGTAATCCACTTTCTGTGTTAGGCGTTGATGCTGAATTGGCCCTTGTACTAGCTCCCGCTGCACTTCTCCTACTAAATAAGTACTCCCTCTTTTCCATCCATTTGTATACGTTACTTTATGCACGTACGTCGATGCTAGTGTTCTTTTGTCTATATATTTAGTTACGTATTACAAAAAGTTATACAAATTTGATATTCATAACTTGACCCGGAAAAGTAAACTTGGACCCGAAAAACTGATCGTAAATACGTGAATTGATAACGGATCGAACACCCGATATGATTAACCTCGAATAATACCCAAAATCCAATTCAACCCGAATCGAACCGAAATCGTACCGAACTTAATATAATCGTAAGATACTTGAACCCAAATATATAACTGAACAAATAATAATCGACCGATTGACATGATTAGTAAATACTTATTTTTTCATAAAAACACCCAAATTTAGGAAGTTCTTTATTGATTCTTTATTTATTAATGGTTGTATGAACTATTACCTACAATTTGATACTTTAAGACAAATTATTTATTTGTTTGACTCAAGAAATTTATGAACCGTACCCAACTCGAAATAACATAAACCGATAAAAGTGTCTAAGCAAAATGAACTCGATCGAAATCAAATTGTATTTGAAATTTAGGCTAACCCGATTATGAGCGAAAGGAATTAACCTGATCCGAAATCAAATCGAATGACCCGTTTGCCAGGTCTATTCATAATTTATTCGATTGGGCGATTTAAACAAGATCCCTCATGAGTATCTTTTATTTTATATGTTACAAGTTATATTGAAGATTCTCCTCACTTATAAATAGTGTCAAAAAATCAAATGTATACAAATGGATGAACGGAGGAAGTACTCTCTCCCATCCAATCCAATGGTAACACTTACCATAAATGGACCATCTAATCCAAACTACCCATTCCTATTTTGGCAAAGAACTTTACCAACTAACCCCTAGACTCTTCCTTTATTTACAATAAATGTTAGTACTTTTACCCATCTTTATTTGGGGCCCTTCTTTTGACCTTTTGATTTACCCATAATACCCTTAAGTTTTATTCATCTTCTTAAAACGTGTGTCCAACCCTAAATTACCATTGGATTGGATGGGAGGGAGTAGTATTTTGACCCATCGTAACAATACAATGGATAACTCGTCATAAGAATAGAATAGTTGTCGATATAATGATGATAAAATGATTTCTAAGAAGTTACCAAGCAATCAACATTGAAGTAAGGCATAAGAAAACTAAAAGAGGTAACGTGTGAAATCTGATGAAAATTATTGATAAATTAGTGGATCACAGTAACTAATTTATTGTTGTACATCTGATCAGAGTCTTAGGATTCAATTTGCCTTTTCTATTATATTGAGGAACATAATTCGAATGTACATGCCCAGTACACATCGTGGCAAACGCGCATACATATGGGGTTGAGCGTGAGATAGTCGCATCCAATCCCACGCCCAGGCGTAGAAGAAATAGAACTTGTAATACCCCTATTTACTCAAGAGCCTTAACAAGCAATGATCTTCCCGAGTAAATAAAGATGTTAGTGTAACACCCATTTACCCAATAGCATTAACAAGGACCTTCTCGAGTAATAAAGATGTTACCATCTCGGTTTACCCGAGGTAGCAGTGTCATTACAATACAATACAATACAATACAGGAAACCAAGCCCACTTAAAACAATACAACCTATTACATTGGCAAGACTACAAGGTTGATCTAATAACTACTATGACGGACAAATAAATTATTACAATTACAATTACTTACAACGAGGTCTAGGCCCAATGTCGTGACGGCGCAAACCCTTCCCGTACAATGAACTAGAATACAACCAACATGCACAATCATGAACCTGCAACTAGCACCGCTCCCCAAAAGATCATAAATGTCAATTGGATCGTCGTAGGTCTCCAATAAAACAGGGAGACAATTTAAATAGAGAATACGGTTAGAACATGCTAACATCATAAAACAAGTAAGTACTATAAAATAACCAGGCTCCACATCTCAGTACCATCATCGGTACCAATTGATAATTTCATTTCAACATTCTCCGTACCATCAACAGTACTAAACAACATCATCATCTCATCGTTCTCATACCTATCACCACTATCGCGACCACAGTCACGCCTCGTCAATCAGAGTGTGGATACCCCTCCTAAGCTCTCCTTGTAGGAGATATCGAGGAAGGTCCCAAGCCTAGGAGGAGACATCAGGAAAGGTTCCAAGATAACTGGACCTAGCTAGTCCTATGTAGCTTCTCTCAATAGGCATCGAGCCTCAGTTCCAATGTTGAAACACCCCACATTGATTGAAGATGTCCTATTTATGAGCTTAAATGACTAGTGTTTCAATGGATTGAAATTACTACTCATATCAACAAAGTGCACTTTCTTTTCTGGTGATCCATGCAAAAGAACTCCACAGTTAAGCGTGCTTGAGTGAGAATAATCTTAGGATGTGTAACCTCCTGGGAAGGTTTCCGCGATGTGTATGAATGAGGACAAAATGCGTTGGAAAGGACTTGTGTTGGTCTGTGGGACCAATACTGAGCCTGGTGAGCTACAAGGACTAACATTTCTAGTCCTGGGATTGGGCCGGGGTGTTAGAAATGTTCTTCTCATAATCACAGTATCATATGATTTTCATAGCTCATACATGCATCATAATATTAACAGATTCTAAGGAAAAGTTTACCTAGTCAACAAGTGACCATCGCGTAGGTAATACAAATCACCACGAAAATTTTACGAAGTCCAATCCTAATAACAAAAATTTATACTTTTATTAATATCACCCCTAACATAGATAAATAATAAAATGAAACCCGACACTGAGCGACTTGGTCATGACATATTTTTTTTTGTAAAATGTGAGTTGTATTTATATCAATGACAACCATTACTCCTACAAAATTGTTTCAAGCATTATGTACAGAAAATTAACAAACCAACGAAACTATTTAGCCACTATTCTCAATTAATTCATTAAGCTATTTCTGTTCATTCTCCCTTGAATTCACTGGGATACCCCTCTTTTTATTCTCTTCACCACACTGATTGGATATCTCATCTTTGCTTCATTTTACGGTGTTTCTTTTACCCCATATTTCTTACAAGCTCGCAGTCCAGCACAGGGATACACCTCCTTTGCACTGCTGTCTCATTGCTGGTCGCTATATCTATTAAGACTAATTTTGATTCCACTTCATTCCTCAATGTACTGTAAAATCCTTTCACTATAATTACATTGAAAGAACAAGTGCTTGTGAGATTTTGTTGCTATGTCGCAATGTGTATTTGTCATCATTAATGTACTGAATTTTGAATAATTCCTTCTTCACATTTAGGCTTTGGTGCATTACCATCCACACAGTTACAACATGTTTGTGAATATTCCATGGATTCCAGACCCTTTCTACCCAATCAGGCTTGGGTTTATGGGTTCTAAGCCAATCATAACCGCTTTGAATACTATATCCCTTAGGGTCGCCATTCGATTGACTAGCATTAAAACCAATTTTCATTATTTTCTAAACCCTACAAATAGTTTTACAGGACCAAGTAATGTACATAAATACAATAAAAGTTCATGATGTATTATTATATACTTAAATTAGTATCGATTCTAACATAATTAAATTATAAAACAAATAGATACCATTGTAACTAAATTATAGAATAAGACCGAACCGTAATTAGGTTATAAACTGAAACCGATCCGGCATAATAAGATTATGAGATGAAACCGGCACAGCCAACTGTGAGTCGGCTGCACCCCGACACAAACCACTACCAATACATATCACAACCACTACACATCGACATAGTACCACTGAACCAGAGCACCAATAGCAACCCCGATACCAATAATAATACCCACGACAGAAACAAAGACACAACAACGACAATAAGAATTCGACACCGACAAAAGCCGCACAACACCATACAACAATAACAACAGTACATCAACACACTGTACACCGACACTAACGCCAAGACGCCCGACACAACGACGCTAACACGACCCGACGACATTAACAAGAACAATAACAATGCGACTACACAACATGTACCATCGAACATGACAAAACCAATAAAGGAATGAAAATGAATACCATAAAAATGGAACCAAGCAATAGCGGACCCAATCCTGGCTTCAAAGGACCCCGTTCTGGCACACGTAGCCCAAACACGGAGACAGTGGTGCGTGATGGTTGTACGACTACAAAGAAAACAGGGAAAGTGCAACAGTGTTTGTAAGTATGGATATTGATGGAGGTGGAGGCTGATACGAACAAATCTAGCTTAAAGATGAAGAAGATTGAAATAGGTAGGGGAGGCGTGGTGAGTTCATCGGTTATGCATACGAGTTTCAATACTATGGCCCCGTTTGGTTAGTGGCAGATCTGCTAAAAATTGGCATATTAAGAAAAAATAAAGGGTTCGACCAAAAAATATGCCAATGGTAGTTTATGGTGAACGACGGGTTGTAATAGCATATTGGGGTCGGATATGCCGTTTTGCAATATGCTGCTTGTAATCCTCTAATAAATCTAACGCGATATATTGGCGGAAACACTGTAGAGTCGGGATTAAAACACACTGTAACTATGTCTTAATAATTTTAAAAGGTAAAGTTAAATATTAGGCCATAAATAAAAATAGCTAAAATTTTAAACAATCCATAAACGGGGTTAAACAATCCATAATATAGTGATCTTATTAAAACAAGCAGGATCCAAAACTGCTCGTTAGCCCACACTCAGAAAATCACGTATACCTGCCATGTTAAAAACATAACAGCCGCAAAAACATAACATAACAGCCATAACAGCCACATCCTAAACTCCAACGGTCGGCGACGAACATCGGCATACAACTTCTGTCGATCCTGGGCGGACTTCATCCTAGATCGGATTACTTCCAAAAGATCAATAGTTTGAGCTAATAGATCCGGATCCAAAGCCTTCACTTCACCGGGAACGTTTCAATAGACGGAACTTCGGCATTTACGACCATACAGTGCTTCGAATGGGGACATCTTAATAGAAGCATGGTAGCTGTTGTTATAGGAAAACTCTACCAGCGGAAGATGTCGGATCCAATTCTGTTGAAAATCCAATGCACAAGCCCATAACATATCCTCCAGAGTTTGAATTGTTCTCTCGGACTGTCCATCAGTAGCAACATGGAAAGCGGTACTCATCAATAATTTGCTTCTCCAAGAATCCTACAATGCCTTCCAGAATTTAGAGCAGAATCTCGGATCCTGGTATGAAACAATCTCGAGCAGTACGCCATAATGACAGACGATCTCGGCAACGTACACCTCTGCGAGCTTCTCTAGACTCCAAGTGTCGCGAATAGGGACGAATCGTGCACACTTGGTCAGGCGATCCACTACAACCCAAATATCATTCCTTCAATCACGGTTCTCGGTAATGTCATCACGATATCCATTGATATACATTGCCATTTCCATTTCGGAACATGGAGTAGTTGAAGCAAACCTCCAGGTTTCTTGTGCTCGAACTTCACCCGTTGGCAAGTTAAACACTTACTCACAAACTCTGCAATGTCCTTTATCATATGAGGCCACCAAAATGGTGCTTCAAATCCCGATACATCTTGTCACCTCCAGGATGAATAGAATACCTCATCTTACTTGCCTCAGTTAGAACTTTCTTTCTTACCTCAGCATCACTAGGGACTACCCAACGGTTCTTAAACTTCAGTGCTCCACTAGAGTCCACGGCAAAATCGAGAGCCTTACCAAGATTCACTTTTCTTGGATACTGGCTACAAAAGGATCTTCCAATTGCTTCTCACGAATTTCACGGAAAAGAGTTGGTTCAATGATGGCAGGGATTCGTCACGTCCCAACCGATCAATAAATAAACCGGCTAATCCTAACTAGGGTAGATAGGGTAAGTCGGGTCGAATCCACGGGGACGGTAATGTAAAGCCTAGACTAAGGTCGCCTAAATACGAGACTAAGTCAACGGACTACGCTAAACAAGAATGATAGGGAGGGGAGAAAACTAAGGCTATGGCTAAGGAGACGGAGAAAACAACTAAGGAAAATGGGCTAGGATTAGGTCGGGGTCAAAGGGGTAACGGAATGGTCGAGGAGGAACTAGAGGTGAAGGAGGTAGTAGGGTAATCTAGATGTGGTCCGGGCTCTCGCTATGTAGACCGACCTAGAGGTTCCACCTAAAACCCATCTCGGCGACACACACGACAAACGGGGTTACTAGCGCGCTATAGTTGCCTAGGTCGTATCCGGGCTCTCGCTACGGAGACCGACCTAGGGGTCGTCCTCACCGGGCTCTCGCTACGTAGTGAGGGAACCAAACCCACAAGCAAACTATCACCCACAAGAGAAAAGGCAAGAAAAACACAAGGATTTGCATCTACTAGTCATTCAAGCATTTCAACAAACATGTGATATGCATCAATCCAAGAGGAAACCCAACTCTTCCACCAACATCTCCAACAAACCCTTAATCACCCAATTAAAACCCTAATCACCCTACTAACCCTAGCAAGAACACTACTCTAACATAGTCAAACTATAACTAACAAAAACAAGATGAATCAACATAAGAAACAAAACAAACATAATGAAACTAACAAGTATGAAGAACAAAGCAATAATCTAGAACTAAAGATTGAAACTTGAATAACACAAACAAGATAAAGATAAAGGAAAAGAGATTATACCATACTAGAGGAAGAAAGGAAGAATCAAAACTTGTATAAAAGAGAAAATCCAAAATAATCATCCAAGATTGTCAAGCTTGGTGAAGATCTTCAAGAATTCCTTAATACAAGGGCTAATCTAGGATTAACAACTAATTACCGACTAATCTACACTAATCTAAACTAATCTAACCTAAAATAATCTAGGGTTTTGTGGGAAGTGAAGAACATCACATAAGAATACAAGAGGATGAGTATTTATAGGGTTACAATAACAAGGGAGAAGAAAACAAGAGGACACGGGCTGCAGCACCCCCGTCCCGACCGGGACGGCCCCATCTCGGCCGGGAAGGGCTGGTCCCGACCGAGACAAGGTTGGTCTTGGCCGAGACGGCTCTTCACAGTAGCCTCCTTAAACGTGCACCTCTTCCCGACCGAGATGGCACTTGGTCTCGGTCGGGAAGGCTCTGTAGGCCTCCAATACGCTCTCTATGGTCCCTCCTTGTTTCTCATGGGCTTCCCATCGATTCTCGGGACTCGGGATCGGGTCTCGGAGGCTCGGGATTGGGTCCCAAGGTCTCGGAGTCGATTCCAAGGCATCGAGTCATCGTTCCTTCACTTCGTTGGCTCCAAAATGTGTATGTATCGAGTCGGAATCGCTCCAACTCTTCCAGATCGGCCTCGGGAACCTGAAACGAACTAAAGGAAGCATAAGAAGCCCATAAATCACTCTCAAGGAGCGATTCCACAAGAAAAAATGGGACCAAAACACTACAAAATAGGCACTACAAACTACACTTATCATTCAACAACAAGGGTATTAAGCTGACTCACAGAATCATCCGAGATCACTTCGATCTTCATACTTGCCAGTTCAGGGGCCAAATCTTTGTAAACACCAGAACACGGGGTTAAGAAATGGAGAGTCTTTCTACTAAGAACATCAACCAGAACATTAGCTTTTCCCTCACAATACACCAGTTGAAGGTCGTAGTCGTTCACTAACTCGATCCAACGCCTCTGTCCCACATGCAGATCTTTCTGCGTGAAGAGGTATCACATGCTCTTATGGTCAGTGTGAACCTTGCATCTTACTCCATACAAATAGTGTCTCCAAATTTTCAACGCATGCACCACAATGGCTAACTCCAAGTCTTGGGTAGGGTAATTCACCTCGTGAACTTTCAACTGTCTCGAGGCATAAGCAATCACCTTACCACTCTGCATAAGGAGGCAACCCTAACCATTCTTAGAAGAGTCACAATATACATCAAAACCATTGCCTTCTTCATTTAGGGTCAAGACAGGAGCGGAGGTAAGCCTTCTCTTAAGCTCAGAAAAATCATCTTCATAGGCCTGACTCCACATAAATTTATTCTCTTTCTTGAGTAATTGAGTCATAAGGCGTGCTAATATAGAAAAGTCTTGCACAAATCTTCGATAATAGCCAGCAAGACCTAAGAAACTTCGGATCTCGCCAGCATCTTTAGGAGTTTCCCAATTCTCGATAGCTGAAATCTTAGTAGGGTCAACTTTAATACCATCCTTTGCGATAACGTGACCTAGAAACGCCACCTCAGAAAGCAAAAACTCATATTTGGAAAACTTAGCATTCCACTTTTGATCTCGTAGGATGGCAAGAATAATCTATAGATGTTCTGCATGCTCAGCTTCCAATTTAGAATAAATTAGGATGTCGTCAATAAAGACAACGACACACTGATCCAATTATTCCTTGAAAGTTCTGTTCATTTGATCCAAAAAAACAGCAGGAGCATTGGTTAGTCCAAAAGGCATGACTTTAAATTCACAGTGTCCGTACCTTGAACTAAAGGCCGTCTTTGGAATATCAGATTCACGGACGGGAATTTGATGGTATCAAGATCTCAAAACGATCTTGGAAAATACGGAAGCACCCTTTAGTTGATCGAAAAGATCATAATTCTGGGCAACGCAAAGGGTATTTGTTCTTAATCGTAACCTTGTTGAGATCACGATAGTCAATACACAAGCGCATCGAACCGTCTTTCTTCTTGACAAAAAGTACAGGAGCGCCCTAAGGGGAAGAACTCGGACGAATGAAGTCTTTCTCAATCATATTGTCCAATTGCTTGCGTAACACTAGCAACTCAGCGGGAGCCATTCTGTAAGGTGCCATGGCGATCGGGCCAGTACCAGGTACGAGTTCGATAGTGAATTCCACATCACGTTCGGGAGGAATACCTGGTAACTCCTCAGGAATTACATCTGCACAATAACTTACTATACGTACTTCCTCGAGTTTAGGGAGTTCTGTGGTTACATTTACCGTACATAAGAATGCATGGCAACCCTTTCTCTGCATCTGATAGCTTTCATAGCAGAAATAATCTTGATACCCTTCTGTCTTCGACAACCACGATAAGTAATATTAGTACCTTCGGGAGTCGTCACAAAAATCTTTCATTCTCGACATTGGATTTTGGCATCATAGAGAGCTAACCAATTCATCCCCAGAATAACATCAAATTCGGCGAGATGGAATTTAAGGAGACTAGAAGGAAGGATGGTACCACCGAACATAATAGGTACATTTTGATAAGCTTTGGAACAATGGACAATTTCGCCAAAAGGAAGAGATATAGATATAGGCTCAACTTGACAAAGAGTTAAGGATAATTTCGAAGCCAAGATGGAAGATAGGACTGAAGTTGAAGCACCGGTATCAAAAAGTATATAAGCACTAACTCCAGAAACTGAAAACGTACCAGTAACCACATCAGGGTCAGACCCAGCATCGGCGCGGCTCATATGAAAAACTCGTCCCTTACGGGGAGCAGGAGTAGTAACCGCAGCAGCTGCAATTGCAGTACTGGCATTTGGCTTCTTCGGGCATTGAGGAGAGCGGTGCCCGGGTTCTCCACAAATGAAACATACAATGTGTTTACCATCACACGTCATTCCTGGCTTATAAGTTTTCTTACATTTATAACAAGTGGATTCCTTCTTGTCGTTAAGCTTGGGGTAGTAGCTGTTTTTCTTGTAACCGCTACCTGTAACAACATACAGTAGAGTCAAAACTCTTTAGAAGGAATGAAAATAATAGAAGAAGGGAAAGGAAAAATAATCCAGACCTCCAAAGTTGAACTTCTTTGAAGAAGATGAAGAATTATTCCCAGAATGGGAGAAAGGTCGTTTATAACCCGAGGAAGGGTTCATTGTCTTCACTCGTTCGATTGAAGTCTCTAGGAACAACGCAGTGTCGTAGAGCTCATTAAACGTTGTGAGACTCCGGGGAAGGTTTTGAGCAATATCGGCTCGGAGTCCACCTCGATAATAGAAAGCTCGGGCGTCTTCGTTGTGCATCAGATCTCGATAGAAAATGATACCAAGTGGTGTATTCTGCTACAAACATAGTGCCTTGACGCCCGAATTCAGTCATCCTCTGATGTCTTAGTTCTTCAGGATAAAATCTTCGCTCCAAAAGAGCCTTGAATTGAGCCCAATTGAACCCTGGAATTTGTAGTGTGGTTGGGCCAACCCGGGTTCACCACTGGTCTGCTTCATTGGACAGATACATCTTGGCTAAGCCCACTTTGTAGTCCTCGGAGGTGGAGTAAATTCCGAACTGTCGTTCCATCAATTTGAACCAGCGGTTCATGACCTCTAGGTCAACGGAGCCATCGTTGCAATCCAGCCTGCTCTTGGCCATTCCTTCAGCTTTGTGAGAGAGGCTAAAGTGTCTATGGTTGTTCCCGTTGTTCCTCTCGTTCATGGTTTACATCATGGTGTTCAGCGTATCGACAATTGCCGCATTGAGTCCACCTTGTTCGTTGTTGTCGTCGTCGTCGTTGTTGTTTCGGGTGTTTCTTTTGGCCATCTTGAAGATCACATATAATAACAACATATAATCAATGCTAATCATCGAGTTTCTGGAACTGGAAATCTCAACAGATAAGTCCTTACTTGATTTCTGCCTATCTCTATATTTTTATTTTACTATTTAAATAATATACTGGTATTTTCTCTAATTTTAGGTGTAAGCGTCGAGAGTAGTGATGCTTTGATACCAACTGTAATCCCTTAATGCGATACAGTGGCGAAAACACTGTAGAGTCGGGATTAAAACACACTGTAACTATTTCTTAATAAATTAAAAAGGTAAAGTTAAACAATAGGCCATAAATAAAAATAGCCAAACATTTAAACAATCCATAAATGGGGTTAAACAATCTATAATACAGTGATCTTATTAAAACATGCAGGATCCACAACAACTCGTTAGCCCACACTCAGAGAATCACGTTACCTGCCATGTTAAAAACATAACAGCCATAATCAGTGTGGAGCAACGTCAATGTTCTCCCAGCCGGATTACTTACTATTATAGAAAAATAGTAGAAACGGAAAAACAGTAAAACATTATAATAAAAATAAGCTTTCAGTGAAAAATTTTACATATCAAAATAATATAACAAAAATGAGTTTTCCGAAGAAAACATAAAACATTTGCCAACCTGCAAATCAAATTATATCGATAATAATAAAATATTCAAAATAGCGTTATGGATAGAAGTAGGGTAGAATCTAGACTTTCCCTAGGACAATACTAAAAATCAGCTTCGAGAACTATAGTCTTAACACATAATCGACTCCAGTCTCTAACTAGGCAACTCAACTATAACAGGACTGCATGCAGCAAGGTCCTGGTTTAAGTAGTGCATACCTCTCCTAGACAACAATTATGTCTAGTTCAGCTGATGGCGATTAACAAGATGCGATATCTTGCTTAAGGTCAAAACATTCACTCTCCTGGGCTAAACTACGCCCAGTTAAACGACCAAATGTGCCCCAAATAGACACACCGACTTTATAGTTGATGACAAAAACGTACATCGCAGCCTATATTACTCTAAACCCCACACTTGTCCTTATTCCATAATTCCGAAGAAAGGCTATTGTTGTCGATATATACAAAAGATATAATCATTATAATAATAAAAAACAAAAGGGAAAAAGGACCACTTTCGAAAAAAAGGAAACTTTATATTTTAGAAAACTTCTATACTTAGAAACTTTACAAAAATAACATTATATCAAATTATCGAAAATATTAGTTTATACTAATAAAACATTTTATTAAACGATATAGATTTATGAAACTAATACTACCAATTAGGGTGTTAAAACGAGAATAAATTGGTTTATGAAATTATTGAAATATCATACAAGCATTTATAAAATGTTTTAAACATCTTAATACAACCAATTAGGGTGTTTCGAAAATTTATCAAACTAAAATTCCCTAATTATTAATAGTTTCGACAAAACAAGCATAAATAAGATTTTACGACGAATGTCAAAATAAATCATTTAACGTGTTTTATTTCATTAAATGAATAAACAAATTTAGAAAATGATAAAGGGTGATTTAACTTATAAAGTTTCAGATTTCAATATTTTCAAAATTGATGGAAAAATAATTCCTTTAGGTGAAACAAAATATTTTAATGATAAATTGTAATTTTATTTAAAAATCAATACTATCATTTAAATGCTTCGAAAAATAGTACAAAAATTTCCTAATTATTAATAGTTTCGACAAAACAAGGATCAATTAGATTTTACGGCAAATGTCAAAAAAAACCGTTTAACATCTTTTATTTCAGGAAATGATTAAACAAATTTAGAATATGATAAGGGGTGATTTAATTTATAAAGTTTCAGATTTCGATATTTTCAAAATTTATGGAAAAATAATTCATTTAGCTAAAACGGAGTATGTTAATGATAAATCGTAATTTTCTCCAAAAATCAATACTATCATTTAAAGGCTTCGATAATTAGTACATAAATTATGTTAAATGGGTAAAATACATTTTTGGACATTCTACCGAGAAAAATAAAATTTCCAGAATCTGTAAACTTGGTTTTAAATGGGTTTTTACGTTAATCGTCTAATCTCGACAATAACGATTAATAAAAATAGTAATTACAAAACGATTTGAGTACTAATACCCAAAACTTATTATTAAACCTAAAAATTATGATTTTCCAAGAAATATCAATTTTTCTGGATTTCCGAACTTCCTGATTTCACAAATTTCAATAAAACCATTTTTTAAAACCCATTTCCACAATTAACGATTCTCTTAATAAAACTTGTCGTTCCTAATATTTTTATTAAAACATTAAAATCAAGAAAATATATATTCTTCAATGGAACATCAGGAAGAATTTTTTTCCAGATTCAAAATGCAACTCAGAAATCGGGAATTATAACGACAAACACGGTTTTAACGACAATCGACGATTTAAAATGATTAATTAATTCACCCACTTAAAAATTCCGAAAAATTATGAAAAATTTCATATTTTTTTTTTTGATCAGAAAGGTTTTCCACAAAAAATTTAATATTAAAATAAAATGTTTAAGGGCTAAAACTAAAAACCGGCTTTTAATCATTTTTGTCAAAAAACAGTAATAATTCAATAATCGATACTTAAAATATCAGAAAAATTCAAAATGATCAAAAATTATTAAAAACATCATTTTTACAAAATATATTCATATTTTACATGTTTAGGCCAAATATTACGATTTTACAAAGCAATAAAACAATTTAATCGTTAATCTCATAAAATCGACAAAAATACCGAAACATGCAAATTTTTACGACTTTTAAAATTTCCAGATTATATGACATACATATATTGTCGAAAATAAAATTATAATTATATCCATGCAATTACTCAAATAAAATCAAGTAATACCGACTAACATCGACGTTATCTTTAATCCAAAACCGAATCTATGATAAATTGGTCGACTTCGGGGTCGGCCAAGAATCCTACATCACACGAAATACATGGTACAAAGATACCATAATAAAACTAAAGGAATCAAGGTTAATAACGATCAATAACACCGATTATTACGTTACCGAAGGAAATGGAATAACGATTAATTTGGAGATGAAAATGAGATGATCAAGACTCGATTTTGAGACAAAACTAGGCTAGAAATGTAATCCCCTAGAAAAGCTAACGTGATATAGTGGAGGAAACACTGTAGAGTCGGGATTATAACACACTGTAACTATGTCATGATTAAATAAAAATGATAAGTCAATATATAAGCCCTAAAATAAAAATGGCTATAGACTAAAAATGATATAAAATCCATAAAAAGGGTTATAACAATCCATAGTTCAGATTACTAATCAGCGAAGCAGGATCCGTAACTACTCGCTAGCCCACCCTAAGGAAAACACATATACCTGCCATGTTAAAAACATAACAGCCACAATCATTAGGGAGTAACGTCAACGTTCTCCCAGCCGTATAACAAGATTTTAAAGCTGTAATTACTATTATAGAACAAAATAGTAAAAACGGAAAACTGTATCGAAACAATATAATAAGAATGAGTTTTCCGAAGAAAACATAAAACATTAGCCAACCTGCAGCCAAATTATATCGATAATAATAAAATAGTCGAAATGGCGTTATGGATATTCGGTAAGTGTGCACAAGGAGACGTGCCGGTCCAAAACATGGGGAAAAGGTCTCAAATAATTTGTAAGTTGATAAAAAGAAGAATCGTAAAATCGTTAAAGGAATTTCAAAGCAAATCGAGTAAACCTCGCATTGGAAAATAATTATTTACGACGCTTCGTAATAAAATCATAAATGACTAAATTTTCGTAAGTAAAAATATCTTTTAGTTGAAAATATTATATAAATATATTTAGACAGTTGTAGGAAAAACAATAGCTTAAATCCGAGCTTAATAACGTTAATTCATAGTGAAATAGAATTTCTCGGGGAAAAATAAATAGTTTATGATGAAAATCAAATGAATAGTTAAAAGAATTAAAATCTTTTAAAATAAAAAATCAATATTATTTGACTCGAAAATATAAATAAAGCTCGGAAAAATGATAAAACAGAAGGCTGAAACGTGATAGAGTTATGACAAGGTCATAACAAAAAAAATATAAAAGCGTTCGGAAAATAGCGGGTGTTACAATCCTCCCCACTAAAAGAAAGTTTCGTCCTCGAAACTAAGGATAAGAAGAAAGGAATAGAAATTATCTCACTCGAAAAGATAAGGATACATAGTTCGCATAAAAAAGTTACTTTAAAAGAAAATTTTATAACATTCAAAGTAACACGTAATCGAATGCGAATATTTATTCCAAGGCGAATTAGGCTAAGCTACCCGAAGTTTAAAATCTTTTAATTAATGAAATCGTAAAGTAAAGTTAATTGATAAATAACAACGTCAAATAACATTTGTAAACGAGCTCGAAGAAAATTGGGTAACCGAACACTTTCAAAACAAAAGTAAAACAATTTGCTTAAGAAATTCGATAATATTTCGTTTTATGAAGAAACAAAATTTAGTTTGGCGAAATCAAATTTTGTAGTTAGTAAAAATCGAACCAGCCGTCAAACATTTTCAATAACAGATTCAAAAGTCCACCAACAATAAAACGAAAACTAGTTTCAAAATGTTAAATTTCAAAAATGTTATCAAAGTAATTATGAAAATTTTCAAAAATGTTATCATACAAGAGCATAAAATAATTTCGACAATGTTAAAACGTTTTATGTAATAATCTTACAGAAATTGAATATTTTGAAAATATGAAAGTCTTCATAAAATTCCGATTGCTTGAAAATAAAAATGAAATAACTTCAAAATAAATTAAAATAGATTATTAAGGCTTTTTGAAACCAATCTAAATATAAACATCAACCAAAGATAAAACAAAAGTGTAGTATAAAGTTCTTAAATTAAAAATTCAAAAATGTTAAATTTCGCGATATCCTAAAAGTTTAATTTAGTCAAACTTTTTACAAAACAGGCAATTTCAGAATTAGAAATTATAACTCAAAATTATAAAATTTTACTATAATCCATATTTTTTTTCCAAAAACTAGTCAAACGTTTTATAAAATAGGGAGTTCGAAAAATGGTTAACGGATAAATAGGACAAGGATAAACAATAAATTAAAATAAGAGTTTTCAAAATCGATAAAGGTCGAAGGGATTACCAGCAGATGCGGTAACATAATTCAAAAGAAGCAGAAAGGAAGATGAAGTTGAGGGTCAAAAAGAGCTCTCAAGGATTATAGAAGAAATTAACCATCTCGAGATTCCTAGCACGACTCTCAAAAATACGGGATCCTAATAGGCCCATCAAATAACGCTAAGTCCAATATCGGTACAGGGTGGTCCTACTCAATCTACAACCTCCAAAATTAAGTCTTACATACTTAAATAATCTTTCAATGAGTACGGTAAGAATCCACAAATGATTTAGGTAAATCCATTAATTAAGATTCCATCGGTTATCAAAACATACCCAAACTCGTAATCACTAAGTCCCATAATTTCAAAGCTCATAAGGTCTGAACTCGAGGTACACTTCAAATTTCTCGAGTAAGGAACACTAAATAAAATCCACCAATTAACAATGTTCGGACACGAAAACTTCAAAAATGTTCATCAACATACTCTTATCATCATCAATAGACAGAGGTTAGGAAAGTACGCCAAACCTTAAACACACTCAGCCTGACATGTAACGAGAGATACTCACATTTCCAACACGTCATTTGACTAAGGTTTCTGAGAACTCCATCAAATTTTAAAATTTTCAAAAGCTAACGTGATACAGTGGAGGAAACACTGTAGAATCGGGATTATAACACACTGTAACTATGTCTTGATTAAATAAAAATGATAAGTCAATACATAAGCCATAAAATAAAAATGGCTACAGACTAAAAATGAAATAAAATCCATAAAAAGGGTTATAACCATCCATAGTTCAGATTACTAATCAGCGAAGCAGGATCCGTAACTACTCGCTAGCTCACCCGAAGGAATACACATATACCTGCCATGTTAAAAACATAACATCCACAATCAGTGGGGAGCAGCGTCAACGTTCTCGCAGCTGTATAACATGATTTTAAAACTATAATTATTATTATAGAAAAAAATAGAAAAAACGGAAAACATTAAAACAATAAAATAAAATAAACTTTCAGTGAAAAACTTCACGTATCGAAACAATATAATAAGAATGAGTTTTCCGAAGAAAACATAAAACATTATTTGCCAACCTGCAGCCAATTATATCAATAATAATAACATAGTCGAAATGGCGTTATGGATATTCGGTTAGTGTGCACAAGGAGACGTGCCGGTCTAAAACATGGGGAAAAGGTCTCAAATAATTTGTAAGTTGATAAAAAGAAGAGTCGTAAAATCGTTAAAGTTATTTCAAAGCAAATCGAGTAAACCTCGCGTTGGAAAATAATTATTTACGACGCTTCGTAATAAAATCATAAATAACTAAATTTTCTTAAATAAAAATTGTGGACATGACTTAGGTCCACCCCGACGCGGCCACGCGCGGGTTTGGGTAGACAAATGAATCTCCATATGAGAATGGATCGAATTGAAATTTAGGTCTATGTGGAGTCGCCACCGAATTTTGTGGTTATTCGGAACCATTCGAGCCCACTCTATGTCGTAGTGGGCCGTATACAAAATACGGCCCATTTCCGATGTCAGAGTTTATTGGGCTCGTCCCTTTGCATTTGATACCGATACCGACATTATCGGATATCGTGTATTGAATGACTCTCGCTCGCCAACGGTTTCGGGCATCCGGAAACCGAGGTTCTGAGTAAGGGGTGAGGTTACGTGTTGGGAAGCCCACAAAGGACACCCAAACCCGCCCGCACGTTAGCGGCCTCTACTAAGAATTCGAATGACTTACAATACGCGCGTTAGTAAAACGGGAAAATGATATGCAAAGATTTATTTTCCTTAAACATGTGAATGGAATTGAAACGGGTTTCTAAGTCAATTTAATGCAATTAATTCTACGTCAACGTGGAATTTTAGCATGTGGGTTCATTTAGTATAATAAACGAACAATAATTAAATTGACAAAAGAAATAACAAACGCGTTAGTAAACGATGTAATGAATAATAACGGTTTGTGCAAACGATGAATCGAATTGAATGATGTAAACGATATGTAAACATGAGGTGCATGGTTTGAAAAGATAGTATACACGTGATTAATTAAGCACGTGTTGACCCAAATCGCAAAATACTATCGAGTTTGAAAAATAAGAGAATGCACGACTCGCGTTTTAGTCGTCATGTGGTCGCTCGATCGAGTGGTCAATAGACGCGATCGAGTAGACCTTTAAAAAAGATTTCTGTTTTGCGTTTATGACCGTACTCGGCCGAGTTATTGACCAACTCGGTCGAGTACATGGCCACTCGACCGAGTCACTGTGAGACTCGATCGAGTGGTGGTCATGATTAGCATTCTGACTCGATTTTAGGGTGTCACTCGATCGAGTGACTAAGGCACTCGGTCGAGTGGCACCTGTACGAACTTGGTTCGTTTGCAATTTAATTGTTGATTTTGAAATTGCTTTTGATTTTTGATAATTCGACGTTTTTTACCGAATCGGACATGAATATTGCATAATTTATGTTCGACTTGGTTTTTTTATAAATCGCGAATTTTGTTGAACCGAATATAAATATTGTTGAATTTATACCCGATTCTAAATTCGAATACCCATCATATCCCATATTCGATTATTGAATCGATATGGGATATTAGAGTGAAATAAAAAAAATAAATCAATTTTTGTCGCTTTAAATTAATTATCGTGATATGAACAAATCACGTTAATTAATTCATATGACTTGATTGTTAAATTCGATATCCAATTATGGAATTGGTATCGAATCCAAAATCGACGCTTTACTTGAATAAATAAACAAAAAACTTGATTCCCTCGACTTCTCCGACATCGAAATAAATCCCTAGGGATTGTGATGTCGGATCCGTGTCAACGGGTTTCAACCCTTGTTAAAATTGATGTTTAAAGAAATTGATGGATGCAGTTGTTGATGATGATAACGAGAAATAAAAGCGAATTGTTGTTTAAGTTGATTTATCTCAATAATCAAATAATCGGGGTACCGGGATAAGCGACCGACGACGCGTGTGCAGTACACTTGTATATGTGGTTTTCCTTATCCCGGTATCCTTCTTATTCGACACAAATCGATAAATATTTTAATGTTTTGATATTAGTAGTATTATCGATATTATGATGCGATGAATAAAATAATAAAAAAAAAAACGGAAAAAGGATGGAGAAGAGAAGGACGGACGACGAGAAGGGAGGGAGAAGAAAAGAGGGTTTTGACACCCTCAACCTACATGTTCTTGTCTAGGTGCGGACTCGTAACCGTGGCTTCAACACAAGAGTCTTCGAGGTTTTATGTAGATTAAGTTATGGTGGCTCGGGATGGATTTCCTAAAACTAGGTTTAGGGTTTTTGCTAGTGTAGGATTACTAGGTGTTGACTAGGGTTTGTAAGGACGTAGTATGTGTGTGATTGCTTTAGAGTTTGCTAGGGTTGTCAAAAAGATGTGTAAAGTTGTGCATGGAGGTTGCTTATATAGAAAAAACTAGGGCACCCGGTTTAGGGTTACTCGAACGAGTAGAGGGCCAACTTGGTCGAGTGGCCCGTGATGCCAGCCGTCGGGCTTGAAACAAGCCCACTCGATCGAGTGGCCCAACTGGATCGCGCAGGTCCGTTAACTTTGGACCGTGACCTTGACTTTAATGCGTTTTGTGTTTGACTTGGACTTTTGATGATTGATGGGTTGTTTTGTGTGTCTCGGAAGCGACTTTGACCGGGGTTGGCCCAATCGTGAAAAGTCGGTCTTATTTCCGGTGACGGTTTTGGCCCAAATTAGTCTTGTTTGACTCGGAATGATCCACTGGGCCTGGATTTGAGGTCCGTTTGGTGAGATTTGTACTCCATAAGTGTGTTAGCCAACGATTAATGGAATTGAGCCCGTATCCGAGCGCATAGAAGCATGTTAGCGTCCGATCATCATCGGGTGTTTTTTGGAAACTACCATAGACACCTGGCAGTCAAAATGCGGGTGTCTACAGAGCCTCCACTCTGACTGAGGCTTGGACAGGGCGAAAGTCAGAGTAGCTACCAAGCCCGTTAAGACTTGGTAGGCTTCCGTTCGGGTCGTTTATAGTCCATTAGACTCGCGTGAAGGGCTCGCCAGCCGTAAGACTGAGATCATACCTGCGCTGGATGATCGTACTCCGTGGGGAATTTGGGCTTGTCGCGTAAGCCCTGGGTGTGCCTGTGTGTTGGCCCATCCCGTGATATCCCGGAAAATGCTGCTGGGGAGATTTGATGGTTTGCACGTCCCTGTTTGAGTCGTACCTGTATAAGTTGCATAAAAAGCATGCGACATGTAGGTAGTAAAATGACTTGTGCTGGGGAAAATGCTTCTTTGAATTTTTGAAAATTTGAAAATTTGAAAATTTTGAAATTTTGAAATTTTTTTTGAAATCGATTCCTAAAGAAATTAGGAAAGTTCGGGATGATTATTTCCTTCGCTAGTATTGGGACTAGGCTTGTGCGTTAATTCCCTTTTGGAATTAGGAAACTTTTCCTAGAAGTGATAGGGAAAGAGACTTGCAAGGCTAATGCTATATATAGCCCCTTATACTCTTGATTTTCTTCATAATTCCATCACAAGAAAATCTTTTATTTCCCTTAAGGCAAAAAGAAAGTCTCTATCTCCTCTTTAAGAAATCCATCATGGGAATTGACAGGTTGAGTGCTATGTTGCAGGAGTGGTCCCGTCAATTTAGGGATGCCGATAGGGTGGTTCTGAACCAGACGGGTATAACTCAGCTGTACCCGTTCCGTCAGATGGTAGTTGACCGCTATTTTCTGAATGCTTGCCTGGCTTATTGGGACGACATATATCATGTCTTTGCTTTCCCTCGGGGCGAAATCTGCCCTTTACCTGAAGAAATTGCTGCGATAGGAGGGTGGAACCCAACGCTTCGGCCCGCCGTCCCGTATTCAGTCTATGACTCAAGGAGGAAGCTGAGGGAATTTTTGGGGCTATCTCATAACGAAGTGTCCCGTATGATGGAAGGTGGCAATATTTCTCTGATCGACTTTGCCGAGAAATTCATGAACCCGCACGATGTCCGGGTGAGGTCAGCCCATAGCCGTAGGGCCTTTTCTTTTTGCATGCTCCATGTTTACGCTTTTGAAGGTCACATGGATTTGCTATCTTGCATGGGTAGTGCCCGTCTTATAACGGTGGTGGACTTGATGGAGACTGAACATAGTCTGGCTTGGTTAATCACGGGCGAAATCATCCAAGGATTAGATAATCGCAAAAGGGACTCGTCCGTTCGTCTCACCGAAGCACCCGTTTGCTGCAAGTACGTTGAATTTTTTTTTATTTTTCTCGATTTCTCGATTTTTTGAATTTTTTCGAGAATTTGGCTACTGCAGTGGGCACTCGATCGAGTCACCTTGGCCCTCGATCGAGTGCCTTCGTAAAAAGGCCTTCTATTTGCTTCTAGTGACGCCACTCGATCGAGTCATCTGGGCACTCGATCGAGTGTCGTCTGCATCGTCTCGAGATCTAATGCTTTTGTTTTCTTTTTCTAGATTTGGCTTTATGAGAGGCTATCGGTGATAGATCCCCCACTTGATGCTAGTAATTACCGCCATAATCAACTAATGACGAGGAGGCGGGCCATCGATTTCTCTCGCTTGATTAGCCAGAAATATTGGGACGAGGTGCTATCGATCCACGGTGGGCGGTTGATTCGATGGGTCGTGCCATGGTGGCCCATCCAAGTTTGGTCAGGTTTGGACCCGAGGGAGCGGGCCCATTACCAAGTCATCTTGTCTTTCAACCAAACGGTTCATCTTTACCCGGATCGCATACTAAGGCAGTATGGACGAACTCAGCGGATACCAGAGATAGAGGCAATTGTGAGTGACCCTACCCAATTGACAGATGTGATGTGTGACACGTGGATGCAAAGATGGTACATCCGGCATACTTGGCCCATTCCCAAATCTCGCCACTCGATCTGGGTTTCAGACTCATATGTGAAGTGGACCAAAGCAGGTGATGCTAAAGCCCGAGCTGCTTTGAAGGTTGATGAAGCCTTTGACCTGCTGAGGAGAGAACAGGCTAAAGACAACAGGGGGTTCTTTGATGAGGGAGACACTCCGGCTACCCTAGTTCGTCTAATGTCAGGGCATAAGAAGAAGGCTAAGACTCAAGCTGAAGGGACCGGTGCTAAAGGTGCTCGGCGGAAAGTGAGCCCCCAGACAGACTTGGAAAGGAGACTGGGCCCTAGACTAGCCGTGCAGGACCGACTTGGCCCACGGGATACCCTACCTGAGCTCGTGCTAAGGAGGTTCCCCTGGTGATTAGGGAACGCTCGTCCCCACCTCGACGACCTCGGGCTCCACGCGACCCGAAGGACAAGGGAAAGGGGAAGATGCCCGGATATTAGTCTCCGTATTTTATTATTTGAGTATTACTATTATTTTTTGGTGTGATTTTTTGTATTTTGCCGTTTTTTTTTTTTTTTTTTTTTTTTTTTTGTAATTCCGAGTTTATCGATATATTAATAAAAGACGTATTATTGAATACCGCTCCCGTCTTTTCGTTTATTCCAGTAGTTGTACCCTTTTGAGGGGTTGCCTACGTATCCACAATTAGCGGAATCAAACCAAACGTAGTTCAAAATTTGATTTGATTGATTTTTTTTTTGCAATTTTCGAAATACATCAAGATTATTAATTCGAGATGTGCGATGCTAGAATAATTAATTCTAACTTATTGACTTGTCTAAAATTTTGAAAATTTATAAAAAGACTGAATTTTATAAATTTTTGCAAATGACATTGAGATTGGGCTTATGGGTAGTAACGCTTCAGCTGGTCCAAGTTGGTCGGGTTGACGAACTCGTTACCGTCCAGGTCCGTTCGCATTACCGCTCCTCCCGATAGGATTTTCTTGACTAAGTATGGCCCAGCCCAATTGGGTTTGAACTTTCCCCTTGGGTCAACCGGTAGTAAGGCACGAACCGATTTTAGGACCAAATCACCTTCTTTGATTTTCCTGGGCCTAACCCTTTTGTTGAAAGCCCGTTGAATTCTCTTTTGATACACTTGAATACTATTGAGGGCCCGGGACCGCCGTTCATCCAAAAGGACTAGCGAATCGTATCGGGCTTGGACCCAATCTGCTTCGGGTACTTGGCTTTCAAGCAAAATCCTTAGGGATGGTACTTCTAGCTCGACCGGTTGGACTGCTTCCATTCCATATGTCAGATAATATGGAGTTGCTCCGGTTGCTGTGCGAATTGAAGTTCGGTATCCCCATAAAGCAAAAGGTATCTTGTCGGGCCAGTCCCGATAATTCTCAGCCATCTTTTTGGTAAGTGTAGTTTGTAGTGTCTATTTTACTGTGTTTTGGTCCCATTTTCCTTGTGGAATCGCTCCTTGGGAGCGATTTATGGGCTTCTTATGCTTCCTTTAGTTCGTTTCAGGTTCCCGAGACCGATTTGGAAGAGTTGGAGCGATTCCGACTCTATACATACACATTTTGGAGCCAACGGAGTAGAGGAACGATGACTCGATGCCTTGGAATCGACCCCGAGACCTTGGGACCCAATCCCGAGCCTCCGAAACCCGATCCCGAGTCCCGAGAATCGACGGGGAGCCCATGAGAAGCAAGGAGGGACCAAAGAGCTCTTAAGGGAGGCCTACAAATACCCATCCCGTTCGGGATGCCCTCATCCCGTTCGGGATGAAGTGAGCATGAAGTGCGGCTACTGTGAGCCCATCCCGATCGGGAAGGTGGCGTCCCGACCGGGACCGACCTCGTCCCGACCGGGACCATCCTGTCTCGGCCGGGACGGGCCTGCTGCTGCACGCCTTGCTTTCTTTTCTTCTCCTTTCATTCTTAAATCCTATATATACCCCCCTCTTGTATTAAGACACTATCTTATCTTATCATATGTTATATCCTTAAAACCCTAGACTACTTTAGGTTAGATTAGATTAGATTAGTGTAGATTAGTCGGTAATTAGTAGTTAATCTTAGTTTAAGCTTGTAATATTGGATCTCTTGAAGAATCCATCCAAGATTGACAACCTTGGTGGATGAATTTGGGTTATCTTCTATGCAAGTGTTCTCCTTTTCATTCTCTTGTTAGTTTGGTATAATCTTCTCATCCTTTTACTCGTAATCTTTGTTCATTCATCCAAGTTTACATCTTTAGTTCTTGTTTATTGTTTTCACTAGTTTGTTTGTGTATGTTTGGTTGTTTGAGTTTGTTTACCTTGTTTTTGTTAGTATTTCCTTTAGATATGTTAGAGTAGTGTTCTTGCTAGGGTTAGTAAGGTGATTAGGGTGTTAATTGAATGATTAAGGGTTTGTTGGAGATGTTGGTGGAAGATTTGTGTTTCCTCTTGGTTTGGTGCACATCACTTGTTTGTTGAAATGCTTGAATGACTAAGTAGATGCATATGCTTGTTTTTCTTGCCTTTCTCTTGTGGGTGATAGTTTGTTTGTGGGTTCGATTCCCTCACTAAGTTGCGAGAGCCCGGTGAGGACGACCCCTAGGCCGGTCTAAGTTGCGAGAGCCCAGATTCGACCTAGGACCATAGCGCGCTAGAACCCCGTTTGTGTTGTGTATCGCCGAGTTGGGTTCTAGGTGGAACCTCTAGGTGAGTCTAAGTTGCGAGAGCCCGGGCATTACCTAGATCACCCTACTACCTCCTTCACTCGAGTTCTCCCTTGACCATTCCGTTACGCCTTTGACCCCGACCTAATCCTAGCCCGTTTTCCTTAGTTGTTCTCCTTAGTCATAGTCTAGCCTTCTCCCCTTCTTATCATTCTTTAGTTTAGCTCGTTGACTTAGTCTCGTATTTTGGCCGACCTAGTCTAGACGCCTCTTACCGTCCCCGTGGATTCGACCCGACTTACCCTATCTACCCTAGTTAGGTTAGTCGGTTATATTATTGACGGTTGGGACGTGACGAATCCCTCCCATCAATTTGGCGCCGTTGCCGGGGACGGTGCTAGTTTGGACTTTGTTTTCCTATTTGCTTGACTTACTCTTTGTGTTTGTTTTTTTCTTTTTCTTTTTGTTACCTTGCTTCTTGTGTGTGTGTGGTTTATTTCTCTCTTGTCTAGTGCCCAAAAAGCACTAGACTTCTCACGTTTGTTCTTAGTCTACAGTTTGTGCTTAGAGGTGGTGATTATCTTCTTCTTGTAACTCAGAGCCGCTTAAACGGACGGTTGCTAGGATGAGTGTTTTCCAACCGGGTATGGACTACGATTTTCAAGCAAGCATGGGGTTTGATCTAAACTCCCCACACATGGAAGCCGATATGAGCTACCACTCTTCTTCCATGAACCAAAGCTTTGACATGACGTCCCCCCTACCATAATCAAGCTTCTTGGGGTAATCAAGACGGGTATGATCTTTAAGGTTATGAAAACGGCTACCAACAAGTGAATGACTATCACTCCTAAGATCATGGTGGCTATTACTTGAGCTATGATTGTGAAACCACCATGTTCGATCAAGATTCACCTTATGGAAGCCAATACCCCCAAAACCCACAATATTACCCTCCACCCCAACCACAATATGAACCCCAAGACCCACAATACTACCAATCACCCCAACCTTGCTACCAACAATATGATGCCCCACCCTATGGGCATCATCAAGATTATCAAGGAGCTTTACAAGACCCCAATGACCACCAATCGTCAAACTTAGAGTTACATCAATCGATGCTTCAAATGCAAAGGAGCCTTCAAGAAACGGCCATTCAATTGCGAAAACAACAAGAGGAATTAATGGCCCAAATTCGAAGGGGAAACGAGGCGAGGAATGCTAATTTATATGCATTAGCGGTTCAAACCGTAATGTCTTTATCCCGAGCATCACATTTAGATGGAGGGTGCCCACTTGAGAGAGAGGAGCAACCTAATCACGAAGCCGCTGATGTAGTTCCCTTTGAAAGAGAGATTTGCTTTGAAGAACCTCAATCGTCTACCCAAAAAGAGACGAATGAGGATGTGACCCTTGGTGAAGGCATTCTTGGTGAGGAATTGGAGGAGGATAGTGAGTTGGATGGGTTGGTGGAATTTGTGAGGATGTTGGGTGAGATTGTTAGCCTCGAGTTGCCCTTGTGCGATAATTTGGACAAGCATCAAGAGCCCCTTGCTAGTACACCGAGAGATGACTTGGAAGAGATTGAAACCGCCGGTAGAAGTTTCGATTCTCCTCTCCAAGATGATGTGGGGCCGAGTGATGAAGATGGGGAACCACAACTTGAGGCAAGTGTGGGGGTGTGCATTGAGGAAGTGAGGCCAAAACCGCTTTTTGTGCCTTGTTTCTTAGAGATGAAGCTTGCTTGTGATTGGAGGCAATGCTTAGGGAGGAAGAGGTCGGTGAAGCTCGTAGGATGGATAGACCCCGGAGAAAACTTTGAAGATGATTTTGGGTCTTGGGATTCCTACTTCTTGCCTCCTCCTTGGAGGCCGTGGAGGTCGGTTAAGCTCGAGCGCTTCTTGGGCCTTCTTTATGATGTCGGTATCGCGTTCGACTTGCTCCTCCTTGCCCTTGAGGGCTACGGTTGAAGAAGAGTCCACCATCCTAGGTTTGACGGAGTTCCTAAAAGAACCGTCATGTTGTATATTCCCCTCTCCTCTTCTTTAGAATACTTGTGTTTGTATTTATGTAGTTTTTGTTTCTTGGACTCTTTTGTTTTTATGGGATTCTTGTAATTGTTTTGGTATTTTGATGAGCGATGTGAGGGAGCGAATTTGATGAGTACTTTGAGTTTATTGTGATAGGTGAAGTGAAGGTGATTCCTAGAAAGGAATGGTTGATGATGGAGTTTGGTTTGCGAGCGAGGAAGTCGGTTTTTAAAGCTTATGATAAGCTTTTGGGCTTGGGGAAGCAAAGAAGACTCATCCCGACCGGGAAGAGGGCTTCCCGACCGGGAAGGATGAGGAATCCCGACCGGGAAGGAGCCATCCCGATCGGGATAAAGGTGCTAAATTTGGGACTAACTGGAGTTCATTCCCGACCGGGACGAGAGCTTCCCGATCGGGAAGGGTTTATCAACCCGATCGGGACCATCCATCCCGACCGGGATGGTCCCCTTGACTCCACCCATCCATTATACCCCCTCCCAACCTCCCTACTCCTCCTTGTTCCTATCATATGACCCATACACCTCACTTTACACCGAGATCCACATCAAATCCCACCCCCTCGCACCATTACTACCTCTACCATGCGGTTCTATCAAGCTTGAAGCGGGATAGCAAAGATGAAGACAAGCAAGTGCCTATATTGATCTATGAGACGATGGAGAGAGTGAGTTGCTAACCTATGGTACGGCAACTATCCTTTCTTTTCCGTTTTTGTTGTTGCTTGTTTTCCTTTGTTTATTCCCTTCCCCTTGTACACTTTTGTATCTTGATGTCATGGTGGCCTTCGAGGCCTCGGTAGTTGTTGCTCCCGACTCTCGATGATGTGACTACATCGAGAGTCATTTCAAAATCCAAATTTTTACAAGATTTTCACTTTCTTTTTGAGGATTTAGTCGGTTTTAGGCGGAATCCGGGCTACGTGACTTGATTACACCTAGCCCTCCCCTCCCATTTCCGTTTATTTCTTTCTTTTTATTTTTTCTTCCCCCTTCCATATCTTTTTCTCGTCTCGGCCCATGGTGACTTGACTACACCCCGGCCGGACACCTTCTACCTTTTCTTCACTTTATCTTTGATTTTTAGCATTATTTTCGTAGTTTCTTTTCCTTTTCTTTTGTCTCTCCGCACACTACGATCGAGCATGAGGACATGGCTCGATTTAAGTGTGGGGGAGCGATATTCTAGTATAGTTTAGTTTATTTTCTTAGTTTTATCGAAAAAAATCTTGAAAAAAACCATAAAAATTTGAAATTTTTTCACAAAAATCAAAAAGATTTTCCTTTGTGTGTTTTCCTTTTTTGTCATTGTGTCGTATATTTTTTTTGTGTGCGTGTTTTGTCTCCCTTTCCCTTATAGGTTGCTTTAATCGCCGTTAACTTTGGAAGGCTTTCAAGACTCCCGGTAACATCTTATCCCTTTTTCTTCTTTACCTCTTGCGGAGATTGGAGGAGATTGTGATGTTGTGTGCTCGGGAGGAGCTTTGTAAAGTGTGGTTGATTTGGTGGCTTGTTTGGATGATCGGGGTGGTGTTTGTGTTGTGTATGTGTTCATTTTGTGTTGTTTTTGTTTCGTTGCTTTTACTTCTTTTTCTTTCGTTCTCGTTGAGTCTTTGTTTGTGTGTGTATTTGTGTCTTGTGTGTAAATGGTTTTCGAAAACCCGGTTTAGAGGCTAGTGTGTGAGTGTGTACTTTCCCTTCCTAGTAGTGTAAATTGAGTCTTGGACTTTAATCTAGTAGAATGACCCTAAATCAATGATTTCGTTGGTCCTTTACCTTGAGTCCACCTAGCTTACTAGGGATTTACTACGGGATTTGCATTTTGACCATTATGACCACCCACGGTGTGAAAAGGCCTTGGTTGCCGAGTCTCGTCCCCTAGGTGACCGTGTTTAGGATTGTTTGATTAGTCCAAGTTTTCCCCTTTTTGTGGGTTTGAAGAGGGATCGCGACCCTCGACTCACCCATTACCCTACCTCCTACACATACCCACACAAATAAAATGCAATTTGTTGATCTCTCTCTTTCTCAACTATCAAAGGAATGCCAAATATGCCAATTCTTGCCAAAAGGGCAAAGAAAAGAAAAGAAAAAGAAAGAAAAAAAAATGAAAGAAAGAAAAGAAATGAAGAAAAAGAAAAGGCACAAAAGCCAAAAACAAAATAGAAAAGAAGAAAAAGAAATGGCATGGCAACAACCAAATCGAAATGTCGAAAAGAAAGTTAATGCCAAAAGAAAACCCGTCTCAGAAAAAGAAATCCCCACAAAAATAAGCCTTTTTCCGACTTTTGCCGTGAAGAGCCTACCAAACGACCGAGTCCCGAGGAAGGATGATAGCGGCATTAGTCGGTCTTCCCTCATTTTGCATGTTTTCCACCTTTTTACTTGGACTAGTTAGGCGGTTTTGGACACGGGACGACCCTCTTGGCTCACGATAAAGGGAACGGGGTCTCACTTACCTACAGTGTCGACTAACACCGTGGTTCTTCACTTTTCCACTCCGCCGATCGTCCCGTAGTACGTTTTTAGAAAGCTAGGAGGACCTAGGTAAGTTACCAACATTTTTGTTGCTTTATCGTCATACTATTAGGGTTTAATTCATCTTGGTTTGTATTGATAGCTTGGGAACGTTGTCACTTGCCTCGAGTCCTAAACCGGTGCTTCTTTCAGCGCTTTTGGAGGGAAGCGGTATTTTTTTTGTTTTGGGTGCAACCGATTACGTGTTTGTTTGTGTGTTTGTTTATTTGTGTGTTTGGTGTCCGGTTGCATCAGCGGTTTTGTCGCAAGACCCAACTTGCCTTGAGGAGTGCACTTTTCCTCTAAGTGCACTCGCGTGAGTTGAAGGGGATAGGGTGCGCTAATACCCACTCGGATAGTTTAGTAGTTAGTATGTGCTTACTCGAGGGCGAGTAAGGGTTAAGTGTGGGGTAGTTGATAAGTGTAGTTTGTAGTGTCTATTTTACTGTGTTTTGGTCCCATTTTCCTTGTGGAATCGCTCCTTGGGAGCGATTTATGGGCTTCTTATGCTTCCTTTAGTTCGTTTCAGGTTCCCGACACCGATTTGGAAGAGTTGGAGCGATTCCGACTCTATACATACACATTTTGGTGCGAACGGAGTAGAGGAACGATGACTCGATGCCTTGGAATTGACCCCGAGACCTCGGAACCCAATCCCGAGCCTCCAAAACCCGATCCCGAGTCCCGAGAATTGACGGGGAGCCCATGAGAAGCAAGGAGGGACCGAAGAGCTCTTAAGGGAGGCCTACAAAGACCCATCCCGTTCGGGATGGCCTCATGAAGTGAGCATGAAGTGTGGCTACTGTGAGCCCATCCCGATCGGGAAGGTGGCGTCCCGACCGGGACCATCCCGTCTCGGCCGGGAGGGGCCTGCTGCAGCACGCCTTGCTTTCTTTTCTTCTCCTTTCATTCTTAAACCCTATATATACCCCCCTCTTGTATTAAGACACTATCTTATCTTATCATATGTTATATCCTTAAAACCCTAGACTACTTTAGGTTAGATTAGATTAGATTAGTGTAGATTAGTCGGTAATTAGTAGTTAATCTTAGTTTAAGCTTGTAATATTGGATCTCTTGAAGAATCCATCCAAGATTGACAACCTTGGTGGATGAATTTGGGTTATCTTCTATGCAAGTGTTCTCCTTTTCATTCTCTTGTTAGTTTGGTATAATCTTCTCATCCTTTTACTCTTAATCTTTGTTCATTCATCCAAGTTTACATCTTTAGTTCTTGTTTATTGTTTTCACTAGTTTGTTTGTGTATGTTTGGTTGTTTGAGTTTGTTTACCTTGTTTTTGTTAGTATTTCCTTTAGATATGTTAGAGTAGTGTTCTTGCTAGGGTTAGTAAGGTGATTAGGGTGTTAATTGAATGATTAAGGGTTTGTTGGAGATGTTGGTGGAAGATTTGGGTTTCCTCTTGGTTTGGTGCACATCACTTGTTTGTTGAAATGCTTGAATGACTAAGTAGATGCATATGCTTGTTTTTCTTGCCTTTCTCTCGTGGGTGATAGTTTGTTTGTGGGTTCGGTTCCCTCACTAAGTTGCGAGAGCCCGGTGAGGACGACCTCTAGGCCGGTCTAAGTTGCGAGAGCCCGGATTCGACCTAGGACCATAGCGTGCTAGAACCCCATTTGTGTTGTGTATCGCCGAGTTGGGTTCTAGGTGGAACCTCTAGGTGAGTCTAAGTTGCGAGAGCCCGGACATTACCTAGATCACGCTACTACCTCCTTCACTCTAGTTCTCCCTTGACCATTCCGTTACCCCTTTCACCCCGACCTAATCCTAGCCCGTTTTCCTTAGTTGTTCTCCTAAGTCATAGTCTAGCCTTTTCCCCTTCTTATCATTCTTTAGTTTAGCTCGTTGACTTAGTCTCGTATTTGGGCCGACCTAGTCTAGACGCCTCTTACCGTCCCCGTGGATTCGACCCGACTTACCCTATCTACCCTAGTTAGGTTAGCTGGTTATATTAGTGATGGTTGGGACGTGACGAATCCCTCCCATCACTTTTTTAGTATGGTGACAATTGTTTTGTTGGCCGCTTCTACCGCTCCATTTGTTTGTGGTCGGTAAGGTGAAGATGTATGTCTCTGAATTTTGTATTTCGCCAGTAATGCAGTGGTTTCAGCTTGGAAATGGGTCCCGTGATCACTGATAAATTCGTGCGGGATCCCGTATCGGCATATGATCTTATTTTGGATGAATTTGGCCACGTGCTTGACGTTCAAGACACGGTATGACTCAGCTTCGACCCATTTGGTGAAGTAGTCGATGGCCACCAAAATGAAGCAATGTCCTCCCGTCCCGGAAGGGTGCACTTTCCCAATTATGTCAATACCCCATGTCGAAAATGGCCATGGTGATGTCATGGTATATAATAGGGAAGATGGCATATGCTGTACATTACCGAAGATCTGACAGTTATGGCAGTGCTTGACGTATAACTGACAGTCTGTCTCCATGGTGTTCCAGTAATACCCGAGCCTCATGATTTTACGGGATAGCATATGGGCGTTCATATGCGGACCGTTTTCACCGTCGTGGACCTCGGCCATGACCTTCTCCGCTTGAATTTTGTCGATACATAGGAGGAGAGCCCCCTGTGCCGTCTTTTTATACAATTGCTCGTCATCAGTACGAACAAATTGGGTTGCTAATCTTCGTAGGGCCTTTTTGGCCCGATTTTCAGCTTCCGGAGGATATTCTCCCGTTGTCAGGTACGTTATGACGGCTTGATACCAAGGTTCTGGGTCAGTTATCTCGATATCTTGAATGGCATGGATGTATGCTGGTTCGGACCGCCTTTCGACACAGATTGGCATGCTGGTCAGGTGATCCGGGATGTTCAGTAAAGATGCTAATTTGGAAAGTGCATCTGCGAACTGATTCTTTTCCCGAGGCAGGTAGATATATTCCACCTTCTAGAATTGTTTCTCTAGAATCCGTACCCGTGCTTGGTAAGCCACGAGATTGGCGTTCCGAGTTTTCCATTTTTGGAGTGCTTGGTTAATGAGTAGTGATGAATCACCGTGGACCCGGAGGTTTGTTACCCCTAAATCAGCGGCGGCTTGCAACCCGTGAATGCATGCTTCGTATTCGGTTGCGTTGTTGGTCACGTCGAAGTCCAACTTGATGGATAAGGGAGTGTGTTCCCCTCGGGGCGAGATTATCAGAATTACGACCCCGAATCCTCGGAACTTGAGGTCGAACTCGGACAGCATTAAAGTCCATCTTGACATCCTGCCGTTGAGGATGGGCTTCTCGAATAGGTACTTGATTGGATCCATTTTGGATAACACATGTACCTCGTGACTGAGCATGTAGTGTCGGAGCTTTTTAGTGGCCCAAACCAATGCTAGGCACGTCTTCTCGAGCATTGTGTATTTGCATTCGTATTCGAGAAATTTTTTACTAATGTAGTAAATAGCCCGTTCTTCTGATTCGACCGTCTGGGCCAGTATAGCCCCCATGGCTGTCTCGGTTGTTGTTAGATATAACGACAAAGGCAGACCGTGTTGAGGTGGCATTAGTACCGGCGGAGGAGACAGGATCTCCTTGATTTTATCAAAGGCTGCCTGACATTTATCATCCCATAGGACCCGTTCCCCGATCATCAGTTTCTTGAAAATGGGTTCACATACCATGGTTAGCTTTGAAATGAAACGGCTGATGTATTGGACTTTCCCGAGAAACCCTCTTATTTCCTTTTCGGTCCTGGGTGGTTGCATCTCGGTGATGGCCTTGATTTTAGCTGGGTCGACATCGATGCCGCGCTGGCTAACGATATGGCCCAGTAATTTGCCTGACGTTACCCCAAAATTGCATTTTTGTGGGTTTAGTCTCATGTTGTATTGTCGCAGTCTGGTAAAGAACTTTCTTAGGGCCGTGATGTGCCCGCTTCTGTCTTTAGACTTAACGATCATATCGTCCACATAGACCTCCACTTTCTTATGCATCATGTCGTGTAATAAGGTGGTGGCGGTCCGTTGATAAGTGCCTCCTGCTTTAATCAGCCCAAATGGCATGACGGTGTAACAGTAAGTACCCCAAGGTGTGATGAAGGTAGTCTTACTCATATCCTCTTCTGCCATTTTAATTTGATTGTATTCGGCATACCCGTCCATGAATGATAGAAGGGCAAGGTCGGCCGTATTATCCACCAATATGTTGATGTGTGGTAACGGAAAATCGTCTTTTGGGATGGCCTTGTTTAGGTCCCGGAAGTCCACGCATACCCGCACCTTGCCGTCCTTCTTGGGTACTGGCACGATGCTTGCAACCCAGTCTGGATATTCAGACACTTGTATAAAGCCTGCTTTGAATTGTTTATCGACCTCTTCTTTGACTTTAAGAGACCATTCGGGCTTCATTCTTCTGAGCTTCTGCTTTACCGGTCTGCACCCATCATTGATGGGTATTCGGTGTTCAGCTATTTCTCGATCTATTCCCGGCATGTCCTTGTAGGACCATGCAAAGACGTCTTTAAATTCTAGGAGGAGGTCCGTGAACTGTTGTCTTTCCTCTGGATCTAAAGATTGGCCCAACTTAAGCATCTGGGGCTCTAAAGTGGTTCCCACGTTGATGGACTTGGTTTCTCCGATTACCGGATCTCGGGATTCCCTTTGCTCGACCTGCTCGACCAGATGTTGTGGTAGAGGTACCTGTTCGTCGGGTTTCTCAATGTCATTGCATATAAAAATTTTGAAATTGAGAAAATTTTGGAAATAAGACAAGTCGTAAGTAGAACGGTGTTCGTTATTATTATTGATAGTAAATTTGGAAAATAGCTCGAATAGAGCTGCCATCTGATCATTGGTCAGTGGCGGGATAGGGAGAGGTCTTGGGACAGACCCCGAGACCTCAGTGGATAGGGGAAGAGGGGTTACAAACTCGACTCCAGCACCAGACCCTCTAAACCTGGACTCAGACTCCGACTCTGACTCAGACTCGGACTCGGTATCCGGCATGTCTCCCTCGCCGGTGGTCAACTTGTAGACCCGTCCTTGACTGTCGGTCCATTTGACGGTCTTCCTCCAGGCCCTTGTCCCCGTATCTTCACCCACTTCGGTGATCAGCTTTGTTGGGTCGAACCGATCACTGCGGAGGATTAGATTGACCAGGTCATCTTTCGGAGCAGGGACGGTCTTGTCTTCTCCAAATAAAAGCCCCAACACGGGCTCAGAGTCGCCTTCTTTTTTGGACTCGTCTTGGATGATGTTAAATATATCATCGGGGATATAGTTGTATTCCCGAGCCGTTTTGGTCTCGGGATATGTGATGGTGGGTTGGTAGAGGCCCACTTGAATGGCTCCGAAGACTGGAGTGACGAATTTGATTGCATAGGCTCGGCCCACATTCTCTGAGCTTATAGTATATCCCAGTCCGAGTCGGGACTCTGCGTTGTCTAAAACCTCGATGATCTTCCCTGCCGGAAGATATGGCCTTGAAGTAGCTCCGGGTAGGTAACCCAGATTTTGTAGCATCGTGTCGATGCTAGGGGCGAAGTAGGGCTTGAAAAGATATTCTTCTTCGATCATACCCACGAAATCGAAACCTCGTGGTTCAGCCCGACTCGTGGCATTGCAGCTAGCCACGGTCATCGGTGTTGCCTCAAGTGTTATGATACCGTCTTGAAGTGGCATCTTGACTTTGCGATGAAGGGTAGACGACACGACCTTGACTGCGTGGATCCAAGGCCTTCCTAGTAAGAGGTTGAATGATGAGGTGACATCTATCACCTGGAATTCCAACTCCTTTTCGATTGGGCCCGTTATGATCTTTAATTTTACGGCCCCGGCGACTGGTTTTGGGCTTCCGTCGAAAGCCTGGATAGTTTGGGCCGTCGGGAGGTAATCAGCATCAGTGATGCCGAGGGCCCTAGCAGTCCTTAGGGGTAGGACGTTCACAGATGATCCATCGTCGATAAGGGTCATCGGAAGGTACTTACCCTTGCAGATGACTTTGATGTATAGGGCCAGATTGTGATTGGGTCCAAATGGCGGCAGATCAGATTCATCGAAGGTTATGAGTGGGCCTTCGTTCTTGGACCTACCCTTGAGGTAGGGCATGATAGTAGCTACCATTTCGGCAGGGGTAGCTTGCGAGTGGACCTTGATTTCATCGAGAGCCTTAGTCAGTGCTTCTCGATGTGCCTGTGAGCTAACCAATAGTTGCCATATAGTTAGATCAGCTCGAACCCTCTTCATTTGTTGGACCAAGGCTGTGTCATTGCTTGGTTCTTCGAGGGTTGGTTCCGTCATGGCAGGTTCAGTGACGGGTGTTGGAGTGGCGCGCCAAGCAGTGGCGAGGTGGTTGGTGGCTAAAGCCTTGGATTTGGCTTTTCGGACCTCTTCAAGAGTGATGGGGACAGCTTCCCCCTTGGCTAAGTACACATCGTCCTCGTCATCGAACCATATCCCATTGATTTGTGGGATAAAAGGAGAAATGAGGTGAGAACAATCGATTACCTCCCCCGTGAATATGGCATGGGGGCTGAACGGGTTTTCTTTGTTGCTCGGCTTGTCCCCGGGCAACCGGATTTTCCAGCTCTCGATAAGATCTTGGATTAGATGCTTTAGCCTCCAACATTTTTCAGTATCATGTCCGTTGCCGCGGTGATACTGACAGTAGGCTTGGGCGTTATAAGCTTTGGGCCTCGTTTCTACTGGAGGCTCCGCAGTTGGGCCTACCGGTTGGATCAGGCCCTTTGAAGATAGCCTTTGTAAGGCATTAGTATAGGTAGTCCCTATATCTGTGAATACCCGATTTGGTGTATTCTTTTTGGTTGAGGTGTCGAGCAGATTTACCTCGTCGAAGATGCTGCGGGTTGCAGCTGCTGGTACGGGCTTGTTTGTGGAAGAACTAGCTCCTTGATAGCCTTTGGTAGAGGCCTTAGTCAGGCTCTCTAACCTTAGATCATCTTCGATCCTTGTGCCCATTTCAGTAAGGACAGCAAAGTTTGGGATAATAGCATACCGGAGATGGACCCGGTAGGATGGGAGTAGATTTTTGACGAAGGCTTCCACTAGAGCCTTCTCGCCGGGCTTGTCGACCAGCTTCACACTCTCGGCCCTCCACCTTTGCAGATATTTTGTGAACCCTTCTTTGGGCTCTTGGGCCATTACCTCCAGAGTACGCATTGTTGTCTGGATTTCGGTGTTATCGGCGTAGTTCCGAGCAAATTCGGTCGCCACATCATCCAAAGTCTTGTATTTCTTGGGGTCGAGCCTGTAGAACCAGGCCGTAGGGTGTTTCTCCAGGGAAGAAGGGAACAAGTGCTTGAACATAGTTGACTTCACCCCCTTTACCGCCATGAAGTCCTTGAAAGCCCGGATGTGGTGGACCGGGTCTTCGGTACCCTCAAACATAGGAAGTCCCGTTAAGTTGAGGTTAGCAGGAAGGTCGTTATCTAAAGGTGAATAAATACGAGCATTCTCGGTGTGGATCGAGTTGTTCGTCGATAGGGAGACTTGTTCCTCGAGCCTACGAACAATACTGACCAGCTCGGCCATGGGCCCATTGGGCTCAGATCCTTCAAAAGGGGCCGTCTTCTCTACAGCGCTCAGTCGGGTGGCTAACGTTGTTTGGTTAGCCTGGATGGAAGTTAGTTGAGTCTCGAGCTTGGCGAGAGCATCTTTCAATTCGTCCATCTTGCGTTGATGTCTAGTCACGGGTGGCCTATTTGTAAGAACACCACGTAATCAGAAACTAGCCCAAAATCCCGAAGTAGAAATTACATCCCGAACAAGACTAAAAGAGGAAAATGACTCAGAAAAGACACCTAGACGGGTGACTTGTAAAATGTGGGCCTTCCTTAGGATTCGGCGGGTGGGCCTAGTCCTGTTCGAAAGAAGGTTCACGTGAGACATCCTCAGACTTTAGACTCGATTGTGTTGACGGGCCTTCCTTTGTAGGGGTTTGTCCTACGTAGGTGGGCCTTGCTGTGGACATGACATAGGTCCACCCCGACGCGGCCACGCGCGGGTTTGGGGAGGCGAATGAATCTCCATATGAGATGGTCAAATTGAAATTTAAATCGAAGTAGGAGTCGCCACCGAATTTTGTGGTTATTCGGAACCGTTCGAGCCCACTCTATGTCGTAGTGGGCCGTATACAAACTACGGCCCATTTCCGATGTCAGAGTTTATTGGGCTCGTCCCTTTGCATATCGATACCGATGCCGACTGGGCGGTTAATCGTATATTGAATGACTCTCGTTGCCAATGGATTCGGTCATCCGGAAACCATGGTTCTGAGTAAGGGGTGAGGGTACGTGTTGGGAAGTTCACTAAGAACACCCAACCCCGCCTGCACTTAGCGGCCTTTACTAAGATATCGTTCGTTTTTGGTGTACACGGGTTAGTTCGACGGTTGAATGATATCCAAACATTATTTTCCCTAGACATGTGAGAGAAAAATAAAATGGGTTGCTAAGTCGTTTAATGCATATTAAACTAATAACGTCGAAGTTATTTTAGCATGTGAATTCGTTTTAGTCTAATAAAACGATAAAAAAAAATAAAAAGCTACAAACACGAGAAAACGAGTTAGTAACGATGAATAAATTGAATAAAAGACATAAATAAATAAGATGCATGATTTTGGAAAATATTTATGGCACGTGATTGATTAACACGTGTTGATCGAGGTCGAAAAAAGAATTTATTGAAATATGTCGCGAAGGTCGCATTTTAATATAATGTTCGAGAAGAATTAAAAATAGAAAACGAAGAAAACAAAAAAAAAGGGGGAGGCCGTGAACCGGCTGCCGCGCGGGTCGCCTGTCCGGCGCGCGACCCGCGTGGTAGCCTGTCGGATTTTTTTATTTGTCGAAAAGTCGTTAATTTTTATAAATCGCGTACAAATATAGATTAATTTATGCCCGATTCATATTTTCGATATTCGTCGTATTCGATATTTGATTATGAAATCAATATCAAGTTAGTTTTGAACGAAAATGTAAAAAAGAATTTTGAACGAAAAATATGTTAATTCTCTCCGCGTTTAAAATCATCGAATTTTGTTTTAAAAAAAGATGTAATGATTTTGTTAGCATCAACGAGAATAAATTAATTTAGTTCTTGTAAATACGATATACGATTAGAGAATCGATATCATATTTTCAGAACATTGTAAAAAAAGTTTTGTGATCGAAAATAAATAAAAAATATGATGAATGACCCGTAATAAATATGAGACGACCGACGACCCGTAAAAAAATAAAAAAAACGGACGAAAAAAGGTGAAAAAAACGTGAGATAGGGAAAGAGAAAGGAAAAGAGTCAGGTTTGATTTACACCCTCAACCTACATGCTTTGTGTTCTCGGAATAAGGCTCGTCGGACGGTAGCTTAGGTTCGGGAGCGTCGAGATGATGTGGATGAGTTAAGGTGTCGGTTTTTGGAGTGTTTTTATGTGTGTGTGTAGGCGTGGGTTCGGCCGGTTTGGACGGGATTGGTTTCGTCGGCTTTTGGACAATTTTTCGGTATTCCTTCGGATGTGGATTTCGAGATTATTTTTGCTATAATAATTACGTATGAGTTGCTGAAAAGTTGTAGTGTATTAATCGATAATGAATGTGTTTTTTTGTGTTGAATATGAGGGTCCTATTTATAGGAACCGAGGTGGTCTTGTTTGTGTGACAAGAAACACCGGTTTGGATAGGAAATACGAGAGTTTGTAAGGGAATAAACTTCTCGTTTCATGGTGAATAAGCCAAGAATCTCGGCTGGTGGGGAGGTATCTCGCTGTTCCAGCCGAGTATCTGAGCTCGGGTGATACTTTGTTTCGGTTTCCGGATAGAATTCCTACTTGAGATCGAATTCCATCCTTAAACGGATTTGTTTAATATTATTTGAGTCCAAATTGGACGTGTAATGACACGGCCAGATCGTGTGACTCGGGAAAAAATATCTTTGACCGGGTTTGACTCGGTCGCTAAAAGACGGTTTTACCCCCGGTGTCGGAATCGACCCAAATTAGTCTTATTTGACTCGAAACGACCCACTGGGCCTGGAATTGAGGTTCGTTTTGTAAGATTTGTACTCCGTAATAAGCCTAAACCAAATGTCCATGATTTCGAGCCCATATCCGAGCCCATTAAAGCACGTTTGCGTCCTATCATCATCGGGTGTTTGGCGGGACCTACTATAGACACCTGGCGGTCAAAACGTGGGTGTCTACAGAGCCCCCACTCTGACTGAGGCTTGGACAAGGCGAAAGTCAGAGTAGCTACCAGGCCAATCGAGGATTAAGACCTGGCAGACTTCCGATCGGGTCGTTTAGAGTCCATTAGACTTGCGTGAAGGGCTCGCCAGCCATAGGATAGAAATCATACCTGGATAGATGTCGATAACGGCGCGGGGACTTTCTACTAAAAAAGTATTGGATTTGTCTGGTTGCAGACAATTTCCATCTTGAAATTGCACGGGAGCTCCTATTAGAAGCTGCGGATGTAACGCTTACTGATACATCCGATTCCTTAGCGAAAATGTTGCTTGAATTTTCACTGAGAATTTTGAGAATTCTCCGGGAGTCTTGGGATACCTGTCTGTTTTGCATGCAACATACAGATAAAACATCGACTCGTGTTGGGGGAGAAAAATGATTTTTGGCCAATTTTTTTTTTCTGGAAAAAAAACCGTTTTTTTTTTAAAAATGGCGGAAATTTTGAAAAATCTGGAAGAAAAGGAATGTTTGGGATGACTTGATTCCTGATCAGATTCTGACACGGATTCCTAAAAATTCCTGGTTAGGCCTGTATGCCTAGATGAAGTGGGAGATATACCGACAGACTCGACTCTGGACGTGACCGGACGAGTCGACAGACACGAATGGACTCCCTAAGGGTTGGACCGTGACTCGGTAGGGGATGGGCCACCTAAGATGACAAGACTCTTAAGTTGCGTTATTCCGTAGCCTAGGCGAGTGGCAACATGGTCGAATCCTCAGAGTGAGATTGTTTCCGTACGACAGGGCCTTGTGGTAGCAATGCCGTAGAATTTTTTTTTTTGGTTTCGGGGCATGTTCCCAAAGTAGGTGTTGTCTCGAGTCTCTGACAGATTCTTGTCTTCGACTGGGCCGAGTACTAGGATACACTATAGAAAGGAGGCTAGTTTTTGAAAGTCATTGGATTATGTGAGTGGATGGAGAACTTCTGCCTAAGAGAAGCCCCCGGGACGACAAAGCTAGCTGCTGAGAACATGAGAGTGTCGTGACCAGAATGATGGTGCTTTTTGAATTTATGTCAATGTGGGTGGTTGTGCCTTTGTTGAAAGGCTGCCTACGTATTCACGTGTAGTGAAATCAAACCAAGCCGTAGTTCAGTGTTGAAAGATGTATTATGGTGCCTAGTTTATTAGGGCTTGGTGTGTAACTAGCCATAGTGATGGTTAGGCTAGGTGTGCTCCCAATGATGCCTTGATCAAAGGGCTAGAATAGTTAGGATGTTGATCCTGTGACTGTGAGCGTTCTCCGAGGTAGCCCCCAGAGGTGGTGTGAACTATTTGGGCATGTTTTATGCCGACTGCAAGTTGAATTCCCGTGTTTGGGGCTGGTAACTGGTTTAGATGTTTTTGGAAATGTGGTGCTAGGAAGTAAGTGGCTTCGATGATTCGAAATCTGGAGCTCGATTTTGTGGAGCTAAGGCTTCGAGGGTAAGGTATTGTAATGTGGTAGGAAAGGGGGAAGTCGAGTAATAATGACTCGAACTTCGATTGGGTAGGTTTGATAATGCGGGATCTGATTTCCATGTCTGGCCCTAATGGTTAGGGTATCCTATGGAGCTTGAATCCTCGAAATTCCGGGTTGTCTCTAGCCTAGGTCTCGAGAAGGTCTTGAGGGTTGTAATGTGGGAAGGCTAAATGTGGTGTTAGCTGACCAGCTTGATTGTCACTCCCCTATTGGATGGTATTGATAATTTTGAATTTGACCGTACCCCGGTCAAAGGATTTTCACTTGAGTTGACCGTTGACCACGGTCATGGGTATTTGATTTTTTTTGATTGACCTCTTAGCCTTGGTCATGGGTTTTTTTTTGAATGTTGGTTGAACTCTCAGCCCCGGTCATGGGTTTCTTGAATTTTGGTTGACCTCTCAGCCCCGGTCATGGGTTTTTTGAATGTTGGTTGACCTCTCAGCCCTGGTCATGGGTTTTTTGAATTTTGGTTGGACTGATACCGAAGGTAGGGATCGGTTGATCTTATCGGATGGGTGTTTGTTGTGGGAAATGGGCTTGCCTCCCGTCTTGGACCCAAACTAGGAGAATTCCCAGATTTGTCATAGGATTCGATATGCTCCTGCTAAGGGTGGTTATGTGGCTTTCTATGTCAGACATGGAACAGGTAAAAGGAAAACACGGGTCTCAGTTTCCTGCAGTCATTATAGATGTGCCCATAATAGTCACGTGCATGTGCTCACAGTGTATGATGGTGTTCATCATGTTCTCGGAAACACATAGGGAAAGTATATATGGGGAATAGAAAAGCTGATTTTATTGAATTTGAAAAGAGGACAGAATGCAAATGACTCTGACTCTGATTTAGAAATGAGGATGTAGGGTATCCTAGACTCAGACTCGGACTAAGACTCGAATCAGATCTGGACTCGGATGCTCGGTTGGTTATTTTTTTTTGGTAAGGTCTTCGACAGGTGCCACGACTCGCCTAAACTCGGCTTTGTGCAAATGCAAGAGAGGGAGTCAAACTATACATGGCCCGAGGTGATGGGAATGACTAAAATCCTCGGATCGGGAAACCCGGACGTTGACCTAGACAAAGTAACGACCGTGAATTAGACTCGAGTTGTACAAGGATGAGTCCGAAAATGGGGCGACCGTGTTTGACCGCGTCGCGTGCTCGGACCAACCGTGGTGACCTAACCCTAGGTGACTCGAGTGTTCGTAGCATAGGTACGACTCGAAGAAGGCATCATAAGGACGCCGGTGTAGAGTACCCCTTAAGGTGACCGTGGTCGACTGCTCGGGTGGAGGACAGCCCCCGAGTGAGACTAAAGACTCAGATGGTGTGACATCTAAGTGGCTCGAAAGTGGGATACGTGAGACATGTGTAAGACAAGACCCTTAGAGCAACCGTGATTGATCGCTCTGCTGAAGGGTAGCCCCCGAGTGAGTGTGAAGACCGACTCTTAGACGGGTGACTCGTGGATGGCGGGCCTTCCTTAGGATTCGGGAAAGTGGGCCTAGTCCCGTGTGAAGAAAGACCTACGTGTGAGCTATTCCCCAGACTTTGGACTCGATTGTGTAAGTGGGCTTCCCTTTGTAGGAGTTTGCCCTACGTAGGTGGGCCGTGCCTTGACTAGTAAGGCGGACTTGGGATGGGGTGGAAACCCGTGATGTAAGATCGACGGAGTTTCGACGCTATAGACTCTTGCTACTTACGATAAGACCCGACACTGCTAAATACGGGAAGTCCTAAGAAGAAGAAGGTTTGAAAAGAGGATTTGGATTTTGAAAACCGAGCAAAGACGGGTTGGACGGCCCGATTGTTTTTGAAAATCGAGAAAAAAGGTTTATCGGGCCGAGATTTTGAATTTTTGAAAAGGTTTGGACAGCATACCGGCTAAAAATAGGCTATTTTGAGTTAAAATCATAAGTCCTAAATTCGGCAGCTTTCCGGGTTTGAAAAATGGATGGTTTTCGAAAAAGATGCAATTTTTTTTTTTGAAAACACGGTTTTTTTTAAAAAAGGATGAGACACAGACCAAGTAGCATGTAGTCACGGAAACAGTATAACGACGCCATGTATGCTCTTAGTCTAAGTCTCGGTCGGTCTAGTAGGGTCTATACCAACAACGATGGCTTTCTCGTACTGAGGACGGACTCCCTAAGCCGAGTGGGTCTTAGGACATGCCGCAAAACCTAAACGAGTTCCACCATCGATGTCTTTAGTGGGTCCAAGTGGGAACGCACCGTGGTATAGTGGGACGTCGGTCACAAGTAACCGGCCCGGGAAAGATTGGGTTATGCATGGCCCATTGAACTAAAACGTGTACATTACTATTCGAACGATTTCTTTTCGAGTCTCACCCTAGGGATGCCGATGGTAAGTGACTCATCAGTTAATCCCCAGCGGAGTCGCCAAATTGTGGACATGACATAGGTCCACCCCGACGCGGCCACGCGCCGGTTTGGGGAGGCGAATGAATCTCCATATGAGATGATCAAATTGAAATTTAAATCGAAGTAGGAGTCGCCACCGAATTTTGTGGTTATTCGGAACCGTTCGAGCCCACTCTATGTCGTAGTGGGCCGTATACAAAGTACGGCCCATTTTCGATGTCAGAGTTTATTGGGCTCGTCCCTTTGCATATCGATACCGATGCCGACTGGGCGGTTAATCGTATATTGAATGACTCTCGTTGCCAATGGATTCGGTCATCCGGAAACCATGGTTCTGAGTAAGGGGTGAGGGTACGTGTTGGGAAGTTCACTAAGAACACCCAACCCCGCCCGCACTTAGCGGCCTTTACTAAGATATCGTTCGTTTTTGGTGTACACGGGTTAGTTCGACGGTTGAATGATATGCAAACTTTATTTTCCCTAGACATGTGAGAGAAAAATAAAATGGGTTGCTAAGTCGTTTAATGCATATTAAACTAATAACGTCAAAGTTATTTTAGCATGTGAATTCGTTTTAGTCTAATAAAACGATAAAAACAAATAAAAAGCTACAAACACGAGAAAACGAGTTAGTAACGATGAATAAATTGAATAAAAGACATAAATAAATAAGATGCATGATTTTGGAAAATATTTATGGCACGTGATTGATTAACACGTGTTGATCGAGGTCGAAAAAAGAATTTATTGAAATATGTCCCGAAGGTCGCATTTTAATATAATGTTCGAGAAGAATTAAAAATAGAAAACGAAGAAAACAAAAAAAAAAGGAGGAGGCCGTGAACCGGCTGCCGCGCGGGTCGCCTGTCCGGCGCGCGACCCGCGTGGTAGCATGTCGGATTTTTTTATTTGTCGAAAAGTCGTTAATTTTTATAAATCACGTACAAATATAGATTAATTTATGCCCGATTCATATTTTCGATATTCGTCGTATTCGATATTTGATTATGAAATCAATATCAAGTTAGTTTTGAACGAAAACGTAAAAAAGAATTTTGAACGAAAAATATGTTAATTCTCTCCGCGTTTAAAATCATCGAATTTTGTTTTAAAAAAAGATGTAATGATTTTGTTAGCATCAACGAGAATAAATTAATTTAGTTCTTGTAAATACGATATACGATTAGAGAATCGATATCATATTTTCAGAACATTGTAAAAAAAGTTTTGTTATCGAAAATAAATAAAAAATATGATGAATGACCCGTAATAAATATGAGACGACCGACGACCAGTAAAAAAATATAAAAAACGGACGAAAAAAGGTGAAAAAAACGTGAGATAGGGAAAGAGAAAGGAAAAGAGTCGGGTTTGATTTACACCCTCAACCTACATGCTTTGTGTTCTCGGAATAAGGCTCGTCAGACGGTAGCTTAGGTTCGGGAGCGTCGAGATGATGTGGATGAGTTAAGGTGTCGGTTTTTGGAGTGTTTTTATGTGTGTGTGTAGGCGTGGGTTCGGCCGGTTTGGACGGGATTGGTTTCGTCGGCTTTTGGACAATTTTTCGGTATTCCTTCGGATGTGGATTTCGAGATTATTTTTGCTATAATAATTACGTATGAGTTGCTGAAAAGTTGTAGTGTATTAATCGATAATGAATGTGTTTTTTTGTGTTGAATATGAGGGTCCTATTTATAGGAACCGAGGTGGTCTTGTTTGTGTGACAAGAAACACCGGTTTGGATAGGAAATACGAGAGTTTGTAAGGGAATAAACTTCTCGTTTCATGGTGAATAAGCCAAGAATCTCGGCTGGTGGGGAGGTATCTCGCTGTTCCAGCCGAGTATCTGAGCTCGGGTGATACTTTGTTTCGGTTTCCGGATAGAATTCCTACTTGAGATCGAATTCCATCCTTAAACGGATTTGTTTAATATTATTTGAGTCCAAATTGGACGTGTAATGACACGGCCAGATCGTGTGACTCGGGAAAAAATATCTTTGACCGGGTTTGACTCGGTCGCTAAAAGACGGTTTTACCCCCGGTGTCGGAATCGACCCAAATTAGTCTTATTTGACTCGAAACGACCCACTGGGCCTGGAATTGAGGTTCGTTTTGTAAGATTTGTACTCCGTAATAAGCCTAAACCAAATGTCCATGATTTCGAGCCCATATCCGAGCCCATTAAAGCACGTTTGCGTCCTATCATCATCGGGTGTTTGGCGGGACCTACTATAGACACCTGGCGGTCAAAACGTGGGTGTCTACACTTGCCTTAGTCTAATAAGGCGGACTGGGAAAGGGAAGACAATCGTGATGTAAGATCGACAGAGTTTCGACGCTACGGACCTTGACAACTTAAGACGTGACCCGACACTGCTAAATATGGGAAGTCCTAGAAGAGGAAGGTTTTGAAAATTGATGGTTTTGAAAATTCCGAGATAACTCGGTGGAGAGACCCGATTTTTCGAAAAAAAATTGGAGAGTGCATCGAGCCTCGGTTTTGAAAGTTCGAAAGTATTTTTGAGTTTTGAATTAGGCAGCATACCGTCTAGAAAATAGGCTATTTTGAGTAAAATCATAAGTCCTAAATTCGGTATGTGTCCCGGGTTTTGAAATTGAAAGGTATGAAAAAGATGCAATTTTGAAGAAATTGATGGTTTTTGACAACGACTCGGAAACCAAGTAGCACGTAGTCACACAAGCATTATAACGACGCTATACTAAGGGGTCTATACCAGTGTACATAGTCTAGACATTGATCGGGACGGACTTCCTAAGTCGAGTTGATCTTAGAACATGCCACGAAACCCACTCGAATCGACTATGGACACCTTTCGACATATCCATATTGGAGTACATCGACGGTATAGTGGGACGTCGGTCGCGAGTACCGGCCCGGGAAAATATGGGTTATGCATGAACCGTAGAACTAAAACGCGTATTGTATTTGTCAAACGATTTCTATTCGAGTCTCACCCTGAGGATGCCGATGGTAAGTCACGCACCAGTTAATCCCCAGCGGAGTCGCCAAATTGTGGACATGACTTAGGTCCACCCCGACGCGGCCACGCGCGGGTTTGGGTAGGCGAATAAATCTCCATATGAGAATGGATCGAATTGAAATTTAGGTCTATATGGAGTCGCCACCGAATTTTGTGGTTATTCGGAACCATTCGAGCCCACTCTATGTCGTAGTGGGCCGTATACAAAATACGGCCCATTTCCAATGTCAGAGTTTTTTGGGCTCGTCCCTTTGCATTTGATACCGATACCGACATTATCGGATATCGTGTATTGAATGACTCTCGTTCGCCAACGGTTTCGGGCATCCGGAAACCGAGGTTCTGAGTAAGGGGTGAGGGTACGTGTTGGGAAGCCCACAAAGGACACCCAACCCCGCCCGCACGTTAGCGGCCTCTACTAAGAATTCGAATGACTTACAATACGCGCGTTAGTAAAACGGGAAAATGATATGCAAAGATTTATTTTCCCTAAACATGTGAATGGAATTGAAACGGGTTTCAAAGTCAATTTAATGCAATTAATTCTACGTCAAAGTGGAATTTTAGCATGTGGGTTCATTTAGTATAATAAACGAACAATAATTAAATTGACAAAAGAAATAACAAACGCGTTAGTAAACGATGTAATGAATAATAACGGTTTGTGCAAACGATGAATCGAATTGAATGATGTAAACGATATGTAAACATGAGGTGCATGGTTTGAAAAGATAGTATACACGTGATTAATTAAGCACGTGTTGACCCAAATCGCAAAATACTATCGAGTTTGAAAAATAAGAGAATGCACGACTCGCGTTTTAGTCGTCATGTGGTCGCTCGATCGAGTGGTCAATAGACGCGATCGAGTAGACCTTTAAAAAAGATTTCTGTTTTGCGTTTATGACCGTACTCGGCCGAGTTATTGACCAACTCAGTCGAGTACATGGCCACTCGACCGAGTCACTGTGAGACTCGATCGAGTGGTGGTCATGATTAGCATTCTGACTCGATTTTAGGGTGTCACTCGATCGAGTGACTAAGGCACTTGGTCGAGTGGCACCTGTATGAACTTGGTTCGTTTGCAATTTAATTGTTGATTTTGAAATTGCTTTTGATTTTTGATAATTCGACGTTTTTTACCGAATCGGACATGAATATTGCATAATTTATGTTCGATTTGGTTTTTTTATAAATCGCGAATTTTGTTGAACCGAATATAAATACTGTTGAATTTATACCCGATTCTAAATTCGAATACCCATCATATCCCATATTCGATTATTGAATCGATATGGGATATTAGAGTGATATAAAAAAAATAAATCAATTTTAGTCGCTTTAAATTAATTATCGTGATATGAACAAATCACGTTAATTAATTCATATGACTTGATTGTTAAATTCGATATCCAATTATGGAATTGGTATCGAATCCAAAATCGACGCTTTACTTGAATAAATAAACAAAAAACTTGATTCCCTCGACTTCTCCGACATCGAAATAAATCCCTAGGGATTGTGATGTCGGATCCGTGTCAACGGGTTTCGACCGTTGTTAAAATTGATGTTTAATGAAATTGATGGATGCAGTTGATGATGATGATAACGAGAAATAAAAGCGAATTGTTGTTTAAGTTGATTTATCTCAATAATCAAATAATCGGGGTACCGGGATAAGCGACCGACGACGCGTGTGCAGTATACTTGTATATGCGGTTTTCCTTATCCCGGTATCCTTCTTATTCGACACAAATCGATAAATATTTTAATGTTTTTATATTAGTAGTATTATCGATATTATGATGCGATGAATAAAATAATAAAAAAAAAACGGAAAAAAGATGGAGAAGAGAAGGACGGACGACGAGAAGGGAGGGAGAAGAAAAGAGGGTTTTGACACCCTCAACCTACATGTTCTTGTCTCGGTGCGGACTCGTAACCGTGGCTTCAACACAAGAGTTTTCGAGGTTTTATGTAGATTAAGTTATGGTGGCTCGGGATGGATTTCCTAAAACTAGGTTTAGGGTTTTTTCTAGTGTAAGATTACTAGGTCTTGACTAGGGTTTGTAAGGACGTAGTATGTGTGTGATTGCTTTAGGGTTTGCTAGGGTTGTCAAAAAGATGTGTAAAGTTGTGCATGGAGGTTGCTTATATAGAAAAAACTAGGGCACCCGGTTTAGGGTTACTCGACCGAGTAGAGGGCCAACTTGATCGAGTGGTCTGTGATGCCAGCCGTCGGGCTTGAAACAAGCCCACTCGATCGAGTGGGTGGGTCACTCGATCGAGTGGCCCAACTGGATCGCGCAGGTCCGTTAACTTTGGACCGTGACCTTGACTCTAATGGGTTTTGTGTTTGACTTGGACTTTTGATGATTGATGGGTTGTTTTGTGTGTCTCGGAAGCGACTTTGACCGGGGTTGGCGCAATCGTGAAAAGTCGGTCTTATTTCCGATGACGGTTTTGGCCCAAATTAGTCTTGTTTGACTCGGAATGATCCACTGGGCCTGGATTTGAGGTCCGTTTGGTGAGATTTGTACTCCATAAGTGTGTTAGCCAACGATTAATGGAATTGAGCCCGTATCCGAGCGCATAGAAGCATGTTAGCGTCCGATCATCATCGGGTGTTTTTTGGAAACTGCCATAGACACCTGGCAGTCAAAATGCGGGTGTCTACAAAAATATCTCTTAGTTGAAAATATTATATAAATATATTTAGACATTTGTAGGTTTCTTCTTTCGGAAGCTTGTGATTCTCTGATCTTTAGCATGCCACTTCTTATACCATGGCTTCCAATTTCCACTATCCTTATCATATAACGACTTTTTTTTTCTTGGATTCCACTCTTTTTTACTCCTTCTTCATGTTGCAATGCCTAAGATTCTTGAATTTCAAATAAGTTTTTAAGAGAACGAGCTGGTTTTCTAGGGGGCAAAGGTAGTCTGCGCCCCGATGCATGGATTTCTTCTTCATCTTTGCTCGCCTTTTTTTTCGCCATTCAAGGAGTCTTTCTCTTCAAATTTTTCCTGCACATTAATACTAGAAACAACGAAATTACTTTCCTTCAAGGAGGCTTCAATATATAGAAAACGCTATCAACGAGATAAAAGCTGTACTAGAAATTATGGCCAGCAAGTAGAACACAACTGAGACCCAACTAGGGCCATAAGGGCTGACCAAGAGGCTATGAATGCTCTCGCTTGGTTGTTTTAGAACAAAGGGGCCCCGATTATGGGTCTGAAAATACTGGGCCAATTGCTAAATTGATCAGCACAGTGCGGAAACTCCAAGAGGCCAGGAATTCCATGCAAGCCGGGGTAATAGTATCATCACCGAGAACTCACAGGCCTATTCCCCTGTGAGCGACATACTACCGGCCAACATGAACCTCACGGGTTTGCCCATGTTTGAGGGGACTGAAGACCCATTAGTGCACATCCGAGCCTTCAAGGATTTCATGGCTATTAAGGGGGTCGACTTAACCACGTTCGTGAACCTGTTTGCGGCATCGCTCAAAAATCATCCAAGGGCCTGGTTCTATAGGCTCAACACCAAGAAATACTCAACTTGGGACGATGTTTCCACTGAATTTGCTCGAAATTATGCTGACAATACCGAGATCCGAACTACCATGCGTACTCTAGAAGTCATGGCTCAAGAGCCCAAAGAGGGTTTCACGAAATACCTCCAACGTTGGAGGGCTGAAAGCATCAAGTTTGTAGATAGGCTCAATGAAAAGACTCTGGTGGAGACATTTGTTTAAAATCTCCTACTATCCTACCGGGTTCACCTCAGTTACGCCGTTATTCCAAACATCACTACCCTCGTGAAATGGGTATGAAGATCGAAGACGACCGGAGACAAGAAGGCTTAGTCAAAGCCTCCAGCAAGGGTTATCAAGGGACCTCCTAAACTAAGGTTCCAGCCGCAGCTCGCAGCATATTTAATGATGTTAATCTACTAGATGCCCCATATAAAAAGAACACCCCACCGAGAGTCTTCACTAACATAGGAACTACCTATGTGATCCAACTGATAGGCCCAACACCGGATCCGCCCACGGAAAAACGTTCTAAAAAAATGCACAAGCTTATTGCTAGTTCCATAAGGGAAACATACATGATACTAAGAAATGCTGGAAACGGAAGCACCTTATTTATGATATGATTGAGAGCAGTATAATCCCGTTGCCTAGGGATAAGCCGAGCAGCAAAGAAAATCCTTCTCGTTCCCATGCTATATTTTCCGGAGAAACTTTTGATTGTTCACATCTGATCAGTCTATTTGCACCTAAAATAAACGGCATCTGGTACGACGGTGAAGATGACGTGTATCTAACTAAGGGCGAAGTCGTCTCTACTACCATTGCCGACATCCGGAAGACTAAAGCCAAGGCCCTTGAAAGCGACCACCTTACGAGGTCCGGTCGTCCCTATGAAGCTACTAGATCTAGGGACATCCCTACTCCGGCAACTGTCACTGATCAACTTAAGACAGAAGCCGCACCCGAAGAGCTAAATTTTGACACGACTCTATTCAAATACCTGAAGAAGACTCGAGTTGACCTCACTATAAGGCAACTCATGGTTAGCTCTCAGGAACATCGGGAGGCACTTACTAAGGCCTTCGACCAAATCAAGATCAACTGTAACACCCCCATTTACGTAAGAGCCTTACCAGATATTCCCAAGTAAATAAGAATATTACCATCTCGGTTTCCCGAGCTAGTAGCTCATTACAATACAACATGGAATGCCAAACCGACCATCTAATTTAAACATTACAACTCATTAACTGTAACAACTCTAGTTACACATCGGAAGCTATACAATCTATAAAATGGGAATGCCTACGCATTCACCCGTACTACGTCTAGGCTCATAATCGCATTCACCTCAATCCCGTACATGCATCCCAGCATCCAAACACATCACGACATACATAACCTGCATTATAGACTCCTCCCCAATTGACCGAAAATGTTAATTGGATCACCACAGGCCCCCAAGAAATTGGGTGACAATTTAAGACATAATAAACAAGGTCAGCCACGCTGAGTAAGGAATAATCATACAATTCAATAAAGTAATAGTTGAGCATGCGATAGGCAATTCCGATACCAATACACAATCACGATAATACAACCATACCGTAACCAAGATCCCAATGATCTCAATCTCAATCTCAATTACAAACTCGGTTTCCACACTAGAAACCACAATAGTACTAGAGGTCCCGTATTAATTAATGTGCACATCCCTCCTAAGGCCGACCCAAAGAAGGCAAATAATAAGGCAGGTTCGAGATCAACCGAACCTAGGTTACTTTTCTAGGTAACCTTCACATTCCAAGCGTGGTCCCGCAAACACCAACGCGGCCGTAGCCTCTCATATCGAAGCGTGGCCCCGCAGGCCAAAAACGTGGCCATAGCCTCTTAGATTATACTCTGTATCGGAATCTCATCCAGATAAATACTCAGGATCGGTATCTTAATAATCCCAATTCATCATAATAACTCATAATAATGAGTACATATTATCACAATGTCATTCATAACTCATGCTCAACATATTATTCAAACCAATATATATATATATATATATATATATATATATATATATATATATATATATATATATATAGAGGTAGGTTCAAATAAGGTCCACAATTTTTTTAAGTCTACATTGAAGTTACTGATGACATACGCTAAAGTTGCATTTGTATGTATATATATATATATATATATATATATATATATATATATATATATATATATATATATATATATATATATATATATAGGTAGGTAGGTTCAAATAAGGTCCACAATTTTTTAAAGTCTATATTGAAGTTACAGATGACGTACGCTAAAGTTGTATTTGTTCAAAATTGATATATATACATATGCAACTTTAGTGTATGTCATCTGTAACTTCAATGTAGACTTAAAAAAATTGTGGACCTTATTTGAACCTACCTCTATATATATATATATATATAACCCTTATTTTTATTATTTTAATTTGAAATTCTAACTAAAACATAGTTAATATTTATTAATTGACTTGCTTAAATTTTATATGTAGGTTCCTTAATTAACCATTTAAAAAAAATGGTAACAAGCGTAAGGTAGAGGGTTCTATTTGTAATGCCTATTTAACAGAGGAGATTGCGAACTTCTGCTCCCTCTACTTTGAGGAAGATATCCAAAATAAAACCAAGAATCTTAACCTAGAGAAATAGGGGGTAATTTATCCTAACATACTAGAGTTTTTTCAAATTAAGGACGAGGAAGGAGCTTCATCAATTGGAGGTTCTAGGATGTTAGATGACAAAGACTAACATATTATTCAAACCAATACAAACTCGGTTTCCACACTAGAAACCACAATAGTACTAGGGGATCCATTGAGATTGACAAAGACTAACATATATATATATATATATATATATATATATATATATATATAGATTCGGGATCCGTTGAGGCAGCATCTGGGCCGTTTGATCTGATTGAGATCAACGGACCAGGCTTGATCAAAATTCAAAGCACAAAAACAAACGCGCGCCATCTCCTTCCTTTCCTTTTGAATTAATCGACTTTCTCTCTCTAGAAATTTGTTTATTTTTTCATTCAAATCATTCGATCACCTTCATCAGTTCCGTTGCAGATCTTCATCGTTTGATCTTCATCATTTTCACTTGCAGATTTAATTGTGCTCACTCGTAAAATCGAGCGTCTTCATCATTTCAATTGCAGATCTTCATCATTTGATTATCAAGGAATTCTATGCTTGATTATCAACGATTTCTATGCTTGATTTGATTGTCGTCATTTTCACTTGCACATTTGATTGTAATCCTGAACAATTCGTTTAGAGAAAACTGATTATGAACCTGCTAATCCAAGAAATTACTATATGCGTTCTAAAGTAGACAATCGATTATCAAGAATTACGTAGATTCTCTACTGATTCTCTGCTGAATTATTTTGATAACTTGTGATGTACATATTTGTCACTGAATAATGTTGATATTTTGATATCAGTTGTACATAATCCATCTGAGGACATCAATAGACATAATTCTATATTAGTTGTACATAACTCCTCTAGTTACATCTTAAAGTAGAAATTTTGTTGCGCTTCTAACAATTTCCAAAGTATAGTATATAGGTCATTATGTAATGTATATATTTACATATCAGTTGTACTTAATTTTTCTGAGGATATAACTATACATAATTTTATATTAGTTGTACATAACCCGACTAAGGATATTATTGTAATTCTAGATCACATGTACATAACCCATCAGATAATGTACATATTGCTGTGCTGAATTACGTTTATAACTCATTATGTACATATTTGTCACTAGATAATGTATATATTTTCATATCAGTAGTACATAATTTATCTGAGGACATCATTATACATAATTCTATATTAGTTGTACATAACTCATCTATTTACATCTTAGACTGAAAATGTACTGATACTAAATAATTAGTTATATACACTGTATTCCTAATTATGTATATCATATTTTTAATTAAAAAACACAATGCAAACTGTATATCTTCGTAAATAATCATGTACCCTGTATTCATTATTATGTGCAGGACTTAGGATCATTATATAAGGTACATAATTCTATATCAGCTGTACATAACCCATTTGAGGACATCATTGTACATAATTCTATATCAGCTGTACATAACCCATTTGTGGACATCATGGTACATAATTCTATATCAACTGTACATAACCAATCTTAAGACATCATTGTACATAATTTTGTATCAGTAGTACATAACCTTCTTTGAATCACATCCACGACAGGGTTCACCAATACCCTCTTAGGGTTCAGTTTCTTGCGGGTTTAGTGACCTTGAATAAGGAAAAGGGTTTAGGGTTGGATTAGGCGGATCCGCGTAGCGGGTACGCCTAATCCAACCCTAAACCCTTTTCCGTCCCGTCTTATGCATTACCCTACTCTTAAGGTTCAGTGCCCAATCTCTGAATGACATCCACGACAGGGTTCACCAATACCCTCTTAGGGTTCAGTTTCTTGCGGGTTTAGTGACCTTGAAAAAGGAAAAGGGTTTAGGGTTGGATTAGGCGGATCCGTGTAGCGGGTACGCCTAATCCAACCCTAAACCCTTTTCCGTCCCGTCTTATGTAGTACCCTACTCTTAAGGTTCAGTGCCCTATGTTTGAATCACATCCACGACAGGGTTCACCAATACCCTCTTAGGGTTCAGTTTTTGCGGGTTTAGTGACCTTGAATAAGGAAAAGAGTTTAGGGTTGGATTAGGCGGATCCGCGAAGCGTGTGCGCAAATCCAACCCTAAACCCTTTTCCGTCCTTGAATAAGGAAAAGGGTTTAGGGTTGGATTAGGCGGATCTGCGTAGCGGGTACGCCTAATCCAACCGTAAACCCTTTTCCGTCCCGTCTTATGCAGTACCCTACTCTTAAGGTTCAGTGCCCAATCTTTGAATCACATCCACGATAGGGTTCACCAATACCTTCGTAGGGTTCAGTTTCTTGCGGGTTTAGAGACCTTGAATAAGGAAATGGGTTTTGGGGTTGGATTAGGCGGATCCGCGAAGCGGGTTCGACTAATCCAGCCCTAAACCCTTTTCCGTCCCGTCTTATGCAGTACCCTACTCTTAAGGTTCATTGCCCCATGTTTGAATCACATCCACGACAGGGTTCACCAATACCCTCTTAGGGTTCAGTTTCTTGCGGGTTTAGTGAACTTGAATAAGTAAAAAGGGTTTAGAGTTGGATTAGGCAGAGCCGCGTAGAGGGTACGCCTAATCCAACCCTAAACCCTTTTCCGTCCCGTCTTATGTAGTACCCTACTCTTAAGGTTCAGTGCCCTATGTTTGAATCACATCCACGACAGGGTTCACCAATACCCTCTTAGGGTTCAGTTTTTGCGGGTTTAGTGACCTAGAATAAGGAAAAGGGTTTAGGGTTGGATTAGGCGGATCCGCGAAGCGTGTGCGCAAATCCAACCCTAAACCCTTTTCCGTCCTTGAATAAGAAAAAGGGTTTAGGGTTGGATTAGGCGGATCTGCGTAGCGGGTACGCCTAATCCAACCCTAAACCCTTTTCCGTCCCGTCTTATGCAGTACCCTACTCTTAAGGTTCAGTGCCCCATCTTTGAATCACATCCACGACAGGGTTCACCAATACCCTCTTAGGGTTCAGTTTCTTGCGGGTTTAGAGACCTTGAATAAGGAAAAGGGTTTTGGGGTTGGGTTAGGCGGATCCGCGAAGCGGGTTCGACTAATCCAACCCTAAACCCTTTTCCGTCCCGTCTTATGCAGTACCCTACTCTTAAGGTTCATTGCCCCATGTTTGAATCACATCCACGACAGGGTTCACCAATACCCTCTTAGGGTTCAGTTTCTTGCGGGTTTAGTGAACTTGAATAAGGAAAAGGGTTTAGGGTGGATTAGGCGGAGCCGCGTAGCGAGTGCGCCTAATCCAACCCTAAACCCTTTTCCGTCCCGTCTTATGCAGTACCCTACTCTTAAGGTTCAGTGCCCCATGTCTGAATCACATCCACGACAGGGTTCACCAATACCCTCTCAGGGTTCAGTTAGTGACCTTGAATAAGGAAAAGGGTTTAGGGTTGGATTAGGCGGATCCGCGAAGCGTGTGCGCCTAATCCAACCCTAAACCCTTTTCCGTCCTTGAATAAGGAAAAGGGTTTAGGGTTGATTAGGCGGATCTGCGTAGCGGGTACGCCTAATCCAACCATAAACCCTTTTCCGTCCCGTCTTATGCAGTACCCTACTCTTAAGGTTCAATGCCCCATCTTTGAATCACATCCACGACAGGGTTCACCAATACCCTCTTAGGGTTCAGTTTCTTGCGGGTTTAGAGACCTTGAATAAGGAAAAGGGTTTTGGGGTTGGATTAGGCGGATCCGCGAAGCGGGTTCGTCTAATCCAACCCTAAACCCTTTTCCGTCCCGTCTTATGCAGTACCCTACTCTTAAGGTTCAGTGCCCCATGTTTGAATAACATCCACGACAGGGTTCACCAATACCCTCTTAGGGTTCAGTTTCTTGCGGGTTTAGTGAACTTGAATAAGGAAAAGGGTTTAGAGTTGGATTAGGCGGAGCCGCGTAGCGGGTACGCCAAATCCAACCCTAAACCCTTTTCTGTCCCGTCTTATGCAGTACCCTACTCTTAAGGTGTAGTGCCCCATGTTTGAATCACATCCACGACAGGGTTCACCAATACCATCTTAGGGTTCAGTTTCTAACGGGTTTAGTGACCTTGAATAAGGAAAAGGGTTTAGGGTTGGATTAGGCGGATCCGCGAAGCGTGTGCGTGCGCAAATCCAACCCTAAACCCTTTTCCGTCCTTGAATAAGGAAAAGGGTTTAGGGTTGGATTAGGCGGATCTGCGTAGCGGGTACGCCTAATCCAACCCTAAACCCTTTTCCGTCCCATCTTATGCAGTACCCTACTCTTAAGGTTCAGTGCCCCATGTCTGAATCACATCCACGACAGGGTTCACCAATACCCTCTCAGGGTTCAGTTTTTGCGGGTTTAGTGACCTTGAATAAGGAAAAGGGTTTAGGGTTGGATTAGGCGGATCCGCGAAGCGTGTGCGCCTAATCCAACCCTAAACCCTTTTCCGTCCTTGAATAAGGAAAAGGGTTTAGGGTTGGATTAGGCAGATCTGCGTAGCGGGTACGCCTAATCCAACCCTAAACCCTTTTCCGTCCCGTCTTATGCAGTACCCTACTCTTAAGGTTCAATGCCCCATCTTTGAATCTCATCCACGACAGGGTTCACCAATACCCTCTTAGGGTTCAGTTTCTTGCGGGTTTAGAGACCTTGAATAAGGAAAAGGGTTTTGGGGTTGGATTAGGCGGATCCGCGAAGCGGGTTCGTCTAATCCAACCCTAAACCCTTTTCCGTCCCGTCTTATGCAGTACCCTATTCTTAAGGTTCAGTGCCCCATGTTTGAATCACATCCACGACAGGGTTCACCAATACCCTCTTAGGGTTCAGTTTCTTGCGGGTTTAGTGAACTTGAATAAGGAAAAGGGTTTAGAGTTGGATTAGGCAGAGCCGCGTAGCGGGTACGCCAAATCCAACCCTAAACCCTTTTCCGTCCCGTCTTATGCAGTACCCTACTCTTAAGGTTTAGTGCCCCATGTTTGAAACACATCCACGATAGGGTTCACCAATACCCTCTTAGGGTTCAGTTTCTAACGGGTTTAGTGACCTTGAATAAGGAAAAAGGTTTAGGGTTGGATTAGGCGGATCCGTGTAGCGGGTACGTCTAATCCAACCCTAAACCCTTTTCCGTCCCGTCTTATGTAGTACCCTACTCTTAGAGTTCAGTGCCCCATGTTTGAATCACATCCACGACAGGGTTCACCAATACCCTCTTAGGGTTCAGTTTTTGCGGGTTTAGTGACCTTGAATAAGGAAAAGGGTTTAGGGTTGGATTAGGCGGATCAGCGAAGCGTGTGCGCAAATCCAACCCTAAACCCTTTTCCGTCCTTGAATAAGGAAAAGGGTTTAGGGTTGGATTAGGCGGATCTGCGTAGCGGGTACGCCTAATCCAACCCTAAACCCTTTTCCGTCCCGTCTTATGCAGTACCCTACTCTTAAGGTTCAATGCCCCATCTTTGAATCACATCCACGACAGGGTTCACCAATACCCTCTTAGGGTTCAGTTTCTTGCGGGTTTAGAGACCTTGAATAAGGAAAAGGGTTTTGGGGTTGGATTAGGCGGATCCGCGAAGCGGGTTCGTCTAATCCAACCCTAAACCCTTTTCCGTCCCGTCTTATGCAGTACCCTATTCTTAAGGTTCAGTGCCCCATGTTTGAATCACATCCACGACAGGGTTCACCAATACTCTCTTAGGGTTCAGTTTCTTGCGGGTTTAGTGAACTTGAATAAGGAAAAGGGTTTAGAGTTGGATTAGGCGGAGCCGCGTAGCGGGTACGCCAAATCCAACCCTAAACCCTTTTCCGTCCCGTCTTATGCAGTACCCTACTCTTAAGGTTTAGTGCCCCATGTTTGAATCACATCCACGACAGGGTTCACCAATACCCTCTTAGGGTTCAGTTTCTTACGGGTTTAGTGACCTTGAATAAAGAAAAGGGTTTAGGGTTGGATTAGGCGGATCCGTGTAGCGGGTACGCCTAATCCAACCCTAAACCCTTTTCCGTCCCGTCTTATGTAGTACCCTACTCTTAGAGTTCAGTGCCCCATGTTTGAATCACATCCACGACAGGGTTCACCAATACCCTCTTAGGGTTCAGTTTTTGCAGGTGTAGTGACCTTGAAAAAGGAAAAGGGTTTAGGGTTGGATTAGGCGGATCCGCGAAGCATGTGCGCCTAATCCAACCCTAAACCCTTTTCCGTCCTTGAATAAGGAAAAGGGTTTAGGGTTGGATTAGGCGGATCTGCGTAGCGGGTACGCCTAATCCAACCCTAAACCCTTTTCCGTCCCGTCTTATGCAGTACCCTACTCTTAAGGTTCAGTGCCCCATCTTTGATTCATATCCACGACAGGGTTCACCAATACCCTCTTAGTGTTCAGTTTCTTGCGGGTTTAGAGACCTTGAATAAGGAAAAGGGTTTTGGGGTTGGATTAGGCGGATCCGCGAAGCGGGTTCGACTAATCCAACTCGAAACCCTTTTCCGTCCCGTCTTATGCAGTATCCTACTCTTAAGGTTCAGTGCCCCATGTTTGAATCACATCCACGACAGGGTTCACCAATACCCTCTTAGGGTTCAGTTTCTTGCGGGTTTAGTGACCTTGAATAAGGAAAAGGGTTTAGGGTTGGATTAGGCGGATCAGCGAAGCGTGTGCGCAAATCCAACCCTAAACCCTTTTCCGTCCTTGAATAAGGAAAAGGGTTTAGGGTTGGATTAGGCGGATCTGCGTAGCGGGTACGCCTAATCCAACCCTAAACCCTTTTCCGTCCCGTCTTATGCAGTACCCTACTCTTAAGGTTCAATGCCCCATCTTTGAATCACATCCACGACAGGGTTCACCAATACCCTCTTAGGGTTCAGTTTCTTGCGGGTTTAGAGACCTTGAATAAGGAAAAGGGTTTTGGGGTTGGATTAGGCGGATCCGCGAAGCGGGTTCGTCTAATCCAACCCTAAACCCTTTTCCGTCCCGTCTTATGCAGTACCTATTCTTAAGGTTCAGTGCCCCATGTTTGAATCACATCCACGACAGGGTTCACCAATACCCTCTTAGGGTTCAGTTTCTTGCGGGTTTAGTGAACTTGAATAAGGAAAAGGGTTTCGAGTTGGATTAGGCGGAGCCGCGTAGCGGGTACGCCAAATCCAACCCTAAACCCTTTTCCGTCCCGTCTTATGCAGTACCCTACTCTTAAGGTTTAGTGCCCCATGTTTGAATCACATCCACGACAGGGTTCACCAATACCCTCTTAGGGTTCAGTTTCTAACGGGTTTAGTGACCTTGAATAAGGAAAAGGGTTTAGGGTTGGATTAGGCGGATCCGTGTAGCGGGTACGCCTAATCCAACCCTAAACCCTTTTCCGTCCCGTCTTATGTAGTACCCTACTCTTAGAGTTCAGTGCCCCATGTTTGAATCACATCCACGACAGGGTTCACCAATACCCTCTTAGGGTTCAGTTTTTGCAGGTGTAGTGACCTTGAAAAAGGAAAAGGGTTTAGGGTTGGATTAGGCGGATCCGCGAAGCATGTGCGCCTAATCCAACCCTAAACCCTTTTCCGTCCTTGAATAAGGAAAAGGGTTTAGGGTTGGATTAGGCGGATCTGCGTAGCGGGTACGCCTAATCCAACCCTAAACCCTTTTCCGTCCCGTCTTATGCAGTACCCTACTCTTAAGGTTCAGTGCCCCATCTTTGATTCATATCCACGACAGGGTTCACCAATACCCTCTTAGTGTTCAGTTTCTTGCGGGTTTAGAGACCTTGAATAAGGAAAAGGGTTTTGGGGTTGGATTAGGCGGATCCGCGAAGCGGGTTCGACTAATCCAATTCGAAACCCTTTTCCGTCCCGCCTTATGCAGTATCCTACTCTTAAGGTTCAGTGCCCCATGTTTGAATCACATCCACGACAGGGTTCACCAATACCCTCTTAGGGTTCAGTTTCTTGCGGGTTTAGTGACCTTGAATAAGGAAAAGGGTTTAGGGTTGGATTAGGCGGAGCCGCGTAGCGGGTACGCCTAATCCAACCCTAAACCCTTTTCCGTCCCGTCTTATGCAGTACCCTACTCTTAAGGTTCAGTGCCCCATGTTTGAATCACATCCACGACAGGGTTCACCAATACCCTCTTAGGGTTCAGTTTCTTGCGGGTTTAGTGACCTTGAATAAGGAAAAGGGTTTAGGGTTGGATTAGGCGGATCAGCGAAGCGTGTGCGCAAATCCAACCCTAAACCCTTTTCCGTCCTTGAATAAGGAAAAGGGTTTAGGGTTGGATTAGGCGGATCTGCGTAGCGGGTACGCCTAATCCAACCCTAAACCCTTTTCCGTCCCGTCTTATGCAGTACCCTACTCTTAAGGTTCAATGCCCCATCTTTGAATCACATCCACGACAGGGTTCACCAATACCCTCTTAGGGTTCAGTTTCTTGCGGGTTTAGAGACCTTGAATAAGGAAAAGGGTTTTGGGGTTGGATTAGGCGGATCCGCGAAGCGGGTTCGACTAATCCAACTCGAAACCCTTTTCCGTCCCGTCTTATGCAGTATCCTACTCTTAAGGTTCAGTGCCCCATGTTTGAATCACATCCACGACAGGGTTCACCAATACCCTCTTAGGGTTCAGTTTCTTGCGGGTTTAGTGACCTTGAATAAGGAAAAGGGTTTAGGGTTGGATTAGGCGGATCAGCGAAGCGTGTGCGCAAATCCAACCCTAAACCCTTTTCCGTCCTTGAATAAGGAAAAGGGTTTAGGGTTGGATTAGGCGGATCTGCGTAGCGGGTACGCCTAATCCAACCCTAAACCCTTTTCCGTCCCGTCTTATGCAGTACCCTACTCTTAAGGTTCAATGCCCCATCTTTGAATCACATCCACGACAGGGTTCACCAATACCCTCTTAGGGTTCAGTTTCTTGCGGGTTTAGAGACCTTGAATAAGGAAAAGGGTTTTGGGGTTGGATTAGGCGGATCCGCGAAGCGGGTTCGTCTAATCCAACCCTAAACCCTTTTCCGTCCCGTCTTATGCAGTACCTATTCTTAAGGTTCAGTGCCCCATGTTTGAATCACATCCACGACAGGGTTCACCAATACCCTCTTAGGGTTCAGTTTCTTGCGGGTTTAGTGAACTTGAATAAGGAAAAGGGTTTCGAGTTGGATTAGGCGGAGCCGCGTAGCGGGTACGCCAAATCCAACCCTAAACCCTTTTCCGTCCCGTCTTATGCAGTACCCTACTCTTAAGGTTTAGTGCCCCATGTTTGAATCACATCCACGACAGGGTTCACCAATACCCTCTTAGGGTTCAGTTTCTAACGGGTTTAGTGACCTTGAATAAGGAAAAGGGTTTAGGGATGGATTAGGCGGATCCGTGTAGCGGGTACGCCTAATCCAACCCTAAACCCTTTTCCGTCCCGTCTTATGTAGTACCCTACTCTTAGAGTTCAGTGCCCCATGTTTGAATCACATCCACGACAGGGTTCACCAATACCCTCTTAGGGTTCAGTTTTTGCAGGTGTAGTGACCTTGAAAAAGGAAAAGGGTTTAGGGTTGGATTAGGCGGATCCGCGAAGCATGTGCGCCTAATCCAACCCTAAACCCTTTTCCGTCCTTGAATAAGGAAAAGGGTTTAGGGTTGGATTAGGCGGATCTGCGTAGCGGGTACGCCTAATCCAACCCTAAACCCTTTTCCGTCCCGTCTTATGCAGTACCCTACTCTTAAGGTTCAGTGCCCCATCTTTGATTCATATCCACGACAGGGTTCACCAATACCCTCTTAGTGTTCAGTTTCTTGCGGGTTTAGAGACCTTGAATAAGGAAAAGGGTTTTGGGGTTGGATTAGGCGGATCCGCGAAGCGGGTTCGACTAATCCAATTCGAAACCCTTTTCCGTCCCGTCTTATGCAGTATCCTACTCTTAAGGTTCAGTGCCCCATGTTTGAATCACATCCACGACAGGGTTCACCAATACCCTCTTAGGGTTCAGTTTCTTGCGGGTTTAGTGACCTTGAATAAGGAAAAGGGTTTAGGGTTGGATTAGGCGGAGCCGCGTAGCGGGTACGCCTAATCCAACCCTAAACCCTTTTCCGTCCCGTCTTATGCAGTACCCTACTCTTAAGGTTCAGTGCCCCATGTTTGAATCACATCCACGACAGGGTTCACCAATAACCTCTTAGGGTTCAGTTTCTTGCGGGTTTAGTGACCTTGAATAAGGAAAAGGGTTTAGTGTTGGATTAGGCGGATCCGTGTAGTGGGTATGCCTAATCCAACCCTAAACCCTTTTCCGTCCCGTCTTATGTAGTACCCTACTCTTAAGGTTCAGTGCCCTATGTTTGAATCACATCCACGACAGGGTTCACCAATACCCTCTTAGGGTTCAGTTTTTGCGGGTTTAGTGACCTTGAATAAGGAAAAGGGTTTAGGGTTGAATTAGGCGGATCCGCGAAGCGTGTGCGCAAATCCAACCCTAAACCCTTTTCCGTCCTTGAATAAGGAAAAGGGTTTAGGGTTGGATTAGGCGGATCTGCGTAGCGGGTACGCCTAATCCAACCCTAAACCCTTTTCCGTCCCGTCTTATGCAGTATCCTACTCTTAAGGTTCAGTGCCCCATGTTTGAATCACATCCACGACAGGGTTCACCAATACCCTCTTAGGGTTCAGTTTCTTGCGGGTTTAGTGACCTTGAATAAGGAAAAGGGTTTAGGGTTGGATTAGGCGGATCAGCGAAGCGTGTGCGCAAATCCAACCCTAAACCCTTTTCCGTCCTTGAATAAGGAAAAGGGTTTAGGGTTGGATTAGGCGGATCTGCGTAGCGGGTACGCCTAATCCAACCCTAAACCCTTTTCCGTCCCGTCTTATGCAGTACCCTACTCTTAAGGTTCAATGCCCCATCTTTGAATCACATCCACGACAGGGTTCACCAATACCCTCTTAGGGTTCAGTTTCATGCGGGTTTAGAGACCTTGAATAAGGAAAAGGGTTTTGGGGTTGGATTAGGCGGATCCGCGAAGCGGGTTCGTCTAATCCCACCCTAAACCCTTTTCCGTCCCGTCTTATGCAGTACCTATTCTTAAGGTTCAGTGCCCCATGTTTGAATCACATCCACGACAGGGTTCACCAATACCCTCTTAGGGTTCAGTTTCTTGCGGGTTTAGTGAACTTGAATAAGGAAAAGGGTTTCGAGTTGGATTAGGCGGAGCCGCGTAGCGGGTACGCCAAATCCAACCCTAAACCCTTTTCCGTCCCGTCTTATGCAGTACCCTACTCTTAAGGTTTAGTGCCCCATGTTTGAATCACATCCACGACAGGGTTCACCAATACCCTCTTAGGGTTCAGTTTCTAACGGGTTTAGTGACCTTGAATAAGGAAAAGGGTTTAGGGTTGGATTAGGCGGATCCGTGTAGCGGGTACGCCTAATCCAACCCTAAACCCTTTTCCGTCCCGTCTTATGTAGTACCCTACTCTTAGAGTTCAGTGCCCCATGTTTGAATCACATCCACGACAGGGTTCACCAATACCCTCTTAGGGTTCAGTTTTTGCAGGTGTAGTGACCTTGAAAAAGGAAAAGGGTTTAGGGTTGGATTAGGCGGATCCGCGAAGCATGTGCGCCTAATCCAACCTTAAACCCTTTTCCGTCCTTGAATAAGGAAAAAGGTTTAGGGTTGGATTAGGCGGATCTGCGTAGCGGGTACGCCTAATCCAACCCTAAACCCTTTTCCGTCCCGTCTTATGCAGTACCCTACTCTTAAGGTTCAGTGCCCCATCTTTGATTCATATCCACGACAGGGTTCACCAATACCCTCTTAGTGTTCAGTTTCTTGCGGGTTTAGAGACCTTGAATAAGGAAAAGGGTTTTGGGGTTGGATTAGGCGGATCCGCGAAGCGGGTTCGACTAATCCAATTCGAAACCCTTTTCCGTCCCGTCTTATGCAGTATCCTACTCTTAAGGTTCAGTGCCCCATGTTTGAATCACATCCACGACAGGGTTCACCAATACCCTCTTAGGGTTCAGTTTCTTGCGGGTTTAGTGACCTTGAATAAGGAAAAGGGTTTAGGGTTGGATTAGGCGGAGCCGCGTAGCGGGTACGCCTAATCCAACCCTAAACCCTTTTCCGTCCCGTCTTATGCAGTACCCTACTCTTAAGGTTCAGTGCCCCATGTTTGAATCACATCCACGACAGGGTTCACCAATACCCTCTTAGGGTTCAGTTTCTTGCGGGTTTAGTGACCTTGAATAAGGAAAAGGGTTTAGTGTTGGATTAGGCGGATCCGTGTAGTGGGTATGCCTAATCCAACCCTAAACCCTTTTCCGTCCCGTCTTATGTAGTACCCTACTCTTAAGGTTCAGTGCCCTATGTTTGAATCACATCCACGACAGGGTTCACCAATACCCTCTTAGGGTTCAGTTTTTGCGGGTTTAGTGACCTTGAATAAGGAAAAGGGTTTAGGGTTGAATTAGGCGGATCCGCGAAGCGTGTGCGCAAATCCAACCCTAAACCCTTTTCCGTCCTTGAATAAGGAAAAGGGTTTAGGGTTGGATTAGGCGGATCTGCGTAGCGGGTACGCCTAATCCAACCCTAAACCCTTTTCCGTCCCGTCTTATGCAGTATCCTACTCTTAAGGTTCAGTGCCCCATGTTTGAATCACATCCACGACAGGGTTCACCAATACCCTCTTAGGGTTCAGTTTCTTGCGGGTTTAGTGACCTTGAATAAGGAAAAGGGTTTAGGGTTGGATTAGGCGGATCAGCGAAGCGTGTGCGCAAATCCAACCCTAAACCCTTTTCCGTCCTTGAATAAGGAAAAGGGTTTAGGGTTGGATTAGGCGGATCTGCGTAGCGGGTACGCCTAATCCAACCCTAAACCCTTTTCCGTCCCGTCTTATGCAGTACCCTACTCTTAAGGTTCAATGCCCCATCTTTGAATCACATCCACGACAGGGTTCACCAATACCCTCTTAGGGTTCAGTTTCTTGCGGGTTTAGAGACCTTGAATAAGGAAAAGGGTTTTGGGGTTGGATTAGGCGGATCCGCGAAGCGGGTTCGTCTAATCCCACCCTAAACCCTTTTCCGTCCCGTCTTATGCAGTACCTATTCTTAAGGTTCAGTGCCCCATGTTTGAATCACATCCACGACAGGGTTCACCAATACCCTCTTAGGGTTCAGTTTCTTGCGGGTTTAGTGAACTTGAATAAGGAAAAGGGTTTCGAGTTGGATTAGGCGGAGCCGCGTAGCGGGTACGCCAAATCCAACCCTAAACCCTTTTCCGTCCCGTCTTATGCAGTACCCTACTCTTAAGGTTTAGTGCCCCATGTTTGAATCACATCCACGACAGGGTTCACCAATACCCTCTTAGGGTTCAGTTTCTAACGGGTTTAGTGACCTTGAATAAGGAAAAGGGTTTAGGGTTGGATTAGGCGGATCCGTGTAGCGGGTACGCCTAATCCAACCCTAAACCCTTTTCCGTCCCGTCTTATGTAGTACCCTACTCTTAGAGTTCAGTGCCCCATGTTTGAATCACATCCACGACAGGGTTCACCAATACCCTCTTAGGGTTCAGTTTTTGCAGGTGTAGTGACCTTGAAAAAGGAAAAGGGTTTAGGGTTGGATTAGGCGGATCCGCGAAGCATGTGCGCCTAATCCAACCCTAAACCCTTTTCCGTCCTTGAATAAGGAAAAGGGTTTAGGGTTGGATTAGGCGGATCTGCGTAGCGGGTACGCCTAATCCAACCCTAAACCCTTTTCCGTCCCGTCTTATGCAGTACCCTACTCTTAAGGTTCAGTGCCCCATCTTTGATTCATATCCACGACAGGGTTTACCAATACCCTCTTAGTGTTCAGTTTCTTGCGGGTTTAGAGACCTTGAATAAGGAAAAGGGTTTTGGGGTTGGATTAGGCGGATCCGCGAAGCGGGTTCGACTAATCCAACTCGAAACCCTTTTCCGTCCCGTCTTATGCAGTATCCTACTCTTAAGGTTCAGTGCCCCATGTTTGAATCACATCCACGACAGGGTTCACCAATACCCTCTTAGGGTTCAGTTTCTTGCGGGTTTAGTGACCTTGAATAAGGAAAAGGGTTTAGGGTTGGATTAGGCGGAGCCGCGTAGCGGGTACGCCTAATCCAACCCTAAACCCTTTTCCGTCCCGTCTTATGCAGTACCCTACTCTTAAGGTTCAGTGCCCCATGTTTGAATCACATCCACGACAGGGTTCACCAATACCCTCTTAGGGTTCAGTTTCTTGCGGGTTTAGTGACCTTGAATAAGGAAAAGGGTTTAGTGTTGGATTAGGCGGATCCGTGTAGTGGGTATGCCTAATCCAACCCTAAACCCTTTTCCGTCCCGTCTTATGCAGTACCCTACTCTTAAGGTTCAGTGCCCCATCTTTGAATCACATCCACGACAGGGTTCACCAATACCCTCTTAGGGTTCAGTTTCTTGCGGGTTTAGAGACCTTGAATAAGGAAAAGGGTTTTGGGTTGGATTAGGCGGATCCGCGAAGCGGGTTCGTCTAATCCAACCCGAAACCCTTTTCCGTCCCGTCTTATGCAGTATCCTAATCTTAAGGTTCAGTGCCCCATGTTTGAATCACATCCACGCCAGGGTTCACCAATACCCTCTTAGGGTTCAGTTTCTTGCGGGTTTAGTGACCTTGAATAAGGAAAAGGGTTTAGGGTTGTATTTGGCGGAGCCGCGTAGCGGGTACGCCTAATCCAACCCTAAACCCTTTTCCGTCCCGTCTTATGCAGTACCCACTCTTAAGGTTCAGTGCCCCATCTTTGAATCACATCCACGACAGGGTTCACCAATACCCTCTTAGGGGTCTGTTTCCTGCGGGTTTAGTGACCTTGAATAAGGAAAAGGGTTTAGGGTTGGATTAGGCGGATCCACGAAGCGGGTTCGCTTAATCCAATCCTAAACCCTTTTCCGTCCCGTCTTATGCAGTACCCTACTCTTAAGGTTCAATGCCCCATGTTTGAATCACATCCACGACAGGGATCACCAATACCCTCTTAGTGTTCAGTTTCCTGCGGGTTTAGTGACCTTGAATAAGGAAAAGGGTTTAGGGTTGGATTAGGCGGATCCGTGAAGCGGGTACGCCTAATCCAACCCTAAACCCTTTTCCGTCCCGTCTTATGCAGTACCCTACTCTTAAGGTTCAGTGCCCCATGTTTGAATCACATCCACGACAGGGTTCACCAATACCCTCTTAGGGTTTAGTTTCTTGCGGGTTTAGTGAACTTGAATAAGGAAAAGGGTTTAGAGTTGGATTAGGCAGAACCGCGTAGCGGGTACGCCTAATCCAACCCGAAACACTTTTCCGTCCCGTCTTATGCAGTACCCTACTCTTAAGGTTCAGTGCCCCATTTTTGAATCACATCCACGACAGGGTTCACCAATACCCTCTTAGGGTTCAGTTTTTGCGGGTTTAGTGACCTTGAATAAGGAAAAGGGTTTAGGGTTGGATTAGGCGGATCCGCGAAGCGTGTGCGCAAATCCAACCCTAAACCCTTTTCCGTCCTTGAATAAGGAAAAGGGTTTAGGGTTGGATTAGGCGGATCTGCGTAGCGGGTACGCCTAATCCAACCCTAAACCCTTTTCCGTCCCGTCTTATGCAGTACCCTACTCTTAAGGTTCAGTGCCCCATCTTTGAATCACATCCACGACAGGGTTCACCAATACCCTCTTAGAGTTCAGTTTCTTGCGGGTTTAGAGACCTTGAATAAGGAAAAGGGTTTTGGGGTTGGATTAGGCGGATCCGCGAAGCGGGTTCGCCTAATCCAACCCTAAACCCTTTTCCGTCCCGTCTTATGCAGTATCCTACTCTTAAGGTTCAGTGCCCCATCTTTGAATCACATCCACGACAGGGTTCACCAATACCCTCTTAGTGTTCAGTTTCCTGCGGGTTTAGTGACCTTGAATAAGGAAAAGGGTTTTGGGGTTGGATTAGGCGGATCCGCGAAGCGGGTTCGTCTAATCCAACCCTAAACCCTTTTCCGTCCCGTCTTATGCAGTACCCTACTCTTAAGGTTCAGTGCCCCATGTTTGAATCACATCCACGACAGGATTCACCAATACCCTCTTAGGGTTCAGTTTCTTGCGGGTTTAGTGACCTTGAATAAGGAAAAGGGTTTAGGGTTGGATTAGGCGGAGCCGCGTAGCGGGTACGCCTAATCCAACGCTAAACCCTTTTCCGTCCCGTCTTATGCAGTACCCTACTCTTAAGATTCAGTGCCCCATCTTTGAATCACATCCACGACAGGGTTCACCGATACCCTCTTAGGGTTCTGTTTCTTGCGGGTTTAGTGACCTTGAATAAGGAAAAGGGTTTAGGGTTGGATTAGGCGGATCCGCGAAGCGAGTTCGCTTAATCCAATCCTAAACCCTTTTCCGTCCCGTCTTATGCAGTACCCTACTCTTAAGGTTCAATGCCCTATGTTTGAATCACATCCACGACAGGGTTCACCAATACCCTCTTAGTGTTCAGTTTCTTGCGGGTTTAGTGACCTTGAATAAGGAAAAGGGTTTAGGGTTGGATTAGGCGGATCCGTGAAGCGGGTACGCCTAATCCAACCCTAAACCCTTTTCCGTCCCGTCTTATGCAGTACCCTACTCTTAAGGTTCAGTGCCCCATTTTTGAATCACATCCACGACAGGGTTCACCAATACCCTCTTAGGGTTCAGTTTTTGCGGGTTTAGTGACCTTGAATAAGGAAAAGGGTTTAGGGTTGGATTAGGCGGATCCGCGAAGCGTGTGCGCAATTCCAACCCTAAACCCTTTTCCGTCCTTGAATAAGGAAAAGGGTTTAGGGTTGGATTAGGCGGATCTGCGTAGCGGGTACGCCTAATCCAACCCTAAACCCTTTTCCGTCCCGTCTTATGCAGTACCCTACTCTTAAGGTTCAGTGCCCCATCTTTGAATCACATCCACGACAGGGTTCACCAATACCCTCTTAGGGTTCAGTTTCTTGCGGGTTTAGAGACCTTGAATAAGGAAAAGGGTTTTGGGGTTGGATTAGGCGGATCCGCGAAGCGGGTTCGCCTAATCCAACCCTAAACCCTTTTCCGTCCCGTCTTATGCAGTATCCTACTCTTAAGGTTCAGTGCCCCATCTTTGAATCACATCCACGACAGGGTTCACCAATACCCTCTTAGGGTTCAGTTTCTTGCGGGTTTAGAGACCTTGAATAAGGAAAAGGGTTTTGGGGTTGGATTAGGCGGATCCGCGAAGCGGGTTCGTCTAATCCAACCCTAAACCCTTTTCCGTCCCGTCTTATGCAGTACCCTACTCTTAAGGTTCAGTGCCCGATGTTTGAATCACATCCACGACAGGATTCACCAATACCCTCTTAGGGTTCAGTTTCTTGCGGGTTTAGTGACCTTGAATAAGGAAAAGGATTTAGGGTTGGATTAGGCGGAGCCGCGTAGCGGGTACGCCTAATCCAACTCTAAACCCTTTTCCGTCCCGTCTTATGCAGTACCCTACTCTTAAGGTTCAGTGCCCCATCTTTGAATCACATCCACGACAGGGTTCACCGATACCCTCTTAGGGTTCAGTTTCTTGCGGGTTTAGTGACCTTGAATAAGGAAAAGGGTTTAGGGTTGGATTAGGCGGATCCGTGTAGCGGGTACGCCTAATCCAACCCTAAACCCTTTTCCGTCCCGTCTTATGTAGTACCCTACTCTTAAGGTTCAGTGCCCTATGTTTGAATCACATCCACGACAGGGTTCACCAATACCCTCTTAGGGTTCAGTTTTTGCGGGTTTAGTGACCTTGAATAAGGAAAAGGGTTTTGGGTTGGATTAGGTGGATCCGTGTAGCGGGTACGCCTAATCCAACCCTAAACCCTTTTCCGTCCCGTCTTATGTAGTAACCTACTCTTAAGGTTCAGTGCCCTATGTTTGAATCACATCCACGACAGGGTTCACCAATACCCTCTTAGGGTTTAATTTCTTGCGGGTTTAGTGAACTTGAATAAGGAAAAGGGTTTAGAGTTGGATTAGGCAGAACCGCGTAGCGGGTACGCCTAATCCAACCCTAAACCCTTTTCCGTCCCGTCTTATGCAGTACCCTACTCTTAAGGTTCAGTGCCCCATTTTTGAATCACATCCACGACAGGGTTCACCAATACCCTCTTAGGGTTCAGTTTCTTGCGGGTTTAGAGACCTTGAATAAGGAAAAGGGTTTTGGGGTTGGATTAGGCGGATCCGCGAAGCGGGTTCGACTAATCCAACCCTAAACCCTTTTCCGTCCCGTCTTATGCAGTATCCTACTCTTAAGGTTCAGTGCCCCATCTTTGAATCACATCCACGACAGGGTTCACCAATACCCTCTTAGGGTTCAGTTTCTTGCGGGTTTAGAGACCTTGAATAAGGAAAAGGGTTTAGGGTTGGATTAGGCGGAGCCGCGTAGCGGGTACGCCTAATCCAACGCTAAACCCTTTTCCGTCCCGTCTTATGCAGTACCCTACTCTTAAGATTCAGTGCCCCATCTTTGAATCACATCCACGACAGGGTTCACCGATACCCTCTTAGGGTTCTGTTTCTTGCGGGTTTAGTGACCTTGAATAAGGAAAAGGGTTTAGGGTTGGATTAGGCGGATCCGCGAAGCGAGTTCGCTTAATCCAATCCTAAACCCTTTTCCGTCCCGTCTTATGCAGTACCCTACTCTTAAGGTTCAATGCCCTATGTTTGAATCACATCCACGACAGGGTTCACCAATACCCTCTTAGTGTTCAGTTTCTTGCGGGTTTAGTGACCTTGAATAAGGAAAAGGGTTTAGGGTTGGATTAGGCGGATCCGTGAAGCGGGTACGCCTAATCCAACCCTAAACCCTTTTCCGTCCCGTCTTATGCAGTACCCTACTCTTAAGGTTCAGTGCCCCATTTTTGAATCACATCCACGACAGGGTTCACCAATACCCTCTTAGGGTTCAGTTTTTGCGGGTTTAGTGACCTTGAATAAGGAAAAGGGTTTAGGGTTGGATTAGGCGGATCCGCGAAGCGTGTGCGCAATTCCAACCCTAAACCCTTTTCCGTCCTTGAATAAGGAAAAGGGTTTAGGGTTGGATTAGGCGGATCTGCGTAGCGGGTACGCCTAATCCAACCCTAAACCCTTTTCCGTCCCGTCTTATGCAGTACCCTACTCTTAAGGTTCAGTGCCCCATCTTTGAATCACATCCACGACAGGGTTCACCAATACCCTCTTAGGGTTCAGTTTCTTGCGGGTTTAGAGACCTTGAATAAGGAAAAGGGTTTTGGGGTTGGATTAGGCGGATCCGCGAAGCGGGTTCGCCTAATCCAACCCTAAACCCTTTTCCGTCCCGTCTTATGCAGTATCCTACTCTTAAGGTTCAGTGCCCCATCTTTGAATCACATCCACGACAGGGTTCACCAATACCCTCTTAGGGTTCAGTTTCTTGCGGGTTTAGAGACCTTGAATAAGGAAAAGGGTTTTGGGGTTGGATTAGGCGGATCCGCGAAGCGGGTTCGTCTAATCCAACCCTAAACCCTTTTCCGTCCCGTCTTATGCAGTACCCTACTCTTAAGGTTCAGTGCCCCATGTTTGAATCACATCCACGACAGGATTCACCAATACCCTCTTAGGGTTCAGTTTCTTGCGGGTTTAGTGACCTTGAATAAGGAAAAGGATTTAGGGTTGGATTAGGCGGAGCCGCGTAGCGGGTACGCCTAATCCAACTCTAAACCCTTTTCCGTCCCGTCTTATGCAGTACCCTACTCTTAAGGTTCAGTGCCCCATCTTTGAATCACATCCACGACAGGGTTCACCGATACCCTCTTAGGGTTCAGTTTCTTGCGGGTTTAGTGACCTTGAATAAGGAAAAGGGTTTAGGGTTGGATTAGGCGGATCCGTGTAGCGGGTACGCCTAATCCAACCCTAAACCCTTTTCCGTCCCGTCTTATGTAGTACCCTACTCTTAAGGTTCAGTGCCCTATGTTTGAATCACATCCACGACAGGGTTCACCAATACCCTCTTAGGGTTCAGTTTTTGCGGGTTTAGTGACCTTGAATAAGGAAAAGGGTTTTGGGTTGGATTAGGTGGATCCGTGTAGCGGGTACGCCTAATCCAACCCTAAACCCTTTTCCGTCCCGTCTTATGTAGTAACCTACTCTTAAGGTTCAGTGCCCTATGTTTGAATCACATCCACGACAGGGTTCACCAATACCCTCTTAGGGTTTAATTTCTTGCGGGTTTAGTGAACTTGAATAAGGAAAAGGGTTTAGAGTTGGATTAGGCAGAACCGCGTAGCGGGTACGCCTAATCCAACCCTAAACCCTTTTCCGTCCCGTCTTATGCAGTACCCTACTCTTAAGGTTCAGTGCCCCATTTTTGAATCACATCCACGACAGGGTTCACCAATACCCTCTTAGGGTTCAGTTTCTTGCGGGTTTAGAGACCTTGAATAAGGAAAAGGGTTTTGGGGTTGGATTAGGCGGATCCGCGAAGCGGGTTCGACTAATCCAACCCTAAACCCTTTTCCGTCCCGTCTTATGCAGTATCCTACTCTTAAGGTTCAGTGCCCCATCTTTGAATCACATCCACGACAGGGTTCACCAATACCCTCTTAGGGTTCAGTTTCTTGCGGGTTTAGAGACCTTGAATAAGGAAAAGGGTTCAGGGTTGGATTAGGCGGATCCGTGTAGCGGGTACGCCTAATCCAACCCTAAACCCTTTTCCGTCCCGTCTTATGTAGTACCCTACTCTTAAGGTTCAGTGCCCTATGTTTGAATCACATCCACGACAGGGTTCACGAATACCCTCTTAGGGTTCAGTTTTTGCGGGTTTAGTGACCTTGAATAAGGAAAAGGGTTTAGGGTTGGATTAGGCGGATCCGCGAAGCGTGTGCGCAAATCCAACCCTAAACCCTTTTCCGTCCTTGAATAAGGAAAAGAGTTTAGGGTTGGATTAGGCGGATCTGCGTAGCGGGTACGCCTAATCCAACCCTAAACCCTTTTCCGTCCCGTCTTATGCAGTACCCTACTCTTAAGGTTCAGTGCCCCATCTTTGAATCACATCCACGACAGGGTTCACCAATACCCTCTTAGGGTTCAGTTTCTTGCGGGTTTAGAGACCTTGAATAAGGAAAAGGGTTTTGGGGTTGGATTAGGCGGATCCGCGAAGCGGGTTCGTCTAATCCAACCCTAAACCCTTTTCCGTCCCGTCTTATGCAGTACCCTATTCTTAAGGTTCAGTGCCCCATGTTTGAATCACATCCACGACAGGGTTCACCAATACCCTCTTAGGGTTCAGTTTCTTGCGTGTTTAGTGAACTTGAATAAGGAAAAGGGTTTAGAGTTGGATTAGGCGGAGCCGCGTAGCGGGTACGCCAAATCCAACCCTAAACCCTTTTCCGTCCCGTCTTATGCAGTACCCTACTCTTAAGGTTTAGTGCCCCATGTTTGAATCACATCCACGACAGGGTTCACCAATACCCTCTTAGGGTTCAGTTTCTAACGGGTTTAGTGACCTTGAATAAGGAAAAGGGTTTAGGGTTGGATTAGGCGGATCCGTGTAGCGGGTACGCCTAATCCAACCCTAAACCCTTTTCCGTCCCGTCTTATGTAGTACCCTACTCTTAGAGTTCAGTGCCCCATGTTTGAATCACATCCACGACAGGGTTCACCAATACCCTCTTAGGGTTCAGTTTTTGCAGGTGTAGTGACCTTGAAAAAGGAAAAGGGTTTAGGGTTGGATTAGGCGGATCCGCGAAGCATGTGCGCCTAATCCAACCCTAAACCCTTTTCCGTCCTTGAATAAGGAAAAGGGTTTAGGGTTGGATTAGGCGGATATGCGTAGCGGGTACGCCTAATCCAACCCTAAACCCTTTTCCGTCCCGTCTTATGCAGTACCCTACTCTTAAGGTTCAGTGCCCCATCTTTGATTCATATCCACGACAGGGTTCACCAATACCCTCTTAGTGTTCAGTTTCTTGCGGGTTTAGAGACCTTGAATAAGGAAAAGGGTTTTGGGGTTGGATTAGGCGGATCCGCGAAGCGGGTTCGACTAATCCAACTCGAAACCCTTTTCCGTCCCGTCTTATGCAGTATCCTACTCTTAAGGTTCAGTGCCCCATGTTTGAATCACATCCACGACAGGGTTCACCAATACCCTCTTAGGGTTCAGTTTCTTGCGGGTTTAGTGACCTTGAATAAGGAAAAGGGTTTAGGGTTGGATTAGGCGGAGCCGCGTAGCGGGTACGCCTAATCCAACCCTAAACCCTTTTCCGTCCCGTCTTATGCAGTACCCTACTCTTAAGGTTCAGTGCCCCATGTTTGAATCACATCCACGACAGGGTTCACCAATACCCTCTTAGGGTTCAGTTTCTTGCGGGTTTAGTGACCTTGAATAAGGAAAAGGGTTTAGTGTTGGATTAGGCGGATCCTTGTAGTGGGTATGCCTAATCCAACCCTAAACCCTTTTCCGTCCCGTCTTATGTAGTACCCTACTCTTAAGGTTCAGTGCCCTATGTTTGAATCACATCCACGACAGGGTTCACCAATACCCTCTTAGGGTTCAGTTTTTGCGGGTTTAGTGACCTTGAATAAGGAAAAGGGTTTAGGGTTGAATTAGGCGGATCCGCGAAGCGTGTGCGCAAATCCAACCCTAAACCCTTTTCCGTCCTTGAATAAGGAAAAGGGTTTAGGGTTGGATTAGGCGGATCTGCGTAGCGGGTACGCCTAATCCAACCCTAAACCCTTTTCCGTCCCGTCTTATGCAGTACCCTACTCTTAAGGTTCAGTGCCCCATCTTTGAATCACATCCACGACAGGGTTCACCAATACCCTCTTAGGGTTCAGTTTCTTGCGGGTTGAGAGACCTTGAATAAGGAAAAGGGTTTTGGGTTGGATTAGGCGGATCCGCGAAGCGGGTTCGTCTAATCCAACCCGAAACCCTTTTCCGTCCCGTCTTATGCAGTATCCTAATCTTAAGGTTCAGTGCCCCATGTTTGAATCACATCCACGCCAGGGTTCACCAATACCCTCTTAGGGTTCAGTTTCTTGCGGGTTTAGTGACCTTGAATAAGGAAAAGGGTTTAGGGTTGGATTAGGCGGATCCGCGAAGCGAGTTCGCTTAATCCAATCCTAAACCCTTTTCCGTCCCGTCTTATGCAGTACCCTACTCTTAAGGTTCAATGCCCCATCTTTGAATCACATCCACGACAGGGTTCACCAATACCCTCTTAGGGTTCAGTTTCTTGCGGGTTTAGAGACCTTGAATAAGGAAAAGGGTTTTAGGGTTGGATTAGGCGGATCCGCGAAGCGGGTTCGTCTAATCCAACCCTAAACCCTTTTCCGTCCCGTCTTATGCAGTACCTATTCTTAAGGTTCAGTGCCCCATGTTTGAATCACATCCACGACAGGGTTCACCAATACCCTCTTAGGGTTCAGTTTCTTGCGGGTTTAGTGAACTTGAATAAGGAAAAGGGTTTCGAGTTGGATTAGGCGGAGCCGCGTAGCGGGTACGCCAAATCCAACCCTAAACCCTTTTCCGTCCCGTCTTATGCAGTACCCTACTCTTAAGGTTTAGTGCCCCATGTTTGAATCACATCCACGACAGGGTTCACCAATACCCTCTTAGGGTTCAGTTTCTAACGGGTTTAGTGACCTTGAATAAGGAAAAGGGTTTAGGGTTGGATTAGGCGGATCCGTGTAGCGGGTACGCCTAATCCAACCCTAAACCCTTTTCCGTCCCGTCTTATGTAGTACCCTACTCTTAGAATTCAGTGCCCCATGTTTGAATCACATCCACGACAGGGTTCACCAATACCCTCTTAGGGTTCAGTTTTTGCAGGTGTAGTGACCTTGAAAAAGGAAAAGGGTTTAGGGTTGGATTAGGCGGATCCGCGAAGCATGTGCGCCTAATCCAACCCTAAACCCTTTTCCGTCCTTGAATAAGGAAAAGGGTTTAGGGTTGGATTAGGCGGATCTGCGTAGCGGGTACGCCTAATCCAACCCTAAACCCTTTTCCGTCCCGTCTTATGCAGTACCCTACTCTTAAGGTTCAGTGCCCCATCTTTGATTCATATCCACGACAGGGTTCACCAATACCCTCTTAGTGTTCAGTTTCTTGCGGGTTTAGAGACCTTGAATAAGGAAAAGGGTTTTGGGGTTGGATTAGGCGGATCCGCGAAGCGGGTTCGACTAATCCAATTCGAAACCCTTTTCCGTCCCGTCTTATGCAGTATCCTACTCTTAAGGTTCAGTGCCCCATGTTTGAATCACATCCACGACAGGGTTCACCAATACCCTCTTAGGGTTCAGTTTCTTGCGGGTTTAGTGACCTTGAATAAGGAAAAGGGTTTAGGGTTGGATTAGGCGGAGCCGCGTAGCGGGTACGCCTAATCCAACCCTAAACCCTTTTCCGTCCCGTCTTATGCAGTACCCTACTCTTAAGGTTCAGTGCCCCATGTTTGAATCACATCCACGACAGGGTTCACCAATACCCTCTTAGGGTTCAGTTTCTTGCGGGTTTAGTGACCTTGAATAAGGAAAAGGGTTTAGTGTTGGATTAGGCGGATCCGTGTAGTGGGTATGCCTAATCCAACCCTAAACCCTTTTCCGTCCCGTCTTATGTAGTACCCTACTCTTAAGGTTCAGTGCCCTATGTTTGAATCACATCCACGACAGGGTTCACCAATACCCTCTTAGGGTTCAGTTTTTGCGGGTTTAGTGACCTTGAATAAGGAAAAGGGTTTAGGGTTGAATTAGGCGGATCCGCGAAGCGTGTGCGCAAATCCAACCCTAAACCCTTTTCCGTCCTTGAATAAGGAAAAGGGTTTAGGGTTGGATTAGGCGGATCTGCGTAGCGGGTACGCCTAATCCAACCCTAAACCCTTTTCCGTCCCGTCTTATGCAGTATCCTACTCTTAAGGTTCAGTGCCCCATGTTTGAATCACATCCACGACAGGGTTCACCAATACCCTCTTAGGGTTCAGTTTCTTGCGGGTTTAGTGACCTTGAATAAGGAAAAGGGTTTAGGGTTGGATTAGGCGGATCAGCGAAGCGTGTGCGCAAATCCAACCCTAAACCCTTTTCCGTCCTTGAATAAGGAAAAGGGTTTAGGGTTGGATTAGGCGGATCTGCGTAGCGGGTACGCCTAATCCAACCCTAAACCCTTTTCCGTCCCGTCTTATGCAGTACCCTACTCTTAAGGTTCAATGCCCCATCTTTGAATCACATCCACGACAGGGTTCACCAATACCCTCTTAGGGTTCAGTTTCTTGCGGGTTTAGAGACCTTGAATAAGGAAAAGGGTTTTGGGGTTGGATTAGGCGGATCCGCGAAGCGGGTTCGTCTAATCCCACCCTAAACCCTTTTCCGTCCCGTCTTATGCAGTACCTATTCTTAAGGTTCAGTGCCCCATGTTTGAATCACATCCACGACAGGGTTCACCAATACCCTCTTAGGGTTCAGTTTCTTGCGGGTTTAGTGAACTTGAATAAGGAAAAGGGTTTCGAGTTGGATTAGGCGGAGCCGCGTAGCGGGTACGCCAAATCCAACCCTAAACCCTTTTCCGTCCCGTCTTATGCAGTACCCTACTCTTAAGGTTTAGTGCCCCATGTTTGAATCACATCCACGACAGGGTTCACCAATACCCTCTTAGGGTTCAGTTTCTAACGGGTTTAGTGACCTTGAATAAGGAAAAGGGTTTAGGGTTGGATTAGGCGGATCCGTGTAGCGGGTACGCCTAATCCAACCCTAAACCCTTTTCCGTCCCGTCTTATGTAGTACCCTACTCTTAGAGTTCAGTGCCCCATGTTTGAATCACATCCACGACAGGGTTCACCAATACCCTCTTAGGGTTCAGTTTTTGCAGGTGTAGTGACCTTGAAAAAGGAAAAGGGTTTAGGGTTGGATTAGGCGGATCCGCGAAGCATGTGCGCCTAATCCAACCCTAAACCCTTTTCCGTCCTTGAATAAGGAAAAGGGTTTAGGGTTGGATTAGGCGGATCTGCGTAGCGGGTACGCCTAATCCAACCCTAAACCCTTTTCCGTCCCGTCTTATGCAGTACCCTACTCTTAAGGTTCAGTGCCCCATCTTTGATTCATATCCACGACAGGGTTTACCAATACCCTCTTAGTGTTCAGTTTCTTGCGGGTTTAGAGACCTTGAATAAGGAAAAGGGTTTTGGGGTTGGATTAGGTGGATCCGCGAAGCGGGTTCGACTAATCCAACTCGAAACCCTTTTCCGTCCCGTCTTATGCAGTATCCTACTCTTAAGGTTCAGTGCCCCATGTTTGAATCACATCCACGACAGGGTTCACCAATACCCTCTTAGGGTTCAGTTTCTTGCGGGTTTAGTGACCTTGAATAAGGAAAAGGGTTTAGGGTTGGATTAGGCGGAGCCGCGTAGCGGGTACGCCTAATCCAACCCTAAACCCTTTTCCGTCCCGTCTTATGCAGTACCCTACTCTTAAGGTTCAGTGCCCCATGTTTGAATCACATCCACGACAGGGTTCACCAATACCCTCTTAGGGTTCAGTTTCTTGCGGGTTTAGTGACCTTGAATAAGGAAAAGGGTTTAGTGTTGGATTAGGCGGATCCGTGTAGTGGGTATGCCTAATCCAACCCTAAACCCTTTTCCGTCCCGTCTTATGTAGTACCCTACTCTTAAGGTTCAGTGCCCTATGTTTGAATCACATCCACGACAGGGTTCACCAATACCCTCTTAGGGTTCAGTTTTTGCGGGTTTAGTGACCTTGAATAAGGAAAAGGGTTTAGGGTTGAATTAGGCGGATCCGCGAAGCGTGTGCGCAAATCCAACCCTAAACCCTTTTCCGTCCTTGAATAAGGAAAAGGGTTTAGGGTTGGATTAGGCGGATCTGCGTAGCGGGTACGCCTAATCCAACCCTAAACCCTTTTCCGTCCCGTCTTATGCAGTACCCTACTCTTAAGGTTCAGTGCCCCATCTTTGAATCACATCCACGACAGGGTTCACCAATACCCTCTTAGGGTTCAGTTTCTTGCGGGTTTAGAGACCTTGAATAAGGAAAAGGGTTTTGGGTTGGATTAGGCGGATCCGCGAAGCGGGTTCGTCTAATCCAACCCGAAACCCTTTTTCGTCCCGTCTTATGCAGTATCCTAATCTTAAGGTTCAGTGCCCCATGTTTGAATCACATCCACGCCAGGGTTCACCAATACCCTCTTAGGGTTCAGTTTCTTGCGGGTTTAGTGACCTTGAATAAGGAAAAGGGTTTAGGGTTGTATTTGGCGGAGCCGCGTAGCGGGTACGCCTAATCCAACCCTAAACCCTTTTCCGTCCCGTCTTATGCAGTACCCACTCTTAAGGTTCAGTGCCCCATCTTTGAATCACATCCACGACAGGGTTCACCAATATCCTCTTAGGGGTCTGTTTCCTGCGGGTTTAGTGACCTTGAATAAGGAAAAGGGTTTAGGGTTGGATTAGGCGGATCCACGAAGCGGGTTCGCTTAATCCAATCCTAAACCCTTTTCCGTCCCGTCTTATGCAGTACCCTACTCTTAAGGTTCAATGCCCCATGTTTGAATCACATCCACGACAGGGATCACCAATACCCTCTTAGTGTTCAGTTTCCTGCGGGTTTAGTGACCTTGAATAAGGAAAAGGGTTTAGGGTTGGATTAGGCGGATCCGTGAAGCGGGTACGCCTAATCCAACCCTAAACCCTTTTCCGTCCCGTCTTATGCAGTACCCTACTCTTAAGGTTCAGTGCCCCATGTTTGAATCACATCCACGACAGGGTTCACCAATACCCTCTTAGGGTTTAGTTTCTTGCGGGTTTAGTGAACTTGAATAAGGAAAAGGGTTTAGAGTTGGATTAGGCAGAACCGCGTAGCGGGTACGCCTAATCCAACCCGAAACACTTTTCCGTCCCGTCTTATGCAGTACCCTACTCTTAAGGTTCAGTGCCCCATTTTTGAATCACATCCACGACAGGGTTCACCAATACCCTCTTAGGGTTCAGTTTTTGCGGGTTTAGTGACCTTGAATAAGGAAAAGGGTTTAGGGTTGGATTAGGCGGATCCGCGAAGCGTGTGCGCAAATCCAACCCTAAACCCTTTTCCGTCCTTGAATAAGGAACAGGGTTTAGGGTTGGATTAGGCGGATCTGCGTAGCGGGTACGCCTAATCCAACCCTAAACCCTTTTCCGTCCCGTCTTATGCAGTACCCTACTCTTAAGGTTCAGTGCCCCATCTTTGAATCACATCCACGACAGGGTTCACCAATACCCTCTTAGAGTTCAGTTTCTTGCGGGTTTAGAGACCTTGAATAAGGAAAAGGGTTTTGGGGTTGGATTAGGCGGATCCGCGAAGCGGGTTCGCCTAATCCAACCCTAAACCCTTTTCCGTCCCGTCTTATGCAGTATCCTACTCTTAAGGTTCAGTGCCCCATCTTTGAATCACATCCACGACAGGGTTCACCAATACCCTCTTAGGGTTCAGTTTTTGCGGGTTTAGTGACCTTGAATAAGGAAAAGGGTTTAGGGTTGGATTAGGCGGATCCGCGAAGCGTGTGCGCAATTCCAACCCTAAACCCTTTTCCGTCCTTGAATAAGGAAAAGGGTTTAGGGTTGGATTAGGCGGATCTGCGTAGCGGGTACGCCTAATCCAACCCTAAACCCTTTTCCGTCCCGTCTTATGCAGTACCCTACTCTTAAGGTTCAGTGCCCCATCTTTGAATCACATCCACGACAGGGTTCACCAATACCCTCTTAGGGTTCAGTTTCTTGCGGGTTTAGAGACCTTGAATAAGGAAAAGGGTTTTGGGGTTGGATTAGGCGGATCCGCGAAGCGGGTTCGCCTAATCCAACCCTAAACCCTTTTCCGTCCCGTCTTATGCAGTATCCTACTCTTAAGGTTCAGTGCCCCATCTTTGAATCACATCCACGACAGGGTTCACCAATACCCTCTTAGGGTTCAGTTTCTTGCGGGTTTAGAGACCTTGAATAAGGAAAAGGGTTTTGGGGTTGGATTAGGCGGATCCGCGAAGCGGGTTCGTCTAATCCAACCCTAAACCCTTTTCCGTCCCGTCTTATGCAGTACCCTTCTCTTAAGGTTCAGTGCCCCATGTTTGAATCACATCCACGACAGGATTCACCAATACCCTCTTAGGGTTCAGTTTCTTGCGGGTTTAGTGACCTTGAATAAGGAAAAGGATTTAGGGTTGGATTAGGCGGAGCCGCGTAGCGGGTACGCCTAATCCAACTCTAAACCCTTTTCCGTCCCGTCTTATGCAGTACCCTACTCTTAAGGTTCAGTGCCCCATCTTTGAATCACATCCACGACAGGGTTCACCGATACCCTCTTAGGGTTCAGTTTCTTGCGGGTTTAGTGACCTTGAATAAGGAAAAGGGTTTAGGGTTGGATTAGGCGGATCCGTGTAGCGGGTACGCCTAATCCAACCCTAAACCCTTTTCCGTCCCGTCTTATGTAGTACCCTACTCTTAAGGTTCAGTGCCCTATGTTTGAATCACATCCACGACAGGGTTCACCAATACCCTCTTAGGGTTCAGTTTTTGCGGGTTTAGTGACCTTGAATAAGGAAAAGGGTTTTGGGTTGGATTAGGTGGATCCGTGTAGCGGGTACGCCTAATCCAACCCTAAACCCTTTTCCGTCCCGTCTTATGTAGTAACCTACTCTTAAGGTTCAGTGCCCTATGTTTGAATCACATCCACGACAGGGTTCACCAATACCCTCTTAGGGTTTAATTTCTTGCGGGTTTAGTGAACTTGAATAAGGAAAAGGGTTTAGAGTTGGATTAGGCAGAACCGCGTAGCGGGTACGCCTAATCCAACCCTAAACCCTTTTCCGTCCCGTCTTATGCAGTACCCTACTCTTAAGGTTCAGTGCCCCATTTTTGAATCACATCCACGACAGGGTTCACCAATACCCTCTTAGGGTTCAGTTTCTTGCGGGTTTAGAGACCTTCAATAAGGAAAAGGGTTTTGGGGTTGGATTAGGCGGATCCGCGAAGCGGGTTCGACTAATCCAACCCTAAACCCTTTTCCGTCCCGTCTTATGCAGTATCCTACTCTTAAGGTTCAGTGCCCCATCTTTGAATCACATCCACGACAGGGTTCACCAATACCCTCTTAGGGTTCAGTTTTTGCGGGTTTAGTGACCTTGAATAAGGAAAAGGGTTTAGGGTTGGATTAGGCGGATCCGCGAAGCGTGTGCGCAATTCCAACCCTAAACCCTTTTCCGTCCTTGAATAAGGAAAAGGGTTTAGGGTTGGATTAGGCGGATCTGCGTAGCGGGTACGCCTAATCCAACCCTAAACCCTTTTCCGTCCCGTCTTATGCAGTACCCTACTCTTAAGGTTCAGTGCCCCATCTTTGAATCACATCCACGACAGGGTTCACCAATACCCTCTTAGGGTTCAGTTTCTTGCGGGTTTAGAGACCTTGAATAAGGAAAAGGGTTTTGGGGTTGGATTAGGCGGATCCGCGAAGCGGGTTCGCCTAATCCAACCCTAAACCCTTTTCCGTCCCGTCTTATGCAGTATCCTACTCTTAAGGTTCAGTGCCCCATCTTTGAATCACATCCACGACAGGGTTCACCAATACCCTCTTAGGGTTCAGTTTCTTGCGGGTTTAGAGACCTTGAATAAGGAAAAGGGTTTTGGGGTTGGATTAGGCGGATCCGCGAAGCGGGTTCGTCTAATCCAACCCTAAACCCTTTTCCGTCCCGTCTTATGCAGTACCCTACTCTTAAGGTTCAGTGCCCCATGTTTGAATCACATCCACGACAGGATTCACCAATACCCTCTTAGGGTTCAGTTTCTTGCGGGTTTAGTGACCTTGAATAAGGAAAAGGATTTAGGGTTGGATTAGGCGGAGCCGCGTAGCGGGTACGCCTAATCCAACTCTAAACCCTTTTCCGTCCCGTCTTATGCAGTACCCTACTCTTAAGGTTCAGTGCCCCATCTTTGAATCACATCCACGACAGGGTTCACCGATACCCTCTTAGGGTTCAGTTTCTTGCGGGTTTAGTGACCTTGAATAAGGAAAAGGGTTTAGGGTTGGATTAGGCGGATCCGTGTAGCGGGTACGCCTAATCCAACCCTAAACCCTTTTCCGTCCCGTCTTATGTAGTACCCTACTCTTAAGGTTCAGTGCCCTATGTTTGAATCACATCCACGACAGGGTTCACCAATACCCTCTTAGGGTTCAGTTTTTGCGGGTTTAGTGACCTTGAATAAGGAAAAGGGTTTTGGGTTGGATTAGGTGGATCCGTGTAGCGGGTACGCCTAATCCAACCCTAAACCCTTTTCCGTCCCGTCTTATGTAGTAACCTACTCTTAAGGTTCAGTGCCCTATGTTTGAATCACATCCACGACAGGGTTCACCAATACCCTCTTAGGGTTTAATTTCTTGCGGGTTTAGTGAACTTGAATAAGGAAAAGGGTTTAGAGTTGGATTAGGCAGAACCGCGTAGCGGGTACGCCTAATCCAACCCTAAACCCTTTTCCGTCCCGTCTTATGCAGTACCCTACTCTTAAGGTTCAGTGCCCCATTTTTGAATCACATCCACGACAGGGTTCACCAATACCCTCTTAGGGTTCAGTTTCTTGCGGGTTTAGAGACCTTCAATAAGGAAAAGGGTTTTGGGGTTGGATTAGGCGGATCCGCGAAGCGGGTTCGACTAATCCAACCCTAAACCCTTTTCCGTCCCGTCTTATGCAGTATCCTACTCTTAAGGTTCAGTGCCCCATCTTTGAATCACATCCACGACAGGGTTCACCAATACCCTCTTAGGGTTCAGTTTCTTGCGGGTTTAGAGACCTTGAATAAGGAAAAGGGTTCAGGGTTGGATTAGGCGGATCCGTGTAGCGGGTACGCCTAATCCAACCCTAAACCCTTTTCCGTCCCGTCTTATGTAGTACCCTACTCTTAAGGTTCAGTGCCCTATGTTTGAATCACATCCACGACAGGGTTCACCAATACCCTCTTAGGGTTCAGTTTTTGCGGGTTTAGTGACCTTGAATAAGGAAAAGGGTTTAGGGTTGGATTAGGCGGATCCGCGAAGCGTGTGCGCAAATCCAACCCTAAACCCTTTTCCGTCCTTGAATAAGGAAAAGAGTTTAGGGTTGGATTAGGCGGATCTGCGTAGCGGGTACGCCTAATCCAACCCTAAACCCTTTTCCGTCCCGTCTTATGCAGTACCCTACTCTTAAGGTTCAGTGCCCCATCTTTGAATCACATCCACGACAGGGTTCACCGATACCCTCTTAGGGTTCAGTTTCTTGCGGGTTTAGTGACCTTGAATAAGGAAAAGGGTTTAGGGTTGGATTAGGCGGATCCGTGTAGCGGGTACGCCTAATCCAACCCTAAACCCTTTTCCGTCCCGTCTTATGTAGTACCCTACTCTTAAGGTTCAGTGCCCTATGTTTGAATCACATCCACGACAGGGTTCACCAATACCCTCTTAGGGTTCAGTTTTTGCGGGTTTAGTGACCTTGAATAAGGAAAAGGGTTTTGGGTTGGATTAGGTGGATCCGTGTAGCGGGTACGCCTAATCCAACCCTAAACCCTTTTCCGTCCCGTCTTATGTAGTAACCTACTCTTAAGGTTCAGTGCCCTATGTTTGAATCACATCCACGACAGGGTTCACCAATACCCTCTTAGGGTTTAATTTCTTGCGGGTTTAGTGAACTTGAATAAGGAAAAGGGTTTAGAGTTGGATTAGGCAGAACCGCGTAGCGGGTACGCCTAATCCAACCCTAAACCCTTTTCCGTCCCGTCTTATGCAGTACCCTACTCTTAAGGTTCAGTGCCCCATTTTTGAATCACATCCACGACAGGGTTCACCAATACCCTCTTAGGGTTCAGTTTCTTGCGGGTTTAGAGACCTTGAATAAGGAAAAGGGTTTTGGGGTTGGATTAGGCGGATCCGCGAAGCGGGTTCGACTAATCCAACCCTAAACCCTTTTCCGTCCCGTCTTATGCAGTATCCTACTCTTAAGGTTCAGTGCCCCATCTTTGAATCACATCCACGACAGGGTTCACCAATACCCTCTTAGGGTTCAGTTTCTTGCGGGTTTAGAGACCTTGAATAAGGAAAAGGGTTCAGGGTTGGATTAGGCGGATCCGTGTAGCGGGTACGCCTAATCCAACCCTAAACCCTTTTCCGTCCCGTCTTATGTAGTACCCTACTCTTAAGGTTCAGTGCCCTATGTTTGAATCACATCCACGACAGGGTTCACCAATACCCTCTTAGGGTTCAGTTTTTGCGGGTTTAGTGACCTTGAATAAGGAAAAGGGTTTAGGGTTGGATTAGGCGGATCCGCGAAGCGTGTGCGCAAATCCAACCCTAAACCCTTTTCCGTCCTTGAATAAGGAAAAGAGTTTAGGGTTGGATTAGGCGGATCTGCGTAGCGGGTACGCCTAATCCAACCCTAAACCCTTTTCCGTCCCGTCTTATGCAGTACCCTACTCTTAAGGTTCAGTGCCCCATCTTTGAATCACATCCACGACAGGGTTCACCAATACCCTCTTAGGGTTCAGTTTCTTGCGGGTTTAGAGACCTTGAATAAGGAAAAGGGTTTTGGGGTTGGATTAGGCGGATCCGCGAAGCGGGTTCGTCTAATCCAACCCTAAACCCTTTTCCGTCCCGTCTTATGCAGTACCCTATTCTTAAGGTTCAGTGCCCCATGTTTGAATCACATCCACGACAGGGTTCACCAATACCCTCTTAGGGTTCAGTTTCTTGCGGGTTTAGTGAACTTGAATAAGGAAAAGGGTTTAGAGTTGGATTAGGCGGAGCCGCGTAGCGGGTACGCCAAATCCAACCCTAAACCCTTTTCCGTCCCGTCTTATGCAGTACCCTACTCTTAAGGTTTAGTGCCCCATGTTTGAATCACATCCACGACAGGGTTCACCAATACCCTCTTAGGGTTCAGTTTCTAACGGGTTTAGTGACCTTGAATAAGGAAAAGGGTTTAGGGTTGGATTAGGCGGATCCGTGTAGCGGGTACGCCTAATCCAACCCTAAACCCTTTTCCGTCCCGTCTTATGTAGTACCCTACTCTTAGAGTTCAGTGCCCCATGTTTGAATCACATCCACGACAGGGTTCACCAATACCCTCTTAGGGTTCAGTTTTTGCAGGTGTAGTGACCTTGAAAAAGGAAAAGGGTTTAGGGTTGGATTAGGCGGATCCGCGAAGCATGTGCGCCTAATCCAACCCTAAACCCTTTTCCGTCCTTGAATAAGGAAAAGGGTTTAGGGTTGGATTAGGCGGATCTGCGTAGCGGGTACGCCTAATCCAACCCTAAACCCTTTTCCGTCCCGTCTTATGCAGTACCCTACTCTTAAGGTTCAGTGCCCCATCTTTGATTCATATCCACGACAGGGTTCACCAATACCCTCTTAGTGTTCAGTTTCTTGCGGGTTTAGAGACCTTGAATAAGGAAAAGGGTTTTGGGGTTGGATTAGGCGGATCCGCGAAGCGGGTTCGACTAATCCAACTCGAAACCCTTTTCCGTCCCGTCTTATGCAGTATCCTACTCTTAAGGTTCAGTGCCCCATGTTTGAATCACATCCACGACAGGGTTCACCAATACCCTCTTAGGGTTCAGTTTCTTGCGGGTTTAGTGACCTTGAATAAGGAAAAGGGTTTAGGGTTGGATTAGGCGGAGCCGCGTAGCGGGTACGCCTAATCCAACCCTAAACCCTTTTCCGTCCCGTCTTATGCAGTACCCTACTCTTAAGGTTCAGTGCCCCATGTTTGAATCACATCCACGACAGGGTTCACCAATACCCTCTTAGGGTTCAGTTTCTTGCGGGTTTAGTGACCTTGAATAAGGAAAAGGGTTTAGTGTTGGATTAGGCGGATCCTTGTAGTGGGTATGCCTAATCCAACCCTAAACCCTTTTCCGTCCCGTCTTATGTAGTACCCTACTCTTAAGGTTCAGTGCCCTATGTTTGAATCACATCCACGACAGGGTTCACCAATACCCTCTTAGGGTTCAGTTTTTGCGGGTTTAGTGACCTTGAATAAGGAAAAGGGTTTAGGGTTGAATTAGGCGGATCCGCGAAGCGTGTGCGCAAATCCAACCCTAAACCCTTTTCCGTCCTTGAATAAGGAAAAGGGTTTAGGGTTGGATTAGGCGGATCTGCGTAGCGGGTACGCCTAATCCAACCCTAAACCCTTTTCCGTCCCGTCTTATGCAGTACCCTACTCTTAAGGTTCAGTGCCCCATCTTTGAATCACATCCACGACAGGGTTCACCAATACCCTCTTAGGGTTCAGTTTCTTGCGGGTTGAGAGACCTTGAATAAGGAAAAGGGTTTTGGGTTGGATTAGGCGGATCCGCGAAGCGGGTTCGTCTAATCCAACCCGAAACCCTTTTCCGTCCCGTCTTATGCAGTATCCTAATCTTAAGGTTCAGTGCCCCATGTTTGAATCACATCCACGCCAGGGTTCACCAATACCCTCTTAGGGTTCAGTTTCTTGCGGGTTTAGTGACCTTGAATAAGGAAAAGGGTTTAGGGTTGGATTAGGCGGAGCCGCGTAGCGGGTACGCCTAATCCAACCCTAAACCCTTTTCCGTCCCGTCTTATGCAGTACCCTACTCTTAAGGTTCAGTGCCCCATGTTTGAATCACATCCACGACAGGGTTCACCAATACCCTCTTAGGGTTCAGTTTTTGCAGGTGTAGTGACCTTGAAAAAGGAAAAGGGTTTAGGGTTGGATTAGGCGGATCCGCGAAGCATGTGCGCCTAATCCAACCCTAAACCCTTTTCCGTCCTTGAATAAGGAAAAGGGTTTAGGGTTGGATTAGGCGGATCTGCGTAGCGGGTACGCCTAATCCAACCCTAAACCCTTTTCCGTCCCGTCTTATGCAGTACCCTACTCTTAAGGTTCAGTGCCCCATCTTTGATTCATATCCACGACAGGGTTTACCAATACCCTCTTAGTGTTCAGTTTCTTGCGGGTTTAGAGACCTTGAATAAGGAAAAGGGTTTTGGGGTTGGATTAGGCGGATCCGCGAAGCGGGTTCGACTAATCCAACTCGAAACCCTTTTCCGTCCCGTCTTATGCAGTATCCTACTCTTAAGGTTCAGTGCCCCATGTTTGAATCACATCCACGACAGGGTTCACCAATACCCTCTTAGGGTTCAGTTTCTTGCGGGTTTAGTGACCTTGAATAAGGAAAAGGGTTTAGGGTTGGATTAGGCGGAGCCGCGTAGCGGGTACGCCTAATCCAACCCTAAACCCTTTTCCGTCCCGTCTTATGCAGTACCCTACTCTTAAGGTTCAGTGCCCCATGTTTGAATCACATCCACGACAGGGTTCACCAATACCCTCTTAGGGTTCAGTTTCTTGCGGGTTTAGTGACCTTGAATAAGGAAAAGGGTTTAGTGTTGGATTAGGCGGATCCGTGTAGTGGGTATGCCTAATCCAACCCTAAACCCTTTTCCGTCCCGTCTTATGTAGTACCCTACTCTTAAGGTTCAGTGCCCTATGTTTGAATCACATCCACGACAGGGTTCACCAATACCCTCTTAGGGTTCAGTTTTTGCGGGTTTAGTGACCTTGAATAAGGAAAAGGGTTTAGGGTTGAATTAGGCGGATCCGCGAAGCGTGTGCGCAAATCCAACCCTAAACCCTTTTCCGTCCTTGAATAAGGAAAAGGGTTTAGGGTTGGATTAGGCGGATCTGCGTAGCGGGTACGCCTAATCCAACCCTAAACCCTTTTCCGTCCCGTCTTATGCAGTACCCTACTCTTAAGGTTCAGTGCCCCATCTTTGAATCACATCCACGACAGGGTTCACCAATACCCTCTTAGGGTTCAGTTTCTTGCGGGTTTAGAGACCTTGAATAAGGAAAAGGGTTTTGGGTTGGATTAGGCGGATCCGCGAAGCGGGTTCGTCTAATCCAACCCGAAACCCTTTTCCGTCCCGTCTTATGCAGTATCCTAATCTTAAGGTTCAGTGCCCCATGTTTGAATCACATCCACGCCAGGGTTCACCAATACCCTCTTAGGGTTCAGTTTCTTGCGGGTTTAGTGACCTTGAATAAGGAAAAGGGTTTAGGGTTGTATTTGGCGGAGCCGCGTAGCGGGTACGCCTAATCCAACCCTAAACCCTTTTCCGTCCCGTCTTATGCAGTACCCACTCTTAAGGTTCAGTGCCCCATCTTTGAATCACATCCACGACAGGGTTCACCAATACCCTCTTAGGGGTCTGTTTCCTGCGGGTTTAGTGACCTTGAATAAGGAAAAGGGTTTAGGGTTGGATTAGGCGGATCCACGAAGCGGGTTCGCTTAATCCAATCCTAAACCCTTTTCCGTCCCGTCTTATGCAGTACCCTACTCTTAAGGTTCAATGCCCCATGTTTGAATCACATCCTCGACAGGGATCACCAATACCCTCTTAGTGTTCAGTTTCCTGCGGGTTTAGTGACCTTGAATAAGGAAAAGGGTTTAGGGTTGGATTAGGCGGATCCGTGAAGCGGGTACGCCTAATCCAACCCTAAACCCTTTTCCGTCCCGTCTTATGCAGTACCCTACTCTTAAGGTTCAGTGCCCCATGTTTGAATCACATCCACGACAGGGTTCACCAATACCCTCTTAGGGTTTAGTTTCTTGCGGGTTTAGTGAACTTGAATAAGGAAAAGGGTTTAGAGTTGGATTAGGCAGAACCGCGTAGCGGGTACGCCTAATCCAACCCGAAACACTTTTCCGTCCCGTCTTATGCAGTACCCTACTCTTAAGGTTCAGTGCCGCATTTTTGAATCACATCCACGACAGGGTTCACCAATACCCTCTTAGGGTTCAGTTTTTGCGGGTTTAGTGACCTTGAATAAGGAAAAGGGTTTAGGGTTGGATTAGGCGGATCCGCGAAGCGTGTGCGCAAATCCAACCCTAAACCCTTTTCCGTCCTTGAATAAGGAAAAGGGTTTAGGGTTGGATTAGGCGGATCTGCGTAGCGGGTACGCCTAATCCAACCCTAAACCCTTTTCCGTCCCGTCTTATGCAGTACCCTACTCTTAAGGTTCAGTGCCCCATCTTTGAATCACGTCCACGACAGGGTTCACCAATACCCTCTTAGGGTTCAGTTTCTTGCGGGTTTAGAGACCTTGAATAAGGAAAAGGGTTTTGGGGTTGGATTAGGCGGATCCGCGAAGCGGGTTCGACTAATCCAACCCTAAACCCTTTTCCGTCCCGTCTTATGCAGTATCCTACTCTTAAGGTTCAGTGCCCCATCTTTGAATCACATCCACGACAGGGTTCACCAATACCCTCTTAGGGTTCAGTTTCTTGCGGGTTTAGAGACCTTGAATAAGGAAAAGGGTTCAGGGTTGGATTAGGCGGATCCGTGTAGCGGGTACGCCTAATCCAACCCTAAACCCTTTTCCGTCCCGTCTTATGTAGTACCCTACTCTTAAGGTTCAGTGCCCTATGTTTGAATCACATCCACGACAGGGTTCACCAATACCCTCTTAGGGTTCAGTTTTTGCGGGTTTAGTGACCTTGAATAAGGAAAAGGGTTTAGGGTTGGATTAGGCGGATCCGCGAAGCGTGTGCGCAAATCCAACCCTAAACCCTTTTCCGTCCTTGAATAAGGAAAAGGGTTTAGGGTTGGATTAGGCGGATCTGCGTAGCGGGTACGCCTAATCCAACCCTAAACCCTTTTCCGTCCCGTCTTATGCAGTACCCTACTCTTAAGGTTCAGTGCCCCATCTTTGAATCACATCCACGACAGGGTTCACCAATACCCTCTTAGGGTTCAGTTTCTTGCGGGTTTAGAGACCTTGAATAAGGAAAAGGGTTTTGGGGTTGGATTAGGCGGATCCGCGAAGCGGGTTCGTCTAATCCAACCCTAAACCCTTTTCCGTCCCGTCTTATGCAGTACCCTATTCTTAAGGTTCAGTGCCCCATGTTTGAATCACATCCACGACAGGGTTCACCAATACCCTCTTAGGGTTCAGTTTCTTGCGGGTTTAGTGAACTTGAATAAGGAAAAGGGTTTAGAGTTGGATTAGGCGGAGCCGCGTAGCGGGTACGCCAAATCCAACCCTAAACCCTTTTCCGTCCCGTCTTATGCAGTACCCTACTCTTAAGGTTTAGTGCCCCATGTTTGAATCACATCCACGACAGGGTTCACCAATACCCTCTTAGGGTTCAGTTTCTAACGGGTTTAGTGACCTTGAATAAGGAAAAGGGTTTAGGGTTGGATTAGGCGGATCCGTGTAGCGGGTACGCCTAATCCAACCCTAAACCCTTTTCCGTCCCGTCTTATGTAGTACCCTACTCTTAGAGTTCAGTGCCCCATGTTTGAATCACATCCACGACAGGGTTCACCAATACCCTCTTAGGGTTCAGTTTTTGCAGGTGTAGTGACCTTGAAAAAGGAAAAGGGTTTAGGGTTGGATTAGGCGGATCCGCGAAGCATGTGCGCCTAATCCAACCCTAAACCCTTTTTCGTCCTTGAATAAGGAAAAGGGTTTAGGGTTGGATTAGGCGGATCTGCGTAGCGGGTACGCCTAATCCAACCCTAAACCCTTTTCCGTCCCGTCTTATGCAGTACCCTACTCTTAAGGTTCAGTGCCCCATCTTTGATTCATATCCACGACAGGGTTCACCAATACCCTCTTAGTGTTCAGTTTCTTGCGGGTTTAGAGACCTTGAATAAGGAAAAGGGTTTTGGGGTTGGATTAGGCGGATCCGCGAAGCGGGTTCGACTAATCCAACTCGAAACCCTTTTCCGTCCCGTCTTATGCAGTATCCTACTCTTAAGGTTCAGTGCCCCATGTTTGAATCACATCCACGACAGGGTTCACCAATACCCTCTTAGGGTTCAGTTTCTTGCGGGTTTAGTGACCTTGAATAAGGAAAAGGGTTTAGGGTTGGATTAGGCGGAGCCGCGTAGCGGGTACGCCTAATCCAACCCTAAACCCTTTTCCGTCCCGTCTTATGCAGTACCCTACTCTTAAGGTTCAGTGCCCCATGTTTGAATCACATCCACGACAGGGTTCACCAATACCCTCTTAGGGTTCAGTTTCTTGCGGGTTTAGTGACCTTGAATAAGGAAAAGGGTTTAGTGTTGGATTAGGCGGATCCTTGTAGTGGGTATGCCTAATCCAACCCTAAACCCTTTTCCGTCCCGTCTTATGTAGTACCCTACTCTTAAGGTTCAGTGCCCTATGTTTGAATCACATCCACGACAGGGTTCACCAATACCCTCTTAGGGTTCAGTTTTTGCGGGTTTAGTGACCTTGAATAAGGAAAAGGGTTTAGGGTTGAATTAGGCGGATCCGCGAAGCGTGTGCGCAAATCCAACCCTAAACCCTTTTCCGTCCTTGAATAAGGAAAAGGGTTTAGGGTTGGATTAGGCGGATCTGCGTAGCGGGTACGCCTAATCCAACCCTAAACCCTTTTCCGTCCCGTCTTATGCAGTACCCTACTCTTAAGGTTCAGTGCCCCATCTTTGAATCACATCCACGACAGGGTTCACCAATACCCTCTTAGGGTTCAGTTTCTTGCGGGTTGAGAGACCTTGAATAAGGAAAAGGGTTTTGGGTTGGATTAGGCGGATCCGCGAAGCGGGTTCGTCTAATCCAACCCGAAACCCTTTTCCGTCCCGTCTTATGCAGTATCCTAATCTTAAGGTTCAGTGCCCCATGTTTGAATCACATCCACGCCAGGGTTCACCAATACCCTCTTAGGGTTCAGTTTCTTGCGGGTTTAGTGACCTTGAATAAGGAAAAGGGTTTAGGGTTGTATTTGGCGGAGCCGCGTAGCGGGTACGCCTAATCCAACCCTAAACCCTTTTCCGTCCCGTCTTATGCAGTACCCACTCTTAAGGTTCAGTGCCCCATCTTTGAATCACATCCACGACAGGGTTCACCAATACCCTCTTAGGGGTCTGTTTCCTGCGGGTTTAGTGACCTTGAATAAGGAAAAGGGTTTAGGGTTGGATTAGGCGGATCCACGAAGCGGGTTCGCTTAATCCAATCCTAAACCCTTTTCCGTCCCGTCTTATGCAGTACCCTACTCTTAAGGTTCAATGCCCCATGTTTGAATCACATCCACGACAGGGATCACCAATACCCTCTTAGTGTTCAGTTTCCTGCGGGTTTAGTGACCTTGAATAAGGAAAAGGGTTTAGGGTTGGATTAGGCGGATCCGTGAAGCGGGTACGCCTAATCCAACCCTAAACCCTTTTCCGTCCCGTCTTATGCAGTACCCTACTCTTAAGGTTCAGTGCCCCATGTTTGAATCACATCCACGACAGGGTTCACCAATACCCTCTTAGGGTTTAGTTTCTTGCGGGTTTAGTGAACTTGAATAAGGAAAAGGGTTTAGAGTTGGATTAGGCAGAACCGCGTAGCGGGTACGCCTAATCCAACCCGAAACACTTTTCCGTCCCGTCTTATGCAGTACCCTACTCTTAAGGTTCAGTGCCCCATTTTTGAATCACATCCACGACAGGGTTCACCAATACCCTCTTAGGGTTCAGTTTTTGCGGGTTTAGTGACCTTGAATAAGGAAAAGGGTTTAGGGTTGGATTAGGCGGATCCGCGAAGCGTGTGCGCAAATCCAACCCTAAACCCTTTTCCGTCCTTGAATAAGGAAAAGGGTTTAGGGTTGGATTAGGCGGATCTGCGTAGCGGGTACGCCTAATCCAACCCTAAACCCTTTTCCGTCCCGTCTTATGCAGTACCCTACTCTTAAGGTTCAGTGCCCCATCTTTGAATCACATCCACGACAGGGTTCACCAATACCCTCTTAGGGTTCAGTTTCTTGCGGGTTTAGAGACCTTGAATAAGGAAAAGGGTTTTAGGGTTGGATTAGGCGGATCCGCGAAGCGGGTTCGTCTAATCCAACCCTAAACCCTTTTCCGTCCCGTCTTATGCAGTACCCTACTCTTAAGGTTCAGTGCCCCATTTTTGAATCACATCCACGACAGGGTTCACCAATACCCTCTTAGGGTTCAGTTTTTGCGGGTTTAGTGACCTTGAATAAGGAAAAGGGTTTAGGGTTGGATTAGGCGGATCCGCGAAGCGTGTGCGCAAATCCAACCCTAAACCCTTTTCCGTCCTTGAATAAGGAAAAGGGTTTTGGGGTTGGATTAGGCGGATCCGCGAAGCGGGTTCGCCTAATCTAACCCTAAACCCTTTTCCGTCCCGTCTTATGCAGTATCCTACTCTTAAGGTTCAGTGCCCCATCTTTGAATCACATCCATGACAGGGTTCACCAATACCCTCTTAGGGTTCAGTTTCTTGCGGGTTTAGAGACCTTGAATAAGGAAAAGGGTTTTAGGGTTGGATTAGGCGGATCCGCGAAGCGGGTTCGTCTAATCCAACCCTAAACCCTTTTCCGTCCCGTCTTATGCAGTACCCTACTCTTAAGGTTCAGTGCCCCATGTTTGAATCACATCCACGACAGGATTCACCAATACCCTCTTAGGGTTCAGTTTCTTGCGGGTTTAGTGACCTTGAATAAGGAAAAGGGTTTAGGGTTGGATTAGGCGGAGCCGCGTAGCGGGTACGCCTAATCCAACGCTAAACCCTTTTCCGTCCCGTCTTATGCAGTACCCTACTCTTAAGGTTTAGTGCCCCATCTTTGAATCACATCCACGACAGGGTTCACCGATACCCTCTTAGGGTTCTGTTTCTTGCGGGTTTAGTGACCTTGAATAAGGAAAAGGGTTTAGGGTTGGATTAGGCGGATCCGCGAAGCGAGTTCGCTTAATCCAATCCTAAACCCTTTTCCGTCCCGTCTTATGCAGTACCCTACTCTTAAGGTTCAATGCCCCATGTTTGAATCACATCCACGACAGGGTTCACCAATACCCTCTTAGTGTTCAGTTTCTTGCGGGTTTAGTGACCTTGAATAAGGAAAAGGGTTTAGGGTTGGATTAGGCGGATCCGTGAAGCGGGTACGCCTAATCCAACCCTAAACCCTTTTCCGTCCCGTCTTATGCAGTACCCTACTCTTAAGGTTCAGTGCCCCATTTTTGAATCACATCCACGACAGGGTTCACCAATACCCTCTTAGGGTTCAGTTTTTGCGGGTTTAGTGACCTTGAATAAGGAAAAGGGTTTAGGGTTGGATTAGGCGGATCCGCGAAGCGTGTGCGCAAATCCAACCCTAAACCCTTTTCCGTCCTTGAATAAGGAAAAGGGTTTAGGGTTGGATTAGGCGGATCTGCGTAGCGGGTACGCCTAATCCAACCCTAAACCCTTTTCCGTCCCGTCTTATGCAGTACCCTACTCTTAAGGTTCAGTGCCCCATCTTTGAATCACATCCACGACAGGGTTCACCAATACCCTCTTAGGGTTCAGTTTCTTGCGGGTTTAGAGACCTTGAATAAGGAAAAGGGTTTTGGGGTTGGATTAGGCGGATCCGCGAAGCGGGTTCGCCTAATCCAACCCTAAACCCTTTTCCGTCCCGTCTTATGCAGTATCCTACTCTTAAGGTTCAGTGCCCCATCTTTGAATCACATCCACGACAGGGTTCACCAATACCCTCTTAGGGTTCAGTTTCTTGCGGGTTTAGAGACCTTGAATAAGGAAAAGGGTTTTGGGGTTGGATTAGGCAGATCCGCGAAGCGAGTTCGCTTAATCCAATCCTAAACCCTTTTCCGTCCCGTCTTATGCAGTACCCTACTCTTAAGGTTCAATGCCCCATGTTTGAATCACATCCACGACAGGGTTCACCAATACCCTCTTAGTGTTCAGTTTCTTGCGGGTTTAGTGACCTTGAATAAGGAAAAGGGTTTAGGGTTGGATTAGGCGGATCCGTGAAGCGGGTACGCCTAATCCAACCCTAAACCCTTTTCCGTCCCGTCTTATGCAGTACCCTACTCTTAAGGTTCATTGCCCCATGTTTGAATCACATCCACAACAGGGTTCACCAATACCCTCTTAGGGTTCAGTTTCTTGCGGGTTTAGTGACCTTGAATAAGGAAAAGGGTTTACGGTTGGATTAGGCGGATCCGTGTAGCGGGTACGCCTAATCCAACCCTAAACCCTTTTCCGTCCCGTCTTATGTAGTACCCTACTCTTAAGGTTCAGTGCCCTATGTTTGAATCACATCCACGACAGGGTTCACCAATACCCTCTTAGGGTTCAGTTTTTGCGGGTTTAGTGACCTTGAATAAGGAAAAGGGTTTTGGGTTGGATTAGGTGGATCCGTGTAGCGGGTACGCCTAATCCAACCCTAAACCCTTTTCCGTCCCGTCTTATGTAGTAACCTACTCTTAAGGTTCAGTGCCCTATGTTTGAATCACATCCACGACAGGGTTCACCAATACCCTCTTAGGGTTTAGTTTCTTGCGGGTTTATTGAACTTGAATAAGGAAAAGGGTTTAGAGTTGGATTAGGCAGAACCGCGTAGCGGGTACGCCTAATCCAACCCTAAACTCTTTTCCGTCCCGTCTTATGCAGTACCCTACTCTTAAGGTTCAGTGCCCCATTTTTGAATCACATCCACGACAGGGTTCACCAATACCCTCTTAGGGTTCAGTTTCTTGCGGGTTTAGAGACCTTGAATAAGGAAAAGGGTTTTGGGGTTGGATTAGGCGGATCCGCGAAGCGGGTTCGACTAATCCAACCCTAAACCCTTTTCCGTCCCGTCTTATGCAGTATCCTACTCTTAAGGTTCAGTGCCCCATCTTTGAATCACATCCACGACAGGGTTCACCAATACCCTCTTAGGGTTCAGTTTCTTGCGGGTTTAGAGACCTTGAATAAGGAAAAGGGTTCAGGGTTGGATTAGGCGGATCCGTGTAGCGGGTACGCCTAATCCAACCCTAAACCCTTTTCCGTCCCGTCTTATGTAGTACCCTACTCTTAAGGTTCAGTGCCCTATGTTTGAATCACATCCACGACAGGGTTCACCAATACCCTCTTAGGGTTCAGTTTTTGCGGGTTTAGTGACCTTGAATAAGGAAAAGGGTTTAGGGTTGGATTAGGCGGATCCGCGAAGCGTGTGCGCAAATCCAACCCTAAACCCTTTTCCGTCCTTGAATAAGGAAAAGGGTTTAGGGTTGGATTAGGCGGATCTGCGTAGCGGGTACGCCTAATCCAACCCTAAACCCTTTTCCGTCCCGTCTTATGCAGTACCCTACTCTTAAGGTTCAGTGCCCCATCTTTGAATCACATCCACGACAGGGTTCACCAATACCCTCTTAGGGTTCAGTTTCTTGCGGGTTTAGAGACCTTGAATAAGGAAAAGGGTTTTGGGGTTGGATTAGGCGGATCCGCGAAGCGGGTTCGACTAATCCAACCCTAAACCCTTTTCCGTCCCGTCTTATGCAGTATCCTACTCTTAAGGTTCAGTGCCCCATCTTTGAATCACATCCACGACAGGGTTCACCAATACCCTCTTAGGGTTCAGTTTCTTGCGGGTTTAGAGACCTTGAATAAGGAAAAGGGTTTTGGGGTTGGATTAGGCGGATCCGCGAAGCGGGTTCGGCTAATCCAACCCGAAACCCTTTTCCGTCCCGTCTTATGCAGTATCCTACTCTTAAGGTTCAGTGCCCCATGTTTGAATCACATCCACGACAGGGTTCACCAATACCCTCTTAGGGTTCAGTTTCTTGCGGGTTTAGTGACCTTGAATAAGGAAAAGGGTTTAGGGTTGGATTAGGCGGAGCCGCGTAGCGGGTACGCCTAATCCAACCCTAAACCCTTTTCCGTCCCGTCTTATGCAGTACCCTACTCTTAAGGTTCAGTGCCCCATGTTTGAATCACATCCACGACAGGGTTCACCAATACCCTCTTAGGGTTCAGTTTCTTGCGGGTTTAGTGACCTTGAATAAGGAAAAGGGTTTAGGGTTGGATTAGGCGGATCCGTGTAGCGGGTACGCCTAATCCAACACTAAACCCTTTTCCGTCCCGTCTTATGTAGTAACCTACTCTTAAGGTTCAGTGCCCTATGTTTGAATCACATCCACGACAGGGTTCACCAATACCCTCTTAGGGTTTAGTTTCTTGCGGGTTTAGTGAACTTGAATAAGGAAAAGGGTTTAGAGTTGGATTAGGCAGAACCGCGTAGCGGGTACGCCTAATCCAACCCTAAACCCTTTTCCGTCCCGTCTTATGCAGTACCCTACTCTTAAGGTTCAGTGCCCCATTTTTGAATCACATCCACGACAGGGTTCACCAATACCCTCTTAGGGTTCAGTTTCTTGCGGGTTTAGTGACCTTGAAAAAGGAAAAGGGTTTAGGGTTGGATTAGGCGGATCCGTGTAGCGGGTACGCCTAATCCAACACTAAACCCTTTTCCGTCCCGTCTTATGTAGTAACCTACTCTTAAGGTTCAGTGCCCTATGTTTGAATCACATCCACGACAGGGTTCACCAATACCCTCTTAGGGTTTAGTTTCTTGCGGGTTTAGTGAACTTGAATAAGGAAAAGGGTTTAGAGTTGGATTAGGCAGAACCGCGTAGCGGGTACGCCTAATCCAACCCTAAACCCTTTTCCGTCCCGTCTTATGCAGTACCCAACTCTTAAGGTTCAGTGCCCCATTTTTGAATCACATCCACGACAGGGTTCACCAATACCCTCTTATGGTTCAGTTTCTTGCGGGTTTAGTGACCTTGAAAAAGGAAAAGGGTTCAGGGTTGGATTAGGCGGATCCGTGTAGCGGGTACGCCTAATCCAACCCTAAACCCTTTTCCGTCCCGTCTTATGTAGTACCCTACTCTTAAGGTTCAGTGCCCTATGTTTGAATCACATCCACGACAGGGTTCACCAATACCCTCTTAGGGTTCAGTTTTTGCGGGTTTAGTGACCTTGAATAAGGAAAAGGGTTTAGGGTTGGATTAGGCGGATCCGCGAAGCGTGTGCGCAAATCCAACCCTAAACCCTTTTCCGTCCTTGAATAAGGAAAAGGGTTTAGGGTTGGATTAGGCGGATCTGCGTAGCGGGTACGCCTAATCCAACCCTAAACCCTTTTCCGTCCCGTCTTATGCAGTACCCTACTCTTAAGGTTCAGTGCCCCATCTTTGAATCACATCCACGACAGGGTTCACCAATACCCTCTTAGGGTTCAGTTTCTTGCGGGTTTAGAGACCTTGAATAAGGAAAAGGGTTTTGGGGTTGGATTAGGCGGATCCGCGAAGCGGGTTCGGCTAATCCAACCCTAAACCCTTTTCCGTCCCGTCTTATGCAGTATCCTACTCTTAAGGTTCAGTGCCCCATCTTTGAATCACATCCACGACAGGGTTCACCAATACCCTCTTAGGGTTCAGTTTCTTGCGGGTTTAGAGACCTTGAATAAGGAAAAGGGTTTTGGGGTTGGATTAGGCGGATCCGCGAAGCGGGTTCGACTAATCCAACCCGAAACCCTTTTCCGTCCCGTCTTATGCAGTATGCTACTCTTAAGGTTCAGTGCCCCATGTTTGAATCACATCCACGACAGGGTTCACCAATACCCTCTTAGGGTTCAGTTTCTTGCGGGTTTAGTGACCTTGAATAAGGAAAAGGGTTTAGGGTTGGATTAGGCGGAGCCGCGTAGCGGGTACGCCTAATCCAACCCTAAACCCTTTTCCGTCCCGTCTTATGCAGTACCCTACTCTTAAGGTTCAGTTCCCCATGTTTGAATCACATCCACGACAGGGATCACCAATACCCTCTTAGGGTTCAGTTTCTTGCGGGTTTAGTGACCTTGAATAAGGAAAAGGGTTTAGGGTTGGATTAGGCGGATCCGTGTAGCGGGTACGCCTAATCCAAGACTAAACCCTTTTCCGTCCCGTCTTATGTAGTAACCTACTCTTAAGGTTCAGTGCCCTATGTTTGAATCACATCCACGACAGGGTTCACCAATACCCTCTTAGGGTTTAGTTTCTTGCGGGTTTAGTGAACTTGAATAAGGAAAAGGGTTTAGAGTTGGATTAGGCAGAACCGCGTAGCGGGTACGCCTAATCCAACCCTAAACCCTTTTCCGTCCCGTCTTATGCAGTACCCTACTCTTAAGGTTCAGTGCCCCATTTTTGAATCACATCCACGACAGGGTTCACCAATACCCTCTTAGGGTTCAGTTTCTTGCGGGTTTAGTGACCTTGAAAAAGGAAAAGGGTTCAGGGTTGGATTAGGCGGATCCGTGTAGCGGGTACGCCTAATCCAACCCTAAACCCTTTTCCGTCCCGTCTTATGTAGTACCCTACTCTTAAGGTTCAGTGCCCTATGTTTGAATCACATCCACGACAGGGTTCACCAATACCCTCTTAGGGTTCAGTTTTTGCTGGTTTAGTGACCTTGAATAAGGAAAAGGGTTTAGGGTTGGATTAGGCGGATCCGCGAAGCGTGTGCGCAAATCCAACCCTAAACCCTTTTCCGTCCTTGAATAACGAAAAGGGTTTAGGGATGGATTAGGCGGATCTGCGTAGCGGGTACGCCTAATCCAACCCTAAACCCTTTTCCGTCCCGTCTTATGCAGTACCCTACTCTTAAGGTTCAGTGCCCCATCTTTGAATCACATCCACGACAGGGTTCACCAATACCCTCTTAGGGTTCAGTTTCTTGCGGGTTTAGAGACCTTGAATAAGGAAAAGGGTTTTGGGGTTGGATTAGGCGGATCCGCGATGCGGGTTCGACTAATCCAACCCTAAACCCTTTTCCGTCCCGTCTTATGCAGTATCCTACTCTTAAGGTTCAGTGCCCCATCTTTGAATCACATCCACGACAGGGTTCACCAATACCCTCTTAGGGTTCAGTTTCTTGCGGGTTTAGAGACCTTGAATAAGGAAAAGGGTTTTGGGGTTGGATTAGGCGGATCCGCGAAGCGGGTTCGACTAATCCAACCCGAAACCCTTTTCCGTCCCGTCTTATGCAGTATCCTACTCTTAAGGTTCAGTGCCCCATGTTTGAATCACATCCACGACAGGGTTCACCAATACCCTCTTAGGGTTCAGTTTCTTGCGGGTTTAGTGACCTTGAATAAGGAAAAGGGTTTAGGGTTGGATTAGGCGGAGCCGCGTAGCGGGTACGCCTAATCCAACCCTAAACCCTTTTCCGTCCCGTCTTATGCAGTACCCTACTCTTAAGGTTCAGTGCCCCATGTTTGAATCACATCCACGACAGGGTTCACCAATACCCTCTTAGGGTTCAGTTTCTTGCGGGTTTAGTGACCTTGAATAAGGAAAAGGGTTTAGGGTTGGATTAGGCGGATCCGTGTAGCGGGTACGCCTAATCCAACACTAAACCCTTTTCCGTCCCGTCTTATGCAGTACCCTACTCTTAAGGTTCAGTGCCCCATGTTTGAATCACATCCACGACAGGGTTCACCAATACCCTCTTAGGGTTCAGTTTCTTGCGGGTTTAGTGAACTTGAATAAGGAAAAGGGTTTAGAGTTGGATTAGGCAGAACCGCGTAGCGGGTACGCCTAATCCAACCCTAAACCCTTTTCCGTCCCGTCTTATGCAGTACCCTACTCTTAAGGTTCAGTGCCCCATTTTTGAATCACATCCACGACAGGGTTCACCAATACCCTCTTAGGGTTCAGTTTCTTGCGGGTTTAGTGACCTTGAAAAAGGAAAAGGGTTCAGGGTTGGATTAGGCGGATCCGTGTAGCGGGTACGCCTAATCCAACCCTAAACCCTTTTCCGTCCCGTCTTATGTAGTACCCTACTCTTAAGGTTCAGTGCCCTATGTTTGAATCACATCCACGACAGGGTTCACCAATACCCTCTTAGGGTTCAGTTTTTGCGGGTTTAGTGACCTTGAATAAGGAAAAGGGTTTAGGGTTGGATTAGGCGGATCCGCGAAGCGTGTGCGCAAATCCAACCCTAAACCCTTTTCCGTCCTTGAATAAGGAAAAGGGTTTAGGGTTGGATTAGGCGGATCTGCGTAGCGGGTACGCCTAATCCAACCCTAAACCCTTTTCCGTCCCGTCTTATGCAGTACCCTACTCTTAAGGTTCAGTGCCCCATCTTTGAATCACATCCACGACAGGGTTCACCAATACCCTCTTAGGGTTCAGTTTCTTGCGGGTTTAGAGACCTTGAATAAGGAAAAGGGTTTTGGGGTTGGATTAGGAGGATCCGCGAAGCGGGTTCGACTAATCCAACCCGAAACCCTTTTCCGTCCCGTCTTATGCAGTATGCTACTCTTAAGGTTCAGTGCCCCATGTTTGAATCACATCCACGACAGGGTTCACCAATACCCTCTTAGGGTTCAGTTTCTTGCGGGTTTAGTGACCTTGAATAAGGAAAAGGGTTTAGGGTTGGATTAGGCGGAGCCGCGTAGCGGGTACGCCTAATCCAACCCTAAACCCTTTTCCGTCCCGTCTTATGCAGTACCCTACTCTTAAGGTTCAGTGCCCCATGTTTGAATCACATCCACGACAGGGATCACCAATACCCTCTTAGGGTTCAGTTTCTTGCGGGTTTAGTGACCTTGAATAAGGAAAAGGGTTTAGGGTTGGATTAGGCGGATCCGTGTAGCGGGTACGCCTAATCCAACACTAAACCCTTTTCCGTCCCGTCTTATGTAGTAACCTACTCTTAAGGTTCAGTGCCCTATGTTTGAATCACATCCACGACAGGGTTCACCAATACCCTCTTAGGGTTTAGTTTCTTGCGGGTTTAGTGAACTTGAATAAGGAAAAGGGTTTAGAGTTGGATTAGGCAGAACCGCGTAGCGGGTACGCCTAATCCAACCCTAAACCCTTTTCCGTCCCGTCTTATGCAGTACCCTACTCTTAAGGTTCAGTGCCCCATTTTTGAATCACATCCACGACAGGGTTCACCAATACCCTCTTAGGGTTCAGTTTCTTGCGGGTTTAGTGACCTTGAAAAAGGAAAAGGGTTCAGGGTTGGATTAGGCGGATCCGTGTAGCGGGTACGCCTAATCCAACCCTAAACCCTTTTCCGTCCCGTCTTATGTAGTACCCTACTCTTAAGGTTCAGTGCCCTATGTTTGAATCACATCCACGACAGGGTTCACCAATACCCTCTTAGGGTTCAGTTTTTGCTGGTTTAGTGACCTTGAATAAGGAAAAGGGTTTAGGGTTGGATTAGGCGGATCCGCGAAGCGTGTGCGCAAATCCAACCCTAAACCCTTTTCCGTCCTTGAATAACGAAAAGGGTTTAGGGTTGGATTAGGCGGATCTGCGTAGCGGGTACGCCTAATCCAACCCTAAACCCTTTTCCGTCCCGTCTTATGCAGTACCCTACTCTTAAGGTTCAGTGCCCCATCTTTGAATCACATCCACGACAGGGTTCACCAATACCCTCTTAGGGTTCAGTTTCTTGCGGGTTTAGAGACCTTGAATAAGGAAAAGGGTTTTGGGGTTGGATTAGGCGGATCCGCGATGCGGGTTCGACTAATCCAACCCTAAACCCTTTTCCGTCCCGTCTTATGCAGTATCCTACTCTTAAGGTTCAGTGCCCCATCTTTGAATCACATCCACGATAGGGTTCACCAATACCCTCTTAGGGTTCAGTTTCTTGCGGGTTTAGAGACCTTGAATAAGGAAAAGGGTTTTGGGGTTGGATTAGGCGGATCCGCGAAGCGGGTTCGACTAATCCAACCCGAAACCCTTTTCCGTCCCGTCTTATGCAGTATCCTACTCTTAAGGTTCAGTGCCCCATGTTTGAATCACATCCACGACAGGGTTCACCAATACCCTCTTAGGGTTCAGTTTCTTGCGGGTTTAGTGACCTTGAATAAGGAAAAGGGTTTAGGGTTGGATTAGGCGGAGCCGCGTAGCGGGTACGCCTAATCCAACCCTAAACCCTTTTCCGTCCCGTCTTATGCAGTACCCTACTCTTAAGGTTCAGTGCCCCATGTTTGAATCACATCCACGACAGGGTTCACCAATACCCTCTTAGGGTTCAGTTTCTTGCGGGTTTAGTGACCTTGAATAAGGAAAAGGGTTTAGGGTTGGATTAGGCGGATCCGTGTAGCGGGTACGCCTAATCCAACACTAAACCCTTTTCCGTCCCGTCTTATGTAGTACCCTACTCTTAAGGTTCAGTGCCCTATGTTTGAATCACATCCACGACAGGGTTCACCAATACCCTCTTAGGGTTCAGTTTTTGCGGGTTTAGTGACCTTGAATAAGGAAAAGGTTTTAGGGTTGGATTAGGCGGATCCGCGAAGCGTGTGCGCAAATCCAACCCTAAACCCTTTTCCGTCCTTGAATAAGGAAAAGGGTTTAGGGTTGGATTAGGCGGATCAGCGTAGCGGGTACGCCTAATCCAACCCTAAACCCTTTTCCGTCCCGTCTTATGCAGTACCCTACTCTTAAGGTTCAGTGCCCCATCTTTGATTCATATCCACGACAGGGTTCACCAATACTCTCTTAGGGTTCAGTTTCTTGCGGGTTTAGAGACCTTGAATAAGGAAAAGGGTTTTGGGGTTGGATTAGGCGGATCCGCGAAGCGGGTTCGTCTAATCCAACCCGAAACCCTTTTCCGTCCCGTCTTATGCAGTATCCTAATCTTAAGGTTCAGTGCCCCATGTTTGAATCACATCCACGACAGGGTTCACCAATACCCTCTTAGGGTTCAGTTTCTTGCGGGTTTAGTGACCTTGAATAAGGAAAAGGGTTTAGGGTTGGATTAGGCGGAGCCGCGTAGCGGGTACGCCTAATCCAACCCTAAACCCTTTTCCGTCCCGTCTTATGCAGTACCCACTCTTAAGTTTCAGTGCCCCATCTTTGAATCACATCCACGACAGGGTTCACCAATACCCTCTTAGGGGTCTGTTTCCTGCGGGTTTAGTGACCTTGAATAAGGAAAAGGGTTTAGGGTTGGATTAGGCGGATCCGCGAAGCGGGTTCGCTTAATCTAATCCTAAACCCTTTTCCGTCCCGTCTTATGCAGTACCCTACTCTTAAGGTTCAATGCCCCATGTTTGAATCACATCCACGACAGGGTTCACCAATACCCTCTTAGTGTTCAGTTTCTTGCGGGTTTAGTGACCTTGAATAAGGAAAAGGGTTTAGGGTTGGATTAGGCGGATCCGTGAAGCGGGTACGCCTAATCCAACCCTAAACCCTTTTCCGTCCCGTCTTATGCAGTACCCTACTCTTAAGGTTCAGTGCCCCATGTTTGAATCACATCCACGACAGGGTTCACCAATACCCTCTTAGAGTTTAGTTTCTTGCGGGTTTAGTGAACTTGAATAAGGAAAAGGGTTTAGAGTTGGATTAGGCAGAACCGCGTAGCGGGTACGCCTAATCCAACCCTAAACCCTTTTCCGTCCCGTCTTATGCAGTACCCTACTCTTAAGGTTCAGTGCCCCATTTTTGAATCACATCCACGACAGGGTTCACCAATACCCTCTTAGGGTTCAGTTTCTTGCGGGTTTAGTGACCTTGAAAAAGGAAAAGGGTTCAGGGTTGGATTAGGCGGATCCGTGTAGCGGGTACGCCTAATCCAACCCTAAACCCTTTTCCGTCCCGTCTTATGTAGTACCCCTCTTAAGGTTCAGTGCCCTATGTTTGAATCACATCCACGACAGGGTTCACCAATACCCTCTTAGGGTTCAGTTTTTGCTGGTTTAGTGACCTTGAATAAGGAAAAGGGTTTAGGGTTGGATTAGGCGGATCCGCGAAGCGTGTGCGCAAATCCAACCCTAAACCCTTTTCCGTCCTTGAATAACGAAAAGGGTTTAGGGTTGGATTAGGCGGATCTGCGTAGCGGGTACGCCTAATCCAACCCTAAACCCTTTTCCGTCCCGTCTTATGCAGTACCCTACTCTTAAGGTTCAGTGCCCCATCTTTGAATCACATCCACGACAGGGTTCACCAATACCCTCTTAGGGTTCAGTTTCTTGCGGGTTTAGAGACCTTGAATAAGGAAAAGGGTTTTGGGGTTGGATTAGGCGGATCCGCGATGCGGGTTCGACTAATCCAACCCTAAACCCTTTTCCGTCCCGTCTTATGCAGTATCCTACTCTTAAGGTTCAGTGCCCCATCTTTGAATCACATCCACGATAGGGTTCACCAATACCCTCTTAGGGTTCAGTTTCTTGCGGGTTTAGAGACCTTGAATAAGGAAAAGGGTTTTGGGGTTGGATTAGGCGGATCCGCGAAGCGGGTTCGACTAATCCAACCCGAAACCCTTTTCCGTCCCGTCTTATGCAGTATCCTACTCTTAAGGTTCAGTGCCCCATGTTTGAATCACATCCACGACAGGGTTCACCAATACCCTCTTAGGGTTCAGTTTCTTGCGGGTTTAGTGACCTTGAATAAGGAAAAGGGTTTAGGGTTGGATTAGGCGGAGCCGCGTAGCGGGTACGCCTAATCCAACCCTAAACCCTTTTCCGTCCCGTCTTATGCAGTACCCTACTCTTAAGGTTCAGTGCCCCATGTTTGAATCACATCCACGACAGGGTTCACCAATACCCTCTTAGGGTTCAGTTTCTTGCGGGTTTAGTGACCTTGAATAAGGAAAAGGGTTTAGGGTTGGATTAGGCGGATCCGTGTAGAGGGTACGCCTAATCCAACACTAAACCCTTTTCCGTCCCGTCTTATGTAGTACCCTACTCTTAAGGTTCAGTGCCCTATGTTTGAATCACATCCACGACAGGGTTCACCAATACCCTCTTAGGGTTCAGTTTTTGCGGGTTTAGTGACCTTGAATAAGGAAAAGGTTTTAGGGTTGGATTAGGCGGATCCGCGAAGCGTGTGCGCAAATCCAACCCTAAACCCTTTTCCGTCCTTGAATAAGGAAAAGGGTTTAGGGTTGGATTAGGCGGATCAGCGTAGCGGGTACGCCTAATCCAACCCTAAACCCTTTTCCGTCCCGTCTTATGCAGTACCCTACTCTTAAGGTTCAGTGCCCCATCTTTGATTCATATCCACGACAGGGTTCACCAATACTCTCTTAGGGTTCAGTTTCTTGCGGGTTTAGAGACCTTGAATAAGGAAAAGGGTTTTGGGGTTGGATTAGGCGGATCCGCGAAGCGGGTTCGTCTAATCCAACCCGAAACCCTTTTCCGTCCCGTCTTATGCAGTATCCTAATCTTAAGGTTCAGTGCCCCATGTTTGAATCACATCCACGACAGGGTTCACCAATACCCTCTTAGGGTTCAGTTTCTTGCGGGTTTAGTGACCTTGAATAAGGAAAAGGGTTTAGGGTTGGATTAGGCGGAGCCGCGTAGCGGGTACGCCTAATCCAACCCTAAACCCTTTTCCGTCCCGTCTTATGCAGTACCCACTCTTAAGTTTCAGTGCCCCATCTTTGAATCACATCCACGACAGGGTTCACCAATACCCTCTTAGGGGTCTGTTTCCTGCGGGTTTAGTGACCTTGAATAAGGAAAAGGGTTTAGGGTTGGATTAGGCGGATCCGCGAAGCGGGTTCGCTTAATCTAATCCTAAACCCTTTTCCGTCCCGTCTTATGCAGTACCCTACTCTTAAGGTTCAATGCCCCATGTTTGAATCACATCCACGACAGGGTTCACCAATACCCTCTTAGTGTTCAGTTTCTTGCGGGTTTAGTGACCTTGAATAAGGAAAAGGGTTTAGGGTTGGATTAGGCGGATCCGTGAAGCGGGTACGCCTAATCCAACCCTAAACCCTTTTCCGTCCCGTCTTATGCAGTACCCTACTCTTAAGGTTCAGTGCCCCATGTTTGAATCACATCCACGACAGGGTTCACCAATACCCTCTTAGAGTTTAGTTTCTTGCGGGTTTAGTGAACTTGAATAAGGAAAAGGGTTTAGAGTTGGATTAGGCAGAACCGCGTAGCGGGTACGCCTAATCCAACCCTAAACCCTTTTCCGTCCCGTCTTATGCAGTACCCCACTCTTAAGGTTCAGTGCCCCATTTTTGAATCACATCCACGACAGGGTTCACCAATACCCTCTTAGGGTTCAGTTTCTTGCGGGTTTAGTGACCTTGAATAAGGAAAAGGGTTTAGGGTTGGATTAGGCGGATCCGTGTAGCGGGTACGCCTAATCCAACCCTAAACCCTTTTCCGTCCCGTCTTATGTAGTACCCTACTCTTAAGGTTCAGTGCCCTATGTTTGAATCATATCCACGACAGGGTTCACCAATACCCTCTTAGGGTTCAGTTTTTGCGGGTTTAGTGACCTTGAATAAGGAAAAGGGTTTAGGGTTGGATTAGGCGGATTCGCGAAGCGTGTGCGCAAATCCAACCCTAAACCCTTTTCCGTCCTTGAATAAGGAAAAGGGTTTAGGGTTGGATTAGGCGGATCTGCGTAGCGGGTACGCCTAATCCAACCCTAAACCCTTTTCCGTCCCGTCTTATGCAGTACCCTACTCTTAAGGTTCAGTGCCCCATCTTTGAATCACATCCACGACAGGGTTCACCAATACCCTCTTAGGGTTCAGTTTCTTGCGGGTTTAGAGACCTTGAATAAGGAAAAGGGTTTTGGGGTTGGAATAGGCGGATCCGCGAAGCGGGTTCGTCTAATCCAACCCTAAACCCTTTTCCGTCCCGTCTTATGCAGTACCCTACTCTTAAGGTTCAGTGCCCCATGTTTGAATCACATCCACGACAGGATTCACCAATACCCTCTTAGGCTTCAGTTTCTTGCGGGTTTAGTGACCTTGAATAAGGAAAAGGGTTTAGGGTTGGATTAGGCGGATCCGCGAAGCGAGTTCGTTTAATCCAATCCTAAACCCTTTTCCGTCCCGTCTTATGCAGTACCCTACTCTTAAGGTTCAATGCCCCATGTTTGAATCACATCCACGACAGGGTTCACCAATACCCTCTTAGTGTTCAGTTTCTTGCGGGTTTAGTGACCTTGAATAAGGAAAAGGGTTTAGGGTTGGATTAGGCGGATCCGTGAAGCGGGTACGCCTAATCCAACCCTAAACCCTTTTCCGTCCCGTCTTATGCAGTACCCTACTCTTAAGGTTCATTGCCCCATGTTTGAATCACATCCACGACAGGGTTCACCAATACCCTCTTAGGGTTCAGTTTTTGCGGGTTTAGTGACCTTGAATAAGGAAAAGGGTTTAGGGTTGGATTAGGTGGATCCGTGTAGCGGGTACGCCTAATCCAACCCTAAACCCTTTTCCGTCCCGTCATATGTAGTAACCTACTCTTAAGGTTCAGTGCCCTATGTTTGAATCACATCCACGACAGGGTTCACCAATACCCTCTTAGGGTTTAGTTTCTTGCGGGTTTAGTGAACTTGAATAAGGAAAAGGGTTTAGAGTTGGATTAGGCAGAACCGCGTAGCGGGTACGCCTAATCCAACCCTAAACCCTTTTCCGTCCCGTCTTATGCAGTACCCTACTCTTAAGGTTCAGTGCCCCATTTTTGAATCACATCCACGACAGGGTTCACCAATACCCTCTTAGGGTTCAGTTTCTTGCGGGTTTAGTGACCTTGAATAAGGAAAAGGGTTTAGGGTTGGATCAGGCGGATCTGCGTAGCGGGTACGCCTAATCCAACCCTAAACCCTTTTCCGTCCCGTCTTATGCAGTACCCTACTCTTAAGGTTCAGTGCCCCATCTTTGAATCACATCCACGACAGGGTTCACCAATACCCTCTTAGGGTTCAGTTTCTTGCGGGTTTAGAGACCTTGAATAAGGAAAAGGGTTTTGGGGTTTGATTAGGCGGATCCGCGAAGCGGGTTCGACTAATCCAACCATAAACCCTTTTCCGTCCCGTCTTATGCAGTATCCTACTCTTAAGGTTGTTCAGTGCCCCATCTTTGAATCACATCCACGACAGGGTTCACCAATACCCTCTTAGGGTTCAGTTTCTTGCGGGTTTAGAGACCTTGAATAAGGAAAAGGGTTTTGGGGTTGGATTAGGCGGATCCGCGAAGCGGGTTCGACTAATCCAACCCTAAACCCTTTTCCGTCCCGTCTTATGCAGTACCCTACTCTTAAGGTTCAATGCCCCATGTTTGAATCACATCGACGACAGGGTTCACCAATACCCTCTTAGGGTTCAGTTTCTTGCGGGTTTAGTGACCTTGAATAAGGAAAAGGGTTTAGGGTTGGATTAGGCGGAGCCGCGTAGCGGGTACGCCTAATCCAACTCTAAACCCTTTTCCGTCCCGTCTTATGCAGTACCCTACTCTTAAGGTTCAGTGCCCCATCTTTGAATCACATCCACGACAGGGTTCACCGATACCCTCTTAGGGTTCTGTTTCTTGCGGGTTTAGTGACCTTGAATAAGGAAAAGGGTTTAGGGTTGGATTAGGCGGATCCGCGAAGCGAGTTCGCTTAATCCAATCCTAAACCCTTTTCCGTCCCGTCTTATGCAGTACCCTACTCTTAAGGTTCAATGCCCCATGTTTGAATCACATCCACGACAGGGTTCACCAATACCCTCTTAGTGTTCTGTTTCTTGCGGGTTTAGTGACCTTGAATAAGGAAAAGGGTTTAGGGTTGGATTAGGCGGATCCGTGAAGCGGGTACGCCTAATCCAACCCTAAACCCTTTTCCGTCCCGTCTTATGCAGTACCCTACTCTTAAGGTTCATTGCCCCATGTTTGAATCACATCCACGACAGGGTTCACCAATACCCTCTTAGGGTTCAGTTTCTTGCGGGTTTAGTGACCTTGAATAAGGAAAAGGGTTTAGGGTTGGATTAGGCGGATCCGTGTAGCGGGTACGCCTAATCCAACCCTAAACCCTTTTCCGTCCCGTCTTATGTAGTACCCTACTCTTAAGGTTCAGTGCCCTATGTTTGAATCACATCCACGACAGGGTTCACCAATACCCTCTTAGGGTTCAGTTTTTGCGGGTTTAGTGACCTTGAATAAGGAAAAGGGTTTTGGGTTGGATTAGGTGGATCCGTGTAGCGGGTACGCCTAATCCAACCCTAAACCCTTTTCCGTCCCGTCATATGTAGTAACCTACTCTTAAGATTCAGTGCCCTATGTTTGAATCACATCCACGACAGGGTTCACCAATACCCTCTTAGGGTTTAGTTTCTTGCGGGTTTAGTGAACTTGAATAAGGAAAAGGGTTTAGAGTTGGATTAGGCAGAACCGTGTAGCGGGTACGCCTAATCCAACCCTAAACCCTTTTCCGTCCCGTCTTATGCAGTACCCTACTCTTAAGGTTCAGTGCCCCATTTTTGAATCACATCCACGACAGGGTTCACCAATACCCTCTTAGGGTTCAGTTTCTTGCGGGTTTAGTGACCTTGAATAAGGAAAAGGGTTTAGGGTTGGATTAGGCGGATCTGCGTAGCGGGTACGCCTAATCCAACCCTAAACCCTTTTCCGTCCCGTCTTATGCAGTACCCTACTCTTAAGGTTCAGTGCCCCATCTTTGAATCACATCCACGACAGGGTTCACCAATACCCTCTTAGGGTTCAGTTTCTTGCGGGTTTAGAGACCTTGAATAAGGAAAAGGGTTTTGGGGTTTGATTAGGCGGATCCGCGAAGCGGGTTCGTCTAATCCAACCATAAACCCTTTTCCATCCCGTCTTATGCAGTATCCTACTCTTAAGGTTCAGTGCCCCATCTTTGAATCACATCCACGACAGGGTTCACCAATACCCTCTTAGGGTTCAGTTTCTTGCGGGTTTAGAGACCTTTAATAAGGAAAAGGGTTTTGGGGTTGGATTAGGCGGATCCGCGAAGCGGGTTCGACTAATCCAACCCTAAACCCTTTTCCGTCCCGTCTTATGCAGTACCCTACTCTTAAGGTTCAGTGCCCCATGTTTGAATCACATCCACGACAGGGTTCACCAATACCCTCTTAGGGTTCAGTTTCTTGCGGGTTTAGTGACCTTGAATAAGGAAAAGGGTTTAGGGTTGGATTAGGCGGAGCCGCGTAGCGGGTACGCCTAATCCAACTCTAAACCCTTTTCCGTCCCGTCTTATGCAGTACCCTACTCTTAAGGTTCAGTGCCCCATCTTTGAATCACATCCACGACAGGGTTCACCGATACCCTCTTAGGGTTCTGTTTCTTGCGGGTTTAGTGACCTTGAATAAGGAAAAGGGTTTAGGGTTGGATTAGGCGGATCCGCGAAGCGAGTTCGCTTAATCCAATCCTAAACCCTTTTCCGTCCCGTCTTATGCAGTACCCTACTCTTAAGGTTCAATGCCCCATGTTTGAATCACATCCACGACAGGGTTCACCAATACCCTCTTAGTGTTCAGTTTCTTGCGGGTTTAGTGACCTTGAATAAGGAAAAGGGTTTAGGGTTGGATTAGGCGGATCCGTGAAGCGGGTACGCCTAATCCAACCCTAAACCCTTTTCCGTCCCGTCTTATGCAGTACCCTACTCTTAAGGTTCATTGCCCCATGTTTGAATCACATCCACGACAGGGTTCACCAATACCCTCTTAGGGTTCAGTTTCTTGCGGGTTTAGTGACCTTGAATAAGGAAAAGGGTTTAGGGTTGGATTAGGCGGATCCGTGTAGCGGGTACGCCTAATCCAACCCTAAACCCTTTTCCGTCCCGTCTTATGTAGTACCCTACTCTTAAGGTTCAGTGCCCTATGTTTGAATCACATCCACGACAGGGTTCACCAATACCCTCTTAGGGTTCAGTTTTTGCGGGTTTAGTGACCTTGAATAAGGAAAAGGGTTTAGGGTTGGATTAGGCGGATCCGTGTAGCGGGTACGCCTAATCCAACCCTAAACCCTTTTCCGTCCCGTCTTATGTAGTACCCTACTCTTAAGGTTCAGTGCCCTATGTTTGAATCACATCCACGACAGGGTTCACCAATACCCTCTTAGGGTTCAGTTTTTGCGGGTTTAGTGACCTTGAATAAGGAAAAGGGAATAGGGTTGGATTAGGCGGATCCGCGAAGCGTGTGCGCAAATCCAACCCTAAACCCTTTTCCGTCCTTGAATAAGGAAAAGGGTTTAGGGTTGGATTAGGCGGATCTGCGTAGCGGGTACGCCTAATCCAACCCTAAACCCTTTTCCGTCCCGTCTTATGCAGTATCCTACTCTTAAGGTTCAGTGCCCCATCTTTGAATCACATCCACGACAGGGTTCACCAATACCCTCTTAGGGTTCAGTTTCTTGCGGGTTTAGAGACCTTGAATAAGGAAAAGGGTTTTGGGGTTGGATTAGGCGGATCCGCGAAGCGGGTTCGACTAATCCAACCCTAAACCCTTTTCCGTCCCGTCTTATGCAGTACCCTACTCTTAAGGTTCAGTGCCCCATGTTTGAATCACATCCACGACAGGGTTCACCAATACCCTCTTAGGGTTCAGTTTCTTGCGGGTTTAGTGACCTTGAATAAGGAAAAGGGTTTAGGGTTGGATTAGGCGGAGCCGCGTAGCGGGTACGCCTAATCCAACTCTAAACCCTTTTCCGTCCCGTCTTATGCAGTACCCTACTCTTAAGGTTCAGTGCCCCATGTTTGAATCACATCCACGACAGGGTTCACCAATACCCTCTTAGGGTTCAGTTTCTTGCGGGTTTAGTGACCTTGAATAAGGAAAAGGGTTTAGGGTTGGATTAGGCGGATCCGTGTAGCGGGTACACCTAATCCAACCCTAAACCCTTTTCCGTCCCGTCTTATGTAGTACCCTTTTCTTAAGGTTCAGTGCCCTATGTTTGAATCACATCCACGACAGGGTTCACCAATACCCTCTTAGGGTTCAGTTTTTGCGGGTTTAGTGACCTTGAATAAGGAAAAGTGTTTAGGGTTGGATTAGGTGGATCCGTGTAGCGGGTACGCCTAATCCAACCCTAAACCCTTTTCCGTCCCGTCATATGTAGTAACCTACTCTTAAGGTTCAGTGCCCTATGTTTGAATCACATCCACGACAGGGTTCACCAATACCCTCTTAGGGTTTAGTTTCTTGCGGGTTTAGTGAACTTGAATAAGGAAAAGGGTTTAGAGTTGGATTAGGCAGAACCGCGTAGCGGGTACGCCTAATCCAACCCTAAACCCTTTTCCGTCCCGTCTTATGCAGTACCCTACTCTTAAGGTTCAGTGCCCCATTTTTGAATCACATCCACGACAGGGTTAACCAATACCCTCTTAGGGTTCAGTTTCTTGCGGGTTTAGTGACCTTGAATAAGGAAAAGGGTTTAGGGTTGGATCAGGCGGATCTGCGTAGCGGGTACGCCTAATCCAACCCTAAACCCTTTTCCGTCCCGTCTTATGCAGTACCCTACTCTTAAGGTTCAGTGCCCCATCTTTGAATCACATCCACGACAGGGTTCACCAATACCCTCTTAGGGTTCAGTTTCTTGCGGGTTTAGAGACCTTGAATAAGGAAAAGGGTTTTGGGGTTTGATTAGGCGGATCCGCGAAGCGGGTTCGACTAATCCAACCATAAACCCTTTTCCGTCCCGTCTTATGCAGTATCCTACTCTTAAGGTTGTTCAGTGCCCCATCTTTGAATCACATCCACGACAGGGTTCACCAATACCCTCTTAGGGTTCAGTTTCTTGCGGGTTTAGAGACCTTGAATAAGGAAAAGGGTTTTGGGGTTGGATTAGGCGGATCCGCGAAGCGGGTTCGACTAATCCAACCCTAAACCCTTTTCCGTCCCGTCTTATGCAGTACCCTACTCTTAAGGTTCAGTGCCCCATGTTTGAATCACATCCACGACAGGGTTCACCAATACCCTCTTAGGGTTCAGTTTCTTGCGGGTTTAGTGACCTTGAATAAGGAAAAGGGTTTAGGGTTGGATTAGGCGGAGCCGCGTAGCGGGTACGCCTAATCCAACTCTAAACCCTTTTCCGTCCCGTCATATGCAGTACCCTACTCTTAAGGTTCAGTGCCCCATCTTTGAATCACATCCACGACAGGGTTCACCGATACCCTCTTAGGGTTCTGTTTCTTGCGGGTTTAGTGACCTTGAATAAGGAAAAGGGTTTAGGGTTGGATTAGGCGGATCCGTGTAGCGGGTACGCCTAATCCAACCCTAAACCCTTTTCCGTCCCGTCTTATGTAGTACCCTACTCTTAAGGTTCAGTGCCCTATGTTTGAATCACATCCACGACATGGTTCACCAATACCCTCTTAGGGTTCAGTTTTTGTGGGTTTAGTGACCTTGAATAAGGAAAAGGGTTTAGGGTTGGATTAGGTGGATCCGTGTAGCGGGTACGCCTAATCCAACCCTAAACCCTTTTCCGTCCCGTCATATGTAGTAACCTACTCTTAAGGTTCAGTGCCCTATGTTTGAATCACATCCACGACAGGGTTCACCAATACCCTCTTAGGGTTTAGTTTCTTGCGGGTTTAGTGAACTTGAATAAGGAAAAGGGTTTAGAGTTGGATTAGGCCGAACCGCGTAGCGGGTACGCCTAATCCAACCCTAAACCCTTTTCCGTCCCGTCTTATGCAGTACCCTACTCTTAAGGTTCAGTGCCCCATTTTTGAATCACATCCACGACAGGGTTCACCAATACCCTCTTAGGGTTCAGTTTCTTGCGGGTTTAGTGACCTTGAATAAGGAAATGGGTTTAGGGTTGGATTAGGCGGATCTGCGTAGCAGGTACGCCTAATCCAACCCTAAACCCTTTTCCGTCCCGTCTTATGTAGTACCCTACTCTTAAGGTTCAGTGCCCCATCTTTGAATCACATCCACGACAGGGTTCACCAATACCCTCTTAGGGTTCAGTTTCTTGCGGGTTTAGAGACCTTGAATAAGGAAAAGGGTTTTGGGGTTTGATTAGGCGGATCCGCGAAGCGGGTTCGTCTAATCCAACCATAAACCCTTTTCCGTCCCGTCTTATGCTGTATCCTACTCTTAAGGTTCAGTGCCCCATCTTTGAATCACATCCTTGACAGGGTTCACCAATACCCTCTTAGGGTTCAGTTTCTTGCGGGTTTAGAGACCTTGAATAAGGAAAAGGGTTTTGGGGTTGGATTAGGCGGATCCGCGAAGCGGGTTCGACTAATCCAACCCTAAACCCTTTTCCGTCCCGTCTTATGCAGTACCCTACTCTTAAGGTTCAGTGCCCCATGTTTGAATCACATCCACGACAGGGTTCACCAATACCCTCTTAGGGTTCAGTTTCTTGCGGGTTTAGTGACCTTGAATAAGGAAAAGGGTTTAGGGTTGGATTAGGCGGAGCCGCGTAGCGGGTACGCCTAATCCAACTCTAAACCCTTTTCCGTCCCGTCTTATGCAGTACCCTACTCTTAAGGTTCAGTGCCCCATCTTTGAATCACATCCTTGACAGGGTTCACCAATACCCTCTTAGGGTTCAGTTTCTTGCGGGTTTAGTGACCTTGAATAAGGAAAAGGGTTTAGGGTTGGATTAGGCGGATCCGCGAAGCGAGTTCGCTTAATCCAATCCTAAACCCTTTTCCGTCCCGTCTTATGCAGTACCCTACTCTTAAGGTTCAATGCCCCATGTTTGAATCACATCCACGACAGGGTTCACCAATACCCTCTTAGTGTTCAGTTTCTTGCGGGTTTAGTGACCTTGAATAAGGAAAAGGGTTTAGGGTTGGATTAGGCGGATCCGTGAAGCGGGTACGCCTAATCCAACCCTAAACCCTTTTCCGTCCCGTCTTATGCAGTACCCTACTCTTAAGGTTCATTGCCCCATGTTTGAATCACATCCACGACAGGGTTCACCAATACCCTCTTAGGGTTCAGTTTCTTGCGGGTTTAGTGACCTTGAATAAGGAAAAGGGTTTAGGGTTGGATTAGGCGGATCCGTGTAGCGGGTACGCCTAATCCAACCCTAAACCCTTTTCCGTCCCGTCTTATGTAGTACCCTATTCTTAAGGTTCAGTGCCCTATGTTTGAATCACATCCACGACAGGGTTCACCAATACCCTCTTAGGGTTCAGTTTTTGCGGGTTTAGTGACCTTGAATAAGGAAAAGGGTTTAGGGTTGGATTAGGCGGATCCGCGAAGCGTGTGCGCAAATCCAACCCTAAACCCTTTTCCGTCCTTGAATAAGGAAAAGGGTTTAGGGTTGGATTAGGCGGATCTGCGTAGCGGGTACGCCTAATCCAACCCTAAACCCTTTTCCGTCCCGTCTTATGCAGTATCCTACTCTTAAGGTTCAGTGCCCCATCTTTGAATCACATCCACGACAGGGTTCACCAATACCCTCTTAGGGTTCAGTTTCTTGCGGGTTTAGAGACCTTGAATAAGGAAAAGGGTTTTGGGGTTGGATTAGGCGGATCCGCGAAGCGGGTTCGACTAATCCAACCCTAAACCCTTTTCCGTCCCGTCTTATGCAGTACCCTACTCTTAAGGTTCAGTGCCCCATGTTTGAATCATATCCACGACAGGGTTCACCAATACCCTCTTAGGGTTCAGTTTCTTGCGGGTTTAGTGACCTTGAATAAGGAAAAGGGTTTAGGGTTGGATTAGGCGGAGCCGCGTAGCGGGTACGCCTAATCCAACTCCAAACCCTTTTCCGTGCCGTCTTATGCAGTACCCTACTCTTAAGGTTCAGTGCCCCATCTTTGAATCACATCCACGACAGGGTTCACCGATACCCTCTTAGGGTTCTGTTTCTTGCGGGTTTAGTGACCTTGAATAAGGAAAAGGGTTTAGGGTTGGATTAGGCGGATCCGCGAAGCGAGTTCGCTTAATCCAATCCTAAACCCTTTTTCGTCCCGTCTTATGCAATACCCTACTCTTAAGGTTCAATGCCCCATGTTTGAATCACATCCACGACAGGGTTCACCAATACCCTCTTAGTGTTCAGTTTCTTGCGGGTTTAGTGACCTTGAAAAAGGAAAAGGGTTTAGGGTTGGATTAGGCGGATCCGTGAAGCAGGTACGCCTAATCCAACCCTAAACCCTTTTCCGTCCCGTCTTATGCAGTACCCTACTCTTAAGGTTCATTGCCCCATGTTTGAATCACATCCACGACAGGGTTCACCAATACCCTCTTAGGGTTCAGTTTCTTGCGGGTTTAGTGACCTTGAATAAGGAAAAGGGTTTAGGGTTGGATTAGGCAGAGCCTTTTTAGGGTTGAATTAGGGTTGTAAATTATCTTAGGACATCATTGTACATAATTCTATATCAGGTGTACATAACCCATCTAAAGTAGTACTCTGTACATTTTATGTTTTTGACTATTTACAGAAGAACGTTATAGGTTAATTTTGTTGTACGTTTAACAATTTACAATGTACAGTATATAGGTCATTATGTAATGTACATATGTACATATCAGCTGTACATAACCCACCTGAGAATGATTATAAAAGCGTTGATGTTTATATAAATTCTTGTCATGGAGTAATGTTTACATCACTGACTGTTTACATACACACAGCTAAAATAGAATTTTATATTTTCTGTCAACTCTAAAATCTTTAAAAAAGTTCTTATCCCACCTCATAAGATTTATGCATGTTTGACGACGAAAGGCATTGATGTCATTAAAATAATCTTTGTCTGTCCATTTCTCCTTGTCGTGTAATGCATTTATCCACTTCAAGACAAAAACACCACAATCAAATCCATTACTTTGTTGAGCTGCATTTTTGACATACTCCATTGGATTTGTCGTCATTTTTTTGGAGATGTATTCATAGCCGTAGTTTTGAATGATGATTGCGACATTTGTCATTGTTTTGTAGCAAACATCACTTCGTGCTTTGTTACCCTTCCTTTTACTTGAATGCAAGATGTAATTCGTTTTGTCTTCAAAATTACACACAATCAAAATCCAGTGTGATGGTGTGTCAATATGAACTGGGATAAAGATCTGAAAAAGTATACATTTCACAGTTATTGTAATACATATTTTCAACACATAGTAACTTATGTACAACAAAACAGACACTCCTATAACCTTGTACAAATTCCAACATGTGCAACACATAATAACCTATGTACATCAAAACATACACTGTTTTAACTAGGTACAAACTTTGAATATGTGCAAAATATAGTAACTTATCTACATCAAAACAGACATTGTTTTAATTAATGTACAAATTTTAAACATGTGCTACAGACATTAACTTAACTACATCAAAATAGACTGTGCTTTGACAACTTTTGCAACAGATATTAACTTATGTACATCAAAATAGACACTGTTTTAATTAATGTACAAATTTTGAACATGTGCAACAGACATTAATTTATCTACATCAAAGCAGACACTTCTATAACCATGTACAAATTTCAACTGTGTTAATGCTATAAGAGTATATAGATTAGATGGTTATACCTTTTTCAAGAATTTACCATCTTCAGGCAAGTATGATACAGTATAGTATGGCGTTGTCAGAGAAGAGAATATTTCTGGGTTTAATTCCTGTAACAAAGGATACACAATAGGTAAACAACTGTATGATTATGTACCAAAAAAGTACTTAAGTACAGGAATTTTCACATATTTTACACATGATTTTGTAGGAATGAATATTATATCATTCCTCATGAATGTTGCATATATTCCACCTATATCGATTGCCTATTAAAAGAACACTTGTTAGATTGATTTGGCAGCATTTAAATTTATAATATTACTGTAACATTTACCATATCATATAGTTTTTCATTTGGTAATAACAAGGATTGCATCGCCTTTCGGCTTACATTCATCCATTGTGTTTCCATAACCTCTTCCCTGCAAGATAACATAGTACAAATAATCAACAATTTTAAAATTAACTATGATGAAAGAATTAAAAAACATTGGACATGATAGAATATATTACATGTTATATGATTTTAAAATGTTGTCATATGAGTCGTTCTTTTTCTCATTTGCCTTTCCTGCAAAGGTCTTCTTCTTTGTTTCTTTTAAGAATTTTCGAATAATTTCTTCATCACTGAATATATTTTCCACATAGACTTCCGCTGCCCTACTGAGAAAAGTTATAGAACAGTAAATGTTAATGATTTATGCTTTATGTGCAATATATGGTAGTCATATGATAGCATAGTGCAAGTCTATAGCATACAGAAGTTTCCTTGACATTTTTCTTGCATCTTTCAGAATAGTATCTTTCATCTGATTCATGGTGGAGGTTAGTATTTTGTGCCAATACCGCACCTTCATCATCCTTACATACTTATCATATGTAACATTGCTCTGAACATATACATCAATCAATAACACTTATATATGGAAATATAATCAAACATAAAATAGTATCAATGATATAAGTAGAATAATTAAATTTACCGGTTTGAACACTTGGTTAAAAGTATTTTTATTCGCATTGTATATTTCCATGAGCCTCATTGACAAAATACCATTGTCAATTTCCAAATGACGACTAAAATCTGGAATAAATTTCACTATTTGATAGTCTGTCACTTGATTGGCCCATTTGATCTTATTCTTGAATTTTTGAGAGAGATAATTACACTGCAAATATAACAAAGTATTCAACAAAGGTGACATAAATTTCAATGTACAAAAAAGTAAAAACAATACATCAGTGTCCTCACATATTTATCTTTAGCTTCAGAACTGTTCAGTTGGCTGTCACGTTCTTCAGGATACCCAAAGTGAATTACTTCAAATGACTTTGTCATTGAGTTTAAACAGTAAAGAACAATAGATGGTAATTCTGTTGTCCAGAAAAAGACCTTGAAGAAGATTGCACTATTAGTTTACAGAATGAATGAATGAATGAATGAATGGAGGTTATAAGGAGTATCTATTTGTTTACCAATTGCACATCATCCAACTGCATTTCACTTGTAGGAATCTGAAACATTAAAGAAGTATTTAGAAGAGATTCATGAGCCAAAATATATTTACACTGTTGATATTGTTAATGGAATATATAACATTACCACATATTTATCAAATGGAGACATATAAACACGCTTTATGGATGATGGAGATGATAGCTTTTCCAAATCATTCATCAATAATCCCCAAAGACTTAAAATTGGTTCCTCAACATTACTTTCAGACTGTGACATCATCAACATCTGCCTCATTGAAATCTGAATAGTTTCAAACTTAACGAGAGGTTCACTGTAAAATTAAAAAGTATTTAGTGTATTAGTTTTGGTATAGCAATCACTCATATGAAACAATTTTAACTATGACTTTCAAACTATTAGCATTTAAACACATTTTAACAGTGCTTTACTTATGTACATCTGTTGTATGAGTTATAATAAGTTGTAACTTATCTACATCAAAACCGACGCTGGTCTAATAATGTGCAAATTTCACATATGTGCATTACATAGTATCTTACGTACATCAAAACAGGCAGTGCTTTAGCTATGTAAATTAGTTGTTTACCTTGGAGACATATCTGATGCAAATGCATAGTCTGTCACATATTTCTCCTCGGCACTCAGATTGGTTAAAAAGCTGATGTTTCTTTGTATGAAAGGAGACTTGAAAATAGCTGGTATTGCTTGTTTCCTCTTGTATTGTACTTCAATTTCTTTTTTATTCATTTCATCATCTTGCTGAGATGCATTCTCCACTATTTGTGGAGTGACCAAGTTTTCAATAATATCTGGGCTCTTTGGAATGACATTTTTCACAGCACAAGGAGTTTCTAAGTTAACTTTTTCTACTGTATGTGCAGGAGTAGATTCCATGTTCTCCACAAACTCCACAAGCTTTTTATTGAACATTTGTTCAGTAGTATCTTCCACATCCACATTCTTCATATCCACAACTGGCACACTCTTGTAATTGCACACTTGTTCATTTATGATGGGAGTTTTTTCTTTATCCACATTTTCCACATCTTCATTTATCTGAGGTGTAACTTGAGGGTCAGAATACATGTCAAGGTTAATATCTTGACTGAGTTGATAGCTCTCATCTGAGTTCAACAAACTGTATCTTGGCATCATTGGGTCTCTCTCCTTCTTCTTCTTCTTCTTCTTCTTCTTCTTCTTCTTCTTCTTCTTCTTCTTCTTCTTCTTCTTCTTCTTCATCTTTGGTACCTCATTCTTTTTTGGCAGAAACAACTTATTCTACTATCTGATCTAACATCTCTAATACGTGTGGAGTCAGTTCTTCTAGACCAAAGTCTGTATCTGAGAAGGTAGGGAAGTCCTTTTGACAAGTAGAAGGTATTTTGCCTTCTTCTTTTGTGTTGTCATCATTGACAACTTGTGATGCAATATTAGTAACATCCTTCCATTTATCTCCAGATTCTAAGCAGTAAAAGATGAAAAATAAATACTGTATATAAGTTATAATTACACAACACATAGTAACTTATGTACATCAAAACAGACACTTTTTTAACCATGTATAAATTTCAATATGTGCAACACATAGTAACTTATCTACATCAAAACAGACACTGTTTTAACCATGTACAAATTTCAATATGTGCAACAAATAGTAACTTATATACGTCAGAACAGACACTGTTTTAACCATGTACAAATTCCAAAATGTGCAACACATAGTAACTTATGCAACAGATATCAACTTATGTACATCAAAATAGACAGTTCTATAAACATGTACAAATTCGAACATGTGCAACAGATAGAAAATTAAATATAAAAAAAATATTACCATTCTCTTTTGACGGCTGTTCTCTTCTCGTTTCTACAAGTTTGTTTATAAAATCATTTGCCAAATTTTCGAAGTCTAGTAGTGGTTTGCATTGGGGGGAGGCAACTTTTGCAACTTTTATCGCATCTTTGAACCCCCTGAAAGACTTTGAGAACTGACAAGATTTGTTGATTAAATTTTGCACCCAGTGTATTGCTTTCTTTGGCTCATCATTATCATCTTTTATTTCCTCCTCCCCTTTCACTAGCTTCTCTTTTTCCATTATGGAAGAAACATTTACAGTATAGGTTTTAGAGTTATCCACCTTGTACCAATCAACCGGTTGTAATGGGATAACCAAACCATTACCAAATGTACCCGATTTCTTTTCTTCGTCCATTATTCTCTTTGAAATGGACTCTTGTGTCCAGAACAACATTGTCGGGAAAGAACGAACAGGTGTGCTGTTTCTGTAACACATTCTTTGCAGATATATGAACACAAAGACCATTATAGGTCCACCAAAGCACTTGTTTCTCTCTACTGTGGTCATCTTCCACAAATCAACGGCCTCAATGAAAGCATCAAGGCAAAATTTGCACCAATTAAAGGTAGGTACTAATGACAAGTCGACTAAAGACTTCAATATCTTTAAGCTTGGGGTTACAGAACACCTACCCGCTATAAAAATAGAGCAAAGATAAACAATGAAGTTCCTCTTGAATTGATCCCCCCCTTCCGTCTGTGTTTTTTTTTGGTGAAATGTAAGTGATTATATTCATCCAAAAAATATACAATGAGAGCATATACTGTACAATCGAGTATCAAGATAGAAAAAAAGACCCAAAATTACAACAGAACAAACTATAAGCAGCCCAAGCCGTGAGGCCTAGCAGTCAAAGCCAATTCTACGAAGGTAATTACGGTCTTCATGAGTTATATCATCCGCGTTCTGTATTTTAATTCGACTTTTAGTCTCCGATATGATTTGCCTCGCCACATTTTCCGGTCTAGAAATAATTCCTTCAACTCGAGCTTTGTTGCGTTGATTCCATACGTGATAATATGAAGCCATCAGAAGACAGGCTTTTGCCTTCCATTGTATCGATCCATCAGCATTATCAATAGATTGATCCATGTTTGGCATCCATCCAGTACTATCTGCAATGATCATCAGCACTCTTTTACTATAGGAACAATCAAAGAAAAGGTGAGTGACCGTTTCTTCATTTGCATAGCATAACCAGCAACGGTCATCATCACAGCATCCAAACTTGCGAAGCTTCGATTTAGTATTGATTCCCTTTTGAACAATAATCCACGCAATTAGGCTGTGTTTCTGAATGTTCCAAGTATTCCATACAGCAGTCGTCCATGAGGGTCTTGCAGGTTGTGGGCATAGCCATTTATACCCACTTCTAGTCGAGTATCCCTTCTCATCCAGGAGCCATTTCCCATTATCAAATCCGTCCTTCAATCTGTCCTTAACCTTGCAGATCATCTTCCATCCCCAAGATGCATCTTTGGGCGGGCAATAGTCATGCCAGGACCCCGTTTTTATATATAAAGTCGAGACCCATTTTATCCATAAGCTGTCCCTCTTCGCATATATCCAACTAACGAGCTTCCCTATGGTCGCAATATTGCATTCACCAGGTTTTTTTATACCCAGTCCACCCATACCCTTAGGAGAAGTAACAGTTTCCCAAGCAACAAGGGGCACCCTCCTATATTCCGCACTTCCGTCCCATAAGTAATTTCTACATATGGCCTCAATTCTCTTGATTACGTGTTTCGGGAGTAGAAAAATGCTTGCCCAATAATTGTGGAGTGTATTGAGCACAGAATTAATTAACGTGACCGGACCAGCGTAGGACAATTTGCGAGCCCCAATACTTCTAATACGTGCAATGATTTTCCCCGTGAGAATGTTGCATTCTGTCCTACTGATTTTGCCAGGCTGCACCGGCACCCCCAGGTATCGGAATGGTAAATCCCCTTTTTTTATGCGTGTGACCTGCCAAATGTCAACTATAACCTGCTCTTGAACACCACAGTAGTAAGCCTCCGACTTATCCTTATTCACTTTAAGACCCGAGGTTTGAGAAAATGTGGATAGCGCACGCATGCATAAGTAGCATGATAGATGCAACTTCACCTTTACAGAACATAAGTAGATCATCCGCAAAAATTAGATGTGTGAGTTTTAGTTCCTTACATTGGGGATGGTATCGAAAAGGCCAAGTCGAGGTGGCGTAAGCAATAGTCCTTGTAAAATACTCCATACACAGGGTGAAGATGAGTGGTGATATGGGATCTCCCTGTCGAAGACCACGCTTGCCTTTGAAAAAACCAAACGGGCTTCCATTGAGAACAATAGAATAAGAGGTGGTGGTAATGCATTCCATAACCAAGTTAATTAACTTATCAGGGAAATTTAGCTTCTTCATCATGTCCTCCACAAAGGCCCACTCGATGGAGTCATAAGCCTTCTGAATATCTAGTTTAAACATACATCTCGAAGTGGCATTCTTCCTCTTGTACATCTTTACCAGGTCTTGACATATTAGGACGTTTTCGATAATCGATCGCCCCTTAATGAACGCTCCCTGACTGCCATGGACTATATGCGGCAGAACAGCAGTCAGTCTGTTACATAGAAGCTTAGAAATGACCTTGTATATCACATTAAAACACGCAATTGCTCTAAATTGTGACACATTTTCCGGACGATCATTTTTGGGGACAAGTGTGATATTCGTGGCATTGATTTGTTTCAGTAGCTTTCTATGTTGGAAGAAATCCTTTATCGCCCCACTTATATCTTCACCCACTATTCCCCAAGCATCCTTGTAGAGCGAACTCGAGTATCCATCCGGGCCTGGGGCTTTATCCCCCGGATTACTAAAAACCGCTCTCTCAATCTCCTCATTGCTGACAGGCGGAAGAAGCGAGATATGATGTGAACTATTTCATATAGGGCCTTGAACTATAATAGAGTCCCGAACATGCTACACTTGCTTCGTATGACCCAACAGTTCCTGATAATAAGTCATAAAAGCGTTTTCTATACTTTCAGTGTCAGTGCAATCATTTCCTGTGACATCTTTAATATGATTTATCTTGTTTCTATTCAATCGTTGCCTAATCACTTGGTGGAAGTATTTTGTATTTGAGTCTCCTTCTTCCAACCATTTCGCTTTTGCCTTTTGCGCAAGATAACTGTCACGAGCCTTGGTCATATGCTTTAGTTCCTGTACAATTCTTCTGTCTTCATCCACTAGAGACATAGAAGGGGAAGAATTAGCAATCTGCTGCTGTATGGTGGACAGCTCCCTAGCAAGCTCTTCTACAAGCACTTCAATGTCAGAGAAATGGGATCTATTAAGCTCCTTCAGATCCTTCTTTAGACTCTTCAGTCTTTTAGTCACACAGAACATTGGAGTGCCCTGTATTGTAGTATCCCACCCAGCCTTAACTATGTGATGAAACCTCGGGGACATACTCCACATATTGAAGTACTTAAAACTACTCGGTCTCCACTCAATCGGTCCTCCCTTATTGACTGTACATGGAGAATGGTCGAATAACCCCTCCGGATGGAAATGAGCTTGATATTCAGGAAAATCATCCATCCATTCCTCATTGACAATAAATCTATCCAGTCTGCTGTATTTTCTCGTATCGGTCTCATGTTTGTTAGTCCATGTAAACTAGGCCCCTGTTGCCTTGATATCATTCAATCCGCAGTGACTCAAACAATCGATAAATTCATCCATATCGCTTTGCTTAGTCTGCGCCCCCAGTTGCTCATCAGGAGACAATACAGTATTGAAGTCCCCACCAACGGCCCAGGGCCCATGTACAGAATGGGCTATATCTTCCAATTTATTCCAAAGGGCTCTTCTATCCACACCCTCATTAAACGCATATACTAAAGTATAATGAAATTGCTGGTTATTCCCAATAATCTTTTCCTTACAATGAACATGCTGCGGGCTATACTCAAGGGGGTCACATCATATAGAATCGGATTCCATAGAACTCAAACCCGTCCTCCAGGGTGAGTGTGTGTGTTCGTAGTTACACTCCAGCCCTCAAGCATCTTATTCATAACCTTGCTAGTATTGACAGCTTTTATTTTTGTTTCAATCAACCCAAAGAGACCAACATCTTTTTTTTAAGGAATAACTTCACATCTCTTTATTTATTAATACTATTGAGGCCCCAAACATTCCAAAATCCGAGTATCATTAGAAGAATATATATTAGGGGTAACAGATTCTAGACCAACACTTAAATTATTCACCTTATCAGGCTGAGCAACCTCCACTTGTGACGTTACAGTAACAATTGCATCAGCATAGGTTTTGGTAGCATTTACACTACCAGTATTAGGAAGTGTGATAGTAGGTCTCTGAGGCGGATTTGCTGCTTGTTTCGGCTTCCAAACCTTCACCTACTTGGGCACAGGTCCTGGCTTCCCTTTCCTACATGTAGCAGCCTCATGACCCAAGTTATTACATTTAGAGCATAGGATCGGCTTCCATTCATACTCAATCTTTACCAATTCAATCTTTCCCACAACATTTCTGAATTTGATGTTATCATGAAACTGTTGTCCTACTGTCACTTCCACTAGAGCCCTGGCATAACCCACCCTAGTTTTCTCAGAAGTAGTAGCATCCAAATGGATAAACTTACCCGCTAGACCTTCAAGTTTTGGGAGGCGATTCCCCCAATATTGAAGGGGCGGATTATGAAGTCTAACCCATGTCGGAACAGTCTTAACATCCTCCTTTTGCAAATCAACATTCGGAGCCCATGGTTTAACCACCATAGGCTTGTTATCAAACATGTGAGTCCCTGCCTGGATAACAATCTCCCTGGCCTTCGAGTCCTTGAATCGTACCAAGAAGATACCATTAGGAAGGAACGAAACTTTGTCGATACCATGCTTTCCCCAGATTCGTTGGACAAATCCCTTGATGACCTCCCAAGGAGGGTTCGCCCCCAGTATATAGCAATACACAGCGTTTGCCCAAAATTCCTCTTCCTCTTTCGTGTCATCATCAGGTAATTGCAGGAGTACATCCTCCTTCTCCATACTCTCAACTACATTTTTCGTTGCAGATGCACCAGTTTTCTTATGACCCCTCTATGTTATCCACAGTCCATTAGCATTATTATGGTCATTCCTATCGTCATCTCCAAAGTCAAGTCCAGGTATACCCTGGATCTCATGCATAGGTCTAGTTCGTGTCTCATTCTCAACATCAGGGCCTCGCATGATCAAGGTATCATCTTTCTCAGGAGTAATCTTGGCAGGAGTCTTCCTCATAGGGCCCTTTCCATCCGTACTGGTAGTCTTCTTCTTCGTTTTTGAGGCGGAATTCCGAGCCATGGAGACGCCGCAAAACCGCCGTAGAAAATCGCCGCAGATCGCCTTAATTATTTAGGGTTTTCATTTCTAAGGATTGCAACACATTGTTTGTTAGCACGTATTGTAACACATTGTTTGTTATCTTGGAACCTTTAAACTGTTCCTTGAACTCATCAACTAATTGATTATATTCAACATCCTTGTCATCATATGATGCTAATACAATATCATTTGATCCCATAGGAAGCCCGGTTGCTATGTGTACATCCAAATTCGTAACCTGAAGTGTCCTACCTTTATATGATGACGAATCAGGGTCAAAATTGGAAACAAGCCAATGACCAAGTTTGGCTAGGACTTCTCCTACATTTAGAAAAATTATATCCCCGAACCCCAATTCCTTAATATCTTCAATTTGCTTCTCTAACAGATTTCTTACAAATTTAAACAAACTTTCAAGGGACATCCTTGTGGTCAATGATAGGAGTTCATTCACTGCATGTAGAACCCTCTTCCTTCTAGTTTTTGTAGGTTTTGTAGGCTTATTAATGACAGCTGTAAATTTGAGTGAGCAAAACAGATTTAAATGATATGTATAGAGGGCATACGTAACATGTTCAAGTTCTAAGAACAGATAATTAAAACAACTAATGTACATACCTACAATTGCATCTAACAGTAAGTGTAATTGCGATTTCGGTGTCTGAAAACTACAATCCTTAGAATCATCAGAATTGGGAGCATCCTTAGAATCATCCTTAGAATCATCGTTTACTTCTACCCGTCTCTTTTTACATGCAACTATATATAATTAACGAAAAATCAATATGCATCATTTACATTGAGAGTATGGGGTTCAATACGGAGTACTGTATAAGTTTATATACCTTCGATCTTATGAGCAGCTTCCCTCTTTGTTCCGCTTTTCTCCCAATTTGTTTTCATCTTTTTTGTTAACCTAATTAACGTCAAATAAAAATAAGAACAGAGATAACTGAGTACCTATATTGCATAAGTTGAATAATCATCGATACTTGAATCCACACGAACGCAGTAAAACCGTATTTAAACCTAGATCGGAATTAATTGCATACTGCTACTATTATTTTATACCAATCTTCAAAAAATTGTTTCAAAAAACAACAATATAACACACAGTACCGCAATGTCGAAGGTAATCGGAAAAGATAAGCTAGAATAAACTTACAGTACTGAATTGTTGAAGATAATCCGGGGAAGATCTTAAGAGATCTCTTTCTTTTTTTCTTTTTCTTTTGTGGCTATGAAGTAGGTCAGATACCAATTTCGAGTATTCTTTTTTGGGTTTTAATTAAATAATAAACGGGCTCCTGTTAAGATACGGAGTACTATGTTCGAGTATTCGATTTATAATGCTGTTATGTTCATTGAAAATAAGACAGATTCTAAGTATATAAGATATTATATTTTGTACATAAGTGTACTGGAAAACATAAGAGATAAATACTTTTAGTGTACATAATATAGAATTTAGCGAACATAAATTAATTATTTAAATATCAAATTCTAAGTATATAAAACATTATATGTTGTACATACGTTTATAGTAAAACATCACTACTTTAAGTGTACTTAACGTAGATTGTAGTGTACATAGCGATAGTTGAACACAATAGAATGGCTTGATAATCTTTAAACTACATTTATGAAGTACAAAATAAAGGCAAATATCATCCTTCAAAAAAAAAGCCAAATATCAAGCTTATTTAAACGTTATACAAAAACATAAGACATGACTATTTTAACCATACTGCATACATAATACTTTAAATGTACTTTGTCAGTTCAACATAATACAAGTAGTTTAAATGTACATAACATAAAATTTAGCATACATATGGATCAGTTCAACATAATTGGTTGCCTTGATGATCTTCAAACTAGATTTATGATGCACAAAATAAGGCAAAGATCAACTTTACCGGTAAACACTCCTTCCACCAAACAACGTTTTGTATGCTTCTTGTGTGAAGTTTACTATCTACAACACATATTTCGTCCAAGGTTATCTTAGAGATGTTCCTTGTACATATTTGTATTTTGATGCGTACATAACATATCTAATGATAAACAAATAATCCATTGATTGCCATTTTCATATTAATAGATCGTCTATTACAGTAATATAACTAATTCTACATACAATTAAAATAAGATCTCATATTTTTCCTTAACACTGAAATTTGTCAAATAGTTCTTTTCCCACTTCAAAAGATCCAAGCACGTTTGACGTCTAAATTCTTTGATATTTCTAAAGTATGATTGATCTCTCCATTTCTTCTTGTCATGCAATGCCTTTATCTATTTCATAACAAAGACACCACAATCAAATTCATTGTCTTGCTTCGCTGCATTTTTAAACGATTCCACTTGAAATTTTCCCATTTCTTTGGAAATTTGTTCATAGCCAAGGTAGTTTTGTAAAATGTTTGAAACATTATATACTACTTTTTTCAACATCCTTTTACCTTTTTCTGTAATACTTCGTCTTGCATGAATCGAGGATGTAATTCTTTTTCTCTTCTAGATCACAGCCAAGTAAAATCCAATGATCCGGCTCTTGGGTGTGAATTGGAACAAAGATCTGAAAATTTACACATTTCACAGTCATAAACAGAGTTTTTTTATAGTTATTATCGTCAACTTTTAATACTATAATCATTGGGTGTACCTTTCTCATAGATTTCGTATCATGAGGCATGTATGATACAGTACAGTACGGAGTATCAAGAGAACTAGTGATCTTTGGGTCTAATTCCTGAAACAAAAGATAAGCATCAAATAAACAACTGTAACCTTACATACCGAAATTAAGTACACCAATTTTATATACTTACCCCTGCCTTTGTTGGAAAGAATACGACATCCTTCCTTCCTAATGTGGTATAAATTCCATACAAATCTATCGGCTATTAAAATTTAGAAGCATTTGAATTTATAAGATTAAAACTTGTTAGAGATTTTCTTACCATATCGAATAATTCATCATCTGTAAATAACAATGCTTGCATATCTACGCGGCTTAAATACATTCATTCAGTTTGTATAACGTTTTCACTGTAAAATAACACACAACGTGGGAGTAATAATCTTAAAATTAATTAATTATGATGAATGATTTCAAAAACAATGGAAAGGGTAGAATGTATTACCTATTATATGATCGTAGCATGGCATCGTATTCTTTCTGCTTGTCCTCTAATCACTCTCCAGCAAAATTCTTTTTCGTTACTTTTTTCAAGAAATTTTGAACTATATGAGCATCGCTGTATTTTTTTGTTGTTAAATTTTCCACTTTGCAGCTGATAAAAGTCATAGAACAGAATATGACTTTGTAATCGAAATAATATATAATAATTTATGTATGTCAAATTATGACTTATCAACAGTAAGTTATCAGATACATACAACATTTTTTTTGCCTCCTTCAACACAGTATTCTTCAGCTCATTCCTGTCTGAAGTTAGTATTTTGTGGCAATACGACACCGTCATCATCTTTACGTAATCATCGTATGAAATGGTGGACTGCACATATACATAATCATTACACATGATAACATTAGTATATTGGAAAATAATAAGATATAGATTAGTATCAGTGATAAATGTGTTGTGATTTTTAACTTACTGGTTTGAACTCTTCTGCATAATTGTCTTTATTGCCTTTGTATGTTTCAATGATTCTCATTGAAAGAATGTCATTGTTACTTTCCAAATCTTTAGAGAAATCTGGAATATATTCGATCAACTCATAGGTATCAAACTCATTCACCCATTCGATTGTATGTTCGAAATGTTCCTTCAAATAAACATTCTGAAAATATAAACCAATAGGCCAGATAACATAAATTTTAATGTACAAAAGAGCACAGACTTATATATAAATGCCTAAAATTTTAATGAACAAAATAACAAAAACATAGAATGTGTAATGTTAATGCCTAGAGTATGCTCACATATAACATTTTAGCTTCAAGACCATAATCTTTGCTGTTAATTCCTTCATGAAACCCAAAATGAATCATCTCAAATTTCTTCGAGATTGAGTTTGCACAGTAAACAACATAACCTGCTGAATATCTATAGCAGAAAAGTGCCTTGAAAAAAATCACATTATTAGTTCTCACAATGAATGAATGATTAAATAAATAAATAAATAAATAAGAGTTATAAAGAATATCTTTTTGATTACCAGTTGTACATCATTAACGTCCATTTCACTTGTGGGAACCTGAAACAATGTAGTGATTGTTTAGAAGAGAATCACGAGTGAAAATAGTTTTTATCATATGTGAATGGAATACATAACATTACCTCATATTCTTGATAAGGAGACATATACACACGTTTTATAGATGATGTCGGTGATAGCTTTTCCAAATCATTCATCAATAGGGACCACAAATTTAAAATTAACACATTGATTCGGGTATCACAGGTTGCCATCATCGACAGGTCCCCCCTTGAAAGTTCAATGTTTCCAAACTTAAACAGAATATCCCTGAAAAATTAAATTATTTAGTGTACTAGTTTTGCTATACCTGGTATGAATCTTATGTACAAAATATATTAATTATGTACATCAAAACAGGCACTGCTATAACCATGCACAAATTTATATCAAGTTATGTACATCAAAATAGACGGTGCTTTGACAATGTACAAATTGTGAACATGTGCAACAGATATCAACTTATGTACATCAAAACAGGAACTGATATGAAACTTGTTTAAAAGTTTAATGAGACTTACTGCAAAGACTTTCCTGGTGCAAATACATTGTCTGACACATATTTCTGCTCAGCTTTGAGAGAGGTCAAACAGCTGATGTTCCTATTAATAAAAGAAGATTTGAAAACTGCTACATTTCCTTGTTTTCCCTTTTGCTGTGCTTCAATCTCTTTTTTTTCAAGTGTATCAATTTCCTTGTTTTGATTTGTAAGAGATTCCAAATCCACATTTACAACATCATCAACAGAAGTTTCCAAATCCACATCAACACTTTCCACAGTATGTGCATTCAAAAAATCTTTGTCTTCTACAGAAATAATTCACCGTCATTCTTGATAGGAGTAGAAATAGGAGCATCTGTACAGATGTCTTTTGCAGCATCAACATTTTCCACAGTGTCCGCATCGAACACATCTTCATTTTCCTCGAAAATAATTTCACTGTCATTCTTGACAGGACTAGAAATAGGAGTATCTATGTTCATGTCTTCTGCAGCATCAACATTTTGCACTGTTTCCGCATTTAACACATCTTCATTTTTCTCAGAAATAATTTCACTGTCATTCTTGACAGGACTAGAAATAGGATTATCATGAATATTAATGTCTTCTGCAGTATCAACATTCAACACATCTTCACTGTCATTCTTGACGGGACTAGAAATAGGATCATCATGAATATTGAAGTCTTCTGCAGTATCAACATTCAACACATCTTCACTGTTATTCTTGTCAGGACTAGAAATAGGATCATCATGAATATTGATGTCTTCTGCAGTATCAATATTTTCCAGAAGTAGTAGAGTATTCATTTCATCTATCTTCTCCTTTTCAAGATCAGTCTTTTTCAAAGAAGTAAGATCTTTTGCCATCTTATGTATCATATCCAGTATTTGTGGATTCTTTTCATTTTCTTCCTCCTCACCTATTTTGAAGCAAAAGATGAAACATAAGTACTATATTCGACATATTATAACAAATGAATGGGGATAAAACCAATTGACGAAAAATTCTTACCAAATTCTTCATCTTTTGTTATTGTTACAAGTTTTGCAACAAAATCACTGGTCAACATTTCCAATTTTGTTATTGGTTTGCATTGAGGGGAGGCAAACTTTGCAACATTTATAGCATCTTTGAACCCCTTGAAATTTTTTGTGAATTCAACAGATTTCAACATTAAACTTTGTAACCAATCTCCTTCTTCCTTTCCCTCTTTGTTCATACTTTCCTTTACTTCCTCCCCCTTGTACCAATCAAGGGACTGTAATGGGATAACCAGACCATTACGAAACGTACCCGATTTCTTTCCTTCGTCCATTATTCTCTTTGAAATGGACTCTTGTGTCCAGAACAACATTGATGGGAAAGAACGAACTGGTGTGCTGTTTCTGTAATGCATTCTTTGCAAATATATGAACACAAAGACCATTATAGGTCCATCAAAAAACTTCTCTTTCTCTGCTGTATTCATATTCCATAAATCAACAGCCTCAATGAAGGCATTAAGGCAAAATTCGCACCAATTAAATGTAGGTACCAATGACAAGTCGACTAAAGACTTCAATATCTTAAAACCTGGAGTGAAGAACTGGTACCTTGTATAAAATAAGAACAAATATAAACTATAAAGTTCTTTTTGAATAGATCACCTCCATCCTTTTGATTACTAAGGATGGATTTCAATGCAGGGGCCGTAACCTTTGACCCTTCAAATTGATTCTTACATTCATTAAGAAGTTTTCTGTATTCCATGGATTGGTCATCATACGATGCAAGGACAATCTTATTTGGTCCCATACGAAACCCAGTTGCAATATGTACATCCAGATTTGTCACATCAAATGTATTATCTTTAAATGTGGTTGAATCAGGGTTGATATTTTTAACAAGCCAATGAGCAAGCTTGGACGGGCCTTCTTTTACTTTTAGATCAATTAAATCCCCAAACCCTAATTCCTTAATATCTTCAATCTGTTTCTCTGACATATCATTTAGAAGTTTAACCAAACCGTCAGGGGACATGCGTGTCTTCAATGATGACAGTTCGTTCGTTGCATGTACAACTCTCTTCCTCCTAGTCTTTGTAGTTTTCGGAGCAATACCTATAAATTGTATGTTCATAAAGCATTACACAATGCACATAACTTCAAACACAAATTGTATTTAAATTTTTAAAGCTATACTAAATAAAAAAAGTTCTTTTCAAACAATTTTGAAACATAGTAGTCTATTTAATGAATATACCTTTATCTGCGTCTGTTATCAAACATAATTGTTTGTCTGGTGTTTCTTCATAATTATCAGAATCTGCATCCTTTTCTTCAGTTCGCCTCCTTTTACATTCAGCTACGAATAAAGAACACCAAATCAGTATAATTTCATTGTACATAATTTAAATTGTACACAAATACCTTAAATTGTACATAATTTAAATTGTACCTTTCTCCTTTTTATCAGTTTTCCTCTTTGGTGCAGTCTTCTCCTGATTTGATTTCATCTTGTCTCGTGAATTACTTAACCCTAATTTTCAACAAAATCACTCTAAAAATCAAAAATATAACACACAAAACTGCATATGTACTTTATAAGTAACGCGAATAAAAGACCTAATCTCCAAAGAATAAAAGATTGCAATTTTAGTTTACTGTAAATTTCACAAAATCGTTCAAAAAACCAGTAGTTATGGCATACAAAGAATCAAGAACATAGTACTCACCAAAGAATCGTTGAAGATGATCGATAGAAATTACTCCGTACTTGATTTTTCAAATTGTGTGTGAAGTGATGTTCTTTTTTAGTATAATTATGCAATAGTTGTGAAGTGACTGTTGAAGTGATTATAGGAATTCTCAGTAGTTATTTCCAAAGTCTTAATACGTCATAGTTTCACCTAGGGTAGTGGAATACTGAGCAATTACTATATTTCAAAATAATGTGTCTAATACCGAGTACTTTATTATTATTATTATTATTATTATTAACGTTAATATTTTATACACTGTATTTTAAACTATGTATATCCTACGTATCTATTATATACACTGTATGTGTAATAAGCACTTCCATGCTTTGAATAAGAAATCATACAAAAAGCTTTTATACGGGTAGTTTTGTCAATACATAATGTACATATGTACATCAAAGCAAACATTTCTATAACCATGTACAAATTCCAACATGCGCAACATATAGTAACTTATGTACATCGAAACAGACACGGTTGTATATATATAAAAAGCTTTTATACGGTTATATTAAAAATAATGTACATATTGAAACAAGTACATATTAGTCATCAATACATAATGTACATATTTAAATATCAACTGTACATATTAGTCATAGTAATAACCAAGAACAAGGTTGTACATATTTCTATAATTGTTGTACATAACTTATCTAGTTACATATTACTGGAATCAAATCATAAGTTGTTCTAATTACATTTATGGGGCAGTTGAACACAATTATATACACATATTACATTTGTAAACTATGTATATCATATCTATTATATACACTATATGTGTAATAAACTTTTACATGCATTTAGACCCAGCAAACAGATCGGGTTGTATCCTGTTTGTGTTTGTGTCATTGGTAAACGGGTCATGAAACCCTTAACCTTATTTATTCTTATATGGTTAGTTTATGCATAGTATATAGATCAATACATAATGTACATACTTACACATCAGCTGTACATATTAGTCATAGTAATAACCGAGAACATGGTGTACATATTTCTATAATTGTTGTACATAACTCATCTAGTTACATATTACTGGAACCAAATCATAAGTTATTCTAATTAGTTTTATGTTTACTGAAGTACTAATAATCCGTCAAACATAGCCTTATGTACAAATACATATAAAAACGCGTGATTAGTAAATAATTTTATAACAAGTGTACATAAGTTCAAATTAACTTGAGATTCATCTTTCATATAGTTCAAACATTACATATATAAGGAAAAAACAAAATACACTTATACATCTGGATAAAAATTTGTTGGCTCAAACAGATATTCAGCAAAGGTAGATGATCGACGAAATTCTTCAGGAGAAGAACCATGAAGATGAACTACATCTTCTGGAGATGCAAGTCGAAGTTGCATATAGTGTAGCATATCTCTACAAAGCAGATCATCAGTCATATAAAATCTGCATTGCTTTAACAACAAGACACCTTTCCTATGAAGAGAAAGTAATCCATTCTCAATGCTTGCATGCACACTCATACTGTACTCCATTTCTAAAAGAAGAGAATGAGGATGTGCCAAAAGTATTTGAGCCCACCTCTTGCAAACAAGAGTCAATTTTGCAAACTCTTCCTTTCTAAAAGTAGGGTTGAACCTTCTGAAAATTATTTCCATTATATTTTCATTTACAAAAACCTTTTCAAGTGATTCAACATATGGACTAGAAATAGGTCCATAAGAATCGGTAAATATATAAGGCAACATCTCCTTCTTTTGAGAAGCAAACCACAGTTTATGTGGTTGCCTAATATCGTATATCTTTCCATCACATGTAATATTCATTTTTTGTTGAGAAAGGAAGAGAGAAAAAGGGATAAAGAGATAGATGCACAAGTAACTCTGAAGAGAATTTGAGATAGAGAGGGAAATAGAGAAACAAAGAGACAAATTAAGTATTTGTTGAGAATGTGGGATTTTATAGCACAAGTTTTTAGAATATGGGATTATGTACACAAGTTTTTATACCACAAGTTTTTAATAACCTGATAATAAGCTTTTAATCTTCTGAAACAGATTATGTGCGACAAAACAGAACGTAGTACAAAAATTTGAAAATTTGTTTTTTGTTTGAATAGATTAATGTATAAGACAATGATTTACCAATGTATAAAATGCATTAAATGTAGTACATAAATTCACACAATTATCTGTACACACATAAATTTAGGTTTAACCATTCAAATTCTGGATTCTATTAGACATAATTATTCACTTTGGTAAATGAGATATTTGATGGGTGAATTAAAATGTGTCTTAGTCTCCTATGAGATGGTCTCACAATACGATTATTGTGAGACCTCTCACATAGGCGCATTTTATTATTTTAATAATCTCCTCCCATGTGAGAGATCTCAAAATAATCGTATTGTGAGAACGTCTCATATGAGATTTTGTGGCAATAAATAAATATCTCAAAAATGCATAAGTAATAATTACCATCTATATATACTCCTCAAGTTAGGATTGAGAACAGTTAAAATTTCAAAATTGTAAAAAAAAAAAAAAAAAGTCCCAAAAAATGTATGTAGAACTGATGTACCCTCCTAAATGCATAATTGCAAATTTACCATTTGAGTGGGTTGATAACAGGGTTACCAGTAGATCACTAACTGGGTTACAAAACAGGTTAATTTGCTTCAACATCAAATACATATTCATTTACTAGAACAAATCATGATTTATATACACTGTCTTTTAAACTATGTACATCATATTATACACACTGTATTGCGTAATACTCTATAAACACTTACACGCATTGAATAAGAAATCATATACAAAGCTTCTACACTGATTGCTTTGTCGTACATAGATTAATACATACTGTACATATTTACAAACTAGTAGATCACTAAACGACTTAAGAAACAGGTTAATTAACTTGGGTTATCCGGTGGAGAAGATAATGCTAAAGTGGGTTTCTGGTCCAAATGGTCCGATCTTCACCAGAGCTGCAGTCATTTGTTTCAAGAGTGGTTATCAGAACTACCTCCATGCGTATAAGCTGCAACGGGCCTTTGAGGACTTCGGAAAAGGGAAACCTGAGATGGGGATGCAGATTCATCTATACGACGGACCTCGCTGTTGGGTTGCCTCATGGATGGATGACCAATATCTGTCCAGTCACACGGGCTACAGGGTGGTTCCCCTGACGTTGAGGGGAGAAGGTGGATATTTGGCGGACATGACGGAAATCTGCCACTATGAGATCTGCCTGGAGGCCTTGTGGCAGATTTACCCAAACTTCTACCCTTGAAAAGATGGTCCAGGCAAGTGATGTTATTTTGCAAGCATATAAATTTTTCTGGTCTGGTTTTGTGCATATGCACTTACTTTTAACTCGAATTGTAATCCTACTTTGGATGTATTGTACTGCAATTATTAATCAGTTACATTTTGGAACGAACTGATTATGGTATGAAGGTTAAGTATGGATTTGACGTAGATGTTCTTGGTAGTACTGATCTGTAGTGAGTATGCATGCAATTTTTGGTGAATGACTTCCAGTTTAGTCGACATGATCAGTACCCTCTATTCATTTTCGGTGGTTATCGATTTTACATAATTCCATATTAGATCTACATAGTTATTCATGTACAAATTTCAACATGTACAACAAATATTAACTTATGTACACCAAAACGGACACTGCTTTAACCATGGATAAATTCAAATACACTACTTTAACCATAATAGGACAAAAGTGCTTTAAGTGTACATAAAGTAATTTTTAGTGTACAATTTTGAAAATCAAATTGTAAGTATATAGTGTATTATATGTTGTACATAAAACATAACTATTTCAAGGTCACTATAGGGACATAACTATTGTTAAGCATACATAATATTATAGGGACATAAGAAATTAATCAAGTAATACAAATTCATTTCGACTAAAGATTTGATGCACATAACATTAATAATCCTAAAGAGACAGTATAAGTTATGTACAACACATCGTATGTTATGTACACTAAAAAGGTCTTTGATTTAATATATACTGCCTTAATATAAATCAATCAAATGCCATAAAATTGAATACCCTATATGTCTCGAAATATAATAATCAAGTAAATTGTACAGTTCATATAAAAAGCTGTACTTGAAGTACTAACCAAGTGTGGCGTATACCTACTGCGATGTAATAATGACTGCAAAGTAATGATGACTTTTTCATCCTCAAGTACCACAGCCGACTTGTCATTTTAAAGTAATGATGATTTTTGCATCTAGTGATGTCAGTTGCCTATGCAATTTACTTGATTATTATATTTCGAGACATATAGGGTATTCAATTTTATGGCATTTGATTGATTTATATTAAGGCAGTATATATTAAATCAAAGACCTTTTTAGTGTACATAACATACGATGTGTTGTACATAACTTATACTGTCTCTTTAGGATTATTAATGTTATGTGCATCAAATCTTTAGTCGAAATGAATTTGTATTACTTGATTAATTTCTTATGTCCCTATAATATTATGTATGCTTAACAATAGTTATGTCCCTATAGTGACCTTGAAATAGTTATGTTTTATGTACAACATATAATACACTATATACTTACAATTTGATTTTCAAAATTGTACACTAAAAATTACTTTATGTACACTTAAAGCACTTTTGTCCTATTATGGTTAAAGTAGTGTATTTGAATTTATCCATGGTTAAAGCAGTGTCCGTTTTGGTGTACATAAGTTAATATTTGTTGTACATGTTGAAATTTGTACATGAATAACTATGTAGATCTAATATGGAATTATGTAAAATCGATAACCACCGAAAATGAATAGAGGGTACTGATCATGTCGACTAAACTGGAAGTCATTCACCAAAAATTGCATGCATACTCACTACAGATCAGTACTACCAAGAACATCTACGTCAAATCCGTACTTAACCTTCATACCATAATCAGTTCGTTCCAAAATGTAACTGATTAATAATTGCAGTACAATACATCCAAAGTAGGATTACAATTCGAGTTAAAAGTAAGTGCATATGCACAAAACCAGACCAGAAAAATTTATATGCTTGCAAAATAACATCACTTGCCTGGACCATCTTTTCAAGGGTAGAAGTTTGGGTAAATCTGCCACAAGGCCTCCAGGCAGATCTCATAGTGGCAGATTTCCGTCATGTCCGCCAAATATCCACCTTCTCCCCTCAACGTCAGGGGAACCACCCTGTAGCCCGTGTGACTGGACAGATATTGGCCATCCATCCATGAGGCAACCCAACAGCGAGGTCCGTCGTATAGATGAATCTGCATCCCCATCTCAGGTTTCCCTTTTCCGAAGTCCTCAAAGGCCCGTTGCAGCTTATACGCATGGAGGTAGTTGTGATAACCACTCTTGAAACAAATGACTGCAGCTCTGGTGAAGATCGGACCATTTGGACCAGAAACCCACTTTAGCATTATCTTCTCCACCGGATAACCCAAGTTAATTAACCTGTTTCTTAAGTCGTTTAGTGATCTACTAGTTTGTAAATATGTACAGTATGTATTAATCTATGTACGACAAAGCAATCAGTGTAGAAGCTTTGTATATGATTTCTTATTCAATGCGTGTAAGTGTTTATAGAGTATTACGCAATACAGTGTGTATAATATGATGTACATAGTTTAAAAGACAGTGTATATAAATCATGATTTGTTCTAGTAAATGAATATGTATTTGATGTTGAAGCAAATTAACCTGTTTTGTAACCCAGTTAGTGATCTACTGGTAACCCTGTTATCAACCCACTCAAATGGTAAATTTGCAATTATGCATTTAGGAGGGTACATCAGTTCTACATACATTTTTTGGGACTTTTTTTTTTTTTTTTACAATTTTGAAATTTTAACTGTTCTCAATCCTAACTTGAGGAGTATATATAGATGGTAATTATTACTTATGCATTTTTGAGATATTTATTTATTGCCACAAAATCTCATATGAGACGTTCTCACAATACGATTATTTTGAGATCTCTCACATGGGAGGAGATTATTAAAATAATAAAATGCGCCTATGTGAGAGGTCTCACAATAATCGTATTGTGAGACCATCTCATAGGAGACTAAGACACATTTTAATTCACCCATCAAATATCTCATTTACCAAAGTGAATAATTATGTCTAATAGAATCCAGAATTTGAATGGTTAAACCTAAATTTATGTGTGTACAGATAATTGTGTGAATTTATGTACTACATTTAATGCATTTTATACATTGGTAAATCATTGTCTTATACATTAATCTATTCAAACAAAAAACAAATTTTCAAATTTTTGTACTACGTTCTGTTTTGTCGCACATAATCTGTTTCAGAAGATTAAAAGCTTATTATCAGGTTATTAAAAACTTGTGGTATAAAAACTTGTGTACATAATCCCATATTCTAAAAACTTGTGCTATAAAATCCCACATTCTCAACAAATACTTAATTTGTCTCTTTGTTTCTCTATTTCCCTCTCTATCTCAAATTCTCTTCAGAGTTACTTGTGCATCTATCTCTTTATCCCTTTTTCTCTCTTCCTTTCTCAACAAAAAATGAATATTACATGTGATGGAAAGATATACGATATTAGGCAACCACATAAACTGTGGTTTGCTTCTCAAAAGAAGGAGATGTTGCCTTATATATTTACCGATTCTTATGGACCTATTTCTAGTCCATATGTTGAATCACTTGAAAAGGTTTTTGTAAATGAAAATATAATGGAAATAATTTTCAGAAGGTTCAACCCTACTTTTAGAAAGGAAGAGTTTGCAAAATTGACTCTTGTTTGCAAGAGGTGGGCTCAAATACTTTTGGCACATCCTCATTCTCTTCTTTTAGAAATGGAGTACAGTATGAGTGTGCATGCAAGCATTGAGAATGGATTACTTTCTCTTCATAGGAAAGGTGTCTTGTTGTTAAAGCAATGCAGATTTTATATGACTGATGATCTGCTTTGTAGAGATATGCTACACTATATGCAACTTCGACTTGCATCTCCAGAAGATGTAGTTCATCTTCATGGTTCTTCTCCTGAAGAATTTCGTCGATCATCTACCTTTGCTGAATATCTGTTTGAGCCAACAAATTTTTATCCAGATGTATAAGTGTATTTTGTTTTTTCCTTATATATGTAATGTTTGAACTATATGAAAGATGAATCTCAAGTTAATTTGAACTTATGTACACTTGTTATAAAATTATTTACTAATCACGCGTTTTTATATGTATTTGTACATAAGGCTATGTTTGACGGATTATTAGTACTTCAGTAAACATAAAACTAATTAGAATAACTTATGATTTGGTTCCAGTAATATGTAACTAGATGAGTTATGTACAACAATTATAGAAATATGTACACCATGTTCTCGGTTATTACTATGACTAATATGTACAGCTGATGTGTAAGTATGTACATTATGTATTGATCTATATACTATGCATAAACTAACCATATAAGAATAAATAAGGTTAAGGGTTTCATGACCCGTTTACCAATGACACAAACACAAACAGGATACAACCCGATCTGTTTGCTGGGTCTAAATGCATGTAAAAGTTTATTACACATATAGTGTATATAATAGATATGATATACATAGTTTACAAATGTAATATGTGTATATAATTGTGTTCAACTGCCCCATAAATGTAATTAGAACAACTTATGATTTGATTCCAGTAATATGTAACTAGATAAGTTATGTACAACAATTATAGAAATATGTACAACCTTGTTCTTGGTTATTACTATGACTAATATGTACAGTTGATATTTAAATATGTACATTATGTATTGATGACTAATATGTACTTGTTTCAATATGTACATTATTTTTAATATGTAGCTTGTCTTCGTCGTTGCCATCTCGCTTCAAACTTGAGGATAACTCACGGTATAGGTAGTAATGGTAGGGGGTGAGATTTGATGTGAGAGTCGGTGTAAAGTGGATAGGAAATGGAGTGAGGGTATGACAATGAAGTATATGGGTCATATGATAAGGCAAGGATAGTTAGGGAGGTTGGGAGGGGGTATAAAATGGTTGGATGGACTCAAATGTCAAAGAAAAAGGCACAAAGGGGAGCAGGGGACCATCCCGGTCGGGATGGAGGGTCCCGGTCGGGATGTCTCACTCGTCCCGGTCGGGACGGACCTCCAGTAGGCTCGAAAATGTGCACCTCCATCCCGATCGGGACGGCTCCTTCCCGGTCGGGATGCCGCACCCTTCCCGGTTGGGAAGCCTCTTCCCGGTCGGGATGGGTTTTCTTGACCTTCCACAATCCCAAAAGCTTACTCCAAGCTTCAAAAACACGATCCTCATGCTTACTACCCAAGCTCTATCATAGCCATTCCTCTCTAGGAGTCCTCTTCACTTCACCTATCCAACAAAGCTCACATACAAATCAATTTCTCTCCCTCACAACGCTCATCAATCAATCCAAATAACAAGAATTCACAAAATTCAAACTAACTACAAGAAAAAGATATATACAATGAGACGGTTCTTGTGGAACTCCGTCAAACCAAGGTGGTGCATTCTTCAGTCTTTTTTCAACAACAACGACCAATCCCATCTTCATCAAGGGCACGAAGGAACAAGTCGAAGGCCCTAGCAAAGTCTTCAATCAAGCTCGAGATATAACCGTCCACAAACCAAGGCTCTTCATGACCTTGCCTTGACGTTCTCGGGGCATCCCGATCTTCCAAGTTCAATGGCTTGAACTTGTACTTTTGATCCTTCGGGATATACCCAAACGTCCACTTGTCCTCATGCGGCCCCAAGGGAGGCTCATCTTGCTCCTTGCTTTTCATCTTGTCATCAAGCCCATGATATGGGCACTCATCTTCCTCCAAATCGGAGTCATCATCCTCAAGTACATAAGAGTACTTCTTCAAGCTTTGTCCCGAATCTTTCCCTAGATCGATGTCTTTCCCGGCGTGGATCATGTTGCAAGACTCATCATTAGTAAGCGAAGTGTTGCCTTGGAGATCAAACACTAGCTTTTCTTCACCTAACTCGAAGGTGATCCTACCGCTCTTGACATCGATCATGGCACCGGCGGTATGTAGAAATGGGCACCCAAGTATTATAGGAGTGATAGCATCTTCCGGCATGTCGAGCACAAGAAAATCGACCGGAACGAAGAATTTCCCGATTCTTAGCGGCACATCTTCTAACATCCCCAATGGTCGGTTGAGTGAACTATCGGCCATTCGGAGTGTAACGGAAGTGCACGTGAGCTCCTTCATTCCAAGTCGCTCACAAATAGAGTAGGGAATGATGCTCACACTCGCACCCAAATCACATAAAGCATTCTTGATCATGAAGTTGCCTATGGTGCAAGGGATCGAGAAACTACCCGGATCCTTCGACTTCGGAAGCGTGGAACCTTGAATAAGCTCGCTCACCACCCTCGTGAACGCTATCGTCTCTTCCTTTTCGATTGACCTCTTCCTAGCTAGGATTTCTCGCATGAATTTTCCATATGTCGGGATTTGGGTAAGTAACTCGGTGAATGGGACATTAACATCCAATTTCTTCACAATACTAAGGAACTTGTCGTATTGAGTATCCACCTTAGTCTTCATTTGTCTTGATGGGAAAGGCAACTTGATGTGAACTTCGTTTTGCTCGATAGGGGTGGACTCCTCAAATGACACTTTCCTTTTACCCTTGTCTTTACCTTGAAGTGGGGGAGGGTTGTCTTCAATGAGTTTTTCGATCTCCCATAAAACTTGTTCCTCCATTGGATTATCAAAGCTTCAGCTTTCTTGAATTAGAGATGCAACTTTCTTTGTCGGTCCATGCATTGGCTCTTGCTCACTAGGAAATGAAGGGGGGGTCATAAGATGTACCTCTCCTTGTGGTAATAGCATTTACATGCTCGAATGTCGGTGTTTCACCTTGAGAAGGTAGTTGCCCCTTTTGTCTTGAGGAGCTCCCCGAAGCAAGTTGAGATACTTGAGTCTCAAGCATCTTCATACGGGCATCTCTTACCGCGTTTTCCCCTTGAATATAAGCAAAGAGCTCTTGTTGGGTTTTTGACATCTCCATTTGATTTTTTTGCAACTCTTGAGTACTCTTTTGCACATTCGTCATAGTCTTATGGATGTCGAAATCCCGAGGTGGAGATGACGGAGTATGCGGAGTATCGGTGATGGCAAGAGGAATGCCATAATCATGAGTAGGAGATCGGCTCCTAGCCTTGCTTTGTTGTTGTTGACCTTGAGTTGTTTGTTGTTGTTGATGGTTCCCTTGGAACCCATGAGAATTGCCTTGATTAAGGCCTTGGTTGTTGCCATGGTTGTGGTTTTGTTGTCTTTGAATGTTTTGGTTTCCTTGGAAACCACCTTGATTGAAGTTCCCTTGTTGGAACCCTTGATTGTTGTTGTGGAAGGTACCTTGGTTATTTTGCTTGAGGTTGTTGAAGGGTCTTGGATTACCCACATAACCTTGATAACCTTGATTGTTGTCCCTTAAGGGAGGTGGAACATAGGGACGAGGTTGCATAGCTTGTTGTTGAGGGACTTGATTGGAAGCTTGGTAATGATTAGAATAGAAGGCACCTTGCTTGAACGCTTGAAAGGCGTTCACTTGCTCAACACTTCCTCGACAATATGTAGGATCATGACCAACGATTCCACAAGTATCACATATCCCATAATAAGGCAAAGGAGGTGCAAATTCCAAAGCATTCACTTCTTGAATCGATTGATGGTTGGAGGAACTAGGGCCTTGGACTTGGTTGAGGTGGCTTTGGAGCTTCTTGTCAATAGTCTCCATGTGTGTTTTCAATTGAGCTCCAAGGTCAATGCTCAATTGAGTGATAGCATCGACCTCGTTCCTACCTCCTCGATGTGCCTTCCTAGGCCTTGAGTATTGTGAATTATGCACCGCCATCTCTTCGATTCTCGCCCAAGTTTGATCGTCATCGACCTCGGTAAACCTACCATTGGAGCCCATATTAAGTATAGCTCTTGAGTCCTCATAAAGGCCATTCCAAAATTGTTGAACCAAGAACCATTGTGAGAGTCCATGGTGGGGGCACGACCTAACCAAAGATTTAAACCGCTCCCAAGCTTCATAAAGGCTCTCTTCATCCCTTTGTTGGAACCCGGTGATGGAGGCCCTAAGCAAATTAGTCTTCTCCGGAGGGTAAAACTTTTGGTAGAACGCCAAGGCAAGCTTTTTCCAAGTATCGATCCCCATGGTTGCCCGATCAAGACTCTTGATCCATTGCCTTGCCTTTCCAATTAACGAGAATGGAAATAATACCCAACGGATTTGGTCTTGTGAAACACCGGTTTGGGAAATAGCATCGCAATAATCGGAGAAGGTCTCCATATGTTGGTGCGGGTCTTCGGTGGGCAAACCACTAAATTGACTTCTCTCGACCAATTGAATAAATTGCGTTTTCGCCAAAAAAAATTCCGGTATATGCCTCCGGTAAAGTGGATGGACCCGGCAAAACGTCTTCCGTGAAGGTTGAGTGAGAAGAAAACTTAGGCATGATTGGATTTGCGGGAGATGATGGTGTAGACGGTGTTGATGTAGATGAAGAGGGGGAACTAGGAGAAGAAGAATGGAAAGGTGAACCAAAGGGATTTATGAAGATCCCTTCGGCCGTCTCTCGAGGTGACTCGCTAAAGTCGGCTCCTTGAGCTTGCTCTTCATGGGTATTGCTTGCGCTTGGTTGAGAGATCCTAACCCGGTTAATCGTCCGTTGGCGAAAGGCTCGAAAGAGTCTCTCCGGCTCTGGATTAAAGAGAAAGAAGTCGCCTCCCCTCCTAGGCATACACTACACACTAGAACAAACGTGAGAACACCTAGTGCTTTATGGGCACTAGGCAACGACAATAAACAAGCACAATCAAGAGACAAAGAAAAAAGGAAGAAATAAACAAGAAAAATCTAGAGAATATGCACAAGAGAGGGTAGAAGAGCACAAGGAAGAGTAACTAAGTCTAGAAATAAGCAAACTAAGTCTAAACAATGCACCGTCCCCGGCAACGGCGCCAAATTGATGGCAAGGATTTGTCACGTCCCCACCGTCAATTATAGAACCGGCTAGACCTAACGGTAGATAGGGTAAATCGGGATCGTGTCCACGGAGACGGTGTCGCAAACCTTAGACTATGTCGGCCTAGAACAAGACTATGCTACCAAAACAGACACAAAGAGAGCGATAATTGGAAAAGTATGGTGGAGGAGAAGTAAGTACTAGACTAATGATGAACTAGCTAAAACAAGGTTAAGAGAAATAACTAGAGACAAACTAAACAATGAAACTAATGGAATGATGACTAACTAAGGGGATGACCTCAAATATTAAAAGAAGTGGGGTAGGTCGGGTTAATAAGTGTAGATGGGTAATTGGGGTGATCAAGGGTGTAGGTGTCCCCTAGTTGCTAGAGTCGGTCCGGGCTCTCGCTACGTAGACCGAAGTCAAGGTGGGTCCGGGCTCTCGCTACGTAAACCCTAGTCCGCACTCTCGTGACTATGACTATTCTCAACATGACCACAAAATAGACAAGAAATGAGAAGAAGAACACAAGTATGGGAAGCATGGCCACTACAACTCACACATGCATATCAACAAACACATAGAGTGCCCATTATGTGTCTAACAACAAAGATGTAACCTTTACCCCTAATCAACCCTAATCACCCATAATCTACCCTTAATCCCCCTACTAACCCCACAAGAAGACTACTCACTCATTATCAAGAACAAACAAACAATAACAAGAGAAAATAATTCAAACATCCAAACATCCATAATAACAAATAAGAACGAGAACAATAACAATAACACTAAGTAAAGATTCAAACTTGAATAAATAACAATAAACAAGAGAAAGGAGGATTATACCAACAACAAGATGATGAAAAGATGCAATCTTGTATAAATAAGAACCCAAATAAACCCCAAGGATGTCAAGCTTGGAGAAGTCTTCAAGAACTTCTTAATACAAGAACTAATTACACTAGATTAACTAAGGATTAACAAAGATTAAAGGAAGATTAATCTAATGAAGGAACACTAAATCTAGGGTTTATATGCTTAATGGAGGCTTAAAAGAGTTTAGGGTATGATAACCTATGTTAACAATACAAGAGGGAAGTATATATATGGGTACAAGAATGAAGGAGAAGAAAGAAAATGATGCGCGGATGCCTCTGCTCATTCCCGACCGGGACGGTTTGGTCCCGCCCGGGACGGTGTGGTCCCGACCGGGACGGCCTGGTCTCGGCCGGGACGGGCTCCTCACAGTAGCACCTCTAAATGTGCACCCCATCCCGGACGGGATGAGGCCTTCCCGACCGGGATGGGTCTTGTAGGCCTCCCTTAAGAGCTTTTTGGTCCTTCCTTGCCTCTCATGGATTTCTCCTCGATTCTCGGGACTCGGAGTCTCGGGATTGGGTCCCAAGGTCTCGGTGTCGATTCCAAGGCCTCGAGTCATCGTTCCTTTATCTCGTTAGCTCCAAAAAGTGTTGTATTGAGTCGGAATCGCTCCAACTCTTCGTGGATGGTCTCGGGAACCTGAAACGAGCTAGAGGAAGCATAAGAAGCCCATAAACCGCTCCCAAGGAGCGATTCCACAAGGAAAATGGGACCAAAACACAACAATTAGGCACTACAAACTACACTTATCATAACTATGCAAAAATATCGACATGTACAACAGATGTTAACTTATGTACATCAAAACAGTCACTACTTTAAATATGTAAACAATCGACAAAACAACAGATATCATATTTTGTACATCAAAACAGACTCTGTTTAAATTATGTAAAAATATCAATATGTATGTCAAAAGAAGAAATAAGTGGAATTCCTGCATATAAAATCAAATAGAGATGTTCATATATCCCTGGACAATTGAAAATCAAGTGTACTTGATAAAAGTATAATGTACTTTATGTATTCCTGGACAATTTATTGTATTTAAAATATATATTAAAATTAATTAAGTAAAAATAAGAGAATGTATGATTATTAAACTTTGCCAGGACAATTCCTTGAATCATGGTAACCCATATCTCCACAAGCATTGCACTTCCGAGGAGGCTTCTTATGTTGTTTTGTGGCTTTTTCTTTAGACGAAATAAGTCGCCTTCCAGAGCTTTTAGTTTTAGACTGGTTTGTATTCAAGATCTTAATGTCAGTTGGAATAGTGGCACCCATTAAAAACTCGATCTCAGACCTCTTGTCATTTCTTAGGTGTGTACCTTCTTCCACAACCTTCTCCTTGAATGCTCTCACTAATTCTAAGAGCTCATACACCTTATCTTCCTTGTCCTCAACCACAGTCACACAATAAAAAATTTCAGTCCATAATTCTGCGACCTTTGTTTTTATTCCATCAGATGACCGTGAATCAGAAAGAAGTGTGCCATTTGCATCAAACATTTCCCTGGATGTTGCAAACTTATTCCAACGAGGAAGTAGATATGAATTAGGTATCCTTTTGGCACCTCTTTCTTTCAGGACCCAAAGAGCATGACGACACAACAGTCCACGCTGCTCGAACATCTTGCAGGCACAGACAATTTTCTCTTCTGCAGGTGTATAGTCAACTACATATACCCTATTTTTTGATGTTGTCTTGTATAAATATATGTTCAACACCATCCTCCTTTATAATATCATTAACACCACAATTGTACATGGATGCCTTTAACTCTTCCTGCAACTCATAGAAGACAGTTCGTGTGTAGATTTCAGAAGCATGTTTTTCAAGAGAAAATTGACTGATCAAAGCAGCAGAAGTGCTTTTAAAGTCAGCAATCACCTTGGACTGCTCCCACCTTTGGGCATCAATGGCACTGTCAAACCTCATGTAAAACTCAACAAGTGTCAGATGAGGATTCGTGAAGTTGTTGAAGAAGTTATTCTCAGACTCAGACCTTGAAGTTGTCCTCATTAACCATGAAAGAAACAGGTCACGGTGGTAAGCTGGTATCCACTTCTCTCGCATCTCAAATATCTCCTGAAGTCACTCATTATCCTCAAGATTGTACTTACTAATAAGATCCTGCCACATCTGTTCAAACTGAGTGGGGTTCACATCCTCACCCCAAACAACAGCATTTAGATCCTTAAGAAAATCTGTTTCAGTGCATATTTTCGAACCCACTTTATCTGCTACTTTCTTCATTATGTGCCACATACACAATCTGTGAAATGTGTGGCTTCCAAAAACCTCATTCACCCCAGCTTTGATTCCCAAATCCTGATCAGTAATAATGAAGGAAAGAAAAGTACCTCCCATTGCCTTTATAAAGTTTTTATACAGCCAACTAAAGCCATTACCTACATATGCATTGAGGAAACAGTATAATAAAATTCCTTATGTGCAACACATATTATCTTCAAAACACAAGTAATGACAAAAACAGAAGTCGGAAAAGCTTTTACCATTCTCTCTCCCAACAAGGCCAGCGGCAAATGTGACACATTTCTTGTGATGATCTATACCCGTGAATGGAGCAAACACCATCTTGTACTTATTCATGTTATATGTAGTGTCGAAAGACACCATATCACCAAATAACATATAGTTCTTTATCATTATTGGGTCAGCCCAAAATAAACGAGTAATTCTTTGTTCATCATCAACATCAAAGTCGAAATAAAAAGAGTCACAGAGGGCTTTCTTTTTCGTAAGGATCTTAATGAACATTTGCGCATCAGAGTCCTTGATGAACTTCTTTATATCTCTACCAAAATTTTTAAAATCAACCTTTGATGCACCTACATACTTATAACCCTTTACGAACTGCTTGAACATTCTGAAAGTTTTAACGGCACCTTGGTTCACCATTGAGTTGTCAATGATCATCTTTTTGTGCAAAATGGTGAGCTTCCTTGCCTTTTTAAGGTGCATCATCGTGGAAGGTGTGTTCAAATAATGGTTATGTCCTTCATTAAATTTTGTGATTTTATATCGCCCACTAGGTGTTCTGTCTAAGATGATTCTGGCCATACAAAGAATTCTTGTTATCTCCCTTCTTTGCTGTTGTCCCTTATGTTCATATTCACCTTCTTTATTACAGACAAAGTACTTTTTTTTAACAATACCACGACTGTGCGTCCAGTGCTCTTCCTAGCAATGAAGCCACCAGCAGTTGCATACTTGGAATAAAATTGGAATGCTTCTTCCAATTCCTTAAAAATCTGACCCACATAAGGTTTCAAATCTCTTAAACAACTTGGTATCTTCAAATCTTGCTTAGGTTCACTACTAGAAAAGATGGCAAAGAAACCATGCTAAAATGCCCTAAGACACCATTTTGGAGATGATCTCCAGGTCAAAGGTGTCTTAGGGTAAGAAACCATGTGAGAAAAATGATTTCTTTGCTTATGCTTTAGAAATCAATTTTAAGAGATAAATGGTTTGTTTGATCCATGAAAAAGACACCATTTGGGAGAGAAAAAAGGTTTCTTATCTAAACTTAATAAATCATGTAGAGTATTTAAATGATTTCTTTTCCTACCAACTAATAAACCATGTAACACACTTAAATGGTTTCTTTGGTAACCATCAAATTGAGAAAAATGATTTATTTGGCATCCTAATTTTTCTTTTTTCTTTTAATATTTTTTATAACTCAAAATTAAATACATGAACACCATACTCAAGAAAATATCATAAATATATTTATTATATATTAATGCCAAAATGTGTACAAATTTACATTGGAAGGGAAATTACATTATTATAATGCATTATAACATCGAAATCTCCACAAAAAAATTTTGTTTTCCAAAATCTAGGTTAATTCAAGCTTCTCCGATGTTAGACTCGTGTTGTCCATAGTCTTGCTCAGCACCTTCAAACCCAGATCAACAGCTTCCTCCCTCGAGATGTCGTCTTTATAATCCTGCTTTAGCATCGACTAAGCTACCTGATTGTTAGTATCAATCGCATTCGCTTTCCAGCCTGCGTAGTCCTCGCTTGGGTTGCTCGTGAATATTTGGAACCCTGAGTTCTTATCCCACCCTACGAAAAAGGAGACACCAAATGGATGGATCCCTCCGAATTGGGTGCACCTCTGCTTTTTATCTTAGAGGGACTAGACGAGTAGCTCGACCAGGATCGGCTCCTGGTAGGACAGTGTGTAGCGCTGTGCCTGGACTCAGGCCGTGTTGATTAGTATGTTGGCATCGGACATGATCCCAGCTACTGTGCAGGCAATGTAGTCGTCGATCTTGTACATTTTTTCGATTGAGGTGGAGGTTTGAAGAAGCTTGGATGTCACCTTCTTTTAACCGATCAAGACGACCTCGTCTTTTGATAGGATTCCTATGGCACTACCAGCATTGCCAATGGCTTCCATGGCGTATTTAACTTGGTAAAGTCGACATTCAGGGGAGAAGATTGTTGTGCGGTTGTCATACCTTCTAGACATGATAGATAACCTACAAGAAAACGAGAGATTATGTGTTAAACCCCCATGAATTAAAATTTTAGTAATCGATAAATAATTTCAGCATCAACCAGCGAACACAAGCAAGTTAGATCTTGTTGATGCTACTTTGTCCTGGAGTCACTAGTATATCAGACGAGAAAAAGCATAATCGTGAGAAACAATTAGAACCATTGCCTTCTAATCAAATATTCAAATAACAAATAGCTTCTCCAATGACTTCCATCAGTTTCACCTTCTAAGCCTCACAACTCATCATTCAACATGGTATACTAAGCAGTAAGCACCAGTAACGAAAATAGCTCACTTTACTTTTCATTCAAGACTTACAAGTCGTGTTTTAAATATTTCTATCCCGAACACTGAGCCTCTATTAATGTCATAAACACAAACTGCAATCAAAATAATCACTCATTCAACATCAAAAACACATTGTATACATAAAAAAAAAAGGCTTCTTTCTATACTTCCTTATAACAAAACCAAAAAAATTTGTTTCCATTCTCCACCAAAAAGTTAAACTCGTATTAATTCATCAAAAAAAAAACCTGGGCTAATCCTAATTCCCCAATCGTAAAAGACAACACATTGAGAAGATTTTTGTGCGATATAAAATCGCACTTATCAACACCTGAACAACACAAATCATTAACAAAAGCTGGAAAGTGAAACCTGCAATTCTCGAAGTAGAATTCCGTCAGTCATGAACTTTATAGAACTATTATCCCTGATCTTTTTGTCATGCCTGACTTGAAACCCAACTTCCTTCCGAAGGCGAACTCCAAGCTCATATATATGCCACTCGTCTTGCAGTAGAAAGCACTTCAACACGACGAGGTTGGGTTACACCAATAACACCCCTTCTCGTGCTGAACCATAGCCAGCTTCATAAAGGAACTGTAAACCACGCACAAATAAACATAAGCTACTCAAGACACTTACAAGTGACGCAGGATTAGATTACAAGGAAAACCGTAATTCAACTTGCTTGTGGAATCTGTGTGGTCTTACCACAACAAAAATCATTAACTAAGAGGAAAGTGAAAACAGGTACCGAAGGTTGAATAGTTGTTGCATAAGTCGGATTTGTATAGCTCAGACCAAACGAGAACAAACTAGAATAGCAGTTGATTTCCAAGTATTCTAGTCAAGTAAACAACATAAACATAAGTTGAAAACGAATGAATATATAATGAATAAAAGAAGGTTTTGAGGCAAGTGTGGGAATAGACAGTTTACTGAGGAGAAAGTTCACGTTTCTAATTATGAGAGCAATCGAATCCAAAGAGAAGAAATCAAGAAGGAAGGAAGCAATCAAATTGCCAAAAACACAGAAGCAATCCGATAAACACAGGGAGTACTGTACACAATTATCATTTCAGCTGAACCAGTACAAAATCAACAAAATTTGAATCAAACAAGAAGAAATCGAAGAGCTCAATCAAATCGCTCAAAAATGTAGGTAGTACAGAAGTACAGTACATAATAATTTCACTGAAACGGCTAAATTCCTAACTTCCTTTGTATCAATCACCTTCGTCGCGGATAAACATTACATATAAAACGATAAGCCGAATCAAAATTAGAAACACAACTAAATTTCTCGCACTTCCTTCACGATTAATCACCTAATTTCACATCATCAACACAATTTCAAGTTTCTACACAAAACAATACTCTAACACATCGAATTCAAGAACAATCATTGCGTCAAAATCGATAACTGAACCAAATCAAATCAAATGAAATTACATAGAAAGAAAGAAACTAAAACCTGTAAAATGAGCTGAGAATGATGAACAACATCATCAGCGTTAACAGAAACCGTAGAATGCGAACCACGGCGAGGAGAACTTGTAGCAGTACCACTAACCGCACAACCGTTAGAGTCGGGTTTTGATTTAGGGATAGGATGATGAAGAGGAGGTCGAGTTAGGGTAGGAGGAAGAGGTGAATCGGGAGGAGGGGAGTCGGAATCGGAGGAGAATCGAGTTAGGGTTCGAGAGAAATGGGCAAACAAGTTAGAGAAATGAGAAATCGAGAAGGGGGTTGGTTGTGTACGATAAAAGAATTTTTTTTAAGTGTGATAAAAGAATTATTAAGTGAGTTGATTAGAAATCATTTTTTTGGAAAAAATGATACCTTTGTACTAGATTCAATTTGTTTAGAAATCATTTTTTTGAAAAATGATATATTTAAATAAAATTGATTTTACTTAGAATTCATATTTTTGATAAATGATGTCTTTGTATTAGATTTAATTTGCTTAGAAATCAATATTTTTTTTAAATGGTGTCTTTGATAGTAGATAAGAGACCATTTATTTGACATAATTGATTTCTTTAACCAAAGACACCATTGAGTATACTTAAATGATTACTTATTAATGATTTATTTTAGTCTTATTCTAGTAGTGGTTCG